>SRSE01000649.1:6804633-8089267 GCA_005024645.1 Planiliza haematocheilus | reverse complement strand
CCCTGAGTTTAAACTAAAACTCTTGTTCCGAATGACCTGTGCCTGAACCCAAACTGCCATTTTCATGTTGTTTAAGACTGTAATTCACCAAATGTTCAGCTAATCAGACTGCTGCTCAACTCCATATGCGACTGTACAATGATGCACACTAGTACCTTAAATCAAACAGACACATTTAGATTTAGCGAATCACAGAGAGGTCTGGAACTATTTTCGGTGTGCGGCATCCCAATTTTAACTACTAAGATGTGTTTTCAAACACTGAGCACACTCCGTCAGAGTGCTATATGAGCTCCTGTTCATTTATTCACAGCGTCACGCCCCCGGTGCCTTCTGAGTGCATTCTGGCCAAGAGGAAGATGCAGCAAAGAGTTCAAATTTCACCGTGGTGAATTCTATTAAGGTAATCAGATAAACTTGCTGGCAGGAGAGCTGCCACTTCACCACGGTGAAAATACGCCACGTCTCCACAGCGGAACGTGAAAAAGAGTGTCGGCTTCGGACGTGTAACTGACAGGAAGTTATTAAGACCTTTAATCTTGTTTCGTGACATGCTGAACTTTTCCTTAGTGCCTCTGGTTAAACCCTCAAGAGTAAAAGTTGAAGGATAAATCTCAGTGATAAAGGGTAGTAGGCACAGAATATCCAAAGAATATTTGTACCCATAATGACTAGAGACAGTCAACGCAGTATAAAAGTAACTCTGTTATTGTCTAAGTATGGGAAAAAGTCAAACCTTAAACCATTCAGGAGACCTTTAAGCAGTGGTCCAGTTTCAAAAGGTTAAATTATAATGTTTATGGCTTTGTAACTACGTGCACAGAGATTTGGCACTGGAGACGCTAAAACTGCTTATAGAGGTTGCTGAGCCAAAAAAACTCTGAAATTGCTCAATGTCCAACTCTGTTTGGAGCTGGGCGCTTCTGCCAAATCCATCTGTGTTATGGCTCCAGCTCTGATTGGTGAATGACAGGACACAGTGAGAGCTGGATGTGACTCCTGGCTGACAGGCCGGCTGGGTGTCCAAAGCTGCTCTAAATGGGATTGTTCAAATGTAACAAGGGGATGATGGCATGGGAAGCATTGTTTTACTATTTATTTATTTATTTTTCGCTTCACTGAAAAGAGAAGCATACTGTCCATAATCTGTGTTAATGCCATGATCCAGGATTTATTCTGTAATTTAACAGAAGAGCTTATGAAAATATAAGACTTTTGTTTTAATTCAATGAACAAAGCATGAATAATACTTGCTATTTGTTTTAGTTTTCCATTTTTTTTAGGCCTTTATGAAACAGAAAAAGACGGATGCAAGAACCAAAAACATTCCTAAGCTGAACTCAAACTAGAGCCAGTACCCGTCTTTGGTCCATAATTCCTGAAAAACACAAGATGTGCGTATGTTTCCCTTGGATGAACTGAGGTGCTGAAAACGACAAAAGAAGAGCAACTTTTAAATGGCACATCCACATTTCATTAAATGCCACTGTCAGAACAACAGTCACCATCTGTCATATTGTCATAATGTGCCATAAGAGGAGTCTCAGGTTTTTATAGTTACACTGACAAGGTTAAGGCGACATCTCAAAAATCATCTGTCCTTAATGAAAGCTGCAGGGTAGAAAACAGCCCACTGGTGGTGACAATGACAGAGCAGCTTTAGTAGAAAGTTAAACAGTTGAACTTTCTGACATTGAACAGCATGAAAATGCTCTAAAATGTGAGGCGCACCGGTGAGAATGTTCACATCCCCAAATGCAGATGATAGATGTTTGACAGCAGAGCTTCAGCTATCTTCTGCTTTGAGCACACCTACCTGGCAAGGTTAGGGCAACTTCTCAGCAGTGCCAAAATAGCTCCTTTTTTAAAAGCAGTGCTTTTAGCCATGTTAAGAGTGTAGCTCTTCATGAGTCTGAGTAAGATATGTGAGATGCTGAGTATGGTTAACGGTGTATATTACACTACTCGCAATAATTTAGGGATATTGTGAGAGACTCAGTGGATGTCATACATACAGTATTTGTTTCTCTTCAGAGATTTTTGGGTTAGGGAGGCAATTGTATTGGGGTGATAGATAAACGTCATTTTGTGTTTTCCACGTGTGGAAATGGTCTCACTGTGTACAGTGTGCCTTACATGTTGGGGCCAATACCAAAAAAGCAATGTCGGAGGAGCAGCGCCACCTGGCCATAGCGCGCCTTCGGGTCAGTGGCAGGCAGTCAGATGTTGCTCGTGACCTTGGTGTGTCTCAAAGTGTCATCAGCAGACTTGCATCAAGACACAGAACTACTGGCAGAGTTAGTGACAGACCCAGGAGTGGAGCCCCACGAGTGACAGACCACAACGATGACCAGTACCTAAGGACGTAGGCACTCAGACATCGTTATGCAACTGCCACACAGCTGCAGGCCCGTTTACCAGATGTGAGGGAAACTAGGGTTTCCAGTCAAACCATTCACACACTGCACATTCTTACCTCAGAGACATCACAGAACTCATCATCATCATCCCCCAATTCCGCCAGCACTCCACCAACTTTCTGTTCATGGATGATAATGCTCTACCACATCGTGTCAGAATTGTCACAGAGTGTCGGAGTGCCTCATATGGTGGCCAGCAATGTCCCCTGATCTGAACCCCATACAGCACGTCTGGGATCAGCTGAAGCATAGACTGGATAATCATACCCCACCCCCAGATGACCAGGCAAAACTGTGTGTAGCACTTGTAGAAGAGTGGAACGCATTGCCTCAGAACAACATCATGAGGCTAGTGAGGAGCATGGGACTGTCACTGCGGCAAATGGTGGAAACACCCGCTACTGACATTGTCAATTTTTGTTATTTGGGGCTATCCTTGTTATTGTCTAAATTTTGGGGTTAACAAATATTAAACTAATAAAAATGGTGTTTCTTCTCATTCATTATTTCATTAAAATTCAGACCAAATAGGAAAAGCACTTTAGCTTTGATTACAGCGCACATTTGCTTGTTTCCATGAGCTTCTGCAATGTCACCAGATTTATTTCCATCCAGTGCTGCATTCATTTTTCACCAAGATCTTGTATTGATGATGGGAGAGTCTGACCACTGCTCAAAGCCTTCTCCAGCACATTCCAAAGACTCTCAGTGGGGTTAAGGTCTGGACTCTGTGGTGGCCAATCCATGTGTGAAAATGATGTCTCATGCTCCCTGAACCACTCTTTCACAATTTGAGCCTGGTGATCCTGACATTGTCAACTTGGAATACACCCATGAAACCTAACCTCATTCTTTGGATGCATAGTGTTGTTGAGCCTAGACCTGAGCAACTGCAGCAACCCCAGATCATAGCACTGCCCCCACAGGCTTGTACAGTAGGCACTAGGCATGATGGGTGAATCATCTGCCTGTTTTTACACTGAGTGACTATGATGTTCATAGTTTTAGCTGAATGACTATGATGTTGAAATGCAATTTCTCTGCAGTGAATGTGAAAAAGTTGCAACCAGAATACATACAATTAAATCAGGCTATCTGGTTCAAAAAACGAGAACACCTGCCACATCTGTCCTTACCTGACTATTCACCAACTTACCTTTCCTCCTACCCTTGTGCTGCACATGCAGTTCATGAGTCATGCTTTGTGTAAGTAACCCGTGGACTAGCAGCATGAAGACAGACTGCTAATGAAGCGAGTCATTCATATTGACTTCAAGAGCCTCTTGTGAAAGATGAGATGTGAGAGAGTGAAATAAAAAGAGAGTGGGATCAACAAAGAGGTAGAGCTACTGTCGAGGAGATACAGTAGAAGGATCATGGTGTGCTTCTGAATGATATGACAAAAGTAAAGCCCACAAAAGGGGACTCTTAGCTCCACATTCTTCTCACTCTCATTTTCTCGCCCACACATTCACATGACAATCAGCTGATGAGAGCAATTTAGCCATTTTCACGAGTTTGCGAAGCGAAACCTTTTTCTCCAGCACAGATTACATGTGACATCTGCTTACAGCAGGAAAGACAAAATATCTCCGACACATGAATGAACTACACAGACAAGTAGTCAGCGCATTTGATCGGGATTATGACCATCTTAGCGGTTATTACAGAACATAAACGTCCTGATTGGTGCCTATTTGCCTGTGATCAGATGTGACGTTTATTTTCTTTTGTATTTGTAGTAACAGACACAGCAGGGGCACGGGGGGCACAGGTTTGCCTTGTAGGCACAGCGGAACAGGCCAGCTAACCTGAAACAACAAAGTAGATAACGTTGCTGACGGGGGAAAAAAAAAAGAGGTAGAGAGCGGAGAGGATTTTGTTGGGTTGTTTCGAGAGTTCAAGAGCTTTGTAGTGATGGTGCGCCCCCACCTCCATCACAGCTGCAGATCTAACATTGTATAAGGCTAAAGTGAGACGTGTATGACCAAAAAAAATAAATAGAAAAAATTGCAAACTGCACCATCACAAATGTGAAGTAGACTGTTACAAGGAGATGTGCAAAGGCTGTGATCACACTATTGACATAAACTGAGAATATAGGCAGGTGCTTAAAAGTGTCAGTGACAGCCTTGATTAAACATTCCCATGCACACAACCCTATGATAGGACTATGGTTGGCACCAAAAATGGAAATAAATGCCATGCAGGGAGTGTGCTGTACAATTTATGCTCTTTTAAGGAGTAAACATAATCAGGTTAAGATATCATTCCTGTTGGTGAAATTTGCATTCTGCAAAATGTCGACATTTGCACAAACAGGAAAACATTATTTTAAGCTGGATGTGGTTTAAGTGACTGTTACAAGGCTGAGGTCCTGAAAAACTGTGAGTTGCACACAACTGATCTGAAAGCACACTGAAGTTACATCCAAAGATCTGTAAGTATGCCTTCAGCGCAGTGAGACCATTACTTGTATTCAGAGCATGATGGTATGCAGGTCTATATTTATGGGTGCAGCTTTGCCATGATCAAGTAAGCATATCTCATTATTTTGTGTCAGCATGATTCTTGTCAGTTGCTTGTTTACCCTTTTTGCTCCCAGTGATTTTCTTTATGTATGTATGTAAATATGCAGATCAGGCATAACATTATGACCTCCTGTCTAATATTGTGTAGGTCTCCCTTGTGTCTCCAAATCAGTTGTGACTCATCAGAGAATGGACTTGGGCCTTCTGAAGATGCCCTGTGTTGTCTGGCAACAGAATGTTGTAAGTGGGTCTTCTGGGTTGAGAGGAGGGGTCTCTGTGTATCAGGCTTGCTCCACTACATCCCACAGATACATGATCAGTTTGGGATCTAGTGAATTTAGAGGCCAAGTCAACACCTTGTTGTTTTACATGTTTTTTAAGTTGTTCTTAAATTGTTTATGTGTGTGGGCCTGTGTCAGGCTGCATCCTGCTCCGGATGGCCATCAAGGAGTGTCGTTGCTATAGGGTGGGGGGCCTGGTCTGGTCTAGGTGAGTGCTACACGTCTAAGCAACATCCATACAAATGCCAGGTCCAAAACTTTCCCAGCAGAACATTGCATTGTCACATGATGGCCAGTGTTATTCACTTCACCTGTCAGCAGTTTTAATGTTGTGGCAGATCAGTGCATATCCTCCTCCTCCTCCTCCTTCTCCATAGGAATGTTAACAACTTGTGGCAGTTAGTTAAGGTGATACAACATGATGTCTTGAGTCTGTGTGTGTGTCTGCAGCTTGTCTACAGCGTATATGTCTTTGCGTCCATGACAGTGAGTCCACCCCAGGGAGTGGTTTGTGTCTCTGAGTGTGTGCATATGTATGTGTGTGAGTGATCTATTTTTAGGTCCATCTGAAACAGAATGTATCTTGGGAAAAGGTATGAGTTCAGCCAAGCGAGCATGATTCTCAGAGTCAGTTCTCTCTCTTTTTCGTCTTTCATCCCTCTACTTTATCACTTTTTATCACTTTTCTTTTCATTACTTTTTCAGACTCTCACGCTCTCTTGCTCTTCCTGTTCTTTTTTCTTCTCTTGCTGTTCCATTTCTAGAGTGCCTCTTGCGACGTCCATCAGGTGGCAAACCGTCCTTGACACTACTAAAATGTATTATCACATAGTTATAAAAACAACTAAGCAAAGAAAAGCATTTAGTACAACTAGCTCCACTAACATTATTCATGTACAAATGTCTATTTTTAACTACCAGCAAAGACTTTAGAATTAATGTGAAAATGGCTTGAAAAGCCTCGCAGCATTTATTCTCTCTTTGGTATTCTGTGGATGCCCTCCATCTTTCACTGCAAGCCCTCCTCTCCTCCCTGCTTTCTCTCTCAGCCAGAGAAATGCTTGGTATTCCAGGGACTGTCTGCTCTTCTTTCCTCTCCAGTCTACTCTCCTGCGCTCCTTTTTTCCCCCTCACTCCTCTCTTCTGTCAACTATCACCTCTTGCTTCTTGATGCACCTTATTTGTTTCTCACTTGTGCTCCCCTCTTCCACATTTTTGCAAGCTCCATGCTCGTGTTCTCAATTTAAACAAACAAAAAAAAATACTGATGAAGCATCGATCCTTAATGGTTCTTATCACATGTGCTCACCACATATACTTTAACCACATACATGTGATATCTTGCATCCACTGAATCTGATATGTTGCCCCGTCTGTTGGAAGCACCAACTGATCTGGCTGCCAAGTGCATTGTTAACAAGAGAGCACCTTTTTTTTTCCTTTGGTTGGAGAGTTGCTAAATTTGGTAGAGGTGATGGTGACTGTCCTCTGAATGATCCCCACCTGATAAAACCGCACATTTGTGTTAATAAAAGTGTGAACAGCAGAATTAAAAACATGCACCAGAGCTTAAAACAAAAAGGTTTGTACGCTGTAAATGTTCTGTTGTATCCATTAGTGTGCTGTCAGGCGCCATGAGCAAGTCCTAAAAGACATATTGATACACTTTATAGTGTGTGTAGAATTGGTACATTTTGTTCACCAGGCATTAGCTGTTAGACGGACTGGTTGGACTGGTTCTGACTGACGGTACAAGAAACTCCAGTTCTTTGATGTTTTTGCTCTTGCCTCTGTTTATCTTTTAAAGCGGGTTAATCCTGCGATATCTGCTGATTCAATGTAACATCCAATCACGTTTCCACTTTGTATGAAGTTGTGATCAGTCCCAACACATGGCAACAACAGTTGTCGTAATGGCAATAAAATGAACTCTAGCTCAACTGTCTATTTTATGTTAAACGTTATATTCTGGCTTTACAGTTTGTTTTTTTAATTTGCATCTGGCATGTGTTTCTATTATATCATCTGCATAATGTATGGAATACAAGTTGAAACTGAGGAGATGAAAAAGTCATCCTAATCCTCTGAGGTCTGAATGAAACTGAGCCATAACTACATGCTGACAGAAAGTCACAAGCATGGAAATGTAATATCGGATTCCGACAAGAAGAACAAAAAAAAATAAAAACATTTGGACAGGTGTCCAGATCAGCTCCAGGTGAGAGCACCATTTAATTTTAATAAAAGATGCAGGCTTTGAAATGTAGGATCCAGAGACCTCTCTGAACTCCACTCTGCATTCAGAAGGACATGCTGTTGGGAATTATACTGTTCAGACTCGCAGTTTTACCGTTACCATCAGCGATGTTGCTCTTTCATCACCATTTTTACAATAGCTGGTATTGATTTAAACGAGAGAACTGCACACAAATCAAATGTTGAAGAAAAACACAGCGCTTTTTCCTTGTGTTCTCCTCTCACCTCTGTAAGGCACTGTAAGCAAACAGCAAGACATTTCTTTAAGAATGGAACAATGGTAATCTATAGAAATAGAAAACTGTCCATTTATACCAGTGAGGGAAAGCAAATAACAGATACACCTCTGTGTATAATACAATACAATTCAACAGCACTACCAATGCCATTCTTTAAAATGTCCATACAGGTGAGTCCCAGACGTATTACAAGACAGTTGAATCAGTTAGCTCTACTGGACAATGAATTCCCCTCAGCAGAAATAAAGTATCTATCTATCTATATCTGTCTGTCTGTCTGTCTGTCTGTCTGTCTGTCTGTCTGTCTGTCTGTCTGTCTGTCTGTCTGTCTGTCTGTCTGTCTGTCTAGAAATGTAACACTGAAAAAAAAAAACTTTAGAAAAGTCATGAAGTCAAAATAGTTTAGCTTGTAATTGTACTTTCTTTCTTTAGTTGTGTGATTGACAGGTGACATATCCTACCTCTCACCCAGTGTCAGCAGGGACAAGCTTCCCGATCATGTGCAAGCAATCATCACAAAGGTGGGTTTAGCTGTGCATGGATTTCTTCATTTGATTTTTTTTAAACTTAAGATAACTAAATGAAAAGAGTTCCCCTTTTAAATTCCATTTAAACCCTAATTTAACCATAATTGCACTAAATAAAAAAAATTAAAAAAACATCTCTATCCACTGAGAGTAACACTCTGTGACCCCCTATTAGCTCTTGACAGAGACACTGGTGCGAGGAACGTCCAAGTGATCAAAATTTCATGCGGATATTCACTGGAACAATTTTACAAGCTACAACTAGGATTTGGTAATAATAATAATCTTTCCCTTGGATGGCAGGGATGTGTTAAAGATTTAAGGTGTGAGACTGAAACCACAGATAGAAACTCAGGAAGCGGAACTCAGAGAGAAAGTGAAAGCATGGCTAAGAGTCACAGGGAGAGCAACGAAAGTGACAGTAAGGGAGCACTTTCTGTCTCCCAGATTTTCACACAGATTTTATAAGCTCTGCTTATCATGAGAGACAGAAACACTGAGGATAAAAAGGAGCACACACATAGGAAAATGCTAAAGAAACCTTTTATCTCTGCCCCCCCAAATTCACATAAGGCTATTACAGTGCATTTGAACTGCGCTGGGTTGTAACTGGTAAGTAAGTAAGTAAGGAATGAGAAAATCTAAACACAGGCAGTCCTGTGTCATATTATGTGATGGACCTCGTACTTTATATCTGTATGCAGCGTTTCAGGTCAGCAACGGGATGAACATAATCATTCCAGTGATTTACATCTTCTCGATATCAGATAAAAGTCTAACATAAAAGCTACAGAATGAGTCAATGTGACTTTGAAAACAGCATTTCTGGTTAAATACTGAGCAAGAAAATCACCACCACAACAGCATCTGTAGCTTCACATTATCTCCTTCATGAATCATCACTTACCGTTAAATGGCAGACATACCTCGGATCCCCTGAGGATTATTTCTCAGTTTAGAGTAGCACTGGTGGCCGCACTAGACCGATGGTTAGAGAAGACTGCCCTGCTGAATCACTGAACCTGCCTGGAACCTGAACAGCAGGCCATGAAGAAAATACACCAAGTGTGTCCTGATTTAAAGACTGGATCTGTTCACAGATGCAGGTAATTCCGATGAGTTCTTTAGAGGACCTGAAAGCCAGGATGAATCACTTCACAGTCACTTTCACACAGGCAAGAGCTGTCCAGGAGCTATCATTGTTCACTGGGCTGTGCCCTTATCAGGTTCTGAATATTTTACGTTTTAAGACAAGTCTTATGTAAAGCAGAAACCACACAGTACTTTATTATGGGATTTCTGTTTAGATGAATTTGAACTTTTTTCTACAAAATGTAAAAGGGATTTTAATAAGTTTCAGTTTATGAACTTCAATTCCTTCTGCAAAAGAAGTGATCTTTTAAAAATAAATTACAAAGCAATTGCGTGTGTTCCCACTGCGGAGTTTCTTGTGAAAAGAAAAATGTAGAGATCAAGGTCTTCTAGTCAAATTTGAACAGAATGAGAGCTGCAAAGAAGTATCCAGGTGAGGTGTAAAACTAATTTCCCTTACACAGACTGGATGAAAAAGGACATCGACATCCGCTGCTTGCAGCAAACACAATACAGGTGCGAGTTACAGGACTATCTGGTTGAGATAGTGTGCAGGTACAACATTTTATTCTTCATCGTTACTAGTCAAAGATTAGATTCACCAACTGTTTAAAACACAAGTAACAATGGGTCGAGCCTATTTTGTTCAGTTATAAAATTTTAAGATTTTCACAAAACTAATGTTGTTACTGGTTTAGGAGATTTGTGGTATTTCCAAGATTTTACCTCTTGACACATCTTACTTTTTAAATCTAAAATGCTGCCACACACTAGCTTTCAGATTTGAAGGTACGCTCAGAGTTGCAGCCTTTGTCGTGTTTCGTATCTCCCTCCCACGTGGATTGCTCCCGTTGCGTGGCCTTGTGAGGCGAGTTCTAATGAGAGAATACATTGAATAATATCGGATATTTTAAATGAAAATTGATTTGAATATAAACTCAAGTCTCAAAGGTCTTAAAGGGCAACTTTTAAAATAAGCTGGTATTATTATGAGTGTGCTGCACAGTGCACTCCATAGAAAGGCCTTTCAGGAACAGATCTCTGCTATGACACCTGTTGACAGTAGAGTTGAACTAAACACAGTTCTTTCCTGCAGTAAATGTTATGTAGAGGAAATGTCATAGATTTCAAGTCTGAAGGCAAGCCTAGCCCACTCTGAATACGGTCTGGTATTTTTAGCAGCTCAGCGAGAGCTATGAAGTAGCCACAAAACAACAACAACAAACAAAAACACAATGGATGTGATGAAGATTTCCCAAGTGTGACATTGAACATATATCCCAACCCCTGCTCTATGCTGGAGTCCACTCAACACAAGCACACTGAGGAGATTACATAAAGAGTGCAAAGTTCAAGGAACTAAGATGTCATATTGACTGTACTACACGGTGGGAAGTTGATTACACACTCACAACACTCACTTGAAGTATGTGTGCGTCTCAGCCAGGGGGTATGGTTCTTGGCTCCGAAAGCGCCATTTGATGACAGCAGTATCACCCTTGAACACTCCTCCGCTACCCCACCATGGGCACACATACACACGCACAGCGGGAGAGTTGACATTGCTGCTTGGATCGATGTAGCTGACTACTGCTGGCGTCAGTACCAACAGCGTTATATGACACACTCCCACAGTGAGGAGCTTCCTATGGCGTTCCAGTCAATATGGGTTAATGGTGTAACGGCCTGCCTCTCCCTCTCTTCTCTCGCCGTCTCTCACTCTTTTGCTTTCGTTCCCTCTCCACTACACACATATACAGCAAATCATTAACGGAAGGGAGGACCACTGGCGGTTTTGTCAACTTGGATAGTCAGGTGCATTTGTGTGTTTGTTTTCTAAGAAGCTTCCCCGCCGAACGCATCGGCTTCGGCTAAACTTGCCAACTTATTATTCTCAATGAAGGGCACAAAGATACTGATGGGAGGAGGGGGCAACAGCTCGATAGCAAGCAACGGTAGGCCGTGCACCGGTAGGGGAAAAATAAGTAGCGGAAAAATAAGTGATAATCACTAACACTGTGCTACGTACAACACATCAGAATAGAAGGAAATGACGTTGTCTGTGTTTTATGATTTATGTGTCTCAGTTGATTACTATGGTATATTTACCTACATGTACATGTGAACGAGTGATCTACTTCATGACATCCTATTACATACAACAAATCAGTTTTTGAAGACCTTAAGTAATATTTGCCACTGATTTCATTTCCGCTTCAAGCATCTAATATTTCATATGTAGTCAGTTTTACAAGTCGGCCCTTTTTCTCCATGAGCAAAGGAAACTCAAATTAATTTATTTTCCTGAGGAATGACTGAAACCTGCAGCTCTTGCCAAATCTATCAGCTCAATAGTTGCCTGACCTAATGAAAGCAGTTATTATTGCGGATCCATAAGCGCTAAATATAGAACACAGCCGTTTTCCTGCCTCAGCAGCTACTGGGTGTTCAGGAGAAATACAGCCCGTCATTAGCGCAGATTAAATTATCCAGACAAATGCAGGAGTGTGATGAAGAGTGGGGAAGACAAAAACAAAACAACGACAAAAAAATCTAAGAAAGTCAGTGCTGCTGTTAGCCGCTGGAGTTTGCGGCAATCTCTGAAGGTTTGAATGGTTTTGGAAGCTAAAAGGCCGGTGCAGAGCAGCGTGTGGTGGAATGGATTTAGAAATTCGCAACATGGAATGTGGCATGCAGTTTGAAATTAATTCCGATTTTGATTTGAGACACTGTCATTTAAATATTAAAGCGGAATCCGCACGGAAAGCATTTTGATGTTTGTCGCTCATCCATCTCATTGAACTGATACTCTTCCGTGTTACGGAATGTGACAACCCGCAGAGATTCCTAACTAACGAGCAACAGGGGACACTGGGAGTTATTTTCTTTTTTTCTTTTTTTATGTTCCAAGTCTTTTCTTTGCAATTGTTGCTGACACACTCCAGCAGCCTGTTCTCCACTGGAAGTAATTTCAGCGACACAACTGTACGGTTTAAATTTATTAAAAGCGTCTGTAATGATTGATTGTTTTTGTCTTTTTATAGACTTCCCCTGACCAGCTGGGGGGATCATGAATCAGTTAATTCCCAGAAAAGCTTACTTGAATTACTTTAAATTGCACCTACAATAAACATTTCCTTTGCCCATGATATATTTATTAATATTTATTAAAGATCTACAAATAACTTGTATTTGAAAATCAGTCCTCTAAATGGAAACTAAAATCTCCATTTGCCAGCACGCCACAATTTATGTTCATATTATGTCACAACTCCTTCTACAGTTTTATTTTTTTGCAGTGGCTATTTGCAGCCCTCAGAGATTTGGAAAGGCGAAACTCTGTGAAATAAAGACACCACTAAGAAAACTATCTGGCTAGAGGCATCGGAAAAAACTCTAGATGAATAAATCTTTCTTATGTGCAGCATCATGAGTAAGGACCCAAAATCCCTGAGCAGGAGGCTGCGATCTTTTTGCGTCTCGTCCAATGGCTGGTGGCTACAGGGCTCTTGCCACAGTCTGTGCAAAGCCTTGCATCAAGTCAGCAAGATTTGGAAGCTCCTAGAAGTGTTCCTAATGGATTCTACACCACAGAGGGAGAGAAAGAGAGAGAGACAGAGAGAGAGATGCTGGAAATGCCAACACCAAAGGCTACGGACTTCTCCCAATTTTACAGACAGACGCACGTGTCTAATGCGCAGACATGGTGTAAAAAGTGATGGCCCTGTAACAACATGTCACGTGACGACATGGATCGCCACGACAACAAGAAATGACAAGGAAACAAAAGTCCCTGTGACTTGTAGTACATGTGCTTCCATGCAGACACGCGTACAAGCTTTCCTCTTTCTCCCTCTTGTATTATACTTGTCTTGTGTTTAATGTGTCTCAGTTCCTTTAAAGGGTTTCAAAGTCCTTTTTTTTTCCACGCTCCCTCAACTCAAGAAGAAGAAACTCAGCTAACGTAGGGGCTGAAAGACGGCCTCTTTCTCTTTCTCTCGCTGCGTGTCTGTGTGCGTGCGTGCTAGGGGAGAGTGGGTCCAGGGGTTTAAGGCTTTGAAGGTGATTTTTCTGGTTTGTTTCAAGTTAAAGGTTGTGGTGGGAGATGAGCCATCCAGCCTCAAGTGAGCATCTGAAGGATTGCAAACCTGTTGCACCTCTCCCTCTCTCTCACACACACAGAGCACACTGCGCATAATTATCAACAATATATAATTAATAGGCCTCGCTAATTAGAGCAGGTCTCCTGGAATATTAGTCAAGATATTAAATGGGTTGAATTGTTAAAATAGTACTGTTTCTAGAAATGAATTTGTTCAATGTTTATATTGTTAGATAGATAGATAGATAGATAGATAGATAGATAGATAGATAGATAGATAGATAGATAGATAGATAGATAGATAGATAGATAGATAGATAGATAGATAGATAGATAGATAGATAGATAAGTGCTAGTAGAGCCTCTTGTTGCCAAGCAACAATTACAAACTCATTTGAGGCGAGTCAGTCTTTTACTAAATTTTAAATATTTATCCCTTTTGGCCTTTGCCATCGAGAGTTCAGCTCCAGCTCAACTGGGCAGCAAAGCGTTTTCAACAAATCCAGAGATGTTGCTTCATGTCCAACTCCTAAAAAAAACTAAAGTATATAAATTTTTCAAATGATTTCATTGATCCTTGATGCTTTTTCACATGGAACCACACAGGTAGAGCGGGAGACGGGAGGACTGCATGCGACAAAAATCAGATGCCATAAATATCATCATAACACCATCAACATACTCGGAATTCCTGTCCTTTCAATCCGACAGCGCTCGTGAATAATGTTACTTATTATCCACTGACTGCATATAAAGATGAACAAAGCCTCCGTAGTCACACTCCACCCTCAGGATTTCTAGGTGGAGAGAAGAGGAACTGACGGCATATGGGTTTGCATCTTCATTTAGTTCAAACTGGTGACTTACATGGAAATCCGCCCTCTCTACACTTGTCATAGTAATGTGGAAATGTGCAGTAGATGCCAAAACTGTTATTGTAGCAGGCTGTAAATGCTTGAAGTTGGCCGTTTGTAACTGAACGTCTACAGGGACTGACTGGCTTTTGGAGCCAGCCTCGTGTGGCCATTTGAGGAACACCAGTTTTTTGGCAAACAGTTACAGCTTGGTTTTACATCAAATGTCGTGACAGATATGAAGTTCATGGCTCCTCTGTCTACCCACCCCTCTCTCATCTTCCTATTCGTCTCTCTCTTCACACCTCTGTTCCTCTTAAAGTTTCTGTATTTACACCTCTTCATACAGTCTCTCTCTTTCTGCTGCAGGGGAAATTCATTGATGATTATCTTGTCTTGCAGAGTTTGCTTTTTCATCAGAAAGGCCTTGCTTCTCGGCCACTTAAAGCTTTTTGTGACCCACACTCCCTCTGTCTCTCTCTTTCGCTCATTCCATCCGTCCCTCTGCCGGGCATCTGAGGTCTTATCAGTAAGCTATGTGTTCAGACTTACAGCTCCATTTGGTTTCCTTACACAGAGAATAGAAAGAAACGGGTTATGTTAACAGAGACAGGCACACACACACACACACACACACACACACACACACACACACACACACACAAGGGGAGACTGGTTGTTAAGGACAACAAAAAGCCTGGGCCAGATTATTTGTTAGTGAGTGTGAATCACTTCAAATGAACAAAAGAGGAGGATGACAAGACAAAAAAGAAAAGAGGAGGAGAGGGTTAACAGAGACATAATAGGGCAAGGTTATCAAATTGTCTAATTATTTAGAATATTTAATTTAAAAGATATTTCCATTACTTCAGAGGAAAATTTGTTAACAGCATTAAGCTATATCAATGAAGGGAATAGTCAAAATACAAAGACTTAATTGTTAAAGACAACTAGTGCACACAGAAATGCTTCTAACAGTCCTTTACATACAGGTAAGTTTCAAGAGTAAGCTAGGAAGAGTAGTTCATAATATGTGAACACAGTTTAAGGAGATAAAATAAAAAAAATTCAAGTTATTTACAAAAGCACCTGACAGAATACTAAAATCCACCTCCTAGACCGATGGACTTAGTCCTCTTAGATTTACATCGTAATGTTTTACCATCATCAAGTCTGTACGGGTGTTTGGCCATAACAATTATGCAGGACAAGATGCACTCGATCAGGGGTGTCAAACTCATTTTAGTTTAGGGGCCAGTGCCACACACAGCCAAATTTAATCTGAAGTGGAGCGGACCAGTAACATAACAGCATAATAACCAATCAATAAGTCAAAATTATTCCCTTTGTTTTAGTGCAAAGATATTTTGCCTATCTGAACACAAACTCTGCTAATATTAGATTCCTATTAGCATTTCAAGTCAGAATGCACACATTCAGTGTTTTCCGGGTGTTAATGAAAAGAAACTCACAAAAAGTATTTAAAGCTACATAAGAACAGTGCTTTAGATTTAGCCAAAACAATAACAGTAGCAAGAATGCCTCTCACAGCACTGAAAATAGATATTTCTCCATGTCAAGCTGAGGGCTGAGCTACCCAATCAGACACCTCAGAAGTGTTTTAATTCCACGAGTCAAATGGTCGTGACTAGACTGGTATTACTGGGCTTGATTTGCCCCTGGTTGCAGTGTTATCTTTCAGAATGTGGTTAAAGTTGCAGTGTGAGAAGCAATTTTCTCTGAAATCATCTGGCAATTTGCGATGTGCAACTGATTAATATCTGATCTTTCAGCGTGTTATATTACACATGCAATTACCTTTCGATGCGCATTGACTTTGTCTTGGTAAATTATGCATTACAAGTGCCTAAGGATGTGGTTTGTGATAATTGTCTGTTTTTCATTTAAGAGACGCAATCCTTTAATGTAACTAGACCTGGCATCCAAATAGAATTTTGCACATATAACAGGTGTCACGGTTAATCCTCTCCCTGATACCTGCTGTGAGACTGATCTCTACGTACTGAGAGATATTGGTAATACGCATCTATTTATTTTTTTACTGTATTAATTCTGGAACCAGTCATTTTCATCACTGGTTTTAGAGCTCACACTGTACTCTTCATTCGGTCACTACAGTAAACTACAGTAACGTTCACTGGCATAGACATTTACAAAAGAATTATAAATTTGATGCCCCGATTTTGATGAATGAATGAGAGAGAGAGAGAGAGAGAGAGAGAGAGAGAGAGAGAGAGAGAGAGAGAGAGAGAGAGAGAGAGAGAGAGAGAGAGAGAGAGACATGGATCAATTTTTGATGTCTGGAACATCAATGCAAAACAAAGGAAGGCAAGAATAAAGACATTAGCAGAAAGACCTGCACACACACGCAAGGGCATTCACGTCCAAAAAAAACAAAAAAAAAGACTTCCAATCAATCCTGAGGCAACAAACACATATAGGGTCCCCACAGATGTGGAACAGAACAAAGGCAAGAAAAAATAAAGACAGAGTACTTCCTGGAATAAGGTTTAATGGCTGTCAGGTTTACTGCTTCCAACACACGCGCACACTCGCCCGCACACACCAAAACGATGTACAGTATACACAGAAAGATTAAGATAAAAGTGAAAGACACACGGACTTGCGCGCTCAGGGGAGTTGGTGTGTATATCTTGTCCCTTGAGTTTGTCTTTGATATTTAGAGTTCATGATTCATAGATGAACTGTTATACAAGCGTAATGGAACACTCTGTCTTTGTGTGTGCGTGTGTGTATGGGCATCCTCAAAAGGTCAGGCTAAGCATTTGTGTCGCTTTTCAACAGGCACACAGACATGGAAGCGGAAATGGAGGGAGTCTTATGCTGATACGCAGCATGGTATACATGGCACAAGATCGTTCACAACAAAACCTGACGTGAACATGCATCTCTCATTATGGAAATTACAAGACATTACAATAGAGATAAATACACGTGAATGCATAACTATAGGACATTCGTATACTGTGTATTATACTCTAGCCCCAAGTGACGGAGGACGACCTAGACAACAGCTCTGGGCTGTGAGCCAAAGCTCGCCCACACAGAGCTATTAACATGAACAGTTATTCTCATAAATCAGACGCAGAGCTCACCCATAGACAGAAATGTGTTGGATGTACAGTATATCAATGTTTGATCAACAGGAGGGTTCACCAGCTCTGTGTCATAGGACTCCTGTATGATTGACACACTGCCTCTGCGTTTACTAAGAAGCAACTTCTTCCTGATTTCTGATCTCACATAACTAGACATTGTAACAAAGATATTTTATCAGGACATGATAAAATAGATCATCTGAATAAAAAGCAGCAACCGTCACTAAAGTGTGAATGTCCTTCTGCTCCATCCATGTCACCAGTCACCCCAACTGCAACCTTATCATTTTGATACTTTCTAATAAAGTGGAAATTCCAAACAATAAATAATAACATGAATCGGAAATACCCAGCCTTCAATCACTTCGCAGGCACACTCACACACTTTCTTACCTTCATATACAGCTTTGAAGCCCTGTGCACTCACTGCAAAGTCTGTGGTAAACCACAAGGCCAATATGGATCCGCTGCTGACTATAGGGGAAGGCAGCATGAATCCTGACAACCTGCAAAACAGGAAGAAATGTTCAGAAATATAATTCTGAAATGGAGCAAGACAGCAAATAATGAGGCACCACAAATGTAAAAACCTGAAACACGGTGTGGCACTGAAATACAACTTTAACATTTGTAGTGTTTGCTTTTTGTCTGACTGTGTAACGCTTAGGTTTCTCTTTCATTCAAAAGGAGATTAAATGGAATGGCTTCTTTCCTAACCACCCTGAAACAGTGGGTCTAAAGTGAAAATGGACACGTGAAATCTCTGCATGAGGTGTATAAGCTGTATTAAATGGAGTGAAGAGCTCTAGAAAAAGCTGCTTTTTCATATTGAGAGGAGCCAGTGGCAGTAATTGAGGATGGTTATCTGTCTCTCAATGGAGATGTAGTGGATACAGTATATCTGACTGGAAGGAGACCTCAAGGCAGATCAATAATCCCCATAGGGACTATATCTATCTAATCTGGCTTTAGAGCTCTTGGGTTTTTCCCAGCAGAACATGGTTGATGGAAAGGACACCATGATCCAGATGACACATTTATTCAGTTTGTAATTAATATATTAACTGTCTATTTTTACAGTTTTATATACTTGTTTTTGTTGTTTTCTTGTAGATATTCTGTTCAGCTATTTCCTTTTTGTTTAAGCAGAATGGGAAATCAAACATTTACTGAAGCCACTGAAGTGTCAAGTGCTGATATACCCAAATGAGGACGACAAGTCGGAACACAATCAGTACACCTTGTTCACAATGCACAGAAGTATGCAGCAATGAACCGTAAGGCAATGAGAAAGGAAGGAGAAATAAAGGGAAAATAAAGACAGACGTCAAAACAGGATTCAAGTGCTAATGTAATCAAAGCAGGGACAATGAGCCTGAGCTCCGTATTCATTTCATACAAGTCATATTTCATAATTTGAAAGGTCAGCTAGTTTCACAGAGCGGTGGGCTGGGCGCACAAGAGAATAGAAAATAAAAGTGAGCAAGTGGAAAAGTGGCAGGCACGAAAACAGAGGTTAAAAGAAAAAGGAATAAAGGTGGATGGACGAAAAAACAGCGAAGCGAGTAAGCCATTTAAACGACTAAGCAAACAGAGGACAGTGAAAAATGAATAATTTTAATTCTCTGGCCTCAGAGCAAGGACACAAAGGACAGACGGGAACGGATGAAGGGAGCATACAAAAAGCAACAAACAGGAAGAGAGAGGAGGGTCAGAAAGTAGACGAGAGGAAATGGAGGAAAGATAGAAGCAAGGGGAAAGAGGGGTGTGATGAGACCGGGGAAGTGTGAAGCCAGGAATAAGGGTAAGGTTTTCTTCCTGTAGGTGTAAATAAGATTTTTACTTCAGTTAACCACAGCAGCACCTGGTACCTTCATTTTAGTGTGCAATCTATGCAAACGTGTAAGTTTCTATGTTTTTGTGACTGAACACTCAGGTCCCTGTGGCGGGTCTAATTAAACTCACTTTAAAGGACCAGTTTGGATGGTTAAGTGGCATCTAGTGGTGAAGTTGCAAACTGCAACCATCTGATTGCCGGCCATCACATCATCCCTCCCAGGCTTATAGTAAAAACTATAACTGCTGTGTAGAAATGTGAAATGTGTGCAAGAAGGCAAACTCCAGGGAAGAGTATGCGTACATAAAATATTAAATGTTCTGTTTGTATTTTGCGTGTTCTCCCTGGGCCTGCATGGGTTTCCTCTGGATGCCCCAGCCACCATCCCACAGTTCAGTGACATGCTTGTTAGATTGATTGGTGATTAATTGGCCTTAGGTGTGCATGTCAGTTTGAATGGTTGTTTGACTTCCGTGTTAGGCCTGTGATACATATGCGACCTATACACAGTGTACCCTGCCTCTCGCTTAGTGACAGCCTGGCTAGGCTCCAGCCCCGACCCTCCAGGATAAGCACTAATAGGTAATGAGTATTTGAAAGAAAGAAAAATGGTGAGTGAGTTTATGTTGTGGCCATTGATGTCACAGCACCAGACCACAGACAAATAGAGATACATTTTTATCCATTAATCCCCACAGGTTTCTACATACCAAACACCAGAAGAGACTAATGTAATGTTTATTGCTGGTGTAAAGCTACTAGTTACTGTGATAAATGTTCTGTTGCCATTTGATGTTGATTTTTTTTCCCTTGTACAAAACACATGCAAGCCTCTGTTACATTCACGCCATTTATCCTCATGATTCTTCTTTTCCAGCTTTTTGACATTAACTGTATATATCTTTTATAATTCTGTGGATTGCATGTGATTGGCATTTCCTTCACTGGTAAATGTGAAATCCCTGACTTCTTCAACCCGCGTGCTGCATTTTCTGCGCTCGAAAGAGAATTCCCTGGTTGCAGGCTCCAATAAATCACCTCGGTGGCCCACAGGGGACAGCAGTTGCATTCTCACATGAACATTTCGCCACTCAACAAATAAGATGTGAACAAAGTGAAATGGGCACAGCTAATTATCACACGCATGCTTTGCTCCTTCATTTTTAATTTCATGGCCACGTGGACTTTCAAGGGCATGTTGCTCTGGGCCAAGGTTAATGTTTGCCACTGGTCAAAGATGTAGAGAGGAGGTGGCTATGCGTAAGGCTTTTATTGATCAACGAGGTACCGGCTGTACTATGAAAGCACCACGGCTGAAAAGACCAGAGGTAAAACCGTCTGAACGCGTTCAGTAAACTCCAGCAGTGAATAGGTTAATTAATAAAAAACATATTCCAATGGTCCATATATACAAATTAAACATTATAAATCATTACACATAGTGTGCAATAAAAATGTAAATATATATATTTATGTATTGCCTGAACCCAGACACATGCATTATCATTCCCTTTCTCTCTCCATCTGTCACTTGGAATAAAATGGTGTTGTGATTTGTGTCTTAAATGGAGGATTGACCAGGCAGATGAGAATTCAGATGTGTGTGCGCATACAAACACACTCGCACACATGCAATTGTTAGTCCGTCTGTCAGTCAGGTAATGAGCAGTAATCGTCTAGCTGTCACTGCGCTGATAGACCAGCATGATTCCATATCCCTGTCTAGATTCGGTTTCTACCTTTATGTGTGTGTGAGTGTCCCTCACTCAGTCTCCCCCCACCTCTTTCCCTCTCCCTTTCTGTCTCGTTCTCTGTTCCAATCAGGCAAACACACTGATCCTATGGCTGTTTGACATTTATATAAAAATAAGTGAGCCGGGTTTAGAATATTTGACTGTTTATCCAGTTGGTCAACTGTCCACCCAGTCAACCAGCTTATGTAATCAAACAGCCACTCGGTGATTTCAGCCAGCCGGTCTTTACAGTCAACCAACCGACCAGACATCTTGCCCGTGTGCCTCTCTGTTGCCTTGTCCATCTGTCCGACTACCCATCTGTAACTGTTTCAGTATATCTCTCGATCTGCCAGCCAGTCTATCAGACTGTCAGCATGACATACTCCTCTTATTCTGAGATTACGTTTCAGACCGGATAGTACGTTAATAAGGCATACTATAGTGTTGGGAAATAGCATCAGTACATTCATTACCACTATAAAACATGATCACTCCTCCACACAATACACAGGCAAAATAACATTGGGGGAAAAAAAATCAATTTCAATAGAGGCCCAGCAAATCTATTCAAAGTAGTATGAGAAGTTTCCATGAATAAAGTGACAGCTAAGACGTACAGCTCATAACTCTTATTCCCATCTTGGAATTCGAGACCATCTATCTGTCAAGAGTATATCTGCCATCAAGTCCAGCAACTGCGAAAGTACAGTTTCTGACTTGTTGAATGATACTGGAGAGCAGTGATGCACATTGAAGTATTTAAAATAAACAGTGATATTACAGCATATACCTGTTTAAGCTGGAAAATCTGAAGGAATAAACCCATAATGACACAAAGGTAAAAAAAAAGAAAAAAAAAAAAAGAGGCGCAAACAGATGGGAGCTTTTATTCAAATGAGCGAGCCCAATAAAGTTGTTAGTATATTGAAGAAAAATGAGAAAACCCGCTAAGAACAGATGTCTAAGAACAAGGTGGGTTTCCTTTTCAAACTGTTCTCTATGACAGAAGCGACAGCCTCAGAACATTTATCATCAAACATAGCAGGTGTCTTTAGAATGTATCTCTGTGTGCTGCAAATGTGCCATTAGAATAGAGCCGAATCATCCAGTTACAGTCTTCAAGGGGAATTCACAGATGGGATTATGAAGTTGTCGTTTGTCATCTAAGAGTATATAGAGTAAAATGTCTTCAAATTAATCTAAGTGAATGTTTTCCTTTTTTTAATCTGCATATATACATCTGTATCCAATATTATGACCTTTAGGATGTCCTTGCAGTCTTCTGGTAAATTTGGCTTAGAACTGGTCTATCAAGCAGAAAATTTCAATAACTTTTAGGCTTTTAGCGTTGCTTCAAACTGCTCTCTGAAGCTCTCTGTATTTCAGTCAGCCAG
Source organism: Planiliza haematocheilus (assembly GCA_005024645.1). Lineage (NCBI taxonomy): Eukaryota > Metazoa > Chordata > Actinopteri > Mugiliformes > Mugilidae > Planiliza > Planiliza haematocheilus. The sequence goes on along the minus strand of SRSE01000649.1, from coordinate 8,066,858 downwards.
CTCAGGTGGAATAGATTATATGCGAATGTAGAAAATATACGGCGCTGATGTTTGCCGTCTAAGCTCTGACCGAGTCTTTCCCCACAAGGAAGCGCCGAGCTTTCATTATGGTTTTTAAATGCTATGTGAGTCACACGAGTGAAGTGGCTGAAGGCAAACAGCAAAGGAGTGGCAAAAGCAGTGACTGCTTTAGTACTGTCCATAATTAAAAGGGTTCAGTGGGTATATGTTGCAGTGATGGGAGTAAGTCAGGTAAGTGGAGCAGCTGACTTCTGTCTTTCATTTCACTTAAAGGAGATTAAGAGTAAGGAAGAAGCAAATGAACCGATTTGAAAACATAAATACAACACTTTGTAAGTAAAACGCTTTATTTACTCTCTATACCACACAGCAGTATAACAGTTATTACTATCATGTCTGTACCATAAATATATATATATTTTTTTTTTATTTGCCATTGCCAGCATTTCAGGTAGCCTGTGGAATCAATTCTGCAAAAATATGTGAAAAATGAAACATTAAACGGTCTGAAAAGGCAGCTGACCTTCATGTTGGTGGTGTCATTCGTTTACACTATTTACTACTGTGCCCTTACATAGCGCCTTATGAAGCTATCAATATGTGAACGTTGCTCCCTCTTCCCCTTGTTGATTGATATTATATATAAATTCACTGGCATTGACCGGGGCTGACTTTTCCCAGTGGGCTCATGCACTGTTTTCCAGCAACGGCAGTGACAGCCAATGTCAGTCACACCTTAACAAAACCAAGTCAGTGATGTTACCAACCTGTGACAACAGACTGCTACCCAAATTGTTAAATCTTGTGTGTCTATTTAGATACTTTTGGCAGTGCACCAGTTGTTGTTCATTAGATTTAGCAGGATTATCCAATTTCCTGTTTGTTAAAGGATAAATGATGTGCTAACTTGTTAATCTTTAATTAGACTGTATGTTAACATGGTACAGGCCGATCGATGGGCCAGCAAGGAATTTACGACCAGAATAAACACCAAGCCCTCGATTGCTTTGGTCCAGCTATGATTCCAATATGACAGCATTACTTTGAGCGCTGTTTCAAAATGGGCAAGTCTTATTTTATTTATTACTATTTTATTATTTAGAGATTATTTTATACAGACACATCTCAGTTTTGTCCTATTGGGTGTGTGCAGCATTTGAGTGCTTTAATGGCTTTAAAAGTACTAATCATGGCAGTTTATTTTGTTTTGGTTTTTTTGTGAAAATTAAAAGGTTTTCTCAGGTGTACTGAAAACATACTGAATCATGGCGACTTGTAAAGTAAGATTTTACCAGGGAATGTTTCAAACCTATAGTCAAATTACTGGGGTTCTCTCGTACACATGTGGTAATGCAAATTTCTTAAAGACATTCAGAAAACTGCAAAATCTGAGCTTGGAGATTACATTATGTAGACTCAGCAATATTCCTGACGGTTGGAGCTATATAACCAATACAAAGTCCTTTAATATAATGTAGAAAAACATCACAGTCCGTAGCAAAAAAATGAACCATTCCCTACCAAGAAAAGCTGTCTTTTTTGAGAGATAGTGGCAATTTATATCTTTGGTTCCTCATATATCTACTAGCTCTGACATCAAGAAAAACAGTCTATCACTTAAAAACCAGAGACAAGACCAATGTAAACTCATAAAACAAATGTTACTATTTTCCAACACAGTCTTACAGAGCGTTCGGCTTCAACTTGCCAACACTAGATACAGCCCACACTTGTACAGTAGATGTATGTCCCCAGCTGAAACTATTTGTTTCAACCCTTCATTCTGGGCCGTAATCCATTTTTTTTAAGATTGTCTGGTGGAACACTAGTCCATCAGTGACACACCACAGCTCTGGGTGAATGGATAGACAAGAAGCACTTGTTGTGGAAAAGACAGAGACTAAGCACCTTGGAGATGGAACGAAAGGCGGTGAGGAGATGATGGAAGAAATTTTGAAAAGAAGCGAGTCCATTAAAAACTACAAATAACCTAATTTTTTAGTGGAGAAAGATTTTTTTTTTTTCAGACCATAACAACAGCAAAATAGAAATGACAGACAGCAGGGAGTGAGGATTGTTGTTAGGAGACCTGTTTTAAAAAATATTCTTGGCTGCGTTTCCTGCGCAAACAGTAGTTTTGGGAAGAACATAAAAAAACAGTTTGGCATAAATCTGGATACATCCAAACTTTTTGTCTCCATGTGCTGCCAGATTAAAAATAAAGCGGGAGATTGGCCCTAGGCAAGAACGTTTTTTTTTAGGTTTGTGTGTGTTAACAATAAACACTACTGGGATCAGCTGAAATACTTAGAACTCTGAGTTTCAAAGCATGAATCATGCGTATGAGCCGATTTGATTATATTTAAGACCACTTGTCGTACTTGCATACTTCATATTAGTTCTCAGGTTAGATCAAAATTTAGGAAAGCCCTAGACCACATGTAAACCAATAATGAAGTATGCATAATGAAGAAGAAAAAGCAATTTACCAAATTATTAAATTGACCTTTTTACTGCATTGAGTAAGAAAAAAATCTAAGAGAAAAATAAGAAAACATTCTTGCATGCAGCCAATTGTGTGTGACTCCTAATGAAGATATTAGGTTGCATTTATGGATAACTGGTTCTCTGGATTAATTGTAGACCCCTGGCTAGGGAACAGTTTGACAGTGTAGCCAAGGCCAGCTATTTTAGCCTTCAGCCAATATTTTTTAAACAGCTCTTTTAAAGACTGGGTAAAAGCATTAATGAGGTGTTAAAAGGTGTTCTTGTGCTTGAGAACAGAAGAGAAGAGAAGAGAAGAGAAGAGAAGAGAAGAGAAGAGAAGAGAAGAGAAGAGAAGAGAGGTTGGAATCCCTTTTATTCACCCATTACTGGGGACCATAAATTACACCATCAAGAAACAATTAAGCATTGCTAAAAAGTACTATTTTTTCTTAAAAACAAACAAACAAACAAAACACAAACCATCACAACATTTTTCAGAGGTTGACAACTAAGTCTCCATTTTCTCCCAACGAACACAAAACAGCTCCAATCGACCATTTATCCCTGAAGGCCTCTATATCCTCTATCATGGTGTAATATGAGTGTTCCACTCTCAGTCTAGTTTTCAGTAGGCCTTTCAAAACTAGCACCGGGTCCACATTGCCGGTACCCTGTGCTTTATTTCGGCGTGTCAGCCAAATGGCCAACTTAGCAGATGCGGACAGAAAGTTCAAGAGTGTATGGACACCCTTTTTTTTGCACAATATTTAGGGCCAAAAATAAACAAGTGATGGGAGAAAACTTCACCAAGACCTTGAAACAAACGTTCTAACCATACAAAAAGTGAAGTTAACCGAGGACATTGAACAAATAAATGTGTCAAAGTTTCATTCTGTAAACAAAAAAAACATTCCACCCCCTGATTAGGATCCAGGTGTGCTCTGTATCTGTTCGTGGCTATTGCCCCATGTACAACCCTCCACTGGAGATCTGCTGTTCGCTTTTCTACGGGCGACTTGTACAGAGACCGCCAACTGCCTTTCGGGGAAACATCTGCGCCAAAAAACTCAGACCACCTCGACTCCTTTATCCCTGTCAGAGAACGCAAGTTCAAAATTTTCACACAAGTCTGATAGACTGCTGTTTTCCCTATCGTTTGAAATTTATCAAGTCGTGGGGTTGTGAATGACAAGAGATGACCTGCTTGTTCCTGCCACTCTTCCACCGCTGGAGTGATAAACAACTGTGGAAAACTGTACTCGCAGTCATCATCCCACTGGTCAGCATGATCTTCAGCAAATGTCCTCAGGGTTGGTGGTAGAGCAGCGCAAACTTCCCTTACCACTTTTTCTACTAGCCTGGTAGATGTTATGTTAGCACTGATTCTTAACGTGTCCGTCGATGTTGCCGTCATCTTCAACAAGTGTCCCACCTTGGTACAGCCAGCTTCTCTGAAGCTTGATCGCAGGCTAGTGGACTGTAGTGTTTGGGTCCTTATGAAGCTGTTGAAAAACAAAGGTTCCTCAAACAACCACATGCCTGGAGTGTCATTATTCTCACGGGTTGTCTTAAAAACCTGCCACGCCTGCAGGACAGAACTGTAAAATGGAGTCAGTTCAGTCAAATTCACTTCTTCAGTTTTTAAAAGAAAAAGTTGTTTGTCATAGCCCATGCGACCAGCTTTCCTTAGCAGCAACTGAGCCGTGTTCATCCAGGATGCTCCGCAGCCATAGAGCAGTTTTCTCGCAGTCTGCAACCTGAAGGAAGCTATTTTTGACTGAATATCAATCAGGCCCTGACCTCCCTCTGCCACCGGCAGGTACAAGGCTGCTGCTCGAATCCAGTGGTGGCCGGACCAAAAAAGTCCAAAACAGTCTTCTGGACTTCTTCCATCAGGCCTCTCGGTGGTGTGAGTGCAATCAGTCTGTGCCACAGAGCCGAGGCAACCAAGTTATTGACAACAAGAACTCTTCCCCTATATGACAGCTGGGGTAGCAACCATTTCCATTTAGACAACCGAGCACACACCTTCTCCTTAACTCCCTCCCAATTCTTTTTCTGAAAGTCCTCTGAACCCAGGAAAACTCCCAACACCTTCAAACCCATCCTTCCCCATTCAAGTCCTCCTGGCAAATCAGGCACTCTTTGATCTTGCCATGATCCCACTAATAAGGCCTCAGATTTTTCCCAGTTCACCCGTGCAGAAGAGGCTTTTTCATAAAGAGCTAGAGTCTCCTGTAGACAAAGAATATCCCTTTGGTTAGTTATAAAGATGTTAACGTCGTCTGCATAAGCAGATACAACTAGTGAACTCCAAAGACTGGAGGACCCTGGCAGTGAGAGACCACTAAGACGACTTCTCAATCTACACAGCAAAGGCTCGATGGCTAAACTATAGAGTTGCCCTGAAATAGGACAACCTTGCCTTATTCCTCGTTGCACAGGAATTGGTCGACTCAGCCCACCACCCATCTTAAGCATGCACTCAGCACCACGGTACAATAATCCAATCCAAGCCAAAAAACCATCACCAAATCCAAATGCCCTTAGTGTAGAAAACAAGTAAGAGTGATCGACCCTGTCAAATGCTTTTTCTTGATCCAGTGAAACGATGCCAAAATTAACGTCATGATATTTACAAACATCAAATACATCACGAATCAAAAAAATATTGTCCATTATTGTCCTTTCCGGTACACAATATGTCTGGTCTGCGTTCACCACGACTCCAATAAAGTCTTTCAGTCGGTTGGATAAGGCTCTAGAAAGAATCTTGTAGTCAGTACATAAAAGAGCCACTGGCCTCCAGTTTTTCAGTAAAGCCAGGTCTCCTTTTTTGGGCAAGAGGGCGAGAACAGCCCGCTGGCATGAAACAGGTAGAGTTCCTATTCTAAAGCATTCCAGCAAAACTTGATGTAAATCATGTCCTAAGATATTCCAGAAATGTTTGTAGAAATCTGCAGACAGACCGTCAATTCCTGGTGCTCGCCCCGATGCCATCTGCTTTACAGCGACTGATAATTCCTCTAGAGTTAAATCGCAGTCTAAAGAAGCTCGCTCCCCTGAGCTAAGTTGAGGAAGACCTTCAAAAAGTTCCTCACGGCTCTTCACGCAACATTCTTGCATCCCAAAAAGAGTCGCATAAAAATCCACAGCATAGCTCCTCATTTCTCTCTGGTCAGTGGTTACTCTGCCTTCTGGAAGCTTTAGACAGGTCATCTGCCTCCTCTGCGCTACTGATCTCTCCAGATTGAAGAAAAACGAGGTTGGAGCATCCATGTCCTGCAGCTGAAGGAAACGAGACCTGATGAGAGCTCCCTTCACTCTCTCCTGCAGGAACGTGCCCAATTCCAACTTCTTTTCCTGCAGCAAACGCCCCACAGTAGGATTGGAATCTCTCTGCAAATCCCCTTCTATGGTCTTGATATTCTCCTCAAGTTCTTCAACTGCAGCCCTGACCTTAGCAGTTGAGCTTGAGGTATATTGTTGGCAAAAAACACGAATTTGTGCCTTTCCTACCTCCCACCACTGGATCAAGGAACTGAAATGATTTTGTTTTTCCCTCCACTGGCCCCAAAGAATCTTAAAACTTTGACAAAATCTATTATCTTGAAGTAGTTTATTATTAAAGTGCCAATAGGACTTTACCTTTTCCCCTACTGAAATGATTATACCTATGGTAATAAGGTGATGGTCGGTAAAACCAACCGGAGTAATGATACTAGAAGCTAACCTTGAACTGAGATTTTGTGAGATGTATATTCTATCTAATCTAGCTGCACTCACCCAACTGTTATTTACCCGCACCCATGTATACTGCCTAGTTCGTGGATGTTTAGTTCTCCATGAATCTATGAGGTCAAGGTATGTGATCATATGACTTAAACTTTGAGAAGACTGTGGATGGGGCTCTTCAGTTGTTCTGTCCATGGTGAAATCTAACGTACAGTTAAAATCCCCACCAATAATAAGTTGCTCCTGATGACAATTCCTAAGTTCATTTTGTAACTTATTGAAAACAACCACTCTTTGGGGTCCTTGATTTGGGGCATATACGTTAACAAAGTAAAAAACAGAGCCCTCAATTTCTGCCTTAACAATTACTAGTCTCCCTTTGACTACCTCAGATACCGACAGGATTGTTGCATTTGAAGCTGTTCCAAACAAAATAGCCACTCCTGCACTAGCATTTGTGCCGTGACTAAGGACACAACAGCCCTCCCACCATAGTCTCCAGTCCACCTCATCTGCTGAAGTTGTGTGTGTCTCCTGCAAAAACATCACATCTATCTTTTTTTGGGTGACAGTTTCCTTGATCAATCCTCTTTTAATCCTGTCCCTCCCACCATTGATGTTTAAGGATCCTATTTGTAAATTATGCATAAGAATGCTAGGAAAGAGGAAAAGACAAGAGAAAGCAAGCAGCGAACAGTAAAGAAGAGAGAAAGTGGTGTGGTACATGGTCATGTTATTATTTCAGCTGCTTTGCCTTTCTTAAAGTTTTGGTCCTTTTTGCTTTTCTAAGACTTGAGACATGCTTTTTAAGTCTAAATCTTTTCTTGTCATCGAGGAGATCGAGACCAACCATTTTCATCAGTATACCAACAGATTTGATAAACTTGTCTGTGTCGGGGAAGTAGTCGATGACCTTAACAGACCTTTTGAAGGTCTCATCCAGAAACCCAGTAATTTCTTCCAATGAATATAAATCAGTGCTTTTACAGACAGACTCACAGACAGATACAGTATCTGAGCCACCAGAGTCATAGTCTATGTCATTTCCTACAGATAGCTGACTACTGAGGATAGCCTCCACACTCTGCCCCTCGTCATTTACAAGCTTAAGGTCCGTAGCACTTGTTGAGGCTACCTCATCGTGCTGTGCAGACGACATAATTTCAGTACTCGGAACTTCAGCGGCTGAAACTGGGTTCTCATGCGGCTGAATCTGCTCCAGCCTACCTGCACAGTTATCATCGATGTTTGATCCTGTCGCACATTCCACATTGGCTACAATTACTACATCTGCCGCAGCCCCGGCGATGGCTCCGTTATCGGTCCCGATCGTTGGATCAGCCGCAGAACGGGCCGTAAGCCCGGCGTTATTCTCGCCGTCAGATGCAACATCATCTGTAGCGGCAGCCGCCGCTACATCCCTCCGTTTATGTGGACACGCTAAACGTTTATGTCCAACATCACCACACTCAAAGCATTTAATCTGTCCTGAACTAGCATACACCATATATGAGCCATCACCGTATTTAACTCTAAATGACACCTCCAGTGTCTGTGTAGGCGACTCCAGGAACATAAACACCTGTCTCCTCAAAGACAGTACATGCTTTAGTTTAGGATCTTTACATCCCAAACTAACCGTTTTAAATGCGCTTGCAAATTTGCCAAATCTGCGAAGTTCATTTTCCAGCTGTTCATTGGAAATAAACGGTGGAACACCGGATACGGTGATCCGCGTGGATGGCACCGACAGTGGAGACACCTGTACAAACAAATCTCGAATATACACCCCTCTCTCAATAAGGCTGTGAACAAAGCGCTCTTCTTTTAAAAACACCACCACAGCTTTATTCATGCGGGAGGCAAACGACAACTTATCATGTCCTACCTGTTCGCTTACCGCAATCAAAACTTCCTCCACGCTGACGCTGTTATCCGGGGGAACTATCCTTATCCCTTCCCGGAGCGATGGAGGTGGCGTCTCGGGGGACGCCATCCTCCCGAAAATCACCCAACAAAAACCAAAGTACTACCAACCAACCGATTACAAAAACAAATAACTATAGAAGCTTACCTGACCATGTAGCCACACAGACTGGAAAAGCAAGAAAATACTAAGACTTGCGTCCTCAAACAATTCAAATCTCCGCGCCAATTCTCACGTCCGCCATCTACAATCTCACTCTCGCTCTAACACACCGGAAACGGAAACGGAAAGAGAAGAGAAGAGAAGAGAAGAGAAGAGAAGAGAAGAGAAGAGAAGAGAAGAGAAGAGAAGAGAGGTTGGAATCCCTTTTATTCACCCATTACTGGGGACCATAAATTACACCATCAAGAAACAATTAAGCATTGCTAAAAAGTACTATTTCTTTCTTAAAAAACAAACAAACAAACAAAACACAAAACAAAAACACAAACCATCACAACACTTTTTCAGAGGTTGACAACTAAGTCTCCATTTTCTCCCAACGAACACAAAACAGCTCCAATCGACCATTTATCCCTGAAGGCCTCTATATCCTCTATCATGGTGTGATATGAGTGTTCCACTCTCAGTCTAGTTTTCAGTAGGCCTTTCAAAACTAGCACCGGGTCCACATTGCCGGTACCCTGTGCTTTATTTCGGCGTGTCAGCCAAATGGCCAACTTAGCAGATGCGGACAGAAAGTTCAAGAGTGTATGGACACCCTTTTTTTTTGCACAATATTTAGGGCCAAAAATAAACAAGTGATGGGAGAAAACTTCACCAAGACCTTGAAACAAACGTTCTAACCATACAAAAAGTGAAGTTAACCGAGGACATTGAACAAATAAATGTGTCAAAGTTTCATTCTGTAAACAAAAAAAACATTCCACCCCCTGATTAGGATCCAGGTGTGCTCTGTATCTGTTCGTGGCTATTGCCCCATGTACAACCCTCCACTGGAGATCTGCTGTTCGCTTTTCTACGGGCGACTTGTACAGAGACCGCCAACTGCCTTTCGGGGAAACATCTGCGCCAAAAAACTCAGACCACCTCGACTCCTTTATCCCTGTCAGAGAGCGCAAGTTCAAAATTTTTACACAAGTCTGATAGACTGCTGTTTTCCCTGTTGCTTCAAACTTATCAAGTCGTGGAGTTGTGAATGACAATAGATGACCTGCTTGTTCCTGCCACTCTTCCACTGCTGGAGTAATGAACAACTGGGGAAAGCTGTACTCGCAGTCATCATCCCACTGATCAGCATGGTTTTCAGCAAAAGCTCTCAGGTTTGGTGGTAGAGCAGCACAAACTTCTCTTACCACTTTTTCTACTAGCCTGGTAGATGTTATTTTAGCTCTGACTCTTAAAGTGTCTGTCGATGTAGCTGTCATCTGCAACAAGTGTCCCACTTTGGTACAGCCAGCCTCTCTGAAGCTGGATCGCAGGCTAGAGGACTGCAGTATTTGGGCCCTTATAAAACTGTTGAAAAACAAAGGTTCCTCAAACAACCACATGCCTGGAGTGTCATTATTCTCACGGGTTGTCTTAAAAACCTGCCATGCCTGCAAGACAGAACTATAAAATGGAGTCAGTTCCGTTACGTCCACTTCCTCAGTCTTTAGAAGAAAAAGTTGCTTGTCGTAGCCCATACGACCAGTTTTCCTTAGCAGCAAACGAGCCGTGTTCATCCAGGATGCTCCGCAGCCATAGAGCAGTTTCCTCGCAGTCTGCAACCTGAAAGCAGCTATTTTCGACTGAATGTCAATCAGGCCCTGACCTCCCTCTGCCACCGGCAGGTACAAGGCTGCTGCTCGAATCCAGTGGTGGCCGGACCAAAAGAAGTCCAAAACAGTCTTCTGAACTTCTTCCATCAGGCCTCTCGGTGGTGTGAGTGCAATCAGTCTGTGCCACAGAGCCGAGGCAACCAAGTTATTGACAACGAGAACTCTTCCCCTATATGACAGCTGGGGTAGCAACCATTTCCATTTAGACAACCGAGCACACACCTTCTCCTTAACTCCCTCCCAATTCTTTTTCTGAAAGTCCTCTGAACCCAGGAAAACTCCCAACACCTTCAAACCCATCCTTCCCCATTCAAGTCCTCCTGGCAAATCAGGCACTCTTTGATCTTGCCATGATCCCACTAATAAGGCCTCAGATTTTTCCCAGTTCACCCGTGCAGAAGAGGCTTTTTCATAAAGAGCTAGAGTCTCCTGTAGACAAAGAATATCCCTTTGGTTAGTTATAAAGATGTTAACGTCGTCTGCATAAGCAGATACAACTAGTGAACTCCAAAGACTGGAGGACCCTGGCAGTGAGAGACCACTAAGACGACTTCTCAATCTACACAGCAAAGGCTCGATGGCTAAACTATAGAGTTGCCCTGAAATAGGACAACCTTGCCTTATTCCTCGTTGCACAGGAATTGGTCGACTCAGCCCACCACCCATCTTAAGCATGCACTCAGCACCACGGTACAATAATCCAATCCAAGCCAAAAAACCATCACCAAATCCAAATGCCCTTAGTGCAGAAAACAAGTAAGAGTGATCGACCCTATCAAATGCTTTTTCTTGATCCAGTGAAACGATGCCAAAATTAAAGTCATGATATTTACAGACATCAAATACATCACGAATCAAAAAAATATTGTCCATTATTGTCCTTTCAGGTACACAATATGTCTGGTCTGCATTCACCACGATTCCAAGAAAGTCTTTAAGTCGGTTAGATAAGGCTCTAGAAAGAATCTTGTAGTCAGTACATAACAGAGCCACTGGCCTCCAGTTTTTCAGTAAAGCCAGGTCTCCTTTTTTGGGCAAGAGGGCGAGAACAGCCCGCTGGCATGAAACAGGTAGAGTTCCTATTCTAAAGCATTCCAGCAAAACTTGATGTAAATCATGTCCTAAGATATTCCAGAAATGTTTGTAGAAATCTGCAGACAGACCGTCAATTCCTGGTGCTCGCCCCGATGCCATCTGCTTTACAGCGACTGATAATTCCTCTAGAGTTAAATCGCAGTCTAAAGAAGCTCGCTCCCCTGAGCTAAGTTGAGGAAGACCTTCAAAAAGTTCCTCACGGCTCTTCACGCAACATTCTTGCATCCCAAAAAGAGTCGCATAAAAATCCACAGCATAGCTCCTCATTTCTCTCTGGTCAGTGGTTACTCTGCCTTCTGGAAGCTTTAGACAGGTCATCTGCCTCCTCTGCGCTACTGATCTCTCCAGATTGAAGAAAAACGAGGTTGGAGCATCCATGTCCTGCAGCTGAAGGAAACGAGACCTGATGAGAGCTCCCTTCACTCTCTCCTGCAGGAACGTGCCCAATTCCAACTTCTTTTCCTGCAGCAAACGCCCCACAGTAGGATTGGAATCTCTCTGCAAATCCCCTTCTATGGTCTTGATATTCTCCTCAAGTTCTTCAACTGCAGCCCTGACCTTAGCAGTTGAGCTTGAGGTATATTGTTGGCAAAAAACACGAATTTGTGCCTTTCCTACCTCCCACCACTGGATCAAGGAACTGAAATGATTTTGTTTTTCCCTCCACTGGCCCCAAAGAATCTTAAAACTTTGACAAAATCTATTATCTTGAAGTAGTTTATTATTAAAGTGCCAATAGGACTTTACCTTTTCCCCTACTGAAATGATTATACCTATGGTAATAAGGTGATGGTCGGTAAAACCAACCGGAGTAATGATACTAGAAGCTAGCCTTGAACTGAGATTTTGTGAGATGTATATTCTATCTAATCTAGCTGCACTCACCCAACTGTTATTTACCCGCACCCATGTATACTGCCTAGTTCGTGGATGTTTAGTTCTCCATGAATCTATGAGGTCAAGGTATGTGATCATATGACTTAAACTTTGAGAAGACTGTGGATGGGGCTCTTCAGTTGTTCTGTCCATGGTGAAATCTAACGTACAGTTAAAATCCCCACCAATAATAAGTTGCTCCTGATGACAATTCCTAAGTTCATTTTGTAACTTATTGAAAACAACCACTCTTTGGGGTCCTTGATTTGGGGCATATACGTTAACAAAGTAAAAAACCGAGCCCTCAATTTCTGCCTTAACAATTACTAGTCTCCCTTTGACTACCTCAGATACCGACAGGATTGTTGCATTTGAAGCTGTTCCAAACAAAATAGCCACTCCTGCACTAGCATTTGTGCCGTGACTAAGGACACAACAGCCCTCCCACCATAGTCTCCAGTCCACCTCATCTGCTGAAGTTGTGTGTGTCTCCTGCAAAAACATCACATCTATCTTTTTTTGGGTGACAGTTTCCTTGATCAATCCTCTTTTAATCCTGTCCCTCCCACCATTGATGTTTAAGGATCCTATTTGTAAATTATGCATAAGAATGCTAGGAAAGAGGAAAAGACAAGAGAAAGCAAGCAGCGAACAGTAAAGAAGAGAGAAAGTGGTGTGGTACATGGTCATGTTATTATTTCAGCTGCTTTGCCTTTCTTAAAGTTTTGGTCCTTTTTGCTTTTCTAAGACTTGAGACATGCTTTTTAAGTCTAAATCTTTTCTTGTCATCGAGGAGATCGAGACCAACCATTTTCATCAGTATACCAACAGATTTGATAAACTTGTCTGTGTCGGGGAAGTAGTCGATGACCTTAACAGACCTTTTGAAGGTCTCATCCAGAAACCCAGTAATTTCTTCCAATGAATATAAATCAGTGCTTTTACAGACAGACTCACAGACAGATACAGTATCTGAGCCACCAGAGTCATAGTCTATGTCATTTCCTACAGATAGCTGACTACTGAGGATAGCCTCCACACTCTGCCCCTCGTCATTTACAAGCTTAAGGTCCGTAGCACTTGTTGAGGCTACCTCATCGTGCTGTGCAGACGACATAATTTCAGTGCTCGGAACTTCAGCGGCTGAAACTGGGTTCTCATGCGGCTGAATCTGCTCCAGCCTACCTGCACAGTTATCATCGATGTTTGATCCTGTCGCACATTCCACATTGGCTACAATTACATCTGCCGCAGCCCCGGCGATGGCTCCGGTATCGGTCCCGATCGTTGGATCAGCCGCAGAACGGGCCGTAAGCCCGGCGTTATTCTCGCCGTCAGATGCAACATCATCCGTAGCGGCAGCCGCCGCTACATCCCTCCGTTTATGTGGACACGCTAAACGTTTATGTCCAACATCACCACACTCAAAGCATTTAATCTGTCCTGAACTAGCATACACCATATATGAGCCATCACCGTATTTAACTCTAAATGACACCTCCAGTGTCTGTGTAGGCGACTCCAGGAACATAAACACCTGTCTCCTCAAAGACAGTACATGCTTTAGTTTAGGATCTTTACATCCCAAACTAACCGTTTTAAATGCGCTTGCAAATTTGCCAAATCTGCGAAGTTCATTTTCCAGCTGTTCATTGGAAATAAACGGTGGAACACCGGATACGGTGATCCGCGTGGATGGCACCGACAGTGGAGACACCTGTACAAACAAATCCCGAATATACACCCCTCTCTCAATAAGGCTGTGAACAAAGCGCTCTTCTTTTAAAAACACCACCACAGCTTTATTCATGCGGGAGGCAAACGACAACTTATCATGTCCTACCTGTTCGCTTACCGCAATCAAAACTTCCTCCACGCTGACGCTGTTATCCGGGGGAACTATCCTTATCCCTTCCCGGAGCGATGGAGGTGGCGTCTCGGGGGACGCCATCCTCCCGAAAATCACCCAACAAAAACCAAAGTACTACCAACCAACCGATTACAAAAACAAATAACTATAGAAGCTTACCTGACCATGTAGCCACACAGACTGGAAAAGCAAGAAAATACGAAGACTTGCGTCCTCAAACAATTCAAATCTCCGCGCCAATTCTCACGTCCGCCATCTACAATCTCACTCTCACTCTAACACACCGGAAACGGAAACGGAAAGAGAAGAGAAGAGAAGAGAAGAGAAGAGAAGAGAAGAGAAGAGAAGAGAGGTTGAGGTTGGAATCCCTTTTATTCACCCATTACTGGGGACCATAAATTACACCATCAAGAAACAATTAAGCATTGCTAAAAAGTAATATTTCTTTCTTAAAAAACAAACAACCAAACAAAACACAAAACAAAAACACAAACCATCACAACACTTTTTCAGAGGTTGACAACTAAGTCTCCATTTTCTCCCAACGAACACAAAACAGCTCCAATCGACCATTTATCCCTGAAGGCCTCTATATCCTCTATCATGGTGTAATATGAGTGTTCCACTCTCAGTCTAGTTTTCAGTAGGCCTTTCAAAACTAGCACCGGGTCCACATTGCCCGTACCCTGTGCTTTATTTCGGCGTGTCAGCCAAATGGCCAACTTAGCAGATGCGGACAGAAAGTTCAAGAGTGTATGGACACCCTTTTTTTTTGCACAATATTTAGGGCCAAAAATAAACAAGTGATGGGAGAAAACTTCACCAAGACCTTGAAACAAACGTTCTAACCATACAAAAAGTGAAGTTAACCGATGACATTGAACAAATAAATGTGTCAAAGTTTCATTCTGTAAACAAAAAAACATTCCACCCCCTGATTAGGATCCAGGTGTGCTCTGTATCTGTTCGTGGCTATTGCCCCATGTACAACCCTCCACTGGAGATCTGCTGTTCGCTTTTCTACGGGCGACTTGTACAGAGACCGCCAACTGCCTTTCGGGGAAACATCTGCGCCAAAAAACTCAGACCACCTCGACTCCTTTATCCCTGTCAGAGAACGCAAGTTCAAAATTTTCACACAAGTCTGATAGACTGCTGTTTTCCCTATCGTTTGAAATTTATCAAGTCGTGGGGTTGTGAATGACAAGAGATGACCTGCTTGTTCCTGCCACTCTTCCACCGCTGGAGTGATAAACAACTGTGGAAAACTGTACTCGCAGTCATCATCCCACTGGTCAGCATGATCTTCAGCAAATGTCCTCAGGGTTGGTGGTAGAGCAGCGCAAACTTCCCTTACCACTTTTTCTACTAGCCTGGTAGATGTTATGTTAGCACTGATTCTTAACGTGTCCGTCGATGTTGCCGTCATCTTCAACAAGTGTCCCACCTTGGTACAGCCAGCTTCTCTGAAGCTTGATCGCAGGCTAGTGGACTGTAGTGTTTGGGTCCTTATGAAGCTGTTGAAAAACAAAGGTTCCTCAAACAACCACATGCCTGGAGTGTCATTATTCTCACGGGTTGTCTTAAAAACCTGCCACGCCTGCAGGACAGAACTGTAAAATGGAGTCAGTTCAGTCAAATTCACTTCTTCAGTTTTTAAAAGAAAAAGTTGTTTGTCATAGCCCATGCGACCAGCTTTCCTTAGCAGCAACTGAGCCGTGTTCATCCAGGATGCTCCGCAGCCATAGAGCAGTTTTCTCGCAGTCTGCAACCTGAAGGAAGCTATTTTTGACTGAATATCAATCAGGCCCTGACCTCCCTCTGCCACCGGCAGGTACAAGGCTGCTGCTCGAATCCAGTGGTGGCCGGACCAAAAAAAGTCCAAAACAGTCTTCTGGACTTCTTCCATCAGGCCTCTCGGTGGTGTGAGTGCAATCAGTCTGTGCCACAGAGCCGAGGCAACCAAGTTATTGACAACAAGAACTCTTCCCCTATATGACAGCTGGGGTAGCAACCATTTCCATTTAGACAACCGAGCACACACCTTCTCCTTAACTCCCTCCCAATTCTTTTTCTGAAAATCCTCTGAACCCAGGAAAACTCCCAACACCTTCAAACCCAACCTTCCCCATTCAAGTCCTCCTGGCAAATCAGGCACTCTTTGATCTTGCCATGATCCCACTAATAAGGCCTCAGATTTTTCCCAGTTCACCCGTGCAGAAGAGGCTTTTTCATAAAGAGCTAGAGTCTCCTGTAGACAAAGAATATCCCTTTGGTTAGTTATAAAGATGTTAACGTCGTCTGCATAAGCAGATACAACTAGTGAACTCCAAAGACTGGAGGACCCTGGCAGTGAGAGACCACTAAGACGACTTCTCAATCTACACAGCAAAGGCTCGATGGCTAAACTATAGAGTTGCCCTGAAATAGGACAACCTTGCCTTATTCCTCGTTGCACAGGAATTGGTCGACTCAGCCCACCACCCATCTTAAGCATGCACTCAGCACCACGGTACAATAATCCAATCCAAGCCAAAAAACCATCACCAAATCCAAATGCCCTTAGTGTAGAAAACAAGTAAGAGTGATCGACCCTGTCAAATGCTTTTTCTTGATCCAGTGAAACGATGCCAAAATTAACGTCATGATATTTACAAACATCAAATACATCACGAATCAAAAAAATATTGTCCATTATTGTCCTTTCCGGTACACAATATGTCTGATCTGCGTTCACCACGACTCCAATAAAGTCTTTCAGTCGGTTGGATAAGGCTCTAGAAAGAATCTTGTAGTCAGTACATAAAAGAGCCACTGGCCTCCAGTTTTTCAGTAAAGCCAGGTCTCCTTTTTTGGGCAAGAGGGCGAGAACAGCCCGCTGGCATGAAACAGGTAGAGTTCCTATTCTAAAGCATTCCAGCAAAACTTGATGTAAATCATGTCCTAAGATATTCCAGAAATGTTTGTAGAAATCTGCAGACAGACCGTCAATTCCTGGTGCTCGCCCCGATGCCATCTGCTTTACAGCGACTGATAATTCCTCTAGAGTTAAATCGCAGTCTAAAGAAGCTCGCTCCCCTGAGCTAAGTTGAGGAAGACCTTCAAAAAGTTCCTCACGGCTCTTCACGCAACATTCTTGCATCCCAAAAAGAGTCGCATAAAAATCCACAGCATAGCTCCTCATTTCTCTCTGGTCAGTGGTTACTCTGCCTTCTGGAAGCTTTAGACAGGTCATCTGCCTCCTCTGCGCTACTGATCTCTCCAGATTGAAGAAAAACGAGGTTGGAGCATCCATGTCCTGCAGCTGAAGGAAACGAGACCTGATGAGAGCTCCCTTCACTCTCTCCTGCAGGAACGTGCCCAATTCCAACTTCTTTTCCTGCAGCAAACGCCCCACAGTAGGATTGGAATCTCTCTGCAAATCCCCTTCTATGGTCTTGATATTCTCCTCAAGTTCTTCAACTGCAGCCCTGACCTTAGCAGTTGAGCTTGAGGTATATTGTTGGCAAAAAACACGAATTTGTGCCTTTCCTACCTCCCACCACTGGATCAAGGAACTGAAATGATTTTGTTTTTCCCTCCACTGGCCCCAAAGAATCTTAAAACTTTGACAAAATCTATTATCTTGAAGTAGTTATTATTAAAGTGCCAATAGGACTTTACCTTTTCCCCTACTGAAATGATTATACCTATGGTAATAAGGTGATGGTCGGTAAAACCAACCGGAGTAATGATACTAGAAGCTAACCTTGAACTGAGATTTTGTGAGATGTATATTCTATCTAATCTAGCTGCACTCACCCAACTGTTATTTACCCGCACCCATGTATACTGCCTAGTTCGTGGATGTTTAGTTCTCCATGAATCTATGAGGTCAAGGTATGTGATCATATGACTTAAACTTTGAGAAGACTGTGGATGGGGCTCTTCAGTTGTTCTGTCCATGGTGAAATCTAACGTACAGTTAAAATCCCCACCAATAATAAGTTGCTCCTGATGACAATTCCTAAGTTCATTTTGTAACTTATTGAAAACAACCACTCTTTGGGGTCCTTGATTTGGGGCATATACGTTAACAAAGTAAAAAACAGAGCCCTCAATTTCTGCCTTAACAATTACTAGTCTCCCTTTGACTACCTCAGATACCGACAGGATTGTTGCATTTGAAGCTGTTCCAAACAAAATAGCCACTCCTGCACTAGCATTTGTGCCGTGACTAAGGACACAACAGCCCTCCCACCATAGTCTCCAGTCCACCTCATCTGCTGAAGTTGTGTGTGTCTCCTGCAAAAACATCACATCTATCTTTTTTTGGGTGACAGTTTCCTTGATCAATCCTCTTTTAATCCTGTCCCTCCCACCATTGATGTTTAAGGATCCTATTTGTAAATTATGCATAAGAATGCTAGGAAAGAGGAAAAGACAAGAGAAAGCAAGCAGCGAACAGTAAAGAAGAGAGAAAGTGGTGTGGTACATGGTCATGTTATTATTTCAGCTGCTTTGCCTTTCTTAAAGTTTTGGTCCTTTTTGCTTTTCTAAGACTTGAGACATGCTTTTTAAGTCTAAATCTTTTCTTGTCATCGAGGAGATCGAGACCAACCATTTTCATCAGTATACCAACAGATTTGATAAACTTGTCTGTGTCGGGGAAGTAGTCGATGACCTTAACAGACCTTTTGAAGGTCTCATCCAGAAACCCAGTAATTTCTTCCAGTGAATATAAATCAGTGCTTTTACAGACAGACTCACAGACAGATACAGTATCTGAGCCACCAGAGTCATAGTCTATGTCATTTCCTACAGATAGCTGACTACTGAGGATAGCCTCCACACTCTGCCCCTCGTCATTTACAAGCTTAAGGTCCGTAGCACTTGTTGAGGCTACCTCATCTTGCTGTGCAGACATCATTGTTTCAGTGCTCGGAACTTCAGCGGCTGAAACTGGGTTCTCATGCGGCTGAATCTGCTCCAGCCTACCTGCACAGTTATCATCGATGTTTGATCCTGTCGCACATTCCACATTGGCTACAATTACATCTGCCGCAGCCCCGGCGATGGCTCCGGTATCGGTCCCGATCGTTGGATCAGCCGCAGAACGGGCCGTAAGCCCGGCGTTATTCTCGCCGTCAGATGCAACAACATCCGTAGCGGCAGCCGCCGCTACATCCCTCCGTTTATGTGGACACGCTAAACGTTTATGTCCAACATCACCACACTCAAAGCATTTAATCTGTCCCGTACTAGCATACACCATATATGAGCCATCACCGTATTTAACTCTAAATGACACCTCCAGTGTCTGTGTAGGCGACTCCAGGAACATAAACACCTGTCTCCTCAAAGACAGTACATGCTTTAGTTTAGGATCTTTACATCCCAAACTAACCGTTTTAAATGCGCTTGCAAATTTGCCAAATCTGCGAAGTTCATTTTCCAGCTGTTCATTGGAAATAAACGGTGGAACACCGGATACGGTGATCCGCGTGGATGGCACCGACAGTGGAGACACCTGTACAAACAAATCCCGAATATACACCCCACTCTCAATAAGGCTGTGAACAAAGCGCTCTTCTTTTAAAAACACCACCACAGCTTTATTCATGCGGGAGGCAAACGACAACTTATCATGTCCTACCTGTTCGCTTACCGCAATCAAAACTTCCTCCACGCTGACGCTGTTATCCGGGGGAACTATCCTTATCCCTTCCCGGAGCGATGGAGGTGGCGTCTCGGGGGACGCCATCCTCCCGAAAATCACCCAACAAAAACCAAAGTACTACCAACCAACCGATTACAAAAACAAATAACTATAGAAGCTTACCTGACCATGTAGCCACACAGACTGGAAAAGCAAGAAAATACTAAGACTTGCGTCCTCAAACAATTCAAATCTCCGCGCCAATTCTCACGTCCGCCATCTACAATCTCACTCTCGCTCTAACACACCGGAAACGGAAACGGGAAGAGAAGAGAAGAGAAGAGAAGAGAAGAGGACCTTTAAATAGAGATTTGTTTTCACAGGTTGCGAGCAGTCACGCGGAGAGATAGTCAGATGAACAGATCTTCTTTTGAAGAGCAATTACAGTTCTTTTGCCTCTGGGAGTGTAGGCTACCTACTGAGATACCTAAACGCATTGACACACACACACACAAACACAGGAATCGAGTTGCGCACACAAGATCACACAGATATATGTGGCAGCACTGCGGCAGTGTTCTGAGGAGTCAAGTGCCATGCTCAAGGGTACGTTGACGATGGGTGGGACTTCATGTAGTGATGAGAGAGTAAGCACCCCGCTGAGTCTCTGCTGTCCTCAAGCAACTCCTTGCTGTGTAAACCCCCTTATATTGAAACCAGGGACCCCACCCAACCCCATTGTGTCTGTCAAGCCGTCTGTCTATGACAGCTGGATTGTCTACTGAGGCTTGTGTGTGTGTGTGTGTGTGGGGGGTGTTTTTTGTGCATGTCAGTGTGTGTGTACAGGAGTGTAACAAACCCAGTCAATACACATCAGTACCCAACAATTGTATCAATCATCAGTATCTATTTTGGAAGAAGGAGGGTAATTAAGAAGACAGTATGCTTCATGGGGAAGTTTTTCATTATTTATATTTATATATTTATATTTACTGCGATTTACTGTTACTACTTCACACTCATCACTGAACAACTATACTACACAATGTGGCACTACTTACATAACATACTGTGGCCCTTACGTTCTGGCATATAATTATACATATCTTGTAATTGTGTTTTATATTGCAAACACTGAAGGTGATTTCTATGTATCTGTCAATCTATCCAGCTATCTATATTACGGCCTAAAGGATATTCAAAACAACACTAATTTGATACAAAGGTTTGAAACTAACTGAAAATTATTTTCCATCAAACTATATGTATATGCCAATATTATTAATTTTCAGAGTTAGCCATTAGTTTGGTTGGTTTGCTGAGCTGATGAAGCGCTCAAGAATATTTATCAAATGTGGAACCTAAGAGCAGAATTTCTTGCCAGATAATGTAGACGTCGAACACTAGAGTATTTCCAACAGCTTTCTGTGATTTGCAGTATGGTAATTAGCTGAGAAAATTATTCTATACGAGTCTTTCTCAGTGACACACAGTTACAGTGTGGGTACAAATTACCTTCCCCTTGAATTCAATAAATTCTTAGGGAAGCTACTGCTGCCTCTGTACCTTTTGTTCCTTGACTCACAATTCTCCCAGATTATTTCATTTATATTGCAGAAATGGCCTGTATTAAACATGTAAATTGCTTTGGAATTTTTGCAAAAAGTCACCATATTTTAGGTCACAATAGGTACAAAAAAGCTCCACAAAATCCCAGTGGGGCCAATTTGTCTGAGCTGCGGTAAGGAACAGGAGCTGTGAGTAGGCAGCTGGCATGCAGCCACATCTCACTGGGTTGTAGACCTGTGTTTTTCTAACTGTGAATCTGGTCCCAACATGGGCCACTGTTTGCTTCAAGTGAGCCTTTAGAAGATGATGTTTTATTGAATGTGAATATCAGGAAGAAAACAATAAAGCTATGAAAGGAGGTTCTGTGATAAAAGAAACAGATTTGCTTCTCGATGACGAGGGATGAGGGAGGGCATTTATTCAACAGCCCATAAAGAGAGAAGCTCTTTTTTTTCCTTGAAGAATCCTTGTTGTTGAAAAAGGCAAATACATTGTCCAGTAATCACAACAAAACACATTTCACAGGAACTGAAAGTTGGCTTGGTTCTGCTTTTGCCAAACAAACATCTCAGTGCCAGTCCACAGAAAATGCTCGAAACCCTTTAAAAATTGCAAATAATCAACAGCGGTGTAACTGCCTTTTAGAAAAGCCCATTCTGACTAGCAGCAGCAGTAGCGTCAGCAAGGCTTTGTGGGTATCCAGACTGCTGGCTGTTAGCCAAATCTCTGAGTCCTTCAGACTAAAGTACTCCCTCTCTTTGTCTCACACAAACACGCACAGCCTTGTTTTTGTTTTTAGTGTAATGCACATCACACACTTACCACCTCCTGATCCTCATATACCTTTGCACTGTCACAAACAGCTATGTTACGTAAGATGCATCTGTCAGACATCACACAGCAGTAATTGTAATGGCTAAAAGCTCTACAAATCATAACCCAGAAAGTTAAATACTTGCTTTCCGAGGAGGTTCCTATGTGTCGACATCTGTGCATCCTATGACGACCCCTAAACACCAAAGAAAACTAAGATCTAAAGCACAAAACGTATGCTGAATACCAAAATGGATTTGCAATTCAGTTAATGTTTATTCATTTGCACTTGCATCTGTTTGGTCTTTTTAGGCCAGATTAACTTCATGATCAAGAAAACATGACCATTCCACCGGGCCTGTATTTATGCTAATATGCTGTATTGTGCTCATTTGGAAAAACTAGAGAAACCAGTTTGCGTAAACATTTTTATAGTAGACATACAAGCAGTGCGTCCCGGGGACCTTGGTATTTTAGTTGCTGACTCTGCATTGTTGTCTCAAGGCCTTTCCAGTCGGCTTTCGACTGGACGCCATGCCATGCTACTTGACAACAGCATACTTTTTTTAATTAGCTTCAGGACAGATCTAAGAGCGTCTCAAACAAAAACTCACACGGTGCATGAAACTGGTGCACATGGCTGAAAAAATAAATTGGCCCAACGCCTGACATTGGCTCTTTTCCATTAATAATGTGGGACACTTGGAACAAAAACAAGAAAAAAAAAAAATTAAAAGTTGTGAATGTGAGTTATGGAGATGTGCCAAACACAAGGGCCCTTGGCAAATCTGCTTATCCATTTGAGAATAACAATAACAATAAGTAATTAAATAATCAAGATTATGGAGCTGCAGCTTCAGTAGTGTTTCAGAGAAATGCCCTAAAACATGTGTGGTGTTGTTTAGTGCGTCACTGCTTTGTTGTTGATATTGTAGCAGCGAACAGCTGGTGGTGGTGATTATATGTGGTATCCACAAATATAATAAGGAACTAATCTCTCAAATGTTTAAAATGAAAGACGGTGATTAGACCAGCAAAACAGTGCATAATGAAAAGCTTATAATTAAAGAAAGTTGTAGTGGACATCTGATGAAATTATTTTCTGCTCAGTTTCTGTTTTATGTCAGAAACAACACGCTGAAAAGCAAAAACGACCATCTCACCTTAGGCATAATAACGTCTGACCTGAACATTAATCAGACGGAGGAGACACCTCCCTCTACCTGCTACTACCATATAACTGACACTTGAATTTACAACGGGATTTGGAGAGGACCACTTAAGGGCCGTCATTGCTTGTTAATGTGCAGGACCCACAGGACAAGGACAAGACACGACCACCAGACAGAAAGAACATGGTGAACAGAAAAGCTCTTTGAGAGACTGCAGGGTGATCTATAAAAAAAGACACTGTGACGATGTTATTTTTGCGTTTGAACAGGAAACCACTATCCGCATTCTTGATTCTTTGCCTGTCTCCTCTCGGTCCTTTCAACTTGAGATAAGAGACCAGCCAGACACCCATCATAAATAACACACATTCCTGTAAAGACCTGACTCTAGTTTCCTTTGACTTATACTCAAATATTAATCGATGTATTTTCACGTAAATGTTTTTATCAGTATTTTTTATGATACTTGGTTGCAATTCTGTTTTTAAATCCCACAGAGTCACTGAGCTGGATGTGGATTGCTTGGTTAATCTATGTCTTGCTATGTATCCTCTCTATGTTTATGTAAACTGTTATTACAGTTAACACAGAGATTATAACTTCCTTAGTAATGGCTTCTCCTCTAAATTTAATATATTATGCGTATTCGTTTCCTGTTCAGCTTCCTTAATCCATTCACACAATTACATGATACTGTGTTTTACTGGTCATATTGTGATTTAGTTTTTGGACTTGGCAGTGGTGAAGAGGAAAGTACATTATTTTTCTAAAGTGCAACTTCCCTAGACCAAGAGATAGAGAGGGTGTTCAGGGCCAATAACCCAGACAACACTCAAACCCAGTTTCTCCTCAAGTGATAAAATCTTGCTCTGCAATGTGCAGTCAACCCCATCTTAATTTTTACTCCCTCATTTAAGTTCTTCTTCTTACACTCTTCTTCTGGGTTTACTTCTTCTTTTCCCTTCATTTTTATGTTTTTAGTGTGTTCATTTTTAGTCTTACTCGAATGTTTATTACACACATTTGCATTTAATTCTTCTTTCCATGCTGATACGCACAGATTCTTCTGCCAGTGCGGCCAAAACAAATTTTTAGTCGACATGGAACAATGTTGACAGATACAGTTGAAGGTTTCAGCCCAAAAGTTGTTCTCAAAATATTAGATTGATATTTTGTCCACACAGATTGCTGTGATAAAAAATACAATGCAGTCGCAGCATAGCAATCATCCGACAACAAACTGCAGTAGCCAACCACCTCAGCTACTCACATCTAGCAACAACATGATTATGTATTTCACTGACAGACAGATGGAGCTTTTCTCCTCTTTAGATAGCAGCGCACTAAGTGGAAAATTCAGTATGCACAATGTCTTGGGAGGAGTAAATGCATGATGGTCTTGTTTCAACCCAGCATAAAACAGCCATTGAAAAAACTGCCAAAATGATCTTAAATCACCACAAATTTTGTTCACCCACCCAACTCTAACTTTACCCACACATTAAAATCGAAAAAACGCCCTGACACAACGGATCTAGAACCAATGTCAGCTGTTTTCATCTTACAAGGCTGTGCCCTGCCTGAACCTGCTTCATTAACGCTGGAGCCGAATGCCAGAACCACTGAGAGCTGCTGTTGATTCACCTGGCCTGACAACCGCTGTCTCTTGGCAAGAAATCCCAGGGAGAGCTGCGCAACCCCAGCCCAATACAACAGTTGTGGTTCTGAAGGAATCCAGGCTGTTACTACGATCAATTAGACAAAATCATTGAGGTTCAGCTGCCTTGTGACTAGACTGGTGTTGGCTTAATTCAGAACTTTGGAACTTTTATCTTTGAAAGCTGTTTGATTACTTCTACACTCATTAGGCCTAATTAATCACCTTTACTATTGCCAAGTTATTCATTCATGACATGCTCTGCCATCCTGTGTTTAGTCTATACAGACCTTGACTCATCTCGTATAAGACAGTCTTGTGTTCCTTTGATGCAGAGGTCACTGAACTCCACAAAAGAACTCCACACAGAAGATGTGTTCTAGATGTGTAGTCATTACCACTGCAAAGTCTGCAATGGCTTTTACTTAATGAGAAAGACTGTAACGCTGTGACACCACGAGCTGACTGAGTGTGGTGTGGATAAAAAATAAATAAATAAATAAATAAATCCTCAAGGTCGTTAAATAAAGAAAATGTTTATTCTGACAAATCATCTATTGCAATGTACTCAGGACATAATCTAGTCATTCTCCATTTCTTCATTTCCAGTTTCAACTGTTTTAAATTCCATTTGCCGAGGACAATAACAGTGTTACTGCTCAAGTGAGTGTTATTGTGTGTTTCTAGCACCTGGGGCAAACTTTTGCCCCCTCCCCACGGGACAATGTTTGGTCAAAACATCCGTTAAGACTTAAATTACTGTGAATAATTGTGGAGTTCTGGGTTGATTTATCCCTTGTTTAACCACTCCCAACGACTGAAGGAGGTATCTGGTCTGGGCCTTGCTTTGTGCTGAGGTTCAGAACACATTATCTGTGATTTGAAGGTTTGCAGATCTGCTCTTAATCTTTCCAAACTGCTTGCAGACTCAACCCCTCCAGTCGCTATGGTTCATATCAAACATAATTGAAATTTAGAATTTAAAATCTGCACGATTCAGTACTTTGACAAATGAGAGAAACAACATTGTTGTCAGTCGATGAAGTCATGATAAGTTATGGTGGCTGTTGACCCTCTTCTCCTTTTTTTGGTTTGATTCACAACTTGCAAACCAACTTGCAGGTGCATCACTGTCACCTACCATACAGGACTAGGGCCAGACGTTGCTGCAACAGCGCCTATTTTGTTGACATCCACATGATGTGGTGCATTCAGCTTTCAGGCACAAGAATCATCACACAAGTGGTGTGCTATTGTTTTCAAATCATGTAGCGTGTGCTAGTTTAAAATAGAGAGAAGAATATCCATGAAGTTTCTCCAGAATAAGTGATAAAACTGCTGCAGCCTGAGCTCAGCTTGAGGCAGGCTGCATGAAACACTGTAAATGTACAAGAAGACACTCTTTGTCACTGTCAACAACCAGCGTCAACGGAAATATAGCTCCATATAGAGGATGGCAAAATAATAAAGCATCTGATCTTTTAACTTTTGTTTAGGGTCAGGGTCAGGATCATCGCTCAGGTCTTCTTCTCTTCTATTTTGCATTTCTGCCTTGGTCTGTCTTCCTTCTAGCCTTCTGTTTCTCTACCTCCACAATTCACATTCTCCCTGTCATTCTGCAGTGTACAGTACAATCGGTGTATAAGGAACCATCTATCAAAATGCTCAAAGGTGAACAACCATTACTTTTATACACACACACACAAACACACACGCACACAGCTGCTGTGCTTTGTACTTGAGATATATTGCTATATCCATCACACTCATACAAACGCACACGCACACACACTGTGAGGTGATTCAACCTTGACTCCGCACACACTATTACATCAATTTCACACTCTTAGTCTCACACAGATATTGGTCATAACAAGCCTTGAGAGCCAAAAAGACAAAACGCGCACATTTCAGCGCCTACACAAATATACAGAATCATATGCACACACACAGCCAAACAGAATGAACCGATGAGAACACGCCTCGCTGAGTGTGTAAACACAGGTATTGACATACGGAACTGGTAACCTAGATAAACTATGTCACACACAAACACACACACACACGCACACAGACTGGGGAGGTTAAAGCACTGTATGTGTGTTTGTGACACTTCCTTGGGCAATAACTGAAATGATGCTGGTGAGAAACATTAGCATGTATGTATTGAATACCATGACTAAATGTATGGATGTGTTGTATGTGTTTGCGTGTGTCTGCAGGTTCCACACACCCTATATACATATGTTGTGTTCATCCCTGAGTACCTGTGTTTGGACTGTTTTTAAGTGTGTGTGTGTGTGTGTGTGTGTGTGTGCATGTGTGCACGTGTATTGTTTCATGAGTGTGAGTGTGTGTGTTTGACCACATTGAAAAGCGTATAATCCGGCGCTATGGGCAATATCAACAGAGAAAACCACTGGGCTAAAGTAGGCCAAGCTTCCCTTTAAAACACACACAGCCGTGCACATGCACATACAGATAGATGCATGCACAGCTAACACAAACACCACATCACCAATCCACTGTGGGGGAGAAAGGCATTATTTGACAAACCATTAAAACTGATTCTCTATGCTTCTACGAGACAGTGAAAGAGGGAGAGAAGGGGAGAAAGCGAGAGGGGGCGGATTTGAAAGCGGATGTGAGAATTAGGAGACCCCCCTGTCCCACCCCCACCCCGTACTGCATTTCTACACCATCTCTCTCACCATCTCATTCTCCCACCTCTTATCTCTGTCAGGTTTGTTCAGAAGCCCCTGACATGTGTCCTCTACATGCCTGAGTGCGAGTGCGTGTTTGTGTATGTGCATCTGGTAACTGAAACATTTCTGACAAGGTGTGAACATTAAAAGCTTCTACAGTCGCTTTCACCCACAGGCCTAAGGGAAGGACACCTTCACACACGGCTCAATGCACATGTGCATATACGCATACATGCACACTGTAAATGCTCACACACACACAAACATACAGATGTAAAGGAAAACAAATATATAATCATCATCAGTCAGACCGTTGAAATCACACAGTTGCAAAAATCAAGACAAACACGATGAAATTACACCATGTAAAGCTGGCATATTCCCACATACTTTCAGTGGGTTTACCTCCTTTGGTCTGTATGATGCGTTCACTGACACAGTTTCTTTTATAGGACTTCCCCGTTGTTTCAGCTTTGATTCATTTTGCTTTTGGATGAGTTTGATTCAGAACTGTCAAACTAATCTCAAAGGAATTTGAAGGATCTCCTTCTCATTTAGTGGCTCCATTTTGAAGTCGTCTGAAAGAGCAGTCGTGACATTTTTGCTAAAAGTTGTTTTCTATTTGGCGGCAGCATGCCTTTGTCCACACTGGGCCATCGTCGTCATCACGGTTTGACAGGACATTCACAGCAGATTTAAATTACTGTAGTTCCTTAAATAGAGCTGCAATCGGCACATTCCAACGAGATGCGGTTTGTGTAAAAATGGTACATCGTCAGCGAGCTGCAGCTCAATGAGTGCAGCTCATTTAATATTTTAATTGTTTCAATGAGCGGTTCTCAAGCTCATATAGTCTGTTACATACAGGCATGTTCTGAACATTCACTGCACCTGTTAGCAGAATCATAATCTTAGATGAGAGCTTTTTTATTTTTATCCTCCTGGTCTTCCTTACAGCGATTTGACAGTGATTTCTTCCCTCCCTGTCTGGACACTCTGTGTCCTCCTCTCTTTCGCAGTTTCAGGAAATTAAACTGAAATGATTTAATTAGCAATTAGTGATGATGAGAAATAAGAAAGAAATCTCCACAACTGATAACAAAGGCTGTGAAGTTTTGACTCCAGTGATAGCTCAGCATTCAGAACAGCACTCCTAATCCTTAATTAAAGCACGGTTCACACCGTTATGTAATTGTTGCATTTATATGCTTCCATTTATGGCAATTACAGGAGAAAGCTCAGTTAATGTTTCTACATGCAAACTTGCACACTGCCAGTATTGACTGAATCGACACATCCCTGCATAACCTCCTTGCGCGCTCAGTCCGCCGTGTTTCTGTTGGATTTAGTAATTTATTGTGCCGCTGATCAGAATTTAAAGTGCGAATGTAAATAAAGACAGAGGCAATAAAACACAAGAAAAGGGAAAATTAACAGTGAAATAAAACATGCCGATTCCCGCTGAACTCATTCTCTAGGGTATAAAACATGACTGACATGAGAGAGATTCCCTCCTCCACACCCTTACTCATCCTTGTTTGATTGATTGCCACCCTTCTGTTGCAGCTGTAATCCTTCACTGTACTTTCCAGCCAAGAGAGAGACGCTGGACAGACAAGATTCCTGTATCCTGAGAGGCTTAAATTCCCCATCACTCAAGACTATCAATTATTTGAATATAAAGTTGACTTTCTTACTTTTCTGCAGCACTAAAAAAGTGAGGTTTTGTTGAGGGGGAAAGCACAGCACCAACAAAATATTATTCACACAAATTCTTAATCCAAGCAGAGTATTTTATATGTCATAAAACATGTCCTGAGAGGATCATTAACTTTAAAAACACAAGTTAATGTGAGTAATGCATGGAGGTGGCTGGGGGCTCGGGGTGGTTTGAAAAGCTGCCAGCAGTTTTTTTTTGTTTTTTTTTGGTGCTAAAATAAAGAACGAGTAAAACTGCAAAACATTTTGAAAGGCAGCAATCTTAGCACCTGGTAAAGCAGATAATAAGTAATTTTTTATGTTATTGGGCTGGGAATGACTTACTTATGGCTGCTTTAAAGTATTCAAAGTAACCCAGAGCTGAAAAAGACTGCAAACACAAAAGACTCCGGTGAAATGAATGTTTCTCAGGCTGTGACAAAGGCTGCAATGAGAAATTAGCTCTGCTTGAAGCACAACAACCATATAACATTAGTCAGTGTTAGCGTGATTCAGGCGCTCAGACCTTAAAAATGACTCAGTCAGATCCTACGCACAGAGTGTCTTACATGTAAGACTGATAGATATGAGGACTAATCCATCTATCCATCTACCGTGTGTGTGATTCTGTTTTTTAAACAGCAGGACTCACAACATCATTGTCAGATTTGATCACATTATAATCGGAAAAGCTGCTGGGATTTACTGGATCAAACTATCTTACTACCAGTTTCCTCTGTTCTCATGCTCATGCTCTCACATCTCATCAAATCATCTACACTTGGTTTTCCTTCATCCAGCTAACGTCTATTTAATCATGTTGGCTTGTCTCCCCTCTTTGTATTGGCTCTCCTGCCTGCTCTTCCTGATCTTTTGCTCTGTCTTTTCTTGCCGGGCCCCTATCATCAGCATCACATCTTATCTGACATTCAGCTGTACCGTTTTTTTGTTTGTTTGTTTGTTTTTTCTGTTGTTTTTGGAAACCTGAGCACAAGGATAGGTTGAAGAAGATAGGCAGAAAAAAACAGACAAATTAATTGGCTATCAACTACAACAAGGGACAGGAAATAGAATATTCAAATGCACACACAAATTTACTGAGTTGCATGAAAGTCTGTGTCTGTGGATTGAACAATTCTTAACCAGCAGATGAGAGCTAGCTCTAACACGCTCGGATACCTTTGTACCGATAGCTCTGAAATCCTTTGTCCTGTACTTGGACCTCAAGTTCAGGAAATATAGTACATATTATCATGTGCCTGAAGTTAATCCTCTGCCTAAACTCAAGTAGATTTTATATATCTGTGTAAAGGGGTTGTGTTGTCTCAGTGGCAGTCGAGTGTGTAGGCTCCAAGGTTACACAATAAGATGATGGATTCCTTAGCCAGTGTGAGAGGAGACAACACAAAGAAAATGTTACCTTAAAGTTCCTGTTTCAACAACATACATCTAACATCTATCATGACCCCATTTTCAATAAACACGGTGACTGTGGACAAGCCCTATATTTGGTAATGAAACACTGCCGACCTTGCCACCGCTGCTCGCATCACGAAACGAATGCAGCAATATAAACACGAGCCACTTTCACACATCCTGTCCAAGATGGGACAGTCGCGCCTTTATTCCACCTTCCATTCAGTGTGAAAGGTACGACAACAGAAAGAGTCGGCTTTGTTGTTCCACTTTAAGCTGGCAGATGAGGTATAGTCACAAAGCCGAATCAATGGCTGAGTGAAAAGGAGAGTCAGCAAGGCGGGACATGCCGCACTAGACACCGGCACTGTTGTGTTAAACACCACGCCTCTCATTCCAGACTGTCAGAAAGCACACACTGAGCCGGCATCTCTGTGGCTTTGTTTGGTTCAGTGTGAACATGAAAATGTGACCAGAGGCTGCAGTAAAGGACATATTCATTTCATTATAATACACTTTCTATGTGTCTTCCTGGAGGCATATATGTGACATGCAGACTTTGAAAGAATGAATAAAACAGTTTTTGCATTATGAGCTCAGATTTTTTTTCCTTTAAAATGTTATTAAGTCTTCAGTTTTTCTTACATATCACAGTTTGGCCATGTTGTTAGGTCACAGTGACTTTTGACCACTGAAATCTAATTAGTTCACCCTTGAGCCAAAAGTCAACATTTGTGCCAATTTTGGAAACATTCCCTCAAGGTGTTCCTGATATATTGCGTTCACAAGGATGGAACGAACGGCCGGACAATCCAAAAACAGAACTCCGGTCATGGCTGTCGCAGGGGCACAGGAATAAAAATGTTACAGTGGCACATTTCTGTAGGAAGTGGCTATTTAAAGTAATGTATGTGCTGATTTTACTGCAGAAACACCGAGCTTTTCATCTTCATCTTCTGCCCTGCGATGGACTGTCGACCTGTCCGGGGTGCACCCTGTCTCTCACCCAGTGACAGCTGGGATAGGCTCCATCACCCCTGCGACCCTTCACACGACAAGTGGTTACAGAAGATGAATGAATGAATAAATCTTCATCTTTTGAAATGCTATATTGCCAAAAGTATTCACTCACCCATTCAAATAGTTGAATTCAGGTGTTCCGATCACTTCCATGGTCACATGTGTGTAAAATCAAGCACCTAGGCATCCAGACTGCTTCTACAAACATTTGTGAAAGAATGCTCTCAGGAGCTCAGTGATACTGTGATAGGATGCCACCTATGCAACAAGGCCAGTCATGATATATCCTCGCTACTAAATATTCCACAGTCAACTGTCAGTGGTATTATAACAAAGTGGAAGCAATTGGGAATGACAGCAACTCAGTCACAAAGTAGCAGGCTGCGTAAAGTCAACTTGAGAACAGTGCATAGCTGCTTCCAAGCCATACATCACCACGTGCAATGCAAAGCGGATGCAGTGGTGTAAAGCATGCTGCCACTGGACTCTATAGCAGTGGAGACGTGCTCTCTGGAGTGACACATCACGCTTCTTTATCTGGCAATCTGATGGACGGATCTGGGTTTGGTGATTGCCAGGAGAGCGGTACTTGTCTGACTGCATTGTGCCAAGAGTTTGGTGGAAGGGCGATTACGGTGTGGGGTTGTTTTTCAGGAGCTGGGCTTGGTCCCTTAGTTCCAGTGAAAGGAACTCTGAATACTTCAGCATACTAAGAGATCTTGGATAATTCCATGTTCGCAACTTTGTGGGATGGCCCCTTCCTGTTTCAACATGACTGAGCACCAGTGCACAAAGTAAGGTCCATAAAGACATGGATGAGCTAGTTTGGTATGGAATACTTGACTGTCCTTCACAGAGTCCTGACTTCCACCCGACAGAACAACTTTGGGACATCAGTGTCTGACCTCTCAAATGTGCTTTTGGAAGAATGGTCAAAATTTCCCATAAACACGCTCCTAAACCTTGTGGAAAGTCTTACCAGAAGAGCTGAAGATGTTACAGCTGCAAAGGGTGGGCCATCGTCATATTATGTCACTTATAATGTCACTTAAGTTCATACGCATGTAAAGAGAGATGAGTGAATACTTTCAGCAATATAGTGATGTCCAGTATGTCC
The DNA here is from genome assembly GCA_005024645.1 of Planiliza haematocheilus. NCBI lineage: Eukaryota > Metazoa > Chordata > Actinopteri > Mugiliformes > Mugilidae > Planiliza > Planiliza haematocheilus. The sequence continues at coordinate 8,034,222 of SRSE01000649.1, read as the reverse complement.
AGACACAACATCAGACAGAAACTCTAGTATGTCTACATTACAAGCAGTTCATGCGGTGTTGTATACTTCCCCACTCATTAACTTTAAAGTACAAGCACAAACGCTGACAAGTCTTCTGAAATATAGCAACCTGCCTGCCTTCAGCTGTCTCTGCCCATTACATGACCCTCACCTGGCAGGTTTTAGTGCTTTGTCGACAGTCTCATGGTTCATCTGCCATCCAGAGAAACAAAATATTCCTCTTGTTTATCTCCAGCTGCCATTCTTTCAAGCCACTCCAGTGAATTAATAAGCTAGGTAATCACACATGAAAGACAAACCCAACAGAGGGGGAGCCAGCCATAATTGGAAACTTTCCTCCACCTGCTGGCACATGAGGAGTTTCTGATGACATTTGCACAAGCGGACATCAGCTTTACCAACAGAAGCTGCGGGTGCTCGTATTTAAATTCAGTTGTTTTGGTTTAATAAAATGTTAAGATTTCAGTTCTAAAGCTACTCTAATAAGTCAGTTCATATTGACTTTCACAGAATGTCCCCCAAAAAGGAAAACAGACTACACTTGAATATCCAAAAGGATCATTCATCCAAGAGAAGGAGTAATAGGGAGGAAGACTGATCTTTTTTTTTTTTTTACGTCCCAACTTGCACTAAAACATTTTCTCAGACTTTGTGAAGCTTTCTCGTCTCTTTCAGCCCTCATTCTTTTTCCATCACAACACCTGCCCTCATCCTTTTAAGTCTGTGTTCACAGGCACAAGCATTACTGTCAGGCAGGTACCACTTACAAACAACATTGCAAACAATTTTTTATTTATTTATTTATTTTTTCATTTTTGGGAATCAATTTTCACTCTCCCTCATGTTTCTTTATGACATCCTTGTTCTTTTAAACCCTCAGCGTGAGTTGGTGTTTACCACAGTGTTACTCTCTGTCTCTTCACTTCTTCATCTGTTTTTTTTTTTTCCACTGCACCTTCTTGTCCACTCTTATTTTTATTCTCCGGCTCTTGCCTTCTCCGTCCCATTCCCAAGGAGACGGGACCAAATCTCTTTGAAATTTAAATCGGATTGAAACATAAACACTCTCCTATAAACTCCAAAGTCAAGTTTCATGATACGAATTGTGCTCTAACAGAGAGTAAAGGAGGCGGACGGAGAGACGGATGAGAGTGAGAAAATCTGTCTTTTAGAAAAAGATGAAAAGCATGAGGGGAAACTGTGATTTTAAGTGGGTCTTTGCGTGACAGATACTTCAGATGTTGATTTGTCAGCTGTCAGTCACCAAATAACAGCTCATCTACAGTTGCTATAGCAACCTTGTGGTCTACTGTAGGGCAAAAAAAAAAACAACAACATTATAAATTCAAACTCAGGCCAGGTGCAGTGGCGCTGCAATTGGCCACAGGGCTAAAAATATGCAAAGCATGCTGACTCACTGGCTGATAAGAGACTTAGTTCAGTTTTGAGGAAACTGTACTATTTTTTCTCCTAACCAAAGTCAGACTAACTCGGAGATGCGTCTTTATGTTTCTGTGAGCAGTTTGGAAGTTATGCCTGCTTTTAATCTGCTCAATGCAAGGGAATGAAGAGAAAATATACATAAAGGTATATACACTTTCTCCCGTTTGGCAGTTTGTCACAACGACAGGCAAGTCCAGTTACCCTGGCATTTGCACATCTGTTTATGGCAGTGGATAAGACATGGTGGATATTTGATATGCATGAGTGGTTTTCTCTGTGGGTGTGTTCTATATGGATGCACCTGGTTAAAATTTGCACAGTAATTACTCAAAAGCAAATCCTTGCTGATTATAGCAGACTGTAATTAACACCGGGTCTGTTTTAAAAAACTCTCAGAAATTAGGAGACAAAAATAAAACACACCAACTTTAACACCTTCTCACAAATGTGGATACAACTGCACACACTAGTAGCAAACACGGAATCCACTGCTCCAGTTATCCACAAAAGGCTGCCCACATAAGAAAATTTGACATGTGAACACTCCCACCGTACTGTCCTTCACTTTCTACAAACAATGTAGAAATATGGTGATACAGACAAAGAAAACTTTTATTGAAAAGAAAAATGTGTTCTGCTTTGTGTAGCAGATGTGTGCCAGATGTCTTTGTATAGAGGCCATGCTGAGCTACAAGATAAAACATATTAATGTATTCAAATATTATTTTATTATTATTATTTCTTTTTTAGGATGGCACCAAAAATGATTTGAGGGCCATCGCAGAAAGAATTTTTCCAACATTGTCAGTACAGTGGTGCATCACAGAGAGATGCATACCTAACACTAAAACTATTATTATTATATTATAACTATTATTACTAGCCCACTCATAACATCAGCTTCAGCAACAATAGTAAAAGCGTGAATGTTCCTGATCTCTGTCTCTTAAGTAGCATTTTTGGGGTAAATGTCAGCTGCAAAGATGAAGCTGAACCGTAATACCCTCAGTATACTAGAAGTGCCTAAAGAGAAATCCACGTTAAGTCAAACGTGCAGCGTGTGAGGTAACTTAGCTTCACCAGTCCACATCAACATTAAGATATGCCTAATAGAGTAAATGTATGACGTTACAGCGAGCGACCGTGGTCAGAGGCTAATGCTAGGCTACTTACATGTTTCAAATGATGAGTCATCTATGAGGTCAGTGAATGATGTTTGCCGGCCGAATCCGTATGTCAGAAACATTAACTGCAGGGACCAGTCATGTAAAGGATAATGTGACAACTGTTAGTGTCTGGGTGTTGCCGTTTCATGTTGTTGTTGTTTTTTTTATCTGAAAGCAGAACTTTGCAAACTAAGAAAAATTTTCATCAACTAAGATTTAATCAATTATACCAATTTTAACGGCCCAACGGAGTCTGAGATTGCAAAGCACTGTGCTTCATAGTCATCGTACCTCTGCTTCAGCCTCCCCTTGACCTTAATTTGAAACTGTGTTCTCAAGGTAACAAACCAGTTCTTCAAACTGGCCTAAAAATAATCCTAAATAATGTTTTTGGAGTCACACCAAAATGTGACATGCCAAAATGCAATTAATTAATTCACAGTGAGATTAGTAATGCTATCATTAGCACCTTGGCATGTTTCTTGATGGTGTGGGTGGCTAGTTAGCCAAGTTGCAGCCCTCCTTTTTTTTAGCAGACATTGTCTACTTTCAAATAAAAATCAAGCAAATCATTTGATGTCAGAAGACCCCATACTTCAGACAACTATGCAGTAGATATCTACTTGATGATCTACTTGAAGGAGTTGTGCTCAGTGAGTTAAAGCTTGTGTTTCAGTACTTGATTAAGAACTCCATATCCTTAAATTCATTGTCAGAGAGAACTGTGAGTAACATACTGAGGAAAACCAGGCCAAGTAGGCTGGAGCTGGATGATAGCAGCAGAGATCTTGGTCTTAATGCTGTTCAGTCATGGTGCCGCCTACTCAACACCCCACTGATGTGTGGAGACTTAGTGTGCAGGAATGATAGATGCTGGAGCTTGCAACTGCTCTTAATTCAAATCACAAACACTGTGTTTTCCCCTGTTGTGATGCGCGGTATGACTAGCCATTTCAAACATCTGATTTTTCATCATCACAAGCTTCTTTTGAAATCTCTCTTTCCAGACTGAAATTTGATTCCCATGCACCACCTAATGATCCATTGCCCAAGCTGCATTAGGGAAATTGGGCCACTCATGCACATGTAGTACATGAGGATTGAAGGGAAGCACAACTTTGTAATAAAAAAATCAAAAAAATCTGTAAAGAGCTTTAAAAATATCACAAAACAAGCATGTGGTTTTCATCCAGCCAATCAGAGAAGATCAAGGCAACAGTCTCAGACCATTCTGTGCTCTGCAAGGTCAACCACGGCTTGAAAAAATGTTGAGCATAACTGCTTTATTAGTTTCACAAAGAAGTGGCCTAATGTTGTTTAGTGTGATAATGTGTATGTTGACCAGTGCCTGAACCAGCACTTATGTTCTAATGGTCTAAATACGTGTTTACATTTGTTGCCCTACAATGACACTCAAGTATTTCAATGTGGAAGTATTTCAATGAGTGCCCTAATGCATGAAAATTATCATCACTACTTGATATCAGCCAGTGCTGTACAGTGTTGAGCGTTAAAACTCCTTTTTTCTACTGAGGCAAATCGTCTTTAGCCACTGTGTCAAAATAAAGTTTCCCCAAGTCATTAAATGCCCCAATCCTCTAACAATCTCAAATATATCTATATACTCTATATAATATTTTTTTTTTCACCAAAATGTCATGCCTAGTGGTAGAACATGTAGTTTGAGCATATGTAAGGAAGTTTTCAAAACTTGACAGAGATGGCAAATCCTTTCCACCATGCCTCCAAGGTACATTATACTCGTTCATTATCTTCAGTTGCTGAATTGTCCCAGTTGTTTCCGTGATTTTCCGAGCGCTTCCTCTCAGCATGAAAAAAAAAGTGCTTTCTTCACTCCCAGTAGCACCGCTGAACTGTAAGTAAGCAGTTGTTTGTCAGTGTGTTTTTGTGTGTCTGTGTGATCATACCACCATATCGAATTAAAAAAAAGAAAAGTTTCCAATGAGGGAAAAAGCTGGTAGAAAAGCATCACAGTGGGTGGCGGAAAAAATGGTGGAGGAATCGAGAGAAAAACTGAGCAAATTGTGGAGTGACCGAGATACAGAAAGTCAGAGGAGAGGTTAACAACGGTGTCTTGACAAGCAAGGAAGGGGCGAGATGAATGGAAGGAAACAAGCACTGCTCTGTCTTATCAAAGTGTCTACGTCTCTGTCAGCAAGAAACAAATAACACAAAACACTTTCTTTTTGTCTATCCAAAACAAGGGAGGAAACGCATACACGCAGCCTCTAAGGTTTTTAATGAATAAAACACTAAAGAACTAGTCCAATTTTAAAGTAAGCTGAAAAAATCATCCTGCTAAAAAAATATGTTTTCTTGGCCTATTTTTTTTTTTATCTGAAAAAGGCAAACATATATATATATATATCAATTAATTCTTGTGTAAAGTGCTGCTTTTGGTCAGCTATTTAGGAAGAGGAACGGTTATTTCCTGAAGTATGAATAAAACGGAAAGCTACACAAGTAGAAAGCATCATTTGGTTTTTGCCTCTCATGTCAAAGTGCTTTCGTCTCTGTACTTTGATGTATCTATAGGAGAAAGAAAAAAAAATGATTTTTTTTGGAGGCATTTCAAACTCCGGCTTTTTACGAGGCAGCCTTTCTCAACCTTGATGTGTCTGAAACAAACATTTTTTTATGTAGCTGTACTTTCAGGAAGTGTCGATTCCGTATTACGGCTCTGTAAATACCCTGTGGGGGCAAAAACAACAGGAGATTTTCTGGATAAATGCCAGCTCAGATGTTCTATAAATGACAGCCAGCCATTCAGCCAGCCGGTTAGTCCGCCAGTCAACCAGTGTGGAAAAGAGTGCCAGGGGCCTTGTGTGTGAATGCCTGCACACATTACATCTCATGATGTACGATGTTTTGAAATGTAAAATAAAAATCAAACGCTATGCCTAAGGGATAGAGCTAAATAAGACATAGTTAGAAAAAGGCTGTTACTATAGATCTGACTACAGCCTTGTAAACTCAGAATATCATAATTTACATGGATGAGGTGTCTCCTTGTGGAAATACTCGTGTGTAATGTGATAATGTATTCATCCCTGCAGGAAAGTCATTGTTTTGGTTTAGTTCACCACACTACAGGTAAAATCACTGACTGCAGGCCTGTTATATAACAACAGCCATATGAATATTACTGTATAATGAGGATGACGACCTTGGTAGCAGCAGAACAAATCACTAATCTCAACAATAGGGTTAGGGTTAGTATGTTTTCTATTTACTAACACTATTTTTCATTCAATTCTTTGAAATTAATTATAGAAAATTGCTTCTTTTTGCCCCTTTTTTTTTTTTTTTTTTTTACACATTTCAGAATCTAAAAAACTTTCTTTGCACATTTTGAACTCTGGCAACAGCTGTGACATTAAAAATGAATGGACTCACAACATATTAAAAGCAATGCTGTCAAAAAATATCACCCGCAAAGAAAAGCAGCGTTGAAACATTTACGTGTTGTTCATATCGAGATAAACTTCCCAAAAGAAAGTAATGTCTCATGACAAAATCAGACTAATTTAGTTCTACCATTTGGTCAAAAAGAAAATAAACCTATCTGGATTATAACATGTGCCTCTCATCGCTCAGCAATTTAAGACAAATGAAAAAGGAAAATATTCGTGAGATTGAGGGAAATAATGGCTGGTCTGGCTGGTCTGAAGCTACAACCACTCTGCATTGTAATCTTTTTTACCATGGTTCAATGTCTTATTGCAACAGTGAACAGAAAAATTGGATATAGAGATCCAGTTTATTGAAACGCAGCTAAAAAGCACCCTCCTGAAATTATGTATTGTACTTCAGGGTGCCTTTGTACCTTGAGTTAGTATTGTCACAAAGAAAGAGTGGTGGAACTCTGCTTATCAACTCTAAGTTAGTCTTCATCTGAAATTCACATCCTAAAAGGATACACGTGAATTTCAGTGGTAATTATCGAAAACCAAACACTATGAGTCAGCAGAATGGACTGCCCGATTTGTTACAGACTTATGCCAAACTCCCCGTAGACATCACCATCTTGATCAAAGGCTGCACGTGTTTCCAACTGAGAGCTAAAGAAAAGACAGATGTGCTCATTTGCTTAATGTGCTGGCATCAGCTCTTGGTTTTTCAATCATTTTTTTATTCTTTCTAATCTATCCTATAAAAAATAAATAATAATGTTCAACAACAGTAAACAACAACGTTGCATTTTTACAGGTGTATCATTAAACTCAGTTTCAGTGCGTGGCAGTGTGAGGCGACGCCTTGTTGTTCTTGTTCAGTCTTGTTTAGTGGAAGACTGTTACTTCCTGTGAGATCATGTTCTGCCCGTATCCATAAATAATGACAGAACATCATACGAGTAGAAGACAACACCACATGGATTTCTACAGTGTATTTTTCAAGAAGAAAAGGAATGACATCAGTATGGGTGGCCATGGCGAACTATTCATGAGTGCATATGTCATTCAGATTGCCTTATCCAGCAGAGCTGTTTTTTGAATTGTCATGTTGATTTTTGTGCAACGCTTTTGTTGTTGTGTTTCTTTGGTCTGGGGTGAGATCTGTTTTAGGAACCCCTGCAGTTTTATTCTTTCATACTCTCCACTTTCTCTTCTTCTTGCTGCATTTTCTAACTCAGTTCTTTGTACTTGCTCCAGTGTTCTATTACCGTGTCAATAACCTAAACTAGATAGTGCTCTGTTTCACTGAACTGAAACGTATGTGACAAGGCTCAAACTGGATTCACGGCAAATGCAACTTTGACTGTGGATGTCTGAGTAAATGTGACGAGAATTCAGGTTAGCAGGGATGTTACAGACAGGGGTATAGCACTCACTATGTGTGTACGTGGGGGGCATGTATGTACACTGATCAAAATGCACAATCCGTGGAGACAACTTAAGCAAAGCTCAGCTTGAAATCTGGCCACTGGCATACAGTTATCTCCATTTTTCACGCTCTCTCTCTTCCTCATATGGCAGCCCTCTGCTGTACTCCATCACTGTTTTCCGTCTACCTGTAACTTTTTTCTTTTTGTTGCTTTGTCTTTCCTTCTGTATCCCCTCATCTCCTGCTGGGTCTCAGCAGTAACAGGTGTTTGGTGAGGCAGGAGGCCCGCGGATCTAAATGTTCTCATCAGTCCTACAGTCCAGCCCAACAGCTGAACTCAGCATCAGTCCACAGCCTGCTCCGGCGACCACAGCTTCCACCGGTCACTTCATGAAAACAATATATTTTCATTTTTTTCTACTGGGAAAAATACTCAAGACTATGTTAGAGTCTGATGAACACACTAAGGTATGCGGGTCCCACAAAGAAGTTTCACCGGCCAATAGTCCCAGCTGGTTTTGTTTCGGTTATAAATTACTGGACTCCTAGGACTCATATGGACACATAAGAATTGTGTCACATTGTATTGTATTGTAACACTTAATAATAATCTCATTTCAGCTTCAGGATTTGCTGCTTCTCTCTGCTGAGTTAAATAATTCACATTTATTTATACTGTTAAGAATGTCATGAACATCTGAAGACACTGGCTCACTGGGTCCAAGAAACTACGAGATAACAGTGCAATAACAATGACCCTACATTCCTAAAAAACGAACACATCATTCGACACAAACAGCTTAGCACCCTGGTGAAAAAAGGAAGCTGCATACATGGCCATACCAAGCATATTTTGGCAAAAACCAAATGTCTGGATCATACCGTGCATTCATGCGAGCAGCAGAGAAGTGGATTATGCTACAGGAGTGAATGTATTACAATTTATTGTAACTGCTGGGGCACCATGCTGATTGCAGCTGCCAGTTTCCAAAAAAGCAGCGAGCTGCAGCCATTTTACAGTCATCTTTCAAACCTGCAGGAGTTGAAGTGTTTGATAATCACAACAGAAGTCTTCAGAGGAGTGTATTTTTCCGCCTACGTGGTCAAATACAACCATGACTTTGTCAGCCACACAGCGGCCTCAGTTGGACGGACAGTTGAACAAATAAACAACATGATGAATGATACAATCATTCATTCATTCATCTTTTGTAACCGCTTGTCCTGTGAAGGGTCGCAGGGGGGCTGGAGCCTATCCCAGCTGTCATCAGGCGAGAGGGAGGGGTACACCCTGGACAGGCATGATGAATGATAAAGAAATAAAAATGCTTATGTGGTAGAAATTGTACACATTCTTTGAGTTTCCATGCCAGTTCAACTCTTATCACTCTGCGAAAACTGTATTCAACTTTCTGATGTGCCGGTGACAAGTCGAAGCAGCTTAGAGAATTATCAAGAATACAATAAGACACAGACAGACGGACAGGACTACCAACCGCAGAGGGACTTAGTTCTACTAGCTTTAGCATCCTCCGTCTGTGTGCTCTGCTGTGCTGTGTGTGTCTGAGGCCCTCTCTGGTCCTGTGTCTCTTCCTCTGTATGTCTGTGTCTCTCTCCTCTCTCCAGCCGTCCTACCTTCATCCATCCCCCACTCTTTCTCTCTTCTCTTCCCTCCTTCCTTCCCTAGCGGTACTCTTGGATTAGTTCCATTGCCTGGTTATCTAGTGTTGGCCTATTTTTCCTCAGAAAAGTGTGTGTGTGTGTGTGTGTGTGTGTGTGTGTGTGTGTGTGTGTGTGTGTGTGTGTGTGTGTGTGTGTGTGTGTGTGTGTGTGTGTGTGTGTGTGTGTGTGTGTGTGTGTGTGTGTGTGTGTTTTTTTACACTGCAGTTTCGGGGGATAGCCTAAGTTTGTGTGGGTGTATGTGTGCGTCTTCACAGGATGAGGCCTGTATATGCATTTTGCGACGAGATGTAATCCATTAGATGTTTCTCCTTACTTTCAGCTGAAGCTAGTAACCAAACTCCACTGGGTTTCTTTGTTGCTTGGAGGCAGTTTTACTATTTTGGTTCTTTTCTTACTGTGCTACTGTAAAATTTATATCAACTACTGTAGCGGCTGTATCTCTAGGAACGTTTGGTTGTCTGTATTAGGCCCACTATGTTAAAAAAGCGGGCTCAGATAAAAAAAAGCAGCAGTAAGCATAAATATGACCATAGCTTGAATTAATTACTAAGAAAATAATGTTTGTTTTTGTCCCTCTTCTTAACAGCCACTGTAGTCTGGCGTAGCTAGACTTATCAGAATACGAGTCTGGTAATAACACGATATTTGAATTTCATTATGACACAAGTTTCAACCAATACAGCGGAAAAAAAAAATACATCTGTACACAACTGGCTAGACATAAAACCAATCACTGCCATTTTGTTGTTAACAAATTCAACTCAACAGCACTCAGACGACCTGTATGACTACGCCTGCTGTTAAGACCATCTGAGCAATTTGATTGGCCCGGCAGATCTTTGCAACAAGGGGTTCAACTTTCTGCCATAAAAAACACAAATTGTGGGCGGGGTAGTTTACTTCCAGGGTACTAACTGCCTATAAAAGTAGTGATTTGGATAGTGACTGATATATAGACTATGTGCACTACTCTAAAGTGGCCATTAAAAGTACGGTAATGTAAAATCTCTTATTAGGAGTGGGTTCAGACATATTTTGTTTGCAGGGTGCTTCTTTGTTCTTTGTTTGTTATGCGCAAATCTATTTAACTTGCACATAGTGCGCAGATAATACAGTAAATATAATCCTTATCATCTTCACAAATGCAAAACATAACCAAGAGACACTGCCGTGAAGAAGAGGAAGTGTACAGAGCAGAGCCACACAGATGGAAAAGTGGATAACAGTAAGAAATTAGAAAGGGGGGAAAAAAACGAAAACTCAAAAAAGACAAACTAGAAGAGATGGAAAAATGATGAGAGCGAGAGAAGGTGTTTGGCAGGATAATAAATGGACGAGGAAGTTAAAGCCAGAGACCAATGAAGCAAACATTACTCAACACCGGTTGTTGTATTGTAAGTGTGCGTGCACATACTGTATTTATTTATGTATGGGCATTGCATAATGAATGAATAAGGTATCTTAGTCTATCTCACTCACACACACGCACACACTACAGTGTGAACCTTGCACTTTTCCTCTTCATTCTTTCTTTGTCTCTATTTCATGTGTTACTCTCTTCATTCTGCTCTGCTTCCATCGCTCTACAACAAAGACCCTATATCTCACTGATAACCTTTCTCTGCTCCCTTCTCTTTTGTGAAAAGACATAACAGAGGGCTGTGTTTTCTACATCCTTCGCTACCCAAATGCTTGAACCAATTTCCTAAATTTAAGTGCTGTAGTATTGCTGTGTAATCACAAGCACCATAGACTAAAAAAACACTGTGCCTTATTATATCATGTGCTGATCGTCTGACATGATTTCAGCTGCCTTTATGCACATTCTAGCTATAGCTACAGTAATATTCACTTTGCATCTTTACTACAAAAAGACCTGTGCTTCATTGTCTTGTCTTTCACTGACATTCACAAGTCTTTTCCAGGAGAGTATTAAAATGATTTAAAAGGCGTCAAGGCCACAGATGAGGACAGACATGTCCTGTAGCTGATAAAAACCTCCAAAAATAGTTTCATTAGCATGCATTTCAGCAGAGTAGTGGTCTCACCTCGCAGTCTAAATGTCCTCTGAATGAAATTTTCAATAAGATGAGTGTGGAAGGGTGCAATAAAAAGAAAATAAAAAACAAAACACGCGCCACACTGAAAATCTGTCATCTGTCAGAGGTGAGGTACAAAGTTTGTGGTATTGACCATGTTAACATCTTTGTAAAAAATATTTTCTTGGGTATAATTTTAATTCAGTGTTTAATTCAGTATGATTTCCATCCTTTCAAGGAGGCAGCGATCACATTGACATTTTTGAGTAGATCCAACAAGCATCCATTGATCACCAGCTGCAACCGTAAAATAGCAGCGCTATGATAATGGGAAACATGGAAACACAGCTAAGAGAAAGTGTCAGATGTGAAGAACCGATATTCTAAGCAAAACCTTGCTATCTCAACATCTAATCATAGCTTCCCCTGAAAGGGGCAGTGCGTGGATCAATCATATCTAGAGCACAAAGACCACCAAAAGTGACCACACCGTCAGAAAGAAAGCATATAAAGAAAGCATAATGCCAATCAGCAAAAGCACTGTCAAAAGAAGGCTCACTAGTTTTGTCTCAGTGGGCGAGTGGCATCTCTAAACCACTTCTCAGGAAGGGAAACAAGGCTAAGATATACCAACATTTCACAGTAGATGAATAATTTAAAGATGAATCCAAGACTGAGATTTGTGGCAGTAACCGAGGGCTTTGCACAAAAAAAACCCCATAAATAAAATAAATAACAAAACAAAAAGGACAGACAATGAAGTCACTGTATCAAAGCTGTAGTGAAACATAGTGCTGGGACTGTTTTTCTACTCTGGAGTGGGACACCTACACTGAATTGACTCAAAGAACAAGCAGTAGTTTGTAACAACTTGACCGAAGAAGACCATGGAGTGCTGACGATCATAGATTTTTATTGACAGTCGCCTGACCTTAACCTCAGCTGAACATTGACAGGGACTGGGACAGCAGTGCAGACAGTCTGAGTAGGAACAGAGATAACCAGGTGGACCTACTCTGTCCATAACCAATCAGTCTAACTAGGTTTTGAAAAGAAGGCATTAAGCAAAATAGTTCATGAATGTACCAACATTCAATTATGTACATCGAATGCATCATCACAAATAATGTACCTGCAGAGTAATGTACCTGAATATACCAAGGAGAATCAGCACAGTTTTAAAGACATCTGTGTTGCCAGATATTTAGGTCTTTTTCTGTTCATTGCACTGTATATCTACAAGTCCTGTAAGAGCAGATGTAGAAAAGTGCGGCAAAAACCAACACAACCAGTACACAAAACCCCAAATTCTGGTCCTTCGGATACAATGAATGCCATTTCAGCCCTGGCGCCGTTTAAAGGTAACCAAGAGAAGTAGCGAAGTATAGCATTCGATTTTTTTTCTTTTCCTCATTCTGTCTATACACAGTGCTTGAACATCTATATCAAGTCTGTTAACAGTAAAAAATGAAACCAACTTTCTCACCACAATGATTGTCATGGACACTTGTTCACTAGCGAGAATCCATCCATTTTCAATTCACGGTTATTCCAGTTAAGGGTCGCGGGGGTCTGCTGGAGCCTATCCCAGCGTCATCAGCCGAGAGGCAGGGGTACACCCTGGACAGGTCGCCAGTCCATCGCAGGGCCAACACAGAGAGACAGACAACCATACACACCATGCACACCTACGGCCAATTTAGAATCACCAATTAATCTAATGAGCATGTCTTTGGATGGTGGGAGGAAGCCGGAGTACCCGAAGAAAACCCACGCAGACACAGGGAGAACATGCAAACTTCACACAGAAAGGCCAGCCGGCCCATGGATTCGAACCGGTGACCTTCTTGCTGTGAGGCATCACTAGCGAGAAGTGACAGTTGAAGTGACAATTGTATATTCAACAAATATTTGACATGCATGAGACAAAATTGCTTATTAATATGATGAAAACAAGCAAATTTTGATGTAATTTCTTTTTCTAAGCTATCTGGATAACACTGGATGACGTTCAGTTAAATTAGATGTAAATACTATTGCAAAAAAAATAAAAAAAATAATAATCATGTGAATGAAGGCTGCCCCTTAATAGACTTGTGTACTCAGCGTTCTTACACAGAGAAGGTAAAATATATAGGAGTACCTTTGTGTGGAAAATTTTCACTGAGGATGGAAGAAATATCATATAAATATGATGATAAGAAGTTTGTGAACTTCTGAAGAACTCCATAGTTTCCCGGAGTGAAGGTCACTTACAGAGGAAAAAGGGATCAAAAAGCCACCACTTAACTTTGGAAATTGCAGGTCGAAGAGCAGCCTGACAAACCACTTCTGCAAACGCCTCATGTGCAGCAGTAACAGTGGAAAGCTACTAACATAAGACCCGCAGGGTACATGACAATAAGAATGCCAATGGTTTGCCCTGCTCTGACATGACTCCATAATGACTCTCTGGTTCTGAGAAACAAGCTTGAAGTACAACAAAATTCAGGAGCAATTCAAAATGTCTCATCTGTTGTTTTTTCCCCAGCCTTCTTTTAATAGCAGTGCCTAGACAGAGCCTTGTGATGGTCAGAATGATATATATTTTTTCTTTACGTACACAAAAGCTATTCTTGCCTGAAATGCATGGTTGGATATAAACTCCATAAACAAGTATAACAATGAACTTTATTATCATTCACAGCGCAATACAGAAATGTAATCCAGGTGACAAATGGCTTCCTCACTTCAGTCAACTCAGATCTAGTTAATATTTCCATTCTGCTTCCTCTTTGGCAGCATTTGACACACACATAGGATCCTACTCAGTAGCTATACGGTACCTTGGTCTAGGTTCCAGTCTTATCTTGCTGAGAGAAAGTAGTGTGTTAATAGTGGGAACTAAATACAACCCTGTCTACCAAGGGGTACTCCAAGGCTCAGTGCTTGGGCCACTGCATAGTTTCATGATAATGCTGTCCATAACTTATTCCAAAGAGTTGGTAACTTACATCTCCACTGATGGCTACCCAATCCAAACCTCTCCACGGGTGTGCAGTCAAACTGTTATTATATCTTTCCACCCCTTTATTTGAACCATCTGATATCTTGTGCTTCAGGTTCATCTCCAGGTTCTAAGCTTTGTTACAGATTGTCATCCAAAAATCCCACTTACGTAGATTACTGTAATAGAACCTGACTGGACCTTCCAATAAAGCACTCGGCACTCTGCGATGTCATCTGTTGCTTTGGTTCTCAAAGTCCAAATTCCCAGAAGCACACTGGCACCCAGTAGATATGGCTGAGATGATGGCTCCCTGTCAAGTTTTGTGTGACAAAAATTGTCCTCCAAACCTAAACCTCTTTAGAACCTGGAACCTAAATACTGTGATGTACTGCAGACCTTTAACACCTTTTGCACTTCATACTCATTTGCCACTCATCACAACAAGCAGCATTAACTTTGCAACAGTGCCTTTAGCACTTTTACAATTAGCCCCTAAATGCTCCTTACCCTCCTTAATTTGTAACACTGAAGATAAGGTTTGTGACTGAGCTTTGAAAAAAAACTAAGAAAAACGAAAGTAGTCTCATACTTAAGTCATTTTTTGTCAACCCATCCTTCCACCTGGACTTCTTCCCTTTGATGACTTTGTAACCAATGTATAAGATATATTGAAGTGATGAAGAGCACAAATTAATCTTTCATACTAACATCACAAAGGACAGATCAGAATATAATTCAAGGACACAAGCAGGCTAGTATACCAGATCATTTGCAATAAACTTTATCTTTCAACAGGACTTTAAAGTGACACTACACTACATGTCAGTCAGTTACTCTGCAGGTTTGATTGGTGGCTCTAAAAAAGTTTTACTTTCCTCACCATCTGATGGTGTCAATGGTCAGCTGAAATTGAGACAGCTGAAATGGATTCCAATGGTAACAGGTTTCACAGGGGAAAAAAATACATAAAAGTACAAAGGCACTTTTGAAGCTACTACAGCCTTTTCTTCTTCCATCTACTCTGTATGTGCAGCAGGTTCCAAACAGGCAAACCTTAATTAACAATTTCTATATCTCAGTGCAGTGCTTCAAATGTTTGCAAATCTTATAAGAATAATGGGCTTGAGAACACTTTATGCAAAGCCACTTATTTGCTTTTGCTATATTGTATATGACACAAGGAAAGGACATGCAGTGTTCTCTGTGTGAGAGAAGCTTTACAGTGTTAGAAATATAAACATTTTCACACACTTGACATGAGTTTTCAAAGTGAGGGGGATGCAGTAGAGTTACTGCTGCTGACGCACAGCTGGGGCTGGTAAGAAGAGGCCACAGGTGCCAGGTCAGCCCTTCTTCTATATATGAGATTGCAGCATTCCCCACACACAAGGTCCAAGGCCAGTTGGAGGGGTGGCTGCAAGAGGAAGATATATCTTGTGTCTTCTGTGCTCTTCTTTGTGAACAAAGAGAAGACAGTCAGCTTCTCTTGGCTTCCTCTCACTGTCCACGTGGGCAGCCTGATGGGTTCATATCAGCAAGTCTTGCACCATTCAGCCAGAAGCTGAGAGGAGGAGCGGGTTTTAGGTCAACCAGCTGACGATTGCCCTTGTGAAGCTCAGACAGAGAACAGACAGAAGCAGGATAATTGAAATCAGCTCGGATGTGGACAGGGTGAACTGTCCTCTGTAAAAACATAACTCCTATAAAACTCCTATGCGTAAAAAGGGGATGGTGGGTGTGAGTCAATGGCTACTAACGCTCAGATGTAGATGGAGGAAGACTTACAAGCGGAGACAAAGCTTGACCCACAGTGACACACACCAGGAGAGACCGGGGTCAAAAAGAAGACTGTCCAGTGGTCTCCAGTCAGCAGTATGCTTCTTAAAAGAGCAATGTCTGCACCCTTCATAGAAGTGCTAACATCAATAGAAGGGCTGAGCTGAGAAGAGAGTGAGCCTGCACCCCCCAAGCTTAGTCACTTGATCTAAATGGTACTGGGAATGGGTTCACTGCAATAGCTCACTGCACTTAAGGCCAGAAGCACTAGAAACACCCAATATACCAGTCTTCTGCCAACCTCTCACAATGAGGGCTTGCAAGGGATGGGAAAGTTGAAATATTGGCAAGTTTGGGTCACTGTCCAATGATGTGGGTGCCAAATAACTCCAGGGCTAATTATCTTAAATGAAGCAGCCACCAGGCTGGCAAAGGATCGCTCACTTGTTATCTACAGCATCATTTTTTAAATCACTTAATGAACTGGTCATTCTATTCTAAGTACTGCAGCAACAGTATTTGGTTGCTGTCTTTTGCAGAGGCTAGTAGAAGACATGTACAGACATGTTTTGTGGACATACATGTAACTCTAGCAGGGAAGAAAACTGAGAAACCTTGATAACAAACCATGACTGCTGAATGATAGTCTGTATGTATTTTACTGTTCATCAGCTGTGGTTCTATGATGCATTCATATTTTATATATTTTTTATATATATATTTAACAATTTCCTTCAGTATACTTAATAGCCTTAATAGTCCAGCCTCATTTCAGTGACAAATTAGACTTGACCTTTAAACAAAAATTAACAGACTTAAGAGCCCAGTAAAGCTGTGTTGTGAAGTAGCCTCTTGAGCCAGCCTATCCCATGAGATAATCACACCACAGATCAGTGAGACTCAGCGTAACAAAAGTCCAAAATAAATCCTTCTTAGTCATGTCTGTTTGTTCTGGATCGAAGTCAGATTAGCAGGTAGAACAATTCAGAAAAGATCACAAACATCAGTTCTGCTAAAGCACTTCCAAAGACCTGCAAAAATAATTACACATTACAAGTGTGTCAATAAAAGCATAAAAGTTTAGAATTTTAGAGTTGAGTTTTGGCATTTGACTGTCACAAAATCTTATTTCACTCAAACAACAATAACAACAACAAACACTCCTGTGGGAACATACTTACCCAATTCAGTACAACTACTGGCCGCGCCTCCCAGAGGGTCAAAATCTTACCTAAATGCAGCTGCATTTACAGCGACTCTACACACAAAGCAACCAACTGTATTCTCCTCCATCCAGTAAATCTCGCTGACACATAATATCGCTATGTAATGTTTTCAGAAAAAGAAAAATAAATGAACTCAGTGTTATCCATAACTGCACCACAAGCCTTCATCACTCGGTGCATTCCCAGCTCATCCCTCCTACACACAAGCAGAGCACTATGAATAAGCTTCCTACAGTTTGCCAGCCCCGTAGATGCTGTTCTCTCTGCCCTTTCTGCAAAAATATTACAGTCCTAGCACTCGCCAAATGGAGATGCTGCCAAATGCTCAATGGCTTATATTTCTCTGCACATTTTTGTAGATCAACAGAGAAAGAAATAATTACCCACTAGATAGTGCTGTTAAACCTAGTGAAAATATATTCTCTGTATGCGGGCGGTGTTGTCAAATTGAACTTGCGAGGCAAAATTAAACAGGAACATTAAACATCGCAGTGAGGCTGTTCACATCTAAAGAACATCGATGTTTCAGGCCACCGCCGCTCCATTGGTGTAGTAAAGTTACAATTAAGGTTGGGATCTTTAGTAGCAGATTGATCAATAAGTTGGTTAACACAAAATAAAATGGTACAGGGATTTAGTGAAGAAAAAAATCCACACTTCAGGTCACAGCTCCTCAGATAGAAATAACAAAAGACATTTGAGTTAGTCACAACTTTTTTTCACTATTTCTGACATTCTATAGACCATGAACATGTTCAATCAAGAAAACAATCACAACATTGATCAGTACTGAAATATTAGCTGCTGCCTCATATCTGTAATGCACTACTGCACATCTGATTATTTCATCTGAATTGCATTCTTGGAAATAGCATCATAAAACATATTCTGATATTTGCAAATTTACATTATGCAAATCTCTCTTCTATTAATGTGCAGTGTACGGTTTAATGAAATATAAAACGGTGTTAGCCCCTGAACACCCACAAGCTCAAATACAGAATGAGTCTCTCCTGCTTTACTCTAAACTGCATCGGCCAAGTCAAATTTGATGCACTAGGCCAAATTTGAAAGCACAGAGCTTTATGATTCATGCATTTTAAACCTTTTGTAGGATATCAGAACAGAGCAACAACACTCCACATATTTTGTTACGAGAGTGCACACACAGCAAGGTGTGTGTCTTGCCTATTCTGTTTTCTGTGGGGGCACGTACATGTTTGATCACTATGTGCTGCACACTACCTCTACCATTTCTTTCAAAGGAAATTCCATGCTTCAGTGCTTTTGGTTGTTTTTCTTATTAAGAAAAAAACACATTGTCTTTCTGTCTTTCTGAGTTTATAAAATTACTGAAAAGGAATCCGAATAATTTATTTTTTCTATTCCACATAGCCAACAAGCTCTACACAAGAAACTTTTAATTATGGTGGCGATATGTTTTTTTGGAATGGGCGAAGCAATACAAAGGAATAAATAATAAGAATAGATTTTTTTCCACCTAACCACACAAGTTATATCTTTTGACTAATATTGTGAATTTGCCTCCTTTCCCTCTGTGACATATTATGTGATTTACCCTATTCAACTTTCTTGTCCCCACTCTTGTGAACACCTGGAGAAGAAATCTCATTTTGCACAGCTTACGGTAACATGTTTTCACACCAGTATTTTCTTCCAATTCAGGGAGCAATTGATATAGTTTCTTAGAATGTTGCATTTAACTGTGGTTTGTGTTCACACGGCAGTCGAGACAAAGCAATCGGGATGTTTGAAGCAGGCACACAGTTTATTGAGTTGGGACTGACTTAAAATAGGAAAACAATGACTGAAAAGACTGAAAAAATCAGTACAGGATCAGGGGGATAACGGGGATCAGGGTGTCCCTAAATGTTAACGTTAATAATGATTTAAAATAGATTTATGCAGAGGAGTTCATCTAATTTAGCAGTACTCTCTCATCTATTACACACATATACTCTTTGAAAGACTCAGGACTGTGTAGTTGTTTCAGTTCTTATTTTGCATTGGTATAATTTTCTTTTAAATGATAAAAACCTCTAAAATGTTGCATTTTTAAACTGGTCACTTGTAGTCTGAGACCTGAGAAGCCTGGAACAAAAGTAGTGTTTTTTCTCCTGAACACGCCACAGTTCTAAGCTGTGGTTTAGAGCGAATGGATGAGACAAGCTGGAGAGTAAGGAAAGCTGCATTCAAACTGTGAGAGTCAGATAGGTTAGAAGGGAATGATGGGAGAGAGCGCCACAGAGGAGCAGGACACAAGACCAGACTGCAAATTAAAGAATAATTTCTAACCTCATTTTTAAGTTGCCAGGTGACGGCTGTCCATCGTAAACTGATACAATATCAAAGTCTTCCTCCAGTGCCAGCGTGACGAAGGTTAGCTGGATGCGGTTCCTCTCCCCTGTTATTATCAGCCACGTACAGTTGGCGTAGTTGGGATAGCCGTGGGGGAATCCGGGTGACTCTATGGTGCCATTCAGGCCTTGGACTACGCCACCACAAGATTCAGCTGGAAGAGAGAGACGACACAAAACCACATGGGAATATTAGCATCAAAAACTTGATTGCATTTTGAACTAAATCACGTAATCAAGACAGACAAGATAATGTGTTAAATTCCTGCATACTCCAGATTGAGCCTGCGGTTCTGCATGTCTTGTCAAGTTCTATACAGTGATCGCAGCAAGGAGATAAAGCATGACTGTAGATAAATTCCACTGCGAAGAAAGTTAATCATGCATTTATAAATTCGTCCAAACTTTTAGAAATAATGTAAGTGATTCATTATTTGAAGGAACACACTACACACAGCTTATATGTGCCGAGCCAAGTGTCACTACAGCAACAAGCCCCTGTCCTCACATGCAACTCCAACATAATGCAACACATGCCTCACATCCTCCCTTGATGCTGCGCCATATAAAGCTTTCATGAAAAGTGCCTAAGAACATATGGCATATAGTATTTAGATTCCATGCCTCCATCGCTTTAGTCCTGGCAGTGTTAGTGCTGTAAGCTACTGATCTTGGACCAGAAATAACATCCCATGACACATACATTCATATGTACTTTGCCATGCACAGAATACTGTATGGTGTTGTTTTAACAGCATGTGCAGCATGATCACATTCAACGCTCATTAAAATCCCATGACACTTAACACTCAGGCATAATGCATTGTACAACCTTTACGCTGCCCACCCACGACTGATTTCAGAGATTCAGAATGTAGAATTTATATATTTTATTTTAACTATGCGCAAAGAAATACACAAGACACTTGACCGAAAATAGCTACATCTTATTATATCAGCTCATATGCAAGAAAAACACAAATATAATGTGTTTTTACAATGCGTTATTTCAGCTAATGCTGCATGCAATGGTGCACACAGTAAGTGTTCCTTTAAAATTTGCATGTATCTGCTAAAGCACTGTAGCAGTATGACTTTTATTACGCAGCCAAAAACCGCATATTTAAGCTCACTTTGATGTTAGAGAAACCTCATGTTAATATAATATAAAGGCCTCAGCTGACAGCTGGTTTGAAGTAGGACAGGATTTAGTGCTGCTAGTAACCAATACTTTTACTGTTTGAGCAGGACCTTGAGTGTCAGCCGCTGCCTTACACTTGCAATGACATGTATGAACGATATAGGCGTAGGCAACATTGCAGAAAGGCATGAAAAAAAGAACAGGATTTATACAGTTTGCTGAGTTTTGAAAAAATCATGAACAGCTTTTAACTGTGAAGTTCAGTCAGGGAAAAAAAGGCAGAAATTATTGATAATATAACAGCTTTAAAAGCTCAGCAACAAATCTGGTGGAAGCCTCAATTGAACTCCGTTGCAGACGCAACAAACAGCTGCAGACACCAAGGACACATATGCCTGTGAAGGCTCTCGGAAATCCATGTCATGGCATATCCAAAAAACAAAGGAAGTTGGACCTGTAGAGTTTACAGGTAGCTTCTTCAGTTCACTGAATGGCTGGTGGGGAGTTGGCGTAACATAGTTATTCTTATGCTTTGTTCGAACCTATTGAAAGATGCGTGTTAACTGGAAGCCAGTCTGAGTTCCCCCCACCTACAACATTTTTCCAGTAGAAAGTCTGGGGTCATTCTGTTGGGAACTGCCAAAAACCTGGTGGGCCAATCAAATAGTATGGGCAGGCTTTATGCAGCAATGTTTTCTGTATCTGCAAAGTCCAAATGACATGTTACCAGGGTTATATTCTGATAATAATCGAGTCTAGCTACACATGGCTATGATGCATGTTGGTATCCTTGCAGTGAAGTTGCACAACAGACTGAGCATACACGGTAGTTTGCACAGACCCTTGAAGACAAAACTGCCATCACGCAGACACTCACATATTTGGAAAGTTGGACCCATTTATCTGAGCTTGAAAACATAAATATGAAATTAAAATAAAACAGCTGAAGCCCTACGAATGTCGACCATCTTAAAACAGTTAAAATAAGATGATGTGAGAAAGGGTAAGATTGCAAAAGCAAACCAAAGATTATTTTAAGATGACCTGTCAAAGCTAACCAAGGAAGCTTTGCTTAAAAAATGTATAACAAGCTTGATTCAGCTCTATCAAACTGAGTATAAGTCAAAACTTTAGGTGAAAAATGTAAAAGCAAATCATTATTTAAGGATCGTGTACGTCTGAGTTTTGAGTCACTGAGTTTTCACTGCACTCCTTTTCCATCATTTGCAAACTCTACCTGCACTTCTGTCTGCTCTCCTCCGTCTTTCATACGCTGCTCTCTCCTCGAGATCCCTTCATACACTTTACTCCTGGAAACTACTCAGGGCACGTAGCGCAGTGCGTACGTGTGTTTGTTTGAGTGTGTGGAGCCAACATGAAAGCCAGCAGTAATTGTTTCTCAGATAGCAATGGCTATTGATTTATTAACCTTGCGTCAGTGAGATTGCACCCTGTCCACACATGCACACACACACAGAAATGTATCGTACTCCAGAGATAACTATCTACTGGAACATGATCGAGTCACCTAAAAGTTAACAAATAGTCTTGTTTATGGGGTTTCTGTATGAGAGTTAGCTCATTGCACATACCAGATGTTCCTGTTTGTCTGACGTAACCCAAAACACACCCAAAGTACATAAATACCTATACACTACCCTCAATAGACAAGCTAAGGGGGTAACAGGAAAGCACACATGTACCGTATGTGTGCTCACACACAAACTTCTAACCATCTGGAGTGTCCAGATTCATTTCAGATTGTTCTCCACTGTCTTTCCAACCCAATTCACCTCTCCCCCTCAGCCGTATTTGTGTCTGTCTCTCATTCTGTCTCCAGTTGTCTCTCTATTTCTGTCTGCCATGTCTTCTGCTGCCAGATTACCTCCCTGCCCCATCTTGAGCAGATGGGAAACGTAGAGATACTTGCATCAAGCCGGATGCCATATTGTAGCACCATACTTGGGGCATTTCAGTAAAAGGTACTTTCTTTAGCATCTTAGGTGATGTATGATTGACTGATGATTTTTTTTTTATATACGTAGCGTAGATATTTTTTTTTTCAGCAAGACTGTCCAGTAACTGAATAACATATGGTCAGTCCCTCTACCAGCTGTCCATGCATATCATGTTGTATTCATGTTAATTTGCCAAGTTAGCATGCTATCAAATGGGGCAGCCATTGGTTGCACACGGAAACATTTCCTGCCTATCCACCCAAAAGTGGATAGCATTTATGAAACGCCACAGATACTTTTTGGTGGTACTAGATGAACATCATGCCATTTCATCCATACAGTATTTGCTGAGTTATGTTGATTAATGTTATGTTGATTTTTAGTCCGAGTGGCGGTCCTGCTGACTGACTAACAATCAGTGCAATTCTTAAGTGCATGTTGCGGGCATGGCTAACGCCGTTGTGATAAATGTTTGATTCTGGCAGACAGACGCCAGGAGTCGGCTGATGAGTGCTGACCTAACACATGCTGTACTGTCAAAGTCCAAGTACTATTTTCACATGTCTGGTTGAAAACAGGTCCATTGTTTTGATTAACAGAACATGCCAACTCATTTTATGGGAAAAGGTTAGGCAGACACATTTAAATCACTGTAATTATGGTCTCCAGTCTGTTTTGCTGCCATGGTAACGGATTATAAATAGTATTCAATATATTTTCAGAAAAACACACAAGGAGGAATGGTCGTCTTATCTGCTTTACCATCTCAACGATTAATTATACTAGCTATGATTTTAGTTTTTGGGTTCTTCACTATATGACCTATCGATATCTGGCTGTATATGAAATGTGGCAAAAAGGAGAAGAAGACTCGGTGGATGAGTGTGAGAGTGTGAGGGTCTATGAATGCAAGTAGTGTGCGAAGAAGCTGCTCCATACGCAGGAAGATAAAAACATGCTGTCATTTGCACATGTACGCTGTGCGCTCAAATGCCAACAAACCCACCGTAGGTCCTCATTAAAAAGCAGGACTGCATCTTACAGGTTTGGTTTGTTTAATGCCCCACAGGGTGAGGGCCATTTATGTTGCTTCTAAAAAATTGGGCACGCAGGTTTGCAGAAAGATCGGAATCAGACAGGCAAAAGTAAGAATACTGGCCTCACACACTCACATAAATCGAATGTCAGCAATCAGAGCGCCTTTATTCTTTCTCTCTTGCACAATAGATGTTAGATATCATTAATGCAGAAAGAAATACTCTTTTCTTCATATTTTTTTTTTTTGGTCAAACAACCCAAACAAAGTCTGCATTGTTTGGTAATTGATTGAGTTAGTCCAACAATTTACATAACAATAAGACAGACTCTTAAATTGTAGGTGCTGAGAAGCAGCAGAGAGGTGGGGCACTCTAGTAGAACCCGACCACACGGTCCCTGGCTCATAAATCAAATGCTTGTCTTCTTTCCACAGTGTGCCGGGCCACAAATCAAATGCATCTTTCTAAGTTACGCTGTGTAGAACTATTGACTGCACTGATTCAATACAGGCTATGAAAAAGTGGAGAGGAGAGGAGAGGAGAGGAGAGGAGAGGAGAGGAGAGGAGAGGAGAGGAGAGGAGAGGAGAGGAATCTAGTATCCTTGTTGTCTTTCTCTTGTTTCCTCACCCTGCCCACTCCTCTAGTGCATCATCCCCTCCCTCTTTTTCATTATCCCTGTGTCAGAATCATTGTGTCTCTCCCACATTATGTTTGTCTCTCTGCAACTCTCCATCTCTCTCCATCTCCCCACTCTATCTCTATCTCCCTCCAACCTTCTGTCCATCCTTGCAGTCTTTATTGCGCCAGCGTTATCGCTTCCCTCTACCTCTCTCCATGTGCCGCTTCCTCCTTCCCTCCCTGCAGCTCAATTCCTCTATCTCCTTCACCAGCTCTGCCATCATCTCCTCCCTCCCTTCCCTCCTTCTGCTTCTGTCCAGCTCTCCCATCTCTTCACCCCTCCTGCTCTCTCTGCATCCCTCTTTCACCACAATTATCTCTGTATTAGCATCATCGCATCTCTCCCCAAGTGTCATTGCATTTCTTCCTCGCTATTATTATCGCTATGTCATATTGTCTCTCTCCCCGTGTCATTATATCTATCTCCCGTGTTTCCTCTCTTATCCTGCTAGACTGTTAGGTTGTTTTTATTCCGCCCACTCACCTGCTATATTTATCACACAAAGAACAAATACCACAACCTCTCTCTGTCTGTCTTTCTCTCCATCGCCATTTTTTGCGCTCTCTGCCAGCCCACTGTCAAACTGTTTAAATAAGTGGGACTGCAGTTAGATTCAAGCGCTTAGGCCATTTAGCCGGTGCTCAGCGGGTATAAAAGCTGGTCTCCGGAAAATAATATATGAAAATCCATCTATGCAGGCAACTATGCTGAAAACAATTTTGAAAAGCGCTTTCGGTGGTCCTGCAATGGAGACGCTTTTTCACAAGTTTGATCTCTTTGGAGCCATCACAATGCTCGTTCAACTGGAAGTAACAGTTCACTTATTTAAAGAGTTTTAACAAGATATATGGCATCTGCAGGACATCTCCCTTAAGTTAGAAATTGACTTTCACTTCTGTGTGTGTTTTCTTGTTTGTTGTGCGAAGTTTGATTGAGCATGCCAGAAAATATGGGGTGACAGGAAACAGCACAGTGCGGACATGCAAACTAATAAATACTCAACAAACAACTCTGATAAGTTGATCAAAGAGCCTCTTTGTCAAATTCAGGATTAATGCACTTCTCATATCTTAATTAGATGCGCATTCGAATGAGTCAAAGCGGCAAACTGAATGTATAGTGGAGGTGGTAGCGAAACATATGGCAAGGATAGGGACAGTACATGCCTTGTCACTGGTCGCCATGACAACGGTGGCATATTAAGAGGCATGCGTTAAACCCCATGTGACACGCACGTACACAAAAATGGACTGACACACGGACACGCACAGGACGAATCAAGGCTACGTCCAGAGTAAATCCCAAACACTGTCAGCATGGGATAGGGGTTGCTGTCCGTAGATAGCAGAGATTGGTAGGATTGATGGTGTGTGTGTGTGTGTGTGTGTGCGTGGGTGAGATGAGACGCGATCAAAGATAGAAGCAGACTGAAATAAGGGCAAAGTGAGACGCGGGAGAGAATTGCACGTGATTGCATGTGTGCTTGAATTTGAGCGCTATGTGCATGAGTCTGTGTGTGTATCATTAAACATCATCTTCATTTTTCATCACTCACCCTTTGGAAAAACAAACCAACTGGCTTTCTTGGGGAAGCCACCACTCTGCGTCTGTTATCAATCATCCTTGAACCTACAGCGCAATAAGTGTATGCTCTGAACAGAATGAATGCAGGCGATTCAAGGGATTCAAATCAAATCCAAACAATGAAACCATACACAGAGTAACAATAATTTGAGAGCACATCTTTGGCCTGCAAAGCCTATACACAATACATCCTTCAAATGGTTTTGAAATCACCACTGATGCATTTTTCACTGTCTGTGGAGACAGGGTTGCTCATAGGCTGAAATTCTGTCACGCCATTATTTGTATTTGCTTCAACAGCCTCAGCAGAGCAGCCCATGCTTGTTTGTTTGGGGGTTTGCGAGCTGCTGTCAGTCCGGTGATGCCAAAGCACTGGGGGCAGTTTTATGAACTGATGGCAAATGCGGTTCAGAAAACCACATTTGCATGGTTTTGCCATGGTTTTTAACGGCAGCTCATTACCAAACGTGTCACCAAAGACAAGAACTGGAAGACTTCTTAAAATGGAAACTGAAAAGTCATGCAGAATGGCCTTTTTGTTAGGGATCAGATGACATGACCGGCTGCCATATCAAAGACAGGAAGATGAGTGAGATGTGGCGCAATGCTCAGTGACCTGCAGTCAAAAGGGAGTTTGGCAGCTCCTGAGAGTAAACATGCGGTACAACCGGAGGGTTTTGTCCTTAATGTGACTATATTGTTTGTTTGTCTTTTGGAACTCACAAAAGAGGCAATTTTAAACCCTGTTGTCTTAAAAATACCTGCGTTTTTGTTAGTCCAAAAGAGTATATTAAGTTCATTTTCAATAATGGCCATTTTTAATCAGCAGTTTCTGGAAAAACATACCCAGTTACTGTCAAATAACTGCTTGGAAGCTTAGAAGATATTTGGTTTACAACCTCGAAGCTTTATCACAGACCTGTGAGATAGGAACAAGCAGACCGTGTCTACCGTTTCTTGAAGTGCCTGTGCCTCAACAGCTTTTGAGCCATGTGACCATGTCACTTTTGAGGTTTCCATGAACATTGATCCTAACGCTCACGACAGGAGGTCACTCCTGGAGATGCTCAGCTTTGCGGGGAACCTGCTTCATGAGGTCCTTAAACGCACAACCATTGATTTGACGGTCACTCGAAGGCATCGGAAAACAAGTCCTAGACGAGACACTAATGTCGCCCCCTTTACTTACCCTACACATCACACACACACAAAGCAACATGGAGTCATGCTCCAGGCCACTGAGAGCGATACTTGTCCTACCAAGCATTTTTATGTTTAACAGCTGCTTACAAACTTTGACTATGTGATGTTTATCCTTTCCTGCTGCAGATGGAAGCGAAACTGGCCCTGTTCAGACCTGGTATTAACATGTGACCTTGTTCATCTAATCATGAGTGGGAAGCGGAGCTCTAAGTATATATGTTCACATTTAGCACTAAAATGAATTTCCACATCAGCGTCTCTAGTGACCAGTTACGGTGCTATCTCAGTTGTGCACTCTGTCAAGCAGCCTACATGATTTAGGTGCTGTAGCATATTATAGAAACAGCTGACCAATAGACTGCAACCGCCCCAGCAAATAGCACTGCTTGTTGTGTGTGCGCTCTGAAATGGCGATCTGATACAATTTATGGGATGTAATGAGCTGTGAACTTAAAGCACGTGTGTTCAGTTATCATTTATTAATCTATGTCCTGATGTCAGCTATTTCAGAAACCCACTCAGGATTTGGCTCAAACTGCCGGAAGCATTATATGCGTTGTTTTAATATTGGTTATAAACATTTTAAACAACACCTGAACACACTAGCCTTCGGGGTCCCTCAAATCATTTTAGCAGTGACTTTTCAGTGAGCTTTTCACAAAGTTCTGTGCATCCCCCTTGGAGTTATCTGAGTTTCTTTCTAAACTGTCTTACTCTAAGAATTTTCCTTGAGATCATGTAGGGATATATCTGAGCCAATGAAGGGGAAAGACACAGATATACGCAGAGCCATCTAAACAGAATAGATGTGACAATGAAAATCACTGATGCCCCCACTAGCTCACGGTGTCTAAAAAAGGAGGCAGTGTGCTCAATATTTAACTAACCCTGGGGATAGGCTCAAGCTGAAAAAAAAAGCCTATGAATTCCTTTGCCTACTTGAAAAGTCGACCTGTGAATGTGATACACTCAGCTCAGAGTCAGCACACATGCAAACACACACGTACTCCAGCAGAAACACACATTTGAATCTTCTGTGGTCAAGGATAGGTGGGAGAATCATGAACTCAGCAATCTGCTCAACGTGCGTTAGAGTGCAGCAGCAAAATGGG
Source organism: Planiliza haematocheilus (assembly GCA_005024645.1). Taxonomy (NCBI): domain Eukaryota; kingdom Metazoa; phylum Chordata; class Actinopteri; order Mugiliformes; family Mugilidae; genus Planiliza; species Planiliza haematocheilus. Next base: position 8,005,941 of record SRSE01000649.1, on the reverse strand, counting down.
TGCTGAGAGCAAGCAATGGTAAGCAGTCCTTTATGTGTGTTTGTGACTGAGTGGCCTTGGGTGTATGTGGTGTGTATCTGTATGTCATAAACTGTGCAGTTATGCTGAGATAGTCTAATATAAACTGGAGCTAGTGGTCAAGATTGGGTTACTCTGTCATTGCTGACAAAACGCAAACCCAGCACCTGCGAGTCCAACATTATTCTTCCTTATAATTTTCTTCCATCTACTTTTTTTTGTCTCTCTCTCTCTCTCTCTAATTTATTCCCTCCTCAATAAAGATATTTCTCCCTGACAGTGAAAATCAATTGCTTGTTTCATCTGACAATAATGTTGGTTTTACTGCAAACAAAAAAGAACAAATGGAAGCGGCCCTGTAGGCCCACTCCTCTGACAGTGAGTGGTTCAGTTTTGTTTTTTTTCTAAATAAAAGCATCACCACTTTGCTGTTTTTTTTTTTCTTCTATAATCAATCACAATTAAAAGCTTTAATCTTTAAAGACAGCTTCAGGGGATTTGTTTGGGATTTGATATCAAAAATCATTCTGTGTTGTGTCTTGCTTACTGTTATTATTCTGGCACAAACGGGGAGAAATCCAGACACGTCACGTGACACACCTCAATGTTGCATTCTTGTTTTCATATTAAAAAACATCTTATGTTTATGGGTATATTGTATGGAAATACTATAGTGGAAACACTATAATCACAGCTCTTGCGCTGTCGCTGTAGCTTCTGCTTCAACTTAACGGAGAAGTCTAAACCGCCTAAGAAGTTAGCTCACTTTTCCATGGCACATGATTGATTTCTGCATTTTGCGTCAACTTTTCTCATTTGTAGCTCAGTTTATGATGATGGATCAGTTTTGAGCAGGTTTTGGTTGCAGGCAGGTTAACAGTCTGTGTTGGGTGCAAAAGAGGATATTAACACTTCTCATTCTCTGGTGGCAAGTAAGCTAACGTCACATTTCAAGCAAATACCTTAAGCAAGCTATAGTGGTATTGAACTGTTCAAACTAATGTGAGAGTAAAGTGTCAAGTTGTAGATGTCGTCGCTCCACTCAATTCTCATGTCTCAAGGTGCTAGTCAGATGGTGAAACAGGCATGTGGAGCAGGACGTCTTGACCTGAATAGCTGTTGTCCAGATATCTGCTTACTACCCCGGAAGCCTGGAAAATGTGCCTGTTGCCCCCAGAGGCTACATTACGCAGATTCCGCCAAATTAAAAGATGATAGCTGGTTATTCTATTTGTTTTTAGCTCTGCAGACCGTTCACACACATCGTGTGCATGTGTGTGTGCATGAGTGTGTCAGTGGGCAACTGTAAGGCCCTTTTTCCTTACAAGTAGAAAAGCATTAAGTCCATTTAGCTCTCATAGCTGAGCTGACTGGAAATCAGGCTCTGGAATGATTTAGGTTCCTTTCAGACACAGCCTGCATCTGAAATTACTCTTTATTTACCATGTAGTGCACTACATTTACTGCCAACCATTTTATTATAGTGTCTAATTATGTAAAAATGTATACTGTTCCACACTAAGGCACAAAAAAAGCACAAAAAAAGTCTGCAGCAAGTACATTACCTTCTGCTAACCATTCAGTGTAAACACTGTTAAGATACAAAAAAGACCATTGCGCAACTCAACAACTGCTGATGTTGATAAGCAAGTGTCATATGCTGAACTTTTTTTAAAAACTTTTTTACCTCCTGGGTAAAAGACGCTTGGTTTTTCGTTAGTTGATGATGTCTGCGACTGTGAGAAAACAGCACGTGTGTGTTCTGCTTTCAGCCTGTCCCTACAGGGTGTCTAATGCTAGCCAGCTGTCTGCAGATATCAGACAGCAGATATCTTGTCAACACACTGCAGATGAATTAGTAAGCAAACTTTTAACAGCATGGGACTGTATTTAAACTTTAAAATACTGCAGAATAAAGACACTAGATGGTAGATCCTTTTAAATCTTGTAGGCCAGTGTGCCTTATGAAGATCAGTGTAATACCCGATATATGTTTTACATGTGCACAAGTTTATATTCAAGAAGAAAGTTAGGTTATCAGAAATGCTTTATTAAATATGGATAATAGGGATTACTTTTAATAGTATTTCTTCTGTCAATCTAAGTTCACTACTATACATGTATGCAAATTTGCAATTTTATAAATGATACTTTTAGGAAAGGATATGAGACTCAGTGTTATGCTTCTATTCAGTGTTATGCCTCTATTCAAGTTATTTCGTACACCACTTTTGCCAGTGTAAGTATGAAACACACATCCTTGCCCTAGAACCTGGAGATGTAAATAAAAACACAAATATATATTTATTTAAATACAGAAATACTATCTTACAGTTATACTTTCTGCACTGTTACAAACATTAAATGTTAAAAGTCTGTATACCTCTGTGCTTTTCATTGAGGGCACTCTCCTGTACATAAAACTGTCCGTCAGTTTCTGATGGCAGCACACTCCGTGTAACGCCTTATCAGGTGGACACACATATCAACCACGGTTTTAGCACCATAATGACAGTGTAATAATCCTGTAAGTGTAAAATGCCATTGCATTAAATGCACAATAAATTTGTAATTGATTATGAGTATGTTTATTTAACTTTAAACCATATCATCAGCACATTAAAAGGCAAAACAGACCAAATAGAACTATTAAATGTGGACGATTGCTGATCGAGGCCTTTAGGACAAGAAAAGAAAATTCTTTCAATCGACAATTTATAGTGGATGTTTTAGGAAAGAAGTTATTTGGTAGCGACGACACCTTTAAGCCACAGCTGTTACCACCTTAAACTGCAGCGTGTTGATGGTCAGGTTTAAGCAATTCAGTCGTAAATAATTCAGCCTCCCTTCTCCAGTGAAATTAATTGGGGCCTGTTAATTCTAGTATTTACCTAATTAGTTACACCTGCAGCGACTCAGTATTTTACAATCCTAACCAAGCCTTTACTGGAGGTAGGAGGAGTTAGCAGTGAAGGGGGAAGTAAATTTATTTTGTCAGGGCTTCTCTATATAGGGTTTGCCTTCCATTATTTTTTTTTTCCTCCTCTCTTCTCTGTGTACCTGTGTCTTGAATGTATTGGTCCCCGTGGATTTGTGTGTCTCCTGGGTGGATGAGAGAGACAGGGACAGACAAGAGGAGAGGGAGATGAAAAGAGACAGAAAGAGATGCTCTGGAGGGTGATTTGTGTAATAACTGTATGTGTGTCACAGTGCACAGCCAAAATACATCCAAGAACCACGCACACCGGTCAGGAGCAGCTGCTGTTCAATAGTTATGATCCCAGCAAGGTGTGTTAGCTGGCCGATAGCCCAACACAGTATTGACACACAGCTAACAGGGTCCCTGGAGGAACCAAGCTGAAAAATATGCACAAGAGTGTGTACATGTGTGCGTGTGTGGGTGTGTCTCAAAGAGAGACACACAAAAAAAAGTGAAAAACTGAAGGATGATCGTACACAATGTGAGGGGAAGGGGGCGGTAAAGAAAAAGCATGAGAGGGAGAGATGCGGCTCTTTGCATCTACTGTATGTATTTGCCCTTGGGGCCCTAATACTCTATATGCTGCAGTACGCTTTGTTATTCATCTGTAGGGACATTGATGTTTCACATGAGCTAGCAGGTCGTACGTGTGAGTGTGTGTGAGAGAGAGAGAAAATGACACACACACACACACACGGACAGAATAAATGAAACTGGGGTATAGAAGTTAAAAATGCAATGGCAAGGATGCGAGAAAAGGGGAGGCAGGGTAAACACTGCAAGGGGAAAACCAATCAGCGGAGAAGAATGAAGGCACCAAGCGTCTTGTCACTGTGACACACACACGGGCCGGACAGACAGACAGACAGACGTACGGAGGCACTAGAAGAGTTAAGGAAACAAATGGGAGGAGAATGAAGGGTAAATGCCAAACAATAAAGGTGACTGAAATATGGGTAATAATCATGAAAAGCCGAATTGTATTCATTATGTTTTATTTTATGCTGTTCATGGATCTTACCGTTTAATCGTTGTGGCTTTTCACAAAGTTCTGTGTAAAAGAGTCCAACTGTACTGTGAGATGTTCAGAAAAATAACTTAGAAATGCTAAAATAAATTTATAAAGAAGAAAATTCCACATTTCAACTGGTTTATTTTTTTCAATACGAGCAGAGCAATTTCAAAAGGTTATGTCAGATTAAAAGCAATTTCTCTGCATTTGTACTATAACCTTGTAAACTCTGATTGAGGCGCAATCATGAACAAATATTTAATGTTATATTCAGTTGAATATTACGCATTTGAAACCATATTTTACAGGGGTTTTATATACTTCACTTGCTCAGAGTAATGAATGTATGCTACTTTAAAGTTTCAAAGCCGTGGCTAATTCCTTATCAGAGCCAAATGTGAGCTAACACACTGGTGAAGATATTTGCAGACATAATGTCACGCTGGAGCATTTTACTCACAGCAATCTTGCACTGGTGCAGTGGTACATTTGCTTGCTGCAAAGATTGCGAAGACACTGCTTCACCAACATTAGGGAAAGGGCAAACCAGAAGAGGATGTCAACAATAAAAGATTTAAAAATATATAAGAAAGAGAAGAAGAAGAAGAAGAAGAAGAAGAAGACAGAATACCTCTGCCTGAGGATCTCAAGTTACGTGCTGGTCTGTATGGTGCTAAAAGGTCAGCGTTGTAGTCTGGGACATAGCCACGAACAGCTTTAAAAGTGATCAATAATACCTTATAATTGATTCTAAAACATACTGGGAGCCAGTGGAGATACAGCTAAAACTGGAGTGATTTGATCCCCTTTCCTGGTTCTGGTTAAAAGCCTGGCCGCTGAATTTTGGACTGTCTGGAGTTGTGAAACTGCTTTAGTGCTCAGACAGGTAAAAAGGCTGTTGCAGCAATCCAGACGTGATGAAATAAAAGCATGTAAAATAGTCTCTGTGTCTTTAAAAGATAAGATGGGCCACATCATCAAAATGTTCCTCAGATGGTAAAAATGGGTTCGAACTGTCTTGGTAATATGGGACTCTGGTTTGGACACATTTTTTTCTAAAAAAAAAAACATGTTCTCCAAAAACAACAACAAGCTGATCAGATGTGTGGTTATGGAACTCAAACACACAGGCATACATCCAAAAGCCGATAATCTGAAGGGTACTGCGTATTTTCAAAGTGGCTCACATGAGTCATTCTTGCTTAATTCGCATCCTAGCTGATACCCACATGCTTCACATTTCGAGTAGAAGGTATTTGGTCTTTGCAGTCAGTCTGGACTCTTTTCTCCATTAAACAAATGTCAGTGTGGGGTGGGGGTACACTGCTGTTATAATGGGATGAGAGAAGCAGATCTGATCATTCATGATTGATACCGATAATTTATTCCTCCAAATCCAGCCTCTTTAGCATTAGTGCTGCAGGTGTCCTCCAGCCTCTGGTCACGAAATTACCAAAAATCTGTCAGTCACGACTAAGTGCACCAGTGCAATGAATTTGACTCACAGAAACAGGGCCTTCTGAGGAAGTGGAAGGGGAGGCTGAAAGGAGGAGAAGGGCGAGTGAGCAATGGAATGAAAGTGGAACACGTACAGAGAAGAGGGAGAAACCATTGTTTCATCTCAAAGGGGGAAGGGGGGAAGGCAAAAAGAGGGGTAGAGAGAGAGAAAGAAAGAAGGCACAAAGAGTGAAACCCCGTTTCCCATCTCACAGGAAGAAATGAAAACTTGTGTCGTTACCAGGGAGGGTGCTTTTATTCTGGTGTTTCTATAGCAACAGTTTCTATGTGCCCATTTCACCGACCTGAACAGTTATTATTATGCAACGTGTGGGAAAAAACACACACACACAAATGCCAGAAACAATATGATTATTAGTGATCACGCAGAGACAGACATCCATTTTTAACTCACTATAGTGCATACATACAAAAGAGGCGGGCACACACAGATCAACTTCAAGATGACATTAAAAAACTACCACAGTGAAAAAGGAGTTAACACGTAGTCCAAAAAAATGAATAAATATTCAGGATTTTTCTTGACTCGCTTTGGGCGTGTGTGTGTTTCCACTTGTGACTTTGCATCTCCTGATATGTAGCTGTACACGGTTGTGCATCTGTTTGCATGCTTGGGTCGCAGCTATATATCCTGTGTGATGGTTGCACATTGTCATTTTCAGGAAGACAGGTTGAGGCAAAGGGACATTACTGAGAAGCGAAGACATCCATCTTCTACCGTCTGGGAATGTAGGCATGTGAGTGTGCGAAGTAGGGATGCTCCGATCAGGGTTTTTTGCCCCCGATCCGAGTCCGAGTCCTTTGACTTTTGAGTATCTGCCGATACCGAGTCCCGATCCGATACTCTGTGTTTGTTTTTTAAGTGCCGAATTAAGTTTGTGGTATTAAACAACGCTTTGTCCTTACCACCCCTCGATATTCCAACTTTGCAAATTTGACAGTTTGCGACTGCATCGTTCTCCTCACATACTTTAAAATACTTCCACACAGCAGACATGGTGCGCCACAACTCGCCACTCCGCTTCAAAACAAACTAGCATGCTGGTCTTCTGCACATGCGCATGCCGTAAACGGTGGTAGTAAATACTCATTTTATTTTTTATTTTTTTGAATCACCAATAGCCCATATATCAACAATCTAATACAAATAATGACTAAATAAATATATATAAAACCGATCTCTGATCGGGTCGTAACGTCCGAGTCCCGATCGAGTCTTCAGTTGCGTGATCGGCCCCGATTTCCGAGTCACGTGATCGGATCGGTACAACCCTAGTGCGAAGAGCCGCGAACTACGTCATATTCATGCATGGTTGGCCTTTTGCCATCAGCACTTCCCATGACAACAGAATCCCATCAACACTCTCACCTAACCTTTTGTTGCTGCTGTAATCACCGATTAACAATCTGTTAGAAAAACAGGAAAAAGGTGAGCGGGGAGACTGAGAGAGGTGAAGAAGTGATGAAGGGAAGGGTGGAAAATAAATAAATAAATACAGTATATGGCGAGGATGGAAGTTAAGAAGATGCACACACAGGTCAAATGCATGGCGCCTACTCAGCATAAATCTCTCATGACCGGCTGTTGTAATTACCTTAGTATAGTGACAGTAATCATAACATCATGAATGTGACTGAGATTAAACAGCGTACATTTAAGAGCTGCTACAGGGTCCAAAGGACTGAGACGCTTTGATGATATATTTAAATATATAAGTGCCATAAAATCCAGAATCAAGAAACGTCACGCTGTCTTAAAAAGACTCACAATGACAACATCCAAAAACTAAGAATCAAGTCAACTCAAGGCAGCTTGCTTCAGCCTTACTGAGATTTTGGTCTCAGCGGGGTCTGACTCCTGAGGAGCATGACATGCTGTCACCATCGCCACCCTCGGCATTATGCATGAACCTCTCTGTCCTTCCCCCCTTTCATTTACATCTCTGCACACTCCAAGAGAAACTCTCTGCTGGCGTGGCCTGATGCTATGTCCCAGAGTTTTCTCAGCAGAATGACAGTAACTACATCTGACCGCAGTGGTGCCTCAATCCGAGGAAACTCAATATACATACTCTTTTTGTTGTGACATAGCTGTCATATGTGTACTTTGTGTTTGGTTCATATGTTTCCTCACGCATATGTTTATGCTTATCATATCAGTGTTCAAATCTTATTTTAAATTTAAATTTAGTAACTTCACACTTCTTCACAGAATCAAAATTACAAGATCTGTTAAGCCTACTTTAGCTAAAATACTGCAAACAGGACATCTGTAGGTGGCGCCCACTTGAGACTTACATGACTAAGGTCTGATAAAAACCAATAATTACAAAAAAAAGGGCCGAAACAAATTACCCTTGAGTATGTGGTTGTTAATGAATCCTAGTCATGTTGATTTCAAGTGGACACCAGCGACTGATGTTCCAAACAAAAACCTAAACTCCCACCCGTCATTTAGAACTGAAGAAGCTACTTGTATGATCATCCAAGTGGCTGACTGGCTGACTGGCTGAAAAAAAAAAAAGCTTTACCTGACTGAGACAAGCTCTACCTCCAGAGATCTGCAGTGCTTGTTCATCAACAAAAGGCAATGCCCATTGTGGTGTGTTATCTGACAAGATACAACATGCAGGGTTTCAGGGTGTGTTGTGAGACAATTCTAACTATTTAACACAGCTTCCAGTGTTACGAGGCTAAACATGCCCCTGACCTCGCTGTATATCTGAACCACTGTTGAAATTGATATTGATTTTCTCATCTGGCGCTAGATTTGGCCGGAAAAACCAGCATCTTCCTGAGTGATTCTGAGTGGCCTTTGAAAGCTTTGCTCACAGGCAAGCTGATGATCTTTGTACAATTTGTGGCACCTGTCTATCTACGGTTCTGTCTATCAGGACTCTGTTAATAAAAAAACAGGACACCATTTACTCTTTGTGAATGAAACAAACCTGATAGGACACAGCATGAAAAGCACAGTGGGGTCAACCGAATTACACAGAGGACCCTACAGCCATATAACTGATTATAGTTATAGGTCTATAAAGTCATTGTATTATTTAATGATTATTGATGGTGAGAGACAGGGGGAGACATGAGCAAAGGCAAAGGGGGTAAAAGGAGGGAGGTAGAATGGGTGCACAGAAGAGAGATTAGTACTTAAAGAAATGAGAAACTGAACTAAGATGAGTAATGAACTGATTGAATTCTCATCAATGAGTAAAATGGCCAAGAGGGATTGCTGCTGAGAGAGAAACTGAACGGAGAGAGCCTTCTCTTCCAAAACTGTCTCCATGACGCTACTATCCAATAGAGATGGAACATAAAGTTAACTGCAAGAAGGAAATAAAATGAGGGGGGAAAAAAGACAGTAAAGAAGAAAATGTACTTGTTAACACTTCTGTAAAAAAAGAAAAAAAAGATGGCTGTGTGGTTATTAAAGAGACACCGGCAAAGAAATAAATACCACACGAGTCAGACTGAGGACTTGAAAAGTAGGCCAAATAATGTCAGTAAGTCATACCTTAATGGGTGCTAATTATAAGCAACATTTCAGAAGTTATTTCATGGTGCAGCATTTGATCTGGCTTAATGAAAAAATCCTACATCTTGACATTTAAATTCATTCTCCGCTGCCGCCTCCATGAAAATGGAAAGTAATGGTCCTTTTAGAAGTTTTAGAAGCCCTGAATTTTATCTCCTAATTGATTCAGGGGATTTTGCCTCTATGTATAATTGATTTCAATATTTAGTTTTCCTGCGGCAAATTGATTCATTTTTTTCTTTTTTGTATTTTTTTTTTTTTTATTTTCTTACTGCTTTGAATGATAGCAATAACAGTAATAAGACTGCACTGAGGAGCATGTGTTGTAACAATGCCACTGTGGTGATTCCCAATGTGAAATCCTGTGCAGAAATTTGAGTTTCTCAGTGTTTCCCAGTTGTCTGCAGTATGTTTGGATGCCCATTAGTTATTACTTTTGCAACAACCTACTTACTAATAAGACTCCAGTCTGACTTCCCTTCTGCATTATTAGTAAAAAGACCACAAAGTGGTCTGTATTTCTAAAAATGTAAAATGAATCTAGCAAATGTGCATCAACATTTGAACTGTTTTGTGACACAAACATTTTTACAGTGCTGTATTTTTAAATGAGTTGTGGTTTGTATTACTGTCAAGGTCACCCAGACCAAATCAATGAGCTCCATTTCTATGTACAATGCTCAAAAATGAATGTGGATTTTCTTTTTCTTTTTTTTCTTTTTCCATCCCCAGTAAACGTTATATTAAAGTCAAATTTATTTGTTGTTCAGAGCACACTGGATGTTCCTCACAGGTTCATCTTAAGATTTGTCTGGAAAATAGGAAGTGAAAAGTAGCCCCAAGCTGTGTTTTGTTTGTTTTGTCTGGGTAGTACAGCCTGCAACTGTTTTACCAGCTCAGGTGATTTATGAGGGTGTACATATTGTTGTGGGCACTGTGCTTAGTTTCACATGCTGTTTTGACGCTCTATTAACCCAAAGTGGACAGAAGGCCAAAGACCCAAGAGAAAGTTCAGCCAGAAATACATTTAAGTTTTTAGCCAAAGGCAGTTGTGTCTTCCACCTCATTGCACTGATCCAAGAAATTATTCATTCAATAACAGTCTTCCTATGCTATACCAACTCTATATATGTATTCAACGTATTAAACATAAAGCTCTATCATTCTGAAGTATTTATATGTAATTTTCTCAATATTCAAGAAACACATTAATCCAGCTTGATCCCACATTTTGCTGCCAAACCAGACTTCTTAATCCACTGCGCTGCGGGGTGTAAAACAGCACAGCCAAATATCAACACATTTGTCAGGACAAATTAGAACTAAAGGCAACTTAAGTTTCTTGAAAAACATCCAAAGTCGTTTTATATCTTCCTCTCAACTCACTGGCACCAGCCTAGCTTTGAAGACACATGCGAGTACTGTATCTGTGCGTATTGATCATCTCACCAGAGCGCGCTGCTGCCGTTGCTGCTCTATCGGCTCAGAGTTGTGAACCTGCATTACGCTCAGACACTCAGCCAGCCAGCCAGCCAGTCACCCAGTAAGTCATTTCAACAACCAGCCGGCCAATCAGCCAACCAGCACTAAGTCTGTCAGGCAGTTATCCGGTCAGTTAGTCAACCGACCTGGGAGCCAATCAGTCAGTGAACCAGTCAGTCAGCTTGACAGCAGGGCAGCCAATTAGTAAAGAACGCCAGCTGGTCACTGGTGATAGAGGATGTTTCATATGAATGGTAAAAGCAAGCCCCCCCCCCAATTGGTTGAAATGAAACTGAGCAAATCCATATTACCCTGCTTTTATAGTATCAACTCCGTCTTAAGGCTGCCACTGTGCCAGTCTGTCTTTCTGTCCAAAATTCTGTCTAGATAAGAAAAGTAAAGTAAAACTCAAATTTACATGCCTGTGATCACAGTCATCATTTACATGCGTGTGTGTTTTCCACTCGGATACAGCCAGCAGCGCAGCGAAGTCACTAGCAATAACGGCATAAAGTAAAAGAGAGGGAGCGAGAGAGAGAAGGAGTGTCTGCATCAGTGTTTGTTTTATTTAGTTTGACAGCTTGTTGACAGCGCTGGCTTGTTTTTGATGCTGTCAGGCGATTATTCATTTAGAGCTGAATGCAGCTTGGACCGCAAGACCTATTAAATTATACACATCGAACAGAATTGTTGCAGCGCCACAAAGACTGCAGGAGCTGCATGGGTATGTGACATAGGAGTTTGTTTCAGTTTAAGCTCACGCAGCAACGGGAGGCGGGAGGCCGCGCACTACATCTGCCTGTGAGGAGGGAGCTCTGAGGACAAGGTAAATCATACATGGCCTGGTCTCAGTGCCCTCAAAGAGCAAATCTACTATGCAGGCTGTCAAAAGCGTGACACATTAAAATTCCAAATTAACTCTTGGAAGTTTTTTTGCTAGTGTGATGTGACAGCGGGCAAGAGGAGGGAGTATCGGGTTGTCCTTCTTTGTATTATTTCCAAAGCTGGAGGAAATGTAAAAGCCCAAAAGCCTTTAGATTCATTCCCAGGTTCCCCACTGGTCTGTTTGTTGTTAGTATGAACTGACAAGAGGTTTCTGCTGTGATGAGACTTAAGTAAAACGAAATGCATGTGAAGTGAGTACAGTGACATGAGCTGACAGAGCTGGAGACATCTTGTTGGCAGTGTGACTCACTCAATGTACTAGAGAAGCTGTTGCATGAAATGAATTATTACACGTGCATCTAAATATTCTACAGGATCTAAGACAGCTTTTACCAGCATATAAAACACATACTTTATTTTTGCACCTACTGCATTATTTAAAATTGACAAGTCCGGTTGAGCAGCGGTCCCAAACCAAAAGTACAGGATATGGAAAGAGTAGCACTTTTAATTTAAAATCTGCAAAATCTATATAGCAGAAAAAGCAGAAATGTCAAACCAGTCATATGTAAGAGATAACTGAGTGGCTAACATAAAGGAAGAATAGTTTAATAGTTAATATATGCAGCATTACGTGTCAGTATGGACAGCTAGATAAATTGTACTGTATTGCTAAAACTTGTAGCTTAAACATCACCATGGCTGAATCCGCTGATGAGTCGAGGGAAAACCGTAGGACCAAACAGTGTAGGAGTTTAGACAGCAGAGAGTTCTGCTCAGATTTAGTGAGTGGAAGTCATTTCAGAAGACAGCAGTGACGCCTCATATATTTTTACGGGCCCTGTAGTTTTTCTGTTTGCTAACAAATTAATTGTTCAAGTTTGCTTAAACTGACAAGGTGGAAAATGAAACTAGACACAAGTTCAATACGGAGGATCTGTTCACACGTTCTGTCTCTATTCCTCCACCGTCAATTTGGGCTCTTTCTGCTGCTCCATTCTCTCCATCACTTCCGCTTTCCCTCGCAGTCAAAGTCACTTCACTCTCAATTTGCGCATCACCACTTTCGGCGACACTTCTCTCCAATGATCTGTTTGCCCACATTCTTCGGGCCAATCAGCCCCAGGTCCCAGTTCTTTAAATTCACTGCAATTCTGTCACTCTTCCTTTCACACCATCTGTCGTGCAGCCCTGCTCCACCTCCTCATGGTTGTCCAGGGGGTCCCAGCCAGAGTCTATATCAGCTTATCTGCTCCACCACCAGCATCGTCTAGACTCCGGGGGGTCTGGTCCCTATCTACCGCCAACTGGGACTTCGCCTATCACTAAATGATGTTTCCTATTGGGCTCTAACCAAAATAATTTTCTTTCTCATTCTTGTTACATGAATAAATTCTCTCCTTATTGAATTTCTGATAACATTTCCCACAGTGGAGGATGTCAAATTGTTTATGGATTCAATAAGAAACATGACAGAATGCAGAAATGCAGAATGAGATTGTATTTAGTCACAATGCAGAGGTGATGCCAGGACACTCTGTAAACAACTACAGTGTTTCCGGTGCATTCTAGGTGACTCAGCAGTGCGGTACGATTACTCTAAGATAATGATAATTGACACACGAGCGGTTTATTACCTCTGTCCTCTAGCCAAGTAACAGGGGTCTCTGTTGCCTCATAGCTGACCAGACTGCGTGATTGATAATGCTCTGAAAAAGGTTAAAAAGCAAAGTCCACGACTTCTGCAGTGTGCTTACAACGATATCTGAAAAGTAAACAGTCAGAAACCTTTCGGTAAACAAGCAGCTGAATGCATTTAGTTCAGTCCAATTTTCTAATCCCCCACAGAAGTGACTGATTTTAGGGCAAAACATGCTCAGACAACAAACCTGGCAATACATATGAGAAGGGGAGAGCAAGGGAACGCGCAAGAGAGACAGAACAGGGCATCAGTCCAAAGGGCAATTCAGCACAGCAGCCTAATACTGTGTTGTCCAGATGGTCTGGCCTTATTATGGGGTGTATATGTTTCTGTAATGAGCGTCACGACCATAAGTCCTGCTCATGACCCACAAATAAGCGTGTTTTTATTGAACTCCTGGAGCAATAGCATTTCAAGATGCTTTCTCATCTATAAAACATGGAGTCAGTATTAAAGTCACTCGTATATTTACCTCCGCTTGATGTAAATACACATTATATGCTAAAAGAATGCCATACGTGCAGTGAATGTGCACTCTGAGTTCAAATACTTCCTCAAATCTGATGTTTCGCAGAAGCGGAAAGCTGTAGAAACGACCTGCTACGCGTGTCAGAAGCTAACTTTACCTTTCTCTAACCCTGTTCTTGTCGTCTACTCAGGGTGTTTCTCACTTCCCCTTTAGATGCTGACAGGCTAAATTCACTGCTACTCTCTTCTTCTGTGAGCTGCACATGTAAGCTGCCCTCTGGCTATAATAAAGCCTTTAAACACTCGGGTGAAAAAATGTATTTTGAGTAGTGATGGCTGCAGAAATTATAACATTTATTTATAGCCTGACAATAAACACACAACCCCGGCAGCAACTCGCTCTCTCGCTCACTCTCGAGTCAGTTGCAGTAAACCCGCGCTATCATTGTGCTATCAAGCACCACAAAGTGAGTTTCAGTGATTGAGTTTAAGCGGTTTGCTGCAGATGATGGATGCTTCAAATGGATGTTTTAATTTGCCAGGGCACACAGTTTCCTACGAGTTTAGAGGTGGTCAGAATCTAAAAACTGCCCCGGGGACGTAGTCAGACTCTAAAACTCTCATTGTCAATTGTTTAATAATTGTTCTTAAAACACCCTGACACAAAGGAGGCATTGATCCAGGTTATATTACCGCACTTACCTTTGGGATTATTGCTTCTTTGTAGATATTTTTGCCTGCTTGCACTTATTGATATTGAGCAGTAGGGAGAAAGCAGGAGTGCCAGTTGTGACAGCGCATCCCTGAGGCAGCTTCTGTAATATTAGAAGTTTATTGCCCTTGAACTCCTAGCATGAGAAATACAAACTGAAGACACTTTCTTTGCTTAGCATTTAAAGCGTATGGAATTCATCTTGTTGACAAAATGTCTATGGGGGTGTAGATGCTGCGGAGTTAAAATCTCAAACTGAGTAATAGCTTTTAGGTACACCAATCAGGCCAGGCCACCTTGTGCTGTTCTTTGTGTTTTATAGTTGTTCCTAGTTGTGTGTCTGTGTCAGGCTGCATCCTGCTGAGGATGGCTGCTGCCATCAGGGAGTGTCATTCCTATGGGGTGGGGGTGCCTGGTCTGGTCTAGTTGGGTGCTACATGTCTAAGTAACTTCCACATGAATGCAACATTTCCCAGCAGAACACTGAATTATCACAAGTTTTACTTTTTCTGTCAGTGGTCATAATGATGTGGCTGATGTATGGCTATTCAGTTCAAAGTAGGAAGTCACAGGGACACTTTGTGTGGTTTTCTGCACAAAATGCAACTTTTAAGAGAAGTGAATGTACTGTAGATGTACAGTGGGGTATCTAATCTCTACACACACACAAACACACACGTCTAAACAACACATATGGAGGACACATAGACACACTAGCCGGAGGGAGATGTGGAAGGAATGAGGAGTGTGTGTGGGGGCAATCCAGCGTTATCCACCTAATTCGGTCTCCAGCAACACTCCCCACACACTGGATTAGCAAGTGGGCTTTGTCAATACACTGTGGAGAGGCAGCGAGAGAGCAAGACTGTGTGTGTTTGTGTGGATGAGAGAGAAACAGCGAGCAAGACAGATGAAGAGGGAGAGCTCGTGCATGTGAGAGATTGGGGGGTGGGGGGGCTCGTCTTGAGTAGGATGGGTCGTATTTAGATAGGGGGGAGATTGAGTGCGGCGTCCGCGAGTGTCCGTATTTGTGGGCGTGCGTTGGTGTGTGTGCGTGTGCCGGGTTTTGATTTGATTTTTATAATTTCACGGAGCCACAGCAGATAAGAGAACACACACACAAAGGAGGCTGGGAAATGTCTGAAGACACGCCAGTTCGCTGTACGTACGTGTGCGTGGGTCTGCGCATGTGTATCGACTTTCCAGACATTGTTTCCGAAAGCATAGGAAAGCGTTGCGTGTAGGAGGGGTTGGAGAATAATATGTTATGTATCAATATGTTCAGCATTGACTAGACTAAATAAATTACAGAGCCAGCACTCGCTGTCAAACACCATACATGCTTTCCAAACGAGCGCATCATTTGCTGGGGTGTAATGTTCATTAAACATGGGGGGAAAGAAGCAGAGGAGGATAAACATGTTGTGAGGGAGGAGGAAGAGACACAGGAAGTAACATAAGAAAAGGGAATGAAACCTAGCTCCATGTATTTACACTGCTTTATTCCAACAATTGTGTTTGTGTTCACAGCTGGTAAATACCAGGTCAAATCACACAAAATGCCACGCCGGCTTTTCTTTTCCACATGCAGGTCTGCACAAACACTCTGTACATGGCGGATTTGCAACAGGAATGCGTTCTGGTTGTTAACATGTAAATCACTATCTCTTCAAAAACACGTCTCGTTTTGATGTCGGAACGTTGCATAAACCACACGTTGCTTCGCAGACGCCTTAAAGAGACTTTCAGACAGTGAAAATGAGAAGTAGAGAAAAAATAATTAAAGAGCACAATGAGCGTTCGATGGGGGGTATGGGAGTTTGTTTGTGTGCATATTCGATATGGCTTGTTCTCGTAAAATAAAATAAATTAAAATGTGTGGGCTCCAAGATGGAAAACAGAACAAAAGAAGAAAAGAAACCCCTTTCCCACAAAACTAGGGCAATCTCTAAGTTAAAGCACCATTCGCACATTCCAAATCCTTTTTAAAACACTCTGAATTTTGTCTAAGCTGGAGATGCACAGCAACTGAGATAGCACTGACTTTTGAAGGATATTGTTTCACTGTAAACCGATTACCTGCATCTCTGATACAAGAACACATCAACTATAAGATGCATTTTAAGTGTGTGTGAAAACTAACATCAAAGAAGGTCCGTACTTCCTGTTACTTTCTGTTACTGATAAAAATGTGCCCACAGGTGGAATCTTTAGCTTCTTTTATTAAACAAAAGACGGTTGCATGTGAATTTTGTCAACTGTCTTTTATTAGTATTATTTTGCTCCCTAAGACAACACAATCACCATATCAGTACCAAAACCGTTTCAGGAATGACCAGTCCTACATACAGATCTTGGAGGTCAGACTTAGCACTAAGCAACAGCACCAGTGTTTGGTCTATTACAGAGAGTTTTGTCTGATTATTTGTAGATGATCAGTGCCTGGGAGTTACTGTTACATCCTCATCTATCAGGCCAGAACTCAACTAGATTTCCATTAACGTTACGCTTTAAGTGGGTGTCAGCAACCTGTTGCATGTAATGATAACAATAATAATACAGCTGGGGGCGGCACGGTGGTGAAGTGGGTAGCAGTGTTCACGGCAGGCTCTGGGAGTTTGTGTGTTTGCCGTGTGGCTGCATTAACCGGTGACTAATTTGGCTGTAGGTGTGCACACACTTTTGAATGATGAGCTCCTGCAGGATAATACAGCTGCGTTTCTTACAGCAACCAGCTTCAAGTAATTGAAATTTAGTCATATTTAACAGTGTCTCTAATTAACGGCAGAATATAGTAAACAACACGTTTTCTATTTAGGCCGACAATGAATAAATCGTCACTTTTGTTGAACAGTATCATTAGATAAAAGTTCTTCATTCATAGATAGTACGTTAAAATACGACAATACTCTTATCATATTTACTGATGGTAACGCGATGATCAGTCAGCTGCTCAGAAAACAGCCGATAGATGACTGCTGTGTCTGTAGAAGCCCTGATGTAGTCTGAAGTGTGACGTTATGAAGACTTTTTTTTTATTCCCCGTTTAGGGTCACTTAAAAATGGTGTCATCACAGAGTTTGTCCAGTACAGAGTGCTCCTACTAAATTTTTTACATACTCTCAGCACTGTTTGTAGCACAGCAGAGCTGAGCAGATGGTGGTGCAAGCAGTGCCTTTGTAGAATGTTCCTGACTAGTTTGTGAAATACACTGCTGGAAAATCATTTCCCTTTACAGTGGAACCAAGACACAACACTGTCACTGACGACCATCAATCATGCTCATTACATCGGTTCCTTTTATATATATATATATATATATATATATATATATATATATATATATATATATATATTTAGTGTATACACTGATTCAGGCAGAACATTATGACCTGGTCCTGTTATTTTGTATGTCTCCCTTGTGCCTCCAAAACAGTTGTGACTCATCAGATAATGTACATGGGCTTTCTGAGGGTGTCTTGTGGTGTCTGGCAACAGGATGTTATTATTGGGGGACTTTGGGTTGAGGGGAGGGGCCTCTGTGGATCAGACTTGCTCCACGACATCCCCACAGATCAGTTTGGGATCCAGTGAATTTGATTGGAGGACAGATTTTTTTTTGTTTTTTTGTTTTTATTAAGTTGTTCCTAAACTGTTTGTGTGTGTGTGTGTGTGTGTGTGTGTGTGTGTGTGTGTGTGTGTGTGTGTGTGTGTGTGTGTGTGTGTGTGTGTGGGTGTGTGTGTGTGTGTGTGCCCTCAATGAGTGCTATTGCTATGGGGTGGGGGTGACTGTTCTGGATTCAGGATTCAAGATTCAAGAACGTTATTGTCAGATACACAGAATCTTTGGTGTGTATCTGACAATAAACTGCTCACACTGAGCAATGAAATTCTTACTGTGCGAGTTCATTTTACGTAACTAAAATAAACAACAAAACTTAAAGGAAATGAATTCACTCTAGGCACAGAAAATAAATAAGCAGGTAAGAGTATAAGGTGCAGCGGTAGAACATTTGTCATGTGTACACTTTCACATTGTCGCCGATGTGTGCAGATGCTGCAGTGGAATAAAGTTGTTGTCAGGAGCGTCTCACAAACACATCGGCCACGGAGGGCGCCGTGTGGGAGGTGCATGTCTAAGTAACATCCACACGAATGCCAGGTAAAAAAGTTTCCTAGAAGAACACTGAATCGTCACAAGATATTCACTACTCCTGTCGGTGCTTTTAATGTTGTGGCTGATCGGTTTATATACTGCACATGTGCTTGTTATCAAGGTAGTGTATAGCTGAAGAATGAGCAGAATGTTTTTACTCCATAAAATGTGTGCATTGTACATACAGTATATTATTTCGAATTGAAGGAATCTACCATGCTGCTAGCTTGTCCCTGGAAACCACAAACACAATCTGTAGGGTAGACATCGAGGAACCGCGGGGAGTCAGAGACATCACCAACCGAGAAAAATGTGGAGTCTGATTTGTTTAGGCCCCCCCACCTACACTGATGTTTGTCACTAAAATGAATAAGCAAACAGCCATCGGTAATTTCCAGCACTCCATCTTGAAACACATCTAGCTGCTTTAAGAAAATGATCGCCCACTGACAGTGCCTTACAGCACACAGTAAACCAGCAAGCGTCTAATAAAGTTCTACCACCGGAACAGAACTTTTACAATATACCAAATGTGTGAAACAGAGCGGTGGCTGATCACGCAGATGTCACCCACACAAAAGCACACGCGCACACACTCAACCAAGCATCTGTCCCCCAGTGCTGGAGTGGTGAAGGATGCTCGTTGACAAGGTGATTGATGCTGCTGTTGTCATCTTCTGACTTTATCCTCTCCCTTTCGTTCTCCCCTCCGCCTCACTTTCTCTGTGTGTTGCAGCTTCCTAAACAGAACCATCAGCAATAATGAACACCGGTCCAGATGCCCAGTAAATTTCACAACAGTTGGCCTGTCAATCCGCAAGCACGCACACACAACGGCACACGTGAATACACAAACATGCACTGCACAAGGAGAGACAAATAATGAAAACATCACCTAGAAGAAAATAGAATCACTTCACAAATATTTCATATTAAGCTTCTGAACAACAAAATAGGAAAAAGGCAACTCTATGTTTCTCTGTGTATCCGTTTTTGCGCGTGTGTTTTTAGCAGTGAGAATGTTACAGTTACCACAATCAAGAAAATCACTGTGGTCATTACAAATGAAAAGAAAACAAAATGTTAATGTAGGTCGAAAAAGGGCAATACTTAAATCTCATTACCATCTTAGACTTTTGTGTTTTAGCTTGATTAAAAATCCTATAATTGTAATCAAAATAAAGACCAATCCATTCCGTTAACTCAAAAAACAACTGTTTATCCAAATAAGGTGTGCCTGAAAGAACTTCAGGCTGTCAAGTTACAATTACAAAGGCATCTACACAGCAGACCGAATGCTAATTAGCAGCATTCATCTTTTTTTAAGAGGTCTGACAATCATCGAATGTTTTTCAAAGCCTGGTGTTGCTTTGAAAAGCATAATGAAGTCCCAAACAGGATAAATGGTCAGTGCTTGAAAAGATGCATAAATCTTTCAGTCCTCCGTGGACGACATTATTACCACGGGAGGTCTGAAGATTAGTAATTACTAACTCAGGGCCTCAGCAGTGTTAACATCAGAAATGACTGATCTCCTCTTGCTCCTCCGGCTGTAGCTTGAAACATCTACTGTATGCCGAGCTAAATCTGAGGGTAATTTTAACTGTATCCAGGTAGACGTCTCATTCATCATGCATTCATCAACTTGCAACATCACAGGTAGATAATGAGAGCCGTGTAACCAGTGTTGAGGATGTTCAAAAGACACAGAGCCACTTGAAACAGGGTTCCGGTAAATTTTATACACTCTGGGTGACGCTTGGCCACAGTAAATCATTTCAGTATTTCAAGGAGTGACGGATTATAAAGGTGCATGGGCACAAATCAAACAACTGACCTGTTGGGATCAGCCTGATGCCCCCCTGGACAAGGCTATAACTTGGAAAATTATATAATGAGGGAAAGAGAGCAGTCGTAAAAATCACAGCAACGCATTTGAAACACGGACTGAAAAAGACAGAGACGCACAGAGAAAGAAAGAAGGCGCGAGAGGAAGAGAACGCGAAAGGGAACGGAGTAGCCATGTGGGAGCAGCTGTGATTATAATTGGAATGATAATTAGAGAATAATGATAATAACGATACCATTTTATGTGAGGCCAAAGATATCAGCAATGGCCAGCATTAACAGGAAAAAAAGTTTTCTTTTTCACTCTGCATTCCAGTGATTTAATTTCAAAATTTCTAAGAGAGGGCCAATTGACAATTATTGTAGTGATTGAGCTATCTCTAACACATGCAGATAATTTCCAAGAAAGCCAAAACTTTGCACCACGGGAGGTTCTAATCACGAAGCCACGGCTGATTTTTGGAGGTCTTACTCACGCAGGACACTCTCGACGAGTCATTTATTTGACAAATGTGTAACATAACTTTTTATCAAATACTCTGGTAATTGTGATCTTGACTCCGCGGGTGGTGCTACAGCGTGCGGCACTTTAAAAACCAAAGGAGGAATTTAATCAGTTGTTCTGTTACTTTCGTGATTCGGAGCATTCACAAAGACATTTTCCCGTTCATGTGAGCTCCTGTTCGCGCACCGCAGCATAAAGACAGAGACAGGGAGGACTGAAAGACAAAGAAGAGATGACAGAGGGTCAAGGGAAGAGAATAGTCCATTTTTCATAAAATGCCAGCGCAACACTGTGCATGTCTTATCTGCAGAAGTCACACAAACCTTGCTGTGGAACAGGGGCTAAAAGGTTGACTAGCTGAATGACCGGCTGAATGGATGGACCGCTGATTCCCTGACTGACTAGCATAGTGACTTTCCATCTAACCGCCCGCCTCTCTCCCCGGTCCCCTACTCTGTGTGTGTCTGTCTGGTTGTCAGGCCCATTAGCTCATTAGGCAGACTGTGTGATTGGAATAAGAACTAAGCTAGCACTAATCTCTGGGCTGTGACACACACACTCACCAATCTTTTCTTTGTCTCTCTTTGTCTCTGCTTGCCCTTTCTCAGTCTTTCTGCTGCCTATTCTTATTTTTGTTCCCTCGCTGTCCTCCTTTCACTCTATTTTCTATCACTTGTTTGTCTCGGTTTTTTCCTCTCTCATCACTTCCTGCGTGTTTCTGTCTCTTGCTCCCCACTAAACCAGCATTTAAATACTACTATTCTGATCTGGACTGATCAGCCACAACCGTAAAAACAAAACAAACAAAAAAACGACAGTAAAAGTAAATAACACTGACTGTCTTGTGAATATTCAATGTTCTGCTGGGGAACGTCTGGACCTGGCATTCATGTGGATGTACTTTGACATGTGCCGCCCACCTAGACCAGACCAGGCACCCCCACCCCATAGCAATGACACTCAAGGATGATGCTGACCTGGCCTCCAAATTCACTAGATCCCAAACTGATCAAGTATCAGTGGGATGACCCCCAGAGGCCCCTCCTCTCAACCCATAGGACCCAAAGCCCCCCACTAACAACATTCTGTTCCCAGACACCACGGGACACCCTCAGAAGACCCACGTCCATTCTCTGATGAGTCACAAATGTTTTGGAGGCACAAGGGAGGAGTGCACGATATTAGGCAAGTGGTCATAAAGTTACGCCTCATTGGTATATAATAAATGTCATTAAAATGGACAAAAATGAGATATTAAACACAGCATGTAGTGGATATACTGCAATGAACATTGATGGAGAAAACTATATTATTCTCTCCCCCAGCTCAGACAAAAACACTCACACAAATTAGGCTGTTGTTCCTACAAGTGGATGCAGCTGGCAAAACCTAAAGGCTTAACGCTAAGTAGTATCCAAACATACATTATGAACATCAGGCAACAGGCTAATATACACTATGAATTTTTAAAAAGGCTTCAAATTACTATGAACAGCTGCCAGTAAACATGATACCAAAAGCTGCACAGTAGTTCGGCTCCTTTCTATTCTTTCATGCATGAAAGTTATTTTATTGTTAGAGTAATGGCCATAAATACTGTCCTGTAAGTGGCCGGCTAAGCCAGATGCAGCCTGCAGTAGGTCACTTTAATGCTGAAATGAAAACTCAAAGAGTTGATCTGTCTACCCAACCCAAACAGGAACAGATGGAGTCTTTAAATAATTTTCTGCTGTAGGTTTACTCAAGCAGCTAGCCTCCATGTTGTAATTCAAAGGTTGCTGTTTGGAAAACACTGACCAAGCAGGAATGTTCGGTGAGTAATGCTACCATTGTGCTGCCCTTGAGAGAGGGAAAACAGATTTTGCATAATCTCACAGGAGAACACGACCACAACAGCTCCCGCATGGGGACTAAAGTTTATCAGTTCCAGCCTGGCGTGTTAGTAATTTTGCTGACGTAAGAGCGGCGCGTGACACATACTTTGTGTGTCCACAGCATATGTTGTTAACGTGTTGAACTGCACATGCTGCATGGGGGTACACAGGATACAGTCATAGCTGTTTGAGCTGTCTCATCTCCCTCCTCCTCCTCCTCCTCCTCATCCTCCGTCTTCGTCTTCGTGACTTTGATTATGTGCCTCTTTTTCTCTCTGCTCACTTTTTTTTTATCTGTTTCCATCATTATATGGTACCTTAATCTGTGTGTTCTGTTTACATCTCTCTTTCTGCCTCTGTCTCTGTCTTTCTGTCTCCCTCGCCCTCTCTGGCTATTGGTTCCTATGGTGACAGGTCTCCGGTGCGTTCCGTACTGTTGCTATGGTAACTGACCTACAGTTGGAATCCTGCTCTCTGATCTTTGTGTCCCGTCAGTGATGTATGTATGTTTGTGTTCAGGTTTATTACTGTGGGATAAGGCTGGAGGTATATACAGTAAACCTGCAGTGGAGTGCATTACTCACGGTTGACACCATGTGAGGCTGAAACTGACAGAATGTGGGAAGAGGGACGGACAAATGGACAGAGAGACAGATAAAATGAACTTCAATAAGTCAGCCTGAGAGGACTGATGGCAGAGATGGGAAATTTAGGGCACGGTTAAATGACTTTTTGTTCACTGTGGGGCCCCAGAACAAGAAACTTTAAATGGAAATGAGCTCTAACCTAGATCTTATTTATAAGTCAAGTCATTTCAAATAAAATAAATAAGGGGTGCGATAGAAACACCACACTGATACAGTGTCATCATCCTATTAGGCTGATTATACGTAAGCAAACAGGTGTCTATTTATACATCCAGCAGACATGGATTTCTATTAGCATCTATTTGGAGTTGTGTCTCTGGCAACCTGACAAATATAGGTCCAATATTTACACCCCCTTTTCCACCAATTCCTAAGGGAGGTGTCTGGCTCTTTAGCTGCCTAATGCTCCACTGCTAGTTACTACTTTTGTCTGTCAGCTGTGTGGTGCTGGGTAAGTAGTGCATGGTTATTTAGGTGGAAAACCGCTGCTGCAGAGCCAGAGGATCTATAAAGCTTCATTTGCCATCTACAGTATGTATGTGCAAACATAAAAGGAGGTGTTCTCTGCATTTAACCCATCCAAATTAGCACACAGGGAGAAGTTTGGGGGGGGGGGGGGGGTCAGCTTTCACATGAATCCTCTCCGCAGTGTGAACAGAAAACCTCTGAATCAGGGCTCTCTTCTTCCTAGATAGGTGCTGCACCTAGAATGCCTTACTCTGCATATACCCCTCCTTTATGTATGCACACACGCGTATCTTCACAGAGCATAGGGCTGGCAGCGTTGCAACACCCCTGGAGGAATTTGGAATTCTGTGCCTTGTTCAAGGGCACTTTAGAATTGTTTTGTGAGCGGCCACCTTTCATTGCAGAATACCTCGCCCTTTCAAAAACTTTTCTTCAGAAGGGATGAGGAAGAGGGCTGGCAGTGAGTACGGTGTCACCAGACTCGTTTAGTGATTCACTGCCTTGTTCAAGGGCACTTTAACAGACGGCCAACAATGGGTTCTAACACCCACACCACTGAGAGAGGGAGGGACTTGTTAGGGCTGGATACTGAACTAACACCCCTTCCAGGTCTTATGCCTATGAGGCCACTCTTTGTGTCTTGGTCCTATATGTGTGTAATCCTGTATTAAAGCACTAGGCTACAGTAGAGTAGCTATTGACGTCAAAGCATATCTAATATCTAGAGAAAGATGAGGAGTTGTGGTGTTGGAGGGATTCAAAGAAAAATGCTTGAGTTAATTTTACAGATGGGTTAACAGGTTCAGTAAGTGCTAATGTGTATGACTCATACAGTCAGTGTTTTAAATAGGAGAACTTCACACAAATAGCAATAGCTTTTGAGTCATTTTATTGTTATCCTACATCTTGTCATGTGCTCTAAAGCTTTTAAACAGCTGGTAAATCCAGTTTGAATTAAAAGGGTTGCTTCCTGTTTTCTGGGACTTGAATGAACTTCAGATTTAAAACCAACAAGGAGCGTTCAGCAGACCGTCAAGATTTGGACTTATACATAATCCATTTGCTTGTGAAGATAATGTGATATGACCAAATTCTCCAGACCAGCGGCTAGTAAGTGGACCGTGGTGGCGAGAGACTACACAAAGAGAGGCTATATCATCAATGATTGATGCTAAAAGTATCCACATGTCATTTAGTTAAAAAAAAAAAAGGAAGAAACTTCAATTATATTTAATTTAATATAGAACATTTTCAAAAGTTTCAGTTTGGAACTTAACTCTTCAATGTTGAGCATTGGAGCCACTTTTGTTACCACTAATGAGTGCCTTCTATATCCATTATTTTTTTCGTCTGTGTTAATCCTCACTGACTCAGAAGTTAATTGGTTAACAAGGCACTGAGCGCTGTGGAGGCGGGGTTAATGTCTGATATGCTAATTATCCCCATGGAAACACAGTCACAGCAGGAAGCAAGGAGGCAGTGACTAATGGCCCACTCATCTGATATCCCATTCAGTTTCTCCCTCTCAATCTCATCTCGCTCCCTCCCTCATCTTAAACCCCACTCATCACTACATTTCGATTCCTCCTGCTGTCACTCATTTTCACCTCATGTCTGTGCCTCGGCCACTCTTTGCCCCCTCCTGGTTACTCTTTTTTTTTTCATTGGTATTTTCCGAGTTTCTCGCGTTTGAAATCTGCTTTGCGATGCTAAAAGTGAAATGATAATAAAACTTGGGAGTCACACTGAGCAATGCTGGCAAAAAGTCTGGACAACACATAACAATGACAACAATAAATAATGTATAAATGACATCCACTGCTCTCTCTCTCTCTACGTCTCTCTGCCTCCGTTACTTAACCGTGTGACTCATGTGTTCAGACACAGCTTCATGTCTCTGTCAACATGAAATGACAAGGGACTCACAGACATCCCTTTAAAGTATTAATAAAACCACACTGTTTCTTCTCATGTATATAACCGCATTTGCATGGAAATCCTTTCAAACTTTCCCTTGCTGTCTAAGTGACTCAGAGCTTTTTTTTGACAACTCTGTCAACACAAGGAGATAAGAGACCAGTAGTTAATTACTAGTCTGTTAAACACAGAGACAGGAGACACACCCACTTCCATATCCAGAAGATGGAGCGTCGGGGGGGTGGGGTGGTTGGCGAGACGGTCTGCGTTTGATGTCGACGGCACACAATGCTCGACAAATCATAATGAGCGGTGTAGATAACTTAGTTATGAACCACAGATTTGCCGTGAAAATGAGACTAATTGGGAAAATTCTTGCAGGCAGGGAACACACACTCTGTCTCTGTTTCTGCTGGTCCGCCGCAATCTGTAAACTTAACAGGGGGGAGAGCTATCTTCAATAAGCGTCTGGAGCGACTGTCTGCCATCCTTTATTACTACTAGCTTAAACTGCCAGCTTCCCCAGAAGGCAGAACACAGGTAAAGAACATTATAGGAACATCATGAAAAACATCTTCACTCTCCTCCAACATCCATTGATGAAAAATGATAGAGGAAAACCTGCAAAGTGCACCCACTTGATGTATGAAAGAGCCAAATAAAATAAATAAATAAAAATAAATTAACATGCTTTTGTCAGTGTTGGAAGCAGATGCCACCACATCTTTAGTTTTGTAACCAAAACAGTAATCACGGGACTCCTGCATAAGTCAGTAATGTTGAAAACTGAAAAGACGTCCCCAAGTGAAATTACATGGTCATTGCTAATGAAGATTAAACTGAAAGCTGAACCCACAGACAAGGCTATAAATCCGGTGGCAGCAAGGTAACCTCACCAGCATTAGTGCAGGAAGGCTTACATGTGTTGATTGGCGCTAGTTGCTTCATTCATACTCTATAATTGCTGGTCCATGCACCACCTCTGCCTGGCTGGTGCATTATTTACTACTACTCTGGTGATAGGCTCATTCACAAGCTCCCTCCACCTTCACTGGCTTCGACTGATGTGCTATATTTTTGATAATAACATGAGTAAGATTTAAAGTTTATGTATGTTTATTATTAAGAGAGGTTAGTGCTTAGTGCACAGCCTTCTCCGTGGTGTGGTTGTTGCTGCATTGATGTTTTTAAGAGCGAGCTGCTTCTTTTCAAACGACCAATATCTTACTGTACCACGATATGCTGCGTAAATACCTTAAGTTATTGTATCTGTCTCTGACTGAACTTCTCAGACATGGAGCAAACCTTGAAAGCTCTGCTAATTATTCTGTGTTGTTTTCCATTTTCAGCTACACACAGATGGCCCCCTTCAGCTCTGTTACAGAGCAGATGTCGAGAGCAGCGGCAGCCACAGACACAATGTGACCTACCTTTTGATCCACAGATGCCCCACACTGCACATGCCACTGCACTGACCTGTCAGAAGTGGTGTGGTGTGTATGAGGCCTGTGTTAAATTAACCCCAAACCAAGTTGTGAAGAAGATATCCAAAAAATACAAGGTGTTTTAGAGCTCTGGGACGATGCAAGCAAGCCTGGAACTGACAGCGTGAAAGTCCCAGAAAGACATCTCTACTGGCCGAGTGGGTTTCTTCATTAACAAAACGAATGAACAAAATTTTACAGTGCAAAGCTGCCTCCTGGGCCGCAAGAATCAGGACAAAGCAATTCAGGTTGTGAAAGGTGGAGGGGTGTGTTGTGGAGAAAAAAAAAAAGCCTTGCTAGTGCATTCTTGATTGCAGTACTTGGAGGTTAAGTGTCCTCTGAGGAGCTCCACATCACTTTACTGACCTTCTGAGTCACCGTTAAGTGTCAACAGGTTTAAGAAATATGGGCGAGTGGACAAGTAATAAAAAAATATATAGTTTAGGCTGTGAAAATATGAGTTGTTGTCACATTTACGACGTTGACACAATGTGCATATATGAGAAAACGGATTTTTCAGATTCATAAGGACAGACTGTGTAGGTCAGTCTTTCAGATCTATGTGACCATATATTTTTTTTTGTTACATCTTTAACTCTACATCGAATACTCTCGCTTACTATAAACACATAAGGGGACCATTTTCTGCTGGATACAAAAGGTGTAATGCTGGCAAAGCCCACTGAAGTGGCAATTTCTAAGATTTCTATTTACATAAATATGTATTGTATCTCTATCTGTCACAGAAAGCGGCACAGATGAAATAGAAGGTAACGAAATGGAGACTGAGCTTATGGCACACTGATGAAAGTTTTGCATTGCATTTGTACAGTTGCATTATTATGAACTAGGTGTGAGTGACAACACTGTTACCGCTAATGGTTACTGCTAGTTACCGCTAATGAAATTTCTATAACCACATACACCGATCACCCATAACATTACGACCATCTGCCTAATATTGTGTAGGTCTCCCTTGTGCCTCTTGTCACTCATCAGAGAATGGACATGGGCCTTCTGAGTGTGTCCCAGGATGTTTGAGTGCATTCGACAGATGCATGATCAGTTTAGGATCTAGTGAATATGGAGGCCAGGTCAACACCTCATGTTTTTTTTTTTTTTTTTTTTAGAGTTGTTGCTAAACTGTTTTTGTGTGTGTGTGTCAGGCTGCATCCTGCTGGGGATAGCTGCTGCAATCAAGCAGTGTCACTGCTATGGGGTGGGGGTGTCTGGTCTGGTCTAGGTGGGTGCTACATGTCTAAGTAACATCCACATGAATACGACCAAACGATCACATAATTCTATGAACTGTAGTTTTAAACTTCATTGGCTGTTACAACCAGTAACTAAAGGTGTCACCAAATCAACCAAGACAGAAACAATTGCCCCTGTCCATTAATGGGGTTTCCTCTCAACTCAACAGTAAACAAGAAGCTCCCAACTTTGTATAAACTGACCTTGAACAATGGAACGCCACAACCTCAGTCAACTGTTACCGAGCCTTGGCCACTAGAGCCTGATTAAATTAGCCATGACAAAGTTGTATTTAGTTCTAGCAGGCTGGTTGCAATTTGATAAACAACAAGCATTAGCGGTGACAGAGAGACAAAAACTTCACGAAGATGAATTCATCCAGGGCTTGTCTGGATCAGAAAATCTGCAGCAGGCCTTGACATTTTGGTGGATGACGTGGTCATCATCGTGTCGCATGCAGTATTGACTGTGCTCCATCGCTCAGTCTGTGTTTGGGCATCAGAGCAAGGCTTTGATGCAGGGAACCATCAGCATCTCCATTGCTCCACCATCTGTCAGTATTCAAGGAAGGCTCTCAAGTTCCACGTCTGCAGGAACAATGGTGCCCTCTCCCTGCTTGCACAGCGGTGGTATTCATAAAGGGAACACTATACAATAAAATAATCAACGCACAGAAAGCGGACTCATTTGAAGAAGATTATGCATATAGTAAGCTATATAAGTATGCACACACATGCATAGGTATTGGCCAAATAGCAGTACTTTTAAAGCTCAAATGAGAACAACAAGATTACTGCCTTTTTCTCTTATTTTTACTGTGTTGTTCACTGGTTATCTGCCTCTACTTTCCATCTATCATTGAGTCTCCTTCTCTGTCTCCCTCACTCTCTCCCCCCTCTCTCGCTGTCTGTCTCTCTGCCCTTGGCAATATCATGATAATAAAAGCTAAAGAATACCGTCGAGTTTGGACTCTCTCTATTTCTCTCTGCCCCCTTTGGCCTGCCATTATATCACACACCCACACACACAAGCAAACCACATACTCACACACCTTGATGCGTACAGTATACACACAAAAACACACACACACTAGTATATCAAGTTGTGACTGAATTACATTTTGACTGATAGTGCTCTTGAGGGCAAAGCAATGATAACTCACCTGCATATGTGTGTGTGCGTGTGTGCGTGTTGGTGGATGGGAGTGGACGTTTAGTTAGGTAGGTACAAGGCTGCAGGATTTACTTGTGTATATATGTGTGTGTTTGTGTGTCTGTGCTATTGCTCAGGGCTACAATAATAAAGGGGATAGCTAGCTACAAAGAGTTGGCCTTTACTGCAATGCTAAGGTTGCCAAGCTCTGCTAACACTGCCAGTACAGACTAAAATCTGACAGAGCAAGATCATTTCTTTGTTTTACTGCATATTCTTTCCTTCTTCTGTTTTTTTTTTCCTCTTTCTTTCCCTCTCTGTCCCTTCGACTGAAACTCACCTACCATAAAAACAGATACGGATGCGTCTATATCTGGACAACATTAAAGTAATGTCAGTGAAGTCTTTAAAAGCCTTGAAGTTGACTTTAATAACTGTAATTATGTCCATTTATTTTTCCAGTGGCTTATACCATTACTGGACTTCTTATTTAGTTTATAAGAAAGACAACTTCTATGGACTTGATCAAAATCTGAACTGAAACTTAACAGCTTGTGTGAACAGTCATCTGTTAAAACTATGAGCCACGCTAATCTCTTCCATTCTACTAAAGATTGTCTCTAACAAAGGGAAAATGATCAATTTAAGCAGATTCTTACTAATTGTGTCCCATCCAAGAGCTGCTTTACAGCAAAGAACATTTAGTTGTTGTAAGACGAGCTAATACCCCAGTTAGAGCAAGAGTAATATCACATGTGGTGAATGCTTTTTTTTAGTAGTCGTACCTCTGAATGCTTCATGGTTGCTGGTGTTGTAATTAGCAACATCTTGTTAGCTCTGGCTAAATCTACCCTACCTGGTTGCTCAGTAGCCTACACAAGTTTAGCCTGGATGAGAGAGGCAAACAGGAACTGACTCGCCACTAATAATGTGTGTATGTGGGTGAAATGTTTCGTGGTGTGACGCGCTTTTCCATTTCCCTCACATTATGCGCTGCATTCCCCCTGATTCATATGAGAGATTCTACGATGCTAGAAATGATGAATAAATTGTTCATCGCTCATATCCAAAAGGCCAACCTTTGAAAGCATCCGGCCGCTGGCTTTGACCACAGATACACTTGTTCTGCTATTCTTCTGGCTATGAAAACGTCAGCACTTGTGGTCAGATCTATGCCACAGTCACTGTGGTTACTAGAGTCATAATCATAACTACACCCTGTCTTATTCAGACTCATCAGTGGTGGGTCAGAGAACAGGATGATGCTTCTAATGCTGATAGCACAGATTTTAGTTGAGCGGCAGCAGATGAAGGTACACCGTGATCTCAACCTGGAGCTGTCTATTACTACATTATACATAATAACAGTACAGCTAAGGCATTATATAGGGCTACAAAGGAAAGCAAGCCCTATTGTGAGAGAGTGCAAAAGTAGTACAGAAGAAAAATACGATAACTGTGAACCTTAGGGGCTCTGTACTGTAGCTTTATTCTTCTTCAAATATAGGTCTATTGTGGTCATAATTTTATTTTCTTAATAAAATATGGTAAAGCTTTAAACTAAGGTAACTAAAAGAGCAGCCTCAAGAAACCTACGTGTCAAAACCATAACAGGCCGTGAAGTTATGTCACAAAGATTTATGGGTAGGCTCCAGACTATTTTCCACTTCATCCCTGAATGAAGGGTGCTCGTCCATGAACACCGCTTGAAGTGAGCGGGCCGGCTGACGCCCCCTCTGACTGGCCCTGTCGGCTGTGTGCATATCATGGCAGGCCATTTATCGACAGAGGATTCTGGAGGTGAGAGCAAATGTCTGTGCTCTTATCCAGCAGCTGCTCGACAGAAAAGGACCGCAGGCTGGACCTCAGACACCAGGAGGCCAGCAGCCTTTTACCACCTGTCAGGTTTGTTGGGCTCCAATATGGAGGATTTCACTATACATGGAATACTAAGTCCATTCATTCCTACTGTATGTGCTGTAGGCGCGTACTTTAAAATGAGCAGGAGAAAGTGGAGATATAAATGGGAAGAAAATGCAATTGAGCAGGCGCTGATGCACCAGAGTCCCTTGAAGTAATAAAGAAGAGGAAAAAGTAAGTAAACTGAAAATTGCAGACTGTTTGGGCTCCTGATTATATTTTTTAATAATCCTGCTTTTATCATTAAAAAAAAATGAAATAAACCCAGGTGATTTCTTAGAATTAAAAAACAAAAATAGAGCTCAGAGCGTGATAAATCGCCATACAGTAGGCGGTGCATACTGATGAGCATGAAGTTAGCAACCAGCGGTCTCTTAACGTCACTGTGATCGCGCTCACCCCTCACTCACTTGTGGGCATGAATACAGTTCGAGTGTCATTATGTCACAGCAGTTCACTCTGTCAGTAAGCCTCATATCTCCGCTCCTACAGATATACTGAGAAAGAGATTTAATTACCACACAGACTCCCAGCCACAGGTAGAAACGTGGAGCTAGATTTAATTACCTCTCACGCAAACGTACACACACAGCAAGGTAGCGCTAGGTGCCTAATTGCAGCAACATGATGCTGAACTCAACATAAAACAGCAACCCAAACCTCAGGTGGTAGATCTCATATCTATAGAGGGTACACAATGTCACACACACACACCCTCAAACACAAACAAAATATCTTTGGATTGTTTTCAATGCTGTGTTGGGGGAGACTTCACAGAGTCACTAAAGCAGCCAAAACAACCACCTGAAACTCACGTATTCCTTTTAATAGAAACATGGTGGACCCTAGAGAAGAGGATCTATGTAGATATGAAGGGCTCATTCTAAGCTGATGAAAGTTACAGGTCATAATACACCAATGAAGACATAATTATGCATAAGACATCCCATTCACTCAGTGATCCCTGTTAATCCTACACTATGGACCTTTAGTTTAATTTTCTTCCCATCCTTTCCCCTCAACGCATGAACCCAGGCGGTCTTTTCTTCATTAAACCAATCCGATTTTGCCACAGCGTCCTCCTGCAACCAATCATTTCACCTCATCTTTGAAACTGTTCTTTTCTCCGCTGCTGTTAGATGGCATTTCAGCCTCAGATCAATGGAACACATTCACCTCCAGTATTCATCAGGGCCAGTATCCACGGTTCCTTCCACCGAGCTCATCAGTGGTCCTGCTTCACATCACATCGATCCAGATATTCGGAGTCATCCTTCACCCCTGCGCCTACACCACCAAGTCTCTGCAGTCCATTGGGGAATGTTCCTGTACAGCTTGCAGCGTAACTAACCCCTTTAAAAATGAAAATGTCACAACGGGGTCTAATCGTTTAAGACTCCTCACATATTCTACTTCTTGGCTGCAGTGAGGGCAGCAAAAGTGACCTTTTTCAAACGTTTTAACAGTTTAAGGAGTGAATCATCTAGTCGCACTACAACACTACGCGGACGAGGTAAAGGGTCTGGACCTGGATTGTCTTCAGCTAACGTCCGTGGAAAAATAATTTCTCAGACTAATTTGTACTGTCGTACATTGTGACCGTACAGAGTTAAAGCAATGCTGTGCCATACTCTATTCCAGTCGACAGTCTGTCCATATTCTGATAAATATATTCCACACTGACACAGTGCTTCTATAGCCATGCCATTTCTGTTCCATTTTTTTTTTATAGATGTAAGATGAAAGGCCTGATTCACTACTAACATAGAACTGCAACCACGCCAGGCGATGTTTTGTTGGAGGAAAATATGAGAATGAAGCTGAGCTGAGTTATATGTACATATACATTCTTGGAAAATTCCTGAGTTAATATTTGATGGCTTTATTTTCAATATATGAAGATCTACTATGGAAAATAAGCACATTATGGTGTATACTCCAACAGCAGTTTATTGAGTCCTGTATTAATATTTGATGCATAAAGCATAAATAAGCATTCTTTGTCTGTGTGTCCTCTATCCTCATGAAAATATAGCGGAACATGTGTGTAAACAACCACTACACAAAAGGCAATATGCATATCCACACTGACACATACCCATGCTTTTACCCTTTGCCTTTAACATTATAAAAGCCACTCCACAGCATCCTATAAACAGTACACAGACATATATACACACACAGCTGCAGGACAGAGCTCCCCACAGTCCTTCAAATTAAATAATCTGTCTTGATGCTCAGTGCATCATTTTAAACCAATAGGAAACAAACACAGATACAGGGAGAGTGTTGAAAATCCCAGAGGAGCATGATTGATTAGTAAAATGATTAGATGGAACTGATCTTTGAGGTGATAAAGTGGTTTACTTTCTGATGATAATTAGAGACGGTGACCTTTTGTTCAAGGTCAATAGCGAGTTTTAAGCACGACCTTAAAACTAAATCACAGAAGCGCTGATTCCCAACATTTTG
The DNA here is from genome assembly GCA_005024645.1 of Planiliza haematocheilus. Lineage (NCBI taxonomy): Eukaryota > Metazoa > Chordata > Actinopteri > Mugiliformes > Mugilidae > Planiliza > Planiliza haematocheilus. Next base: position 7,971,926 of record SRSE01000649.1, on the reverse strand, counting down.
ACATGAACTTGTTTGATGCAGGGCAACAAACAACAAGAAAGGTAAATGTGAGTTTCTTAAAATACAAGTCTGAGACTGTGCGTCAGTCATCATTTGTAGTGCTGTCGCTAGTGTAATGCCTGTGATGATTACAGAGCATAAGCACTTTTAAAGCCAGCACAGAAAAAAATAAAAAAATAAAGATTTATCAACTTGCAGCATGAATTCCTAGAACTGACAGAGGCAGTTTAAGGTAAAAGAAATATTGGCAAATCTTCAAAAAAGTCAATTTAGGGTATGTTTAGAAAGATGCAGGAGCTGCTAAAACCCCATAACTGTGCATCTGTATTCTATGAGAGGCTAAAATAATGACACATCAGATAAATGCAAATGACAATCCAGAGCAAAACACCTTGTAATGCCTGAAATGTACTTAAACACATCAGATGCAGAGCATCAGTGCAGGTAGGGCTCTGCTGTGCACAGAAAATTACACAGTCAGATGTGTCATCATTCACACGGTGCTCAACAAGCAGAGCTGCGTCTGCCACAGCAGCTCTCCCACGCAGGATGTGTTTTCCTCAAAAGTCGCTACAGTGGACATCTTTGACGGTACATTAAATGTTGTCGAGAGAGTGAATATATTCAATCTTCCGGGAAGATAATAGCTGCATCTATAGGGAACAAAAAAGAAATTGGTTTGATAAGCCTTAAAACGATGTAAACCGAATCCCAAAGCAGTCCCAGGGACTAAATCTTAATATAACTAAACGCAGCGGGACGTTCATCCGTGACCAAGACAGGATTTCTCCACGGTCAAAGCACTGAAAATTGAACTTCTTGTAAAGGAGTTGTGTTGTGTCCGTGGCCCCCAATAAACTTCAGACATTTATGCAAAGTCTTGCTAAAGGTGCTCAGGTGGCACTAAATCCTATAAAATGCTGGCATTTCCTTCTTTTTAGTACTTATGTTTATTAAACACAAGGCTTAACAGGAAACACTTTGGCATTTTATTTCCTCCACTTGCATTGTTTCTGCATGGCTTGTTGTAACACCATTTATTCACTACCTGGAAAATAAACTTAAACGAGAGGGGTAAGAGTTGACCATGGCAAGCACGGAGATTGCTCTCCCTCCTCTTTAGTTTAGGCTCGACAGACAAGGAGGCAGAGGAGAGAAAAATAAGGCAAATAAGTGAGGGGGTGGGCAGGTAACAAACTGAATTTTCTTTAGGAAGCCATCTGCTAGAGGAGGCAGGGTATGTGAGGATTTGTGCTAACAAGGGGAAAAGAGGGCAGGTGAGCTGATCGACGAGCTGCGCAGAGAGGTGTGCTGTCAGTGATGGCATCCTCCCCTCTCATAAGCCCTCAAAGTCTCCCACAGTACCGACACAGAGGGAAAGACAAAGGCACGGAGGGAGAAACTCAGAGAGCAGGAGAGAGAGAACCCTGTGTTCCAGTAATTAGTCTGTAGAAAGTGAGCCGGACTATAATTCGGTCAGTCAGATGGATGTCTGCCCTCCAGACATTAGGTTTAGCCATTATCTACACTCATCCCTCCACTGTCCATCTATCCATCTCTCCCTCTCACTCTCCCCTCTCCACCACATTCATCCTCGTACCCTGTCCCACCATCCATCCATCCATTCTCCCCCTTTTTCTCCCCCATGTCCTCTCGCCACTCCTCCACACATTAGACCTATCTCATCATTTATGCTCAGCCGTTCCATTTCTCCATCCACTCCTGTCTCTCTCCTCCTTTCCGTCTCCAGACATCACATCTAACCATATTTTAAAGTCGTCCCTCCAGTCCTCTCTATCAACACATCCATCTTTTACTGTCTCCATGCTCTCTGCTCTTCTTTTTGTTCCTCCTCTCCTCTCCGGCAGACACTGGATCAAGCCTCATTATCTATACTGCATACAGTATCCAAAATCACTTTATCTGTCATGGACAGGACATGTGCGGGAATCGTCTCAGGGACACTGATGGAGGGATACTTACACCACCACAACGCAGTACACAGTGCACAGTGCTGTGTGGCGTAAAGAGTGAAATATAAACGCATCAGCCACAACATTAAAACCACTTGCCTAATATTGTTTAGTTCTCCTTTTTGCCCCCAACAAAGATCAGGTGCATCGGGATAAGGACACAGGCCTTCTGAGCGTGTCTTATCGTGACCGGGACCAGGACTCTGGTAAGGGGAGTCTTTGGGATCTGTGGGTGGAGGGGAGGGCCCTCAGTGCATCAGGCTTGCTCCAGAGCATCCCACAGATATTTCATAATTTTGGGGTAGGGGGAGTTTGGAAGCTGAGACGACAGCTTTGAGTTTTTTTTATATTTCCTGAGTTGTTCCTAAACTGTTTTTGTGGTGTGGAAGGTGGCATTGTCCTGCTGGGAGTGGCTGCTGCCATTTAGGAGTGACGTAGCTGTGGGAGCTGATCAGCGACGATGTTTAGGTGAGTGTCTAAATGACGTCTGCATGAATCCCAGGACCCAGATTTCTCATCACAACACTGCACCGCAACAAGATAATTAATAGTATTGCCTTCACCTGTCTGTGGTTTTAATGTTGTGGCTGATCAATGTAGATATTCAGTAGGTCACTACAAGACAGAATTAATAGAAGACCGTCTAGCGTCAATTAACATGCGTTCCCTATCAATGTGGTTTTAAGCCACGTGAGGCACAGGTATGAAGATTTCATTCATCTCTCCTTCCCTCCATCCTACCTCTGTAACCTCTCCTCCCCCCAGACATTAGATGGAGTCTGTTATCTATACTATTTGCTCCACTCCTGCATGTGAACCCATTCATACCTCCCTGTTTCTGTCCCTCCTTCCAGACATTAGATCTGAGGCTGTTATCTGCACTCATCCTTCTGCATGTTCTTTCCATCTTCCCCACCCATCCATCCCTCCATGCATGCTTTGCTTCACTTTACCAGTTGTCTCTCCCCTCTTTCTCCCCCTCTCTGTCCCTCTTACCTTCTCCCTCTGCCGGATATTATGTCTAGCCATTATCTACACTCATCCTGCTGCTCCAGTCCATCCATCTATCCTCTTTCACTTCCCTCTGCACCTCCACGTCTCTCACCTCCAGATAGAGCCGCCTATTATCTGCACCGCTCCCCCCATCCATCCTTTCTCTCACACTTGCGCACGCACTCACTCGGCAAGATCCGACACACATTCCCACACCCGACCCATCCTCTATCTGGACAAACTATCTTAACAGTCAGTGGCGCAAGAGGGATGTAGCAGTGTTTAAAAGGGAGGGCAATCTGTGACCTCTAAAACAAGACACCAGTTAAAACCTCAAATAAAAGGAATTTAGCTTGTTCCAAGAGAATTACCGCTGTTTTTTATTCAGTGAGGCACTATCTTTGTGGTTTTAAGAGCGGTGCCATTTTACTTGCAATTATGAAAGTCATAAACTTAGGTTGGGGGGATAAATATGCAGTTTGAAGCGAAGGTAAAGTTCCTGCATACCAAATGTCCTGCAGACAGTAAATGTACCGTAAGTCGCATTTTTTTTTTAGTTGTCTGTGTGCTTTCTTCTGCTCGCCTATTTTCCATAGAGTACCTTAAGATTTAACAGTGTTATTCAGACAGTTATTTGCATGATTTTCAGACAGTTATGAAAATCAACTTACAGGGACCTCAAACGTCCTTGAGATGGACAACACAGTAGCTGTGTTTTATCTGTCAGAGTAATGTCACGGTGGTATAGAGATGCACCCGGAGCGGGGAGCGGATTTTAACTCTTCCTGTTGTTATCTGAAAAACCGACTGCAATATAGAGGAGGACGAAGGCATTTTAAAATAGATACAACTATGCACATTTTCATACCATCCCTGCAGGGTTTCCCATACAATGCTAACACTATGGCGGCCGGCCTGCCACGGTCTAACTTACTCCGCCATGGTCTCATAATATTGAAATAATATTGCACGTCTCAAACAATGTTGTGCTTGTGTTGTGTTTTTCATATTGCTTCCAAAATCATCACTCCCTCCCCTCCCCTACCCAAAGCCACCTCCCACCAGACTCCCACCACACAGACACGGGGCATGCACCTGCTCTGTACTGAATTTAACCTGACAGAAAAAAACGGCGCAGACAACATACAGGACTCACATACTGTGAAGCCATTTATGTTGTTTAGTAATAGAAACCGACTTTACCGCTGCTTTTTAAAATCAGATGTTTGTGACCTTGAGTATTTAGGCCGTAGAGATTTACAGGCATTATTTTTAGGCAGTAGGTCAAAACCCGGAGGAAACAGCTTCAGAGGTAACGTAAGCTAGGTTAACATTATAAATGCTAGCTAGCAAAGTTTAACTGAAATTTCACTGTTTAGTATAAATTAGTTTTATTTGATGATACTTCATATTTTCATCTTACATAAATTTGCCCACAATAGCTGATGTTTTGTAGTCCTGTATATAAACTGGCTGCTGTTGTTTGTCCCTAAATTAAAGACAGACTCATACAAAACACATTTTCTTTCTGTACGTGCAGACATTTCATATACTGTATAAATTGTTTTGTTGGGATAAGCCCCCCTGCCCTCATATTGAAAGTGCTGTACTGGGAGTGGGAACGAGACATGCAACGCCTTAGTTGCTCTGGAGGCGTCTTCTATTTTCTTTACCAGCATCTTGAAATATGTGATAGCGAAATAAAATTGACTTGGCTTGATTTGACACTCCCTATCTGACATTGGAAAACCGCGGGGCGCTGGGGTTTCCAAAGCTATCCGACCATCCGACGTGCAGTTCAGACCAGCTTCAGTCAGCTGCTGAGCAATCAACTATTTCAAAGCAAGAAATGACCAATTTCATATGATCCTTTTTTCTATCATCAGTGCTTGTTTACTGCTGTCTTCTAGACAGTGCAGGGCCTTGTGGCAGATGACTATTGGTTTATTGAAACACTGCTATACGCACCATGGAGGAGAGTTTTAAACCAGTTCCTGCTTGCAACTGCCCTAAGCTGCAAGCTGTTCAGTGTGATGGATGGTGTATATTAAGCAACTTTCAAGTCTTTGTAAGTTGATATTAATTGTGTCCTGAGATTAAATGAAACCAGAGGCTGCATGACAGTCCAGAAACTAATTAAAAAAGTTATGGCATGTTTGGAGAATGGAATAGAGTTATGTAACATATACACAGTTTGAAGCTGAAAGGGTAAAACGTGTCAGTGCATTAGTTATACCAGTTGGTCTACTAGGATACTGTGATTTAAAATGTAACCACTGGATGTTAACGGTATAAACAATGTCTTGCTGTAAACCAGCAAATCTTCCACCACATTCTCATTTCCTTCTCTGTGGTCCCATCATCCAGTCTGGATTCTGCTCTCTCACCATCCTTTCCTCCTCTCCGTTCTCTTTTTTTGACCCTGCTGTGTACATCCATCTCATTTTTTTTCATTCTGTATGTACATTCATCTTGTTGACTGCCTTCTTTTTCTCCTGTTGTCTCAGAGCTTTCATCCTCCTCACCCCTGTCCTACATTCATCTGCTACACTCTCCGAGCATTCGCTCTGCCCTCATCCTTGAAGTCTTTCTCTCTTCTCACTTCCAGAATCTCCCTGTTTTCTACCGCTTCTTCTCCAGGCCTCCTCTGAGTTTGACAAGCCACTTCTGTGCTTGCCCTGCCTCTTCCCTCCTTATCTCTTGTTCACCCTCTTCTTCCACCAATTCATCTCTCCTCCACACAACTGCTTTCATACTTCCCCTGCAATCGCTCTCCTCAGGTTACAGTTAAAAGTTTTGCTGCTGAAGAAAACAGGTCTTTGGCTATATCCTATGTGAATAGGAATACTTCACTTTTATTTCACCTTAAGTAGGTTGAACATTGGAAGGTAATCACATGTAAAACTATGCAATATCAGTCTGTTAAATTCTTCTCCTAACCATAAACAGATGTAGTCATGTGATCATTTTCTGTCTGCTCTGGTTTAACCTGGTTACGGTTTGCTCAAGCAAAGACCTTTTGTATGGCCGTCCATCAGCCCTGACCTCCTCCCTAGGAAGTTTTGCAAAATCTCTGAACTTTCTGTTGCTTTTTAGAGAAATGGGTCACTTAAACCTTTAAAGGAGCTATTTGTAAAACTGGTGTAGCAACTTTTTCCAGAAGGGTTCTTAGCTGTGAATGAGACTTGAGCAAACTTCCATGCCTTTAAGCTGCAAGACGCTGGTGGGCAGGGAAGGGGACACAGGGGACCGCAAGGGTCCAGGGGGAGTTGTGCTAGGCTAATAACAACTGGCCTTAGATGGTGAGCATGACAACTTCAGTAACTTTAGTAACTAGTCTCCAAGACTTTAACAGAATGGTATAGCTTTCAATGTTTACTGCTGCTGTCTTAATGTCCAGTGAATTATTTACATGACTTTAATTACATAAGCAATCCATTTAAAAGAACTAATTCAAGATTTTACAGATATTTTTTGCTCAGGTTTTGTCTCTTTTAGTCTCTGGAGGGATGTACTGTAATCACAAATTAATGCAACCACGCTCAAAAATAGACACTCTCAATCTTGTAAATGCGTTAAAAACTTGCTCCTCAAAATAAGTCAATAATCTGATAAATCCTAATATCTGAGCTTCCAAGTGTTACCAGTACATTGGAATCTGTTAATTAATGGAAGTGAAAATCAGCAGAAAGCTAACGTTTAAATTAAGGAGCTTTTAGAGAAATAAATAATGGCTTACTTGGAACAGTGAGCTGCAGACAGTACAGACAACATTCTTTATTAGTATTTGACTGCTCTGATGTGATTTACATGAATGCAGCAGCTCCATACGCTCAGGCCCCTTGACGGTGTTTATCACGACGCACTTAGATTCATTACAGGTGACAGTTTTAGAGCGCGTCATTGTATCCTCTGTGAGAAGAGAAAACATTGCCTCTTCTTTACTGACAAAGCCGTATTTCACAACCTGCATTTATACATTTCATCACTTTTAAAATTCTGAATGATGAGACACTGTATTTAATCAAACGAGATGCTCGGGACGGGGACGCAGAAGTAGGACAGCAACCTTTCATCTGCATCCAGCTGTGTCGTAAATTGGACACACGCGTATCAAGGAATCTACCTGTTTGTTTCCCATTTCCCACAGTCTTGTGCTTGGCCCCACACACTGGGTGGTCCACGCTGTCATGAATTACCATATATTTAACATAAGCAAACATGGCCATCACCGTGTACTCTGTACATTGTGAATAAAAAGACCACTCACTGGGCAGAACTGTGTGTGTGTGTGTTGCCGTTGGTGTGTGTGCACCTGCACAGGCATCTTTGTGAGGACCTAAAGTTAACACCATCGGAGTGAGGACATTTTGGTCTAATTTTAAGGTTAGGTTCAACGTTGTGGTTAGGCTTTCAGTTGTCGTGGTTAAGGTTGGTTACTGACTACTGAATTCAACGACGAGACTCCGGTGCAGAAAGCTGATGGATGATTCTTTTATCAGTTTTAGTTTTTGCTCTCTGTAATATGACTGTAAAATGTTGAGAACTGAGCTCCACGCAGAGACAAATAAGTACACTGGAAACGCTGAGCAGTCTGCTGCGCCCTTCACACGCCTGGTGCCTTGACCACGCTGCAATGCGAACACATTGTATCCCCCTCTTGAATTTCACGACTTTAATCTTCTCCTTCCACTGTCCCTCACTGCTGCCTCATCTGTTCACCCATATCTGCCATTTCATTTTTTATCTTCTCGCCTCTCCAGCGCTCCAGGATACAATGAACGCTAACTTTAAGTGTTAAGTGGTTTTCACTCAGAGACAGATCTAAGTACTTGGAAGATGCGATGTGAGTGATTAGGTGATTAGTGTGTGCATGAGTCTGTGTGTGCATGTGGGTGTGTGTATTGTGTGCTCCATCAAACTGATTCCTGGTGGCAGATAGCAGCTGGCAGGACTGACTGTGATGAACACTTGCGCTTGCACATACACGAACGCGCTCACACACACACACACACACGCAATGGGCTGCGTCACAACGAACAAATTTTGGTTACAATAAGCAAATATCACTACAAATCCATTTGGAACTGACGTTATTAAAAAAAAAAATGCTGTAAATAACAAATGCTGTATAAGCTATTAGCTATTATACTATAAGGCTGGTGCTTCAGTAATGTCCATGTTTAAAATTCCTCTGCAGTACACACGGAAATAGACAGGAATGTATACGTATGTATATAATGTATATAAGACAATCCAGTCCCTCAGCTCTCATATGGAGACCCATAACAAATTACAGTCAATGGACACAGACATCAACCACACACACCGTTTTATAATATATAGCTTTTTTTCTGAAGTGTAACTTTCTTACTTTAGGCTGAAAAAATCTTTAAATTGATTTCTTATTTTGACCTGTGGTAAAATGATGCACTGACAAGGTGTTAGAACATCATACGGTGACCATCAAGCCACCAAATTCAGATTTCCTAAACAAAAAGTTTCTATGCCCCTAAAATTATGACAATTATTCACAAATCATAAACGCATACCATATTTAAATAATACAACAAAAACAGTGACAGCCTTGTGATGCCAAATGTTTCACTGTGGCAGATACATAAAAGGTTTTTGTCCTCTGTGCATTTCTGAATGCTCCAACATGGTCATTACAACTGTCATATACTGACTGTTGGCCTTGAGAACTGACGCCAGGCAGATAATAACACCGTGGATGAACAGATAAACACAGTCTTAAACGTGTTATTGTTGATCTATCACCATGTGATGTGAAAAGTTGAATGTCTGAACATTCACTTCAGGGTTTTACCCCAACTCTAGTACCATGGAACCGTCTTTTATTTGAATGTGTCTCCAATTTGTCTGTCTCACGGCACGCATGCAAGTGGTAAACAGCGGAGATGTGCACCAATGCACCAAAAGTGGAAGGGAAGAAGATGAGAACTTGCCAGTAAACATGGACAATTGTGGATTTTAAGTGCTGTAAATGTGTCTTCTGCAAATATTTTATGAGGAAGAACATGGAATTTCATTTGTAAGTTATCCCTCAAGGGTTCACACAGTGTGTTTTGGAGAGAAGCACCGAATTTAAAGACATCCTTTATTTATTTAAAATCTTTGATATAACTTGTTTTTGTGGTGAGCAAAGCTGCCTTGTCCATAAATTTTGATGGCAAAAAAAAAACAAAAACATTATTTTGGCAAAGTAATTTCTTTTGACAAGTTATTAAGTTGAAGTGAACATGATATTATTTAGTGTCTGAGAAATGATTAATGCCATTATTGCTCCATTAAGTGCAACGCAGAATGACAAACTACAGAGAGAGGTAGTGAGAGGGAGAGGAAGGGGCGGCGGTTTCTGCTGTTAAGTTGTTGGTAAATTTGTTTCAGATTTGTTCACACTACCAGCCAAACACTGGAGGCAAGCACTGCTTAATCATACAGCGATCAGGCGTAATATTATGACCAGCTGCCTAATTTTGTGTAAGTCTCCCTTGTGCCTCCAAAACAGAGAATGGACGTGGGCCTTCTGAGGATGTCCTGTGGTGTCTGGCAACAGAATATTGTTAGTGGATGCCTTTGGGTCCTATGGGCTGAGGGGAGGGGCCTCTGTGGATCAGGCTTGTTCCAGTGCATCCCACAGATACTTGATCATTTTAGTATGTAGTGAGTTTGGAGGCCAGGTCATGTTTTTTTTTTTTTGTTCCTAAACTGTTTTTTTGTGTGTGTGCCTGTGTCAGGCTGCATCCTGCTGAGGATGGCTGCAGACATAAAGGAGTGTCATTGCTATGGGGTGGGGGTGTCTGGTCTGGTCTAGGTGGGCGGTACATGTCTAAGTAGCATCCACATGAACGCCAGGTCCAAACGTTTCCCAGCAGAACATTGTATTGTCACAAGATGGTCAATGCTACTCACTTCTCCTGTCAGTGGTTTTAATGTTGAGGCTGATGGGCGCATATGCACACACATGCAGGCATCTCCAGTGCCGCACTAGGCCTGCTTATGATTGACAACTCGCAGTGATTATTCAAATAGCCAGAGCTGAGGTCAGATGGAAAACAAGGAGTGAAAATGGCCAGAGAATGAGGAGGAAGATGGAAAACCACAAAGAGGAAGTCCTGTTAGCACCTCCTCAATAACAGCCCTTTGAATGTGTGTTTGATTTCTCTTAAAGCTGTTTCGCTTGTTTTTACCCTCAGTGCCTTTTTGTTCCTCAAACCTGCCCAGACTCTCTTTACCTGTAACGGTCTCTTGCCACACTACTTGCCTTAATTGCTTAATTTCAAATTTTTCTCTATTCTCAGGTGTGTTCTCCAGACCAGAAATGGTTGCTCATGTTTTCCAGTAAATACTCTCTGCTCTCAGAAAACCTTGGTCAATCAGTGTCAGCGTCTTGTTACTGTTGTGTGTGTTGATAGTCTCTAACCCCGCTGAGCAGAGCATCAGTTCTGTTTACCAGGAGCACTGTGTACGTCTATTTTACAACATACACAAAGACGAGACTGGACTCTTGTAGTTGTCTTGTCATAGGTGTCCTTCTTTTCATCACAGGTGCTAGAGAGCACAAAAATAAATTGCTGAAAATGTATTTACTATACCTTTGACCATCAGTGATCAATCAGCACTAAGCTAGAATGCATGAATGGTTTGATTACGTAAGTTTGATCATCACAGAATGGTTTCCTGCTGGAGGAGGCCAATATTGTTTTCATCTCAAGTCATGGTCCAGCTCAAACAGTCAGAATCTATGGTCCATTCAGAACCACAACACAGTCAATACGCCTGCATCAGACTGGAAGAGAAGTGTTCCCTGCGACGAAAATGTGGCAAAATCAGTCAGTGTTTACTGTACCCTCCACATGTAAGTAAGAGCCTTTCCTTTTCTGTGCATTCACAGATTCCACTCAGCATGTGTTGAAATTGTCAGCTGCATAATGTTTAGAGAGCCCCAGTTGGGTTCTACTCTATTTTTAGTGTTTTGGTCTGTGGTTCTTTTCTGTTTTCTACTTTTGCCTCTGACACAGCCAGACTAATTTTCCTCTAAGGTTGGTTTTATTCAAGCGTCGCCTTTTGTGCGTGGCAATTAAGCTCACGGTCTGATCAGCACGATATACCGTACATGTGTGTTGGAGTGGAGGAGATAAAGCAACAGTGGAATGGATGGAAGGATGACAGAAAGGGTGAAATATGCAGCCATAAAATGAGCAATGTTACTTTTTTTTTTTTTCGTAGAATGACATGGAGATGAACTGCTGGCACAAAGCCAGACAATCTCTGCCCGCTCTGTATCTCTATGGCTTTTCAGAGTGCTATAGTCAAGGTCAGAGGGAATGGGTGAACTCCCCCTTTAATACCAGGTACATTAGGAGGAATTAGAGCTAATACAAGGACGAGAACATCGGTTATCTCTTCCTTTCTCTACGCTCCTCTCGTTCACTGCGCTTTATTCTTGTGTCATTCGCTTTATTCAAATTCTTTTCTCCGTTCTTTCCCTCTGTAGCCTTCCACTTTAGTAGCCCCATATCACACACACACACACACATTACACCATCTTTTGCAGGTCTATATGGATGACGAATGCGCAGAATGTTCTTCCCTCTGTGTGTGCACGCCTGCGTTTGTGCGTGCGTGCGTGTGTGTATGTGTGAGGATGCCAAGGCAGTTAACAGCAGCAGGCTAAGAATAGTTTCAACTTGTCTGCTCATCTCTCCCTCTTTCTCTGCTCTCCTCTTTTGCTCAATGTTCTCCCTGCAGTGTGTGTGTGCCCGTGCGCATGTGCATGTACCTCTGTAGATGCTATCACGGTTTCACACTAAATGAGCGTAGAAAAAAAAAAAAAAAATCTGGAGCACAACAAGAAAAGTCTCTCTTTAACCACCACTTACAGATTCCCATTTCTAATTTACTTCTTCTCCCTATTCTTCTTCCTTCCCTGTCTCCCTCTGGCTCCCAGTCCGTCCATCTTTCTCTCTTCCTTCCTCTGTGTCTCCTCCATCTTTCCGTCTCTCTTTATAAAACCGACATGACACTGTGCCAGATTTTGCTCCTTGATCTCCCCCCCCCCCCCCCCCCCCCCCCCCACGCGCTTTTTTTCTTTTTTATTCCAGTTTGAGAAACACATCTAATAAACACAGGCACGCAGAGCAGAGCAGGCACGACACACACACACACACACCCAAACTAACAGCACGGTGTACGTGTGTGTAGATATAAGTGTATGCTTATAGTTCTTTTAATATTCTCTTTTATTCTCTCCCTTCTTTCATGTCGGGAGGCTGTCAGTTTGTGGATCCATAAGTCTCTGTTTTTATCTGCCTTCTCTGACTTCGCCATCCCCACTCCTTTTCTGTCTTTTACTGTATACCATCCTCTTTTTTCCAACGCCTTTTTGTGTTTGACTTTATCTTTCCATCCTTCTCTCCGCCGTCACAAGGGCCTTTTTTTCCCCCTCCATCAACACTTTCAGTATTTGGACGCTAAAATCCCACCTGTAGGGAGTAATGGACTGCAGCCTAAGAGGCAAACAGTACTGTATATACTGTAGCAATGATGTAGCCTGCTGCACTGCTGTCAGCTGCCATTTCTATATAGAATTCTCAAGAAACTTGAAGGGCACTTTTGATATGTCACAAGCAAAGGAAGAAAAAGCTGATGGACTGAGGCGTGTGCCCATCAACTGGTTTACAGCGGATAAACTAGGCTGTGTAGTGTCGCCAGAAGGTGGCAGTAAAGTATATGCCAAGTTATGCATAACTGCAATAAACAGAGTAGAAGAAGCAGAGGTGACGAGCATAAACCGAAGCTAGTTGCCTACAAGAGAAGAATACTGAAGGTTTGATGTTTTTTCCATTGAGAAAGTTGCAGTTATTTCTTTATTCTAGCTAGTACTAGCTATGTTTCACTGTGTTTTACAAGGATTATACCACAAAGACAGGTGTCGTACACATGAAACAGCTGATCTGTCACATGGGGTAAATGTTCACTACATCAGGACGTTTTCAGAAAGGCGCTTCCGTCACCTATTGAGGGCATTAACTCTTAGAGTAAGTAACTCTTTTTTTGCACAATTGAGCGTGTTTAACATCTACAGGTGAAGAAATGCCCTGGTATTAAAACAACTGACCCTCGCATGATCTTTTATAGAAGAAACAGAAGAAACAAAAAAAAGTGTGTGAATAAAACTTCCCTCTTACCCGTCTGTGACATCTAGCCATGCAGTTATTTGACATACTATATATGCTCTCTGCACCCCAACACAACAGCGAGTAAAGGGGATTTTGTTGATGGTGCACAAAACACGGACAAATGACAAACTCGGCAACAGTGTGGCTGTCCAAAAACAACAGTTACTCTGGAAAAACCCACACACCTCGCTGTCAGCCGTTTTCCTCAGAACTGTCTTAGAGTGAAGAAGAATCCTTCTGAAAGGTGTCGACAGTGTATTCAAGACGAGAGCGTTCGCTGTGCGTGTCGCCTGAAAATATGGCACAAAGGTTTTGTGGCCCGCACGGGATTTCTGCATTTGAGGTAGAGGAGGTTTCTTCACAAATTTGACAAATAAAGCTCCATGAATCGAACTGACTGTTTCCTGCTGTGAGCTCAAGGCAAAACAAAACACAACAACTACAAGGCAGACACGCTCCCCATCACACACTAATGCCTTCACAAAACTGTATACCAGAGGGGTAAAATCTGTACATGACGGTGTGAGTTCGTTTAATTTGGTTAATCGTCCTTTTAACGGCCTCTCCGTATCAAACTTCAAACAGTACACTCCTGAACTCAACCGAGGGCTTCTACCTTTCAGACCACGAGCCTTTGCTCTGTTTCTCTGAGTGCTGTTTAGTGAGCTTGAGTGAGGTTTTAGTCACAAGAAATCAGCTCATGATCATTATTTTCGCCAGCTGCTTTGCATGTTTAGTTCCCAAAATTAGTTATTTAACACCCACTCTGCATATTCAAAAGGCTTGCATGAAAGTAAAACAAGCCTGGTACGAACAGTAGATGAGTAACACACAAGTCATGTTGCGTGACATCAGTGTAGCTTGTTGCGCGTTTTTTTTGTCATGTAATCTCAACAAAGGAGTGCCGACTCCCATTCTCACCGCTCACCCTAATGGTCTAAACTCTTTTGTGGCGTTACATGACATGCAACAAGATTAAAACATAACACAACAAATGTGCCTGAATTTAAATTTATACAAAACTCCATGAGATAACATAGAGTAAAACTGACAGCTGATGGTAGAGGTTAATGGTCAGTTAACAAAGGCCCCTGACAGATGCTGAAGGTCACTGTATAGATACGGCTCTGACCGGCCCGCGTTGCCGCCATAATCAGCCAAAGTCTTTGAAAAGGTGGGTTGGAATTTCAGGCACACTGATGAACGTGTGCGCGTCCTGATGTGAAGCTGGACGGTAATGGAGCATGGAGGAAATAATTAGGTTTTAGTGAGAATCTGACATGTGGAACAAACACCTTGACAATTGCATGCTGGCAGTGGATAGACACTGTATACTACTGGTGTTATTATGTGACAGGAATGAAGCAGCCCTGAATTTTGGGTCAGCTTTTACAAATCTTATTCCACAAACTTTTTTTGTCATTAACACAGGCAAGTTGAGTAGCCTTGGTTGAGTTTGTACACATATTTCTTTTGGGCTGAATTATTCCAGTCAGAAACGAGTGATACTTCAGGTTTAGCATTTACAGCCACTCGCTGATTTGAGTCATCTGAAATGGTTTTCAAAATTCAGATGAGGGGTATTTAAATGCAATCACAATCATTTCATATTCAAATGGAGCTCTGAGATTTCCTAAAGCGTCCTTTTCAGTTTACATCTGGCATGCAGATCTAAGCGTTACATGTTTTAATTGCACTTCAGAGCTCTAATAATAGAAAAGAAGTTATGACAGCTGATAAATAAATTTCCTCTTCATTAATTAGTGGTGATACGAGCTGAGTTGGGATTTTTCTAGCATCGATAGAGTGCAGAGCAAATGAGTAACAGATATGAAACACACAAATATGTAGTGTAAATGCACATGGGTATACACACACACACACACAGCAGCGCGCGGTGACTCTGGAACAGCAGGGTGCGTACGGCACAATTAATCACTTCACATAGACATGTGAACAGACACACCCACACCTCCAGGTGATCCGTGCGCATTGACAACAGTCGGATTGTTACACTTCTACCCTTTGATTTTCCACTGAGAGTCAAATGGTCTCACATACAGATTCAAGGACGAGAACATACACAACGCTGAGAGATTTGAAGAGTTGAACGCATTATGCTGTAAGTGCTCGGAGTATTACAATGTTTAGCACACGGCTCTTGAACAGCACTCCTCACTTTGAATCCTTGGAGAGTTGTAAATTGAGTTATTTCCTTTCAAGGTTACAGTAAATCATTTCTTCTATAGTAAGAGATATCAACTAGGAAGGTAGCAACGGTCACGAGGCACATTTCTAAAGCGTCAATGATGTTAACTCTGTCCCTTCACCAAAAACTCTATGTATATTGATGGAGAACATCTTTACACAGGCTTACAGTTTGTTAAAAAAAGTGACTTTTAGAGTTTTTACTGGTGGCTTGCAAAGCTCTGAATCCTTTGCTAAGAACTGGCCACACTTTTGAGATAATCAACAGACCTGCTTACTGTCCCCAGACTCAAAAGTAATCATGGAGAAGCAGAGCACATTTTTTCCAGCCTCCAAACATCTGAAACAAAACTCATGTTCTTCTCCTACTCTTAGCTCTTTTGGGATTCGTTCACATCCTGCACTGGAAAATTTTCTCCTGCTTTGCCTTATTTGAGCTCATTTTTTATCTCCCGTTTAATTTTACAATTACACATCCTCCTCCTGTGTTTTATATAAAGCACTTTGAACTGCCTCGTTGTTGAGAGGCGCTATTCAAATTAATTCGCCCTTACCCCCTCTCCTCCACAACACATCCCTTCCTGCCGGATGTCTGCCGACCAGTTTGGAGCATCATTACGGCGCAAAAGAGACCTAGTCAGGTAATGGTTGGCTGAGTGCCCACACTATGACAAGATATATAGCCGACCATTTATACCCGGCTAGCTGTGTCTTTAATATTTCAGGCTGAGTCCAAAGCTTTGTGAGCAATGCCGCCATTATTGGATTTAAAGAATTGGTACTCATACGGCCTTGTTAGTTGCTGCCATTGGAGCCTGTAAGTGTTGTTATCCTGATGCTTTGTTCTCTGCAAATGTGCATTTTGAAATTCAGCTGAAGTTAACACGAGACTTCAGTAGTCTGAGTCAGACGCATAAAGCGGTGGAAGCAGCAACATAAGCAGGAGTTTCTATCACTTGAATTGTCTAACTCAGACAACTTAAGCATCGTGATGGCTTTGTTTGAATTTTTCAATGTACTTTTAGACAGAAAAAGGAGTCTGGATTTTGTCACTTCATTTGGATAATAGGAGGTAGGACAGGGCTTATTACACACCTTTGAGGACTATTTTCTTAAATTTTCTGCCAAGAGACAGAAGAAACAGAGAAGACAGAAGTGAAATCTATATGTTCCAAACTTTCTTGAACATCTAAACCTGCTTTTATAGCGCCTGTCCCAAACCATCAATCCAGTGTGAACATGACAAAGATAAGTGTGGCTGATTGTCCTCAGCAAAGGTCAGTGTTAAAGCTGATGTACAGTTGAACATAACAGTAATCCAGAGTGTTGGCGCAACAGAGAAAAGCAAAAACCCAACAATGACAAAACATTTGCGAGGCTACAGATGACGTCTCCAAGAGAAGCAGGAGCAGTTACTGAGAGAAGAAGATGGATGAGAAAATTGAGCACAGAAGAAGGGAAGTGGTCTCACAGTTAAACCTAAAGCGTGACGGTTAGAACAGGCCATGTCATCAACAGTTACGTCTTTAATAGAGTCAGTGGACTAATAGCTCTTCTTAATCTCACACACTTAATAATCAAAATATTATAATTGGTCTTAAGAACTATAATGATTTAAATTTGATTAGGGTGTTTGATATGATTTGATTTTTTGTGCACCTCTTGTACAATTTTTACCTACCTAAGAAAAAAGCAGCGATTGGTTGTGACTAGTTGGTGCGTGTTTCTGCTTCAGCAGTCCATCTCCACCTCTGCAATTTTCGGCAACGGTTTCCATCGCCATTGTTAGAAATGAAGCAGGAACTGGAAACAAAAACTAACCCAACTGGCAAAAAATATCCAGCGCCGACTAGCGTTTGTGTGGCTTTGCTACAGAGTGAGCTAGACTGAGGAGGGCATAAGTATAAATGACTCTAACTGGTGCAGGCTGCAGGTTATGGCATCTAGGTCCCACTGTACCCTAAAAGCATCTTAATGGTTATTTAAAAAGAATATAGTGTTTGTTGTGAGCCCTTTTCCACATTTCTTCTTCCCAAGCTCCCATGTGTAGAACCCAGGTAATGTCACTGTATTACATATTTAAAATAGGGCATAAATAAACAACCAGGCAAATGCACACGTCCTTGTTCTGCATCAGACCTGCACTGAGCTACTTTTAAGCCACAACATTTCATTCACTACAACACACACAGAAATAAAGAATACACTCTTTACATTTAAGCTTCAGCAGTCTGTCAAGTCACATAAAACAATTTTCTGTCTGTGACATAATGGCAGAAAATAACCAGCACGAGCAGAAAATCTATCGGAAAAAAAGAAACTTTGCCCTCTTCTGCCTCCCTCTGTCTCTGTAATTGTATCTCCATTGTCTGTTCTTCTCTCCCTCCCTCTGCCTCGCTATCTGTCCTTCCCTCATTGCTTGTCATTCCTTTCATCCATCTGTCTCTGCCGCCCTCTTCCTCGTCACCCTGTCCCAGAGTGTTGAGTCACTCCTTAGGGGTGAGGCAGCGAGTGCAGAACAATCCCTCTGTCTCTGGCCTATCAGCCGTCCTTTGATAGAGCTGCGGTTATTGATTAAAATGTCTGAGAGCTCGGCCTTCTGGGGCCCGGAAGCTTTATTCAGCCCTCTCCGTTTGCTCTTCATGCTCACTCTTCCTCCATCTCTTTCGGCGAGTCTTCCTCTTTGCATAAGAGGAAGACCCCCCCCCCCCCCCCTTTGACTTCCTCCACCCCTATTTTTCCCCCTTTTCCCTTGATTTGCTCAAGGCAAGTCAGGCCGCTGATTTGCGAGAAGTTAATGCTGCCATTTCCCCTCTCCGTCTGTCACTGAACACGTGTGTGTCAGGACGCATACGTGTCACTGTCTGAATTGACAAACCACAGACTCCCGTCACTCTTTATTTTATACAGTGTGTTTGTAAATGTTTATTATTGCGTACTGGTGCCTATATTTGACAACTTAGATTAACTAGCTGAACTTTTTTAATCTGTCCATATTCAGAAAGCTCAGCTCAGTCTAGATTAAGAGAGATTGCCATTAAAATAATTACATGGACTGTATAAATAACTGTTCTTTAAAATAAGCTTTCATCATTTTGGCAAGATACCCCACTTCAATCAGTGGCCTTAGTATTAGGAACACCCAGACAAGCTAATTAACTCGAATATGAGAATCTAAATTGTTGCTTTTGTCGAAAACATTTTACAACCATTAATTGTCGCTGGGTCATTTCAGAGGTATTGTGTTGCTGAGGCGTTGTTAAACTGAGGGAGCTGTCACGCCTAGGTCGTTGATCCGAAACTGGGGGCGTTTCCCCTCAGGTCGGTTCATTTGGGCGAATGTGAACACTGCGTTTTCACTCCATTCTGGAACAAATCAAGCGAACTGAGACCAGGACAGAGACCGGGACTGACTGAGAGGGTGGTCTCAACCCGCTAGTAATCGCTCCCGGAGTGATTTGTTTGCAGTGAGAGCACACGTTACGACATCTCCGGAGGAGAAAGCGCAGGGTGAATAGTTCGCTGTGTGCGTCTTCTCCTTCAGACAGTGCATCTTCTCAGACATAGACATTAAAACAGATGCTGGATCAAATTGGTTAAAAAAGTCGTGACCAGTCACAAAGTGTGTGTCAAAGGGCATGTCAGAACAGAACTCATTTACTTCCTGAATCAGAACAAAATAAAGGTGTAAAGGTATTTCAGTATGTGACAAAACTATGTACAGCATCTAAATAATTATAAATGATAACTACAACACACAGCAATAAATCACGTTCAATTAACTCCTCT
The DNA here is from genome assembly GCA_005024645.1 of Planiliza haematocheilus. Lineage (NCBI taxonomy): Eukaryota > Metazoa > Chordata > Actinopteri > Mugiliformes > Mugilidae > Planiliza > Planiliza haematocheilus. Next base: position 7,952,758 of record SRSE01000649.1, on the reverse strand, counting down.
CCCAAACAAACACATTACAATAGTCCTAATGATATTCAGATGGGATTTGTGACAGAACTATTCCTGCGTGTTTTTTATCACAGAGCATTAGTAAAATCAGTCAGGTTTAAACATGTCAGATCATTTTAAACACAACTGCTGCATCCAAGCAAATAATCTCTACAAAGACTGTACTAATTGTTGTCCAATCAGTACTGAATTTAAACACACACTAGGTTAAAGACAGACTGATTGCTCTCCTCTCTTCTAGTTCAGACTATCCTTTCTTTATTAGCTGAATGCTACCTCTTGAAGCAACAAGACAGGCGGATACCAAATGATCTTCTATATAGGAAGGGACCGGTTAATGAATTCAGACACACACGAGTGAGCTAAGCTGTTGAATGTGAATGATGTTATGTTGCCAGGCGATGGGCTGCGGCACCTAGTAATTGAGGTGTGCTATTTTTATTTTTTTTTTTTAATCTAAGCTGCTGGTTAATGGGTTCAGACACATGGTAAAGTGCTAGAGAAGAGTGCATTATACACTCCATGTTGAAAAAGACAAACATTCATTAGGGAAAACAACATCATTCCACTAAAAGAAGATGCAGCAGAGCAAGGGTCGAGTGAACGGATGCGCCCATACTGCTCTCCTGTTCCCGTCCCATCTACACAACTCTACGGATGCATTACAGCTCACGGAAAACGCCGCAACAGTCTTGAACAACGGAGTGGATTCATAGGTTTTCCATCATCACTTGCAGATTCTGCAGCAGGAGGAGCTATTTCCCATTTTGTCACAAACTACAGGGGAAATGCATTTTCTATTTTGATAGACTTGTTTAAGAATTGTTCTTATATGTGAGTATATAGTATTTTGAGTAAGATATATTCAGCTGCAGCCTGATGTGCTGTCGGGCTGGAATAGCAAACGTCTTCAGTGACTGAAAATTTTACAATCACTTGCCAAAACATTAAGTGCATTTGTGAAAACAATGGATTGTATATAATATAATAGGCCTGTACTAAGCCCCCCTTCATGACTCATTTATTTTTGTTGAAACCGCATTAGAAAAGTGCTGATTCAACTGTGTGATCGTTTTGGAGGCGGTGGTTTGTGGTGCTGTCAAAATGGGGTTGTCAAAATAACAGAAACATGTGTCAGTACAGCTGAATGCAGTTCAGTAGCACTACAAACCACAGCCTCCAAAATGAGTTGATTCAACAGCTCTCAGTTATTTTCATGAAGCTGAGATGTGGTGTAGGACTTAGAATGCATTTGCTTTCACAATTGTACCTAATGAAATGGGAAATGACTGAATGTGCTTTTGTCCCACCTGTGCCGTTTTAAAAGTTCTCATCCCTGCAGTCATGTCATTAATACTCAGCGTTTTGGTTCTTTTTCTTTTTTGGTAATTCATTTGGAGTAGTTCTTATTCTTTTAACACTTTAACATATGTGATTCTCCTTCTCTTTCCCAGTTTTACACCTCCTACTCTGCACACAACCACACGAAACATCTCAAAACAGGCCCCCACTCGTCTTTAATTGTCTCTTGGCTTCTTAATTCAGCTCTGTGTTTGTTGTTTAGTAGCCAACAAGTGTAAGCCCGTTTAATGTACAAGCAAACCTGACCGCTGTACTGGAATGCATGTCAGATTTTTTTTTCAAAGATACATTCGTCAGAGCTTTACACAAGTGAAAGTCACCAGAAGAAGAATAGACAAGATACGGTGTTTGCTGAATCAGCAAATACTGCCGCCAAGTGTACAGTGTCTGTATGTCTATAAAAGCTTTTGCATCCAAAGAGTAAAGAGCCAGCGCCCATGAGTATTACTTCCTGGCATTTTAAATCCTATTGGGTACCGGAACAAATTAGTTTTTATATCTGTTCTTTCCTCTCAGGTCCCTCAGTCTTCTACTGGGAAGGGAAAGGAGAGAGCTGGTAGTCAAAGAGGAGACGGGATGTGTCGTCTCGAAGGCCTGCTAAATGTCCTGCTCATAAAAGCCCCGGATGGATGAGTTTAACTTGACATTCATGACCCCCCGAGCTGTTGGCAAAATGCTAATGATTTGTGATTGAACTTGCACGTTCCCAAAGGACTGACACGCCATTTCCACAAAGCCTCTCTGCCAATCAGGAGCCTAATACAAGACGGTTATGTGTGTATTTCCTAATATAACGTAACCATGGGTGAAATCGAGAGGCGACAAACGCTTTCCATTTCATGAGCCCATATATAACATAATCTGAACGGAGCCTGGTACCTGTGTTGCTTATCATTCGCCTCTTTCTTTTAGTTTCCAGCCTGCCTCTTCCCCGCTGATGGTCCAACAGAGGCGAAATAAAATAAAATGCTCAAAGCTGAAATGATTAGTCAACCAACACAACTATTTCAGTCAGTCAATAACTGGTTTAAATAAGCCTCCAAGCAAAAATGACAGCAATATGAAGGCCTCAAGGTGAATTCTAGAAAACTGTAATATGACACAGACCAACCAGTTAACAGTTGCTTTCAGAAAAGAATAATCACCCCGATATTTACAATAATTGTTAGTTGCAGCCCTAAAACTATGTTGCTTACTGGCTTTTGGGGATACACTGTGATAGTTAATAGGATGGATGGACACCTGAATGTCAAAGTGAGAAACCGCCGCACCGGGTTGTTTTCAGGATTTCAAAAACAAATCTGCATGTGTCAGAGAATTTCCTCTAGTGCTGTATTATAGCTTCAGACGGCGACAAGATGTTTTTATGTGTTCTCTTAAACAGCAGCAAACTGCGTCAACGCCCGTCAGTCATGCATCGTTAAGCTCAAAAATTTTTCCCAGATAGTTTTAAGTGACTCATGAAAATAAGAGCAAAAATAACAGTCAAACTAAAATGTCTCACCTTGAGCGAACACTATCACTTCACCTATTTTGCCATTCAGAATGAGGTTCACCAGTGCATGCATGTCTCTATTTTTATTGCTCAACAGTGCATTAGACCAAGACAGCTGTGTCATCACACATTGTCTCCAGTTGCTCAAACGCCATGCTACGGCAAAGAAACCAGCAAAGAAATCTGACAGTAACACCACATTACAATATCCACACGCTGGTGCGTTTGTTCATACACCGATTTAGCAAATTGATGATATTTTAATTCCCCAAATGGCTGACAGAGCTCCTGTTCCAAAGCTAAACATGACAGCTAAATGTGGTTATTATGTAAGACAAAGATGTAAAAGGTTTGTTTAATCATAATGTTTGCCCAAAGTGACTGGTTCTCATTTTGAGTTGTGATGCATCGTGACAACTGCAAAAAGGGATTTCAGCGCACAGTACAAAGTCACAATCGGGCAACATTGTGATTAGCTGCATTATTAAGAGGCGCATCAAAACTGTGGCGGCAGCAGCCCCCCACACAGTCATGGGGTACGTGTCAAATGGTACGCGGTACAACGGGGCGTCCTGTTTTAAAATGACTGTATCTCACGTAAGTCGCGTTAACGTGTACACATCAGACTGGACATATTCCTGCCACCGCGTAAAGCAATGAATTTAAATCCAACCGTTTTCGTCCTGCAGTCTGCCCAAACCCTTAGCTGACAAGCAATATCACAATACATAATTTAGCATTCACTAGAGAGGAGAGGAGAGAAGAGGGGAGGATTAAATCAGACGCACAAATCACACATCTTATAATGTCAGGATTTACCAAACGCAGGCTAGCTCCTGTTAACTGTTTGAAAAAAAAAAAAAAAACAAGAGTAAGATTTATGGCATAGGGCTGCTGTGGTCAGTTTTCAGAAAAGCATTCTGGGCACATGATTTCATGATACTAAATCCTCATTTAAAACTCAAGGAAAGCTGAAATGTAATCAGTTTTCCTGTTTAAATTTGCAATCTGCAAAGAAATCCACTCAATTACGCACAATAATTTAATATGTGTCCACAATCTAGGATTATATTATCTCTACAATCATTTCACTCCTGTATGTTAAATGCAAACATTTGAACTGACTTAAATCTCAATTATCATCATTGCTCTTAGGGGTGTTCCCCTCCTTCATCAGCCTTAAATAACCCTCCATATACTCCCTCAGTTTCATTGACAAGCAGGAAGAAAAGAGGCAATGCTGATGTTTTGCTGTTCAGGGCTGCCCTCAAAGAGTTCTTCTGCAGCCATCATATGCTAATATGCATATTAAGTCAGCTCACATTCAGGGAGATTTCCTTAGACACACCAGAAAAGTAGTTTGATTTGTTTCCTGTCATATTTCAGAATTAATGTCACCGAGGCAATGCTGTGGAGACGGTAAATCACTGACAAGGATGACGAGAGGAGAGGAGAGGAGAGGAGAGGAGAGGAGAGGAGAGGAGAGGAGAGGAGAGGAGAGGAGAGGAGAGGTGACAGCATTAAATGTCCACTGTTAAATATTCAATTTATCAGATATTAAATAATAATCAATTACAAACTCTTAATCCTTGACATCCAGAAAGCACTACGATGTAAAACTATTACTGATTCTGCCGCGTGTGGGCCCAGGAGGTGTAGGCTGAAGAACATGTCACATGCATAACGATCACAGCACGTCCACATATAGCATCCTGGATAGAAATTATAATGGAGCTGCTTTTCCATAACAGTGAGGCTGAAACATCCATCTCTTCAAAGGGTAAACTGTTGCAGCTCAGCTTAGGTGAGTTCTTGGTCATGCAGCGCAGAGAAAGAAAGGAATGTCACCAGCACTATGGATACAACACACTTCTGTCCTTTTTTTTTTATCTCTCCCATCAGAAGAGAAGAAAATAAAACATTTTAGCTTGAGTTTTAAGCTCCGGGTGGAGCTGCAGCAGGGAAGTTGACAGAGTAAGTTAGAAAAACACTTTCCATTTAACATACTTTACTTTTTCCCATGTGCAGTTATAACAGATGAAAAGCAACACATTAATAAGGCCCAGGATGGAGCAGCGGTGATTGGCTGGTAGTCACTGGATACAATACATTCCAGACTGACAGCTGGATGGTGAGTCACTCAGAACGTCATTCCTTGAAGCCTCTTTTATTGAATCGTGTAGCCGTGTTCTTCTTGCTCCGTATTGTGAGTCATTACAAAGGAAACGCAGCCAGTTCTCTGGCTATGATTACATGAATGCTAACGGACCAGTCCCATCTGAAGGAATTTCAGTCAGATTGTGAGTTTTTTCTCTGAATAAGTTCTTTCTGTTTGCCGCACGCTGGTAAAATACAAGGTGACCTCTGAGAAGGACAGAAGCATGGCCATAGCAAAATGTTCAAGTCTTTCAACAATGTTCTGTTATTCTATTCTTTCTATTGTATTGATCTTTCTGTATTCTTCACCTTATCCTTGCGAAATATATATATATATATATATATATATATATATATATATATATATATATATATATATATATATATATATATATATATATATATATATATATATATACATAGGAAAATAGGAAACTCTGATTAAGTTATCAATGAAGAGTTATTGTCCATGTAATCATAGCCACAGACTCACCAGCTCTAAAAGCACAAAGTGCTCAGCAGATGAGATCAGTACCAAATGCTGCATGAACCTGATGAGTGCGTAACTGTTTTTGATTCATGCACCAATGGCCTTGATTATGTCAATGGTGTTACGGCTGCAGTGACTTTACAGCTGTGCTCCTGGTAATATCATATCTATTTGGGCGTGTGTCACCGCTGACATACACCGGACGCTATGGAGAAGACTCATCCTGTTTTGGCAGCCGCAAAGGTCACTCTCAATTATAACATTGCTGTTCAGACGAACCTGAAGAGAAAGCAATGAAGAGAAGATAGTGGATACGAACACTGACGGTTGAATTTGGAGTAACGGTGCAGTTGGCTACGGGTCTTGGACTCCTGTCATGTAGTAATATGTTAGTGGAGTGGAAGAAAGAGCAGGAAATGAGGATGACAAGACCAGAGTCAACAGTCTTGTTCTGCAAGCGCTGCAGTGAGCAGGCAAGCCGACTTCTGTCGCTGCAGCTATGTCTTGCTTTGCATACTTTATAATGTATGCTCATGAAGTATTAACCAGGTAACATGTGTGCCACTTTACTGCATGACACATCTTCCCGTGCCTATTCTCCACCTTGACCCCTGTGTGACGAGTCTCATATCATGATAAAACTGATACAGCGCTTCATAAATGATGGATGGCAGAAAATGCAGCAGCCGACAGTTATTTCTTTTAAATCCAAACATTGGAAATCTTTATGAAAATACAAACAGACTTAAACTCTTACATAAACAGAGCGCGTCGCTCAAACATTCACTGGCGCTTTTACTGATGAAAAGAAAAATAGCGGCAAACAAAACTTCTAGAGACGGTATGTGTGGAGCGAGGACAGCTCTGTAACTATAACCAACATTTTAAAGGTTTTAACGCGGTTTGCTGTTTGACTGTTGCTCTTTTAGTTACATCGTCTGGCGGCACCGTCTTTAATGGTACCTGATTGGAGAAGTATAATAGCAACAAGGCCCACCTTGATTACTTTCATCATTTGTCATCATTAGCTGTATTGTGTGGACCCCCACTAGATATATAGAAACTAAAAAGAAAAAAGAGCAAGGGTCCATTTAGCTATGGTTCATTTTAGTTCAAGTTTGTGGGAATAATAGTGTATAAGAATAGCAAGGACACATATGAAGAGAACCGTAGAGATGCTCTCTTCAGATGTGACATTTAAGAAGGAGAGCTGTGTTAATAACTGTATTCATCTTCTATTTTATGGTAAAATTTATCACCACATCTATAAAATGCCAAATCCAGTGTAATAATTGAACTCAGAAAAGGCCATACTGTCTCTCGTAATACTTTTATATCCATTCATATTGAGAGGAGAAGGCAGTAACACTGTGTGTTGAGTATGATAAAGCTGGCTGCATTATGTTTTCAGAAAAAAATAAATCAAGCGATTTGGTGTGATACTATTTGGGGTGTCATTTCCTCAAGCATTTTCTTCATGTATTCCATTTTTTGGGATAATAATATTAGGGTAAAAAGTTTCCTGGTCACCCCCAAGCTGTTTTTTAAACGAGCTAACCAGTAAACTTCTTTTGCAGGAGGAATTCTTATCTCATCTAATGTCAGCCTCGAAGCAAATTACAGGGCTGCACGATAGCTTTACTACGCCATGTAATCCACAGCCAATTAAACATGTATAATTTTTAATTGGCGAGCGGGATGACTCAACAACCCTCATCAGGAACACAGATTACTGCCGGTATCTAGTAACTTTTTATGCAGCGTTTCATTAAAACAACAGATTTCATGTCTTAGATATGATGTACCGATTAATGATTTCCACATTCAACCATAAATAATACTCTGATTAACATATCAGTCATGTTGACGGAGCCAACTGTGGAAACAGAAAATAGCTTGCTGAGCCGGGGGTTTGCAGATTGATTCCCTGGTGAGGCAATGTGTTACTGTATGTAAGTGATGCACAAATCAACCTGTAAGATATATCTATGGCATCTTCACCAGTTCCATTTATTGCATGGAATCATTACACTCATGCCTCTTTTTTTTTTTTTCTTCTTCTTCTTCTAAATACGGAAAAGCAGATCGGAGCTTGCACTGAGCTGTCACAAGTAGAAACTGTTTTTCACAAACGCGGCAAAGCAATCTGGATTGATAGATTGAGAGTGAAGATTCAATATTTAGGGAAAATTTAAAATTAAAAAAGTTATTAAAAGTTTAAAAAGCTTGACTGACTAGTAGGGATCCTCTTGATTATATTATATTATATTATATTATATTATATTATATTATATTATATTATATTGACTAAAGGCATAACAATAAATAATATTTAACTAAATTAGCATGGGCCAATGCAATATATGAAACTATATAAAAAGATAAATCACAAACTTATAAATATGGTAATTGTATTAGATTGATTATGAAATGTAATTTACAGCCTCAACATAACATTATATTATGACATAATTATATAGTAACATAATATACATGTTAATCTAATAAGTGATATATTTTATACATATAAATGAAGTAATTAGGAGATATTGCAGAGACGTTAGTCATTAGTGCGTGAATAGAGAACCACAAAGGCTCGTTGGTTGGCAGGCTGAGCCACAATTGACTGCTGATCTACAAGCAATTATCCTTTTCCAATTTTCTGACCATAATTCTCAGGTAAAGGATCTATCATCTAATTAGTCACTGCTTCCAGCCAAAGGCGCATTACTGCAGACGGCGGATAGAAACAGGGACAAAGTGGATCAATCAGAAAGAAACACACACAGACTGGCAACTGCCAGCTCACTTATCTAATACAGTAAAAGAAAACCCATCCAAAAAGCTTCCTTATTAAGACTTCAGAGAATAGTCGAACGCTGTTATGCAAGTAAAAAGTACACACAACAAACCGATTAGTAGGGAGCGAGAGTGGAGGGGAGTGGTTGGAGCAGGAGACAGAATGAGATGGAAAAAAGTAAAAAGTCAGGAGAGGGAGGGAGCAGTTGGGAGGGAGATTGAGAAATAGAAATCACGCTTCAGGACAGAGAGCGAGCAAGAGGAAGGAGGAGAAAAAGGACAACAGTCTAAAAAGGATGAGGCAATGAGAGGAGAGGATCCAGTAGGAGGAGAGGAGCAGGGGAGAACATTATATCAGATTTGAGTGGAGGAAGTCATTTAGTTAAATTTAGCCATCATTTAGAAAGCTTTTCATGTCCTCCTAAACAACTCTACACCAGCAGGCTACTGGATGCCACAAAATGCCTCCTGCAATCAAAATTAGGAAAGGAGGGAGGGCAGAGAGAGGAGAGGAGAGGAGAGGAGAGGAGAGGAGAGGAGAGGAGAGGAGAGGAGAGGAGAGGAGAGGAGCAGGCTGGCTATGTGACACCTCTCTCTGTTCTCTGTCTTAGTCAGTGCAGTGACGTCAGCTTTTTAACAGCACTGGTGTCAAATCTGGCCTCCCTCCTGTTTCTAGTGCCAGGAAGACAGCCTGAAAGAGATTATTAGATAGTAAAAGTGGATTTTTCATGTATATATATACGACGTTTTTCATTTTTTGATCACTGTAATTTAAGCACATTCTTACAGAGGATGGACACAGCATCAAGGACACCTGTACAACAATATAATGGAGCATTAGTGAAGCTTTGAATGTATTACGTTGCACTGTGCACTTGCCATTCTCTCTACACTCCCACTTACAGAGGAAATTGCTATCAGAACAACAAACTGGGAACAATGGCACTGCTTTGTAAAGAGCAGTTTACAATGTGTTTGGCAATGGCATTTGTACTACAGCCTTTTTCCTCAGAGCGCCTCATTCATCCGTGCAGTGACCAGGATACAAAGGTCAGATCAAGAGTAAAATAAAAAGAACGTAATGCCAACGGCTTCAGAGGCTAGTCCCTATACTAAATGTACCTGTTCAGAACAGGCCGACCTCAGTCTGCAGCTTTCTCGAGGACCACTCTGTACGTTCTTGAATCCTGAGGAATACACCTGCCCGTTACATAGCCGTGTCCCCCAGCAATGCTAAACCTTTGCCTCGCTAAAAGTCCCTCCTTAGCATAATTGCACCACTTTATTTGCAATAAAATTCAGACAGCAGCTTGTTTGACCATGGTTTTTCGCTTGCGTTGCCGCAATAGCCTGAGGAGCCGAGCTAATGGGAAGCGAGCTAGCCACCAATAAATAATCAAATAGAAACTCGACTTTTATTAGTGAGGCATGAGAAAATAAACAAAGAGAAATCTGATAGTCACTAAAGATAGCGTCTCTTTCACAACGCGTGGTAATAAGCGTGCCTTTTCAGATAACAATGAGCCGCCGTCAACAAACGAGTGGCTGAACACACACTCGTCCAGACAGCAGCTATAAGATAAGGGGACCCCTCTAGCAAGGTTCCCTACTGAGATGTCATTGCAGATTTTCCATGGGGAGTTAAATGGGGAGGGGGCTGCGATCACGGCAGTTGGCAAACTTTGATAAATGTCTGTGGGGTAACGTTTGTCAGCTCTAGAGGGACCTCTAATGATGTGTCCTGACTGCAGGTGAAAAGGCACCAGGCTACAGTTAACTTCAGTGGAAGCAGGCAACATGAAGCCACTGACTGAGGCTGGACCCTTGTCCCTTCAGAGATGTAGTGAAGTGTTCAGCATTACCTCTTCCTTTTGCTCTCCCCAAAATTTGGAAGAAAAACATTAACCAGTTCCCAGGTCTACTTAAAACTTTTTACTGGGATTTCTGCTAAAAGAAAGCAGCCTGGCAAAGGGTGGCAGCTACTAAGACAGGATGAGATAATTCTTTATTTATTCCACAGTGGGGCGTGTAGCGTGCATTTTTAATGCCTCAACAGCATCAGTGCAACATTAAGCTGGCACCACTTGGCCACTTTGTAACTTTGTTGTTAGTACTGGGAACGAAGCAACGCAGCCTGGGACCCCATGCAGTTGCCTTCCTGCTCTGTATATCCTGGCTGACTGTCATGAAAGAATAACAGAAAACAACTTACAGCCAAACAACTGCTCATCCAAACAAGCAATACAGCCGCTAAGTGGGAAGTAGATCGGATGATTGGTTGTCGAGAAAAGAAAAGGACAGATGCACACACACACACACACACACACACACACACACACTGTGGCCTTACTATCTTTATGGGGAACTTCCATTTTCATAAAACCTTCCTAACCTTAACCTTAAAACCAAGTTAACTATGACGATTAAAACATTTTGGTCCCCAAAAGCAGCAGGACCCCACAAATATAATCGACTCCACCAATATATAAAAAAAAAAAAGTATGCGAATGTGCGTGCACACTCACTCCCACATTGTAAAACTCAAAGTATTCCTCAGAAAGATAGCTGTACCAGAACACACGCACACTGAGCCACGGACATTTTCCTTGTTTTTATGGAGCGATATTACAAATAAAACATCTAAAAGGACTCTGCAGACATCTAAAGAGCAATGCATCTATCTCCACACAGCGCCTAACACAAACACAATAACCACAGGAAGTGCATTAACTCTGCAATCATTCAGTTTAAACTGCACGTGGAGGTGAATCCTGCCCATGATTAAATATTAATTATAATACAGGGGAGACTTGCAGGAGCTCTTGATGCACAACATTAAAGTCTTATGTGCAAGACTAAGGGAAAGCAATGTTTTTCTTCAACAGGAAGTTCTTTTTTTTTCTTTTTTTTTCCACCTTTAGCTGGCAAGTGCCAACGGGAGCTAATGTATAAAGAATGTACATCTGCAGTGTGAGCTCTTCGGATTTAGTGCGCCTCTCGACCCTTGCACTTCTGCCGACCTGTACAAAAGCTAAATAATTCCATGTTTTCAAACTAAATCATTTAAAGTAACAACACAGTAACACCGTCTTTGTTTCTTTTGCCTTTGGTGTCCCTTGATTCAAAGTTACTGTAACTCCTTCACAGTGTGTTTCAGCAAGTAACACTACTTATCATCTAGTAATACTACAGTATAAGTTCTCGTATGTACTTGTACGCAGCTTTAACAGACCCATTACTCTTCCTTTATAAGTAACACTTTCATCATCATTATGGTGGACGGTAAAGGATGATATATACACTTGTATTGTTCATTAGGGATGAAGACTTCACTTTCCTCCCCTGACAGTTTGGAGTTTAGTATCAGATTGTATTGTTATTAAGCTGTGTTTATTGATACCATCTTCCTGATTTAAACTCTGTCTTGATATGCTATCGTGTTCCTGTACAGGTGTCAGTGAATCCTGGAAACATAACTGTACTGTAAGCTGCTCTGGCACCAGCAGTATGCAGTGGCATACCGCTGCAGCTAAAGAGAGATAATGGCTTATTGTCTGCTTCTCCTCAACCATCAACAGATTAGAGGCATGTAGACACGCAGCCTCTCCCTCTCCCTTTCTCTTCATTTCTCCCGTTCTCCTCCTGTATTTTTTTTCTTCTCGCTTCCTCCCCCCGTCCTCTCCCTCTTCTCCTCTTATCTCGCTTTCTTCTCCATAAGCCGACTCTCTCTCTCTCTCTCCCTCCCCTCACACCCCGTATCATTTTAAACGTGTTCTCTCTATTTTCAGACGTCTTCTTCTTTCTCCTCACTGCCAGAAACAGAAGAAAACTGCAGCGTCAGCACGCCCCCCCCCCCCCCCCCCCCCGACGCCGCCTCCCGCAGCACACGCTCACCCCACTTCACTCCCCGCGCCTCCCTTTCTGTGGTACCGACCAGAAAGCTGTTTTTAATACCAACAGTGGCTGATGTGGCCATCTGACATTCAGACAAATGATCTACGGAAGCGGCAGAGGAAGTAGAGAGGGAAAACGAGCGTGGAAATGCATAGAGAAGGAAAGAGCAAGCAAAAACAAGTAAGAGGCACTGAGAGAGAGATGACCGAGAGGAATATTGCAGAGAAGCAAGAGAGCAAGGAGAACAGGAAGAGGATAAAATGGAGTGAGAAAATAAAAGATTGGCGAATAGAGGAGGAGGAAATGCAGAGGAGCAGAAGTGGAGAATGAAGAGACAGAAGTAGATAGAGGGCAGATGAGACTGTGACAGGAGAGTTATTTCAGTGGTCATATAGACATCTCAATGAAAATGCCAACAACCTAATCAAAGGACTCGAAAGGGCAGAGAGAGAGAGAGAGAGAGAGAGAAGAGTAGAAAGAGACGCCACAAGAAAGTAGAAAGAGAAGGAGTGAGGTGGAGGAAGCTGATGAGGGCCGAAGGACAGAAAGGGACGAGGGGAGAGATGGGGAGGAAGGGAGGGAGGCCAGACAATGAAGGAATGGATGGAAGAAAGAAGGGGAGGCAAGAAAAGCGAGGGGAGAGGGGAGACGGGAAAATTAAGAAGAATGAGTGGCGGGTCGAAAAAGAAAAAGCACAGGAATGAAACAGAGAGAGACGAATCAGAGTCACGGATGAAAAGAGGGGGAAAGACATGAGGCAGGAGAAAAAGGGCAGAGGGATGAAAGAAGAGATGAGATAAGGGATGAGTGGGGGAGCGGGGGGAAGAAAATGGGACGAGAGAGAGAGAGAGGGAGAATCGCTTTCGTCTTGACATTCAAGAAGCATTACTTGAAACTCCTCATAGAAGCAGCTTATTGTCTAATGTGCTGAAGTTGTGCTGAAGGGACCTGATACCGTCCGCGCCGGCAAAAGAAAGTGGAAGAAGTGGAACAAATCTGAGTGGAGGGTGTCGTTCAAAAAAGGCGCACAACTGAAAAACAAAGTTATGCGTATTAATGAAAACAAGGGCACCTGGACTCAATTTCCATCTCTTTGTCTTTGACCGTCTAACAACAAGAGAGACTGACGGCTCAAGACTACTTAGACTGTAGGAGGGTTTTACTTATTTATTTATTTTTATTTTTTGCATGACTTAAGCTAGACAAATAGGCCGGCAGACAGAAAAGCTGTGCGATTTAGCCGTCATTTGTCAGACAGAAGTTAGCGATTGCTGTTGTTCAGCTTTAATGGCCTGTAAAGGACACTGCAACATCAGTTATCATGCAGTGTGTGTGCGTGAGCGTGTGTGTAGCTGACACTACTACAGCTGGAGCCTTTTACAACCTTTTCTTTATTATTTCCTTATCACACTGCTTAAGGCCTTCCCTCCCTCCCTCCCCGCCCTCCTCCTCCTCCTATTTCCCCTCCTTTCCTTCTGCCGTCTCCTCGTTCTCCTTAGCTCCCTCCGTGCTTTCCTCGCTCACTCATCCTTTCCCACTCGTCTCCATTTCTCTCCATCTCGCCACTCCTCTCTCTGCCCTCCCCTCTCTAGCTGACAGGGCGATGTTGCCCAGTTTACAATTTTAGACGTCAGCATCCAGCAAAAAACGATGAATCTCAGTTTTAAGTCATTTTAACTTAAACTGTTTTTAAACGCTTCCATTGCTCAACGTTATTTAACTCAGTTTAATACAATCGAGTTTGATTTGATTTAGTCTGATTTGATTCTACTGGATTTCAGTGGATAAAATCCTGCTATTTCCCTCGAGGACAGCTTAAGGAAGCATTGGTAATAAAGCACATTGCGGTCTTTAATGGAAACAAATAAAACTCAAATTTAACAAGGAACAATTTAACAGCCATTATGTGCTGAGAACGTTTCTTGGCCTTTAGACCCTGGAAACTCATTCTGAACCTTTTTTGCGAGAGTCTAAACTCAGCCTTGCCGTTCCTCCATCTCTCCGTCAGCTCTCTCTCTCCCTCTCTCTTCTCTTGCTCTGCCATTACAAAGGTACCTTGTAAAAAGCTTTCAACAAATCAGCAATTGCCTGAGTCAGTCACGTAGCCAGCCTGTAACACAACCAATCAGCCTGCAAGTCAGTCAATCAGTTTAACAACCAGTCCATCATTTAGTCAGTAAATCAAGCTGACAGTCAGTCAGCCAGTCAGCCTGCTGGCCAGTTTCTCGCCTCTTCCCTCCTTCTTCCTCACCCACCGTCCTCCCCGCAGGGCTGTGCTGCAGTGGCATACTGTACCATGGGAACAGTCCCCCTATTATGTTGGTTTCCGCAAGCTAACATCTATTAACACCCTCCCACTTTCTCCTCTCCATCCCTCTGAATCTTTCCAGCCTCCTTCTCCTGTCTCCTCTGTACTGCTCGCTTTGTGCACCGTGGGACCATTTTTTGCTATGTCCTTACGATGTAGGTTCAACACTTCCAGCGACCATTACCGATCATTAAAAATGGATAGAATAAGAACGATGCTAGTGAAGCAATGATAGCCTGTGGCTCATGCATTTATACTGAAACTTAGACGCACACGCTCAGTTGAAAATGCACAAACACAAATTTGCACACAAAAAGGCAGGTTATTAATGTAAGCAGACTTATAAATGCTCCAAATGGCTCATGCCTTGAAGCACACACGGAGGGCATCAGCAATGAACACCTCCTCACTTAAGGCCACATATTTTCCGCTTGTGCTCTGCGCTGGGCCTCTGCTCATTTGCACACAAACTTCCAGACTTTTTTTTAAATTCCTTTACATGCAGATTCGTATAGGAGCAAATATACCCACTCATGCAACTCGTGTACACAAGCAAACATACATAAACAAATTCAAAACTAACACATTCACTTTCAACTTGCAGCACTACGCTAATATGACACACAGCTTGTACAGCTCTCGCTTGGTTGCTCTCAGAAAAGCTGTGTACACACGCATGATGACTAGACTCTGCCTCACACTTTTAGCTTACGCATGGACATTTACACACAAAAGGGCACCCGAGCACAAAATAATCCCCTCACTACTCCCCCTAACACACACAGCTCCAACCTAAACCTAAGCATTTTTCTTTTGAAGGCTGAGACAAACACTTACAGATGCAGACTCTTTATTCTATAAAACAATTCATCTTCTGCGCACTTTTTACAGATAGAGTGGTACAACAACACCGATACACTTTGCAGAGCAGTGAACCTGTTAGCGTGAGTGACAGCTTCACATTAAAACGCCGGACTTTTCAGCAGATAAGTAGAGTACTGATAATTTGACTAAAACCGCAAGGAAAGACGGTTCAGAAGGGAGGTGGCTGTCAGTAAGAGAGGAACGTAGAGACAGAGACTCTAATAAACAATCTGAACCCTTTGCCAACCTGGAGACTAATTATTACTGTGGCGCTGTGCATTTCCTTCTGTGTGTCTCACTGTCTCGCTCCCTCACTAAAATCACATTAATGGATGAAAGTAGCTTCTGCTGCTGCTGACTCGTCGCTTTGAAATGGAAATGTAACTCATTGGCTCCATATGTAGAACGCGCAGACGCACACACTCATGCAGTACACGGACACACACACACACACACCCACCAAACACACACAGAGCAGAGGTGTGCTCTAACAGTGTCGCACACACACACACACACTATGCCCTTAAACCATGGAACTAAGTGAGAGAAAAACTGAAATAACACTAATGTAACATTAACAGAGACATTAGCTTGCTTAATGTTAGCCCGCTAGCCAGCTATCAGCCTACAGCTTATAGAAAATGTCATGCTAACAGAGAGGCAAAGCTGAAATAATAAAATAGCACAAGTGCTACATTAACAGACACATTAGCCTCTATATTTAGTGGGTGGCAGCAACAGACCAACAGATACTTTAAAGCTGCAGGGTGGTACAGCAGATGGACCTGACGGGCCTGTTCAGACCATGCATCAGGATTGGATCTGGGCCATCC
This sequence comes from Planiliza haematocheilus, assembly GCA_005024645.1. Taxonomy (NCBI): domain Eukaryota; kingdom Metazoa; phylum Chordata; class Actinopteri; order Mugiliformes; family Mugilidae; genus Planiliza; species Planiliza haematocheilus. The sequence continues at coordinate 7,936,547 of SRSE01000649.1, read as the reverse complement.
GATCGCAAGTGGCCAGCATAAAAGACAGGTGTGAACACCCCCAGAATACATTTGAGAGATGCGATCTCTGATCACATTTGCAGGCGGTGCTTGTCCCACATATGTGTCCGCATTCCTTGGGCAGTGTGAACACACACACACACACAAAAAACACACTATGAATGATCGTCTAAAGCAGTAAACGACTTTTTACAATATTCTATCTTTGTAGCTGTTAAGCTAATTAAACAATATATACATCTAAGTAAGAATGAACAAATAAAAGCATTTAATACAAGTACACAAGTGTGTTTTTGTGATCAAACAACATATCGGCATGAGATCCATGTTGATGTATTCGAAGCTGTGTGTGCTTAATTGAAGTATTTTTTCAATCACCAGAGTTATTTGCCTTCATTATCAGCGATTGCTGTGCATATGGAAACTTCAAGAATTGGAGTTAGAATTTTAAACCAGTTTTGTGTTGGTCTAACTAACATCAGGGTGAAGATTAAATAATTAATTGTTACATAATAACTTAGCATGTGAAGCCAAAGTCATGACGCACACACTGGAACAGCAGTAGAGATCCATTGGAGACAATGCTGTGCTGCACCCCAGATGATGTCTGTGTTTATTTGATCACAGAGCATGAAATGGAGATCAGATCTGGACGCGTGTTAATGCGAGATCACACAGATGGGATCTTAATGCAAGGTCTGAACAGGCCCTATAACTCAATATCTTTATTCAAGCTAAAACATCTCCAGCCCGCTCAAGTGTCCTTGAGCAAAACACTGACTCCCCACCAGTTCCTACTAGCTGACCCTGCACTGTCATCAAAAAGTAATATTCCCTACCTGGATCAGTGATTACCATTTTACTTTTATCTGGGTTATTTAAGCTTGCAAGCCCTGGGATATGCCACAGTAAGGTATGGTTTTAAATTCAGCTCAACAAAGGTGCTACATTAAAAAGAAGAAAAAAAGTCAGGTTCTCCAGCAAGGAAGTTGATCTCTTTGCTAAAATGTATGTTTGTCATATGGCAGCACATCCAGTACAGTATCATCCCAAAGTTGTAACATGGGGATAGTCTCTGCATCTGTGGATCATCCCATACTTGATACTTCAGTTTGGGGTCTAGTGAATTTAGAGGCCAGGTCAACACCTTGTGCTGTTTTTCATGTTTTTTAAGTTGTGAGTGCTGGGGCTGCATCCTACTGAGGATGACTGCTGCCATCAAGGAGTATCATGGCTATGGGGTAGGGGGGTCTGGTCTGGTCTAGGTGGGTGGTACCATCCACACCAATGAATTTCAGGTCTGAACGTTTCCCAGCAGAACATTAAATTGTCACATGATGGTCAATGTTACTCACTTCTCCTGTCAGCGGCTTTAATGTTGTGGCTGATCACTGTATACCATTTCCATATGTTGCCAGGCTTAGAAGATCTGAGAGGCAGCATGTAATGTCTGGCACCTGCAATCTGAATAAAATAGACCTATTTTATGCAAACACGAAGGAGTCAATATGGAGCACCTCTGCCACCAGAATGCACTGCACGGTCGTTAACATCGTAAACGAACGGAAAGTGGTGGAAATTATGCACTTTACTGGAACTGGCAAAAATGTACCATAGCTGTTGACGTTCTGAATAATCTGTCAAATTAAATTTGGATATTGGTTTTCATGGATGTCTTGTAGTCACACCGAACGATCTTTCATTATGAACTCCAGTTGAGAGGTTCATTTCATGCTTATTTTTAGAGCTGGCTGCCTGAGTAATCCTGTGTTATGAAATAACCCTCAGCTCCCACCACAGCGAGGCATCTGCACACCAAGGTACAAGAAAAACAGCAACAAACTGCTGTCTCAAAAGCAAAGTTTTTACCCTTGATATAAATTAGAAGCCGTTATAGCTTGTTAGATCACATAGCTCAGCGAACGTGGATTTAGAGTTTGGTGAAAAGCATACAGTAGAAGTTTATTTAGATGCTGGAAGGATGCGGGCAAAAAAAAAAAAATAAGCCCAAAAACAAAACTAGACATGACTCTTACTCATGCATACTAATGGGTGGTAAAAACACAACAGCCATGCAACAGAACTTTTATGACATTCATAACTTCAAGCGCTGTCATGCCATTTCATAAGATATACCCTTGCTCTTTTATTTCCCTTTTTTTCCTGCTGTCCTCTTGGATTTTAAATGACAGATAGACGAGAGATTCCGCTGTGTATGATGCGGTATTTACTGCCAGCATGAAATATCTGAGTCCGGTCATTAATATTACCAGATTTTAGAGCCCTGTTTGTTCGTGCCTTTAGGTCAGTTTGGCGGATTTCCCTCCATAGTGTAGGTATAAATTCAGGGCAGACAGGGTTATGATGTCATTACTTAATGCCAGACATTACTAGCCGAGCAGCACAAGATGGAAAAGTCATTCCTGATTAATCGTGTCTGCCGGTGAATACATTTTCATTCTCTCCTCCACTTTGTCTCCCCCTACACAGCAGTGTCTCTCCTTCCTCTCTGTCCCTTTAAAACACTTGTTCAGATCTCTGCCTCTACCTCAAACTCTCCCTCTTTCTCTCTCTCTCTCTCTCTCTATCCGTCTTCGCACATATTCTCTTTTCCTCTCTCCATCTCTCACTTACTGCCCTCTCCCCCTGCATTAGTCTACTGTATGTAGGCCACGGCTCTTTTAAAAGTTCTGTCATTCGAACACTATAAAGATAGATTACTCGCTCATTTCGCTCGAGCCAGTGTGGACGGCTAAAAAAGACTTATCCTTTCCAGCACCACAAGCATAATGACCCGTGTATACTTAATATATGTGTGTTCTTTCATACCAATAGTAGAACCGCTCCACTTCATAAGTTCTACACTTATATTAACATATATATTTAAATTTCAGAACTTGTGAGAATGAAAAACAAATGGTTCACTGACTCCAGTGTTCATTAGATCTCTCTGTAGTTGTCTCCATCTCTTTCTCCCTTACACACATTCACACTCCACCTCTTTGCTCTCCACTGAACTGTGTGCTCCGCGGTAGTTAACTGTATTGAAGTGTATGTGTATTCTCTGGTCCCACTGGACATCTAGAAGGACCCTCAAGTACCTGAAAACCATCAGTGCTCAATGAGATGCTTCGCTCTTTCTGCTGCAGGTGCGCACACACACACACATACACAAAAGAATCTCCCCTGCTCTTTCTCCATCTCAGATTGTTTGAAATGAGTGCAGACTTCTGGTGCGACTAAGAGGAATCATTTACAATACAAGCACCTGAAAACACTGAACAAAATGTCTCTCCATCTGCAGCTGTGATATGTGTGCCTGTCTGTCTCGCTCTCCGTGCCTCTGGGTGTGTGTGTTCGTGCCTTTTAGTCTGTCTCTCCCACGTAGAGGTTAAAGTTGTAAGTGCTCCCATGCTTCTCATACACAGAAGGGAGAAAATTGTTAAACACACATACACAAAGGGAATCCTACACAAATGCACGCAGACACACTCTGTCACACAAACCCATCTGAATTTAAAGGGGACACTGGATGCAATTCTCACATTTGGAGCTTTTTTCTACATTTAGTAGGGCGTGCCAGCTCAGAAGAGCTGATAAAAAGCCATGCAGTCAGTTTGTTATGAGTGGTCTGAGAGTGAAAAATGTGTCCTTCAGCGAGCCGTTTTAAATTTGCCTCATTTGTGACGTACATCATTTGTTCTCAGCATAAGACCCGCCCCTGAACCCTGTCCCCTACACAGCTTCAGACCACCCCACAGCCACATTTTGTTTCAACAAGCATCAGCTAAACATCGACAGTGAGACGTCCCGGCACACAAGCTGCTCTGTGCTGCACTGTAAAGGCTCACAAGTATCTACACAACTCAGCCTCAGGAGAAACAAAAGCAAAGTGGCGTTACTTAGTGTACATTTAGCAGAAAATCTGCTTATCACGACTCTTAACTTTACTACAGACATGCAGCGTACCTGTCAATAAACTGTACTAAAGTAAACATCATCTTATTCTTGAGTTAGCTACCTGGCGGGCTAGTGAAAGGCAACTCAGAGTAGCATTAAGTTCACCTAACATTCAGAATCGTCTTGTTCAAACCTTTTTTACGAACTTCTTCGGGGGTCTCCTGATGTTCTGGGTTAAAATGTGGTACAAGTAGGTGGACTGTCATTGAGACAATCATTGAGAATATTTAATGCAACAGAGACTCCGTCAATCATCAAAGAAACATATCAGCTTGTGGAAATGGGCATCCAATGGAAACTGTTGACATTTTCAACATATTTGAACTAACTTTTGATCCTCTTTGATGTTTGATCAAATGACACATAAAACTGGATTTTTTTTTTCCATTTTCATTATTTAAATAAATAGTTTCATATTAGGTGATTAAAACCTGTCCAACCTGTTTCATCTATATGTCTGATGTTCTCTTCACTATTGAACTGTGCCAAGATCTGAAGTGCTCTCTAAGTCTCTTAGACAGAGAAAAAATGTGGATACCTATGATTAATACATTTTTATAGTCTAGCCAGTTGTCAAAATATTATTTTCTCTGTATGGACTGAAAGACAGACCCATAAATGGTGTGTTGGCAAACTCATATCCTGCTAAGAATGTGGCTACACCAAGCTAGTAAAGTTCTAGTGACAGGAAATCTGGAAATTCAGCCTGGTGATTTGATCCCCCCAAAAGAGAAAAGAAAAAGTCTTCAAAAACACCAGGTGACTCTGGCAATAGTTTGTGTCAAAGTGTACGCGTCTACAATCATAAAAGCGATTGCACAAATATCGCCTGCAAAGGAGACGGGCCAATAAAAAGCCTCTGATGATAAAAAGAACAATGGATTAAAACTACACTTGTCACTGAACATATAGAAAGAGCAGTACTTTAGAAATAATGTGATCTGGACAGAAGAATCAAGGCCTGGGTTGTTTGATCACAGTTTTCACTGTAGATATGTTTGGATCAGACTAAAGACAGCGCTTCAAGGGAAGACCTTCACACCAAATGTGAAGCATATTGCTGGGACTGTTACTATCCTCAATTATGAATTCTGTATGACATCAAAGAGTGCTTCAAGATAATGTGAGGCCTTTAGTCCAAAGGATGAAATGTATCCAGAAGTTAGGATAATCAGTCGAGGCACACCAGTAATGTACAGTTAAGGAATAATTACAACTGTGTGCGTTCATCTGTTTACAGTGAGATTAGGCGTTATAACTTTAATTAAAGGTTCATATATATATGAAAATATATGTGGCAAATATTGTGAACACATGACCCACTTATTTAGCTATTCACATACCTTCCTGTGGTACCCAAGGCCTCGGTCAACAGGTGGTCGCATATGGAGGGATCATTATGTATTGATGACATCTCAGCAGAAGATGGTGTGGAACACGAATGAACGTTTTGGGTTCAGCAAACTTTTAGAATATTTAACACCTTATAAATGTGTCGCCAAGGTCAAGGCACACAAGTCCATGCTCGGGTCTAAAATACCTGTGTCTGGTACACACACACACACACACATTTCGGACATTTCACTGGCACAGACTGCTTCTCTCTATATGTCTTAATTCCTTTCAGTTTGGTGAACCTACGGTGAATTTGTATTGGGCAGATAGCTTTGTTTTAATTAGCTATCCCCTCACAGTGGTTGTACGTGTGTGTGTGTGTGTGTGTGTGTGTGTGTGTGTGTGTGTGTGTGTGTGTGTGTGTGTGTGTGTGTGTGTGTGTGTGTGTGTGTGTGTGTGTGTGTGTGTTTCCCATGTGTGATATTAGTATGCCAAGTGGGGACAGACAGCTAGGTCCAATATCTTGTTGTTTGGCATTGATTCAATGTCAGCTAATTGTCACTGTGTGCGTGTACTTTTGTTTGCGTGTGTGTGTGTGCGCGCCTGTGTGCGTGTGTGTCTGTGTCTGTGTGCGAGTTTGTGCATTCGGATCTAAATGTTCTCATAAGGATAAAAACCTTAAAACGCTTAGAAAATAGCAAAGTCATTTAATCAGTCCTAACTTTGAAAAGGGGATTGGAAAATAAGTCACTGGGATGTCCTGTGTGTTGCACTGTGTGTGTGTGTCTGAGTGTGTTTATTTCTGTTAGTGAGTGAGTGCGCGAATGATTAAACAAGTGCTTCATTGCCCCAGTGGGAGTCTAAAATGAAGTTCTCAGACATGTTATTCTCAGCAGTGTGTGTGTGCGTGTATGCGGGTGTGTGCATGCGTGTGTGTCTGTTTGTGCTTGTGCCAAAAAAAGTCTTTTGTACAGTCCCCTGTAGAGTGTAGTTAACAACGTATCAATTATATAAGCACTAGCCGGGTTTATGGGAATTATCATCACAGTTGGACATTAGGACGTTTCTGGGCTGTAACAACCTGTTGATTAATAAGATGACTGTATATTTGCCTCTGAGTAAACTTAAAAAAGACACTGGGAGCTGAGTGCAAAAGGCCATTTTTACAATAATTATTGTTATAACACAGGCTTCCAATAAATGTAATACTGATAGACAATTAAAAATGTAATTAAAATTACAATTAAAGTAATGTAGCACCAATTTTGTACGTTATTATTAATTAAATAATTGTCAGTGAAATAAACTTTTACTGATCGACTAAACCTTTTAGCAAGTTAAAAGTTGTTTTGGTGCTGGTCAAAAGAATTCAAATGGAGCGTTCTCTGATTTCTACTACTACTACTAGGAAGAGAGAAGAAGAAGACGACGAAGAAGAATTCCTAACATTTTTTTACCCTTTTTTTTAACAATAAAAACCAAACACAAATAAAAACTCTCTTCAATAAATGTCTTCTTCATCTGGTCATTTTATTTACGCTTCAGTCCATGTCTAAGAAAATATTTGACTTTTTATGACATTTTTAAGTGACATTTCAGGACAATCAATAATTAGTTGTGTGCTGGAATTTAAAGTGCAACATAACATTTAAAGGGGTGGTTACCATCTGGGGCTTGGGGTCTGACAAAAAGAATTATTGCCACCTTCAGTCTTTCTCTCTCCAGCGGTCTGTCTGCCCTTTCCTTCTCTCTCGCTTTGTCTTCGTGTGTCATTACCTCCTCAGAAACTGAAAAGCTTTATTTGTAATCATCGGCACAGTCCCCTTGGTGAAAGACTGAACGGGTAAATTGCATTACCGGTGAACTTTTTTTTTGGTAAAATTGAGAAGGTTAATTGAGTATACAGTTGCTGTCTTTATACTACGAGAGGGTAAAACCTGAATAAAAATCTGATTTCAAAGCCGATGCGGGAAACACAGATTGGAGTGAAAGATAAATCGTAGGTGATAAGCCACAGTTGCTTCAATCATAAACAGCTTAAAAAGCACTGCTATCATATTCAATCAACATACACAATTCTCCCCACAATCACACTTCATGTCAAATCCCTTTATTTCCAGGTTGACTGCCTGTCTGTGTGCAAGAGGAATACAAATAAAGATAGCATTACCTCCAGAAATGCACACTGTATAACTCCACAGTAGATTAGTGTTAAGAGGAAATAGCTACACACACAAGACCAAGAATTTTAACATGGCAAGAAACCATTTTCTTTACCACAGAGAGGAGGCCTGATCTGATGGGTGCATGTGTATGAGAGAGAGAGAGAGTGAGAGAGAGAAGGGGGGATTGAGAGAGAAGTACAGAGGGACAGGCATTGAGAAGAGGGAGAAGTGCACACAGAGAAGCTATTGATAAACAGAGTAACAGTAACTCTCCCACCAGACGAGGAGAATGTTAACACTTTCTTCTCTGTCCATCCATCTTTAAAACGGGGAACCTCCTCGCTCACAAGATCCCCGCCAACACAGCCCTGCTGGGACCTCTGACACATGGCATCAATCCCCCGTCCTTCCATCAAACTCTCCACAGTCGGCCGAGTGCAGCGCCATAAAATCAGGTTCAGCTATGAGCCATGGGACTCCACATGAAAACCTCTGCTCATTTGTAGACAGAAGCACAAAGTGAGGTAGCTGCCAAGGCGTGCCTCGCACCAAACGAAAATTTCAAGTTTCAGATGTGAAATTTGCTTTAAGCGGTCTATGATTTATTTAGAATTTAATTTTTTTTATGAGAATATCTGCACAGCATGGAGGCCCCCGAATAAACAAGCAGCGTGCCTACACTCTTCCCCAGATGTAGCCCAGTGTTGAGTCCAACTTGGCCACCGCACTCTTACTTCCTCTCACGCGCGCACACACACGCGCGCAATCCCTCGCCGCGCGAGAGTCCTTTTACACTATATGAGTGTCTCTCGCACGCGCCCAAAATGTCACGCGCCAGCTATACCAAGAGCATGGAGCGCACGCGCACACTTACACTCAACTCTCTGTCACACACACACGTACGTGCGCGCGCGCACTCCAATCCTGTCTGCAGCAGCGGAGCCGCACGCATTCTTTCGTCTCGCTCTCGCGCGTACACGCACACAGTCCAACCTGCGAACACCGTGACCACCTCCAGGACACGCGCGCTCGCACATACGCGCACACCGAATTGAAAACCTCCAAAAACTCACCCTTGGACGAGGAGAAATCCCCGATGAGAAGCCCCAGCAGGAGGAGAAGCGGGAGGTCGCGTCTTCGCCTCCCCGTTTTCTTTCCATTCATCCTCCTCCTCCTCAGCAGCAGCTCCGGTGCCAACAAATCCGTCATTTCGCTATTAAATAAATCCAAGCCGGCTTAATTTTAATGCCCTCTCCCCACCTTGCCGCTCTGCTTGGCTGAAGGAAGCGGAGGGGGGTAAAAGAGGACGGCCGCCCCCCCTCCTCCTTTTTCTTTCGTTTTTATTAGAAAAAAATTACAAAACAAAAATTAAAAAAAAAAAAAAAAAAATCACCCGAGGATCAATCACGAATATCCCCCACACACATGTCCATGTTAACGTTTGGACGGGACAACCGGTGACGGGTTGACGGTCTGAGATCGGGCAACACGCCGCTGGTGTGATCTGTCATAGCAGAGACCGGAGGACCGGAGGAGAGAGACAGAGAGATGAAGAGATTCAATGAAGGAGAGGAGAGAGATGGTCGGTAGGTCCGCACAGCACGGCGAGCGAGCGACGACTGAGACAGGGGGAGAGGGAGGGAGAGAGAGAGTGAGAGAGAGAGAGGGAGAGAGGGTGGGAGAGAGAGATGTGGAGGCACAGAAAGACAGAGGTTGGCCTGGGAAGGAAAAGAGAGAGAGGAGACGAGTGGGAGATAGTTGAAGAGAAGGGGTGGGAAGGAAAAAGGGGGGAAATGAAAGAAAGCGTGAATGAGAGGTTAGAAAGGTGGAGGGGCGGAGGGACGAGTGGAAAGGGGGATATCATATAAAGGGGCAATTCAGTGGAGGGCAAGTAAGGAAAGGAATGAGAAAGGAATGAGTTGGTTGAAGTAGAATAAAGGAGGGAAGAGACAGGTCTCACAGAAAAAAGGGTGAAGGAAGGGAGGAAGGAAGCATGGAAATGGAAAAGTAAGGTACATGCAATAGAGCTAGAGAAAAAGAGATAGATGAAATGAAAGAAGCAGGAAGAAAAGGAGGAAGAGGGGTTCTTGGAGAAAGGAGGAGTGGGGGGATGAATAGAAGAATGGAGGAGGTATGGCACGGAGGAAGGAAAAAAAAGTGACATGGATGGATGGAGAAAGAAATTCGGGTGATGAAAAGAAAGGGGGATGGGAAGGGGAAAAAGAGGGAGTGAGAGAGAGAAAAATGAGAAAAAGTAGAGAAAGGGAACTGTATGAAAAGATAAGGAGGAGAGATACGGGGTAAAACAGAAAGAGGGAAGAAAGGATTAGTTTCAGGAAGTACAAAGAGAAGGAGATGGAAAAGAAACAGAGGAGAGACGAGAAGGAGGAACCTCAAAGAATGCCATGACAGGACGGAGAAGAGATGTAAAAAAGGATCAGAGGACAGAAGAGACAAAAAGGAAGGTGGGGAACGATGGAGTCTAGTGGGGGTGAATAAAGGTGTAAAGAGAAAGAGAGGAAGACGAGGGTATAAAGGGGGAGAGCAAGAAATGAGGGGAAAGAAACGAAGGAGACTGGAGTGAAAGGCTGAGGGAAAAGAGAAGCAGCACAGGAAAAAGTGGCAGGCTGAGGAACGAAATAAAGAGAGGGGCAGGGAGACGGATGGAGAAAGATGGAAGGATAGAGATGCAAAAATAGGAGGTTATTGTAGCTATAAAAAGACTGCAGGGAATAAAAGGGAGTATGCTGTTGGCTGAAGAAACACACAACCACACACTACCTCATATACATATACAGATAGATATATATTACACTTTTAATCCTATTTCCAGTCTGTGTGATTTAAAAAGGTCACTCAGTGCCACATAAACACCTCTGATTCTCTATTAGATTCTCTATCTACTGTATGTGTGTGAACGTACAGTATATGCACCCCAAATGGAGCCATGAGCCAGTTATTGATCTCCGGTCCCTCGTGGCATGTGGAGAGGATCACGCTAACAAGATTACAGCGCTACAAACACGACGTGCAGATTTAGCCTGCTGAGCCGCAAGAGACGACCAACAGGAGGCACTTGGAGCCAAATGCAAATTACACGTGTCACTCCAAATTTGTCCCATTACAGTATTTCACAGCAGGTGGTCACCCCGGCACATTCACACGTCTATAAAAAGAGCTAGAAGTGTGTATTCTGGAAACCGACGTGGCTTTTATATGACAGAGATTAAGTTCAAATGACGACGCAGTACTTGCTGCCGCCTCGGCTACAAACTGACCTTAAACTTCGCACAAAACAAGAAGAGATGTCCGGTCAAACCATTCATATATAATTGGAGATTTTTAGTTGAGTATTTTAAGCGGAACGTGGAAGGTCAAATTACGTCTTTAGACAAAGCAAAGTGAATACAAGTCAACAGATGAATAAATGAATCTAGCATGCAATAAATCTCTGAGCAGATCTATTGCATTTCTAAATTATCATCAAGCATGTGTGCAACTAGCAGCTAAAAAAAAAAAAAAAAAAAAAACAAGCCCACAGAATTTGAACTAATCCTCATTTGCGTTAGATCCCCAAATAACCCTTTGGGTCCTATGACCACATGTTACAGGATTTGTAGGCTACAGCAGCCTGTTCATTTTTTTTTTCTTTAAATATTTTTGTTGCTAATCTCCCATCATGCTAATCCACACGAGTAACCTCCTTCCTCCTTGTACAGATAGTTAACCAGCCATCTTTCATGTCACATCCTTGTGTGATATGTGTGCACTGCATGAGTTTATACAGCATGTGTGTGTGCTCTGCTGTTGTGCTACATGCGTGAGTGTGTGTTTCAAGTGTGTGGCTGACAGTGAGTGTGTGTGTGTGTGTGGGTTGAGCCATTTCACAGCGTTACTGTGAGTCATCCATCAAGCTGGTAGCTCTCTGTGCATTGGGCTAGTTTAGTCATTTTTATATATATTTATAAAAACATTTTTTACATCTACCGGTGGGAGGCTTCACAACAGCACACGCTCCTAAAAAGGCTGGAGTTTTCAACCCCGTCAAGAGGGTCGTTTGACACAGCTCACATCTGCTGCTGCACTCCAACAGACGGGCTGATATAGGGAGGCAACGAGACAGATCTGAAAGACAGACAGAGAGACAGATAGATACTAAGGAGAGCGTCAACGCCATGCGCCATTCAGCACCACGGAGAGCTCATATTTCAAAGCACAGTGTAGTTAGGGTGCCATCTACTGGTCAAAAATAGACTGCAGGAGGAAGACGACTAAAAGAGAGTCCCCCCCGTCAAGCATGTACACATGCTGCTGATCATGAATCCTTCACAGAATGCATTACTTCTGTGCGTCCTGTTTTTGTCCATCGCTGCATGAGTTAGCATGCATATACCATGCTTCAGATTACTGTCGAGAAATTATCCCACTTTACATCCATTACTGAAATGACAAGGCGAGATAACGCTGATCACACAGGGAGTTGAAAGCAGCTTCATAGTGTAGGTTGGAGCAGGGCTCTGACGTAGGGTCCACGCCAAAGACCGCCTCTCAATGTGTGTAGTGAGCCACTTTGTTGAATAAAAGCTGCAACGCCTTTGAGGGTGGTCTAGGATGTAATTATATGATTACAGCAGTAATATGGTTAGGCATGGGATGCAGACAGGAATAGCTGTGCTATAATATTCCCATACTTTACATGTGTACTGCTGCGGGGGGGGACTCAACATAAATTCTGGAAAAAAGAGAAAAGCCATAAACAGTTTCTCTACATTCATTGTGGCATTGATAATAAATGAAAATGTCCAATTAAAGTCGTTTTTTGTTTTTAACTTGATCGTGAGAATGGACACAAATAGGTGGAGGTATCATTTGTTTTTGTTTTTTTGTCCCAAAGACGTGCAGAGAGAAAATGTATTTCATTCTGACGTCTCCAGAAAGCAGAGAAAAATGAAGAGAAAATGCCTACCGCTGTGGATATATTCATTACTGCTTTGTTTTTGGCCTCATTATGCAAAAACTGAAAGAATGTGAAGATGTATTCCTCTTTAATGATTATTATGATTATGAAAAAAAAAGGTTGGTTGCTTTGATAAAGGTGTTGGCACCTGTTTCTTATGATATGTGCCAGTTTTTCAAATTCTTGTTTTTCTCTGAATTACACAAAACAAGTCATATAATAGATGTTAAAAGTAGCGTCTTGACTCTAGCTCAGACAGAGGTATAGATGCACTAGATGCATCACTCTGGTCAGGACGGCTGGTCCTTCTGTTAATGGTCAAATTTGGCGTTAATCACAGGCATTTACAGAGTTGATAATCACCAGTCAAAGGCATGAGCATTTTATTTTAATGATCATTTCTTCAAAGCTCCCAGTGACCCAAAGGCTGCAGCTCCACTGGAGACCTCTGTTTTCTCCTCCTCTCTTCTTCAACAAAAAAGAAGTACTGTTGTGCCTTCTGAATTCTTTGGAGTTTAGCATGTTTTCTTGAGCTCTGACCACAGAGGGACAGAAGCTGAAATATTTCAACTTTTAGTAAAACTGTGCGCTGCTTCAGATAGGTCTTCAATAGTCTGAGCAACAGCAGGAGCCACAATCAGCACTCGCTCCGAAATCTGTTTAGAGCCGCTGGAAGGTTCAGGGAGGATTCACAGGGTAATTGAGGATGAGTCAGTCTTAGCCGGTCGTGCGTCTGTTGCTTTGGTGGGGAAAAGTTCTTTTGCATTTAACCATAATAACAGTCGGACTCAGGAAAAAAAAAAAAAAAGCAGAACGTTTTAACTCTTGAGATATTTCCCAAGCTGAAAAGCGTCCCAGTGATTTGCATGTAAAAAATCAAGGATTGCAATTAGACATCTTCACCATGCCTCACATCATCACATCACATTATCCCCAAGTTAATTTATTGCAGACTTACAAAGCAATCACCTTATTCAGCTAAAATTAACTTATAAAAATACTGCCTGAAATGTTGACTTAGGGAGCTGGAAGAACACCAAGCACCCAGTTTCATCAAGCAAAATAATGGAGGGAACAAAAGCACTCTGAATTCCCCCTGATCAAACACGCAAGCAGCTAAGCCGCCCCTTTCCCCTCCATTCTACTGCAGTCACCCGAAAACAGCTCAGCGACAGCCCAGAAATATATATATATATATATATATATTGTATCTATTATTTATAGTCTCATGTTCTGTTTCAACACCCCATAAGCCTCTAGATTACACCTAAACGCTAATGGCAACAATAACAATCACAATATCAGCAGTAGAGTAACAAATAAATGAAGTAAATTGATTAACGACTCTCTAACTTGATACATTCAGACTATCCTTAATACCCTAGAGTTGCCTGAATTTTCATATAACGTAAACGATCCTACTACTAATCAGTCGATGTCCATTAGTGTGTGTTTGCATTCCTTGTGTTTGGACACACAAGCGCACACTAGCAGTTTAACTGACGTAACTCAATTACGGTGTACAATGATGACAGTACAAACGAGTCTAACTGGGGCTGGCTATGGCTACTGAGTCCTGAGTCAAGTCAATTCTGACTCACAAGGTCCCGATTCGATTAGATCCAATATCAGTCCATTCTGAGATATCAAAGTAATCAAACTAATCTCGTTACCGAAGAGGAGACTTGTCTTCAGTCCTCACGAATTCCACCTGCATCAGAGGCATACAGACGAAAACACAAGCAGTCAATGAATGTCTGCAGTCCACGCACGAGTAGAGGTTTACTTTTAGTCACAGAACTACATGGTCCTACTTGATAGTTCAAAGTATAAATAATTTCTGCGTGGTTTGAAATGTTTCGTTTTAACCCGGAGCTCAGTTCGGAACAACAAACTCCTATGTGCTGCTTTGAAAAAAAGAAGAAGAAAAAAAACAAAAAAAGAGCTCTTTGGAGAAAGCTCTTAGAAAACACTTTTACTTCTAATATCAATTGTTATAGGTAAATGGGTCTCACTTCTGTCATGTTCTGGATAGCACTCACACATGGACCAATCTCACTGTGTGGCCTCATGAGATTTGTTGTGCAAAACCAGTCTCGTGGGACTGCAGTGAACTGTCTACCAAGAGGATGCAGGAATCTATCGGAGGATTTCATGAATCCATATCGAATCTTCTGAACCAAGCCCCACAATCTACTGTGTTTATGAATAAATAATGAATAAGATTTTTGTCTTTCGTTCTTCATTTGACCTGAATCCCTAATGCCTTGGAGTCTGACTGTGTTTTCTGTGACTACCAGTGAAATAGCCAACGGCTACAAGTCATTTTCAATGGAAACCAGGTACAACTCTATAAACTCAACCTGAACCCTACGCATTAAACACATAAAACTTTTTTTTTCCAACCATCTAATGACGTGGTGAAGCATCAACCCCATAACTGTCTGCTTAACCAGTTACACTTGCTCTCTTTTTCCTTAAAATTTAGTTTTTTATTCTGTTATCAGGCGTACATTACATTTTTAACAACGTCAAAGTGCACTGAATAAAGCTTAATCCAGCAATAATGTATCAGGCCATGCTTAGAGTCACTATAGTTTTAAATTAGACAGTGCAAAGGGTAAGTTATCTTCTCTGTTATCGTATACAAGCAGTGCTGCAGGATATGCCAGAGCACTGTTACAGTATGTTGCATATGTACCAAGTTCAGAACCTTTTCTCGTGTATTTATATATGGCCTTGAGGGGTAGGAGGTATGCATCAGTGTGTCTAACTGAGTCAGGGTCAACAGAAGAGAACCTTAATTGACTCAGCTCGAGTCCCCACAGGTTAAGAAAAGCAGCACATTTTAATGCAGGTCCAAGGTGAGTCACCACATTTATTCAACTTGACAGAGAAACTTTCAGGATGCCTCATTCGTATGTGAACGCTGAACTAAGCAGTGCTGGAACCTACCCAAGTTGTCTTCCCAATCAAATACAAGGCCCGCTGTCTGGAAGTGATTTGTGTGCTCTGTGGTGTGTATTCAGGTGTGTGCGCGCGCGTGTTGTGTCTATCTGTGAGCCAGTAGAGAACACACCTGTTCTCCTAAGAGAGCTCAAAGTCAAACATGAAGCCTTTTAGAGAAAATGACAAAAGAGGAGAGGGAATATAAGCGACAAGAAAAAAAAGACTGAGACAGAATTTGAGACAAAGATGAACAGGGATGTTACACTATGACGCGAGAAGAACTCGAGGAAAGCTGTGGCAGCAAAAGAGAAATGAATCAGACGAGGGAAGGTTAGAGTTGGGGAAGATGAAAAGGTGGCAGAGGAATTGGGGAAGAAATTAAAAAGGAAAAGCGAAGAGGACAAAAGGGAGGGGTAAAAGAGTGGGGAGATATGTGGAGAAGATGAGGAGAATAGAAAAGAAGTCCCTGGTGATTCTAGCAAGTTCTCAATAAAAACATCTGGCTTCCTGATTAAAACTTCCGGCCTCTATCTATGTTCTTTCTCAGCAATAAAACAAGTCCTTCGTGACTTATGAACCTCCTAGACACCTGCTGATTTTAAATACGACATAAAACTCTTAATTAGCTGAAGGTAAGAATTAATACTACACCAGGTTCTGTCCTGGCACTCCCTGTCAAATTACTGTTGCCCTACAGGTTTGGTTTCCATCAGGGTTATTATTAATTATTAGTCTGGAGGCTGTAATAATTACCATCTTAGCTTTAACTGCGGGAAAGTGATGGCTGGGCATGAGATTTAAATGCATCATGGGCTCCTAAATAAATCAAATTTGTAATGCCAAACAGCATGTAAAATCACTGAAATGAAGTTTAAATGTTAAAAGATTCACGCAATGTCAGCAGAATGGAGAACAGAACAGAAAAGCAACATATGAGCATTCACTACTTGCAAGTGACCTACACTGGCTACTTGTGATGAGCTATGAAGATGTCACGGTTAGGTGACAAGTTAAACCAGATACAATCACTCACGTATAGGGCCTTTTAATTAAGTCAAAAGGGAGACATAACTGAAAGTAAAAAGAAACTAACTAAAAATAATGATGAAGGGAGTACTGAGAGAGGTAATATGCTGGAAAATGGGCTGCACAGGAGTCATACTGGATCACGAGAGGCTGCACTTTTGACATGCAGTGCATCAGAGAAAGATGAGTAGGAAATATGTAGAGTAGAACTATGAAGCAAAGAAAAAGAAAAATGTTCTAAAAAAAAAAAAAAAAAATCCTCCCAAAATCTACAAAGCAAATTGCATCTTGATAATGTCACGGAGAGAAAACGAACGGCGCCAGCTCCATTTATAATGAATGGAAGATTGACTTTATAGACGCCCTAGCAGCATCCAGAGAGTTGTTCAAGGGGACAATGGCACATTTTCTGGTTCTGAGCCATTTGCACCAACACCGGGGAGAAAATGGAAAAGAGGTGTAAAAAAGCAGGAGAGAGGAACCTGCGAATTAGGATGCCACTGAGTTTCTGAGGTGGGGAGTAATGTGGAAAGGGAGCGAGGGAAGAAAAGGTAAACAGATTGGGAGGAGGTGGGGATGATAATGATGAAAGCTGTGTGGTGAGAGTGATAGCTGGTGGGAGGGAGGGATGTACTGTAAGAAGGAAAAGAGGAACGAGATGCAGGGGAGTAGGGAGGTGGTAATGATGATGGTAGGGGACGATGAGATGTGGTTAAATAAGAAATGAATTGCAAGGCGAGGAGGGAAAGAGAGAGAGAGAGAGAGAGAGCACAGACCTCTTTCCATGATGATCTCGGTTTAAATGTGGAGGAGGAGAGCTGAGAAGGTACTCGACTAAAGAGAAGAGGACGCTGGAGGAATGGAGGGAAGGGGATGGTGGATGGGGAGGGAGGAGGGGGAGACGAGGTGTATGAGTACACACAACGTGCTGTTGACTGAAGGCTTTCCCTGTTAATTGCACATTCCCTGAGATTGCAGCGTGGAAGGCCGTGCTGAATAAGAATAACTTTCTCTCGCTCTTCTCCTGCAGATGTAGAAAGATTGCAACAGGCTTAAGTGGAGCATATAAAAAGAAAGACAGGGGCATGAGTGTCTGCAGCGGTTTTTATTGCAATCAATCCAATTACAGTTGTGACATTTCACTTGAGACCATAAATGTGATAACATTATAGGAAATGTCAGGGGAACCACCATCATTAACGCACTGTACATGATGTGGGCAGGATGAAATGTCTGCGAAAAACGTTGCCACATGTGAAGACTTG
This sequence comes from Planiliza haematocheilus, assembly GCA_005024645.1. NCBI lineage: Eukaryota > Metazoa > Chordata > Actinopteri > Mugiliformes > Mugilidae > Planiliza > Planiliza haematocheilus. Next base: position 7,918,890 of record SRSE01000649.1, on the reverse strand, counting down.
AATAACATTAGGGTTAGTGGAGGAAAAGTCCCATCTGTTACTCAGCTCAGTAGTGTGAGACTTTTAAAATGACTTTCAAGCCCTTGCCACAATAGTTCACCCAGTGCATCAACACCATGTACATGTATTTGTAGGTCATTCATTCATTCATCTTCTGTAACTGCTTGTTCCTGTTAAGGGTCGCGGGGTTCTGCTGGAGCCTATCCCAGCTGGACAGGTCTCCAGTCTATCACAGGGCTAACACAGAGAGACAGACAGCCATTCACACTCACACTTACGGCCAATTTAGAATCACCAATTTAACTAATGAGCATGTCTTTGGATGGTGGGAGGAAGCCGGAGTACCCAGAGAGAACCCACGCAGACACAGGGAGAACATGTAAACTCCACACAGAAAGGCCTTATTTGTAGGTCAGAGTAAATTTGAAGCTTTTGATCTGTTGTCTAGCAGTTACACAAGATAATGAATGAATGAATGAATGAATGAATGAATGAATGAATGATCTGTTGTCTGTGGTCCACTGTTGTGTTTTATGTCAAACGGCAATGATTGGTTGCCAGAGACAAAGAAGCAAGCGAGTGTAGCTAAACAAGTGGAGTAAGTTACAGATAATTTAAGTACAGAGAAATAATCAAGTTAAAAGCATTTAAGTAACAGTAGTAATACCACAATTTAAAAATACCCCGTAGAAGTCCTTTCAAACCTTATCTCAGTAAAGTTAAATGTATCTGCAAGAGTATAAGTACTCAAACAAATGGTGTGTAATTTAAGACTATACTGGTGGATTATTATTAACGTGTCCACTGATGCATGTCCACTGTGAGGTTCATTTACTTGATTGTCTTTTATATCATAATTGCTTTGGTATAGACAAAGTCTTGCTATAAAGTACCTACAGCTGGAGTCTGAAGCAGAAAGCCAAGAAATAAAAAACTCAAGTACAAATCCTCCTTGTGTTACTTTAAAGCACTGATTTCAGTGTTCACATAGGCACCGTGAGAGTCTGTACAAATGTTCCAGCTGTTAACATATTCCGGTCTAGCCCAAAGCGGTGGACCAGCAAGTCAACACGCAGCAAGCCTCCCGAGGGGCAGGCTGCTATCATAGCTAAACATAATATGTGACCCTTTGGAAGCAGCTCTGAATCCGTATGCTCCACGTTCTCACTGCACAGGTCTCATTTAATTATTCATACAAGTATCTTTAATAATAACTAAAGTTATTGTTTACATGTCCTACAAAGACGCCAGACAGACTTACAACATCTGCAAACATTAAAAATACATCTCAGAGATAGAAACCTGCCACAGTTTTGCGAACTCTTGCTTTCCAAGGTTTGCTGAATTAAAAAAAAAAAGTAAAGGATATCATGGCGCTGGAAGGACATGGTGAAAGTTGAGAATTGCGTTACACGAGTTAAGGTAATTTGAGAAACTTGTATCTTTGTATGACATATACTATTTAGATACACACACTATAAAGTGGTGTCACTTTTTCAGCTGTGTGAGGACAAGGTTAAGAAGTAGCAGACAGGGTAACAGACGTACACCTGTCCTCATTAATACAGGAAATAAATCTTGCTGTGACTGTAAAAAGCTGTATGCACAAGAGCTAAAGTCTGAACTAGACAAAATCGTTGCAACTAATCAATCCGACATGAGAAAAAAAAACCCCAGCAGGTTATGTCATAGCCTCAAGCATTAAACATGAAAATTGCCGATTGATTGTAAAGGCAGTCTCCATTAAGCTGACCAGACGAGAGCGCACTGACCGACAAGACTCACTTCTCAACCTGGAGGGTTCAGCCTTCGCATGCATGCACAGAATATTTGTGATATTATTTGTGATCACCACCTCCTAGTCTGAAAGGATCCTGGCGCTGGTGGGGAAAATGATAATTTGTCAGGAGCAAAATACGGATAGGGGAGATAAATATTCAGCGATTCATAGAGGTCAAGAAGACATAAGACCAATGAACGGTCTGTGACTTTGAACACAGACAGTGGATATACACGTTCTAGTCATACTAAATAGGGTATGTGTCATCAGCGACCAGTATTATTGTGAGGTGCACTGCTCTACACATTCAACAAGACGGTTTCTGAAAGGCTGGCTGTGACTTTGCTCTTAGCTGTAGCACTGTACCAACAACTATGGCCTGCAAGTGAAGTTTCTTATCTTCCCATCCAAAACACGGGGCACAGACATAGCACAGGATTCCCGGAGAATCCAGAATCATTTTTGCCAGTTCAAGTTTAAGACCATTTGTGTGTTAAAGACCAAGTTGTGTACTGCTCACGAGGCAACACATTTTGATGTCCGTGGAATAATCTGAGTGGATCTCCTGGGATTTGAGCAGATGATGAAAAAATATAAATGCTGCAGGTCCTTACAGACATGCAGGTGTGGAAAGCATGAACTGGCGTCTACGTGCTTGTGGTGGGCACATAGCGATTGGTGGGCACATAGCGTTGAGCAGTTCAATGGACTGCAGTCTAATCCCAGTTCAATAGTTCCAGATCAATACTAAATAAATTAGGGCACAATTCGAAATATCATAGGAAATCATTTGGGATGGAGAAAGCAGGTAACCTGGACTGTGAAAGGTGAGCTATAAATGCAGCCGATAGGATTTAATTCTACAGCTTTATAACAGCAGAGGACGTCTGGCTGCACCTGGTTCGTGGGTTATTGACAGGTGACATGAAATGCATCTCACTACATGTTTTAATTAAACTGTACGACACACTGAAAGGTAACACGGGTAAATCTGTAGTATAATTCCACAAACAAACATCTGTTTTGTAAAATAAACACCTGCCTCTAAAAGTATTCTTCTTCATAAACACCAGGTGCTCCGCTTCATGGAGTAATTTACCTCGGTATGTTTTCACTGCCTACTGATTTCTTTTGCCGTCAGTGCATCTTTCCCATCACTGACTTGATTCTTTAAAATGCTGCATATGATCATGGACTTCAGATTGATTTATGGCTATGATTAGGATCTTTATGAAATGCAGACACTCACACATAGATGCACAGTCGACAGGAAGAGCTTTAACAAATTGTCTCTCTAATAGCTCAAAGAAAATGGATTTTAACATAAAGGCAACAACAGAGATCAACTTCTTTTTCCCACTTTTGAAGATACTTTAAAGGAAATTAGGTTTGGCCAAGTTTTAACCTTGCAGTTTAAGTATATGAAACCCAATCAAAGAGTATGTGACCCTGCAGTAATCGCAAATTGAAAATATTTGACTCTTATTAAGAAGTATCTGACCAGAGCCGAGACGAGTGTGCCTTTCTGTCTTTGCCGGTTTTAGTCGATAAAGCCTGATGACCTGTCTCTCCCACTCTCTAACATGCCTGCATGAGCACAGACACACAACACACAGAGTTCATACAGGTCTTCACAACAGTGGGCCTATATGCTTGTATACTTCCCGACATGACAGACACACACACTTGTCTCTGAGATCAATTTCAATTCCCCAGTTAGGGAACAAATCAGCAGACAGCCTTTCATCTCTTCAGCCTCTCACTCTTCCTCTACACTGCCCACTTCTCACTATTGATCTCTGTCACTCTCATGTTGTCTCGGTTTCATCTCCCTCTCTGTTCATTCCCGTTTCCCTCTTTTTCAATAGTCCTCTTTTTGGCTGTCTGTTTTCTGTCCACCTCTCATTCTGGCTCTTCACCCCCTGTGCCCCCAGTCTCTCTCCAGCTCCCTTTAACTCTCCTTTCCGTCCATCTCCATCCCCCTGGGTGCCTCCCCTGTCGTCCCCCTGTGCTTCCACAGTCTATAACACCCATCCACCCCCAACCCAAACACACTCACATCTCATTAAATGAAGTTAATTTCCAATCCATGAAAAGCTACTGACCCTCTGCAGAGGTTGTGCACATTGTCGATTTGTATTGAGCGGGGTTTATCTGCATACCTGTCTGTCTGTCTCTTTGATCTGTCCACCTGTCCTGAAGCATGTCTGTCTGACACGTGTATGCATTACATGTGAAGTCATCCCTGATAGAAGCGGGATTTATTTACCTAACTGCGGCAATCCTTGAGTGTTTTTCTCTTTTGGAATAACTTCAGGTGATAAGCTGTCACTGCTGTGATGTTTATGCCTTAGATCACCCATTAGTCAGCACTGCTAGCTTACAGTCATGTCTTTCTATGTGTAGTTTCTGTTGATCATGTTTATATTTCTGTGGCTGCTCATGCTAATTACAGTCCTTCTTCTTCTGTGGATGTGATAAAAATCTTCAAATGAGATTCTAATGTTTTGGTGGAAGAGTCTCGGAGCAACAGGGATAGGCCTCCTCTAATGAACACAGACTTTATTATGGAACTTCATACAAAAGCGACACAACATCTGAATGTGGAATGAAGTGTAAACAGTAAAGACACATCAGTTGTTTGAAGTCACTCTGCAAAATTAATAACAACTCCGCATGTCCCGGCTTTGTTTTTGGAGGATAAGGAAACGCAGCCAAAGATATGTGTGTTTGTGTGAGAGTGTGAATGACTGGCAGAGTGAGACACAGAAGGAGAGAGATGGTAATTATGGTAATGTGTCGCTGACCCTTTGAAAGACTTGTTGATGAAACTAAGGCACAAAAACAAAATTCTGGTGAGTCTACGCTTACACTTTCAACTTTGATAGCATCACAATCAAGGACTGCTGGGGTAATTAAGAGAATGCACATGCCCTCACGGTGCTGCATCACCCTTGCTCCAGTTAAATATCCAGTATAAAAGTTTACCAAATGTGGCTGTATTTGCATCATTAAACGTAGAAGGCTCTTTCTTCTTCATCTGACATACACTGTGATTAAACAGACCAACATCTTAATGGGCACCCGGGACTCAGATGGTTGTTTCTTCATCTGTCCCAATGCCAAATGTCCTTGGGCATGGCACTGAGCATGTTACTCCCAAAGGCGGGCATGAACTTCCATTGAAGTGTAAGTTTTTAACCAAATAGTTTTTTTAAACAGCTATGGAAAAAAGGCACTATATAGGTGCAGATCATTTAGGATTTATTTAGTAAAGGGAAGTGCCTACAGAACTGTCAGTGGCTTCATGGACACTAGTGTTGTGGTAAAATTCAGAATAAAAGGCCAAACAAAATCCCTCATTTAACCAACTCAGTCGGAACAGACTGATTAGAAGGGGTTTTCCACGGGATTGAGAGGGGTGGTGTAAATCCTTGAAAATCCATTCAACAGAAAATATTAGCACCTAATAACTATGTAAACGCTTGATCCAATCATTTCAGTCTGGGTGGAATGAATACGTTCCTTCTGAGATTGCTGATGGCAAACATCAGGTGATGTGAAATACGGCGGTAAGAAAACAATGAGTTGTTCAAAAAAGTGTGTGAAAAGCCGAACGAAGCAGGAACTGATGTGAGCAGAGCTATTGATGGCTCCACCTTGGTCTTTCTGTTCAATTAATTAAATTTAACTAAAGTTGGGAGACAGAACTTCTGCTGATGCTGGCTCATATCAAAAAAATTATATTCCGATAAACCTGATAAAGATTTTGGGGACAGCTGCAGAATATCTTAAGAGATTTTTATGTATAAAAGTAAACCAGTGACCAGTATCCACACTATAAATGCGTCCATTTTGTTTGTGGACGGCTTTGTATAGATTTCATTACATGCTTTATTCACAGCTTTGTGGCTGGTTTGTTTACACAGATCCTTTTAAATGTTTCTTCCATAGGCCCTTCAGTAATAGATAAAAGCACATGCCTGAATTCTATCTGTCTCTGTGTATGATCAAAAGCTGGTAACTAATTTAGCAGTTCTTATCTTTGTGTTTGTGTCACTGCTTATTCTTTATTTTTCCCCATTTATTACACATTTATTGAAAGCCACAGGCAATTTCAGTAAGACAGGCAGTGCTGAAACATATTATCAAGGCCTCATTTGCTCCAAGCAAGTGCTGCACTCACTTCCGATAAGCCACGGTGACGGCAGGAGAGAAACTGCAGACAGTGAAACACAAAATGTCAGAACAAACAATGTTATGCTCGTCTGAAGCAGACTAAATTTGAACAATCTAATTTGGAAAAACTAAAATCAACTTAATTCAACCCAAATATGTTTCATAGATAAAGGATTAAGTTTGCTTTGCAGGTATATTGTTGAAGCAGTGTCAAGCCGACTCTTGAACACTAAATATTACACATAATTGTCTTATAGAGCGACCTCATTGTTTCCTCCCAAGCCTAGCTAAAACTGTAATTGCAAGGCTAGATGAGGAGTCCTGGATTACGACAGAGCTGAACACAGTCTTTAAATAGATTAAAAAGTATAATCTGGCACAGGTCAATACACCATCACAGTGATCAATATGAGACAGGGCTATTTAACCTCTTTAACCTTCTTGGGAACCCACTACAATCATGTTCCTATCTGATCTTTTTCTATTTATTAGAAAGCAATTTACACTCTCATATGAAATGGATAATCAATGAGCGGGAAGTTGGTGGTGCAATGATGCAGAAGTTGATGCAGAGGAGGATAAGAGATAGAAAGGGGTTAGCGCCAGTAAATACTACATGTAGCTGAATGTACAGAAATGATCAGGCGGTGTCATGGAGAGTTTAATGGCGGTGGAGCCACAGTGGAGGTATAGGTATAGCAAGCCAGAAGAAGGTGAAGCAAGCTTTTGAAATTTGATTTAAAAGTATAATAAGGTGTCCACAAGCAACGCAACAGTGAAACAATACAAGGTGGACTCGCACAAAATCTTCTCTGTATGGACTTTTTGATGATATAATGAATAGCAATCCCCATTTCCCTCAAAGTATTTCAAAACATTACTACTTTCATATCTTCTCAGCTTATTATCAAACTCTTCCTCGTTCCCTGCTGGATTTGGACTCATGGAAATATGACAGCCTTTTAAATGAAAACATTTGTTCAAAGCAGCCTCGGAGGTACTCTGAAAACACGCCGCTCAGTCTCTGTCTTTATGGCCTGAAAAGCTTTAAATTTGAGATCTATGGCTTGTCAAAGAGTTATGGCAACACAAATGACCTTGGCCACATTAGTTTTCTGCTTTCCATCACATGCTGCAGCCTAGATTAGAGCTGCAACGATGCCCTGACGTAATCGGTGATGAAGAGAAGGAGAAGTCGATTTGCATGGAAGACGTCGAAACAGCGCAACGTTCATAATGTTCATCTGCAATTATGACGGTTCCTGCAGAAGTAAAACCCTGAACGCAACTGTCAAAAGTGTGGAAATCCTTTAAACATGTGAAATCAAATAAAAATGAAGTGGACTACCACAGCAGCTCAAATGCTAAGTATTTTATCAGAGAAGAACTGCCAAAACAATGAGACAGAAGCCTCAGTATTTGTGACATTACAATGGGCTTTGTCACTTTGATTCTTGATTGTTGGTCAGCAACTGGGAGTCTTGTGTCATCATCATCTGTTGCGTTTCAGACAACAACTCAACAAAGGCTCAAGCAGATGCTTAAGGCTCGTATGAAAACTGGTGTGTATGTTTTTGCCCAGAATGACGTTGATTTCGTCAAGAATAACCATAAAATAATCATGTTTGTTTTTAGGATCTTCATTAAATCCTTTTTACTGAGTCTATATTTTGAAATGTACAACATACAAAGTCAAGTTGGTGGAAGTATTAATGAAAAGTAATGTAGCACATGTTACAATATCCTTGGAGTCTCTCTTCATGCTCAGCAGAATCCACAATGATACTTTCTCATACTGGTACATCTAAGTGGAGGTTCTTTAATCATGCCAGCCATACTACCTCCCTCTTTATCTTTATTCCACATTCTCCTTCCTTCAGCACATTCGTCTTTCCCTCACTCATCTATCGCACATGTGTACATAATACCTGACAATATATGAGTAAAATAATACATATAATCTAAGATAATGAAAAAACACCCTCTGAATGTTGACCGAGTCTTGATTGGATGAAGCAGCTCCGTGACTCAGAGGAAGCGCAAACAACGAAATCAAATGTTGTAAATTAAACTTTGCAAAGACTCTCCCTTCCACCCTCCCTCGTTTTCTCCCCCCTGCCTCCCTGCCTCTTGCTGCTGGTGGTTAAAGGATATGTGCTGAGACACTGTGAGGTGCCTTTGTCATGGTATGGTCTTTTGAGTATTTTCGGGGACCCTGTATAGTGTTTCTTGTGTTTCCTGTTTTTATTTTGCCACTGACCCCGTTGAAGTTCTTCCTTGGTATTTCTTGTCGTATCTTATTTCCTGCGTTTTCCCTCCTTGATTGTTGGATACAGCAGAAGCAGGAGTGCCCTCAGCTTGCAAAGTGCCCTTTGGTTTCAGTGTTTTGTCATTAATAAAACTGTGTGCCTGTAGGGGGAGCTCTTCTGTCCATCTTTATATAATATGCGCTAATACTCATGGACCTAAGCTTGCTATAGTAAATTATCCAAAAAGGTTTAAAAAAAAAAAGCAGATTTTTTGTAGATTTTCTCCAAAATCTACAAGTCCAGTTGCTTTTTTGAAACCTTTTTGGATTACCATGACCTGGATGACTGAGAACCTACACAGACATATAGTAAATTACTTTATAATTTAATTTTACTTTTATTTATAACTTTTATTTGTACCCTAAAATGAACAATAATGTATCCAGTTGGTTTGACTGTTGTATTCTTCTTTATTTTTATTTTTTAAATGTATTATCTCGTATTTAAATGTCTCACTAAAAAGCCAAAGTTGGTTTTAGATCATGCAAGACAGATAAACCCCCTGTCCTTGTCTCATTTGGATTCATCTATTCTAGTCTGGCTTTTGTTGCTCAGTGGTACATTTTTCTTTAAATCCTTTTCTTTTCTCCATCACTTCTATTATTATATTTCATTGATTTAAAAACACTTCACTATGCTGCCAAGGTCTGTTCAGTTACATTTATCCTATTTTACTTCACCGTGTTAAGCTTTGCTCTATTTTAGTGCTGCACTCCGTTTTACTGTGAATAAGCCATACAAAGCCTGCAACTAGTAATTACGTCCAGTATTGACTTACCTACTGTTTGCTTGGCTGATCAACAGAAGGAAAAATGCCTCAGCTGACACGTTAAAACAACTTTCTTCTGTTTTGTATTTTACTGCACACATACCGGCTCAGAGTAACATTTTAAAAGTGCACTTCACATGTTCATTCCATGTACCCATCTTCATTAAAAGATGTACTCACTTTACCCACAGTGCAACGCAGTAACTGCACAAAAAATATGTCTCCATTTCTTTCCATTAGCCACACCGAGGCTAGAATTCAGGGTATACAAGTGACACCTTGCAAATTTTGGGGAGCCAAAGTGTGGACTGAGAGTGGAGCTGTGTCATGGATGGCCCTCCTTTACTTCTGCTAGACTCACTTGTGTTTGCGTTTGGTTAATACTGAGCTCTGCTCATAGACTGTAGTCTATTACTACAAATTGTTGAATTTTTCCCCACAGAGCTTATGTTGGAGTGTCATTTTAGCTAGCTAGTTACTAGTTATTAATTCACACTGAACAAAAGTTTAACTTGCCAAAAAAACTCAGTTTACAGCATAATTACTCATTTTGTAGATTCCTACTGCACCACTTCATGCAGTGGTTGGCAGTCACAACTGTCAGTTATCAAGACATACCTAAAATGACAGAAACCATGTCTGAAAATAAATTATTTGACGTATACTTTAGTATTTCAATTCACTAACATGGAGGTGGAGCTTAAGACCTATACTACGGCCAGACACCAGGGGGAGCTCCTCACCCGTTGGCTTCATTTTTGAAGAGTTGTCATGGTGTCCACTTATTTTTTAATTTTAATTTTTTTTTTACAGTTCTATGACAATAACATAGCAATGTATTCAAGATTTTGGCCACAACCTGTCAGCCATTCGCCTAGCAAGTTAGTCAGGCTTGCAGCTAGCTATATTTCCTTATGGTGCATTTTTCAGCATATACAGAGAAGAACTAAATTCCTCTGTATGAAACAGTCCTACAGTCAATCAATCAAACAAATGTGATGTATGCTTATTGACAAAGGCCTCAATCAATGTTACGTTGTAAGTTAGGTTGTAAGTTACGTTGCTGTCAAAATGCTTTACAGACAATAGTGTAATCTTAGTTTCTCTGACGGAAGCCATTTTGTTGTAAACAAAATTGACTGAACAGCATTCAAATGATGTGTACGCTCTTACTTTTCTGTCCATTGCCCACCATAATGAATAACAAATAGAGTGTCTCTAGACTGAAATTCTCCCAATCAAATTTTGAAGGCAGGAAATCTTTGGGCGGGCCTCAGGCTACATAGCCTTAAGCAGGTGCTGGATTCTTCCTTAGTGACAGTTTATTTCATCAACTTTGCATAGCTTATTCCAGAGATGAACACTATTTCCCATATACAGCTTTACTTCCCAAAACCAGCACACAGATAAAGTCAGCTGTATAGGCATTCTTTAGTTTCCCAACTATACTAAGATCTGTTTAGTGAGCTTCTGTACAGGCTCTGGTAGAGTAAAACTACGAAAACAACAAAGCAAAGAAAAGTAAGCACTAATGAAGCTGTGAGTTATTCAAATGTGTACAAGGACAGTTTTTAAACATTATTCCTGGCCTTGAAAACAGCAGTAGACAAAATAGTCTCATCTGAAGATCCATAAGTTTTGATCATATCACATGATCTTCCTCAGCATGCAAAGAGCCGTTTGGTGTTCAGTGTTTTGTCATTAATAAACTTGTACGTGCCTGCAGGGGGAAGGTGGTGGGGGACACAGAAGAGATTGAGCTCTGCATCTTGGGCCCCAGGAGCAGAGCAGCCCCCCCACTGAGTGAGACAGAGGGCAGTGGATGTTGCAGGGGAGCCAAGAGACAGGAAAGAAAACGGCAGACAGAGAATAATGGAGGTACGCTGAGCACAGGAAAAGAGGGAGAAAATAGAGAAGTGAAAAGAAAGAAGGAGAGGGAGGTAGGGAGCTAAATTGACTTTGTGGAGGTTAAACTCTGAGTCTATGCCCAGAAGAGACTGATTATGATAAGGAGAAGAAAGGAGAGAGAGGAGACACATATTTCATTAAGGAATGGGTGGAGAGAGGCTTAGGGAGGGGTGAACGAGGCCTCTCTTTTTTCTTTTTCTTTTTTTTTTTTTACCTGTGTTGTTAGACAAACTAATTAGGTTAGTAGCTAATTAGTTTGTTTTGATTCACCAAGTCACCTTGACCCAAGGTTTGAGCTACCGGCTGCTAACTGAATAAACACCCACTTCCAGGCACGCATCAAAAATACAAACATACAGACGCACACAGACACGCAAAACTAAGACAAGGGAAGGTAAAGGCAAATGTGCGTGCCCTCACACACAAACACATGTACAGAAACAAACAAACACACACACATTTGGGATAGCTGTATAAGTAGCTAGCAGACAGTTATATTGGATTTGTTTGGGGGGACAGGTCCAGTGAAATTAATCAAGTTCTCTTCCACGAGTACAAAAACAGTCTCCCTTACCTCTCTGTGTCTCTGTCTCTCTCTTTACCTGTCTCAGTTTTTGTCAGCATGTTGTCCTCTGCCTTTCAAGCTTTCTCTCTGTCGCCATTTCATTCTGCCACAGACACACACGAGAGTTTCCAGGTGTTCCATTACTGTAATAATAGCTTTATAACTCCCAAAATGTAATCAGATCGTCTTATTGTGTCTTATTGTGTCTAAAATCAAATTGCATATTAGTGTAATTGGACAGCACGCAGATTGAATTACACTGTGTAACACAGTTAGCACGATAAAGCTCAATTATTTTAGCCCTATCCCAGAGAGAATGCTGAGAGTCAAAGAGAGAGACACAAAATGTGAATAAACGCGATGAAAATGAGCGGCTGCTCCCATCGCCAGGCTTGCTGGACTGAAAAGACCCGAACCTCTCGTTTCAAATAGCTAATAAGATGGAAGCATTGTAAAAATTAAACTGTCTACTACAGAAGCACAACTGCAATGGACAACACTCTCAGCAAAGAATATCTGGCAGCTGTCTGACTCCAAAACAACAAGACAGCCGAGTCAGTTTTTGGACCATTACAGTGAGTTTTGTCAGTTCGATTCTTGGTTGATGGTCAGGACCTGGGAGTCGATGTTGTGTCTTCATCTGTTGGTTTGGCAGCACTGCTCTCCAGTTCATTTGCAACACTTTCCTAATGTGTACTAGTATCAGTAGATAAAATATAAAGTTTGATATAGGTCATTAATAGATTTCATGTTTAAAATTACTTGTTATGGGACATTGTTTGAACTGGGTTAAGGTTACCGTTTAGTGGTTACTGAGGATTTAACAATAGATATAATTTTTAACTTAACTTAACGTAGGAAAGTGGACAGTGACGCTTTTTACTAAGTTTTTGAGCAAAAAGGCAATACACTGTATACACTGCTGAGATGATATTAATTAGAAGTAATCGGGCGATTCCTGAGTCAGTCTCTTGGTCCGATGCTTGTGAAAGAACTTGAAATATTAACACGCTTTACGTCAGTTGGCTTATAAGGTGCACAAGTGACACATTTTCACCGGGATGACACAACAGTACAAACCGTTTTCTAATGTAAGATGATGAGCAGTGCAGGTTTTATTAAAGGCTACATTCTCTTGCTCAGACGCACATATTGAGGTAGCAAGTATGCTTACCTCTTTTTTATCAGGTTCGTCATTGTTCTGAATGTCAACCTTCACACTAAAGATGGTTGCTAACAAGTGTAGCATGACAACCAGGAACACTGATCGAAAAGGAAAAGTATGTCATATCACTCATTTTACAAAAATAACATTAGCCGGTACCAGGTCTGAACATTTTGTCCAACAATTAAGGCACAGAGATGACATGGTGACTGACTCATATACGCAATCACACTCTTACCACACCTTCATTTTTTTTCTTCATTCAACGTCCTCTTACACACATACAAAATGTACAAAATATAAATAATATAATATTTTTTGCTTTTTCACACCGAGTACTGGTGCACACTGTCCAGTCTGATGATTGAGAGGAACATTCAGGATGAAGATGTCAAGGCTGTAGACTAGAGGGTTCTGGGTGTGTGTGTGTGTGTGTGGGTGTGCGTGTGGGTGTGTGGGTATGTGTGCGTGTGTGCGTGTGTTTGTGTGAGGGAAGTGTGTGCATGTGTGTGTAATTATACAAATACAGAAAGAACAGAGCGCAGCATTTTACAAGAATATGCCGAAAGCATATTTAGCAAAGGTGCAATTCCAAAGCAAAATGACAGATTGCAACAACAGTGTCCTTTTTTGAACTGGCACCTGTGTTTTTGAAAGGGGAAAACAATGATGTGACAGGAAGTGAGGGTCAGCAGACATTTAACAAAAGGTTCCCAGCTCAAACTGAAAACATTTATTTACATGGCCATGATTTCAGCCAGCTAAAAGCCAGATTATACTAGAAAAGAATGAATACGTGTGTGTGTTGTCCAACAATGTCGGGGAGCAAATGTTTCGAGTTGTTCCAGATGGCCACATTCAGAGGTGGAATGAGAAGCTGACAGTCACAGAGTGGAGAAGAATGAATGTACAGTCCTGCCCAGCAGTATTGACACCCATGAAGTTTAAGTACATAATGTTAAATATCTCCTGAACAAAAGTGATCTAGTGATACAGAATTTCACTACAGATAGTTTGTGTTTAATACAAAAGAGCAAAGTATCAACAACATGAGAAACTAAACAATGAGAGTGAAATAAATAAAAAAGATAAAGCTTACTGCATCACTAGTATTGGCCCCCTTTACTGTTAGTCAGTATGGAAACCCAATTTAACTCACCTTTGGTAAATTACAAATGGAAGTCACTTGTGACTAATTGTCTGTGCCCATGTGACATGAAATGGCCAATGAATGATGAGATTTGTGTTTTAAAAAGCTAACTGTTTCACACTGGCCCTTTTTCACCATGGTGAAGACAAAAGAGCTGTCTGAAGAGACAAGAAATGCAATTATTGCCAAACGCAAGAGCTCCAAAGGATATAAAACCATATCCAAAGAGCTTGGTATCCCTGTGTCAACAGTGCGTAATGTGATTAAGAAATATCTCAAGCACGGAACTGTCAAGAACCTCCCTGGGCGTGGGGGTAAGAGAAAAATCAACAAGAGATGTGTTCGATGGTTGGTGCGATTGGTAGAAAAATCACCTCATTCAACATCTACAGACCTGCAGGCCAACATGGAACAGTCTGGGGTGACCGTTTCGAAAAGCACCATACGGCGCACACTCAACACAGTGGGACTATTTGGGCGGAGGCCAAGGAAGACCCCATTGTTGAAGAAAAAACACAAAAAGGACCGTCTGGATTTTGCAAAAGAGAACCTGGACCAGCCACGGTCCTTCTGGCAAAATGTGTTGTGGACAGACGAAACAAAAGTAGAGCTTTTTGGTAATTCTCGCAAGCAGTATGTTTACAGACGCTGCAATGAAGCACTCAAGGAAAAGAACACCCTACCAACAGTTAAGCATGGTGGAGGATCCATAATGCTGTGGGGCTGCTTTGCTGCATCTGGGACTGGAGGCCTTACCCGTGTCACAGGTATCATGAAATCTGAAGATTACCAGCAGATTTTGGAGCAAAATGTCCTGCCCAGTGTCAGAAAGCTCGGTTTGAGGCGAAAGTCATGGGTACTCCAGCAAGACAGAGACCCCAAACACACATCCAAAAGCACACAGGCATGGTTAGAGAAGAAAAAATGGACTGTTTTAAAATGGCCAGCAATGAGTCCTGATCTCAATCCAATTGAGAATCTTTGGGGGGAGTTGAAATCTGCCATTGGGAGAAGAAATCCTCCAAATGTCCAAGAGCTGGAACGTATAGCAAAGGAAGAGTGGGAGAAAATACCACCTGAGAAATGTAAGAGGCTTATTGATGGCTATAGGAAACGTTTGGAGGCTGTAATTGCTGCCAAAGGGTGTGCAACGAAATACTAAGGAGGGGTGCCAATATTCCTGCACATGCTGTTTTCTTGTTTATTGTTTTCTTTGAAATTGCAATGCCTATTTTGGGGGAAAACAACTTTTCAGTTACTTTGGTCTTGCAATAAAAAAATGTTGGTGATGTAAATTGTGTCCATTTCCATTTATTTTTGGAGATACTACAAAGGTTGTGAATAAAATTAAGGGGTGCCAATACTGCTGGGCAGGACTGTATATAGAGATGAATGAACCCCCTATGACAGAGATCTTCAATAACAAGGTACGTTTATACATGGCACTAGGCTCTGTTTAACATAAAACACCATTTTATACAATATATAAACAGTAAGGGGTTCCTGCTCCATGTCTCAATCACTTTGGGGGTCTCTGGCCTGAAAAACATTTGAAGACACCTGCTCTATAACATCACTCATAGGTTTCGTGAAGGCCTGTTGAACCTGGGTGGGTAATACCCAGGCAGACAGATAGCAGCCTGTGATGGGACCCACTTGTCAACAGGTTAAGCCCTGATATAATTTAAACAGGTGAGTCACATAAAAAATTCAGCCCACGTACAGTTTTGTCATGAATGTCGAAATTAACTAGAGAGAGACCGTAGAACATTTTCAGCACCGAGGTGTAAACATTCTGATGCAAAGGTTGTTATGATGGATGTCTGTTGGCATTCGTTCACTTTTGGAAGAAACTTCAAGCGAATGCGTCCTGGATTTTGGATGAGAAGCGGTATCGTTTAAATGAGAAGACAGTGGAGCATGTTTTCAGACAGTCTCTCCTGGGAGGAACATACAGAGCTAATTTCTTGCTAGACTTTACTCTAGCAAGAGGAAGGAGGAAGGAGGAGGAAAGAAGGTAGAGAAGTCTGCTATTTTTATGACCATGGTTGTGACAAAAACACCTACTATCACCACGCAAAAGATAAACCCCATCTATGTATGATTTATGTTTATTCATAAATTCTTCAGGTAAAGTGAATCCTACTAAAAAAGACACTCTTCCTCTTACCCAGTCATTACCTCATGGAGGGGAGTGCACTGCTTTTAAAGAGGTGAGAGGAGATAGATCAATTCCAGCCCCCGCCCCACCCCACAGTAACACACCCTCTGATGAAGTTATTCTTCAAAACCCTACTTAGTTTCTGACTGCATCACAGGTGAACCACATGCCTCTGGACTCCGGTGTACCAGACGCAGACGCCGTGCCCCGTCTGATCCCTACAGCTGACTGCACTTTGCACCCGTACTGTTGCCTTCCCAAAAATAAAACGGCAGGAAAGACCTTGAACGAACTTTCCCTCAAGCCATGTTTCATCCTTCTGTCATCTTTATCACCATGTAGTCTCCTTCATCGTTCATCATGTCCTCATCACATCATTCATCTTCATACTGACAGGAGAGAGAAAGACTGGATGAAAGCTAAGGATCAAGTCTGTTGCCCACTGTACACACCTGAGTACACTATGTACACTTAGCCATCAAATTTCTAAATTAGGCTATGGCTCTTGTTAAATAACACCCTATATTGGCCTGTTCGTTCCTTTTTTTTTTTTTTACTTTATCAGTGCACACATCACTCACCACATTTTCAGATAAACAGGATGTTCTATATTTTGCAGCGTTTTCGACACAGGATTTGAGTGCTCGGACTTCGCCCCTGCTTCCTCCCTCATTTGTACAGAGAAAAAAAAATAAATCAGCAACCATCTGTGGAGGACAGAGAGGTCGCAGAGAACGATGATACATTCTGTTTTCTTCAAATACGCAGCAGGTCAATTTAATGGTCAAACCCGTAAAATGCAGC
The DNA here is from genome assembly GCA_005024645.1 of Planiliza haematocheilus. Lineage (NCBI taxonomy): Eukaryota > Metazoa > Chordata > Actinopteri > Mugiliformes > Mugilidae > Planiliza > Planiliza haematocheilus. Next base: position 7,902,100 of record SRSE01000649.1, on the reverse strand, counting down.
GAGTCTGTAAAAAAGCCTGCTGCTTATAATTCAACTGAGTAAATGAATTTGAACAACATTAAAGAGAGACCTATTTAAATCTGGATCCCATCTCTTCATCACAGCTATGAAATGTCACCACATATATCACCATACAGATATTATTGTGCTGTGTTCAAGAAACAGCTCTCCTGTCTCTGCGTCAACTAAAAACCCCTATTGTGCGGTTGCTGTGTCTGGCAGGGACGCCAGCCTTAGTATAGGGGACCTGTGCCCTGTCCTATACATCATTCTCTTGACACCTCATTGTGCATTTCAGTGAAAATCCTTATGACAGATGAGATCATTTGTAAATGCAAGTGCAATATCAGGTGAGTGCAAGTGGTCATAAAATAAATTACGCAGCGCAAAAACTTCCTCAAATAATTACAGCAGCCCGACGGATCCCTTTTATCAATGAACTAGAAATGTCCAATAGCAGTGTGGCCAGTGTGTTAGTCAGGTCTTACCTTCACACACTAGCAATGTTGTCAATATCAATACAATATCAACACACGCCTCAAAACCTGAGCCAAGCAATATGTGGACTGACGTACCAGACAGAACAACGTGAACATATGGCGCGGCGCCTCTGTTCCTGTATCTGTGCCTAATGAAAAGCACACAAACATGGCTGTCAGAAGCCAAAAACTTGTAAACTGTGATTCAACTTTCAGCCTGGATGAACAAAAGAGGCCCTTCCATCTGATTTCACTCTTTCATTCTGTCACTCTCTCAGCCGCCCATTCCTTTTTGCCCTTCTCTCTTAATTTGTTTTGCTCCCCTATCTCCCCCCGCCGCACGCTCTCTCTTTGTCTCTCCAACACCTTTTCCACAAACCCAAGTCCAGACTTTTCTCCCTCACTTGCTTTCAATTAGGCCCCTTGTCCATTCCTTATCACCTGGCCTTAATTCTTCATTCTCTCCCTTCATGCTTTCACTTCTAGGGTCCCTTTTAATTTTCCCCATTTGATTTTTCCACGTTTGCTGGCACAACTCCTCTCTCTCATCTCTTTCTCCCTTTGCCTCATTATCTGTCTCTTCTTCTCATCTGTCAGTCTATCTCCCTCCCTCTTTGTTTTTCATTCCTCTGAGCTTCTGTCCACCCACCTGTCTTGATTTACTATATGCACATCATTGCACCGTCATCCAACCATTCATTTCTTCGTTGCTACTTTTGGTAATTCTCCGCTGAGTAAGTTTGGCTTTCTAAATCGAAAGCAAGCAAACCCGAAAAGAAACCTAACCTAAACCCTGTGTGACACTCTTAGTGACATTTCAACACTCACTTCTCCAATATTTGACACCAAAAAGTCAAAAGTAAAGTGGGTAAGAATGAATGGATGGATGGCTAAGTTCACATCAGCAGCAACAAGCTACAAGCTACAGTTATTCAGATTCAGAAAACTTTATTTGTCCCTGAGGGTCAATTTAAGGCACATGTGAGCAGCATGACGTGCAAGACAAGGTGCTTTTAAAGGCCAAAAAATAAATTAAAAAAATGAACAATACACAATATGTACAAAAACTGGAATATAAATGTAAAACTTTCACACCATCCATAGACGCATGTATGCATTGACCAATCGTATACATTTGCTTCACCTGTTCCAAACAACCTCATCGGTTATCAAATGCAAGTTGATGACAATGACTCTTAGAGCGCTGACCGTGTTGTAGCTTTTGTCGCTCGTAATGTTCATTCACGTCAATTTATATTTAATTTCACGTAAAATACAATCTAGAACACACAATGTTATATATTCTGTGGCTGTGTATGTACTACCTGCTAACAAACGGATAATTCATATAGACACCAAAAGGAAATGTGACAGAACACTTTTCACGAGGGCTATTAATCTAAACGTCATGTATTGCACACTGAGGATGGATGCAACCCCTAAAAAAATAACGTTTAGAACAGTCTGCAGGATTTTTGCCAGCATTTGCCAGTTTTCAGATGTGAGAAAAAAAAAAAAAAAACTTTGAGTGACAGAATCTGCAGGATGTCTAGCAGCTCTGAATGCTGCAGGTGGGGATGGACATGGTAAATCCCATCTGCGCTATTTTTACACCTGCTCTTTTCCTTGAATCAGTACATACCCGTACAAGCGGCCCTGTCAGAACGCATCATTTCCACACCTGAGAAACTGATATACTCTGCCCCACTGGGACTTCTCTGGAGTCTTCATTGAATATTGCAATTATTTGCTCCTGCCGTGGATTTCTCCAAGTGGAATAATCTTGTAATCAGTGCACCTTCATGTCGACATAAAAACAGGCTGGGAGAAATAACGTCTTGTGGTTTGAGCAGCACAGCAATTTTCAAGTGTCGGCAGTGTTGCAGTGCGCATTTACAGCAGCTCAAAGAATACTACCAGGCTTTACAGTCTATACTTACAGCTTTGATCTGTTGATGTGATCTCTGCATCTTAGCACAGTGACATTCAGTTCAAATAAATAAATAAAAAGGAATGTTGAAAAAGGCAGACAAACAAAGCACAGAGATCAGGTTGAGGCTGAATCTTGTTGGGAACCTGTTTGGGAAATGACTAGTGGAAAGCAAAAAGTGTGGTGTAAAATATCTGTGTCTCACTTTTTACCCAGTCACCGGTGATGGGTCGTGCACACAGCGGATCCCGTACCATGTTAATACTATGGCGGCCCTCCAGGCTATAATTTACTCCGCCGTGGTCTCGTAACAAATCGGAAATATTTTTGCACGTTTCCACCAATGTCATGCCTGCGTTGTTTTTCTTATTGCTCGTGAAAGCATCTCTCCCTGACCCTGTCCCTCATCGGTACAGTTTTGTGATTAATCATAATTTTGTGGGGAAATTGGATTTCAGGAAATAATCGTATTGAAAATGTAGCATCAGCAGCTAGTGAGGCAGCAGGTAACTTGCTCAGTTTGACTGAGCATCTATGCTGAAATGGTGCAATGCTGCTGCCAGACACCACTGAAAGAAACAACGCACTCTGGAGGCATGCAACGACCTGTTCCACTTCAGATAAACTTAGTTAAATAATTATACACTTATAAATGTTAGGTTGCAACACTCTGTGGGTAATGTGTGTTCACACTGCAAACTAACCGCTCCAGGGCAGTTGATTTGTACAGGGACAGAGAGCAACTGCTGTGTCCACGCAAGGTGTGAAGGCATCAGAAGACACGTTATACAAGTATTTTATCGTAAAGTTTTGTAACAGAATGAACCATTTTAGCTGCTATGGTTGCAATGCTTCTGTAACACAAGAGGGAGTTCAATGCACAGCTACTTGTGTTTAAATAAACATTTTACCATGTTTTATCTGCGATGAATGTGCCCAAGGGCAAGTGGGGGTGGCTGGTCTGAAGAGACATCAGCGTGAATCATGGGAACACAACAACCAGACTGAATGAAGGTCTGAATACATCACTGTCTAAAACATAAAACGCTGTCAGAGCGCTTTTATCAAGTTTCCAAAAATCTAAACTAAGCTTAAAGAAAGCCAAGACAAGACATGAAAACCATCAAGAAAATATTCATCAAGAACAACATTGTCAGGTAGTCATATAACTGATTGTCTTAGCATGAAGGTTTATCTGCTTATAAAAAAATAAAAATAAAAAAGTAAAAAACTTTGTAATAAGTAAAGCTGAAAGAGCTGTTGAAGGTAGGCATGGGTAAAATGACAATCCTTTTATCTTTTCAATGAAAGTATAGAAAATAAGAGAAGTGACAAAGACAGTGTGAGCGAGTGGACACAAAGACACAATGTCAGGGCTGAAAAGGTTTAATAACATAATTAAATTAAAATTAAATAATGAAATTAATTAGTAAGTTTAATAAAAAGTGACAAGAAGCACTTCTTTTCAATAGGTAATGAGTTTGTATAATTTCAAATAAAATCAAGGTCTCGTGACCTCTCCAACTAGAAGAGCTGACCCTCTACAGTCTGATAATCCCTTTGTAGTGGTGAGGTATAATTCTTTCTGAACACTAGAGTTTTATAGGAGTCATGGTGTGTTAAATTCAAGGTGAAATTATTTCTGTTAAGCTTCTACAGATACAATGTGCTGGGACTAATAAATAAATTATTAATAATTGTTATATCATTTATTATAGCCGTTTCCAAGACAAACTGATAATATTAAAAAAAAAAAAAGTTACACAAGCACAAGAGCGACAAGCTCAGGATGGAACATTATGATCCAAATGTTTCAAAAAATACTTATACAAACTCATTTCAGTGTATGATGGGAACAAAAACCTCATTCCAAACTCAAAGGCACAAGAGAACAAAGCAGAACATCGTAGTTGATGCCATCTGTCTTGTCGTTCTTCATTACAGCTGTTGTATGTATGCGAACACACACACACACACACACATCCTGTGAGCACATCATCACCTCCGGCATCTCTCTGCAGGACATCGACAATATTTTAATCTAATTCTGTCCTGAGACTGTGGAATATGTCACTCAGAGACTTGATGGAAGTGCAAATGACAGCGAGGCAGATGGAGATGGACTGAGGTTGCACTCTGATTTTGATCATGACAAGATCAGTAAAGTTCACAGACACTGCGCACACAGTCACATGACATCTACAGGACTCTGTGATAGAAAATCTATCTTTTAGCTTATTATGTTCCCTTTATTGTATATATTTTATTAATTTTCACCATTTTTATATATTTCATTTTCTCTAATGCACTAAAATGTTTTTAAGCTCACACCTGAGCTGCCTTATTAGCACCTACTGTCACGCAGCGGTGTTTTGGTTTTGTGTTGTCTCGTCATTTCCGGTTTTATTTTGAAGTTCTAACTCTCCTCTCGTTTCAGGTCACTTGCCCTTCCTCTTGTGTCACCGGTCTGATTGTCTTCCTGATTCCTGATTGTTTCCACCTGTTCCCCATTACCCTCGTGTGTATATATGGTCTGCGTTTTCCCTTGTCCTGTGCCAGTGTGTCATGTTCGTTGACCAAGTGTGTTTGTGTTCCCTGCTTATGTGTATCTACAAGTTCGATAAGTATTTCTGTTTTGAGTATTTTTCTCTGCCTCGTTTTTTCCCTCCTTGGAGTGGTTTTTCGTTTGTACTTTTCTTTGATCCAAGAGACATTGAGTATTCTGTTAATAAAGTGCTTCAGTTTTTGGAAACCTCTGCATCTGAGTCCAACTTTTTTTGTACCGGCCTGTCACCTACAAATTGCACCAACCTGTATAAAAAGGGAATAAACTAATAAAATGTGATGATAAACACTTTAAAATGTTAAGAAGTGATGTAGCATATATTGTCTTGCCCTCTTTCTGGGATACCATCACTTGCAATCTCCTTTCCACCAAGCGCACCCCACCATGTTCATGGCTGAAGTGCCTTTAGCAAGCACCTAACCTCCAAATTGTACTACACAAGTGGCAGCCCATTGCTCCAGGTGTACACACTACAGTGTGAACCAATGGATGGGTCAAATGCAGAGAAAGAATCTCCTCATTATTTAAGTATTAAAGCAAGTTAAAGGACTGAAAACAGCAATTTAGGAGTTGTGTCTGGTGCACATCCACCAGAAAACAAGTCTGATTTGTTGCCCGTCACTTCTCAAAATTAATGTCAAATGTTGCAGACTCAGCAAAGCATTGACAAGAATGACAAGTTAGCTTGATGACAAGAGAAGTGCTGACTGTGCAATAAAGAAGCCATGGGGTGTAAACCTTAAGTAAAAGTACAAAGTAAATCTCACTGTTATGCTGTACTATATTGCCAAGTTTTCTTCAAGGACACACATAGCTCCCATCTTTTTCTTTTCATCATTTGGTCCCCCATTCACCCCCTCCGAGAAAGTTATTTATTTAATTTAAAATATTTGTTTTGTGTTTCCCTCTGGAATTAAATGTCCTCTCTTAAACAAAACTGAAACAAATAAAAGCCCTCTGTCTTTATTACTGTCTTTCTGTCCAAGCAGTCCTGAAATTCCCCTTTGTTTGATCAGAGGAGAAAAATGTCAACTGTCCAGTCCGACATTCTTTTTATTTGATGGGAGCTTATTTTGTCCACAGAAAGCCATAGCCTATATGATGCTATTAACTTTTGTATTTTATAGAAAAAAAATAAGTCAAATACACTGTGTGACAAGTTGTGACAAAAAGTCAGCATACTCACAGCAGTGTTGGTTTAATCAAAGGTATTGATAACAGATTTTCAGAAAAAAGTTGGTGAGTGTGCTGCAGAAACACAACATACACAACTTGAACCTTGCATTAAGACTTCACAAAGACTTTCCTTTACAGAACAAAATTAGTTTGAACAACTAAATACACTGGAATACAGTTTACATGTGGGTATTTAGTTCATGGTAACTAATCCAAGACACCATGGATGCATCTGACCCATCAATCTGTGTCAACCGATACAGAGATAAAATACAGCATGACAACAAATCAGAGCTAGTTTGTTGCCAACAAATTCAACTTTCCTGTGCTCAGATGACGTGTATGACTGCATCTTTAGTCCATCACTACATAAAGCCCAGCAAAACCATTTGATTGGTGGTCAGATCTTTTCCAAAGCATAATCAATTTAGCTAAAATCCAATAAATTTAAAGAAGGCTAAATGTGCTGCTGCTCTTAAATAACCAAAGTATAGTGGATGGCAATTTGCAGACTGTACAAAATATCTGTTCACTGTTACTGTTAATACTGGGCATCTTGCAGAGCTGAAACTCAATCGTGTTACACTGTGCAACCTGTTCTGTAATGACAAGAAAGACTACTCCATTCTATGTAGTACATACATTTCATCGAGCTCACCTTAACACAGCTTAGTTACACCACTGTCATACATGTGGCCTGCGCTGAAAATGGAAACTTCAGCCTGTGACGCTGAAGGTGACTCAGAAATCTCTTGGATAATTTACTAGCAGGTCTGAGTAATGGCCTCGGCGGGTGTGGAGTCAATAATGACGAGTCACACATTACCTCTAACACAGTGCAGATGTAGGTCACCATCTTGAAAGCGCATTTCTCTCCCTAACAAAATGGTTATATCACTGACCCGCCGATCCAGAGCAGATTGGCTTACAGTGTCATGCTCAAGGACACTACAACTTGCAGTGGAACCATCAAACCTGCTGTTATTGAATGGCCCACTGTAGCACCAGACCTTGCCGACTGTAATTTTGTGTGAAGTGAGACCACAATGTCTTTGTCGCCTCTAAAATCTAATTGATGCTGACGTTAACCAAGTACGTCTCACAACCAGTAACACATTCATTCATACAATTACGGAATGTCCCATTAAATTAATGTACAAGATTCATTTTAGAGAACTAGCGAAGGTAGTCTCTGTTTATCCCAAATAAACAGGAAGCTAATCCTGCTAAAATTCAGTCCGACTGGTAGAAAAATACTTCATCATTTGGGAGCCACTGTGCATGGGGAATAACAGGGTCAGTTTCCAGCTCTGGTTAAGAGCCTATCTTGTGATTAAAAGATGATTTATAGTCTCTTAAGGAATTAGTCTTCTCTCTTGACCATGAAATCATATCACAGATGGGGAAAATGCTGTCTAGTGGCACTCGGCAGAGAAATTCAACTGCATGTATTTTGGGGCTTTGGTCAAGAAGGTGAATTACAAAACAGTACATCTGGATATTTCAGGCCAACAGAAGGTGTGGAGCTCTAGACAGCACGTTGTTTTATTTTCAGCATACTGTCTGGCAATTTGCCAACAAATTAAGAAGATCCCAGAAAAACAGGATCCTTGTACAGTCTATTATAAAGCAGAGCTGCAATGAATTCAATATTCAGAAATGTAATCATATTCTGTTATTGGCATGCGTTGGCTGACTTGTATTATAAGTTTAGATTAATCTTTCAAGCACAGGCCAACCTAATATTAAAATACCATTTTTAAAGGGAATAAGGTACACACACAACACCTGTTGAATCAACAACAAATACATGCAATTGAACTTACTACTACTCATATTTGTTAACTTCAAAAAGCCTCCTCATTTATACAACATAAAACATTAAATTGGCAAATATCTCATTATCTTGACTTTCTGTTTTTTTTTTTCTTTATTCTATCTAGTAATTTGAATTGTAGGGTGATAAAATTATACCTTTAACACATGTATGTAAAAAAACAACGTACTTGAGATTTCTCCCACCAGTCTCCTGTCTTCGGGACCACATCGTGCCAATCCGTGTATCATTCTTTCTTTAATCTCGTGGCATGTAATTTTACTCCCCAGCCCGCAACCTAAAATTAAATAAATTGCACAGAAAATAGCTTTCCGTAATGAAGATTTCACAGCACCTTTTCATTGCTATTCAATTACCAGGATTGTGCCAATTGCATTCTGTCAATCTGTCAACCTTTTTTAACTCCTCCGTGTGGGATTTTTATGCATCTCCAGTCTAACAAGTGTCATTTAAAGTCTAGAAAAGCCACGCCGCATCAAATGCGTTTCTTTTCTAAAGGCAGTCTTTCCTGATCCTCATTTTGTGTCAGACAGCGTATGGTCACATTGGCAGAAAGCAGTTATCGACGTTTCTGAGCATTTACCCTGGCAGCCCTCTTGCGTTTTGCGGTTTCCGCTGACAAACCCTTATTTGTGTCCTATATAGCAATAAGTCTCTATATACTGTAGTTGCTCTGAAATTGTTTGGTGGACTTCAGACGTTAAACTGCATATGGGTTCCAGTGAGTGCCCAAGGTTTACAGCTTTGAGGGTGTCGTGTAAATAAGATATATAACATAAGGCTATTTATTTTGTTTGATAAAAGAACAAGGTATAGCTCTGTTCTATAGAGAAGGAAAGCTTTAATCGCTTCTGTTGTGTTTTGGAGCTATATGAAAAATAGAGGCGGGGGGACAAACCATATGATGAATGACACAAAGATTATCAGCCAGCGTGATTAAAACAATTATCAGCGTAGTATGCACAGTCTGTGATACAGTTTAAAATGTGTTTGTGTGTTGGGCCCGAGGGCCTTTACCTCAACTGATTCTGACCTAAATATATTCTTTCAGCACAATCAGAGCAAATCGCTGCCCTCAGGCCTTCACAGAGCTCTTGCTGTGCATACTTTTCAAAAACTGTTTCTGTTTGGATTTATTTTTCTTTAATGTGCCGATCAGCAATACCCCCTTACACGTTCACCCTGCTCAGCAGCAGAACAATCTTCTTTGGCTTTTGAACATATCTGCTGAAACAGTTGGAAGCAAAATGTTTTACACAAGAATGCATTAATGGTTGTTTCAAAGCTATAGTTTTTGACTACTAGAGGGAAGAAAATACAATAAGGCCTGTTTTCTTTCTTTTATCTATCCTGTAGCAAATTATTGCATGATATTATTTACTAGTTACATCAAGCAGAAACTGAGCATTTTAGCCTCAGTTTGGTCTACTGACTGCAGAGCAAACCATCTCGGTCCCCTGGGCTTGTGGGATGTGTAACTTTTTTCTCCATTTACTGCAGCTTCCTCCATTTCATTCTGGACAGCTAGTGTACAATCAGCCAGCATGTGCAAGCAGCTGCTCAGGCTCTCACTGTATATAAGGGGCACTTAACCATACACAGCAGAAACAATTCACTTAAAGTGGCTTTTAGCTACTGCAGAATGGGCACTGACATTAGCAGTATGAGAAACACAGAAACATTTAGAAACTGTCTCAGTGTTTAAAGTTAAAAAATGAATGAGGATTATCACTGAATATTCCCAGCCAATCTAGAGTGTTTAGAAACAAATTTCATTCATGATCCTACTCCTCCCTTGTCATTATACAGCCACTTAGGATCCAATAAATAGAAGAGTCAACATAGCCCCTCCACGTGTGTCTACAGCAGGTAGCTATTCTCAACACACAGTCCATATGGCTACTCATTATTGTTTGGCATTGGAGATTTCAGTGTGTCCAAATCAGAGTGCCGTGTTACTGACCTTTCTGTAGTTCTGAGAGCCATCAGCTGTGAATAGCAGTAACAATGCCCTCTGTGACATCACTACATTTCACAGATCATGAAGCAGCACTGTTGAGTTGAGATCACAGTTATGGGCAAACAACAGGCCAAGCTCACGTCTCATACAACTTCTTGCCGTGTGTTAGCGATGCCTACCTCCTTTCTGTGAACAGTTGAGAGTGGTTTTAAGTTACTTCACCACATTCAACCAATAAAATCTCGGGAGTGTTGTGTTATTATTGTGGGGCCGCTCTTAAGCTCAGCTACCTGCGGGTGGGGGGAGATGCCACCACCATGTTGGCCATATGGCCAGCTTATTATGCACTGCCAAAGCATCTTAATGAAGGTCCACAAACTGACAGAGGCATTCTTCTGAGCCCAAACCATGCACACAGACACATTAGCATGCAGACACATGGCTTCATGCATGCACGCCCACGTAACGCACGCATGAAGATGAAACTGATGTGGACAAATTGTGTTGACAAACAAAAGCTCTTGTGCACAGTCCATCTTTACACACACACAAAATGAAAACTGGGAAAAATCATTCGGGCATAGGCAGCTAAAATCAAAGCCCTGCACTGACACCAAGTGGTAACAGCCAAACACTAAGCAACCAACTAACAACACTTAACACACAAAATGATGAAAGCTTTGTGTTCGTAGTCTTTATGTTTTTGACAAACAGACAAAATATATTACATGTTGCAGCTGTGTAATGCCCAAAAGAATGGCCAATGGCCTGACTGAAATGTTGAACAACAAGCAAACAAACACCTTTACAAGTTTGAAACCATAAACTTTAAGATTTAAGTTAGACTGTTGTAAAACAACAACAGTATCTTGCTTACATTGGTGCCAATTAAAAAGTGAGATAAGGAACGGATCAAACTCTGCAGTTGGACCACTGGATTATGATTATATGCCTAACATTGTGTAGGTCTCCTTTGTTGCCTCCAAAACAGTTGCGACTCATTAGAGAATGGACATGGTGCTTCTAAAGGTGTCCTGTGGTGTCTGACAACAGAATGTTGTTAGCGGGAGCTTTTGGGTCCTAAGGGTTGAGAGGAGAGGCCTCTGGGGGTCATCCCACAGATACTTGATCAGTTTGGGATCTAGTGAATTTGGAGGCCAGGTCAACACCTTGTTCTGTTCTTCATGTTCTTTTTTCTTTTCTTTTCTTTTTTTTTTAGTTGTTCCTAAACCATTTTTGTGTGTGTGTCAGTGTCAGGCTGGGGAGTGTCATTGCTATGGGTGTGCCTGGTCTGGTTTCGGTCAGTGCTACATGTCTGAGTAACATCCACACGACTGCCAGGTCCAAATGTTTCCCAGCAGAGCTGTGATGTGTCATCAGATGGTCAATGTTATTTACTAAAAAATAAATAAAATAAATAAACTTTAAAGATGAACCATTTGTTGGGCTGTGCTTGTGGTACTCACAGCAGTCAAATCACTGTAAGTGATAGGATTTGATGAGAAAGGAAGGCTTAGCTAATATAAAATATTGTTCTCATGTAAGAGTAAAACACTGTACCTGGTATAAGGTGGGGGCACACATATTGACTAATATGATTCAGGTGTAGTTGGCTCAGGTCTTCTGAACAGATCAAACTCTGCAGTTGGACCACTGCTTACAGAGCATACACAAAGTACACAAGTACACAAAACTTAATCCAAAAGACTACATTGGGCTTGGAGACATATCAAATGATGGCATTATACCGAGAAGAATTACTTAAGTAAGTGACATACTCAAGCTGACCTCAGAAACTAACTCAAGCAGACCGTCCATACAGCCTTTTCATTGGTCAAGTTATCTTCAACAAAGAACACATAGGTAATTGTTGGCCTTATTTAATTAAAAATGTTGACACTGAGCGAGAGACTGAGTGTGTTTGAAGTACAAGCAATTACATGAAGAAGTGAGTGAAAAGCTTGAGCTCACGTTTGTGCGTGTGTGCGTATGCGTTGGACTGCATGTCAGCGTACATGACCCTTGTACCTTTTTATTGCTCCTCATAAAATCCGGAGAGATAACTTGAAATCTTTGCCCACTGAAAGACTTTGATTATACTTCTTTAAACAGACATGCATACACAATAAAATACTTAAGTTGTATTGGGCAGGTATTATATCAGCTTACTGTTTCGTGTCAGTGTCCAAATAAAGTTCCTGGTCTCCATAGCTTTTATAAACAATCATCATTGGAGCACACAACACAGGAGGAAGCTGAGCCTGAACCGTGTCACTTTTCTAAGCTGGTGATAACACCGAAGAAAACCGGAGGACAAAGGACAAATTGCCTGACGCACTGAAAGACACTGATGAGGTCGGGTTCCAGCCAACTGCTAGTCAAATATTTTAAAAATTCATACTTGTGATACAAGTCATACTTGTTTGCATGATATTTTATTTCATCCTACAATGGATAACTAAGTGATATTTGAGTTAGGTAGAAATTTAGTGAGTTGGAATTGAACTGAACGCAAACTTTGAAGAGGTATAAAAGACACTTCAGGACAAACATCATCTGGAGAATTATCCACATATCAAGGTACTGTTTCTAAGTTTTCTCTCCATTTTTACGCTGATGACTGTCAAATTTATGTGCCTCTTAAACAAGCTGATGATTACTCTGCAAACTGACTATTAGAGTACAGAAATCAAGGCATGGCTGGCAATACATTTTTTCACCTAAACAAGGCCTAAACTGAGGTCATGTTATTAGCGATACATCAAATGTCCATGCTGATCTGGGGCCTTTAAATCAAAATTTGACACAGACCGCAACTAATCTTGGTGTACGACTCAACAGCAATCTCAAATTTTATCCACAGATTAAATCAGTGGTCAAGACCATTTTTTCCCAACTGAGACAACTGGCCAAAGTGAAACCATTTTTTTTTTCTCTGCATTACTTTGAGTATTTAAATTTTAATCTGCACTTTTATCACAACTCGTTTAAACAATTGCAATGAAGTTTATGTTGGACTTAGCTAGATCTCACTTTCTTCACTACAGCTGGTTCAAACCAGCTGCTGCTCAACTTTTAACTGGAACCAAAAAACAAGCAGCCGTACGCTCACTCGTGGTCTCTCAAGTCGGCAGATCTGTCATCGTTGGTTGTCCCTAAGACACTTTGGCTTTTAACTTAGTCTGAGATGTTGGTTCTTATTAGGGGTGTAACGGTACACACAAGTCAGTTTGGTACGTACTTCAGTGTGGGTGTCACGGTTCGGTACGGGTTCGGTACAACGGGGAAAAAGCGACAATATTCACACATGTATAAAACTAGCTTTTTTCATTTATTTTGAGCAGACACCAACAGTCTAAAAGACTAGAAAGCACCTGTTATAAAAGTAAAAAACAGAAAAAAAAACATAAAACAAATGAAGTAGGAGGGTTCTCATATCATTCATTCATTTTCATACAGAGGAAAAGAAAAAGCAAAATTTCTTGTAGGGATAAACTGAGGTAGTCAGTTAGCAACTGGCAAATTTTGTAATTTTATTATAATAAACTAAACAGCTCGCACCCATGACAGAAATATCAGGTTGATGCCGTCTTATTTGCGTTTGCGTGTTTGATGTGTTTCCAGCGATGAACCGCACCTCCGCAAAACATCGTCAGCAGACTGTCTTTGTCCGGTTCACCACTGGCATGTCATTGGCATGTTATGTTGCACCGGGAAACCAAAGTGTTCCCACACTGGTGATTCTACACACTTCTCTTAGTACATTCATCCAAGCTCCTGTGAGGGAAATTCTTAAATGTCCCTTATTATATTAATATTATATGTGAAACTTAACATATGTGGATGCAACATTTGATTGTATGTAGGGTGGAAGCTTGTGGTATGGTCAGAAGCTCTGCCTTATGATAATCATGTGGTAGCAAGGTATGAATGGATATGTTGTGGTATGTTACTTTTCTTCTTCGTATGTTTTTCTTCTTCTGTAGGCTAATAACGTTTGCTAGCTGCATTTAGGATTGGATTCCTCACTTGGATTGAAGTGAGGAATCAACTTTTTCTGTTTCTTTTTTTAAAAGGCCACTCACTCAGACGTATTAGCCATATGACTGTGCGCACGGAACCGTGACGCCCGTACTGTGACACCCGTACCGTGACGCCCACGGGAAAAATACAAAAACCTTATGATTTTAATCTTATGATTAATACATCTGTTGTTGTATTTAAAGTGTTTATAAAGATTGATTAAGATTGGTTGATTGATTCTCATTTTTCTTCCTTGAAGAAATTATTTTCTTTGTCCTGTATGTGCATTTCACATTAATAAACTCATTATAATTTAGCCAATGAAATTGAACAATACACTATGAATTTCAGGTCTGTGCTGCAGCACTGGACTAGACAAACACAATGGAAGAACTGAAATACAGAGGACAGAAAAGAGAAGGGCGACACAGGTAAACACTCATCTACAATAAGTAGAGTCTCTTGAAGGTCATTCTGTTTTATTTCCTGCTTGATTTAAGGTGCTAACAAATGTTACCGATATGTGAGACTGAGGGTGATGCATGTGACATGAGATGCATTTAAATCACATTTATGTGAATGGCCGTCCACTGAGCGCTGCTACCACACTTTAATCTTAATTAACCCGTCTGATCAAATACACAGACAAAAAAAAGGAAGCTGTCTTGCCGATACTTTGTTTTTAGGCAAAAGAAATCCATGTTCTTCTCAGGGGCCTGTATTATTTTTGCCTCATGCTGTCGAAATTGTCTGTGCTGTGGAAGTTTGATAGCTTCTTCTAGAAATACCCCGAGGAAACATTTCTTAAAAAACAGCTGCTGACGTGTATGTGTTTGTTCATATCACTCTGCTTACGTCACAGTTTTACACCCTACAATATGGCAGCAGTTATGTCTTAAACGCATCAGCTTACTGGATGAAACTTATTTCCTTCCTTAAGGAAAGTTACTCTTTGACTAACAACACTAACTAACAAGTTTTATTAACCTCTTCTTCATCCTCCTCTTCATCGTTAGGAGGGCAGTTGTCAGAAGGATGCCGACTGGTAATAGATTGTATTAAAAGAGTGACTGGTCTAGGTGGGTGGTAGAGGTTATTTCTGGTTTTAGAGATTTTTTTAAAAACATATATATATTATATATATCTTCTATATATGTTGAAGGTTTTATTAGAACTTTTTTTTCAAACCTCAACTTATTTTCAAGACTCACTGTCTGAGGCAAATTGGCAAGTTGAACCATCTGTTGAGCTGTGCATGTGGTACATAAAGCAGTCAAATCACTGTAAATGACAGAACAGGCTTAGCTAATATGAAATCTGATTTCAATATTTATGACTGGACAACTAATTTGTCATGATCGTTTCTGCACAAATTGGTGTTTTCCTCTTTGTAAGGTTCAGTTAGCGTTCAGTTTTGCACCATGTTTTGGAAAGAATCTCATACTGTAAGAGCTGCTCTGGGCGATCTGAACCACACGTAGACTTTGTGCTATCTTATTGTCATGTGTATGGTTATGTCAGAGATTAGTATTAATAATGAATTGATAAGTGTTATTTATAGAATGAAAAACAACAGTTTGATAATCATTCTGTACATGGAATTAATCAGCTAGCAGTGGAGGATGGCAGAGAAGCTGATAAGATACTTATTCATTAGTATTGTTTACATAGCCAACAAACACAGGTTTAGAGGTACAGGAGACATTTATGCTTCAGATGTCAGTGAGAGAAGTGATTTCAGTATAACTAATTGTTGTTCAACATCGATTAGCTCCAACTCCAACCTGATCATGCACAGCCGCACAAAAATCAAACAAACGACTAGTGGCATGATTACATATCAACTTTAATCCAAAAAAGTTTCAAAAAAAGGCAACAGGACTTGTAGATTTTTAAAATTTAAATTTAAAATTTAAATTTAAACCTCGACTTCCCACCAGCCCCCTAGAACTGAAGAAGCTACTCGGATGAGTAGTGAAACGTCTTCTCTAAAAATCTACAAGTCCAGTTGCCTTTTTGGAAACTTTTTTGGATTACCATGACCTGGATGACTGAGAACCTTCACAGACATGTCAGCTTTAGTCAGCCAAGATGTCTGATTTGTAGCTGTAGTTTTCTTAAATCATAATTCAGCCTGGGACCCCTAAAACAGAAGCAAACACAAAGAAAACAATTTCAGGAAACATAATGACAAACTGTACCCCACGTCAAACCACTAGAAGAGGTTTACGGACAGTAAAGAAAGCCTCATTTTCCACAGACACTCCTCTATATGCAAACAACATTCAGTTCCACACCATGATCATGACCTGCATCAGCCAGTCATTTCAAGCACACTGTAATCTTGTAACGTTTTTATTTGATATTGTTGATCTTGTGACACTCGGTTTATGACATTTCAGTTTATCACATCATTACAACTATTACAGTGTCACTGAGTCCAAATTAGTAGGTTTGAATATGAATATTTTGCATGTGAATACTGACATTTCTACTGGAACACATGTGTGGATTTGTGTGAAAATAACAATGAAAAGCTCAGCTACTAAAGCATAAAGTATCTAGTCTAAAGGCAGTAAACTGGGACGCACAGCAAGTGTCACAAAATCTTTTTTTCTGATTTTCAAACAGATGTAATATTATATTTTAAACTCCAGCAGCAGGTTTTGATTAAAAAAAGTCACTGACTGATGAGTTAATGTTTTTTGGGGAAAAAAATAAAACAATAAAATAGTGGGACTGATTCATCTCATTATTTTACCAGCTTTCATGAAATGAGCTGACAGACTCCGGCTTTGTTAGCTTATTAGTGATACATTTTCTTAGCGCATTATTAGACTTTCCGTCTAATCTCCCTGTATTTATAATCAATCAATGTTCATGTCTCAGGGATACATGGGATCCATTTCAGCTGAATCCCGTAGGAGCAGAGAAGGAAAAAAAGAGAAGATGTTTCATACTGGCCCAGTACCTGGTAGCTGTTATTGTGGGGTTAGCGGTCCTGACCAGTGCCGTTGTCGCTAAGGTAAGAGTCTCTCATTCTCTCAGTGATGTTTTATATCTATATATATATATATCTATATATCTATATCTATATATATATCTATATATATATATATCTATATATCTATATATATATATTTATATATATATATCTATATTTATATATATATTTATATATATATATATATATATATATATATATAATTGTATATTTTTATCATCAGTGTTGAGGTAGATATGAAATAAATTGTTCCTGTGTGAATCGTTGATCCATAGGGATTTTTGATTTGATTAAAATTGCTTTTATTTATTCATTTTTTTACATTATATTACATTATAATTATTAGGTACAATAACGGTCATGTCAAGACTACAGTTTATGATACGAGTGTGTACGTCTCAAATGTCTCCTATTGGCAGTGTTTGATATTTTGCATATTGGCAAAAATGTTCTTGATTAATACTTAGTTGGTATTTAACATAGTTTAACCAGTAATAATATTTCCACGAAGAATTTAGTTTAACAGACAAAACGTGTGAAAACAGCCTGATCTGTCTCTGACCTGCTTGACCACTAAATAGCATGAACAACTTCCCTGTTCTTTGTGGTAAGGAAGGGCCCAGTTCTCTGTTCGTTGTGTTATCTCTTGCTATATAACTGTTTCATGTGAAGCTATTGCGGATATCATCTTCATTTTCCCCTATTAATCTTTAACTCTCTGCTTCTACTTTCGATTTGTCTTCTTCCTCTGGCCTTATCTTTCACTTTCTTCCTTGATGTTACATCACAGATCTACGCTCATGAAGATTACCGTTTCTGACTTTGTATTTAATAAGAAAAAAGATTATTGTTGTTCTGTGTGATGATTTTTCCTCAGCTAAATCAAGCTGTGAGGATTTCTATAGGAGCTGAAAACATGACAATAATTTCTACTGACAGTTGTAAAGAGCAATGCAATTTGACTTTTATAGTTGTACTTTATTTTTTTACTTTTGGTCTTCCGTCTCATTTGTCTGACCTTCTGGTTTCTTCTAAAATACTCTGGTCGTTTATGTCCATCCAGGGTTCTCTTTTGGTGTTGACAGCATTGGCCAGTCCGACTTCCAAGCGCACCGATAAGGAAAAGCAGTTCTACATGCTGATGCTGGTGTTCTGCCTGGTCTGCCCCAATTTCCTGGTCTTCCTTAAATCTCTGTGGCGGTGTGCCTTCAAGAGCTTCGTACAGCCAAAGATGAAGACCATGGCATTTGTATGTTTTTCTAAACTTCTAATTCATAATGTAGTCTCCTTTGCATGGAATGATAACAAATTAGAGAGTAGAAAAATGGACATTTTGAATTCTTGTTTACAATCTTATACTGTAGCAATATTTGCTCAATGTTAAAGAATAGTATGAGAGCAACTAATGAATCATGACTTTTTTCTTCCAGTCACAGTCATATTCTTCACAAACTATACATAAAGCAGGCCTGGTCCCATAATGATTATTGTCATTCATTCATTTTCTGTAACCGCTTGTCCTCTGGAGGGTCATTAGGGTGGGGGCTGGAGCCTGTCCTAGCTGCCATTGAGCGAGAGGCCAATTAACGTACCAACTATGTCTTTGGACAGTGGGAGAACCCACGCAGACACAGGGGCAACATGCAAACTGAACGTTCTTGCTATGCAGCATCATCGTAACCCTAACCCTGCCCAATGATTATTTTATATTTTCAAAATAAAATAGTTGGCTCTGTATGACAAAGTCACATAATCAGATCTTGATAACATGATGTCATATGGTTCACATTAATCTTTCTCCATTTTTGCACTAAACCTGTTGAGCCGCCATTTTGTCCTTATTCTTAAAGCATAAATATGTCCTCAAATACTGTCCAGGTAAATTCCACAATTGGATGAAAAAGCAGTGTTTTGTGAAGCTGTGTCCACAATGCACTGCTCAGCACTGAGTGAACTACATGGTGTCTACTATATATGATTAAAGGTTCAGATATAGCTGGCCCGCTGCCAACAGAGGACATGCATAAAATGCAATGCTATGTAATTGGTGTCAATCATTTAAAACTCTTTTGACTAGATTTAAAAGATAAACTGTTTGACCATCCTGTAGCTGATGGAAGTACAACATCTGTGTGGAAATAATGATGTCTTTGTGTCTTTTCCAGATTTTCTTCATTGAGTGCCTGGTGTCTCTTGGTACTTCGGTGCTAGTGCTTGTCGTCATGCCTCAGTTTGACGTACTGACAAACCTTTTCCTCAGCGGAGGAGTTTGTATTATATCTGCTGTTCTGCAGATAGTGTTCAGACTACAGAGAGAACCCTGGAAAATCATTTTCCCAATCTGCTCCCTCGTTTTCACTATTGCTGGTAATTTTTTATTATTATTTTTCTCGTATCACTGCAAACAATGACTTACAATGTAGACATCAGTGATCCATTCTATTTTAACTGTGGTGCTGCTGAGTCTTGATTTCCACTCATGTTTGTTGTTATTCAATATAAAAACAAGAACATCTGACTGCACATGGACTGTGCAAAACACTGTTTCACAGCTCCACAAAAATAATATACATTTTTAAGTCTTGAATAGGTAATAGGATGGCTAGGTTTAATAGCACAATGACACATTTGTCAAGACCTAAATTAGGCATAGGAAAGGAGTGAATCAAAAAGAGTGTTGTCTTCCTCCTATAGTTAATGTGCGATGAGAGATGTCACAATGCTTCTCGGTTTCTCCCACTTATATTTAATTATCAGTCAACTCTTTCACTGTTTTTCTATTTGAGCTGTGTTTTTCTATGCCTGGTTCAGTAAAACAGCCACCCTCATTATGGCAACCTTCTCAGATGAAAGATTTATTAACTGTCAAAACAACTGTGACAAGTTCTGATTTGAGCATTGAAATACAAACTGCACGAAGGCTCAAAGCTCCACAGATGATAAAAACATTTCAACTCACATTGTTAAGATAAGAAATGTGAATAATACTGAAATACCAAATGAGAGAAGTATGTCATTCATTTAATGTCAGCTGCATAGCTGACAACCTAAGTGACAAGCAAGGCAAACACAATCACATGCTGGATTAAGCTCAGACAAATTGTTTTGTTGTGTGAAAGAATCATCGAATTTATGGACCATACCATAGAATATGTAATCCATCTGGCATTACATTTCTCTCAAAATATCTTGCACCAATATAGTCAGTCAGTCATTTTCTATACCCGTTTAGTCCTGTTAGGGGTCACGGGGGTCTGCTGGAGCCTATCCCAGCTGTCATCAGGCGAGAGGCAGGGGTACACCCTGGACAGGTCGCCAGTCCATCGCAGAGCTAACACAGAGACAGACAACCATTCACACTCACACACCTACGGGCAATTTAGGATCACCAATTAACCAATTAACCTAATGAGCATGTCTTTGGATGGTGGGAGGAGGCCGGAGTACCCGGAGAGAACCCACGCAGACACAGGGAGAACATGCAAACTCCACACAGAAAGGCCATGGATTCGAACTGGAGACCTTCTTGCTGTGAGGCATCAGTGCTAACCACCTCTCCACTGTGCCGCCCACACCAATATAGCATTACTGAAATAATCCGTGCTTTTGAATTCACTGACATAAGAAAGACACAGTCATAGGATGATACTTCACTAACTGAGTTACTGTCGAACTAACAGGTTACTGCCTGCTGGGAATGGACTACTACGTTCGTGTCACATCATTTATGGAGAAGGAGGGGTGCTATTACTTCATTGGAATTGGAGTGGTTTCTTCACTTCTCATCTCCCTCTGCTGGTGGGAAAATCCAACTCAAGCTACTAACCACTTGCAGGTATAGTGTTTTTTTCTATAGCGGAGCCTCAGCAGGAAATTGAACTTTGCCTATATATTTACTGTGTGTAAATATACTGAGTTGACATAATCAGTGAGACTTGTTGTCCATTTTACACCCCGCAGGATACATTGTCAGGACTGGACGGTTTCAGGGACTTTGTGTTTGTCATCAGCAGTACTCTGAGGATACTGGTGATAGGTAATTATATGCAGTCAATGTCTGTATCAACATACAGAAAGAACAGCTTTCCAGTGACGGGTGGACATGGATTGGATGTTCTCCAGCTGTGATGAAGTCTTTTCTACATCAGCAAATAATTTAATTCTGTTGTAGGGGGAGTATACCTGATCTACCACGCACTTCTTCGGGAGACTAAAATAGAGTGGCATTTTTTTAACCTACAAGAGGAAGACTCGAAACTCCTGCAAATAGGTCTGGGGCTGTTTTTCTTACAGGTAGGTAGAAGAAAGACAGAAAAACAAACAGAGATTTTAGGGAGCTTGAGGGCATGGTACTCAATGGTTAACTTACATTTATAAACTGAAGGATAGCACCAAGGCTTTGTCAAACAGAAGTAGCACCATCCAAGAAAGCAAGTTTAAGTTAATGTAATATGTATTTCAATAAGTTAGTAGAGTACATTTTATATAAACTGCAATAAGTAATAACTAAAATGTGTGCAATAAATCAGCTAAAAGCATTTATCACTGCAGAGAGACCACTGCAGCCGGCTAAATTGAGTGTAATAAAAAAAAAGATAAAGCTGACATTTCCTTTCCACTTAATTCTGTATTGTCCTTTACCGTTTTACTCTTAATGGCTCAAACCTGGGTTAGCCTAGATTAAGGCAGCAGAAATACCAAATATCACCCACACCAAGAGACACCTTTAAAAACTACAGGTTTAATCAGTCACTAGTCACTGAGCTGCCAACGTAAGCCTCTTTATCCAACACTTCCTGGTATAGTCGTTTTCATGTATTAAATATTAGAAAGCATAGACAACTTTCTTTTGTATCCCATTGATCTCCCAGGCATGTCAACGGTTCAGAATCTTATCTTAATTAAACGACTTAAAGTATATCAGATAAAATTACAACTTGAGTCTGATTAACTACCTAAACAGTTGAATTGTCAAACTGAATTTTGTTCCTCTAATAAATATTTCCCTTGCATTTTGTCCCAGGCCTTTTGCTCAGCAGCCTGCCACTGGTTTGGAGTAGTTGCCTGTAAGATTCATGCTGTCAGGATGAGTTTTGCATTGCCAGTATGCTTCGCGGGGCCTGCGGTGCTAATGCTGGGACTGATACTGTTCTTAACACAGGCGCAAAAACTTGACGGTGCATCACATGACAACATAAATGGTGACAATTCCTTTCTTTTTTTTTTAACATTGCTTTTATGTTGAGAATTGTTTCTGCTTTCTGACATTTTATACAGCTTTCAACGGGGCATGGTGGGAAACAGTTACTTTACAATACATTTTCCAGTATCTCACACTGCACCCAGTGGTGCTTTAGTCCCAACCAGTGTCTGTCTCCTAATAATATATAAATAGATAAATTAGGGATGTCATAGATACAATGAATCACGATTAATCACATGAAATCCACAGTTAATGTGTGATTAAAGGAGGGAATTTTTTTACTGCTCTTATCTACAACCACATATACTGGAAAGGTCTATGCATAAATGTTCACTTACTCAAATTCAAAAATGTTTTGCAGAGTTTTGCAAAAGCGTGATCAACATGGACGAGGAGAGAACATCTCTTATGATCTTACTCGAGATTACCAGGAGTATCTGTCGGACTTCACTTAACAGGTATGTTTGCGTGCTCACACGAGTCACATGTAAAACATGCACCCATCTCTGCATTGTTCTGCATTCAACATTCCAAATAATTCATTACCTTCATTAAATGCTTCATTAACAGCCCCTACTTGCAATGGCCTTTTTCCATGCTGGCACTGGAAGGAACATGTATGTGGTTGGGCTTTGTTGCATGTACCTACTACGTATGGAAGATCAAGGTATCAACAAAAACACACTTGCATTTATTTACAATAAACTTCTAAAAGCCCAGATTACTCCCTGATTAATTTAAAGGACCAGTTAGACTGTAAATTGCAACCAAATAAATATACCACCATCATCCTTCTCTTCCACCTCAGAGTATTTGTGTCTCAAACACACTGGACGTTTAATCTACATCCTACTGCCAGAGTTAAACTAAAATAACAATTACTCTTAACTTACGTCAAACAGAAAGGCATCCATCAACCATAAACATTCCTATGGTTCCTCACATATTAGGTCCAGCGCATAGAGAGAACCTCTCAGCTCTTTGTTCGACGACTCTATGAATCTGCTTTCATTGACCTGTCTCTACTACTCAACACCAAGATGAAGTTACCACGAGCCAGAAACCAAGAGAAGTAAGAGATATCCAAGACCATGTACCTGGTTCTTTCATTTTGTGTCTGATTTTATTGTGATTTTTATTTTTAGCGAGTTTGTGGACAATATACGTTTAGAGTAAAAATCAGATGCAGCAGAAACAGACATTTTCACAGATGTGTCAGATGCAAAGCATAACAGATTCAAAATATATATTTTTATAATTAACACATACAAGTGTTGGCTGTTTTCTTGTACAGCTAATACGTTACTTTTATATGTAATGATGTTGTGATGAAGAAATGTAATGATGGTTTGCAAGCAGAACAAAAGTGCGACCTTATTTTTTTTCCATTATTCGTTCATCGTAGTTGCACGCATGGTTATTCTATAAAATCACAGGCGCTGTCTGTAATGAGCCTCCATAACAGATGTTTTATACATGTGTATGTTCACAGCATGAAATGTTTCAGAATTCTTCTCCCCTTCTCTTTCACCACAGCCAAGATGAAATAGAGAACACTGTGATCTATCTTTGTGCTACCATGTGGCACGAGACCTATGATGAGATGCTGAAGATTCTCACCTCCATGTTCAGGTTAGACACCAGCTGTACCAGTATGAGTTTATCATTTTGTTTTTACATGTCTTTAATAAGCAACAGCATATTAACATCCTGGTGGGCTCTAGGTTTTTGTTCTCAACAGTGTCAGTTGAATAAGGAAGAAGCAGTTAGAAAGAGCTTTTCAATCTACTATAATGTACAAAATTATTAATCATGAATTACATCCAAGACCAGTTCTATAATTAGAATTAAAACGTTTTGGGACTGTTCAACATAAACAAATACATAAGTGTATTCATTGAAGAAGAAAATACTTTTCCTAATGTCATGTATTGCTGTCTCAGGTTGGACCGATATCGAGGCGATCCAAAAGAAGAACATAAGGACTGTTTTGACTTTGAGTGTCACATTTATGTAGACGATGCTTTCATGACTGAAAAGGAGACAGGAAAGAGACTGGTTAATAGTTACGTCGAGGATTTGATCCAAGTTGTCATAGAGGTTTATCGGTGAGATTATCCATCTATCAGCTTCTATGTATTTATTTATTCACGTAGTGTTTCTATGGCTATCTCTTTTAAACTAACCATTGCACGCTTCCTTTCTTCAGGGTGTTCACAAACAAAGAGCCAGATGAAGTGTCAATCATCGAGACTCCCTATGGTGGCAGGTTGTTATTTGTTTTGCCAGAGGGGAACATGCTCTATATTCATCTAAAAGATAAAAGCCTCATCAGGAACAAAAAAAGATGGTCACAGGTAACGAATAGGAGTTTATGAAATGTCAAAAAGCATTTCAGTCCAAGTTACAGTGTTCAGTTTTCTTCATTCCAAAATATTTTCAAACAGTATGACTAAGAAACATTTAAACTAATGACTTTTTTTGTTATATTTTGTTGATATGACAGAAATATGGTGCAAGTTAAATGACTGTTACAGCTCTACTTAGTATCTCCAACATATACATGCTAAACACACTAAAACAACTCTTCAAGTGTATCACAGCACTGTAGAAAAAAAAATTAGATACAATTAAAGATATTCTTCAGAATAATGTGGATATCTGTGTGATGGTTACTTTAAAATATTTGTTTCTTCACTGTTTCTCAGTTTAATCAAATAGATATTTCTCAGGACGATTCAATATTCAGATTGTTCTTGAGTATTTAAAGAGAGGTCCTGGTTTTTCAAACAATAAATAATTGTTTATGACTTACAGATAATGTACTTGTATTATCTGCTGGGCTGGAAGGGCTACATTGTCAAGAACCCTCAGAAGCTCCCAGTAAGACTTTTCTGACATTTGCTGGAAATATTTTGTATTTTGAAAGTACGTATAAAATATTACGACATGTTATTAACCTATCCTGTGTTTTTTGTTTGTTTGTTTTAAGCGCCAGAATACATGCAGGGCTAGTTTGGTATCTACGGATGGTGAGGTTTTCCTCATGCCTCAGCAAGACAATGACAGCAAGAGAAAATTCATCTCTGATGACAATACGTATATTCTGGCTCTTGATGGAGACACTGACTTCCAACCAAAAGCTGTGATTCTACTTGTGGACAGGTAAGTGAGAGACAAATCAACCAATGTATTCCACCATGGTTCAAAAATGCTACTTTGACTGTTTGTCATACAGACAGGTAAAGATTAATGTTTTACTGTACGTAAAAAAATTTGTAAAAACTATTAAAAAACTATTTCGATCAACAGGTTGAGGATGTATGAAAATGTAGGTGCAGCATGTGGTAGAATCCATCCTACTGGTATGGGTAAGTAGATGCTTTTTTGCAGCACAAAGCTCTTCTATTTTGTGTGTGAGATGAAATCTGTGCGATGATAGCGAAGATAGTGAGATTTCAAGAGATTCATGACCTTAAATGGTCATTATCACACATTATTTTAGAAGTACTGCCTCACACGTGTATGTCTCTGCCAACCAATCAAGTTGCAGTTTCCAGCTATTATTATTTATTTTGATCAAGTTAACATTAGTACAGATCCTGCATGTGCATGCAGGTGTTCCTGTGCTCTCTAGTCCACAACAAGGGGCCAGCCCAAAAGCAGAATTTTATGATCTTTTTTTTCCTTCTCTGTTTTCCTTATTGCTCCATTTAATCGTGTTTTTCTTTTACTGTGATCCTCTCTTTTCACTACCTTGCCATCACAGGTCCCATGGTATGGTACCAGAAGTTTGAGTATGCAGTAGGCCACTGGCTCCAGAAGACAGCAGAGCATGTGTTTGGCTCCGTGCTGTGCAGTCCAGGATGTTTTAGTCTGTTTAGAGGGTCTGCTTTAATGGATGACAATGTTTTGAAGAGATACACAACAACTGCAACAAAAGCTGTGGAATATGTGCAATATGACCAAGGTTGGCACAGATTGCCACTAGTTCACCAACCATTTATTCCTCACATTGCTTTAGCCTCTTAACTTTTCGTCTTTGTTCACATTTCTAGGGGAAGATCGTTGGCTGTGTACGTTGTTACTGCAGCAAGGGTGGCGTGTTGAATACAATGCTGCATCTGATGCTTACACCAACTCACCACAGGAATTCAAAGAGTTTTACAACCAGAGAAGACGATGGGGACCTTCTACACTGGCTAATACCTTGGACCTTCTGCACAGGTTAGAGTACTTAGTTTTTCAAGCATACACAACATATCATTTCCCAATCAGAAAATGAAACTACATCATTCATAACGTTCTCATACTAACTCTTGCATGATTGTGACTTAAATGACAGTGGTGCAGAGACAGTGAAGAGAAACTCGTCCATCTCCAGGCTTTACATTTTATACCAGATGTTCACTGTTGGATCTTCTATCCTAGGACCAGCCTCTGTGACTCTCATGATAGCAGGTAGGTTTAAGTTTATTTTATTTAAGTTCCTTGTTCCTGTTAAGGTCCTGCCAACGACTTGGCAGAGCTAACGATTTCTTATCTCTCAGTATCATAGTTATAAATTTGTGAAGGTTGAATACAATTGTTTATGATCCTTTATCTCTGTGTGCAAGATCCTGCTCACCTTTAGTTAGGGGAATTTTTGTAAAAGCTAGCTTAAGAACTACGCCATGTATGCAAGATCAAAGACAGGACCAGACAATAGCTGACTGATATGCACACGTGTTAAAAACACTGAAACGTGAAACAAAACACACTGCTGTAATGGGCTTGCCTCTGATGAAATACCCCTTGAGACATCTCAGCAGCTGCTTCCTCAAGATACCACTCCCTCTGACAAAGGTGACAAAGAGGGCAAAGATTTGCTTTACACTCATTTTTAAGAAATAATTTCCTAAACCGGCTGACTGGGGCCTTTGTATGTGGAGTTTAGATGTGCTCCCTGTGTCTGTGTGGGTTCTCTCCGGCCATCTCCCACCGTCCAGAGACATGCACATTAGGTTCATTGGGGATTCTAAATTGGCTGTAGGTGTGCATGTGAGTGTGAATGGTCATCTGTCTCTCTGTGTTGGCCCTGCGATAAACTGGTGACCTGTCCAGTGTGTACCCAGCCTCTCATCCCAGCTGGGATAAGCTCCAGCTTTTTTTCTTTTCCATTTTACAATGAGACATGAGGGAGGTCTACCTACATTTCTTATTCATCCCCCTATCTCTTTCTCCCTGACCTTTCTCACCAGGCGCTTTCCAGTTTGTCTTCAGGATTTCTGGTACACTTTCCATCATTATTGCAAGCGTTCCTCCAATCTTCTACATCATCATCTGCTTTGTAACCAAGAGCAATACCCAAATAACCATCGCTGGCATTATGAGTGTTCTGTATGCATTCCTTATGACTGCATCTTTCTTTTCCATCATTGGTGAGTCAAATCTTAAGTTCCCTTTATTTTACCCTATGTAGTGTCCTGTACATTTTTGAGACATTTCTAATAAAACTAGAGCAAATATTCATGCAAACACTACATTTCACTTTCAGGTGACATGGTGCTTCAGGGCACATTCTTGACACCCACCGGCTTGTTTTTGGTTTCAATGACAGTCATGTACTTGGTGACAGCTCTACTACACCCAGAGGAGTTTGGTATGATACATATATCATTTTTATGTCATGTCATGGTATGTTGTCATGATGTGTAATGTTACCTAATGTTATTCTTTCTTTCTCCTCCAGGAATGATTGTCTATGGTCTGATGTATTTCATCTGTATCCCCAGTGGATACCTCCTACTGACCATCTACTCACTGGTCAACATGCACGTTGTGTCTTGGGGCACAAGGGAATCAAAGTAAAGCAATGATCCTTGTTAGAGTAGTGGTACTTAAGGCTGGCAAAAAATGTATCTTCATTATTGATTCATCTTTTAATTACTGCATGTTTAATTCATTATGTGGCTTCAAATTTCACAACTTAAGATTCTAATGACCAATTCATCTTAAAACAGCCTATTAGCTAATTAACTGACTTCTAATGTCAGCACCAATGTCATTAGTGGTGGCACATAGAATAATATCTAGTTAAAGATATTACATGGATAAAACATAGAGTACTATTTTCTACCACTTATATGAGCAGACTTAATCTTGCTTGATTATCAACAAGCTAACCATAAAATGTCACATAAATCAACTAACCTCTAATTATATATATAATAAAACATGCATATATATCAGGGGTATGCCGATTCATCGATTATTAGATTCATCGTGATGCAAAATGTGACGATTCGATTACAATTCATAAATGGTCAAAAACAATTAATAATAATAAATAATAATGTAAAACCTGGATCTTTCGAGGGTTTTCGGATCAAGTCACTCACTGATATGAGCCGAGATGAGAATGGCATTTCATTCACCCACTTACTCGCCAGAGAAACCAACTTATCCCTGCTCTCGGTTAATCAGGGATCCACGAGTAGCGGTCATGGGTCGGATGAGTTTATTTTTTCTGCCGGCCGAGTGAGTGGCTGCTGACTGTCGGTTAAGCAGTGATGCACAAGCAGCGGTTATTAGTCGGTTACGTTTCCTTTCTCTGCTCTTGTGCATAAGTGAATGAGTGGCTGAGTGCCTTAGTTTGTGCTGCTTGCTAATGGTCAAGTATGTCTCTGCCAAGTGAATTGTAAGATGTTTGAATTGTGCGGTTTATTGATTATATGTCAATCAAATGTGGCAGGACTCAACTGCGCAGGTTAAACAGACGTCTAGATCCATGATTCTTGAGATGTCTTTGATGGTCAGTTATATGAGCCAGATCCGAATCTTTTTATATAATAACTAAATGATAGAAACAACGGAATAAGCTAATTGGGTTTTTTGTAATAGTCCCGCTAGTACAGAAATCTGTGAAATCCTCTAAGGAGTCTGATTAAAATAAATAAGTTATTTATTTCTAAAAGCACTATTTGTTTTCCTGAAAATATGGAATTCATTCCACCAAAGTTAATTTTTTTGTACTGTTAATAGAGAATTCTATATTTTGAAAAGTATTCCTTTTGATACAGCAACTGTTTTAGACTTAAGGAAGGTAACTAGCTCTTTATTTGTTGTGAATAAGAGCAGCTTTTTGTTGTATAGGCCGCTGCTAAAGGCACACTATTTTCCTGTTGGTTCCAAGGTGGAAATACATCATTCGGTGTTTTGTTTGTTTACTTTAATTAATGGATACAGATAAATACCTTGTTTAAAAGTATGAAGTAGCCACACAGTGAGAAAAATAGAAATCCTGAATGGGGAAAAATTATGCATTGAAAATCGTGATAATCGTGATAATTGTGATAGTTGTGATAATCGCAATAATAATAATAATCTTGATAATCGTAGCATCCTGAATCATAATCAAATCAAATCGTGAGGTGCATTTAGATGGCACACCCCTAATATATATAGAATAACACAGCACACAGACATTATGTACAGTCGTGTAGAATTTTAGCTGACCAAGTCAGTTACTTGATCCATTTTCCACTGCTTACCTGAGGCTAATCCACAAAGTAGTGGTGATTCAAGAATTCACTAATCCAACAGATAAGTACAGACAGCAGGCAATTCATTTATTTTCAATTCATGCCAATCTGCAACCCCCAAAAAAACATCCACCCTTGTCTCTCTGCATTTTAATTTATGTTTTTAATGTGACATTGTCTCCTGCCTTCTGTCTGTCAGGGGAGAAGGAGAAGTGAAGAAAAGCAAAAGTGTACTGTGCGACAGAAACTGTAAACTGTGCTGCTGGGACATGAAGATACAGGTACGGTTGCCAGACAGCTACTGACAAGCCCTTCATAGGGTGGGTGGATGGACTGATTATTGTATTCTGATGTTTTACAGGTAAGCCAGGAAAAGGAGAATCTGTTGCTTCAACAGATCACAGGGCAGGCTACACAGCAAACCCCGCTCATTACAACTACCAACCCTGAAATACCTGTACAAGCAGACTCAAAGTTGGAGCCTCAAACCAAAGTTGACACTCCACAACACACTGTGGAAGATGTTAAAAAGCATCGAGCTGACAAACAGTCAAAGAAATGGAGGCCAGAAAGAGGCAATGACGCTGCTTCTAGCAGCAGGTATTTTTCTTTCCTTGATCCTTAATCTATTTGTTCACTATTTATTTTAGCTGACACAAACACCCTCCACATACTGATTGCCCTGAAAATGGGACAGTACTGTTCAAGCCCTTGTTCATGTCCTTGTGTGAGGAAAGATACATTAGATTCACAAAATACATAATTCCAAATATTCACAAAAATCTGGGTGCCTGTGTGCAGTGACAGCAGTACTAGGAAGAGAAGCATAACATCGAGTACATCTGATGAAGATGAAACAGAAGAACCAGATATAGATGAGCGTCCAGTAAAGGGTGAGAAGTACCACTGCATGTTGTATAATTGTATACAATATGCTGACATTTATATTAAACAGTATATTGTTGTACAACGCATGAGACACAAAGCAATAAAAAATGTTATCTGTTCACCTGTGCGTGCAGATTGGGTTTTGCCAGTGAAAGAAGAGTTTTTGAAGAAGCTGACTTATGCCAACTTGAAGAGAAATCTACAAGAACAAATACGGTAAATAATTCACATGATCTAGAGAAAATGCTTTTATTCGTTGTTTTTATTATCTTCTGACTTTTAACAATTTAATAGTTTTCAGGGGGGGGGGGGGAATACATGTTTCTGTGTCATTTATTGTGCTTTTGCTGTGACCCAAATCGGTCTCAAACACAGTTGGCCTGAAGAATCAGTTCTAACCTACATGAAAGCGTAGTTTCATTTGTTTATTTGTGTTTTTCTTCTCCTCCTCAGATACGCACTCCGTAGCAAAAGTAATCATGATTTGTGTGAGGAGTTGATCCTGATGTTGGTAGACACACTCAATGCAGAGCTCAGTGACGTGGGGCCTGAAGATGTTCTGACAGATGCTCGATTGGACGAGTTACAGTATGCGCTGACCAAGCAGGTGATTTTGGCAACAATGCTAGAGATTTTTAAGTTTTTGTTTCTATAACATTATTGCATTGAAATTACAGTACAACCTATGTACTGTATCAAAAATGTATTGTTTTGATAAATCGCATACTGAATCTTCTTTTCCCAAGGCTTTATTTATTTTATGAAACCCAAACTGCTGATGCAGAAAAGGAAAGACCGAATCACTGAATAATTGACTTTCTGTATCTCTCAGGCACGGCAAACCCTGAAGACTAGTCGAATGGAGAAATTAGAGAAGAGAGTGAAGAGAGCCATCGACAAAACACTCACTGCCCCACAAGTGGAAAAACTAGAAGAGGTAAAATGCTTATTCAGCCCCTGGTTCTGTGAGAAACATTAAAGTCCATCAGCTAACAGAGACAAGTCAAGGTACAAAAGGAAGAAAAATATTGAAAGTTGTACCAAACTAAGTTAAAGGAAAAGAAAATACAAAGACAAAGTGGTGGCAGTTGACTATACAATATATAATCATAACTAACATGAACAATAAGAATAAGAATAATTTCAATAAAAAAAAGTGTGCATGTATCTGTGTGTGTTCTTAGGGTGAGCAAGACTTCTGGAACAAGTTGATCGAGCGCTACTTAGCACCCATTGTTGACACTAAAGCGCATCAGGACGAGGTCACCAGAGAACTGAAGTCACTGCGCAATAAGGTCAGTAATATGGATTTAGTGTCTATGTAAATAATTATATTGTGTTTGTGAAATAAACTTAATTATCCATGAAGACTTTGTCTTTGTTTAGATTTCAAGTACTGATAAGGAGCCACTGATGACTGAGTTCATTAAAGAAGATTAGTGTCTATTGGCAGTACTGACCGGTCTAATACAGAAAGAGAGCAGCCAAAGACAAGCCAAACAGAACTCCTGATTAGTGTGTGGTGATAAGTGTCAAGACAACACGAAGGCAACAAGTCCCTCCAACAAAACATGAGGCAAAAAGTCACACAAAGCTAACACCTGTTGACACTGCAGCTTTTAATCTGCTTAACACTTAACAAAAGTTAGCTGAGGTAGTTCTCAATTGAATCCTATTTTTTCAGAGCCAGGAGATCTGTCCATGCCAATATCTACAAAAGTTTGAGATGACTCTCCAATTACTTAGTTTCTTTGCTGTTTTCCTTCTTGCTTTAAGGTAACAAGAAAGAATACACTGTAATACAGGAGGGAGAAGTTCTCAAATGCTTCAAACATTTGCAGTAGCACAGTATGTGAAATAATTGGGTCACTGATAACTCAGTACTGCCCTGACTACAATTTAAGTATTATTCTGAACTCAAGCCTTAGCTGGTTGTTGTTGTTGTTTTTTTCATTAAAATGTTGTCCATTTGTATACTTATGTTTATTACTTTTATATATTGAGGTGTTATTAACTTCCCCTTTTCCTCCTCACAGTCAGTCTTCCTGTACTTCATAATCAACGTGCTGTGGGTGGTAGCTACCTTCTTTCTGCAGGCCATTGGAAATGATGTCATCAGCATCAAGATCCCAAAATACTATCCAAACGGAACTCTATCTGAAGACTACCTTAAGGTTGGGACACACAGACAGTCCTAGATACTTGCGCTGCAGAGACAGAGATACATTTAAAGGACTATGATGTGTTTTTGAATTTCTGTTACTACTGCTGTCACTTTAATTGCTTATGCTGTCATTCTGTTTTGACAGGTGGAGCCTCTCAGTCTGATGTTCCTGCTTTCTTTTGCTGTTCTTCTCGTTATCCAGTTTCTGGCCATGTTATACCACAGGTAAACACACAAGTTGAATTTGTATTGGAAAGAGTTTTTGCTTTTTAGCAGCTGTAAAATTGGACTGCATTTGACAAAATCACTGGTAACTCACTGACCTCGAAAACTAAACTGGACAATGTCTCATGTTTGAGATGACGTTTGATTCTGTGGCAGTGAAAATTCAATCAAAGTTTTTGAACTGGTTTCTGAATATTTCTCCCCACCAAGAGCAGGGAACTTTTGATTAATACATTCCTGTCTTTGTGAGGGTTGTAATGACAAGCTCCATGTATACTATTGTCCATCTACTTTTTTCATTATATTTTACTATATTTTCTAGTTGTGTTTCATCTTTGTGTCTCCGTTTTCAGGATCTACACCCTGATCCACGTAGTTTCCTACCGCAGCACAGAGAAAGACTACAAACCGAAGGATGAAGTAAGTTACCCCACCCAAAAACACATATACACATGAATGATCCAGATGTTTAATTATGGTTTGAGTCAGGCTAATGCTTATTGGGCCTCTTAACCCTTAAAGGAAGAAAATCCTTTAAGGGTTGATTGACTTCACGTCATGAGAGTAAAGCAAAACTCTGCAAACATCCACAAATTACAGTACAACCCTTAATGACAGCTACTTAGACAAATGGACATTAGGACACTATACACTTGAATTGACTTCCACATCAGTGTGTGTTGTCCAGAAACTCCCAAATGCATCCAAAGCAAGCCTGAAGTTTCACAAATTGCAGCCAAACACAGCTGGCATTAAAGTATAGTGATGCCTAATAACAATCTTGACCTTTTGCATAATTATGAGTTTCTCATAATTACCACATTTTGACTTGTCACAGTAAAGACAACACAGGTGTCTTTTAATGACTCAAAATATTTTAATGAAAATGTCAAAAAAAAGTCTATGTGTATCAACAGCAGCCGAGACCATACACTGATAGGGAAATGTGTGAAGTGTGGTCATGTATTGTCTCACAAGATCAAGTTCTACACAACAGGTGCAGGTTAAAGACACTTAGGCCTCTAACAAATTACAGTTACACACAGATCAGCCACAACATTAAAACCAGTGACAGGTGAAGGGGATAACATTAATAACCTTAACAAATCATCTTCTGCTGAGAAATCTGGTCCTGGTATTAATGTAGATTTTATTTACACATGTACTGCCCACCTAAACATTGTTGCTGACCAGGAACCCCCACCCAGTCAGATGTTGTCATTATAATTGTTAACTCATTACACAACACCAGCGAAAAGACAAGGATGAAAGACAAGAAAAAAAGCCACTACCAGACCTCCACATAAATCACACACAGCCCAACAGGCCTCTTTACGAGTAAAATGTCAAAAAAGTAATTCATTTCTTCACCGCCACAGGGCATAACAGTAGGATACAGTAAAAGAAATGTTTATACAGGCAGCCACAGCTTGTAGTTTCTCATGAGCGAAAGAGTGAGAGGTGAGAGGGAGGATGAGGTACACCTACCATGTTTGAAGACCTGTCTTTCATGTGTCCAGATAATATTCCCCCGCTGCACTTCTTGCCAGGTGAAAGTTAATGTCCATGTATTTCCTGACATGTGGTCCGACTTGGTCCTCTTTGTCGCAGGTCCAGAATTTTCGAAATTAAAAAAAAAAAATGCAAATTTTTCACCAGCTAACGTCAGCTAGCTAGTAGGTCTTGCTAAAATAGCATTGACTGGATATAGTAAAATAGTCGATACTATAAGTGCTGCTGGAAAATGTTTTAATGACCCAGTTTACGTCTCCCCAAGTACTTTGAAAACTTCTTATATAACCTGACTCAGGTAACCTGAGAGAAACGCGTCACAGAAGTCTGTAAACAGTGTCGCGACGGCTAGGTCTGTTTTCCAGTGGGGAGAAGTTAATATCCCAGCTTCACCTGTGCCTCCGTCGGTGGACGCGAGCCCCTCAGGAGCGCTGCAATACCATCTGTCACCACCACACGAGCTTAAATTACATACACTGACGTTTACGTTATAGTGCAATCCAGGGGGCGCTGTTTTACTAACTGTAAATCTGGGAAGGTTCTCTACCATCTATGTCATTGTACTGTACATCCTGAAACACCTAAGAGAAAGGCATCTGGACCAACTCTAAGCCTTTGTGTTAGTCTTGTTTTTTAAACACACATTGTAAAAAAATCAATACAGTTGATGGAAGTCAAAAATATTGAAAATTGAAAGATGATTATCAGAGGGTTTGACTCCATATTTCACCTGTAATATGTATTTAAAATTAAATTAAATTATACTATGTTCAATAAAGTTACACAAAGGCAAACAACCTGTGCGATCATTTTCTATGTTTGCATCTTTCTCTTTTCTAGGAGGATGAAGAGGGCCTCGTTCTGGAGAACCAGGCTACCAATGGACTTATGATTACCAGTGACGACTTGTAGGCAGCTGCAGTTACAACCAGCAGTACCACACAACAATAACACACACTCACATCATCAGGAACTCTCTTCCTACCTGAGAGCTGTTTCCTCTACTGTGATTTTATTTTTTATCAGCATTCAAAATGCCTTGAATGCAGTACATTTTGCTCAAGATAATATACATAGATGCTAAACTGATGGGCAGTCTTTGTAGACAGTGCATTTCAACTTTCTCTGATAGGAAATTTATTCTTCATCTAATTCTGCAGCAGCTGTTTTGCCTCCCAGCTAGATTTTGAGTGTAATCCAGCTGGGGAGGCACAACGGCTCAAGGGAAATCAGTTCTAACAGATCCAATAAGCCTTGTTTGACAGTGTAAAATGAGGAATTATTAAGATGTGGGGTTTAACACAACATGATCACAGGAAGAGCAGCTTTAATGATGAAGTGTTTTATTTAGCGCTCTTTAGATTTATTCTGTGTGAAGTATGGTTGAATGCACCAGGTCCACAGGCTAATTAGATGTTATTATCTGTTCAAGGTCTAAAGATAGAGGATGTTGTAAAGGTTCTTCATCACACTATGTAATAATCCCACTGTGTAAGTGGAAAAATCTGATTTTTGGCATTGGTGTCTGTCAGCTTCAGTGAAGTGAACCTCATCAGTGTGCTGGATGTGCATTAACAGGTAACAAAACATTTTGTCAGACATTTTTATACTCAGAAAATAACATCAAGATGATATATTTCATATAACTATTAAAATATGTTTTATTGTTGAGCCTCATTTTCTCTGTAATTTAGACTGTTTAGCTTTTTAATACTGTCAATATAATAATATATATAATATATAATATCATAATATCAGTGTAACTATGTATGTAAATCATGACAATGACCTTTAGAAAGGAAGAAAAATGTCTAGTGAAATGATCAAAATAAATTTGTGGACAAACTATTTGTATTGTAAAAGAAAATCCTAACTGCATAAAGAAATAAAGTTTTTTGTTTCCTATATGAAAAGAGTTGATTCATATCATGGGTGGGTACTCCTCTCTAATGAACACACACAAGAAAGTGAATATTTTATGTCCTTTGATTAGACTGGGGGGAAAAAGCCATAGCTTTATAATGTTCTAATAATTTTAGACAGGGGTGCTTACTCAACTTGCCTGGAGGCAGACTACATTATTTAAAGCCTTTTTTTAAAACTCATTTTTAATGATTAAACTTCTACAATGCATACCATTTCAAATAGAATTTACTCTAGCTTGTTTTCTTTGTTGTAATGAATGGATATATACTATTCTGCCCTGGTGTGTAGTAGACTAGTGGCTATTTGGGAACACAACATAGAATCCTTGTACAGGATGTGGATGGGGGTTTTAGTGGAATGGGTCTCAGTTTGTTAAATGTGACTTATTGCCCTAAAAACTTGTGCGTTCTATGAAAATGTTTCTTCTGTCTTTGGTATTTAACTTCAGATTACATACTATGGATTATATAAGCAACACTCAGGACTGTGGCACTATGATTCTGAAAGCATCAAGACTGGAACACATCCTCCTTGTGTATAGGCTTATTTTAAAGCATTTCACAAAGAATAAACACAGCATTTGTTGACCTTTTTTAATGAATAGTCATTTCATTCAAATGAATGTAAGCAGTAGACACAGTTATTAAATAGAGGCAATTGCAAAAGCAATCATCCAATTTAGTTTTGGGGAGAGAGGTTTCCGCTGAGGGTAATGCAGCAATCAGACCCAGGGCACTGCTGTAAAGGTTAACATCCATTTCATCACTGTACCCTGTGGGTGCAAAACAGAAACTCATGACACAGCATCTGCAGAGTAACAGCACCTTTGTGGTACCACAAACTCACCAGGTCATGCAGTGTAATCATGTCCCGCAACAACTCCTATGTTTATAAGTTGTTAGGTGAGAATTGTGCGTTTTCTGTTTTGTGCAGAGCCTCAAGTGCAATTGCCGCCACAGTTCCCCAAACAACTTAAGTATAAAAAACAAAGTAACACGTCACCTAAAACCCAAACGGATGGCATGTTCCAAATATCATGTTGTCATTTTATTATACTTAACTTTTATTATAGGTTGATTAGCGAATGTTTCTGATTGTATGCCATTCAAGACTTCAGCTTTTAGGAACATGTCATTCCAAGAGTTTCAGCTAACGCACCACTTAGAAGTAGCACACATGAGGCATTACATAATGGCTGCCGGTGCTATGTTGTTATTCTGGTGATCTTAAACGGGTTTTAGATGGCTACTCTAAAATTTTCAGATGTTTTGTATCGGTGTGTATTGTGATAGATTTTCACCAGCCACACACCGACCCCTCTGACTGACAGCCAATAAAAACCACTGCCAGTCCAGGAGAGTGACAGACAGTCACATCAGTCCACAGGTTGGCACTTCAGTAATCAAAAGCTTGACTGAAGCTGCGTTTGTGTCCTCCTCTGTTGTTGCCGTAGCCACCACCACCACCGTTGCTCCGGAACCCGTTGCCACGGCCACCGTTTCCCCCAAAGTTCCGTCCTCTTCCACCTCTGAACCCCCCTCTGTCGCCACGGAAACCACTGCCTCTGTCGCCACGGTTATTGTGTGGCTTCTCCTCCAGCTCTGGGAGCTCTGTGGCTACAGTCAGTTGCCAACGCCGACCATCGTTCCAGTTATCCTGGTGAGGGAGGAAATAGCGAGAGAAGCATTTCAGCAGCCCGATCACAGGCTGTTTCTTTTATACTTTCAATTATTTCACCAATTTGGTCCAGAATATGAAATAAGCAGTCCTTCATATGACA
The DNA here is from genome assembly GCA_005024645.1 of Planiliza haematocheilus. NCBI lineage: Eukaryota > Metazoa > Chordata > Actinopteri > Mugiliformes > Mugilidae > Planiliza > Planiliza haematocheilus. Next base: position 7,863,904 of record SRSE01000649.1, on the reverse strand, counting down.
TGAACAGGTGTGACTTTTTGCTGCTGCGCTCACCTGAATCTCCTTGACTTTATCAACTGGGACATCGAAACAAACGCCCTGTTACAAACACAGCAGAGGTGAGATGATGAGTGTTTATAAAACAGAAAAGGAACCATCACACATTCAAAAAGGTTTCATACATTCACATGTTTTTTAAAAGACGTTTTATTATTTGTTTTATTTGCATGTTGATATCAGTCGGTTTCTTCTCTTCCATTTCCATTTGTCAACTGAATTGTTATGATTCCTGTGGCACTCTGGGGTGTTTTCTGTGTTTTGCACTGCATTATAATTTGAAGCCAACCCTAATAAGAGCATTTGCTGGTTATGACTGAGGCCCAGTTCTTTGTAGCCTGTATAAAAACCTAAACTTCCTACAAAACCGTTTACACGTCATAAAAATGAAACCTTTCTTTCTACTAAAAAGAAGGGAAATGTAATGCATACTATATTAGCTTGTTTATACACATCAGCAACACCACACATAAGAGTATGTTTGTGTGTGCACGTACTGTTTTGCCTTTGAGGAAGGTCATTCTGTGAATGTGCGTCTCAAACTCTTCTCCTAGCTGTTCTTTGATGGTTTTCCAGGCATAGCCCAGGTTGTGCATCTCCTGGGAACACACCAACTGCATAGTGGTGTAACCCTGCAAAAACAAACACAAATACATAAGGTGGATTCACAGGTATTGCAGATGACCTGAAGATACATCTACTAGTGCTACACTTTCAAGTTTGTGACAAGGACAACATGAGAGATGGGTGTGTGTCTATCCAACAACTTCAACAAAGACACAAAGTTATTTTGTTAGAAAAGCTTTATAAGTGAGAGTGAACAGTGCCTGCTGTTAAAAAGTAGTGAGTCCATGCTTATTGCTGCACCGTATGTATGCATTTGTAACTTACAGCATCGGAGTTGAGCAGTGACCTCTGCTCTAAACTTGTGGCTCCGGAAATATGGGCCAGGGCAGCAGCTAGTGCATCCACAGCGCCTCGTTCCTCTATCAGCTTCTGCGCTGATTCTCTAAAGTATCCAATTGCCGTCACTGGAACAGAGTCCAGAAATCTGTAAACGATTAAAAAAAAAATCACAATACTGCTTTGTGGAGCCATTGTCAAACACTTACATAGCCACAAGGTTGAGTTGCTCAAGTTATATATTTAACGTGGCTGACAAGAGTCCAAGGTTTTTCTTCAGTAATAAATTAAAGGTACGGTAAGGTAAAGATAAAGTGCTTTGCTTGTTACTGTATAACACTGAACAATAAAACCGCATAGTTGAACGGAGGGTTAGTCCTGAGCCACTGCAACCAAGCGTAGCTCCTAGTATCCATGTTTTTTTAAGGTTGGTTGGAGGAAACTGGAGTGCCCGGAGGACACCCACGCAAAGACAACATGCAAACTCCACACAGAAAAACCTTGATTCCCCTCGGCTCTCACTCTCCACAGTTACCTACTTGACAGCATCTTTGCTTGATGACTTGATGATTTCATTTGCAGTGGGAACGCCAACTCGCCTGAATGTGATGCCCTGGAATAAAAACAAAAAGAATAATCTAATGTCAGGTCAATGCAACTTTATTATAACCAACTACAATAAGAAGGTCTTTCATCTGGTTATGGACACACTGTAGCACTGTATCACAATAGCACCTTCTTCTGGCCACTAATGACACCTTCATCTAGCTGTGTTCACTACTTTTTTTTACTACTTTTTACTACTTTCTTGGGCATGTCCATCCATCTGTGGCTAAAGTAACTGACAAAATGTTATTTTTTTTTACCCAGCTGCTCAAACAACTACACCCGTCACTCCTCTATCCCTATCTTTTCTACTCTGTCTAAAATTAAAAAGACACCTACAGCTTTGTTTTCTACATAGCGCAGCTGGTCCTCTTCTTTCCTCTGGTAGAAGCAGATGCAGACTCCGGTCCTGCCTGCTCGGCCCGTACGTCCCGAACGATGAATGTACGACTCCACATCCTGACAATAGTGAGACAGATATATTTTGTAAAAGGTAACACAGCTATTAGGCTTCATATTTTATGCAACACCAGGACTAAAACTGTAAATGTATTGACTTAATGTGTACAAAAGCTGTTCTTCAAAATCAGTTTATACGCCTGTAATATCGACAGAGCAAAGAAACAGCACAGGCTATAAATGCAAGGCTTCAAAGATTCTCATAGGAACGCATCAAACCTTGGGTGGAGAACACTGAACCACCAAGTCAACTTCAGGAATGTCTAATCCACGAGCTGCAACGTTGGTGGCAACCAGAACCTCGAAGACCCCATTCCTGAAGCCCTTCAGCGTCATCTCCCTCTGCTTCTGCGGAATATCCCCATGGAGGGACTGGGTACTCTGAAAACATGCAAATAAAATTTAAAAAGTAATGAACAGTTCAGGATATAGAGCAGAAAATAGGATTTTTAGAAGCAAGGCAGCACGTGTATTTTGCAAATGTGTGTCTACCTGTTTGATGGATGTATTCATGGAAAGTTCATTGGCCTCTTTCTTTGTCTCACAGAAGATGATGGTTCTGCCATGGCTGCCACTGTACACCTGAATCACATCTCCTATCACAGCAGCACGCTGTGACCAGTGACAGGCAATGGCCAAATGCTACAGAAAGCCAAAGAGAGGACGCACAGGCAAAGAAAGGAGAGAGCAAAAGGATAAGCAAAGAGGGGATGGCGATGTATTCATTACTTCAGTTGGCAGACTTTAACTTCATTACAAAGCCGCTGGTGTGGATAAAGATTAATACGACAATTTTTACTGCAAATGAGCTGACTGTGCTTTCCTGATGGAGATAAATGTGAGTTTATTTTACAGCCTGCTGCTTTAACTGACCCTGCATACAGACAACACTGAGAGCGTACCAAAAACCCACGGCCCTGTTCAGACCTGGTATTAACATCCGTTCTGATTAATCCGATGGCAACTAGCCAGCAATACGTAAAGGTGTGAACACACATAGCTGATCAGTCAGAACACATTTGGAGGTGGTTTTGCGACAAGTCTGAAAACACTCTTTGGGCCTGTTCAGACCTTACATTTGGTCCAATATGGGCATCCAATCGCAAGTGGCTAGTGTAAAAGACACATTGAGACTACATTTGAGAGATGTAGGTTGTGTAGGTCTCTACATAGCTGGCATCAGGACGCAGATTAATAAATACATAATAATGGAACGTGTGTGCACCTTTCCTGAGAGAGACTTTAAAGCTTGTTCCAAAATTGGGATCATGCCCCATGCACATGACAAACAACCTGGCTCTGATACAGCGGTAGGTAGACATCTATTAAAGACAGCAGCAGTTGCAAGATTATGGATGTAAATAAATATTCTGTGGCATATAGAACGGATTGGGAGACACATTTAAAGTGTCAGGTGTGATTTTTCCGTATTTTCAACTGTCAGCTTATGATCTGATCACCAAAGATGAATACCCACGTCTGAATAGTGCCTTAGGACTGCTTTAACTCCTGTTAAGTTACACCCACTGTGCACCTTTCCTACCCCTCCTCTCGCACACATACACACTTACTTCCACAGTTGTTGCAGCTTTCTGTGTTTTCTTGCCAATCAGATCCACATGTTTGCACCCTGGTCTCATGTATTTCTTGGCCACTTCGTACACCCAGGGGGGACAGGTGGCCGAAAAGAGCAGAGTCTGTGGGTTGTTGTCGTCATCTAGAAACGAGCACACACACACGTTTCTACCTTTACATTTAAAACTACACCAAAACAGTAATTTGATTGACATAAGTATTTAGGACAAACTAAAAAACTTTAACATAGACATGAATGCAAACATGTATACTTAATGAAAAGAAATAATTTAAAAAAACAAAACAAAAAAACAACAAAAAAAGAAACACATCACATACAGGTTTACTTTACCTTTCTTATATGATGAACCCAAAATCTCCTCCACCTGCTCTGCAAAGCCCATGTCCAACATCTGGTCTACTTCATCCAGAATCACGTGTTTCAGTTTAGACAGGTTGAGTTTATTGTTCTGAAGGTGGTCCTTGATGCGACCAGGGGTTCCAACCAAAATGTCAATGCCGTTACGGATCGCATCAACTAAACAGTAAGAGATAAGTAAAGGAAGACATTATTAATGTTAATGTAAAAATGTGTTGGTAAAACAGCAGACAATATTTAAAAAACAAAAAGAGGGATTATTACTGACTTTAACAATGACCTGTTAAACTGGTTACTCTGAAAACGACTAAATACATAAATAAAATATGACATTACAACAAAGCTTGAGTGTAAATAAACAAATACAATTTTTAGGATGCTTATACACTTTGTTATTCATGTACTACTATAACATAAGGCGGCTTATGTTATATAGGGTTATGGCCAGAGGTGTCAATTAACAAAGTACAAATACTTCGTTACTGTATTTAAAGTAGATTTTTCAGGTATCTGTACTTTACTTGAGTATTTCTTTTTATGAAGAATTTTTACTTTTACTTCCTACATTTGTACAAATATCTGTACTTTCTACTCCTTACATTTGAAAAATAGGCTCATTACTTTTTTAACCTCCATGGATGACAAGACGTAAAAGACGTGACATGATCAGATTAGAGCATCGGACTAGAGACGTAAAGTCGATGTGCGTCCTGTTTTCTTCTTCTACTGTTTTAAACAGGCAGCCTGTTGATCAGTTTGAGCTCTGCTGCCACCTAGTGACTGGAAACCTGTTTATCGTTCAAGCATCAATAAAGACACTAACTGAAAGTCCACCTGACCCCACTATTTGAGAACTAGCTACTGGTCTAATGTGAAAAAATAAAAAAAAAACTCAGGTAACTGGTTTCTGTTGCTATCATTAGCTTTTTGAGGATTTCTTGGAAGCTGGTTTACAACATTAGCAATGCTATGGGAACACACCGTTTTGATTGTATAGCTAACACTAGCTAGCGGTTCATAAATAACAACCCAATAACCCTCAGTTTATTATTAAAAATGATCCAGATGCTCATGCAGGACATCTGGACACGTTAAGTCTAGATTATTCTGCTAGAACTTTTTCATTTTGCAAAATTATCAACGAATGAATTATTAATGGAAAAATCTGGATTTTTTTTTTACTTTTCACTTAAGTACATTTCAGAGCCTTTACTTTCTTACTTTTACTTGAGTAAAGGAGTTGAATCAGTACTTTTACTTTTACAAGAGTATTTTTTTTACACAAGTATCCATACTTTTACTTAAGTACAGAATGTGAATACTTTTGACACCTCTGGTTGTGGCTCCTGAACATGTGAAACACTGTGACTGCATGTCATATAAACAGCCTGGGGGTGTTCAGTGACTACCATGCATTGTCCATTCTAATCATATACAATATATTTGAAGAGTTTTGACTTTTGGTTACAGGTTAAGAAAAAGAAGAAAACTATAGATTGTTTTCGTAGCCTCTGGAGCCGGTTACCGAGGGGCAGCTTCGGGGAGGTGACTACATGGAACCCAGTGGGCCCAGTGAGTTGGGGTGAGAAAAATAGGTCTTAAACAGCCATTTCAGAGATATTTGGACCCATAAAACTCAAATGAATTAGATACTCTCATCTAAACAGACTATTCAAAGCTACTTCGGTTAAAAATAACTGCTTACTCTGTGGATTGTAAGAGCTGCCCCCGTAGAAACAGGTAATTGACAGTCTCTTGATGATGTCTTTGAAGTCCTTAGCAACCTGGATGGCCAACTCTCTGGTTGGAGTCAACACCAGAACCTGCGGATGGGCAAACAAGAAAAAAAACTCAGCGACACAAAAAAATACTGATACTAGCTTTCAGTAACTGGTGTGAATGTTTATCAGTGCGCACCCTGGGAGGCCGTCCTCTGGTCATCTCTACTGCATCGTTCTGGAGTTTCTCCACCAGAGGAATAGCAAAGGAGAACGTCTTTCCTGTTCCTGTACGGGCTTGGGCAATTACGTCCTCACCGTCATAGACGGGATTAAATGTTTTCACCTGAATGTCAAAGAGGTAAGAGACTCCCCGAGCTGAGAAAGTAGAGATAGAGCAAGGTGACAGGAGGAAAAGAAAGTAGGATGACGGGACAAAAAGGAAGAGAGAGGATTAATGGTAATTGGTTTTATACAGCACACACTGACGGACATCAGCAGCTTTGAAATCCACTGATATCACTGTGATGTCCATTTACAACGCAGGGTCACATCTAAACACAAACGTGTCGATTCATTACCGTCTGTAACAGTGAAAAACTCTCAAATGTTCATTACAGTGCTAATGCAAGTGTACTGTGCATCACATACAATAAAACAAACAAAAACCACGTCTCAGTCTATTTTTTTTTTTTGGTAAAATTTAAGTTCACAAAAACTGCAAATCTCTACATCTGTGGTAAAACAATTAAGGTATAAAAATGTAAATGTGATGTTTACCTTTCAGTTTATCAATGGTGACCTTGGAGATTCTGAAGTTGGAGAATGCCCCTTCTTTCTGCTCCGGTGTCTCCTCCTAAATAGAGAAAGAGAGCCAGTGTAAATGTGCGTGTTTTTTTTTATCCAACAGTTAAAGAAAGAGGGAGTTAGCATCGGCTTCCCAAACAGCGTCTTAAGCATCAAACAGAATACGAGTTTCAAATACGCTAGTGCAAATCTCTAACGGATCCAATAGACTGATATCTCCCAACAAACACTGAGAAACATCAGAATTACCTATTTAAAATCACTACAGAGCACAGACATTATAAATATTGATACAAACCTTTCAACTACATTGCTCCTGAGAGAAATAAAAATGTTCCAGTGCTTAAATTATGAAATGCTAATAAATGTTTACTGTCTCTTTAAGTCTTACCGTTTCCTTTTCACTGTCACTAGCTGAGTCTTCACTTGACTGGGCCGGTGTCTGGATGGGAGTCTGAACAGGGGTGTTTGGGGTGGAATGTCCGTTGGTTGCTGCCTCTGCGATCGCTTTCTTTTGCTTCTTCTTCTTTTTCTAATCCACAAGAGAAAAGTAAACAGTGTTATACAAAGTGCAGCGTATGACCTTGTCCACTGGGGCATTGAATGAATATGCATTTATTTTTTAACTACATTCTGAATAAGTTGTTAGCCTGTGGGAACTTTGACAAATGGTAGCTAGAGATAAGCAATAAAGTTCTGACCTCTGTGTCTCCCTCTGTGTTTTTCTTAGTCTTCTTCTTTGGTGTTTCAGCTTCGGTACTGTTGCCATTCATATCTGTAGCCTCATCCGTGTGGCCGTTCACTTGGTCCGCTGCCAGCTTGTCCTTTTTCTTTTTCTTCTTAGGTGCTGGAGGGTCGCAGTCTGGGTCCTCCTGCTTCTCCAGCTCCTGCTCCTCCAGCTCCTGCTGCTTCTGCTTCAGCTTCTTGGCCTCCTTGGTCTTTTTCTTTGTTATTTTTCAGACATAAGAATGGAAAAAACAACATATAATAACACTATATTGGAAAATGAAAGGGCACCATGGCAGTTCAATTCCTTTAAAATACCAGCAGAAACTCTTATTTTCTGTATAAAAAATGTTTCAAACATACTGAACTGTATTTTCATCTCAAACAGTGAGATATTACTATTTAATTACTATTTAAATAATTTTAAGTTCTGTTGATCAACTATCTTATTATCATGATATTAATCAATGACAGTTTAGTTACTTGATCTTGAGTAATGTGATGTGATCTCAGCACTGCTCAATTTATTTTGGTTTGAGAAAAACCCTCCAAAAGCCACCTAATCTATTTTTACACCCAATGTGAGACAAAATGAGAAAAGCCTTAACTGTCATTATATGATTATATAATAAAACTGCAAAATACAAGTCAGAGTAGTGCCTTTAAAATCAACAAAATACACAAACAATACAAAAACAGACAAACAATCTCACACAAGCACTGAGAACAAAATGAATATTAAATATATTGCATAAGAACTAGAATATTAAGATGTTTTTACTGTGTGAGTTTATTAAGGGACTAGATGGCTATAGGAAAGATTGTTTTTCATCATACAAGAAGAGATGGACCTTAGATTTACTGTTTGAAAAAAACTGAATTAAAATAACAGTCGACTATTAAAATAAGCACAATTTGCGGCACCTGCAATGCAGCTTATTGTTTTAAGGTGGTTGTTTGTGTATTAGACTAACAGCTGACAAGCCCAGCTGAATAACACGTCATCAGTTCGCGTCCACTGCGCAGATAGACGCACATGTGCGTAGTCTCTCGATGGTTTCCATGCCGTCAGCCCATAAATCCATGTGGTCTATAGATCAGCTCAGTAACACATGAACATGCCACGTGATCTTCTACGTGTGCTAGAGCAAATAACCACGCTACCATTCTATGTAATAACCTTATTAAAGGGATATCAGCATCGCTCCTGATTACAAAATAACACTTAAACTGAAATATTGTTTTCGCTCCTCAAGCCTGCTTTGTACACGTTTCCCGTTAATGTTTTTCTGACCGTTCTGTAGCGTTAGCTACCCGGCTAGCCGAGGTTAGCACGCTGAGCCACATGTTGCCAAACAAGGACCTGACGAGGAAGGACGACGCGTGAGCTAAAGTGTGTTTTCTCAGCCTGTAAAGGTTAACACGGCCCACAGAGCTCACCTTTAGGATTTTGGCCTCCGCGGCGGTGTCCACTTCGTTTTCCATTGCTATATCTTCGGTTTCAACGATGATTTTTGACGGCATTTCTTCCTAGTTGGAATCCCTCAGCGTAGACACACCAGCGAGGCGACGGGCACGCGGATGGAAAGGAACGCGCAAGGCGGCGCCAGGAAACGTGTTCACGAGCCAGACATAGAACTAGACGTTATAGATGGGTACGACATTATACGGCAATACACTGACGGTACTCTTTTATACACAGTCTGAGACAGTACAGAGCAGAATCATTACGGTAAAATATTTTCTAAAAATGACTATATGTTTATAACATAATCATTTATACGGGTTTAATGAACGAATTAATACTGTATTCGTGAAATTCTCAGGAGAAACAATAAAAAATGCTAAAGTAAGATCAGCTCGTTATGTGAGATGAAATTGATAAAGCCTTAAATCTCATTATCTGCATAATGCAATGAAATTGCAAAAAAAAAAGCACAAAAAAACACGATAAATATTAAATATATTCCACAAGAATGAAAAAAAAAATCTCAGGTGAAAAACTCATCAGCGCACAAACGTAGCGATTACAATAACGTACCAGCAGACGGCGCACTGTGTCCTGCTTTGTGAATCAGCAACTAGAGAGCAGCCGGAGAGGAGTGATATTTATTTTTATTTTTCGGCATGGCTATTACACATCAGTGCTTCTATAATATTACTGACAGAAACGGGGCCATGACAAGTGAACTAGACTTAAATAAATTCTTGAGTTCCAGAATCTGTCTTGTGAACTTTAAATAAGAAACCAGCACCCCATGGCGTGGAGCTGAAGACAAAAAATGGTTGATTTCTATGTGCTGTGGCTGTAGATGTGTTTTGGGGATTGTGCTTTCGTTGTAGAGTTCAATGATTTTATTTTAATTGTAGTTTCTTGTGCTTAATAGTCAAAGGAGGAAATGTATGAGGACATTTCCCACACGTTTGATAAATAAACCATGTCTTACAAGACATAAGTCATGGTGCATATAAAAGAAAATGTCAGGACATCTGTCTGTAAGCTGAATCTTCAGAGAAACTGGGCCATGCAGCAAGACAAAACAACGTCAAGAACACAAGTCGCTCTACGAAAGATTGGTTAAAGAACAAATTTAACGTTTTGGAAAGGTAAAGTCAAAGTTCTGACCTTAATGCTATAAAATGACATGGAAGAACCTGTCTTTGAAAACATTACACCAATTTCATGCCGACTATGAGCACAGATAACCAAACGTGTCCATTTGTCTGAAGTTGAAATGTCATAATAATCTCATTTATCCTGCTGAAATTGCAACAGCTTATTTGTATTTAACACACAAAGCAAAGATTCTGACCCTAGAACACTGAAGATGTTCATTTGACAAAGATCTATTTTTTTGAATTTCTGTGTTTTCCTCAGATGTACACATGTGAGATCAGTGACATACTGGAACATTCCCCTAGTTTGGGAAGGAACCTTTGATCCAATGGTTTTTGATGCAAACTATAAGAAGATGGACCCAAGAGTTGCTGGGGTGGTTTTTGCTGCTGAAAAGTAGGTAGACAGAATGTTCTCATGAAAGTAAGCTTCCATCAGACGCACTTTAAACTATACTTTAAACTTGTCATTGACAAGTTACCTTTTCTTGTCTCATTCTAAATGGTAATTTTTCCAACTTTTCTTTTTCCATCTGAACAGATGCACCCACTTCCTGAAAGGCTTTCTGGAGTTGGGTAAGAAGCACATTCTTGTTGACATTAGGGTCACTTACTATGTCTTCAAAGACAATGAACAAAGATGTCCTAGAGTGAACTATCTTTATCAAAATGTTATCTAGACATCTGAAGACAGAAAAACTTGCCACATACTTGTGGTGGCATTACTGTGAATACAGCATTAGTCCTGAACCTAAATTCTTAAAATTATTTTTATTATTTTAATTACCACTTGTGTACTTTTTTAAGGAGACAGTCTATCCATGTTATGCTGTAAATGTCCCAAAAGTGGGATTATCTTATTTTAACAAGTACAAGTACTGGTTACAGTGGTTACATTTTCCAGTGAATCTGCCGTTTATATGCTTGCATAGAGTGAGTGAGGTCATACAGATACTATTCATAATAATATATATTTTATTTAATGTAGTTTAATTTTCAAAAATCTTCTTTATCAACTTATTATTGTATTATTTGTTTTAGTTTGTATTGTAGACCATATGTTCACTGTAAGCAGGTATGAACAAACATACAAGAAGAAATAAATTCCAATGATGCATGTAATATTTTCTTCAATTTAGGTTATCAAATAAATGCTGTGCAGTGTTCCTTTGCAATGGAGGGAGAATTGTGTTGATACAGGAGGTGGTGAGGCTGATCTCACACTTCAAGGTGTGCATAATGCTGTATCAAAAAGGAAGGCTGTAATAGGAATGAGAAATTTGAATGAACTTCCACTGACCTCTCTTCTTCTCCTCGTCCCTGTTATTTACTTTTTGTCTCTCTGCCTGGCTTGCCTCAAACAGATGATTCCCGTCACAGGAGTTAAACCTGCTCAATGTTTAGTCCTGTTAAAAGTTTTCCTTTGACACCATCATCTTGATCCTTGCTCTGGGGGTGTCAGGCCCTGGGTCCTGTAAAGCATATGGAGACAATGTGGATTGTTAATGAGGATATTTTTTAAATTGAATTATACTGTAGGTGCACCAATGATACATACAGCTCAAACCTAGTATTATTGGCTATGATGGGATGATAAAGGACTTGCACTATAAGTTGCTCATGTCATCTGTCTTTGTATCGCCTAATTTATCATCAGTCATCTCCTCTATTGTAAATTATGTTATGCTAGTTCCTGTTTATAGTCTTCTCCCACTTAACGAACAATCCATCTGTATAATATGTTCATAGTACCTCCCTCAATCATTATGTATATCTTGCTCATTAACCTGTATATATGGTCTCACCTGTACACAGGTTCTGATCTGTAAATATTGTCCATACACTGTAAAAACAACATGTAACATACTTTTTATATACCACAATATTTATGCCACATGCACTTTACTGCCTATTGCACTTCTGGTTGGATGCTAAACTGCATTTCGTTGCCCTGTACATGTACATGTGTAATGACAATAAAGTTGAATCTAATCTAATCTAAATCTAATAAAGAACAATAAAAAGCAAATAATGTCTTGCTTGTGTTTGCTGTCACTGTAGGAATATATATATGTTCAGGGTCTTCATAAAAATATTGTTACAACTGAAAAAAATCAGACAACATCTGCTACTGTTATAACTCCCAGGATGGCTCAGACAATGTGACAAACAACCCAACAACATGTGTCTATTGCTAGAAGCTGTTGTGAGTCTTTGCTGATACTCTACATTACAAACTGTGATCAAACCTAAAAACAATTAACTAAATAAAAAATATTTTACTACCCCAGCGCATTCGTGGCAAATTATACACATATGTTTGGCGCTTAGAACTTGATGGTAAAATAAATAAGTACATGTCAGTCCAGAGTTTAGATTGACATGTTTTAGACATGGCACTAGCCCTGTCAGTGCCATACTTCAAAACAACGAGGAAGCTACGCACAATGTTCCACTCACTATGCCACTCACTATAGACATATACACTATACCATAGACATATATACATGTATATATGTCTATGCACTATACACTCACGGTCTGTCTGAAACACTGCGGCTGAGGATTTACGACAGTGTCGTAAACCACCAATGTTGTGGTTGGAAATTTGACCACAAGTCGTCCTCTGAGCTGAGCTTTTCAGTCGTCCTTCAACAACTGCAGGAAGAGTGTTTGTTCTCGGCCAACGGAGGTTGGATTAACGTTAAACCATGGCAGGCACACTTGCACGCAGAGCCATTGACCACCTGAAGAGTAAAGAGTTCAGGGAATATTTGATGAGGTACGTATTAAAGCGGCTAGATCCCTCTATTAGCACAGATGCTAACATAGCTAGCTGGTTTGTCTGGTTACAGCTGGTTAAGTTAGCTTATGTTCAGTGACTCCACTGAGGTCTTGGTCCTGATCTGTTTAACTAAGTTTTTAATAAAATTACCTAAATAAGTTTGTGTTTGATCTTCGTTTTTTTCCGTTAGCTTCATTCGGCTAATTTTGAAGGACGATTGTGCTTTCTGTAGTAGCACTTATTACGTTTAAGGTGGGAGGACGATGCATGAACTCGTTGGTTTAGTTTTTTTTTTATATGGCCCCAGCTCCTTCAGAAACACTAACACTAAACTAGTAGTCAAGCTAGAAAGTGGGTCATAGCATGGTAGGTGGTCTAATAAAGAAACAACATGCTAACACTTTTTTCCCTCCCAAAGAACTACTGTAATAAACTGGGCTGTGCTTTTCTGTTGTGCTCAGTGAGAGAAATGACTTTATAGACAAAAGTAAAAGAGAATCTTCATCGCTTTTTTTGTCAAGACATTGGTTACTGTGTACATGGTGCTTACTTGCCACAGATTAGCCCCTTGTTGGAAATAGGTTAAAGGGAAAAGTATGACACGGTGATGCAAGAGGTCATCTTTGTTTGCTTTTGTCAAAGATACACAACACAGTTATCTCTTTTCTCAGTTATTCCCTGAGGAGCCTTGTCCAAAGCACTTTGAAAGAACAGTAGAAAGGTAAATAGGTGCACTGCAGGTGTGGGAGAGGCACTTTGTAAAACTAGTGCAAACATGGGCACCATCGTAAGGGTCTTTCCTCTCACAAATAAGTTTGCTGTGTTGTTTTATGAATAATATGGCTGCCAGCTCACAAGTCACGGAGTCAAAGCGTAATTACACAGGTGATTACTGCAGGATCTGTGTTCCTTGCATTATAATTATCTTTCATTTGAAACAGTCCCGTTGCCTGCTTTTGGTGCATGTAATTCTCTCATGCCCACATGACTTAACTCTTTTTATTTTCTCTCTCCTCTATGTTGCATCAAACATCCAACAGCACGGTGAGTCCTCAACTTTTATTTCAGCATCTGTTTATGTTGAGTTATATTTACTGTCATATTTGTGTCTCGTTTGTGTATTTTTGACACCATTACTTTTTGTTTTGTGGTTTCTGTTCTACTTCTAAACTGCTCTTTCTCCCCTTTGCAGCATTTCTGGGGTCCTGTAGCAAACTGGGGTCTTCCTATTGCTGCCATCGCAGATATGAAAAAGAGCCCTGAAATTATCAGTGGCAGGATGACCTTCGGTAAGACATACACAATACACATGCAGTGCACACATAATACTCCTATAGGTCTGTGCTGTAGTATTGGGTATGTGAAGTATTAGAGAGGTGGCCCAGCATTTGACCTATAACCTCCTCATCCATATAAATGACAATTTTGTGCCTTAATTACTTTTGCAGAGGGGGGCAGTAAGGCTATGTGATATAGTCGTATTATACATCAGAGTCTCCAGAGTGAAATTGTGTATAACAATTCACTTATGTTTGTTTTCTTCCTCCCCCCAGCTCTGTGCTGCTACTCACTGCTCTTCATGAGGTTCGCCTACAAAGTGCAGCCACGCAACTGGCTACTGTTTGCTTGCCATTTGACCAATGAGTCCGCACAACTCATCCAGGGAAGTCGTCTAATCAAATACAAGTGAGAAATGTTCTATATCCTTTTGATTTTAAATAGATTTTCTGTCACATTTTCTGAAAATGTGATGCTATACATGATATCATGACTTGGTTTAGTTTTCAACTGCCTACCTATCCCTGATTCAAATCCTAATGAATACATGGACCAGTAATGATTTATTAGCTTTGGTATTTGTGATGACCACGATGACAAAATTGTTGTCTTTCCAGTTATTAATTGTTTTTATATATTTTTTTAATAACTGTAGAGCTATGAGATGTAAAATAAGGCCTAATGTCATGAGAATTAAAGGTTGTAGTATAAAAAAAGAATTGTGTGCACTCAAATTGCTTCTGTTATTTCAGCATGGAGAAGAAGAAGTGATCGTAATGGCTGAGTAAAACAGATGCAGGATGCTGATAGCAGAGTGGAGCCATGCTGCTTCAACAGCTGTCTACGCTGGAACTCATGCATCTCCACATCTCATCCAATCAGTGAAACCACTTCACTTAGGCCATTTTTTTTTAACCTGACGTTAACACGATTTATCACCTTCACAAAGGTTTAGTCACTTTACTACAGAGACAGAAAAAAAGCTGTTGGTCTGCTATGATTTATTTTTAACATTCAAGACATTCAAAATATAATGTTGGAGAATATACACCCGGCTAACCAGCCTGACAGTTGGCTGCCTTGCACACAGAATCATAAATTATTTCATATCATGTCATTGACATATTTTTAATTACACTGTAACCTGTTTAGAAATGTAAATCAAAAATATTTGATTCAAAACTTACTTAGGTTGAGATCACTTGGTGATAATATGTCTACACTGTAGCAGACTCTCATGGCTGAGCATATAGACTTCATTCATTAACGTCAACGTAAACACAGAATAACACACATGGCTGAGCGGTCTGCTGTGTCCTGGAGCAAGATAAAAGATATGAAGATCCAGTATGACGTGTTTTTAACCGTATAAGAATCTGTAATAATTCAAACACATGTTTAACTTGAACAAAACAAATATGGACATATTTTCATGTATTCACAACGCACATTGATAACATTTTAAATACTTTGCAAGCTGTGACTGTTAAGGTTCAAAATCCCATGTTACTGGGCAAGACTAGCTGCTTCTGTCAGTGCTGACCAAACATGTTCTATGTGTTGTCATGTGTTCTTCACATTAATTTATTGTACCTTATTCAAATTATTTTCCCTGATTACGATTTGAATTCTCTGGGTTTGTTAAAATAAACTGGTTCTAACAAACTTAATTTTGAGATTGTTTTTTATGATGTTCAACCTTGCCACTGGTGTGCCCTGTGCACCAAATGTTTGCAGCTAAATATTGGTCTGGAGTAGCATGATTTATTCAAACTCTATGATCAGTTCCCAAAGATGCAACTCCATACCAACTGTCAGTACCAAACATTTTTGTGTGGGGAAAGTTTGTACTGGCTGCCAGACTACTCTTGAACTGCTCTGATGGGAACTGATTATGCCTCAGCCAATGTCTTCTGGGCAAAACAAATTGTTGATTAATGTAATCACACACATGAACAGAGAGTAGCTGTGTTGAATTTTCTTCCAACAAAAAGGATCCGATTTGGTGTAGGACAATCCACTTGCGGAGGTACTTTTTTCTTTTTCAGGAGACGTATACAATTTCAAGTTGTATATTTCGCCGGATAACTAGAGCAGTGTTTACACTTAACTCTGTATTTACACACAAAACACCCCTTTGCTCTGTAACCTAATACCCTTGTGAAATTAACACTAAACACAACAACAGAGACAGATAGCACAACTAGACTAAAAGCTGCAAGTTAATAGTAATTCATATGTTGCGTACACCGATCAGGCATGACATTATGCACAAGGGAGACCTATGTGTGGGTCTAAGTAACATCCAAACAAATGCCCGGTCCAAATGCTTCCCGGCAGAACACTGAATCATCACATGATGGTCAGTGTTGTTCATTTCTCCTGTCATTGGTCATATGTTATTTATACACACTCAGCTTAGCATGTGAATACTGTATATTGAGAGCTGGATATATGTACTAAATGTCTACATAATGTTAAAGCATAGCAAGTTAGCTCTGTCAAAATTTTTATATATCATATAAATATTTTATTTATTATTACTGCACTACATTGGATAAGCAGCATTGTGGTGCTGATGAGGAGATACTTTTACCTTCTTATAACCAGAGTTGAATGTACGAGAAGAAACTCAGACTCCAGCAGGTGGCAGTAATGTAACAGTAAGGACCCAGAAGCAACTCGACGACAAAGAAGAAGACCAACATGGCGTCCCTCAACAGTGATGAGTGGAGGGCTATCTGCGACAAATTCACCAACGCCCAAAACCTGACAGATATAGAATCACGGAATGACCCAGAAAATGACCCGTTCCGCTCCAAATACAAGGCCAGGGAGCTTCTCAGAGAGATATACTGCTCGCTGAAGAGCTTTGATGGGGGCGACGTGGAGGAGGACAGCGGCGGTGAGAGCGGCGAACAGCGGCCGACGGAGCAGCCGGTGGACGGGCAGAGGGAGGACTTGTTCGGTCAGGGTTTCAGTGGTGACTCGCCAGCCGGGGTCCGTGCCGCTAAACTCGGGGCCGTGGAGTATTATCTGGGCGTCAACCACGTCGACACAGAGGAGCTGTCAGCCGGACAGGAGCATCTGATGAACTGCATGAAACTGCTGGGGAAATGCAGAGTGTCGTCTGAGAATGTGTCTCTGTTTATTCATGTTAGGGTATGTCGACGTTAACGTCTCTATAGTGATGATCAGCTGACTGTCAGCTCCTCTTATTCTGTACTGCAGTTGTTTACAAACAGGCCGTAAATCTAGCCTTCCGAAAATACAATCTGCAGTTGTAATATTCAACATTTGATTGAATTAAACTCATTTAATTAGGTTTATTTTGTATATTTACAGAAATCTATGGACATCCATTAGATGCAACGTTATTTCTCTTCTAAATCATCTTACTGTAGGAGGTCAGCTGATGCTGATCACTTGATGTTCATGTGTTTGCTCCTTGTTTTATCAGAACCAGCTGGGCATCCTTTGGGCAGGCCGGGATGAGACGGAGACTGCTCAGGGTTTCCTTGAAACTGCAGAATCCATCTACCAGCGTTACATGAAGGAGGTAAGGCTTCCTGAATGACTCGCCACAATATTACCAAGTGTCACATCGCTGGGATGCTACACTTCCGTTACCAAGGGAGAACTCTGCATGTCACTATGAGCACTGGCTAGACAGACGGGGAGGGATGTTGTAAGAAGCACAAGTGCACAGTGTGAGTTTCTAACACTTGGTTTAACACGGCTGACGCCATTTGAAGACAGAGTGACTGAGAAACAGTAGTGGACACAAAAGCTCTTCAAACAAAAAACAAAAAAATAACCACTTCATTTGGAATAGACTTTCAGATGGGGGGTGTAAGCAATTGATATGCTGGATAGAAAAATGTTAGTGGCTAGTAACCATGTGTGCTTGATGTGACCATTACTCTGTAAATACACATTCTTGCTGAGGTTTGTCCCACGTGGAGCAGGTGACCTGATGAGTTGCAGGGATGGACAGGAACATGGTAGCAGCAGTGCCACTGAATGCCATCTCAGTTTGTCTTTTTTATCATCATCTTCTATTTTATTTCTGCCAGATTTGATGCATAACAGTGGCTGAAAACATGCTGTGCAGATCTTATTGGATCATTTTATTTAGCATCCCTATAAATAGTTAGGTTTTAATCTCTAGTCAGAATGATATCAGTCTGGTTGAAGGGACAGTGTTCATGTGAAGGTCTCCAGTGTCTTGCAAGAAACTTATTTGTTACAAGTTACAGTAAGTAAATCCTTGCCATCTCTTGTCATTTTTTTTAGGATGGGACTCCTCCCACTGATATGACAGAGTACTTCACTACTGAGGAGAACCTGCTGACACACCAGGAAAGAACCAAGAAGTAACTTGAAACATCAATATCCTCATAAATGCGCACATGCAGATTTCCAGATCTCCTTATATTAATATATTGCTATGTTGTTTTTCCTTTCTGTCTGTCTCACAATTTTTCCTTTTATACCACCAGGTTTGAGTTGGCCTACACCCATACCATGTATTATCTTGCTCAGGTTTATAAAAACCTTGGTGCGTATGAAGTTGTTTTAGTCAAATTTGTAAAGCTGTACATATTTATTTGCTCCTGTAAATTATATCCTCTTAGATATTATGATTTCCTGCTAGATATGTTGCTTTATTTGATTATATTTGTATCTCTCAGGTCAAACTGAGCGTGCTGCCACCTACTGCCACAGCACCCTGCAGAGACAGTTGCAGTTAAATCAGTTCAGTCCAATGGAGTGGGCTCTAAACGCTGCCACGCTGTCGCAGTATTACATCACCAAGGTACGGCATGTGTTAGTTCAGACTGACTGGAAACAGACTGTAACTTCAAAACTAAAACGATTGTGCATATTTAATGAGTTCGTAGAGTCAAAATAGAGTCAAGTCATATGAATTATACACAAGACCGTCTGCTCCAAACACGTTTTATCATATTTGCTTCAGGTGTCACAGCAGTTTGTGTTTTTGCATGTGTTTGTGTGATTTCTAGGGCCGATACATGGAAGGCAGACATTGCCTCTCTGCTGCTACTGTCATATCAGGTTTGGCAGGGGAAGTCCCATCTGAGGCTGCAGCTCAGGAGAGTAAGTGTCTGTGTGAATATGTAACATTTATGTCAAACTAATTTTACTGACATGCTTATTTCCTTCTGTTCACCTCACCAGCTGCGACAGCTGCTTCACTATGTGGACACTGGTGTTGCCCTAAAATAGCCGTGACATATTAAACATGCTTCATGTAAATGGGGGTGGTGTAAACCTTTGACAATCTTTTCAATAGCAGCATTCTAGCACCTGGTTTCTCTCTGGGGGTTTCTTCCCTTGAGTAAATTCAGGATTGTCAGTTAAGTTTGGGGCTGTTTTGATGCTTCCATTGAAGTTTCGTGGGAAATAAAGATGTCCAATCAGAATAATTTCTGTTGTGTTGAAGAAATCTTGTCCAAGGAGCCAGTGTGAGTGAAAAAAAAATAGAACACAACGGAACCAAAGCAGCGCTTTTCCTACTTCTTGTTTATGACCTCTCCTCTTGTTGCTCTCCCTTCATCCAGAGATATATCCATCATTTCTTCCCTTTCTCTTGGCATATCTCAACATCTCATTCTTCCTGTCTTCCTGTCTGATCCAGGTGAGACAGAGAGCGAGCGCAGGGAACAGCTCAGGCAGAAGAGAGCAGAGATTGCTAGATGCTGGATCAAATACTGTGTCAACCTCCTGCAGGACTCCAAGAAGCTGCTAGAGGTACTGAACACTCACACGTGTGTGTTCACAAGTATATAGCTGTGGCTGTTAGTAACCTCTTTAGGCTTGTGATTTATGATGATACTGACCACCAAAACTTTATCTGCAGAAAACACAACTATAAAGGAGTCTGCACCAAAGAAAATTCTTTAGTAAAAATATCAAGTCTGTTTTTTGTTATGGCCAAATCACAAATATGAGCATGTTTGTTCCTGTATAGTATCTGTTTATCTGTTTCCGTCTGCACGTAATCACTGGGTTTGTCTGTGTTCAGGACAACATTGGGGAGCTGGATACTGATCGTCAAGATGAGCTGAAGAGAGCGAGAAGACGTGAGGAGGAGGAGGAAGAAAAGGGCAGGAAGAGTGCCATGCTGTTTGGCTCTGAAGACACTTTTGACTCCATTGCTAGCTTGGAAGAGAAGGTCTGTGTGCCATGTGCCTGATTCTAATTCTGCTGCTATTACAATGCCAGTGTTATAAGTATTATTGCTGTAGTGGTAGTAGTAGTAGTAGTAGTAGAACTAGTAGGGATAATATTAGCCTACAAATCACAATCAATAAAGAATTGGTATTACACGATGTTGCCTTTAGAGGGCGCCATTCTGCAAATAGTAGTGCTAAATAGTAGATGACATTAAACCGAGTTTGCTCCCTGTTTTGTAGGTTCTCTGCTTGCTCCCTTTGGACTTCACTGAGGCCAGAGCTGTATTTCTGGTGGGACAGAATTATGTCACTCAGGTATGCATAACACACACTCGCATATACAAGTAAACAGACAAACACAGCAGGGCAACACTCTTGACCTTCAGCAGTTTAGATATTTGTGTTCAGCTTGCGTTGCAGGGTTGTGCTTCCGAGATTGTTTGCGATATTGGGTTGTGGAAATAAATAACACTTGATGTGACATATCAGTGGATGTGTGAAGATATCAGTCAACCACAACACGATGCAGTCATACCACTCCTCAGCACAAGTGTTGTCTTAAATATTTTTCTCAAGCAGCAAATCTGTATCATGAGTTTCTGTCCTTGTAGTGGCTGGTCTAAACAACTGTTAACACTTTTATTTTGATAACAGAACTGTAATAGAATTAAACAATTTACAGAGACAAGAGCTCAGAAGCTTAATGCTGCTTTTGTTTCTAAGGTACATCTTTTGAAAGGACTAAATTGCTGCATCACCTTCAGCATACATTTGAAAAAATAACAGTGAGATTCATTACAGTACAGTCTTTGGGGCCATGATGTTGGTTAAAATGCAGTCTGCAAGTAAATGTGTGCTTTTTAGTGTCTGTCTGTAGTCTACCTTTAATCATGACATCCTTTTTTTCACTCCAAGGCCAAGGAGTTCTTTCAAATGGACGGATATGTGACAGATCACATAGAGATTCTGCAGGATCACAGTGCTCTGTTCAGGGCCCTGGCTTTCTTTGAAGAAGACCTGGAGCGCCGCTGCAAAATGCACAAACGAAGAGTCGACATGCTGGAGCCAATCTGCAATGGTACTGGTCTCTTTTTATTTTTCTTCATTTACTTGAAGTCAGTCTTGTCTCTTTAAATATTTCCATAAGCTATGGCTAAGTTGAAGATTGATTAAAGTGTTTCTGTAACTCTCGATCATCTGTAGACTTGAACGCCCAGTACTACCTGTTGATCCGCAGACAGTTGATGTTTGAGTTGGCTGAGACCTACAGTGAAATGATGGACTTGAAACTGACTCTGGCTAACAGACAAGCAGACACACAGTCTTTAGACAATCACACTATTAAGAAATTCAACAGTCTTTGCTCTGCTTCAGCCAAGTAAGTCCACCTTTATGTTTGTTACCCATATGTGTCTCTGTGCATTTGTTTGTTTGTCACTTTTAAGTCCTTTGTAACCCTCTCCTCTCTAGGTACTTCCAGATGTTCCTAGACTCTCTGTGTTCTCCAGAGGGGAAGTTTCCAGAGCACCTGGAGGAGGAGGTTCTCAGACCAGCACTGGTTGCCCGCTTTAGAGTGGCCCGACTGCACAGCCGACTGATCGACTCCTCACCTACTGCTCAGCTAGAAAACCTCAACAGATCTCTGGAAAACTACAAGTACGAACACTTAATGTGTTATGTTTTGAAAGGTGTCTGTCAGAGCACAATAGCTGGTTGACTTAAATGTAGGATAAGAAGGAGCAGTCAACTGTGGCTGCACTATACATCCTGCCAGCTGCCATGGTGTTCATGTTTCCATCTTCCACCTGTTGTCTAGGTACGTGGTGCAGTATTGTGAGGCCCATCCCGAGGCATCCGCCACTGTGGAGACAGAGTTGGAGCTGAGCAAGGAGATGGTCGGCCTCCTCCCTCTCAAAATCAACCGCCTCAAAGCAAGGATGGCTGTAAACAACTGAAGGACACCCAGTTACTGACTGACTTGTTGGTTCACTAATCCTGATGAATCCATCCCAATGAGCTAGTCAGTCTTACACGTAACGTATAATCAGTCTACTCTCCTAACTGTTCAAGAACTTGGGCAACCGATCGATTGATTTTTGTATTTTGTTCGTGCAGTGGGCATGCTGCTTTAAAGTATACAAGCTGTACATACTGTCTGTGCTCTTCTCTGTAGTAAACGTTGAGGTCTATTTACCTTAAAACAGATGGCAAAGAAAATGCATAAAAATGTGTGCCATTATAAAAAGTAACTGAGAATGGCTGGGTATGTTGGCGGTGTAAAACTGTGTTTAAAAAGTCCCTGTACAAATTGTTTTTCATTTTGTCTTGGTTTCATTTAATTTATTTGGTTTCATTTTTGATTTCATTTCACCGTCGTGTCCTTTCTGACTGGACTGATTTTCTATTGCTTAATGATATTGTTTTTCCAACTGAATGTGGCTTTACTCTTTTTTATAAAGCACTGCAGCACACTAAAAGTATGTTTCTTCGGCTATTTACATTTCCGATTGTAAAACAAAGTCGTGCAGTAGGTTTTGCAGGTATCAAAATACGCTTGACACTAGCTCCAGTTCAACCTATGTATTCTCTTCCTTCTCTCGGAGGAATCACAGTGTCACCATGTTTTATGTACAGTATATGTTAAAATAAAGATATTAAACCCATGAAATAATACACAAGTGCTACAATATGTGATTTTTTTTTTGTCTTAATTTATTAATTAATTAATTTTGTCTAACTTCTGTCTTAATGACGAGGAGACCCTGAGCAAAGGACTAAAATGAGTTATAAATATAAAGCAGCTTAATACTAAGAAATGATTAAACATTTGTCCCTGAAATTTGTAATATGTCTCAAACTATGTGTTGATGTCCCATAAAAGTGACAGATTATGCCACCTCCTTCTTCTTCAGTGTATTACTGATGGCCAAGTCATTTTTTTTACATATACCCTGACATCTCAAATCATTCATTCATTAATTCATCCTCTGTACCTGCTTATTCCTGCTAAGGGTCGTGGGGGCCTGCTGGAGCCTGTCCCAGCTGTCATCGGGCGTATCTCTTTATTTTATAATCTATATAGTACAATGAGAGTTCTTCACTGTACTATATTAGTTCAGTGTTCCATACATTAATAATACTGTGCAGCTGAGTTAAAGGTGCGTGAGGACATTGTACAGCTAGGAGAAATGGACATGGTTTGTCAGTATGTTTAATGAATTTGATCACAGTCAGCTAACAGTAACTGACTTCACAGATACGTTGTGCTGACACAACCATTTTCTAGTCGACTACGAGGTCACACAACTTTCCCCTACTTAGCTACTTCCTCTCTTAAAGTGTTGAGACGTTTTCCGGATAGTGTGTCTGACCTGCCTGGTGGTTACAATGCCAGGAGCGCCTAATTACACCATCAACGCAGTATTGATTGCTACATCCTTAAATCCCAGTTGAGATCTTTCAAATCACCCTTCTTTATATTGTGCAGGTCTCCCTTGTGCCTCCTCAACAGTTGTGAGTCGTCAGAGAATGGACGTGTTTCTTCTGAGGGTGTCCTGTGGTGTCTGGCAACAGATAGTTGTTAGTGGGGGCCTTTGGGTTCTGTGGAGGGGCCTCTGTGGATCATCCCACAGATACTTGATCAGTTTGGGATCTAGTGAATTTAGAGGCCAGGTCAACACCTTGTGCTGTTTTTCATGTTTTTTTGAGTTGTTCCTAAATCATTTGTATGTGTGTGTGTCTGTGTCAGGCTGCATCCTGGAGTGTCATTGCTATAGGGTGGGGATGTCTAGTCTGGTCTAGGTGGGTGGTACATGTCTAACTAGCATCCACATGAACGCCAGGTCCAAAAGGTTCCAAGCAGAATATTTAATTGTCACACGATGATCATTGTTATTTACTTCTCCTGTCAGTGGTTTTAATGTTGTGGCAGATTGGTATATGTATGTATTTGGAGACAGATGACAACTTGAAGGACAACACAGATAAATGGGGGTTAGTGGACTGTGACGCTTAATGCTGATTTTAAGCATGCTCGTCTTGCAAGTACCGGCAGTTGCAGAACAAGATGTGTTTTTCTGAACCACAGCTTCGTCATCTAATGGAAACAGCTTCCGTGCATTTATGCTTCCAGTAACCTTTCTGAAGCTTGTCAAAACTTGCATTGACATACCTGCTCAGCATCACCACACTCAAAATTAATGAACTTGTCCACAGCAACTTCCTGGAAAAGCCACACATGCACTAAATATACACGCAGATTGAAAGTCATTTTACAGCTGCATTCTCAGTGATTACAAAGCTGACAGATGTAAACTGAGACAACTGGCAGGTTTCTGTGTGATGGATTTTCTTATCTGGAAAGAATAGTTGCAGATATGTGTGTGGAAGAATACACTGACATATACTTTTATTTCTTTTTTTGGAGCAGCCAGAACAATCATTGTCTTTTTGGAGCATCTGGCTGCTTTTGTTGTGTCATACATCAGAAACAAAAGAGATATATGTGTCATTAGAATACTGGGCCACATAAACCTGGGAAATTGACTTGGGCTGCTCTCCCCCCATTGAAACCGTTAACATTTATTTAGGTTTAGTCTCTAACTGTGACTCAGTTTGTTGTTTAATACACAAAAACACATTCTTAAAGAAAAATGTGTTACGTAAGATCATTGTGATTAACAGTCATTGTCAGCTCCCCCCCTTACTTCGGCCATTGTGGAGCAAGTCTTAGTGCCACTTTGTCTGTTTTTTTTTTTTTGTTTGTTTTTTTTGGCAGACTGGTGAAACTATCCTGGTGTGTTTGAATACATGTTAACGACTGTGTGTGCCTTCACTGTGTTGTATCTGAGAGTGTGAGAATAGCGCTGCCTGTGCTGCCATAAACTCTGGTTACTCAGACAATAGGTTTGAATCCCACATAATGTGACTGGGGTGAGACTGGAAACCAAGCTGACTATAAAAGCTCACTTTATTTAGATACAGAGAGATATAAGCTGTTTCACACAACATGGCAGATATTAGTGACTGTATATTTGTTTTAAAATGTGAGTGCTGGCTGGGTATTGTGGTGACTGGAATATGTGTGACGATGTGTTTAAGTGGGTATATGTGCCTCATAAATATGTCACAGTCTGTGGGAGTGTATGTGTGTATGCATGGTGTGTGTGTGTGTGTGTGTGCATTTGTGTGTGTGTGTGTGTGTGGTGTGCGTGGTGTGTGTGCGGTGCACAGAGGCGAGGTTGGGCAGGCTACTGTGTCATTTCCTGAGGGAAAATGATAGCAACTGATGTTACCACTTCCTACAGCATGTGTCAGCTGAAATGAACCTTTCTCTCTCTGGGTCCTCTTCTCTTCTTGTCCTACACGGGCAAGACAATGCATGAAGAAGAGGAACAGTGGACAGAAGACGATGGAGAAGAGGGGTTAAAGGAAGGAATGCCACAGTACCACCGTACCACACGTTACTCACGTACACACACGCTCACAATAGTGGTCTGTGGTTTATGGTGTTTGGATGGCCTTTTTCTGAACAGACTGACATTCTGATCTCTTCCCTTTCTCGCTCTTACTCTGTGTGAGTGTGTAGTGCTCCTCACAACCCACATAAAGTGATCAAATATATACCTTTATCTCAGTGAAAAAATGCTGATGATCTGCTGATGATGAGACAGTCACAGTGTCACAGTTGTGTTATCAGCCGAGTTCCTCTCATCAAAAGCATTTGGGGCAACAATACAGCGTCCAGAATTCAAGTGCTCATAGATCTAAGACAGAACAGACTTTGCACTCAATGTCATTAAGACCAGCAGTCTTTACTTTAATAAATAAATCCAGAAGAGTATGAAGTGGTGTTAAATAACCTGTCCAAGTGCTGGTCCATCTTTAACTAATCACTAAGTATATAATTAAAATCAGGAAGATTTACTTAAAGCATTACAGTACTGAAACTGTCCCATATGGCTGCTGTCAGCAGGGTTTTATTGTTGAGGTGAGTAGGCTTTTAAGGTGGAACTGGAGTTTATTTTGAACTACTGTGTGAAGAACAGGAACTAATGATTATTTTCATTATGAATTAATCTGCTGATAATTTTATCCATTAATCGGCTAGACTGATAAGAACGGCGTCACAAGTGCTCTAAACAATTACCTGTTGCCAAATAGATGCCAGTTTTCTGTCATTTTACTAACTGATTAACGGACTAGTGATTTGAGCTTGTATAAAGTTCATTTAGATTTAGTTTATATCAAGAAATATTTTACTCTTAATATGGTTTGTGTGTGGAAATCTTAGTTTGAAAAGAAACTTGCAGGCTAACTAGATCTGTCAGATAAATGCGCTGAAGTAAAGGAGTTAGGGCTAAGGTGTCCAAAAGTACAAAAAAGTACAAAATTTCCCTCCAAAAACGTTGTGGAGACTCAGGTAAAGGGTTATTTTTTTGCTATAGTGACCTGACTCAGAATAAATCCCTGATGTCAACTGTGAATCTGTGACTAACGACCAATGTGCATTATTGCAACATAAAGTGCGCATTTTTCTTCCCATCCCTTTAATTCCATCCTGAGCATCCCAAATAGCTTCTGAGTCATCGCCAGGGAGGTTATTCCCGTGAATGCGCTTCATGTGCCCTAGAGACCGCAACCGACCAAGTGTCAACAGTAGAAATGTGTCAACTTGAGTTTACCGCCACACAATTACATCACAGAAATAAACACAAGCAGGTAGAAACAAACACCAACCATGGATGTCTTTAAATGTCTTTTACATTGTTTTATACAATGTTTGGACGCTTAAATCTCCAAAATACATCCTAATATGTAAGTACAAGCTCTCTTGGACGTGCTGTAGAGCACACTGTAAGCAGAGACTGCAAATACTGAAGTAATACTACTTATTATAATCACCCACTGACGAGCATCTGCAGGACATGTGGAGACACATAAAAGGCACGGATACAATGAAAAACAGGCATATGCTAAAAAGAATTCCTAGACAACACCCATACAAACACACCAGTCAGAAGAGACAGATGAGTGGTAATGATTATTGCTGAAGGTGTATCAGGAGACTGTTCAGGCCTGCTTCCAGCACTACTTTGCCGCAGGATAATGACTTTTCCTTGTGCTGATGAGACTTAAATGAGAGTTAAAACAGTGATGTTGCTGTGATGGCGGTTTAAAGCAGCTACTGGATGATTGTGCTGTTCTGTCTCCACCTCCTTCTTCTCGTAGAGGAGAGTGAAAAAACTAAGAATCTGAATGGGTAATGTGAAATATCTCTCTCTCACACACACTCATACACAAGCACATGCACGCGAAAAGAGCGTAAAACCGCATTTTGCATGGCGTGACGACCGTTATAAACGTTAAAACCAAATCAGCTGCAGTGACGTGAAATAATCTGAAAAGTGAAGCGCTCACTGATACCATCGCCTCCATATCTCGGTACAAAATGCGCCCGCAGCCAATTAAGACAAATTCTCCTCAGTCGTTATAACATGAGAAAAGAGAAAAATACAGATCGAATCTCGGCCGCTATCTTCTGGTATTTCCTCAATTCCAGTTGCGCAAACCTGATCTGATATTTGAGGCAGCTAAACCAAAAGTTTCCACTGAGGATGTTCAGCCACTTTCAGCAGCAGAAGACTTCAGGAAACCATGACGCACTCAGAGGGCTGAGCTCCGTTAGTGGGACTGTCTGAAGCAGTTTACACTAAAGCTTCACTACATATAGAAGCTTCGTCTTGGAGAGGAGTGCTTTTACATTTCGCCTTGTTTTGAGTAAAGAAAGAACTAATTTCGGGAATGAAACTGATCCTGCTCCTCGCTATCTCCTGCCTCGCCTTACACAACGGCACGGGTAAGTCGACTTTTGAATACACGCCGTTGAGGAGGTAGATGTCGCAGTATGTGGACAGGTTGTAGTGGGAACAGTCACTTGAGACATTTTACATCCTGACATCTCTGAATGCGCTCCGGGAACAGCCCGTAAAGAGGAGCGAGGACTCAACCTGTGATCTGAGGGCCGTCAGGGGTCTTTGACTGACAAACAAAAAATAGGATCTGTTCCACTTTACTGGTACTCGCTTCTCTATGTCAGCACGATGTCATTACCAAGGAGCTATGACTCATTTATAAAGGTCACAGTTCTCGTTTCCCATAATTTGGGCTGTTCATCCTCTTCATATGTCTGTTCAGCAGATCCAAAACGAATACCTTTATAAAATCACAAATTACACAACTTAGATGTCGTAGTGCTGTGCCGTGATGTTATGGCGCAAATATGTTGATTCCGTGCGTGTTCTCATCGGAAAGACCAAAGGCGTTTTAGTTTCCGAGTTAAGTTTCGATGAGTCTGGTTTAGCACCGTGTGCATGTGGGGCTTTCTTGACACTCGCCGTGACACAAGTGTCTTATTGATTTAGGGGAAGGGAATTGCTTGGGGAAACCCTAATAGATTTCATTACGCCAATCCTGGGATGTGCTTTAGCGGATCTGGTGTTTAATAGTGGCCTAATAGGCCTGTTTCAAAGTGGTTATATTAACCCCATAACAGCCCAACCACTCTGTTTGGATTTGTTTTTTATGATGTGTCTGTATCTGTAAAACAGAAATAAGACTTCCATACATACTGATACAATTTCATTTCTCTGGTAAAAATCTATGCGGCTTGTGCTTTGTTGTTCTTGTAGTAATTTGAAACAAATAGACATTATGGCTAAATCTGCATTTTAATCAGCACAATGAAGAAAAGAAATAATGCCTCATTTGTGCGTAGGTGTTAACATGTAACATGTAAAAGCTATTCAGACACTTGACATCATCACTTACACCCAAATTATCATCATCATCATCATCATCATCATCATCATCATCATCATCGGTGTATACTTGGCCTGCTGACTATACATAAAAATATTTACTAATTATTTTATCGATACACACGATTCAAGCTAAGTGTCACAAGACGCTTCTCAGCTGATGGTCAAATGATAGTAGTACCACTGTATGCAGTAGTGATGCAGGAAAACCACGTAGGCCATAACCACGACATTTTAGAAGAACATGATGTTCTTCAAAACAACCAAATTTGTCTTTTCAAGAGTCGTGAAACTTTCTTATAACAATTCCAATAATTCCAACGAACACCAACAAGGAGACAGAATAGAACGACAGAATCCCCTACAGAAATCTTCCGACTATACATAGATACATTTTGTTTGTTTGTTTGTTGTGTGATTAATAATAACGGTTGGCGGAAACACCCCCCCTTTTTAGAGAAGTTCCATGATCAGCCAGTTGCGAAGTGTTGAGAAAAAGTTGCAATGCCTGTACTTACTGTTGAAACACATTACAAAGTATAAGCAGCTCTGAAGCCCATTAGACTGAAGCCCAACTGTTACTTTACTCTGTTGCAGAATAATGTTGTAATGTCATGAAACACACCAAACTGGGAACTAGTAAACACCAGTTGTAACCCTGAACTGATCCAGATGAGCGTTGACATGTTGCCCAAGAATTCTCTGAATGCAGTTAATTAAGGGTGGAAACACACGTAGTAAATTGAACACCAGTAACACTTTTCTCTCTCTCTCTCTCTCTCTCTCTCTTCTCTCTCTAGGAGCACCACTGTCTGCCGTCTATAAGTTTGTTAAATGTAACCCCGATGGTGACCAGGCCAACTGTGTGACCCACCAAAGTCCAGAGATGGCGTGGACTCCCGACCTACCAAGCAAACTGCCAGCATCTTCTGCAGACTTTCTGTACGTACTGTGTGAATGTGTTGTAAATCTCTGTGAGAGTGTACGAGCTTGGGGTGTGAAGATTTATCTGATATGGATGATGAGAATGTTCTGGTAGCAGAGAGTTCATTTCAGTGTCAAAAAAAAGGTTCTGGAAAAAAAAAAACCTCATCATGCAGTTCAGCTGTCAAAAACAGCCTTTGAATTTAGAAATGCTGATGTTGCATTGGATCTGTTATCTTGGTTAACTCAACTCCAGCTACACTGTGCGTATGCCTGCGTGCGTTCCCGTGTTGTGTTTTTCAGAGAGTGTATAAGTGTGAGGTAGGTGGCCAAGAAAAGCCAAAATAGGAGACAACAACGTGGAGGGAAAAAGTTAGACGGGAAGGCCGGTTCAAGCTGGAGTAGGAAAGACCTGCAGGGTGAATGAGAAGAACATTTTCACTTTATCCAAAGTGTTATGTGAGTGTCAAGTAAAACTTTTTGTGTTGTATGTGCCAGCCATTAAAAATGTGATTGTGGTCATAAAAGCCAACATGGTGGCTCATATAAGCTTTTAGTTAGTCAAGGTATGTGTGTGTTTGTGGTAAAGCGACTGCAGACTGCAGGCTGCAATACAGAGGAAGCACAGTCAGCCCTTGTTGAAATAGTTGCCTCAGAAAAATGCAATGTACTCACATGATGAGGGAGAACGTCCACCACTTCATTTCAGTTTCTGTCACACATTTCTGTCACATTTGCACAAGATGCAACGATGACACCTATGCTTTGAATATATCATACTGTGTTATTGTTTGCCGTGTTTTAAGATACAATCGTTGAAACATTACTTTACTGGCTGTGATTGATTGGCAAACTTTGTCGCTGTAGCACTTAGAGTTTATTAGGATAAGAAAGGCTAAATGCTTTTGCACCCTTGAATAGAAGTAGACAGATTTTACTTGAATCCTAAGGGTAAGGTTGTTGAATAGGTGCTTTGAGCCACATTTAAAGAGTATTTGTCATACAAAATGACTCAACATATCTCATCATTAATTTCATAGTCATAAATAATCTGTTCTTACTAGTTTGTTTCAATAAATGTTTATGATGCTAAATGGTTTAGTATAAATTCTGCTTCCAGCAGTTCCCAAGTAAACGCTATACCTTATTGGCACTCACAGTAAATGTACAGTTTAGTGGAAAATGTCCTCATAGTTTTAGAAAAAGAAAACTGCATTGTGAAGGAATAATTTTAAGTTTTAAAATCTGACCATCATTTTAGGCTCTATATGCAGATCTATTAATTGAGTTTAACTTGGTAAAACTTGAAAAAATAAACTGCGATCTTCTGGAGTTAATGAGTCCACTGGCTTTGCACATTGTACGCTTGGCACAGTGTACGTGCAAAAGATTGTGTGCATTAATATGTGTGACTGTTAACTCTAAGAACTACTATCACAGTCTTGGTCTTAGTTTCCTCCTTTAGAGTTCCTCTAAACTGCCGATCTATCAGATAAAGATAATATATTTGAAAAAGGAAAGTTAAAATCGCTTCTAATCGCTAAAGTCACGCAGTGAATGGATTTAACCAGATGTAGTATTATACATGATCTGTCTTTATAAACACACACTGCTAGATAAGTAAGAAGCCCAAAGACACTTAGAATTAGATTATATAACTGTGAAGCCTCTACGAACACTATAAAAAGTCTTCAATTTCATCTAAGTAAGGAAAGTAAGACTCTAAAAGTGAGAATTGGTGAAAAGAAAAAAGATTCTTCTGGGAAGTGTGTGTTGTCAAGAGTGTTTTCTGTCCCTTCTGAATCATTGGCGTGTTGTTAATATACCAAAGCTTGAGTAGCAGACTTTCTTTTTTCGGCTGGCTTTGAAGAGGAAGTCAGAAGGAAGTGTTAGAGAGGAAGTGGGCTGTGACGACTTGGTGGGCTGCTGCTTCTGGTGTATTGTTTTGTATCTGCGTATGTGCCACGCTATAGTCGGATACACATATTTAAGAGGTTCCAGATCCAGTGTAAATATTATCCAGCAACCCATTAAATGAACTTGATTTATTATAATAACAAAAATGCTAAACTATTCACTATAAAGTCGATGGCATGTGCTCTTTTAAGCTTTCAATTTCACTTTGAAACCATCACAGCTAATGTTCTGAGTCCTGAAGATGTTTTATTCTGAGAACACTTGAGCACACAGGTGTTTTCACTCACTCTGGCCTATTAAACCTCTACTCGGTGGATATCAATTCACAGACCATCATGAAGCAATAAACATAGACGCCTATCTAGGTCAGTCTGCGCATGCCCACACAACACTGAAATCCTAAGAGCAAAATGGTCTTGTGCTGTGTGTAAAGGCAGGAGAGGACAGGAAACAGCACTGGCAAAATGCTGAAGCGTGCATGGTTAGTGAGCAGACAACAGAGTTGTAAATTAAACAAGATTTTATCAGACTTTGTGCTGTCATTGACCCCGTCATAGTTTTCACATTCTCTGCAGATGAACAGCATCCCTTCTCCTCGACTGCTGTTATTACATTTTTGCCCAACATATAACTGATAGGAACTAAATTGGAATAATAATAATGTGTCTAAAAACAAAATAATACTAACTTTATGGACAACAATGTATTTTGCCATGCACATTTCTTTTTAAATAACCGTTGAGTTTGTGTGCTTGAGGAAATCAAAGTTGAACCAATCCCTGCAACTCAAAAGCCGAACTTAGTAATCAGACTCTACTTTTTTTTCTCAGAGCGGCAGAGCCTGTGATGGGGGAGGAGGAAGAGGACACATCTATGACCGACGAAACGTTCGACCTCCCTGGGATGTTCCAGAATCAGGAAGGTTCCGGTTTTTATGAAGGTTCTAGCTGGGATTTTCCGGCAGACAAGGCAGCTGCAAGTGACATGGGCTCTGGTGAGCAAGGTACTTTTTGGGAAAAGTTGGATTCAGTTTTCAGTTATCAAGGTTTTCTTCTGCTGCTGCTGCATGTTTGACCTGTTCTTGTTTTCTGTTGTTAAAGATATAAGCGCCATCGAAAAACCTGGAGAGCAGGAGCTCCAACAAGATCATCTTCTGCAGCTGTAGACTGCTGCACACACCCATTAACAGACACATAATCAAGGCCTGCATCTATTTTAATTCTATCCTGTTATCCTTAGCATCACCACCTGCTGAAAAAAAAACTTGGTCACACAGAGACTGACAAAGACCAGATATATGTTTTGTAAACTAATGGAAATTATTATTATTATTGTTTTTCGTGGGCAAAAGAACAACTGTAAACAATGTAAAAATAGATACTAAAGTCAAAGATTGGTCTGCATAAAGGAGCTAATGAACCAACAACCACACTTTGAATCAGTCCAAGTTTTCAGTGACCTTTATGTGCTTTCTTTTGGAAAAAAATGTTGTAATATGCTTTTTTTTTAATGTATATTAAAATATACTTTTAAATAATTGTAATACCAGTGCAATAAGATGGTGCCTTTTTCCATTCATTGCTCACAGTTTTGTTTTTTTGGAGCTATAAGGGATGTGTTCTTTTAAGAAACACAAAAACAAAGACTTGTTTGATTCATTTGTCTCAAATGTTGTGACACTTAACACTTACCTAAGGGACTTACGCAGTGTATACTTATATTACACAGATGATAAAGGGAATTTTACCCAAACCCCTCTAAAATATGTTCACGCAGATTAAACCAGTGTGACCTGAAACATAATCAAAACAACGAATTACATGCATTTCAACACGCTCTGCGTTGTCTCATTTGCAGTTGTAATTCTTCCGTCAATAAAGGATTTATAACAAGAGTTTTCAATTGTGTTGTGTGTCCGGTCTGTTTTTTAATTTTTTTTTATGTGTGCTCCGGCCGAATTGTGAATCTCCGTTTTTTTAACGATTTGATTTTGACGAGTTGATTCTCCAATACTGTCCTATTATCCAAACGCCAAAGCTAAAACACAGGCAAATGGTCTTTTTGTATTTTCTTAAAGACGCCTCGATACTCATCCACGCAGCTTTTTCGGTTCTAGTTTCTACAAGAAGCATCCATGGGTGGTATTTACTTGAAACCTACATGAGTAAGGCCTGTAACACAACCAGATACTCACCTGTAATTACAGGAATTTGTCCCTTTACTAGCCAGTGATATAATAACTCACTGACATTAAGACTTCTTAACATTATGAAATAATAAATAAAGCAGGGCAACCATATAATTAGTTGTTTTTGCCCAAAGGTAATGTTGGGTTTGTTTTCAGACATGCCACCAGCTTTATTTATGAGCTCACTAAGAGACTCGTTTTTCTGGATGTCTTGAGAAAAAATGCCATCCTGGGTCAGCCAGTGTCCCATGGGAGCATTCTGCTCCCCTGTCCCCGCCCACTGGCACACATGACCCGGGTCACATGACGGTGAGATACCCTCTGCTTCAGACAGACAGGCTACACGGAGCGAGGCTAGCTTAGCTTCAACTGTCTAGACGGCCAAGATGGTGAGTGTTAAAACAAACAGCAGCCACTCGGACTGCACTGAAATGAACCGCGGCGTTCATTCATAAAAACGCAACACTAAAAGGTCTACCGTGTTTCTCCTGGCAGCAGGTGTTTAATGTTAAACCCTGACGGGAAAGCTAGCTGCTTCGGACGTATTAGCATCAGTACGAGGCCGTCTCTAATGTTTTGGCTAGCTAGCGGCCCAGATGCTTTCCTAAATGAGAGTAGCAGACCATATGGTTGAGTAGTAACTGAACTAAATGCATATTGTATATGTCTTTGGTAGCAGGGTATGCTAGGTAGCTAGGATAAATGTAACTGTTAGCTAAACTGTAAGCTAAACCTTCTGGTTAGCTTCGTGTCAATGTGAAGTTTTACACTCAGACATATGTCTCCGAAATAACTTAAATGTGTTTCTTTCCCGTTGTTATGTTGTTTGGAAAAGCACAACGTTGCATAAATTGCAAGTTGTTCCCCATTGACTGTGGGGTAGAGTTTCAGTGTTCATCACATTGATCGCTCCTGTGTATGTGATTGATTGTCGGGGTTTCCACACAGTCTCTCACCTGACTTATCGATGACTGGACTGATCCCTGCAGATTTGCAGCGCTGCACGTCCAAGCACGTGTTTGTGCCAGCTCACAGGAAAGTAATGTGACTGTGCAACTTGTGTTGAGTGACTGGGTTTTTGTGGGACTCGCAGAAGATGCTGTTCTACCTGAGTTTGGTTAGGAAGTGGGGCTGTGGGCGTTGACATGGTTGAAACCTGAGCCTGGAATCGTGTCCACCGCCATCAGTCCAATCCCGGAGCTTGGGCGGTGTTTATCATTATTGCCACATCCTATTGTTTGTCACGGGAATCCATGGATTTGCTTGTAAATGCAGCCGGTTGTCATTAATGCTGATTAATGTGGCTGGAAACTAGAGAACAGCCACAGTCCTATTACATCTATATTTAACTTGATCTCATTTTAAATCTCACATAGCAAAACTGGTGTGGCCCATATAATGTTTTACCCTCTTTGATCAAAATAGTCGCAAAGTATTATGTTGGTCTTAGTTGCTGCCAGTTATATGTATGAATTTGTCTGATAAATTGCTTTTTGTGATAGTTTTCCTCTTTGTCATCAGTTGCCCTAGATCTCTCATGTCAGTTTTGCTCCACCATATGAAACTTGAACAGGGTTGAATAATTATCGAAGTGCAGAACTTCAACATGTAAATTATTTACCAAACAAAACTACACAATGCTCATTAAGCTTATCAGCACTGGGTGATTCTCTTTGTATTTCACAGTGCTCAGGAGTTTTAATTGTGACATTCCTGCGCTGGTGTATTGTCAGCGATATGGGGTCAGCCAGGACTCAACGGTTTGCTAGAGCTGAAGAGGGGTGCAATGGTGGTGCCGTTACTGGAGTAGCCTACAGCAACTATCGCGCCGCTTGTGGCAGCGAAACATACGAAGCATCCAAGATTAATTGTGATGCAAGAGCAAACACGTTGC
This sequence comes from Planiliza haematocheilus, assembly GCA_005024645.1. Classification (NCBI taxonomy): domain Eukaryota; kingdom Metazoa; phylum Chordata; class Actinopteri; order Mugiliformes; family Mugilidae; genus Planiliza; species Planiliza haematocheilus. The sequence continues at coordinate 7,828,074 of SRSE01000649.1, read as the reverse complement.
CAAATGGCATAAGCTTGCATGAATATTGTTTGTGTAATTACTCTCACTGCCAGAAGTGGGACACAGGACTTATGCATATGCACCTAAGCTGTGAACCTTTAAATCGAAGCTGAATGCTGTTTTGTGCTTTGTTTTCTCAAGAGTTTCCTGGGAGGTTTGTTTGGGCCGGTCTGTGAGATAGATGTTCTGCTGAACGATGCCGAGAGCAGAAAGACGGCCGAGTTGAAGACAGAAGATGGAAAAGTGGAGAAACACTACCTGTTCTACGACGGAGAGTCTGTGTCTGGCAAGGTAAACTGAGTCTGCGTTGTTTAGGAGGCAAACTGCAGAGCTCCACGAGGTTCGGTAACTGAGCCACACACTCATGACGCACGGTTTAAATTTGCTATAATTTTATTTAGCAGTTAGCAGTACTCGGCCAGCGCATAATGGACGTCTGTGCCATACAGCAGTCTATTTTAGGATCTCTATAACTGAGTCCAGTGGGAAATTAAGATTCTTTTGATGAGTGTGCAGGACTTGCTTTTGTGTCCTGGAGGAACAGGGGAACTGTTAATTCACAAATGTGTTTGCTTTATTGAGGCTGTTTGCTTCTTCTGTCACTGAACACAGACTCAAATTAAGATGGTGTTACCGTCATATCAGTCAAAGGATGTTGCTAATTACCTCACCTTTCGTCAATGGACAGTATTGTTTCGCATTTAACTCAGATTAAATTAAAGCTGTGCTAAAGCCCTGAGATGTCGATTGATATGAAATTGTGAAATAACTGTTGTGGGAATATGTGAATGTGTACTGTATAAAAAAGGAAACTGTGCACATTAATATGACAATATAGGCTCTATTTGGAAAATCTCTAATAAACCTGACAAACTAGTTTAGTATCATGTTTTCTGTGTTTATTACGTACTTGGTCTCTAAAAGAGTTTCTTTCCAGGTGAATCTAAATGTGAAGCAGGGAGGAAAGCGACTGGAGCATCAGGGAATACGCATCGAGTTTGTTGGACAGATAGGTGAGCATGAAAAAAGTGGTGCATTTATCATTCTTTAGTACCCCATTAACTGCCTGTTGATGGTTATATTCTGCTCAGTGCCTGAAACCTCTAAATTGCCTCCTTGTGCATCTGTCTTCATGAAATGCTAGTTGAGTGGTTTGGCTAGTAGCGTTCTCACATGGCTAAAAGGTTTAACGGGGCATGTGGTGGTCATGTGCAGTCTGCGATAGAGGAACTAAACCCTCCTCCAACTTTATTTGCAGTAGATGTGGGAGGACTGAGAGCAGTCTGTTGAAAGAAAATAAAATACTGAAATAAAACTGACGTATTTGTTTGTAGGGTTTGTAAAGCGTCTTTGAGTCACAAATCATACAGACCACAAACCTCTAAATCCTCTCTGCTACATTTTAGAGCTGTTCTCTGATAAGAGCAACACCCATGAGTTTGTGGACTTGGTCAAAGAGTTGGCTTTACCAGGAGAGCTGACTCAAAACAGAAGTTACGACTTTGAGTTCATGCAGGTTGAGAAGCCCTACGAGTCCTACACTGGAGCCAACGTCAGGCTAAGGTACGCTAATAACACAAAGCAAAATGCAGGTCCTATATCAGTTGCATGTTATTTTTTCAATGAGTGTTAGTGTATCCATGTGTCTCACTTGATGATTTGGACTGGCAACCAATATCTAAGTTAGTCTTACTGCAGCAAACAGTCTGCGGTGTGTGGACCTGTGACAGTAAGAGACATTTCCTCTAGGGATCAATAATCTATTGATGTGATGGATACACTGGTGTCAGTCGTACTGGAATTATTATTTGATTCGTTTTTCTACACCAATTATGTTTTTTTAATATTTTTAAATGATATTTATTTTTGTCAAGTAAATATACCAAAATGACATAGATGTCTAAGAGGATAAAACTGATGAAGTGATCTGCAAAATCACTTTTATTAAATCTATTTTTAGTCAAAACATACATTAGGCTGGACTGACATGGACGTACTACAGCTTGTCTAGTTGTTTGAGGGATTCATCTGTGTGGCTATGGTCACATTTTATATATATATATATTACACATGTAAAGGTCTACACAACAGTGATTGTCCTATGTGTCACACCCCTGAGTGATCCATGTCTTTGTGGTTTCTGTGTGTTCCTCTTGCAGATACTTCCTCAGGGTGACAATAGTCCGCCGTCTGTCTGACTTGGTGAAGGAGTACGAGCTGATTGTCCACCAGTTAGCTACCTACCCAGATGTCAACAACTCAATCAAGATGGAGGTCGGCATAGAGGACTGTCTTCACATCGAGTTTGAATACAATAAATCCAAGTGAGACCAACCTTGTTTTAACTCCTCTAATGAAGTATCCTGCCACCATAGTAAAAGACACGTCAGACCTACACTTGTCCTTATGTGTCTCTTTGTTAGATACCACCTCAAGGATGTGATCGTGGGCAAGATTTACTTCCTGTTGGTCAGAATCAAGATCCAGCACATGGAGCTACAGCTCATTAAGAAGGAGATAACAGGCATTGGTAAATATCCAGGACATCTGCTTATAAGATCAAAAACATGATGGTAACTTTGGGGTTTTTCTTGCTTTTTCTATTTTATTATAACGTTTCCTCAAACCAATTAGTTCCCAATATGAACATAGATATGTCTGTCAGCATCGCTGCACTTTATCATATTATTTTCTATTCGCTTGAGTAAACTGTTGTCCTCCTTTTAGGTCCAAGTACTACCACAGAGACAGAGACTGTTGCTAAGTATGAGATCATGGATGGAGCTCCAGTTAAAGGAGAGTCGATTCCCATCAGGCTCTTCCTGGCGGGTACGAGCTCTTTCTGTCTTTGGCTTATATGTTAAATGTGGATCTGCTTCTTGACATATCACCAGGATGTGGCCTTCCCTGTTAACTTCCCTACTGTGAAAACATTTAGACAGGCTTGTTTTTGTGTCGGATGTGAGTGACGGCTTATCACATCTTCTTGTTCCTTGCAGGATATGACTTGACACCAACCATGAGGGACGTCAACAAAAAGTTCTCTGTGCGCTTCTTCCTTAATCTGGTGCTGGTGGATGAGGAGGACAGGAGATACTTTAAACAGCAGGTACCTGCTTTTGCACAGAAAATGTATAAAAAATGTATCGCCGACGCTGAGTACATAGAACATTTTCAAGAATTAGTGGTCATTATCTTATCTGATAACACTGCCTTGGGATAGATCACCATAGTGTACTTCTTTATTTAGCATTTCTACATAAATATTGTTTGGCTGTTTGACTAAAGATGATGCAAACCGCTTTATAATTTTATTGAATATGTAAGTAAACTGCAGGATATTGCACTCTTTGGATTTATGCTGTAAACTTTCTATTTGAACTGTTTTTGTGAACATGGGATGATGTAAGAAAACCAAAGATAAATCAGTCAAAATGCAACCAAACCAGGCTCACACCTTTGTAAAGGGAAATGTATCAGTATGCCTTCTTTTCTGTTCTTGTGGACTCGTGAAGCATCACCACTTGAGGTTCAAGTACAGTTCTTGCCCTGCTTGTTTTATTGCAGACATATTGGGAGGCAACATGTGGGGACTTGGTACAGCCAGGTATCCCAGAATGCATTTCTGGGAGTAATAAGGAAGCTGGTCTTGAGGCCTGTGAGCAGTCAAAACATATACTGGTAGACTATAACCTAAGGAGTGACACCCAGAGAGCACTAGCCTGGCTTAGTTGATACTATTTTAAAATATCTTTAAGTTAAGGACAAGTTCACATCTCAGAGGCTGATGATTTTAATTTCTGGAAGCCTTTTTTTAAACTTTTTGTGTGTTGTGAAAACTGAACATGCAAGATGAGTTTAGAGAGATTCATGTCTAACTTGTCTGTGTATGCTCCTGAGTAGTTCATTTTATTTTAAGTTTTATGTATTCATTCCTCTGCTTCTGTGTTTAGGAGATCGTTTTGTGGAGAAAAGCTCCAGAGAAGCTGAGGAAAAGAAACTTCCACCAGCGCTACGAGTCTCCCGAGCCCCGAACCCAGCCAGTTAACGCGGAGCAGCCAGAGATGTGAGGGCGAGGATATGAACTGAGAATACACACAGACACACCACAGCTCTTCACTGCTGAACAGCCAGAGGTGTGCGGGCTGCGCCACTATCTCCCTGGACTGAGAAACGTCTATATACATGAATACACATTACATACCTTCACCACGTCACAGCTTCAGATGTGAGCTGCCCACCATCACCCTGTCCCCCAGGACCGAAACACACTCGCATACAGACGCACACAAGCATACAATCCAAGTCTGCTGAATGCTAAACGTCAAGGCAAGAGCGCAAAACAAACCAACCCAAGCAATGAACGTGAGGCAGCCTGTTTGATACTTGCGTCTCAGACTGAAAACACACTCAAGCACACACAAGCCAAGCCATATGGTCTCCGTTCGCTGAATGTATAATAAAACAGGAGCGAAGACAGAGAGGAGGAGATGGCTACAGACCACCGCACCACTTATCTCTTTCTTCTGCAACAGAAGCTGCTTTTGTTTTCAGACTGGACAGCACTTATCCTCGACTTTCTCTAGCCTCCTCTCTCCTACATCTGCTACACAGTGACACTTTCTAGAGTCGGGTTGGGTGGAAGTATTCCAAGATATGGGAGATACTAAGCTATGGTCAGCACACACACTATATTTATTAGCAATACGGGAGTTTAAGTTGTCATTCATCCGTTTTAATGGGAATTTCCCAGCTTTTGTTACTCTATGTATGTTACAGCTGTCCAGGCGGCTCTCTGCCAGAAAAGAGTGGGTTTAAAAGTGCGACTAATTGTCTTTAGGTCGACAAATGTCCATCTTAACATCATTGTAATCCCATGTTTAATATTGTGATGATAACCTACCCCACTCCAGTCCACATCTCATTTCATTCAACAAAACGTTTATTCAAGATGGACATCATTTCAGCAGAGTTTACTTTATAAAATCATTTGATTTCATTTATCATTTGGAGCCACAACTAATGGTTATTTTTTATTGATTACCTTGATGAGTCTCAATGAATTGTTAATAGCATCATAAATAGTGAATGGGTAAATTCCCAGACATAGCAAGTTCTCTAAAACCCCAGTGTATCTGATTTACATTAACACAACAGAGAGAAATCCAGATGACTGAATGAATCACCTTATCATGTACAACATTTTAGTCTCTCTCTGAGCTGAGTATTTAATGCCATATTTCACTGACCACGTCTGTCTGGTTTCAGGAGGGACTTGTCCACATGTATCTAAAAGCTATGATTGCTCCGTTTTATTTTATTTTTATTTCACCCATATTACAAAAACATTTTCTGTGGATTGAATGGGGAAGTTGGACTTCAGTGCTTTTCTTGCTTTATATGTGGGTGAAGAGAGATGCATTAACTGTATTTGTAATTTGGGTGAACCGAACCTTTAAATTCTCATAAGAACTCTTCTATCAGCTGATTATGAAATTGGTCAGAATTTGCTGATAAATACTTTATCTTCATTCACTAAACTTGAATAAGGCTGATAGTCGTTACATTAACCTGAGAGTAATGGTTTTGTTATTTCTGTGTACATCTCTGCTGATTCAGGAGAAGCATGAAATGATATCCTGCCATGATCAGCAGACTGTAAATGAACTTTTGTCGGTTTCTCTTTTGTTCTGAGCCTTTTGGTTTGGTATGTTTAACACTAATGTTAAAAATGGCTCATGTAAGCTGTTGTTCACACTGGATGGGATGCAGTGTCAGTATACTGTAAAAATCCAAATAATGTTCCACTGTGATGGTCAGACCAGTAGTTTAGGTCCCGCTTTAAAGACACTGGTAACGGTTCTACTTGTGCAGGATGACTCTCACAGCTCTTCCTCCTCCGTTAAGTAAAGGGTCTTGGACGCTGAAACTAAAAGTCACTCAAGGACAACTGCACCTCAGAGATCTCCTGAGTCTGCAATTGAAATTATACTGTCAATTATATATCACAAAATATTTTATTTGAATTTGGTTTGTTGCTCTTTGTCTCTTTAATATGCAGGTCATGCTGTCATGTTGTGTGTTTCATGTCATAAATGTCACAAATCTTCAGTTCAGGTTTTCTTTGTTCCTTCGCTGCAATACGGTTTTCTTTTGTTTGAGAACAGTATAATTTATTTTGAGGCTTTCTTTCTGTCAGATGTATTTTCTGTCTTTCACTAAATGGGTTGTGTCTGTTTAGTTTGGTTTGATTTCTACACGTTGAAGAAACACTTAAAAGCCAAAACTCTTTTTCTGCCCCTGTCTTATCTACTGCATGTTCTTCTTTACACAATGTGTAATCATGCCATTGTGTGTATGCGTGTGTGTGTATGATGGTATGTGTATATATATATACACCAAACCCAAATATATCGTGAAAATAAATCACAAATAAATCAGATTTATACTTAACGTCTTTGGATCAACACTTATTTTGTCAGCACAATTTTTCTAAAGGATAAAATATTTAACTGTTCAGAGCGAAGGAAGTTTTGATTGGTGGTCAGTTAAATATCTTTTATGTTCGACATGAATTTTAGGTAATTTCTCCGGTATTACTGCAATTTTGGCTAATCTCTTTGGGATACTAATGGATGGGTTAAATGCAGAAAATAATTCCCTCAAGTGGGATTAATACGGTATAAATGAAATATTACTATAAAACGTGTCCGTTTTGTTTATTAACTGAATTTACGTAGCATAAACGCGGATTCAAGTCTCCATCCCGATTTTCTGCAAACTGCGTTTTTTTCTGTTGATAGACACGGGCACATTTCAAAGATCGTTTATAACCGCTACACAATGTAGAGGCGCTGAAAGTGGGACATTTTTTTCCAGATGGAGAGGTAAGCTTTAACATTGCATATACGATCTTTGGACGGTACCTAGCCATAGAAGTGCCATAGATTTTGCCAGTTTTTAATTCACACTCTGCCTTACGATGCTTAAAACAAATTAAGTTTCAGCCAGATTCACCAATAATAATGATTTTATATAACATCATATAAAAGGGTCACTGCAGTAGTACAATTAGTAAAACTCGTTCCGTGTTCGATTTTGAGGCAGGCACTTACGAGGACAGCTACACAGCGACTGGTCCTGCTCCACGTTTCGTTACCAACCGGAAGAAAAACTGTTGACCGTCCTCTGTGTGATTTGTTAGTGTGTACGCCACACATTTAGACTTTTTAAACAGTATGGAGCGAGAATAACAAACATTTGTACGTATCCCACAGAAGACACTTACCCCGCGGATGTAAACCAGTCAACAACAATGTCAGTAAACCGTAGTGTATATTTGTTTTCTCGGCTTCAACGCCACATAATCAGCAGGAGCCGCATCACCGGCGGCATCTGTCATGTGTCTGCTGGGTCTAGTTTGTTACATGATCAACACCAGTATGCCTCTGTGGTGTGCAGCAGAAATCTCTCGTCCAACAGCTCTTCTCCAAAACCTCCGGACACCTCACTGTTTGTCCCCGTCTCAGTCAAGACTGAGCCTTCGGCGGAGTTTAGTGTAGGAGCAGAGCTCACCCAGCCCCTCGAGAAAAGTGAGTAAATCCTGTAATTTTGAGGAAATAGTTGGCATTTAAGAAAACAAGGTGGATGTGTAACATATTATTGTTATTAAATCTGTCACTTATTGCTGCTGTATTTCCATGGCTGTGTTATCTGTGAGTCTGTATACTTGGAGGGTGTTTTCCGTTTGTGTCCTGATATTAGTTTATCTCTACTGTTTGTGTCTGTGGTTCAGGTGAACTTCTGAAAGTTCTGAACCGGTTTTACAAGAGGAAAGAAATACAGAAGCTGGCAGCAGATCATGGCCTTGACAGTAGGTGCTTTAATTAATGCTCTGCGCCTTTCACTAGATTGTGAAAAGTGTGCAAAGTGTCATATTAAATCACTAAATATAGAAATATAAAGCATACACATACAGACATCACCATGTAACAGAAGACAGATTATAATCTCCACCTTGCCATCATCCACTATGCTCTTAAAGTCGACAGAGCATTGTCTGTCCCAGACAGCTCAGATGCTGCAAGTTGTTCAGACCCGACTTGCTTTTTTGTTTTCTGGTCCCTGCTCACTTATTTTTACACTGTGTGTGTCTTTGTGTGCAAACAGGTCGTCTGTTCCACCAGGCCTTCGTCAGCTTCAGGAAGTATGTCCTGGAAATGGCATTCCTCCCTGCAGATCTTCATATTATTCTCAATGACATCTGCTGTGGAGCAGGTTTGTCACCTCATGATGGAGTTGTGTCTGCAGTTACTGTTAAGCAATTAAAATCATTCCTTCAATAACTCTGACATCTGTTTTTCTCCAAGGTCACATAGATGACATCTATCCATATTTCATGCGCCACGCCAAGCAAATCTTTCCCATGCTGGACTGTATGGATGATCTGAGAAAAATCTCAGATCTCAGAGTCCCAGCCAACTGGTGTGTGTTACAGAGTCAGTCCCTCTACCATACATATCTGTGTAATTCAGTTGTAATGCATATATTTCATCTGTGTCTGATCCTCAGGTATCCCGAGGCCCGTGCCGTCCAGAGGAAGGTGATTTTTCATGCTGGGCCCACTAATAGCGGTAAAACCTACCACGCCATCCAGCGCTACTTGGGTGCCAAGTCTGGAATCTATTGTGGCCCTCTGAAACTGCTGGCCCACGAGATCTTTGAGAAGAGCAACAGTGCTGTGCGTGTCATTTATGTTTTTGCCTTATTTTGCATCTGGGAGGGAACTACTTCATCATTTTCAAGTTATATAATAACTGCAGAAGGAGCTGCACAAAGCCCCACAAATCTTTGGGCAAATTGTTAAAGTTGTTTTATGGGTAATAAAAATCCCTTTATCTGCTGCATCCTTTCAAAGTGATTCACAGCATCATAGGAGTGCTCTTAATATTTATTTTTCCTGTGTTTTCCTTTTGGTAATGTCTTTTCTTAGTGTGTCTGTCCTGTGTTTTATTTTCTCCTTTTGTACATTTATTGTCATTGTGTCATCTTTTGTCTCTTTACTGATTTTGATGACCGTTGTTTTTTCTATGTGCTTCCAGGGTGTACCATGTGACTTGGTTACTGGAGAGGAGAGGACCTTCGTAGACCCAGATGGCCGAGCATCTGGTCATGTGGCCTGCACTATTGAAATGTGCAATGTCAATACACCTTGTAAGTAGACATACCACATACTGGAGGATGATGGTCCTGAAAGAAAGAAACATTTGATATTTTCTCTTTTTTGTCTTCTAATTACAGACAAATAATGACTGTATTATTATCTTTAAAATATGTTTGTTACTTACTTAAGGAGATGCAATTGTGTTTATAGACTAGACATCTATTTTAAGCCTGTAGTTCTGTTTCATTTTGGATAAACATTTGTTGCAGACTTAACAGTTAAAATCCAAAGCTTTCAAGAAATTACATGTTTTTAGTCTCAGATCATGTAGAACTTGAGCATCGATGGAAATTTGAATTCTGTGATTTGTTGTCTGTAGATGAGGTGGCTGTGATTGATGAAATTCAAATGATCAGAGATCCTTCCAGAGGCTGGGCTTGGACTAGAGCATTACTGGGTTTGTAACGCACACATAAAACATACTAACAGTTGAGGGAGCTGTTTTACTGTCTTCTTACCTATTTTGGCCTGAAGTTAAACTGATGAGCAGTTTTCTTACACCTTTCTGTGTATTTATAGGTCTCTGTGCTGAGGAGGTCCATGTGTGTGGGGAATCTGCCGCTGTAGACTTTGTCAGAGAGCTCATGTACACCACTGGAGAGGAGGTGGAGGTGAGGCTGTGATACGCAGCAGGAAGGTTCATCATGGTGTTTTTCAACTTTTCCTCTTTCTTCTCTTAACCCGCTCTACCTCTCTCTTTAGGTTCACAGCTACCAGCGTTTAACTCCATTCTCAATCATGGATCATGCTGTGGAGTCGTTAGACAACCTGAGACCAGGAGACTGTGTTGTGTGCTTCAGTAAAAATGACATCTACTCCATTAGTCGACAGATTGAAGCGAGAGGCCAAGAATGTGCTGTAATTTATGGCAGCTTACCTCCAGGTGAGAGAAGATGTGTAATTGTGTCAAGACAATAATCAGTCCTTATGAGGAAAATTACAGTTCATTCACAAATGCTGGTTTAAATCCAGCATTTGTGAGATTTTGTGTGAAAAGACTAACGCTCTGTGATTTACAGGAACTAAGTTGTCCCAGGCCAAGAAGTTCAATGACCCTGAAGACCCCTGCAAGATCTTGATTGCAACTGATGCTATCGGCATGGGCCTTAACCTGTAAGCACCATCATATATCATGAATTAATGCTCTAAACCATTTCAAGCTACTTTTCTGTACCTCCTTGACACAAACCTCTGAGATGATGACATTTTATTCCTTTGTGACATCATGATGGTCAGCCAAAAAACAAATGGAAGGAAATGAGCACTTGACTGGTTGACAGAGGCATAAACCCTCAAAGAGATTTGAGAAAAAAAATCCAGTTTTCTGTCACATTCTCACGTCTGCTTTGGACCGTCTCCTTCTCTCTCCAGGAGTATAAAACGTATCATCTTCAACAGCCTGATAAAGCCCAACGTTAATGAGAAAGGGGAGAAGCAGATGGAGACCATCAGCACATCACAGGCTCTGCAGATCGCTGGCCGTGCTGGAAGGTTTGTGTTATTTCCTTTTTTGAAATATTTTATTTTCATTTTTGTATATGCAATGTTTGCAAAGATATCAATATACCAACAATATAGAGACAAAAGGCAAGGCGTGAAGGATAAACCTCCTTACCTTATAACACCTCATTTCCCATCCCAATCCAGGGGGATGCAGCTATTCATCTCAAAAGACCACCTGTCAATAATCAGAGGGGAATCAGATTTCCATGATACCGCAGTGCACTTCTTAGCCACACTTAGAGCAACTTCCATGAATTTGAGTTGTGTATTGTTGGTTCTCTAATTAACAAAGTTCAGGGTCCACTGGGACATTAACTTCTGTGATCCTGGTTAAAGTGGAGCAGATATCGTGCCAGAAAGGCCTAACTTGTCGTACACAGCCAGGTACAGTGCAGAAAGGAACCAACCTCAGTGTCACAGCTAAAGCACATATCAGACAGGTCAGATGTGAATGATTTGTGCTAATCTGGAGGATTAAGAGTGGGACATGAGATAGTACAATAGTTATTGTATTATTGTACAATAATACTATAAAGTCATTTTTAGCTTCTGTCAAGCTGAGATTTAAACCCCGCCTTCTCTGTCACCTGCCGCAGGTTCTCCTCTAAGTTTAAAGAGGGAGAAGTTACGACCATGTTCAGAGACGATCTGCCCATCCTGAAGGAAATACTCAGCCACCCTGTAGATCCCATAGAGGTGATGACTTTACATACAGGCTCATCTAGACCATGAAAACACAACCTGACTGTGCACTCCTTTAATGTTTATCTCTTTTTCAGGCTGCTGGTCTGCATCCAACTGCAGAACAGATAGAGATGTTTGCCTATCATCTGCCCGATGCTACACTATCTAACCTTGTTGTGAGTACAAAACCTGTTCATTTATCTTCATAGCTTTATTACGGATTAGAGGAGCAGTGTTGGGACAAAACAAATGATCACACTAACCAGTAAACACCAATGAGAATGATATTTTTGGAATTTTAACTCTTCATGGGACATGGTTTTTTTTGTGAGTGATTTCTCTATCTCTTTTTCTCAGGATATATTTGTCAGCCTCTCTCAGGTGGACGGCATGTATTTTGTCTGCAACATTGACGACTTCAAGTTCCTGGCCGATATGATTCAGCACATACCGCTCAACCTGAGGTCACGCTACGTCTTCTGTACCGCCCCCATCAACAAAAAACAACCTTTCGTCTGCACATCCTTCCTGAAGGTAAGGATGAGTTGAAGTAAACGGATTTAAAAATGGAGGGAGGGAGCGGTGGAAGATGTCGATGAGAAGAAAAATGTTTTTAATAAGTAGAAAAGGAAGTGACGGTTTATTGAGGAAGGATAGAGGCAACTATTAAAACCTTGTTTCTGACATTGCAGTGTTTGTTGTTTAGTCCAAACTGGTCCAGTGAGTCAGTGCATTTTATAGCCACTGTACTGTAATCTCTCCCACTTTATTGCTCTGTTATATTGATATTACAAGATTAGTTCCACAATAACATTATCATTACGAAGCAACCTTTGATATTCAGTATTCAATGTACTACTTGTTGTTTTTAGTAGTAGTAGAAAAATATTTAATACAATTTAAATGCATCTTTCTTTACTTATTATTGCTTGTTGGTTAAGCTTTGCACTATATCCTGTACAGCTTTGTTGAATCTCGTTTCTCCATCAGTTTGCTCGTCAGTTCAGTCGAGACGAACCCCTGACATTTGACTGGGTCTGTCGCCATGTCAGCTGGCCTCTGTCTCCACCCAAAAATATCAAAGACCTGGTTCACTTGGAAGCGGTCCATGATGTGTTGGATCTATACCTCTGGCTAAGGTAGGTGAATATTTCCAGTTGGCCTAATTGTTGGCTGTCTGCGTGTTACAGAGATCAGGGTGAAAATTGCAGGTTTTAAAAAAGATAAGACGGGTCTGCCTTGGTTTGCTGATCTTTTCTTTCATAGTTTCATACAGTATAGTTTTGAAAGTCTTGTCGTCCTAATCCTTGTTGCTGTTGCCGTCTGTCTCTGTAGCTACCGTTTCATGGACATGTTTCCAGACACGGCCTCGATTCGAGAAATCCAGAGGGCGCTTGATGATATCATCCAACAGGGCGTCCAAAATATCACCCGTCTCATCAGAGCCACTGACCCAGCCCTCACTGACCCTCTACAAGTACAGAGTGAACAAACGGGCGGCAATAATAGAACTGTGAGAGGCGGTCTTTCACCCAGAAGCAAGGGACAAATAGGGTCAAGAGAGATGGCAGACTCCAGCTCTCTGTCTAGCCGCCTGGTAAGAGATGGGCTACTGACCCCTGATTTGCTCAAGCAGCTGCAGAAGGAGTGGTCTAAAGGTCAAAACAATAAAGTCACCAGACTGAGTGCACTCGATACAGAACACCCCTATAATGACAATAAAGGAAACAGAAGAAAGAAGAAGAAATGAAGAGGCATGGATGGTTCTGTTCCAGTGGACATCAACAACTAACACACGTCTATGATAACCTTTTCTGGTTGAGTTAAAAGGGGTATACGGACACTGACAGTATCGCAACAAGCGTTGAGCTCCAGCTTTAAATATTTAAACTTCCAACATGGCCCTTTTGACACAGCTGCAGTGTTTGATTCAGGTCATTTGGGTGAAGGTTTGTGGCAGAATACTGGCTCAGTTAATGCTTTTACGTAATGTACTAGTACTGTGCTTCAGATGTCACCTTGGAACCTTCTGAAGGATCTGCTGTCAGGAAAGATTCACCCATTGCAGTGTGAAATAACAAAATATGTAACGTCATATATATTACCACATGGATTGAAATGCCATTGTTTTGGGACACTGTGGGAGATATATAGTGTGGCGTATTTGAAATCAGAAAACACTTTTAAATATGTATGCTGCCAGTTTATGTAATGGACTCAAATAAACAGCTTCTGTGAGCATTGCATCGATGATCAGAAGAGTAGAGATTGAGTGCACCCACCATAGAGTCTGTGCACAGACAGATATTTTTTTTCTCATTTGTATATGTAAGTGAATGTTAATAAAAAAAAAAGATTGTTTTAACTGGTGTCGCTTCAAGTTTATACTAAATAAATAATGCTTCCTGATTAAAAGTTAACCCTAAAGTAACTTTGTGAGATGGATATTAAGTTTTGCATAAACCAACCACATTAAAAACATAATTTCCATTTCAGTGGAATATAAGAAAACAAAGAGCAAATATCCAAAGACACAAGGAAGAGGATCAGAGTCACAAACTGAAACTGAGAGAATGGTTTATAGATACAGGCCACCATTATATATACACATGTTCAGTGTATTCAGGTACACCGATCCGCCACAACATTAAAACCAACTGACTGGAGAAATAAATAACGTTGACCATCTTGTGACAATACAGTGCTTGCTAGGAAATGTCTGGACCTGGCATTCCTGTGGATGTTACTTAGACATGTGCCACCACCTAGACCAGACCAGGCACCCGCACCTCATAACAATGGCACTCCTTGATGACAGCAGCCATCCCCAGCAGGATGCAGCCTGACACACACGCAAAAACGCTTTAGGAACACTGTGTTGGAGACACAAGGGAGACTTACACAATATTAGGTCATAATGTTATGCCTGATCGGTGTATGATGCATCCTTAGAAAATCTGGAATCAGTTTATCATACAGTGTTCTAATCACTTGGCCTGGCCCCAGGTGTATAAATTCAAGCACTCAGGCATGCAGACTGTGAAACAAGACATTTGTGAAAGAATGGGCCGCTCTCAGGAGCTCAGTGAATTCCAGCGTGGAACTGTCATAGGATGCCACTTGTGCAACAAATCCAGTCGTGAAATTTCCTCGCTCCTAAATATTCCACAGTCAACTGTCAGCTCTATTATAACAAAATGGAAGCGTTTGGGAACAACAGCAACTCAGCCACGAAGTGGTAGGCCACGTAAAGTGACGGAGAGGGGTCAGCGGATGCTGAAGCGCATAGTGCAAAGAGGTCGCCGACTTTCTGCACAGTCAATTGCTACAGAGCTACAAACTTCATGTGACCTTCAGATTAGCCCAAGTACAGTACGCAGAGAGCTTCATGGAATGGGTTTCCATGGCCGAGCAGCTGCAGCCAAGCCACACATCACCAAGTGCAATGCAAGGCGTCGGATGCAATGGTGTAAAGCACGCCGCCACTGGCCTCTAGAGCAGTGGAGACGCGTTCTCTGGAGTGATGAATCACGCTTTTCCATCTGGCAATCTGATGGACGAGTCTGGGTTTGGAGGTTGCCAGGAGAACGGTACATTTCAGATTGCATTGTGCCAACTGTGAAATTTGGTGGAGGAGGAATTATGGTATGGGGTTGTTTTTCAGGAGCTGGGCTTGGCCCCTTAGTTCCAGTGAAAGGAACATTGAATGCTTCAGGATACCAAAACATTTTGGACAATTCCATGCTCCCAACCTTGTGGGAACAGTTTGGAGCGGGCCCCTTCCTCTTCCAACATGACTGTGCACCAGTGCACAAAGCAAGGTCCATAAAGACGTGGATGACAGAGTCTGGTGTGGATGAACTTGACTGGCCTGCACAGAGTCCTGACCTGAACCCGATAGAACACCTTTGGGATGAATTAGAGCGGAGACTGAGAGCCAGGCCTTCTCGACCAACATCAGTGTGTGACCTCACCAATGTATAATGTTGTGTCATTTTGTGACTTGAGATTTTTTTTTGGTGTTTGATCGGATACATTATGTATATACTTGATTTAATTTGTCAGTAAGTGTCTAGGTAGGAAGCCCAGGTAAATTACTGACAATGCATTCTAAAATATAAAAATGTTACTTCTGTATTTCCATTCATGATCTTTCCTGAATTACAAATTACGAACACTGTATAAATTCTGCAGAACTTCAGTAAAGGTCTCGATCATTAGAGTTGTTATATAACTAAAAACAATACAGGGATAAGACCATAAGGACCATAAAGAGGTTTGGTTTGTTAATCATTGAGCTAGTGCGGAGGTTGGTCTCTGATCAGTGGACTCTGTGAGAACACATTAACACCAGCAGAGAGAGACAGGAAGGGATATCCTTCATATTAATATGTGTACACTGTGGACACAGTTTTGATCGCTGCATTGAAGCGCGTTCACTTGCATCGTGCACCGGCTGAAACTCAGCCTCGTATAAATCCAAGCCAACTGGAGAGCTTTCATGGTGACCTGTTTTGTGCGTAAAGATGTTTGCTGTTCACCTTGTTTCCTTCCTCTTCTCCAAACTCCAGGAGGACCCCACAAAGAATGTGAGTATCAGAGTTATTTAAAACATTTGTTACTCATTAAGGACATGCAGTGCACCTGATTTATTGCTTTTTTTTGTCTGATTATCAAATCTAAATCACATTTCACATACAAACCACACAGACTATTTTTGTAACTCACAGTGCAAGATAAAACGTGTCACTCTTACTAACTGCTCTGACGAGGTCTTTCATAACTTTCTTTTAAATTACATCAGGATTTAAATAAAACTGACACACTTGTGATATCTGCGTTGTGGCCCATGACACATACAAACATGTGGAAAGCAAGTATGCAAAAGACTAACCAGCTTGGTTTAGGTCAGAGATGAGGCTGTAGCCAGAAGTGTAGCAAGATGATCTAGGTGCTGTAATCACTGGTTACTGTGTCACCATTTGTTTCATGAGCAATGATTAACATCCCTCCCTGGCAGTGTCACTGCTACTCAGCACACACACTCAGATGGACACTCCTGTAATGAACAACACTCAGAGCACGAATAAAGTAATACCTCAGGCAGGTGGGCGCACCACAGTGGCAGAGTGGGGCTAAACCACCATGTGTCGCCTCCTAACTCGTGTATTATTTCTGCAGTCCTGGTTTCCCCTTGTCCTATAATGAAATTATACTGAGTTACTGTCATCGCAAAACAGATTTTGTAACGAGTATTTTTGTGACACTGATAAACTGAGCCTGACAACAGTAAATAATCAAATCCTGTCTGAACATTGTTGGGCACCTATTTGTTGGTTGAAAGAGAACAAAGACCAGTAACTTCGCTCACACAGCTGCTGAAATTTGCTCTTTGTCAAGTGATTTACCCAAAGTGAGTCACAGTCCACATCTGACAGTAAATTTATGATTGTAGTTCTTCTTTCCTCCCAGTCACTCTGGTCTTTCATTATATTTTGTCAGTGCTCTCTGTGTATCTGGCCTCATTTTATTAGTTTTATTTTATTTTCTATTATTATTTTCAGGTGGACAGGTTTCTGCATGCAATGCGTCTCCACGACGACCAGTTAAGAGACATCTCGGCTCGTTTCCAGGCCGAAATGAAGAAGGGGCTTTCTGGTGAAAGCAATGCAGCTGCGGCTGTGAAGATGCTGCCAACACATGTCACCACCACTCCTGATGGAACAGGTTACTGACCTTAAGATATATTTTTTTAAAGTATTGGTGTTGGGTCGACCAATAAATAAATAATAATAAATACATTACACATCAAAAAAGGGAGGAAACACTGACAGATAATACATTACACGTGTCCACAGAGAGAGGACAGTTTTTGGTCCTGGATCTTGGAGGATCAAAGTTCAAGGTGCTCCAAGTTAAAGTGAGAGAGGGTATGGGGGTGAGAAGAGGAGAAGTGGAGATAGAGGAGAAGACCTACCCAATACCAAATGAGCTGCTCAGTGGGAGAGGAGCAGAGGTAAGACATGCATGAAATCTGATCAGTTTGTGAGCAGAAGCAGAGGCTTCGAGGATAGCTGAACAGTGTCGAAAATGTAAGATGTGACATGTCTCTTTCTCTGTCTGGTTGTTTTTCTGTAGTTATTTGACCACGTGTCAGAGTCTTTAAAGGAATTCCTCCAGGAGAAGAACATCAGTTTGGAGAAGAAACATCCTCTGGCCTTCACTTTCTCTTTCCCCTGTGAACAACCTGCTTTGGATCAGGTAGGATGGAATATGTCCAAACATCTGGTTCTCATAACCCATACCTGCAGTTTATTCCTTTTTAGGTTTAGATTCCTAAATCCTCCTAACCTCTTGTTCCTTCTGTGTAGGGAATACTGTTAGGCTGGAGTAAGAACTATAAGGCCCGATTCCTCCAGGGAAGAGATATGGTCCAAACCCTCAGAGAGGCCATTGACAGAACTGGGGTAAGAGGCCAAGATTCACCATCTCATTTTCATCTTTCACTTAGAACAAATGCAGCTAAGAAGACACTGAGGTGAATTCAATGCAAGAAGTGTATGAGATTTTTTTGCTTAACTTCACAATCGCCACCACAGAAGAGACTGTGAAAGATGTAGCTACAAGATGAAGTGACAACATATGGAAACATTGGTCGTTATAAGTACTGTAAATACTGTAATTCTCTCTGCAGGGTATGGACATAGACGTGTTAGCTATGGTCAGTGACACTGTAGCAACAATGATGACCTGTGGTTTTGAAGACCAGAACTGTGAAATCGGACTCATCATTGGTAAAAACATTCATTTCATTTATAATAGTTATAAAAGTTGGGGCTTTATTTTTGTACCTCAAAGAAAAACTACATCAGTACCAGTAATAACCATAGGTTCTAATGTATCATTACTAAAGTACTTTTACTTTACATTTTCCTGCTGTTTTTTTTTTTTTTTTTTTTGCTAATGTTGTAGCTTTATTTTTCTGAATGATCCTTTCACCGCTGACTGACAGAGTAAGCAACTGGTTCTGCAAATCTACGTCCAGCTTCAGGGTTACTGAAGATTTTTTTCTCCTTTTTCTTGTACTCAAACAAATAAAGAGACTGACTATGGTCTTAAAAATAAAAATATTAGCATATTCTGGGAAACTATTATGAAGTAATTTAATACTATTTCAAAATTTGAAAAAATCTTATCTTTGCACTTTTGCTTAGCTTTCTGCTCCCTCTAGTGGTTTACCATCTTTGTGGATGTGTGCTTAAATCATTTTACCTAGATTCTTTTTCTTTTATTTTTAGTATTGGAAACATTAATAAAATATATTAATAGTGTGTGTTAAGTTCAGGCCACTTTAAAATAATAGTATTTTATGTTAAAATTTAAATGTATTTTACAATTAGACCTTTCATTTTTACTAGTAACTTTATACTTTATAAATGTTTTGTAGTGCAGAGATACTGAATGAAAGTAGCTAGTAAATGAAATACAGTAATTGTACATCCATCCCGTATGCTTGTGTGTATAGGCACAGGCACCAATGCATGCTACATGGAGGAGCTGCGTCATGTTGACCTGGTGGAGGGAGACGAGGGACGGATGTGTGTGAACACCGAGTGGGGAGCCTTTGGAGACGATGGGGCCCTGAAGGATTTCATAACAGAGTTTGACAGGGAGCTTGACGCAGCATCCATCAATCCTGGCAAACAAATGTGAGGAAGGCAGCGTTGCCTTTTCTATTCATGTCACATGATGTGGCGCTGCTTGTAAGACACAGTATCAACCTTCACACGTCTGTCTTTCTGCTTCCACGTGTGTTCCTTTACTGTAGCTTTGAGAAAATGATCAGCGGGATGTATCTGGGTGAGTTAGTGAGACTGGTTGTACTAAAGATGGCTAAACTGGGACTGCTGTTTGATGGCTACGTGTCTGAGGCCCTGAAGACCAAAGGGAAAATAACTACTGAACACGTGGCTGCCATGGAGGAGTAAGTTATCTTTGTCTCTCCTTGTCACAGAGACTGTATCTATGTCTGGAAGCAGTAAGATATAAATAAAATGTAAACTTTATTATCTTTCTCAGGTATAAAAGTGGCCTGAAGAACACCAGAGACATTCTAACAGAGCTTGATTTGAACCCGTCACCTGATGACTGTGTCGCTGTCCAACACGTCAGTACCATAGTGTCCTTCAGGTCCTCAAACCTGGTGGCTGCAGGACTGGCTGGCATCTTAACCCGAATCAAGCACACCCGAAATCTGAGGGCATTAAAGATCACTGTGGGTGTGGATGGAACGCTGTATAAGACACACCCTCAGTAAGTTACTATGGCAAAAGTCACCAAAATCACACATGAATAGGAAGATATATTGACATGTCATGGTAGGAAAGCTGTAAATAATATAAACAAATGATGATTAATTAATTTTGCTGTGTGGGAGCAAACGTTTTATGTCCTCTGTGACAAATAAAAATGCTATAGCTGTGGAAAGAATCCTCTCAAGATCCTTGAGTAGACTCACTAAGCCAGTCATCAGTTGTGGATTAGGTTCAGACTTGCCAGCATCTTATCTTCTCTTACCATAAAAACGGCTTAACGTAATTTTAACTTGTTCACGTGTTAGGAAAGATGAATTTACTTTTAATCTTCTATAAACTGCAGACGACTCTAAAATAAATCCTGTAAACCTTATATCTAAAATAATACAACCACATAAAAAACTCTGACTGCTCACATTGTTATGACTAGTTAAAATACATTTGAAGGTACCATTTACCAGCTTTACCAGTGTTGTTTGCTTATCTATTTCAGGTATTCAAAACGTCTCCATAAAGTTGTGCGCCGGTTGCTTCCTGAGTGTAATGTTAGATTCGTCCTCTCAGACCACGGCAGCAGCAAAGGTGCCGCCTTGGTTACAGCAGTCGCCCAGCGCCTTGCATCACGGAAACGACAGGTTAGGGATCCGTGTGTGTGCATGAGCATACCGTTATTGTCCTCATTGGTAGATCTTCTTTGTAATTTCATATATATCTGATGTACAATATCTGCGGTATTCCAGGTGGATGAGACACTGTCTCCCTTCAGGCTGAGCCCAGAGCAGCTCAACCTGGTCAAGGCCAGGATGAGGGCAAGCCTGGAGGCGGGGTTGAAGAGTGAAGCCTCCTATGCTGTCAAGATGCTGCCTACGCTTGTTTGCCGTCTTCCTGATGGCACAGGTCAGAAACTAAACCTGCCACTACACTTACGCCTCTGTCGATTACGCACGAGATTACACTTTTTTTGTGTGTGCTTTTGTAGAGCATGGAAAATACCTTTCCTTTGATCTGGGAGGAACCTACTTCAGAGCTTTGCTGGTAAACCTAAAAACAGGCCTTCAACACAACTCCAGTGTTTACCATAAAATCTACACCGTACCACTGGAGATAATGCAAGGGACTGGAGAAGAGGTAAACAATATATCACAGAGCCAAGAACACATCACATGAAGGGTTGTCTAAATAGTGCTATAATAAATTGATGATCAAATTCATCATCTCAAAAAACATGACTGGATATCAAACACACAGTTGTCTGTTTTTCATTGGAGATTTCTTTCTCCCCCTGCCTGTCTCTAGTTGTTTGATCACATAGCACAGTGTGTTAGTGACTTCCTGGACTACATGGGGTTGAAGAACGCTCGTCTTCCTGCAGGCTTCACTTTCTCATTTCCCTGCAAGCAGAAAGACATTCATACAGTAAGCATGAACATCAGAGTGGGGGTCTTTCAGCTTGAGTCTGGTTATGGAAGAAAACCTTTTCTTACTGGAATAGCAACCAATGCTCAAATAATTACTTTCTAATACATTTTTCATTTTAGCTGTAACTGCTAAATAACTCATAAAGAATAAGCCCTAATTATATTTTCTTTTTCATCCTTTTCAACCTCTGTGGGATTTCTAGGGCACATTGGTGACCTGGACCAAAGGCTTCAAAGCCTCAGACTGCGAAGGACACAATGTTTTTGACATGTTGCAGGAGGCAATCAAGAGACGCAATGTAAGTCAAATTACAACAGAGACAAGTTTTATAATGATCTGGGTTTGGTCTGATGAGGTGAAAGAATAATTCTGCTGTCTTGAACCATGTACTACATGTTTTTGTTTAAAGGTCCTGCGTGTAGCAGGTTGCAGATCGCACCTCATTCAAGTCCACCTTCAACATCTGTGGAATATGTTAGTTCAACACTTCCTGTGAAACGCTCTCTCGCCAGACCCGGAGCTAGTTGTGTCCATTCTAATATGAATACATTTATGCTGTACTTCAAGTATAAATCTGTACGGTACTGTACAGTGATCTAGATAGGATGTACCCTGCATCTCGCCCAGTGACAGCTGTGATAGGTTCTAGCACCCCGTGACTGTCCAGAGGACAAGCGGTTACAGAAAATGGATTAAATGAATGAATTGTACAGTGATTTTAACTGAAAACATCATTATCAAAGATACTGCATGTATGCTAATAGATTCTCCTCACTCCTGCACACAGGTCAAAAAACACACATATGTGTGTACAAATACATAAACAACATGTAAAAATGTGTGTGTGTGTCTACAGGACTTTGACTTGGACATAGTCGCAGTTATCAATGACACAGTTGGGACAATGATGAGCTGTGCCTATGAAGACCCTCAGTGTGAAGTTGGACTCATTGTTGGTGTGTGAAGATATTTTGGATACTAGATATTAGTTAGCAGTTGAACACTGGTCATTTAATACAAACCAACTTGCGACTTAAGTTGTAAGAATTGGAATGTTTACACTTTACAATTTAAAACTGGTTTGGTCAATACTGATCCAAGTACAAATGAAAATCTGAATGTTTCCAAAATTGTATTCCTTGACTACAGATTCGGCCTCTCTATATGATTAACAATATGCAGAATCTGTCTATTAAGACTGAAATAACATGTCCTGTATGTTGTGGTGTTTTGGGTCCATTTAACTCTATGGGTCTCTAACAAGTTTGATAATAATGTAGATGTACAGTGTGGGTATATATTTTATACATTTTGCATTCCTGAGCATTATAAAGGTTACATCTTCTGTTTCACAGGATCTGGCACAAATGTTTGTTACATGGAGGAACTGAAGAACATTGAGAAGATCAAACCAAGCTGTCCATCTGAAGGAGTGGAGGATAGGGTAAGAAAAATGTCTTGCCATCTTCAGTCTGTCAGTGAGCTCTGGAGAAGATTCAGGACTTTTTTTGGACTTTCACCTTTATATTGAATACTTTTTGTACTGAACAGGATGAAGGAGAGAAAGATGAAGCCAGTATATCAAAAATGTGTGTAAACACAGAGTGGGGAAGTCTGGGTGACGATGGCTCTATGGATGACATCATCACACCCTATGACACAGAGGTGGATCAGAAGTCACTCAACCCTGGAAAACAAAGGTTAGAAACCCTCCCTGCAAATACACATTGCTACCTGCTTGGACAGTGCGGTTCATCTTCAGTCATGTTTTATGTCTGTATTCATCACTTATGTGTCTCATGTGCAAGTTATGTGTTGTCTGACTTACTAAGCATTTTGGTCATCTCCCTTTTTTGTGTGTCTGTTTAGGTTTGAAAAGCTGATCGGTGGGATGTATTTAGGTGAAATTGTCCGGCAGCTGTTACTGGATTTAACCAGAGGAGGTCTGCTTTTCAGAGGCAAAGTCACAGACACCTTGAAAATACCTGGAATATTCCAAACTCCCTATTTGTCCCAAATAGAGAGGTAGGAGAAACATCTTTGTCAAATATTCAAAAAAGTTCTAAATGATTGGTGCCATCATGTGTGTAACTGTATTGTCTCCCTCTAGTGACCGCCTGGCTCTACTGCAGGTCAGATCCATTCAGCAACAGCTCGGGCTCGACAGCACCTGTAACGACAGCATCATTGTCAAAGAGGTAGAAGACAGAAAAAAATGAGTAAAAAGTAGTGTTTGTATATGAACTGTTGTTTCAGTGACTAGGCTTTTAACCAACTATGAGACCTGTGTGTTTTAGAAGTAAAGGGACACTTTACAAACGTGATCTCACGGGACTGTGTGGGACAGACATTACACAACTCTTCTTCATATTTTGATTTCACTTCCCACATCGCTCAAGTCCTGTTCTGTTTTTCTCACAGAATTTAAAAATCCAACACGTGTAGAGTTTAGTATAGTGCTAGAATTAATTCACAGCAGATAGTTTGACCTCCTGCAGGTAAAGCATAGGTGTAATTTAAATGTTGAGTGTGTAGGATTTAGTGACATTAGTGTGACTGCAGGTTACAACCGATAAATACTCCTCCCCTTAACAGGTCTTCTAAGCATGTAGGAGAACATATGGTGGCTGCAAAGAAAAGTTAAAGGCCCTCTCTAGGGAGTATTTGATTTGTCTCTTCTGAGTTACTGTAACTTAACCTAATAAGAAAACTAAATACTTATATTCTCAGTCCTACACAATAGATGTTTAAATGTCTTTTTTCTGTAAGGAATGACCTTGGACACACTTTATTATTAAGCATTGTACTTTTAAAACAGGCCAATATTTGTTGTAACCCTGGTCTCAGATTGGCTAACGTGTAGAAAGAGGTTAAGAGTTTAAATTTTGACTCGTGCAATATCTAAAGAGAAATTACTGTTGCAACCTCATTTTTTGAGGTTGAGTAATATTTTTCAAGTGCTTTGTGGAGTGGGGTATTGTCTGGCTCAGCGAGCTGTGGCACCAGCAGTCTGTTAACTGAAGCAACAACGATAAATGTCTCATTGTCACGTAGGTATGCAGAGTGGTATCACGTCGAGCAGCTCAGCTGTGTGGTGCAGGGTTGGCGGCTGTGGTCGATAAGATCAGAGAGAACCGAGGACTGGACCATCTGAACATCACAGTAGGGGTAGATGGGGCACTCTACAAACTCCATCCGCAGTGAGTCGTTTAGTTTTAGTTTTGGCAACACTCAAAATCCAGATCAGGTTGAGTAATACAGAATTTAGTACTTGTTAAAGTTAACAGTGTGTTTTTCTTCTGCTGCTGTTTTCTAGTTTCTCTCGGGTCCTCCAAGAGACTGCCAGAGTTTTGGCTCCTCAATGTAATGTGAAGTTCGTACTGACAGAAGAAGGCAGCGGGAGAGGGGCCGCCCTCGTTGCAGCTTTGATCAGACAGAAGCAAGAGATGTAGATTTGTACGACAAAACAGATTTATAAAATTACGTTTGTTGTTATTTTAGTTTGTTTGTTCAGTTTTTCACTAATTTTTGCTGCTCTGTGCATTGCAGTCTTGTGAGTGATAACTTCCTGCACCAATCATAGACAAGTTGTTTCTCTGAAATGACACTGTGGATAAAAGATGGATGCACTGCTGCCAGTGAATATAATCCCTCTTGATACTGAATGTTTAAAGGCCAAATAATAGATTATTACATTAACCTCAGATGTTCGCGCACTGATCTCATCTTCATTCCTTCTTCTCTGCAACATGCTGAGCCCCAAGTTAGGCTCAGCCTGGGTACTTACTGTTTGGTCTTGTGCAATATTCTGGGTCAGGTCATTTTTATGTTTTCTGTCACTAGCTCAATTCCAACCCAACATAAACCTAGCCTATGAAAAATATTTGGCCCTGGGCCTGTGTTTGGTACTTAGTTTACGTTTCGAAACAAAGCCTTCCAATCATTTCTAATCATTACCAAGTTAGCCATCGGAAATGTATCACGGCTACATGGTCACAATTAGCTATACAATTCTACACTTCTTGAGATTTTGGAAAATAAAGTGCATTAAAAACAAGAACCTATAGTCTACTTAATGTCAGCATGTTGTGTGAGTCCAAACCAAATGCTATCACCTGCTGACATGGTTGTTACAGCTGCATCTGCAGTGTAAGTTAGCAAGCTGCAGTAGAGATGTGATTCTCTGAAGATGAGAACTGAACAATCACACACACTAACTCCTAACAACTCAAATTCATAGTTCAACTTAAATTTTTTTGTTCAGATTTCATACTCACTTTTGTCTGTAGTTTGGTTAAAAAGTAAAAGCCCTCAGCTCAGAATGATTTTTATACATTTCATAGATACAGTGTATACATTTCAAAACTGTGTGTGAGCGTGTGTGCGTGTTAGTCAGCAGTATCTCAGAATTGATGAAGGGCAGGAGGGGGATTGGAATGAGCCTGACCGCATTGTGCAACAATAAAGCAACACTCTGTTCAATCATTCTGGACTGACTCTGCCCTTGTGATTTTTAATCTGTCTCTCTCTCTCTGTCTCTCTCCCTCTCTCTCTCTCTGCGCATCTGTTCCATTTTAATCATGATGTCTCTCTGCTTTGTCTGCCTGGAGCTTTAGGCACACGCCTGAGTCTTTATCTGTCTGCATGTTACATTATCAGTGCAGACAGAAACCTGGAAAAATCCACTGAAAGACCTCAGAGTTGCAGATGGTTAATGCTCAAACTGAACTGAAGTTTGCATGTTTTAGCATTGTTGATACAAACCTTCACTTTGAGGACCTTAAGCTAAACGTTTTATTCATTTTCATAGGCTAAACACACAGCTAGTATTCGTGTTTACAAGTTGCATTATAATATGAAAACAATGATCTGACAGTGCTGGACAGGGGATGAGCAATGCAATGATTAGTAATCTATCCACTAATCTATTCATGACAGATAATATGTTGCACTGAAGATGAAGACAAGGCAGCGATACAGCAGCAGAGGGTCAAAAAGAAAAAAATGCACAGCACCATTACATCAACAAGACACATGAAAGTGAAGGAAGAACATGAATTAGAAAGGATTAAAGGAAGTAAATGTGGAGAAACATGTATGCCAGCAGTTTAGCTAATCTATGAGGGATTAACATGTTAGAACGCTACCAGCTGATGGCTACATCACACTCACACACACAGACACGCACACACGGTAATCCCACACTGTCCTAGCTAGTACTGACCTAGTATCTTCACAGTTGAACTGCACAGGACACTCTCGTGCTGCAGCTTCAATGCAGCACTGCAAACAACATTGCTAGACTTCTGAAACACACAGCAGCAACTCAGACAGACCCATATGCATGTCCTTTCTAGTTCCACTCAGCAGTTGAAACTTTCTGTTTATATTTTTTTTGACATCCCCCTCACATCTTTTAGATTTTTAGGTGATGAAATCTCTTTGTGTGTGTGCATATCTCCCCTGTAAACCAACAATAAGAGCTTTGACACACACTTTCTCTGTGACACACACAGGCACACACAAAGAAATGTCCAGTGCTGAGCCACTGGTTCCTCAGGGCCTTTTAAATGGGACAAGCATATTCTGGTGGGACTGTGCTCTGTAAATTCTGATGGATTTGTTTGCAGAGGTACAATGAATTAACACAGATTTGAATGTCTGCATGGAGTGGACAGCAGTAGAGTGAGATGCCACATTGCACCAAAACATCACTGGGATAATGATAACTGTTGGATGACAGCCTTCATGGATTATGGGAAACCTTTATCAAGACAGGTAACTGCATTCATGGGAAAAGGAAACGACTGAGTTTGTAGAAAAAGGTTGTGGAAGATATTCTGGAAATGTCCTAAAATATGTTGTTCCTTACTATTATGTTAATTTTGCACTTTTTCTATTTGCATTTCTTATTCGATGACAAACAGCATTTACTTGTGTATGTACCTGGACTATAAGCACTGGCAATTAACTATATTTTAGTTTGAATTTTGCTTGAAATATTATCAAATTGCTTCGGTCTTTCCTGAGTCATGTGAGTAAGAAACACACACACACATATATGCATTGTCATTACATCTGACAATGATTTACCTTAATAACAGATTTATCATGTCACGTGGGCTATGTCAGAAAATTATTAACCGTCGCGCTACCCTCTTGCATGCTCTCTATCTGTCTGTCCATTCACTTGGGGTCCCAGAGACCCCAAAAGTAGCACGAAGGTTAATTCACTCAAGAGAAACTAAAAGTGTAGCAAATAATAACTTTAGAAATGAGGATAGCAGAAATAACTTCTTCATCTTTTCACTTATTGGTTGGTTTCTTGATGCTTGGAGGAGTTATAAAACTACCAGCAGGGATGGAGCAACAATTGTTTCCCTCCCAAGGGCCCCCTAGAAGGTTAATCATGCCATGAGTTATCAGATTGATCTGCAGCATAGATATTAGTGACTTCACCCTTTAGGTAACAGGGTTAAAGATGTCAGTTTCATGACATGTTTAAGGTGAGAGACATCCAAACTAGATGGGGTAATAGCTAATAAAGAATGATTGCAGGCTGAACAAACATCCTCAAGACGTTTTGCCTTTGACACACTTTTATCCTCCATCTTTGTGTAAAATTGTCAAGGTGTTTCCTAACAGTTCCGTGTTTGATGTGACATGTTGCTGTATTAAAACCTGATGGTATTTCAGTAGTTCAAACTTCAACTGATGACTTTGGACAAGAGAAGTGATCTTCAGCTCAACTTTCATTAGTGAACATATATTTATGTTCTCAAACACTGACAAGAAGGTCACCAGATTGATTGAACCGTTTTTACCATAAACATTTTACAGTCTTCTGTACATTAGGCTCAAAGCAACCATGGTAGTTTGTGCTTTAAGTAAGCAGTACAACTCTCACTTCAGTGCACTGCATACATGAACACAACAAGCCAGAGCAGGTTGGTGGGTAGGGCGTCGATTGGCACACAGGGTAAAGAGGAACTCAAAAGTTGTAGACACAAATGGGTACAATAACAATAAACCCAAGTGAAATGTGTCATTTCAACTGAGGCAAAAAACTGTACAAGTTCAGTTGATGAAAAGATGTACATTAGACTTGCAGTTAGATTTGGGCCGCACTCAATATGGCATTAAAGATGGAGCGGAGTCCACGGCCCACTTATTAAGTATATAGAGGATTACAGTTCCTCTTTATGGTTGCTCTCTAGAGAATCCAGACAACAAACGGCTGTTGTTGTTGTGATGTCACGTCTCTCTGAAAGAACAATGGAGCTTGAAAGTGGCTGTCTGATGGTCTGACTCCCAGGATGATCAAGTGACTGGCTTTCAAATTAAATAATGAACAAGCAGGTGGACTGAGCACTAGTGCTGGCAGGTTTGTGGGATAGGAATGACAATTTAAACAACGCATCACATCACACCTCTTTGTGTTCCAAACATCCAGTGTTTGCCATAGCTGTTAGATGCACAGAGAGGTGACTCAGAAACCAGAACTTAATCAACCAAGGAACTACAGAAAAGGGTTACATGCCTGAAAGCTAAATTTAGATTCTGATTACAATTCACAGTACAATTCACAGTTGTTATGTCTGAGGTCTGCAGCATAGCTTACAGCTAAACCTCAGTTGAAATGGGATTACTTGATTTATGATCAAAACCAGCAAATCAACAACTTTCCCAACACAGCCGATCCTCAAGGAGGTGCAACAACACAAGACGTGGCACGTCAGCTTATATTTCTTACTAGAATACCAGCAAGATGGCCAGCTGAGTCCTTTTATTTTGCAAAGCTATCACCAACGAGGAAATGTTATTTTGATATTTACTAGTGTGCGGTCTCTTTGTCTCTTCTTAGATTAGTCTCTGTCAGGATTCTGAGCGCTGTTTACAAATCGGCTTTCGAAGAAACCAAAAATTTGATTTTGCCCTATCTCCGAAATCTCCGGATTCAACCGTCCACACCGATTCGCGAGAAGTGCGTTTTCGAATTTATCCACCCTGGGACCCGGTTTCAAAAAAGTGCGTTTTCGGGCTATGCGTTTATGGGATTCGTGTGGACGATAGGCCAAAACGAATAAAAACATGTGCGTTTACGAAAAAATGCGTTTTCGTGTGGATAGGGCCTCTGTACAGAGAATCTTTTTATCATTGTGTTTTTATGGGTGATCGTACCCAATCAACCAAAGTTACATAGTTACAGAATATGCGTTTGGGGTGTTTAATCTGTTATTTTAAGGCAAAATGGTTGCATATTTTTGTTTAAACTAATGCAGAAAGATCACAAACAAGTAATGTGAAGATATCCAGATGCTGCCCTTGTGCTTCAGGGTATCTATAGGGTAGAAAAAGGTGCTGCACTCTCCAATTAAACCAAACTCACAAAAACACTTCCATGCTGACTCTGACTTCCCTAACGTAAGGTTTCTGAACTACACCACAGCCACAGATAAAATAAACTAAGAACTGTTTCCCTGCTCTTTCTTTAGCTAACTGAGCTAACTGAGCTAACTGTGTCATATTAAATGCAATTTAACTTTACGACTTCCAGTAAAACACAAATTCACTCCTCACCTTATCTCACTCTTTCTCTCTGTGTCCTTCCTTCTATTCACTGCCTCACCTCCCCCACTAATTAGGTAGTCCCCCTCTTCCTCCTGCATCACTGAGTTGGCCTCCAAGGCGTCAGCACACTAAGCCAATCACAGAAAAGAGGATGTGCTCCTAGAGGATAGTGGGCAGGGCCCAATTTGAGGCCCTCCCTGCCTCTCTTTCTCTCTGCCTGCCTCCTGCAGCTAAACTTGCTGTCTCACCCATGCTTCCTGGCTTCACTCACATGCAGAGAGAAGGAAGCGCTGTAGAGTCTTATCCAACACATGAAGCAGCTCTGTCTATTTTAAACCCTGCCGGATTGGATTTGGGATATCTTGATATCTCTTGCTGTGTGTGACAGATTGAATCTAGGAAATAGAACTGGAGCACAGTTTGAGACACTTTTTTTTGTATTTTGGATCTTTCTCCATCTGTGACAGAGAGAGTGTGTGTGTTTGAGTGAGTCTGCATGTGTGCGTGAGCGAGAACGAGGACCAGAATGATTGCGGCCCAGCTACTAGCCTATTACTTCACTGAGCTCAAGGATGACCAGGTTAAAAAGGTGAGTGTTTCCATTTCGACGGCCTCCATTTTGGTTGACTTTGTTTGAAAGAAAGAGAGAGATGCTAGGGAAAGGCAGCGGTTGAAAGGAGAGGACAACGAGGAAGCGCATGTATTGTAGAGGTCATTGAGTTTATTTTACTGTCTCCATCATAACTCTGAAGGTTTCCAGTAGAGCACATGTCAGTAATTCTCAGAGATGTGATAAGTCTCTTTAAGGAAGTGAATGAAAAGCTAATCCGGCTATGAGGACAGCATGGGACAGGTTTCTCATAGTCCTTTCACAATCACTGAGATTTGTTCTTAATTATCAGCTCTAAACCAACCGGACTTTAGTGATACGTGACAGAGTGCACATGGGCGTGTATGTATAGTAAGATGTGTAAGTAGACACGAGACATGGTGTGTGATTGGTGCCATGATGTAAGATTTGAGAGGTGGGGTGAAGAGGAGGAGAGAGGAAGTTGGTGGCAAGGATGAAAGGACACATGAGGGATGAGAGGATAGAAGTGGACACAAATGAGCAAAGTTATTTCAGGGGTCACTGAGTTTCTTTTGTGATCTGGTTAAAATGACACGTAACACTTTCATTTCCCTGAGTTGAGTTCTACAGAATATGAGAAGGAAAATGACTCAAGAGTCTTTGAATATGACAAATTATTACCATAAATGCTCAGTAGTCAATATATTCTGATGATGGTGTGTCCCAGTCATCTGTTTTAATGTTAACTTAATCAAGTATGTATAAATAAGAAGTACATTGTGGTAGCTTGTCTTAGTACGTTTTAAAGGCGGACTCTATGAATGTGTGTCTTTCATAACTTCTCGGCTGACCTGTCCCCGTGGCAGGACTTCTGGTATAAAAACTGACTGAACCAGTTTAAGTCACCTTCAGGGCAGTGAGTGTGTGTATTGGAGGAAAATTTGTTTTTACAACTCCTCCGTCTGCCACATTTCCCAGTGGCTCTCAGTGGCTAAATATGTCATAAAAATAATGTTGCTAGGCACCAAACCGTGTTGTATTCAGTAAACTATTAAAGCCTCATGAAGTTGAGTCAGAAGAGGTTAAAATGTCACAACAGGAAATCCTTGATTCACATATGGTGTAGGGTCCCTTTAACGGCGCACAGTGGTGATGTCACACAACTATGCGCACATCTTTTTTTCTGTACAAATGAGTGAAAAAAAATTGCACTGCTTTCACATTTCCTTCCTCAGTTTTACTCTCATGACCTTAGCCAATCTCTATGTTCAGTTAAAGTCTGAAGTCTTTAGACGATACATTCATTCCCAGGTGTGCCTGCCGTGCCACAGTCAGATCACGGTCTGTCGAGGTAGAATACGTTAATCAGCAGCCAGGATCTCATGTAATACAACACATCTCCCTCCCTCTTTACTCCTGCTCTCTTCCTCTTCCTGCCTCCCTTAAAATAGGCCAGCTTTGAACCATGTGACCATAGGTGACAGGAGGAGAAGGCTTACACCCACACGCTCACACACAGCACCAGGTGTGTCACCACTGTGTAGTTTTTCAAAGAGCAAGGTTTGTCTCATGCCACGGGATAAGCTGTGAAACTGTGAAGCATACAGAATTTGAGCAACCACAAGTGAAAGTGTACAGATAATTTCCGGCTCAACTGTGGTTGTCAGCTGACTGTGTCTCCCATCAGCTCAATCCACTGCAGTGTCCTTGACTACTCCCTCATATGCTGCAGCTTGTTGTAGACAGCATCCAAGGCAGTGTTTTAGTGTGTGGGCATTAGATGAAATAAGGGAAGGCACAGGAGGGGGCAGTTTAGAGGACAGTATTTTTCCACACGGTGAGACTATATGTGTGTGTGTGTGTGTGTGTGCACACGTACTTACACAGTGGAGTCAGGTTTCATTGCCTCTATGAACCACCTCGTGGTGACGAAGGGAACAAGGCATTGTTGCAAGGAGGAATGCAAACAGAAAGGAGACTGAGAAGGAGAAAGAGGGACGAGAAGGGGCGGGAGAGGCCATGATCTCTTCCTGGAATGAGAACCAAGCTCTGGGCGTTACAGAAACGTACTGTCGGAGGTGTGTTGAGGGGTAAACATGGCCTTTACAAACTTGTGCATGCAGATGACAGAGCCTACAAGAGAATGTCACTTTGCTCATCAATAGTACAAAAACAGGAACAGTTTACAATTAAGATTATTAAGATGAATTTTAGTCATTGTGCCCAGTACCTCACCCACAACCAACAGCAGAAACATCTGTCTGAGTTATGACAGATCAGCTGATGTGCTGATATGATGAAGTGCTTGGGTGTAATTCCTAGCTACAGTCAGAGATCCTCATTTCTTTCTGCATTAGGATCTGAACTATAAGTAGAGCAATGAGGGCGACAGGTAGTTTCAACATTTCGCTCTGTAACCAAGATTAAGACAGGAATACATTGTTATTAAAGTAGAGGTTTGCATCCTTTCTTATTTAATTTGCTGTTGACGAACACATTGTTATGTTAAAGAAGTCGTCTGAATTAGAAGACTACCTCATGCAAGTGGGTTAGCTGAGTGTGAACATGCAGTACAACTAGTTAGGTGACAACCATCACGTATCTGAACAGTTATACAATTACTTTGCATCTTTTAGTGCTTACCAACATCAAAGGTCCCATTTCAACCCCTTTTTAACAAGATGAAACAAACTAATAAAAAGTGGTCACAAGTGGAATCGTAGAGGACTGAATTGCAATATTACAACCTTGTGAAAGTCCTGATGGTTCTCTTTATGGCATAGTTTCTGAATATGACTGAAAATGACCTGTGCATGTTTCACTGAATACATATACTTATATAACAGAAAGAAGTGCTTTAAAATAGATGAAGGCATCAAAATAAAAGTTACTATAATATATGATGTTTAATGATATAAAATGAAACCAGAGCTGGAAGAAATCTTTTGATGACAAAAGGAATTGTAGTATTAACTGGCACAGAGAAGGAGCGTGGCTGGGACAAGCAGTGTGTAGCAGCAGTTGGCATTAATAGAATAGTTTGGCAGCTTAAATAGCTCAGGGCATCGAACTTGAATGGATCTGTTTACATCAGCTGACTGGTAGAGTGGTGCACGTTGGCCTGCCCTAAATAAATACATGCCCTATTACTTCATTCACAGAAGTGAAACCATTTCAAGAAGGTTAAGCAGATGTACATATGTGTTAGGTATAATATATTCCATAAATGTCAACTTGTTGTATGACTAAAAATGTGTAGAGATTTGTAGTACAGTAGCTCTGGTTCAAATCTGCTTTCATTTTCTCATCTTAGATGATTTGGGTCAAACGGACCAAATGCAAATGTACATATAAAATACACACAAAACAGTGTCTTTGTTACCTTTTTAATGTTTGATGAGTGTCATCAGGACAATCCAACAGGATGTGGACTAAATTAGCCTTTAAATCTCCTGTTTAAAATTCCTCAGTTTCAGTAGATGTATTATTATCACTAGTAAGACTAAAACAATTTGAAAATGTATTTTGATTTTCTCAATTCTGAAGGTATTTGGTTTGCATGCACATTCTGTATCCATGCATGTACTTATGTATGTGTGAAAACAAACAAACATGTTGGTGTTTCTGTGTATATCTTTATGACAGATGCTGAGGGTTCACTGTAGTTTCCTTAGGGGTGAATGTTGTCAAGCACCAACATGTCAACGCTGTTGAAAAAAATGCAGAATCACAGGCATGTCTTGAATGTTAAATACAACCTAGCACTGAATGGGCTGGGGACAAGTTTATGACGTGGTTCAGTACCTTTGAAGCACGTGTGTGTTTTACTGGGTTCATGAAGGCGAGATTTATTCAGCTGTGATTGAAGCGTGACATGTTGTATTTGCTATTGAGTTTTTGTCCTAGAGGCAAACTCCTCATTTAGCCTGAATATAGGGAATGTAACACCTTCTGATTTAAACTGCATTCTCGTGTACACAGCTATCAAGCCATTTTCGTTCTAAACATGTTTACATTATTCAAACAGAACCATGTCAAGTCCAACTGCTAAAGGGACAATATGTAAGACAAATTAACTTCTAACTACCAACAAATGGGGACAGCATATTACCAGGAAGTTGTAATGTTGGTGCTGCCCCCTACTGTAATAAACCAGGAAATGCACAGTCCCTTCCACACAGTTGTTTTGTCCTCCCATTGTTAATATGCTAATCTTCGCTTGTGGTGTCTAGCTTAGCTCAGTTTTAGCTAGTCATATACCAGTGCCACTTGGAATACTTCCTGGTAGGATATGGTTGCTGTAAGTAGTAGCTGCACTGAAGTTTAATTTTTTAATTGTCCAAACAAGGTCATAGTAGGCCTGGCCTGGTTTGCTACATAGAATTAGCTTAGTTTGGTAGATGGCTATAAGACAAGCTAATTAAACGGGCTAATTTAGCAAACACCAACCTTTTTTAAGCTATTAACACACAGTCAGTGTTAGCATTAATAGCTTTTCTTACTAGCCATTGCTGAGTTTACATGCGACTGATTTTAGTATAATATGGCTTGAATGTGGACGGCGCTTCTTATGGTAGTTGGCGGTATTACAACACAGGACCGGATAGCGCCAAAATGTTTGTGGATAGGGCTAGCTGGTTAGCATCCAGACACGATATATTCGCTCACCTAGCAGTTCATTAGCTACACCAGAAAACGTGTTTTCCAATATAACAGTCCTGCGCTAAATCTTAGCTTCATGGAGGTTATGGTATTCAGCATTTGTTTAAAATGACCGAGAGAGCTGTTGATTTAGCTGTGTTTTAATTTTGGACTATTGAATTTGTACTGTGTGGCACCAACACGTTTATATTATTTTGTCATAATCAGACTAAGTTAGATTAAAAAATATATTTGAGTTTGCTGCACAAACTACATCCTCCAAAACAAACCTAATTTTTCTGTTGTTTCATAATAAACTGATAATTATAACACTCATGAAGGGGGGTTTGTATAGGACTGTTATTTTAGCATTCGTTTGTGTTCAGTGGTGTACCTAATGTTTTGGCATGTGAGCGTATATTTTTTCCTGTTGACACCCAAACTGACCACTTTGACCTGCTATTGTCTCACATGTCAGCACACCAGTTCCTGCGCCATGTTTAGTAGTTCTCAAAGTTTTTATGTGAAAATAATTTATCTTTGTAGTAACAAAGTCAACAGGCAAATGTCCCGAAAGACTACATTTGTCCTTTAGGTGCAGCACATACATTTTTTCAATTATAAAATCCAATTCAGCAGCCAGCTTCCAGTGAGTACTCCCACACCAACACTGTCCTGAACAAGTTACCAAAGAACTGAGCTAGGCAGGAAATGCAGTTAATGTGTCACTCTTGAAACAGGAAGTTGCAGCATTCCTATTTGATGTGCCTACAAAGAGTAATAATGCAGCAAATTATCACATGGATGTCACAGTAAATATAAGCATTATTTGTTTTGTGTGTGAATATTTCATTATGTGATCATATCTCTATCCCTGTGAGTGTTTTGTATAAGTCTGATGGTAATCAAGCCATGAGTCCTGCTGACGAATGGTCAAGCCTGCTCATTTCTGACCAACTCATAAAGAGAGCACATTTAACCAGAGTTGTGTTTAATAGCCTCTATGCTCTTGCTTAGTCACACTGTAGGCAGAAGGCATGTATTTGCTTTCAGTCCCTTGTGTGATGCAACAGTGGATTTCACCAGGATTGTTTAACATCCTGTTCCTGAAAGGCCAGACAGCTCATAAAGTGTGCTCCATCTACCAGAGTTGAAAATGCAGGCAGTAACGACAGGGAAACTTCATGACACTCAGACATGATAATAATTAATATACAGCACACCTTTATCTATGGATTTGATTCCATTCCTCATCTGAATCACATCTGTGACTAATCTGTTACTGATCCTTGGACTATTCCCCTCTGACACTGTCATCCACATTAAAAAAAAAACCCTACAAGTTTTAATATTGGCTTTTGACACTAAGTTAACCAGTCTATACTCCTGGTCTGGCTGTGTCTCACTGTGATCATACTTAGTCACATTCACTTCATCATCGTGTCAGACAGTACATCTCACTTACCATACAATACAGGTTGAGACTGTGTCAGAGTGTACGCTGCATTGCTGATACATTAATAGAAACAAGCTTTTAGCTTTTGTCCTCTTTGTTTTCAGATTGACAAGTACCTGTACTCCATGCGTTTCTCCGATGAGACGTTACTGGACATCGTGCACCGATTTCGGAGGGAGCTAAGCAAAGGTCTGGGTCGGGACACCAATCCCACGGCTGCGCTGAAAATGCTGCCAACGTTTGTGCGATCAATCCCTGATGGATCAGGTTTGTACTTCTGAACAGCTCAAGGCCAGACACCCAGGACTTTGCTAATCAGGGAGAAGTGTATCCAGTCATTCTTGTTCAACTCATATTCATCTACTTAGTTTAAGGCTTGAACAACATAACAGACAATCCCTTGCTGCTTTCAGGCATTATCGATTTTCAAACTGCTTCCTAAACAGTGTTGTATGCCTGCTCCTCTCTGTACCTGTCCTTTTATGTCACTGTTCTCTCTGTGCTGTCTGACACGTTTCCTTGCAGTCACTCTGCCCTTCATATTAATATGAGTCAGGTGTTTGTTGTTTTTTTGTACGCACAGTACTTCCGTAGGAGAGCGTCTGTCCACTTAAATTGAAGGGCAGATTTTATTACCTTAGTCAGTTTTATATTGATAGCAGCAAAACTCTCCAAATCTCCAAATGCCTGTTTTACTTTGTTCTGCTCTGCCAAAAATCTTTTTTAACCTGCTATAATAATGCTGCTTATGTCAGCAACGTCAGAGCTGCAGCTCCAGACACAGCATTACATCATCAGCTTATGTAATGTGTTAATTAAAGTACTGTCTTAATTAGCATCTAAGGTGCCTTCGTTAATAGTTGTTGTTTGATAGTTTAAAATTTGGTGTTATTGGTGACATTCCTGTGCTAGTGCAACATCATACGCAGGTGTCTGTTTGTGTAATTGCTTTCACTGCCAGAAGGGGTAAATGCAGCTGCTACAGGAACCATAATTCCCCCCAGTTTGACCAGAGTTTACTATTTTTACTGGAAGCCACTACAGACAGTCCTTTGCTGTGCTTCTTCTCTTTGTCCAAATGTGCACAAATGGAACATCCATGATGACTGCCAGTGGTTAACTGAGACTATGTCGTCTTCATTCCCATTCACCAACAGTATATTTAAAGTACCCGGAAAAGATTTGAATTATAAAGAAGTGTTTTAATTCTTTCCTCATAGATTTAAACCAGAATTACTAACTGAAATTAATCTTCAGTCTGATTATTTGTTCAACAATAATATACTGTAATTTAGCATTGTCTACTACTGCTATTAACATTTTTTAAAAAGCATGCAAAGATATTAGTTGATACACAAATCATTGGGCTTCACTGTAAACTAAAAGTAACACCAAGACTTTCTGACATCTTGTTTGTACTCTCAGGAGTTACAAGTTGATTTGTTTGTGCTGAATCGCTCCGAAATTAGAATAAGGAAGCCACAAAGTATGAAGCTCGGAGTATGAGAGTACTGCCACTTTTATCTAAGGTCACTATGTCTTTGAAGTCCTTTTATGACTGATAAGCTGTTACCATGGCATAAGTCTTCTTCACAAAACTATGGCGCAATCATGATCCAAAGTCAGACATAGAAAATTAAATAAACTTGCAACATGCCACTGAGTGACCATGAACTAAATATGGTTTTATGATAATAATAACAATAAAATAACCCTTTCAACACCATAATCGACACAATGCTGTCTCTTTATCATTATGTATGTGTGTGTGAGTAAAAGACATGTCTCTGTTTGCTGCTTTTTGCAGCTTTACAATATTCTCATTTTCTCATGATCATGATACGTTCTTGACCAAACAGGCAAATGTGGCTGACATAATGCTTCTGGTGGTGGTAATCAATATGCAATAAATATAAAGGAAGCTGCAGCAGGACAGAATAGAGTCAAGCAAAATACACAAGCATCCTCTAAGCATCCTCACTAACTATCTGGGACATTTTTATCTTTGCATACACTGCTACTTCCACAGATCATTTCACTGTAAACTGTATTTGTTTTGCAAGCTCACAGGAGATGAACATATTTGCTATTAAGTAGTTGTTTAGTAGTCAGTCATTTTATCCAAAAAAAAACCCCAAAAAAACCCAAACACTATTGCTGGTAGCTCCTTTCATATCTATTTCAATGTCGGTGGTAACTCTTTAGCTATTTCCCTAAATGTATTGACATTTTTCTTTATCTCTGCCACCCACCTTCCCCGCTCCTTGTTCGGCCTCCCCCAATCTTCCTACTTTTCTGTCTTGACAGAGAAAGGAGACTTCATTGCATTAGATTTGGGAGGCAGTAACTTCAGGATCCTCCGTGTCAAAGTGAGCCATGAGAAGAAACAGACGGTTCAGATGGAGAGTCAGATCTATGACACACCGGAGGACATCATTCATGGAAGTGGAACAAGAGTAGGTTTATAGTGAACTGTCGACACACAACCAGAGTTTCTCCCAAGCTTCACCTGACTCAACCTCTCCCTCTATCCTTCTCTGTTCCAGCTGTTCGACCATGTGGCAGAGTGCCTCGGTGACTTCATGGAAAAACAAAACATCAAAGACAAGAAGCT
Source organism: Planiliza haematocheilus (assembly GCA_005024645.1). Taxonomy (NCBI): domain Eukaryota; kingdom Metazoa; phylum Chordata; class Actinopteri; order Mugiliformes; family Mugilidae; genus Planiliza; species Planiliza haematocheilus. Next base: position 7,789,077 of record SRSE01000649.1, on the reverse strand, counting down.
TCCTGTGGGTTTTACCTTCTCCTTCCCCTGTCAGCAGACCAAGCTAGATGAGGTAAACAAACTGTCAACTTATTCACACAGTGTATTCCTATTCCTCATTGAATCCACTGATAAACCACCCTGCAGTTGATCATGAGTTGTTAAAGTTGTAATTAAGACATGATCTAGAGTAATGTGTGTGTCCGCCTCAGTCCAGCAAAACCTAGACTCAACTGAGCATTAAAATGTTCCCTCTGACTGTTTCTGTTTGTCTCCAGAGCCATCTGATAACATGGACAAAGCGTTTCAAGGCCAGTGGAGTGGAGGGCATGGACGTTGTCCAGCTACTCAACAAAGCTATCAAAAAACGAGGAGTGAGTCTCACACCTTGTCTCTTTGATCCTAATGCAATCAGACTGGGACGCAGAATAGCACAGATGAATAAATAAAGATGAATGAACCTTTGCTACAAGAAGATCACTTATATGCGTGCTTTAATTTGATTCAGGACTATGAGGCGGACATCATGGCCGTAGTGAATGATACTGTGGGAACGATGATGACCTGTGGCTTCGATGACCAGCGCTGTGAAGTCGGCATTATCATTGGTACAGTTAATACAAATAGTTCAGGGACCAATATCATTCAAGGGTGGATTCGTCAAGAGTAGAATGTAATTCAGTATTGTACAAAGAGTTCAGAAAGTGAGTGCTGATTTTTGTCTGTGCATTTGATAAATGTGATTAGTAAAATAGGATAAACTGTAATCATTTGCATGTCTGTGTTTTAGGTACTGGTACTAATGCATGCTACATGGAAGAGCTGCGTCACATTGACCTGGTGGAGGGAGACGAAGGAAGGATGTGTGTGAACACTGAGTGGGGAGCCTTCGGAGATGATGGCAGGCTGGAAGACATCAGGACAGAGTTTGACAGAGAGATAGACCGAGGCTCTCTCAACCCAGGCAAACAGCTGTATGTTAAAACCCAAAGTAACACGGTATTGTTGTAAAAGAACTGGACAATCTGCAAATACAGAATGTGTTAACGCGTAATGAGCTTCACCTCAGCTGCTAAAAAGACAACTAGTTGCATCTTCTACTGTGACAGAACCCCTAGCCACTGGACAATATGGTGTAGTGTTAACAAAATATCAGCATATTTAACTAAGTTTCTTGTTGCCTGTTCTGTCTATGTGCTGTAGATTTGAGAAGATGGTCAGTGGGATGTACATGGGGGAGCTGGTTCGTATCATCCTGGTGAAGATGGCCAGAGAAGGCCTGCTGTTTGAGGGCAGGATCACTCCTGAGCTGCTCACTAAGGGGAAGTTTGAGACTAAGCATGTGTCAGCCATAGAGAAGTAAGTTATACCATAATACCACAAAGTCGAATGCACTTGCATTATCAAATGTATTCAAATGTCAGTCATTCATCATAATCATTTCTGAAAACTTTTCTTTGTCTATGTACTGTAGGAGTAAAGAAGGGTTGACCAAGGCCAAAGAGATTTTAACGAAACTTGGTGTGGAGCCCTCAATGGACGACTGCATCGCTGTACAACATGTATGCATTGTCACTAAGATGCCATTTTAATCTTTTAAGGAGAGCCCACGTAATTCACAGAAACCTGGGTTTATAAAGTACTTTGTGTTCTGCTATAAAAATATGTAATGCATACAAAGGGAGTAATAAGTGAAGCTTTGTTATATCTGTTTAGATGTCCCTTCACACAGCTTATCTGAGGCCTAGTGATTTAAATAATTATTTGACATTTTTACCGCATACTATATGAAGACTGTAATTAAAGGTCGCTGCTGGATTCATTTCTCTCCTCACTGCTCCTCTTTCCTCAGGTTTGTACCATTGTGTCTTTCCGCTCCACCAACCTGATAGCTGCCACACTGGCTGGCATCCTGTTGAGGCTAAAGGAGAACAAAGGAGTGGCACGTCTCCGGACCACTGTCGGCATCGATGGATCTCTGTACAAGATGCACCCACAGTAAGTGTTGATAAGATAAAGGAAAAGATTTTTATAAGTTTGTGTTTATTTAATTACTCCTTGATCTACGTTTTATTACCTTACATTTCATGTGTGGAAAATCTCTTTTCCGTAAAACATTGACTGTATACCTTATATTCTGCTGCGTGTTGTTACCTCTTTATCAGCGATTCCCTCTGTGGAAGACCAAGAGTTTGTGTTGAAAATCTTAAAAGTTCAGCTGGTAACCGTTTTATATCTTTTCCAGATACGCCCGCCGTCTTCATAAGACTGTCCGACGTTTGGTCCCGGACTCTGACGTCCGATTCCTCCTCTCAGAGAGTGGCAGTGGGAAGGGTGCTGCCATGGTGACAGCTGTGGCCTACAGACTCGCCGAGCAGTCGCGTCAGATCACTGAAATACTGTCTGAATTCCGTCTCACGACTCAGCAGCTGCTTGAGGTGAGAAGACATTGCACTGTGTATATTCTGCCACCACATGTTGCTACAATGTTTGGATAACCATCACCATTAAAATTTTCTTAACTTCTCAAGGTTAAGAACCGAATGAGGATAGAAATCCAAAATGGCCTTTCAAAGAGCACTCAGGACACTGCTACTGTCAAAATGCTGCCAACCTTCGTACGAAGCACTCCCGATGGCACAGGTAACACGTACTCACATGCATGAATATATGCAACCTTCAGTTTGTTGGAAAGAGAGAACGGCAGAGATTATTACTTAGCAGGTAATCAGCTGGCTACTGGTCCATGACCAGATGACTGATAGAGCAAGCTTCACGATTGATGCTCAACTGCAGCAGCACATGGAACCTATAGCCACACAATGGATATTTTAATAACTGTAATTTTCTTGATTATATCTTCTGTCTTTCCTTTTTTTCTGCAATACAGTCATATCTATCGGATGTGGGGGATTTGCTATCTGGTTATTTACTCATCTGTTTATTTATTTGTGTGTCCAGAGCATGGTGACTTCCTGGCTTTGGATTTAGGAGGAACCAACTTCAGAGTTCTGTTGGTCAAGATCCGTTCTGGGAAGAGAAGAACAGTGGAGATGCACAACAAGATCTATGCCATTCCTCTAGAAGTGATGCAAGGAACAGGAGAGGAGGTGAGATAGATAATCCATCAGTAATAATCAATGATAACACAGTGGTAGTTAACGTTGATATCATTTTTAGGGATGTTTGAAGACTTAGTGTGATGGCGTTTTAGCAGGCAACTGGCTTCTAGACGCCGTCCTTTGTTCAGGGGTTCGCTGTGGTCGTGACGCGCTCCAAGTAAAAACAATCACTGCCTCCTTTAAGTTATATACGGCATTTTTATGTGCGTCTGGTTCTCAGTCCACAATCATCAATAAGAAGGAAAACAAGAACAAAAAGAAAAAGAAGAGCGGTCAAAAAACATTATAGCTCTCCCCTGTCTCATCTGAGACACCTGTGCCACTCTCCCCTTTTGTCCTCATTTCCTGGGAGGTGGCATCCCAACTACGAATAATCAAAACAGTCAAATAAAATTGTAAACTTCATCTAAACAAGTTATGCTCCAGTTCAAATGATAATAATAATCAAAACAAATATACAAAAATGGCTCTAATACTTAGACTTAGATAAACTTTATTCATCCACAAGGGAAAGTGGTCACAGTAGCAGTAACACTCTTAAGAACCACAGATAAAAGAAAGATTAAATAAAATAAAATAAAAATAAGTAAATAAAATCTAGTAGAATAAAATAAAATAATATAAGCAAAATGTATATTAGCATATTAGCATATGGACAAATGTACAAGAAATAGCGATGGAAAAATATATTATATACACAGGGATGATAGTGAGTGAGAGACTGAAGGGTTGAGGGAGTCATTTCAAGCAGTCATAGTTTCTCTTCTCTTACCCTGCACTGTGTACAGCTAACATGCACCGGGTGAGTTAGTGACACAGAAGTACAACATAATTAACAGAGACAGTCCAAATTCCACCGTCCTGTGTCACATAGACAATTCAAATTCAGTTTAGTCAAATTATTAAGCAGTACCATATATTTAAAAGTCCCAACCTTTACCGTTATCAGTTATGTACGTACAGTACATTCTTTTTGATTTCACCAAAATCCATTGTCTTAAGTTTAGCAGTCCTAAAGATACTAAAATGCTCACTTCCTTTAGATTAACTAATCACTTAAGATTGCCAAATATTCATTTTCCAGTTTGATCAGTAATAAAAGTTAAACATCAAAGGTAAAACATTAAAAAATAATCACTGGAGGAATACATTTGGACATATGTTATTGATATACTGTATAGTTTTTCATCATTTCACATCTTTCCTCTTCTTCCAGCTGTTCGATCACATTGTTCAGTGTATCAGTGACTTCCTCGACTACATGGGGATGAAGAACACTCGTCTTCCTCTGGGCTTCACCTTCTCATTCCCTTGCAAGCAGACCAGCCTGGATGCTGTAAGAGTGCTCACCCTTTTTCTCTCTTACACTACACTGTCTCTTACGTCTCAGAGACTCTGCATCTCTAAACTGGACCTGCTGATTCTGCAAAATGAATCAACTGATAAGCACGCTGCGACAAGGTCTAAAATATTTCAATGAAATTGTGATGTGATTTCCAGAACTTGTGTGTTTCTGTGTGCAGGGCATCTTAGTGACTTGGACCAAGGGATTCAAGGCGACTGACTGTGAGGGTGAAGATGTGGTGGGTCTGTTGAGGGAGGCCATTAAGAGGAGAGAGGTAAGAAATGAGGAGCAGCACCATTTACTTAAACACAGCCCTGCACAAAGTTGTGATTTGCTTTATAATATGCGTTTCTTTTTAAGGAATTTGATCTGGATGTTGTGGCCGTAGTCAATGATACAGTTGGAACCTTGATGACCTGTGCCTACGAAGAACCCACCTGTGAAATTGGGCTGATTGCTGGTTAGTTCAGCTTTTATTGACTCCTCTCTATAGATATTCAGCCATCTGTTCTACATCCATATGATGTTAATGTGGGATTACAGGCACTGGCAGTAATGCTTGTTACATGGAGGAGATGAGGAACATTGAAATGATCGAAGGCGACGAGGGACGGATGTGTGTCAACATGGAGTGGGGGGCTTTTGGTGACAACGGATGCCTTGATGACATGAGGACTGAGTTTGACCGCGCTGTGGATGACTTCTCACTCAATCCAGGCAAACAAAGGTGCCACATACACACACTCATGCTTAGCCCGTGCTCTAAATGTCACATGTTAAAAAGCAAGAAGTATTTAGGTTTTAGATTAATATCCCTATACCTTCAGATATGTATGGGCATGCCTTTTTATGCGTGGTCTATGCTTCTTTTCTTCCATGGTCCAGATATGAGAAAATGTGCAGCGGCATGTACCTCGGTGAAATTGTGAGAAACATCCTCATAGACATGACCAAGAAAGGATTCCTGTTCAGAGGGCAGATTTCTGAAACACTGAAGACCAGAGGCATCTTTGAAACAAAGTTCCTTTCACAGATAGAAAGGTAAAAAATGAGAACAGGGGTTCTTGTTATAGAGGTGACAATACATGGTTAAAGGAGGAGCTGGAAGTATTCTGGATTTATTTCTGTCATCTTGCTGAGCTGCAGCATATTATACCTTACGTATTTTCTCTTTCCTTTATTGTTGAATTACTATTATTATATTTTTTTTGGTTGAGTTTATTTCTGTTCTTTTAATGGCCCTGTCTTGGTGTGTCTCTTTACAGTGACAGATTGGCTTTACTGCAGGTGAGATCCATCCTGCAACACTTGGGGCTGGACACCACCTGCGATGACAGTATCATAGTCAAAGAGGTAAGATAGACAGAGGGTGTATGACAACAATTATTGTGTTTTCCTAATTAATTAATACTAAACATTTAGGTCTCTGTAGTAGCCTATTCTGTCTCAAACGTAACCTGGACACGTGAACACTATAGTGTCCAGGTGCACACCCACATGGTCTTTGCTTTTCTTATCTTGTGAAAGACAATAAAGTATGTGACTGTACAGGAGTACAAGAGAGACGCAGACGTGTTTAATAGCCATTTAGTTTGACATGTGATAAACTGTTGCAATAATGATAATGTTTTTTATTGTTAGGTATGTGGGGCAGTGTCACATCGTGCAGCTCAGCTGTGTGGCGCAGGAATGGCGGCTGTGGTTGATAAGATTAGAGAGAACCGAGGACTGGACCACCTGGACATCACAGTAGGGGTGGACGGGACACTCTACAAACTCCATCCACAGTGAGTTTAATTCATGTTTCGCTGCCAGTAGGCTACGAAACATTTATGGACATAATGTTAATACATTGGTCATATTGAAGTCAAAGTGTCTTTCTACAAACTTTCTATCTTGTTAAACATTTAAACAGACAAACAGTTTGTCTGGATGTTGAGCCAGCTGGTGAGGTTCCTCTACTTGCTTGCTGATTTAGGCCAAGCGACCTCCCTCACTGTGGTGCTAGCTTGACATTTAGACCGTCTTTTTCCTGTCTAACATTATGTCAAACCTCTCATCTCTGTCCAGTTTCTCCCGGATCATGCACCAGACCGTTAGCGAACTGGCTCCCCAGTGTGACGTCAACTTCCTGCTGTCAGAGGACGGCAGTGGGAAAGGAGCCGCACTCATCACAGCCGTGGGCTGCCGTATGAGGCAGGAGCTGAACAGCAAATAGAAATTCTCCTCCTTCTCAGTGTTATCTCCCCTCTACTCTTGCCTTTCCCCACTCCTCATCCCCCCACCCCCAATGTCTCCTTTCCTCCTGAATCAAACCAGTCCAGTCATCACATCACAGTTCCTGCTTTAGCCTGTGTGTACGTGACACAGAGAAAAGGAGACTGCTCTGTTGTAGTTAGATTGTATTTGATTAACTACTGTAACAGCACCCAGTCTCTTAAGGGTTTGGCAATTTTGTGAAACTTTTGTGAAACTTATCTTATAAAACACGCATGTTCAAGTCAAATGCAGGGCAGGGGAAAAAGAAATAAGAGTTCTGTGTTCCTGTAATGCTCCTCTGTCTCCATCTAGAGGATTCCTCTGGTAACTGCAGACATCTTGTAGAAAAATAACAGATTGCACAAATTTTGATCCTTGCAACATGTCCAGTACAGGCAGGGAGATAACATCACTGTTTTAGACCAAAGTTACCAAAGTATGTAAGTCTGCTGTAGACGACTCGCTGTCTGTACACACTTAAAGGGATAAGGGATGAAATACTAATGTATAATGAGATGAAAGGGAATATTTTTGCTTAAAGGTTTTTAATATCTTACCCAGATATAATACAATATGTTATACATACATTGTTGCTATTTATTTTATTTTTATATTGGGAAACATTACTGTTGCTATGACGCACAGAGAGGAAGCCATAGAGGATGTTCTCTCAGATAGCACCTGTCATGTATTTAAGGGAACCAGACTTGACTTGGCTTTGCCATTTCACTGAATGTGCATATGTGATCTAATCTACGACAGCAATCTATACTCATATCTGTACTCTATTGTGAAATACATCCTGTTGTTGGTACTAATTACAGCTGTTGTTGTTTTTGGACGTCCAAGGCTCATCACCACCATGATGAGACTTAGCAGTTACTTGGCAACAGCCGTAAAACAGGGATGTGGTGCTAACATGGATGTCAGACGAACAGCAACAGCCAAACAGTGCATAAATATATATATGAACATTGCAGTAGCTGAAACATCGAAGAGCTTAGTGAACTACTTTACTGCTCATTCACATAGCATGAGTCATTCAAATTCTTAAATATTCATTTTCTCTCAAAATTGTCAAAAGTCAAAATTGGTTATTAGTAACTAAAGTTATTAATACTAACTAACATATATTGAATGACATGTTTTCTGATAAAATGATCATTGTAGGGGGCTGGCCTTTTTAAATCAAATCTGAAGCTATTTTAAGACACCATAGGTCAGTGGTGTCCCAGCAGAGCTACTGCCACTGGCTGGTGTGAATCTTGCTGAAAATCCTTTCACACCTTCTCATCAAACTGCCAGGAAAAAGACGGCCAGCCTCGACTCTGTCATAAACAACTCTGCCTTCATATATTCCCCAAGGTTCTCAGACAAAAAGCCAACCCCATCACACACAAAACACCTTAATCTCTTTGCTTCTGTTCACAAAGCCTAGACTGAATCTGTCCAACACTGTCAATCAGTCACTAAATAAAAAAAACAAACCTGTGTCAATCACAAGTCGGAGTGTTTTTATTTCGAGCCAGAATTCTTGCCTGTCTGAACCTTATGATCTGTTTAGTCGTCTTATAAATGTGTGGGCATTACTCAGCTGTTAATGCTTGTTGGCCTCTCTGATTGCTCTGTACCTGCAACTACTATCAAAGTTAAACCACATTTGAAGTTTAGGTAGCTTACAAAGCTTTAACGGGATCTGAGCTGGAAATAAATAAATAAAAATTAGTACTTATTGCATTTTTTTATTTCCACAGTCACAATAGTTAATCATATGTTTGACTTTTCTGCAGGTCACAAACAACAAATGTCCTGTTTTGTGTAGACAATGTATTAAGATGTTTCATGCTGCCACTGTGTTATAAATCAAAACATTACAATGAATCAGTTCCTATGAGTTTAATATTATATCCTACCGCTCACAAGCTACAGTATTTATAACATCATGACTGCAAATTTCCACTTCACCAGCATATATTACAATAAGCTATTCAGTACATTTCACACCAGATTCTTTTATGTAACGGCACTTTTTAAAGTAGACTCTACTGTACATTGACCATAAAAATATATTACATCTGTTTGAACCAGTAAAATCACAATATATAATAAGTAACATACCATATCAATGACACACTGTGACCAAACTCTGTACAGTAACACATACATGCAACCCAGATAACTAACCACAACAGACAGACTGCAACTTCAAGGCTGATTTTCCTTTTTTCCCTTTTCCAGTGTCTAATGACGTGAATATCCCGGTGTCCGTGATAGTGTTGTTTTTAAGGCATTACACTTTCACAGGGGCTTTACTGTCGTACCTCAGTTGGAACAACAATAACTTATTTCTGTTGAGATGGATGTCTGCTTCTGAAAACTGAATATTTTATCAAAATGTCATCTGTGGCCCAGTCCAGACTTATTATTAAAGCTAATCTGCATTTTGTTGTGAAATGTCAATGGCAGCGAGGCTGATAATATTTACAGCAAAATCAGTAATCAGTCAATGACTTCATTTATTGTGCATCATAATTAATTATTTGTGTCAAATGAATAAAACAAATGGTGTTAAAGCCTGGTGCTGACGCCAGTGGACCCTCCATCCTTTCTCTATGCTACAAAATGAATGAAATGAAAAGGAAATGCCCAGAGTTGGGATGAAAACGATGTAAAAGTCTGAGTGGAAACTAGGAAGAAAGGTTTACAGTAAAAGAAATAAGTGAAGGTTAGATTCATCTTCAGACTGATAGCAGCAAATGTTACAATAACCGTCTCTCTTTTTGTCCAGTAAATATTTTCATATACACCGTCCTGGCATTAAGACCAAAACATCCATTAGCTCGATAGTCACGTTGGATCTTTACGAGAACAATGTTAATGTTCTCAAGTTCAATGAACTCCTTCAAGGATTTCCACATGGATGAATGTCCTTCTTCACTCAACTCTGTCTGGCAGTCAACAGGCTTTCCTCTCTTTTTACTGGGTGCAGTCTTAAGCTGTTAAGGGTTTCATCCTCATCCTGACTTGTCTCAACATTCAGAATTGGTGGTGCTCCATAAGTTTTGCAGTTGGCAATTTCATATCATCGTCCAGCTTCTTCACTGAATTTGCAGTGTGTACGCTGTGTGTGTGCCATCTCAGATTCAGGCCAGTGTCTCTGTCTGCATTTAGGTCGTTGGCGACATTCATGTTAGAGTTAAATGCACTGTTAGTTTTGATGGAAGGGTGTGGGTGCGCAGGGTTGTTGCGGTGGCTGCGTGTCATGGTGACTCTGAAGGTGTTTGTGTGCTGCAGCTCCATCCTGTCCTCTTCCGACACTTTGATGAAGGGACACCAAGCGAATGCATGGCGGAAACCAGCACGGAACCTGCAGAAAGAAAAAGAAAAAATCATTTACAATCTAATGATGGATTGTCAGAAGTGTTAAATCAAACTGTCAAAATGACTTCAAATGTTCAGGAGTGATTGACAGAGAGCGAAAGCACAAGGATTTCTGAAAATACAGCGTTTACTTAAATATATATGTCTTTTACCTTTGGTTTAGACAGCAGTAAATAATCGGATTGTACATGGTTGAACTCATTGCCAACCAGAATATGGCCAGATAGACCTGACAAGGAAACAAAGTGATAATTAAACATTAAATTAAGGAGACAACAATACAAACCAAGCAGAGAGGCAGCTGCTCACCTGTTGAATGTAATGTTGTTTATAAATTTCTCTGTTAAATGAGCCCAGTATGAAGTAGATGTGGTAGGGCAGCCAACAGAGGGCAAAGGTCACCACCACGACAACCATCATCTTCACCACCTGAGAAATCACATCAAAAAATCAAATAAGGTCACACCACTGACATATTGTTTTTGTCTGTGTAGTAGAAGAAAGAAGAAAGAGACCTTTCTCTTGGCCGTTATCTGACTGTGGTAGTGGTCTGTCGCCTCTCCAGGGATGTGCCCACCCCACAGAGTCTGGCCCACTAAACTGTAGGTCACCAGCATCACCAGCAGAGGGAGCAAGTAGATCAGCAAAATCACTGCAAACTGATAACTACAGACAGACAGAGAGCAGACAGCGCATCTGGTGATAACGTTCAGATTAAGGACACACCATCGCCATTGGTTGCATGTCCGTGAGTTCATAGAATGATAATGGTTCACATTTGTGTACATTTATCTATTTGTAATCACATGATTTCTCACTTTCGCTTCTATTTAACCACTTGCTCGTTTGACCTTTTCAGAAGGGGGCTCACTAACAGGAATGAATCATACATAATTGTTTCATAGATGACATATTGCAAGGCTGTGAGTTCACGTTTTACTGGTCTATCTATAGGTTGAGATCTTAGACTGTACAGTCTGTGGTTCAGTTGTGATGAAATTGGCGAAACTCATAACTTTAATTTAATTATGGAAGTCAGCAATGTTGACTGAGGTATCAGACAGTCTAAACTAGATTAACAGAACCACTGAAACACAATTACTACCATGAAAAGCAAAAGGAACTTGCTGTACAGTTCTGCAGTTAATTGATGTAGAATACACCTTTTCATAAAGGGTGTCAGGCAATATTTATCAATGTGTTCTGACTCACAACATACAAATGTGTTTCTATATATAGAGTTCTTTTCTTTTCTTTCCATCACCTGAGCTGATGTGTTCCTCCATAATCATCAGGCCAGTCGACCATGCACACGGTTCTGGGGTAAAAAAATCTCGTCACGCTGTAGTAGCACTGAGGGAAAGCCAGCGAGAACGCCACAATCCATATTAGAGCGATCACAACCTTTGTAGAGGTGGAGGACAGGCGAGGCTTCAGAGGGTGGATGATGGCCATGTACCTGAAAGAGGAAGAAAACCTTGATTTCATTTATCTCAACATGAGTCTTTATCAAGGCACGCAGACAGAAATCTGATGTCAAACTTGTGGGAGCACTCATAGGAAAGTGTTAATGTGTGACTCTTAAAACCCGTGAGGACAAAATGACAAAAATCTACCCACTCGCCCATTAAGCCGTGAAATAACTATTTCAAATCTCCTCCCTCAAGCTAATTAAGAAGTTTTTGCTGTGCGTCCCTTTCGAGCAGCGTTTGCCAAAATATTTCTCATGAAGGGATTTACACTAAATTAGATTTTTTGAGAAGAATCTTCTTTTCATTTAGCCTTCATTCATTTGTGTAACATACAGTAATTATCATAGATTATAACTGATGTGGACAATGCTGTTTGCTTACGTCCTCATTTATTCTTCCCTTTTAAGGCTGCTGGGTTCTTGTGAGATTGTGACCTGAGGTGTCACGTTACAATTAAACTAAAATAGCCTCATAATTTAAACATCTTGTGATCCCAATTCATAATTGCAAATTAAGGCCTGTTCATCTTTTAATCAGCTAGTATTTCCACTTGGGAACTGAGACCCACCATGTTTTGCTCTGTGTTATGATGATTACTAGAAATTGTTATTGGAAATGATTATAATGAGTCTGTTGACTTGACATCTGCTTTAATAGAAGGGATCGGTCGGATGAAACAGAGGCTTTATGCTACAGAGACATATTTTCACAGCAAGAAACAAACAGTTTTGTATTATTTGTTTGTGTGCCTGTTTGTATCAGTCTTTCTTGCTCTAGCCATCAGCTAATTTCTGTGTTTTTTTCCTTACTGTATGTGTAATCCAGTAAACTAACAAAGACGACAGTGACTGCAGTCAGATATCATTTAAATATAAATTATGCAGTACATGGTGTATATGGCGTATACGTTATGTATATATGATCAGAGAAGTAGCCTTTATATCAAGTGAATTAACTTGCACGGCTGAATATTGAAACAAAATCATATTAAGTGCAGAAGAGACTGGGATGTACATTACAATGCATTAAGAGGTATAAAGTTTTTCTTTTGTATTGTATAAATCTCTGACTGCATGTGCCAATGTAGAGAAGACGTTGTGTCAACCAAGGGTGAATAATACTGATCCTAACACGGTGAAATAATCCTAATTAATACCAGTAAACGTGCTAACTCATCTGTGCTATTATGCAATGACCAATGAATTTTGAATATTGAACATCAGTTCAGTAAATTGACCATTACGATCGAATCACTCAGCTAGCTATAAATCATTTGAAGCTGACATTGGGAATGTTTGATGGATAATAAAGTGAGATGAATGAATATGATTTGAATATGAATATGAAGTCCTTTTTCTACTGCTGTGATTACAGCAATAAAGAGAAGACTGCCGCTTGCATTTACATCCACCTTCATTCTCAGTTCTAATTTCCATTCTCATTTCATACAGCCTTCCTCCTCTAATTTGATTTTATTGTCCCGCTCAAGTCATATCTTAGCCACCTCCAAAAGGCTGGCCAGGGTCATTGCTGCAATGTGGAAGCAGCAGAAAATTGGCCGCATTGTGCCACTTTATGGAAGTACTTAATGTGTTTTACATGATAGTTTTCTAGTGCCGCTGATAGGAGCACAGGAAATGCCTGAATAACATCAAATAAAAACTGATGATTCTACAAAGAGACAACTAACGAGGGACGCATATTTACACCTCCTCTGATCACAGCATGAGGCTCATTTATCCCCGCACCCCGGAGAACAGAATCATACATCATACATGTCATGTACTTCCTCCCCTGGAACAACTGCATTGCAGCATGCAAATATTTAGACACTTGAGCCGTACTGTTTGCAAATAAGAAATGAACTAATAAAACTGCAAAATTATTTAAAAGAAATATCTATGATTATTATTATATATACCGTTGCCCATAAAGTTAGAATAATTTTGATTTTGGACACATTCCTCTTTTTATTCCTATTTCTGCACATCAGTTTTATGTTTGGAGGTGATCGTTTGGAAGTTTTGAGAAGATATACATTCTGTCTATCAAGAATAAATCACATTGTCACAATGACTTCATGAGAAGAGCTAAAAGATATTTTATTCCAACTTTATGGGCAAGAGTGTAAATATTTGGACTTCACTAAAGAAGTCACGCCTGGACTCTTCTGTTTTAGTATTTAGTTTGCGACCTCTTAGCTTGTAAAACTGCTTGAAAACATACAGGAGCCAACTAAACCCTGTTTCTCCAACAGCTGCATGACAATATGGTCCAAGTTTGGTTCCAAGAAAGTTGACATCCCATGTCCCCTGCTCTGAATAAAGATTATTTTTTTTTTTGTGCATCACTTAGTATGCACAAAAAAGTAACATGATAAAACTCCTTTAAATTTGCTGATGGTTTCATTGTCTAAATGTGTCTAAATATTTGTCCATGTGCAATCACAAACAGTCTAATCCTATAGTTATTCATAATTAGTGTAGTGTAGTATTTTCCACAGCCTCACAATAAATATGGTTCATTAATATATTTTAATACATGATGTATTACAGGATGGTCATATAACATTAGAAGGTAAAGTGTAAACTTGTGACTCAATACATCCATCACATACTGAGAAGAGTTTTTTTTTTTTACAAAAAGCAGACTGACCATTTATGCTCCAGTAAGCATTAATGACATCTGTGTCTCTACTGCTTGTTGACCCATATCTCATTCCTGCAGCATTTTCATCTGTACTGCAGTTTTTGCTGTAGATGATATCAAATGATGCTGCTCGTGTACAGCAACTGAGTGGATCTGAATGAAATTGATCCTAAATGTTGATAAAGACCCATTTGTATGTGATGACAAGCAGCTCTCTTTAGTAACCTATCACAGACAGGGTGGAAATGTAACAGTGGGTTAATGTCACTTGGTTTTTGTATTGCTGGGTCCCTCATTTCAGTAAGTGTCATTGATTCCTTTTTATAGACAGTCTGCATAATGCCTCTTTTAAATGGGATGTTTGGAGGAGATGAAGGGCAGTCGCCTAATTATGTCTTATTCATTTAAAGGCAGATTAGATTAGCGCAACTCTTTTGGACAGTTTGTAAGAGCTCTTTCTTACCTGTCCACTGCAATGGCTGCCATAGAGTATATGGAGGAGAACATGGCCGTGATGGGGAAGAAGTTCTGAAATCTGCAGTAGCCCAGGCCAAAGTACCAGTCGTTGTGAAGGGCATAGACAAAGTTAAAAAGGGTGTTAAATGTTGCCATGGAAACGTCAGAAAAGGCCAGGTTGACGATGAAGTAATTGGTTACTGTCCTCATGCGTCTGTGAGCTAGGATAATCCAGATAACAGTGACATTCCCAGTGACGGATACCAAGATGATGAGGGAGTAGGCTATGGCCCAGAGAGCCACCTGGGAGAGGAGAGGTAAAAGATAGGAGAGACAATAAAATGGTCACTGGTTTTGACTAGAAGACAAATCAGTGCGTCTTTTAAGAGGCCACAGTGAAGCTCACATGTAATTAAGCAGTGCATCACTCAAAAACACAGTACTACAGTACAAAGTTTAGTTTCGTTTAGCCTTTTGGGTTTAAAATGAGTAATGTCTCAGGTAGTGACGAGGTGTATGACTTTGAACAGTTTCGACAAACTAGGGGATCATACCTTCTCCCGATTAAAAAAACAAACAAACAAACAAAAAACAGGAATTTATTGTAGCCCATTCATTTATCCATCCATTCTCGCCTTTTATCATGTTAATGTCATGCATCTCGATGCATTTCTCTCACCTGCCAGTCGGGCTGATGGAACTGATTCCCCGTCGTCTCGTTTCCCTCGTCCAACCAGTCAGTGGTCATTGATAACGGTGATGAAGTGGCCTCCGTGTCTCGTTCAATGTGTTGAATAAGACTTTCTGCGTCCATTGTGGTTCTCTCTTATCTGGTCACGGAAACTTAATCAACAACTGTATGCGCACTGTGCGTCCTGCGTAATGAGCCACAATGAGGGATGGATTTGATATATTCTCTTGAACAAGGCTTAAAAAATAGATATTCCTTTGGGTGTTTCTATCAATTATAAATATATATTTTTCAAAGTTTTTGAACAACAAAACAACGTCATCAAATCATATTAGTTTGCAGTTTCGTTGTCAATGTATCCGTACACATCAAGAGAGCCCAGTTAACAATTATACACCATATCACGATTGTGGCAAGTTCCACAGGGTCTGCTGATAATCAGATATCACAGTAGAACATTGTGGTTTTAAAGCATTTGCTTTCCTTGTAAATACAGGCCTTGTTTAAAATCATATTTGATTTGAAATGTACTTTAATCAGTCATCATTCATTGTTGGCTTTAGTCACACAATGGTAATATGTTTATTGGCAAAAGTAAGTGCAGCAGTACATGTGCTATATGAGTGCGTAAAGATATTTGCTACAAGAATAAACCAACATCTCGGTCTTACCTGTTTAGTTACGAGATCAGTTTTAACCTTTGCTCAGTCCATAGGTGTCAATGTCCGAAAGTTAGACGCGTAATGGACATCCAGCTCCATCCAATAATGCATTAGGGCATTTCTCTGCGCTGTACTCTCTTCCACACACACACCCTGTCCGTATTTCTCCGCAGGAATGTGTAACTAACCAAGGGTGAGAAGCGCAGACGGTCAGGCACACGACAGTGCGCATGGAGCTGTGCCAACTCCGCGCACAGAATGAGAGAGGGGACGACAGAAAGAGAATCAGAATAGCTCTGGTCCTCCTTCTGGTTGCCGGGGATGTAAAACGTTGCAGAAATAGCTGCTGGTGTATGAAAGAGAGAATGTGAGAAAATTCAAAAACTGAAACACTGAGTGAGGAATAGCAGGGTGGAACAGATACATATGATCGTGACTCCACATGCAAGAGAGTAATGAATATGAGCAGGATGATGAGAGAACTTGGATTAAGAATAATAGAGCTTTAAAAAGAAACAGTTTAAAAGGCAAAGATACAGTTGCATCCCCCATTAATACAGGCCAATCACAGTTTCTTCAGTTAAATGAGTCTTAAATCAACCTTAAAGTCCACTAATTAAAATACCTTGGATTCTTGTAGTGTTAAACGCACATACCCACACGAGTACCATCTGCAATCACTGGAGAGTGAGATTGTTTCCTCGTTGGGTCATTGTTGTGAATTTCCACAAGACTGTAGAGTCTTGACACTGACTGGTGGTCATGGTTCTAATGGCTGGTGACTCGCTCTGTTCTTTTGATGCTGCTAGTCTTTTGCAGCCTGTTGGAGGTAGAATCTCTGCTTCTCCACGCTATGATGTATTGAGCCAGCTGCTGTTTTTTTAGGATCTACTGGGGGTTGTGCTACGTCTTGCCTTGTCCCTTAACCAGTTCAGTTTCTCTGGGAAAAGCAAGGGTGAGGTCCTGTAAGTAATATTTATGATGTCTGAATCAGGTTGAGGATTTGTCTGAGGCTGATCACCAGTGCTGCCATGCTTCCAAAGTGAGGCTTTGTGTTTGTAGTTCCCGACAAGATTTTGTTCAACAGTGCAAACAACTGGTCAACTGTGGTGTTACAAATATGTTTTCTTCATCTCTCTTTCTACTGTTGCTTCTCGCCTACCACTTTGTTCCTTGCACGTCTACTCTTTTCAGTAGTTCCCCCTCTCAGGGGAAATCTGCTGTATGTGTTCACGTGTGTTTGCACAGAAACAAGCGGACAGAGTGGCCTGCTGACTTCTGTCTTTTCTCAGTTGTGTGTGTACAGTATGCACTGCATGTGTGTACTTTCACATGATCACATATCCTTATTAGCAGGCTCTGAAGGACACATTGAAAGGTGCAGGCAGGGAAAATATTTCTCAATATGTGTGGCATAGAAAAAGGCAGGTTCCTGCATGGACTCACATTGCCTTAAGTCCTCTGTTTGCACCTGGACACATCTTGAAGAGTACATCTGGCTGTTGACGTGCATAACATTTTTTGCACATACCTACAAGAAAGGCAAAGGAACCAACTATTTTCATTTCAAAGCAAATCTGATTATATTCTCAGAATACAAACAGAGTTTGATAAAACCTGAAATTGTTCAGGTCTGCTTTGCTCTGGCATTGCCAGCCCAAGGTCTTTTGCATTTGGACGAAGATAAGGAAAGGTGATAAATAAGGAGTAACAGTACCAACAGGGTGAAAACAGTGATTTTCTCGACTCAGCAGCCAGTCAGGCATCAGACGCAGTGTTATCAGCTGAGCGACGGCTGATAAGAGTTGGCCAGAACCACAGGTCTACACAGAATACACAGCGTATGGTGACTGCCTGTTAATTTGGCTTATCAGAACGTTAAAAGGTCTCATAATTTAGCTGTGTATTGATAAGTGGCTCTTGTGTTTTGTGTCAGTCTAATAGTTAAACCTTTGATGCCATGTAATACGTATATTTACAGTATGGTGCAGCACAGGCAATAAAGTTAGTGTGCATGCATGGGTACAATATGTCCTTTGTCTTAAACACCTGTTAATAGAATCAGATTTATTTGTAGAATAAAAAAAAAAAAAAAAAAAAAAAATTTTAACATTTTCAGCCAGCAAATTTCACGTTAGTAATGTGTCTGTTTCCAAACCCTGGTGGGTACAACACAGCTTGTTTCTGTCTGAATGTGCTGTGCATGTCACCACTAGGGGGCATAGTTACATGTTTGTGTTACTGTAATATACATTATTGTGATTCAGGCTATGCCAGAAGTTATTCTTGAAAAAATAATTGTGAAAATAATTGTTTTTAAGTGTAAGCCACTGTGGTACATTTCAACAGGTTCTGCCTGAGACTCTGAATTTAATGTGACAGCATCGCATCTAAAAACCAATGTATATTAATAAGTCATATCGTATTAATATGATAAGTCAACAACCCACTATCAAATTTGATAGTGGGTTGTTGACTCATACATGTGCAGGCCATAGGGTGGAGTAATTGCTAATCTACATTACAGTTTACAGACTGACGAAACTGTACTTTGCCGTCAAACTAGTTGAGCAGGTGTCTGATTAATGAGTTTTAAATGGATAAATGAAGGAGAAAATTATTAAATGAGCCAAAAATTTCTGTCTTCGCTCCTGGAGCTTGGGGCATTAAAAAAGACGTGTAAATCACTGTATGCTCAGAGCTTCCCGTTTATTTCCCCATTGCCCACAACCCCCTACACATCCACTCATCATTCCCGCGCGTGCTTGCAGGTGTGCCCGCTGACGATGACAACGCGGAAGTGTGTTGTCAACAAGTCAGGGATCAACCATTGACTGGGATCAACAGCAGCCAGCTGTCCTCCGTGGGTTACGATGCCGGACAACAAAGACGTCCGATACTGTCAGAGATTCTCCTATGTTCTGCTCAAATTCACCCTGTTCTCATATGCCATCGTGTGGTGGGTGAGTACCGACGTGTTTATTGTATAAGAAGAGCGTACTGTGTTTTTGAGGTTCCGGCTGGCTGGAGGGAAACTTGAGTGTGTGTCTGTGTGTTTTAACCAACTCTATTGAGGGGTTATGTCTGTGTGCCGACCAGGTCCATAGAAAAAACATGTTTAGATATTGTTAGGAATGAGCGCGCAGTTTGCAGCGACAGGTGTTGTACCTGTGGAGTTGTTCAGATATATCCCTCCGTCTATGGCCACACCCTCCTTCTCTGTGTACATTTACCCCTCTCATAGGCCTACCTGTATGAAATGAACCGACCGACAACTACAGAAGGGCGGAAAAAGAAAAAAAGAAAGCGAAACAGCACACTTTAGTTTTTTGTCTTTGAGAATAAACGAGCTTTATGCGATTTGTTTCCTGCTGTGGTCAGACTGTACCTCAAACCGAGTCATGTGTAGATCAGCACATGACAGATCATGGACAGTGTATTCAGTAAATAAAAGACAATGCAGTGACAGCTTTTAAATTGATCAAAATGACAGACTGAAGCCAGTTTTGTTTCATGAATTTAGACTGAATGGCCTATTTCTATCTGCATGGTAACTTTGATTTGATTGCCCACAGGCATGCCAAATTAAGTTGGCATGCCTGCGTTATCTTCTAAGGCTTTAGGCTGCCTGTTGTTATTACATGAACAGTAGCATGCCACTTATAATCAGAACAACAGGCTTATAAGAGTAAAAGTGATTCTTGTAATCATCTCAAGACACCAGAAGGAGTTTACAATTAAATTGAGATTGCTGATGTAACCCTCATGACAATCCTTTCAACAGGTTCAGCAACATTACATCCAACCCATGTTCCCTTGTTGGATTAAATATATTTTTTCTGTACATGATTGTCCCACATGGGTTAAAGATCAAGCGATGTGTTTGAAAAGATGAACAAAGCCAGAATCTGTGTGGGCAGTGCCACCATCAATAGTGCCATTATGGTCCGTAATGTTGGGGGAAAGAAAAAACCTTCTTCTGTAACATTGCTGACAGAATCATTGCACATCAAAACCACTTTGCACACATTGAAAAGTTACTTGAATGATCCTGACTGATGTTTTGCAACATGTAGACACATATAGATTCATTTTATTTAGCAAGTATCAGTAAGTATGATTTCGATTAGGTATTAAGGAACATTGTTCATGACAAGTGTATTACGTCTCATTTAATGTGTCATTTAATCCCAGTCCATATCCTCAAACCATCTGTTGCAGGACATCTTGTTGTTCTTCCCGCTGGATGTTTAGATTAGTTGTCCTGCTACAGAATGAGTTTGTGAGGATCAGGTGCCTCACTGATGGTTTTACAGGACGGCTAACAATCTGGATAGAACTGCCAAACATCTAGTGAAGTGGCTGAAATGTTTACACAGTACTTGCTCAGTCATTTTGTAGAGTGGCCTCCATTCATGTTGCGCCACAACTTTGTATGAAGCTGTGTGTGGATCTTTGAGTGTTTAAAACATTTTTTCATAGACTGCCAGTGAAAGACACTTACAGGGGTTAAAGTTCTCTGTCACTTCTATGAATTTTAGTCTGCTTGATCATTATCTTCTGTGGACTTTGTCTTCATATAATATAGACTGACTTCGTCATTTCGAGAGGTATCAGAGGTATTGGATGCCTCCCTATTGACATGGATAAGACTATCTAGCTAAAGACATCTAAAGATCCTGTACTATATGTTTTAAAGGTGCATTGCAAATAAAATAACATGCAGTCCTCATTGTGATCCCATTGATCATACCAGTTCTAGAAAATAATATTTTGAAAAGGAGTCCCGAAGGCAGTATGATACCTGCCTCCGTCCATAACCCGCACAGTGTGTGGGTCTCCTTTGTAAGAACAATTGCACATGCTATCAGTGTGGTAGATGCATGCTACACTATTGAATGTGTAGTTCTGGAGCTTTATTGTGAGACTGAAAGAAGTGAAATGTTCATTGGAGAGCACACTTTGTCTAAAGTGCTTATTTGACAGTAAATAACCACAAAAAAAATTAAAATACCAGCAGAGGACATCACACCTATAATTTCAGTTGGTAATAGAAATTGTTGTCAGTCACATATCTTCAGCTGATAGAGAACACTGTGCAACTCTTTGTCCATTAAAGTAGTTTTATGATTAATTATGGTCAAAGTGTTATAATTTAAAAGTAAAGGAGGCAGTGCCCCTTAATTAGTAACGTACATTAACGTATTAATGTCCACAAGGAACTTGGCTCTATTAACAAAAATACTGATTTATTTGACTCATCAAGTCTCTTGAATTCACTTTGATATGACAGAAACAAGACATGGCTTCCATTAATTCTGTGTCCTTTCAATATTTATTTTATTTTTATTTTTTTTGCGAGCCAAACTCTGCAGCTGCTCCTAATCGTTGATGACATGGCACATTGCATATTTGTGAAGACAGATGGCTGATTGACACAACACTAAGGAAATCACTTATTTGTTTCTTCTGCGAGACATTTGAGAAAGGTTTATTCACGTGGAAAGAGAGGGGCGTGTGATGAGACAGAGAGAGGCATCAGTAATGGCTTTATTATGGAGACTGAATGCTGCCTTGATGGGATGATACACATTAACGAGATATATTTACAGCTTGTTGATTGAGGCATGCTAACAACGCTCTTTTCACCACCCTGTCTTTTCAGAGACAGCGAAGAGCAGTTTAGGTGATATTATTAAATCCTCCAGGAAACCTTGACAGACATTACCAGCATCACTGATTCTAACATAATGTTTTCATGCAACAGGTGTGTGGAAGCCAATTAAACTTATTTTTAGATGACTACATGCTATTCTCAGTAACACCCTTGTAATTAGTGATGGAGACACAAAACAGCATCAAAACAACATGCTGGTAGTCAGTGTTGGAGAAGTTTGTGTTGGTCACACACATTCTTGTTTCGCCCTGATGGATAGCAAGAATAATAAGTTTAACAAATATAACTGGCTTCATTTCAGGTATTTATGGATTCTCCACTTCTATATGTAATGGCCCATGTTCACTTTCATCCAGTGCCCTTCAGGACAGGATGTGCATGTGCTGGATAACAGCTGCCGGGGCTTAAACAGCTACATGAAACTGTGTATGTTTGAGGAACAATGAGATGATGACTAATTTCCTGTTTACTGTGGAATACTGATTTAAATCACACGGGGAGAATAGCACATACAAACTAGCTTTTGTACTGTACAAAGACCTGAACAAAAATGAAGCAAAGAATGAGGGTGACAAGAATATCTCGGGTCGTGAAAGCCATTCACTCTTTGAAAGCTATTCTGATATAAATGGAGCTTTGTGGATACGGCGGCAATTCTGAATGATGTTTGTTATTTGTCACACTATGGTCCTAACTGAAATCCTTATCTGTTGATTCATATTTTCAGTCTGCTGCCATGGATCATCTGCCTTTCTTAACCTGCATTTAGCTTAAAGGCTGACTGAGTACATACTGAAACACAATGAAACACTAACCATTAGAACTTCCTGCTTAAAACAGCACCAGGACTTTTGACCGCAGAGCAGCTGTAAGTGCATTTTAATTTAGGGTGATGAGAATCATTACATATTCAGCCTTCACGTTCCACCGAACTTTACCACCATTATCTGCCTGTCAGGTCACCCTGTTTGTTTAACTGGCTTCAGTGTAGTCTGCGACGTCCAAGACACAAAGAAATCCTCAGTGTTTTCAGTGTAAACCCGCACTAGAGTTGGCCAAACAAACGAGACAAAAATCTAACGGCATGTTAACATGTTCACCATGAGAATAGCCTAGCTGTTTCTTCAGCCTAGTTCAAAGAGCACACAAATAGCATGTCTCATTTTACATATTTATCTATCTGAACATTCAAATACATTCAAATCTAGAATATAAACTATAGACCAACGATTCAGCATGAAACAGGAGAGACCTGCTTTGTACGACAGTTTGGAGCTCTTCATAGTCTTTCAGCTTGTATCTTCTAGTTCTCACTTTTTAGTCATGGATATATTTTTCTACCACCTGTTGGTATGAAGAGTAACTTTACTGTCTGTCCTCATTACCGATAGTTTGATGTTGGTTTGGAATGTCAAGATATTACAATTTATGGAATTACAGTGTTCTGTTTGTGTATAATTATAACAACAATAAACAACAATATGTCATCCAAACATGCTTTCATCACCCCACCCCTGTTTTTGGGGAAAACTATCCTATATAATAAAAGTGGCAACCTTTAAACAAACCAGTTTAAATTAAGCTTTGCCGAAGAGTTTCTCTGTTTCTGGGTGCACCAAAAAAACAACAAGACAACCAAATATGCGGACCTTTGAGAGTGGACATATACTGACTTGAGTATTAGGGTAATTTATAAATGATTTTATTTTAATTCTGTTGGTTTTCAGTTGGTTTAGTTTTCTATTCTGTTTTGTATTCAAATCTATGGCAAATGTTTGTTTCCCACATAATGGGACAGGTATGTGCTGCTATCCAAAGTTCCCAGACGTGCAGCTGGTCTGACGTCTGGTTGAACTTTTTGATGTTCCTGTATTGTTTAAGTATGCGTTAAAGCATTTAACCTTGTGTTTTCTTTTCATTTTAAGTACTTTAATTTGAAGGTACTTGACTGGCTGCATTAAGATTAAATAACAATCTTTCATTGCCCTTTGAAGTAGCAGGAGCTCTGAAAGGTCTCTTGTCATTTTTAGGGATGCCTCTTTGGCATCCCATCCCAGGACAAAAGTGAAACTGCCTGCAGTTACAATATTTGCTGCGTTGTTAGTGTTGTACGTTGTCGTCTTGTGTTTAGATGAAACACAAGTATCTTTCCATCAAAGTTGATATCACTCTGAATTGGTGTTCTTGACATTCTGAAGTGACAACTGAATTGAGAGTTGTGATAATCCAGCAATAAGTCCTTTTGGGTTAAATTTTACTCTGTTCCTGTCTAATGTCTGCAGACTGTAGCCTGGTATGAGAGCCACATGTGAGTTTCATAAGCACTGAATGCTTCTACAGTAGTGAGTCAAGAACAGTAATAGCACTGTGAATTTATTTTAGCAGTGTGCAATTGGTTATATAATACAACTTAACCCTGGCCTAATGCCCTGAAATTGTCGCCAAGTCATCTCTAAGTGCATGCTGATAAACAGAGCACCGCATGTGTTGTTATATTTTACCAAGTATTTTTGTATCTTGTTTGCATGAACCAAAATGATTTCCAAAGCAACAGGCCACTTTACTGAGATCACTCATGAATGTTGACATATTTTATTTTTTGGAGAATTTTAGTGTTTAAATACTCCAAGTGGTTTCCTTTCTCCTTGGCTGTGTGGAAGTGAGTATGTAGTAAGTGTTTGACCTGTAACAAGGAAAGGGACATGTAAGGGAAAGCCATCATGGTGGATTATAAACAGTGCTGTACCTTCAAAACTCAGAACTGCTAATGTATAACGCCTCTTCTTCCTTTCCTCTCTATTTGTTCCTTTCAGTCCTCTTTATTTCCGACATGTTGACTGTCTCAAGATAGACTGTGGGAGGCAGGCTGCAATTGCCAAAGAAAGTGGGGAGTTTCCAACATTAGTATGCTGTGATCTTACAATCTGCTATAGCTAAAAATGCTAATCAGTAGAAATGTGAACAAACTGAATTTGCTCTACCTAGACTAATAAGCAGTTTATGTTTCTGGGTCGCTTTAACTACGGCAACAGCCTAGACCCTGCACAGACCCTAATGCCATAGCCTGATATACACCTCCCCAGAAATGTAACTATGCGTGCTTGGTAGTTGCGTATTTCTGCTTTAGCATTTCTAGCTGCTTTTCCATCTCTGTAATTTTCGAATTGATTGTTTTGGATCAGTACAGATGGAACACTTCGAGGAAAGGTTAACTGAGGAAGTTCGGAGATACAAACATCTGTATGACTCTTCTTTGGTGAAATTTCAGAGAAAGTTTCAGTAGCTATTGTTGAAAATGAAGCAGGAAGTGGAAACAAAAATGAACCCGACGAAAAAAAGACACTGTGGTGACTAGCGAGCACTCAAGCAGTGGTGGGCCATCAGGACCAACAAAGCCTTCTCTGCTGGTCTAAACTTTAGCAAAATGACTGATTTACAATGAATATTTTCCCATTAATCTTATTCAGTTATTCTCAGTAGCCTTTTTCTTTTCATTTTTTTTGTCTGTCTCTCAACTCTGTGTTTCTGGTCGTGTTACTGCATTAGAACTTTTATCCAATCATATTTCAGCCATCACATGTTGCCAGAGTGAAAGAAACCTGCCTGGGCCTTCACAATTAAAACTGCAGGCAGCTGAAATACATTATATTGTGTGTGCTCTTCCTTTAACCAATAATAAGTTCGTATTCTTAGGCCTTCTCTGTGGTAGCGGCAGCGTTATCACCCTTTGATGGGAGGGTCAGAGAGCTCCTCCATTTAAGGCAAGCTAGCAGTTCGTGTTCATCTGTTGTGAGTTGCACACGGTAATCGTCCCCGTCAACATTTTAATAGCTATTTTTTGAGCTCACGATGTCAAAGGAGAGATGCTGTTGATTTGGTTGCAGATCTTCATTGAAAGACAGTTTCACTGCGGACTTTCCAGGATAAACTGTGAGGAAAGTTTGCAGAATCCAGGAGCTAGCTAGCCTGACATATGAGCAAATATGAGCACTACCTTTGGCTCACAGGCTCCGAGGAGAACTCTAAGTTGTTTCTAAGGTTCTGGTGAATAAAATGGATTATGCACTGCCTGAACTGTCCAACGCATTATTAAAAACTAGAAGGCTAGTGGGGAACCATCGTCTTCCAGGAAGAAATGGTCAGGAAAAATTCTAATTCAGGGATGGGCCTGCAACCTCACTTACGGAAGCCCTAAACGGCCATGCATTCATACTTTTTATTTCCTCCGTTTTCCCGAGATAGCGGGATAATTTTCTTGAGATCTCGTGATACTGAAGCTTTGTTTTCCTGAGATAACAATATAATTAATTTGAGATCTCGAGATAACGAAACTTTGTTTTCCTATGATAACGAGATGTAATAAATTCGTGATCTTGAGAAAACAAAACTATATTGTAGTAGGCTTTTTAGATTATGCTCACTAATGTGTCTATTGTCTGTAATAGCAAGTGTCAGGCCTTGATTGAAAAGATATGTGACGCGGTTATCAATATGCTCCTGCTCCTCTGACATTGCTATACCGAATGATGTTTCCTGCAATGATTTAATATAGCCTACTACAATATCATTTTGTTTTCTCGAGATCACAAATTAATTATATCATTATCACGGGAAAACAAAGTTTCGTTATCTTGAGATCTCGAATTAAGTAAAACAAAGCTTCAGTGGTGTTGATGAAAAATTGTGGCCCCCTTCATCATTTAAGTTGCCCATCCCTGTTCTAATTGATTGTGATTGGTCATCACTTAAATGTTTGGTGAACTCAAAGAAAAACAGCAGTAGAACTCTGGGCTATGTTTAATAGTGAATGTAAGAGCATTTTAACTCACAATGAGAAGGGAACTAAAAGGATTGGAAATGAACAGCTGTGTAGTTTTAAGAAAACCACTAATCAGTGAAGCTAACTGGAAGAAAAAGCTTCAGTTTGGACTGTAGAGCAATGGAAGAAGGTCATGTAGTCTGATGAGTCCAGATTTACGCTGTTCCAAAGTAATGGGGGTATCAGGGTAAGAAGAGAGGCAGATGAAGTGATGCACCCATCATGCCTAGTGTCTACTGTACAAGCCTGTGGGGGCAATGCTATGATCTGGGGTTGCTGCAGTTGCTCAGGTCTAGATTCAGCAAAGTTATGTGTCCAAAGAATGAGGTCAGCTGACTACCTGAATATACTGAATGACCAGGTTATTCCGTCAATGGATTTTTTTCTTCCCTGATGGCTCGGGTATATTCCAAGATGACAATGCCATGATTTATGGGGCTCAGATTGTGAAAGAGTGGTTCAGGGAGCATGAGACATAATTTTCACACATGGATTGGCCACCACAGAGTCCAGACCTTAACCCCACTGAGAATCTTTGGGATGTGCTCTCACAGTGGTCAGACTCTCCCATCATCAATACAAGATCCACAAATCATATGAATGCTTATATTGAAGGCTGTTTTATAGATTTGACTTTGAAACAGTTATTTTTTATTTTTGTCATGACATACGTTTAAGCAGTTTGAATGGGAATTTAAATGAAAAAGCATATGAGCCTTGATGTATACTGCTGTGTTCATGTCTTTATATTGATTATATAAAATTAGTTCTACAATGCATAACACATTCTCTGTAATAATCTCTTTCACTGTTGTTTTTGGTAACCTGGCAACCTCATCACTTTCCTCTGCCACTGCAGAACAAGTGATTGATGAAATTCTGAGCCTTTGGTTTTTGGTCCACTGACTGTTTTGTTTTTTTAATCATGCTTAAAGCTTCTGAAATTGTATGAATTCAAACACCTGCTGGTCTCCCCGTCATGTTGAAACCAATGACTAATCCATCCGAATGGTTTCTTCTTTGTGTTTCCAGTTAATAGGTGGATTTCTCCTGGGCATTGGCATCTATGCTGAGGTAGAGAGACAATACTACAAGACGCTGGACGGATTGTTTTTGGCTCCATCTATAATCCTCATCCTACTGGGAATTGTCATGTTCATTGTTTCATTAATTGGAGTCTTGGCTTCACTGAGGGATAATCTGACTCTGTTAAAAGTGGTGAGTGGTACTCTAATAGATGGTTGTATTGATGCTCCATCAGTTGTTCTATTCAATGCATGCTTTCACTAGATTTGTATTGTGTATTTTGATGCTTTTGAATAAAGGTTTGTCATAAATCGTAGGTTGTACATGGATACATACACTCACCGGCCACTTTATTAGGTACACCTGTCCAACTGCTCGTTAACACTTAATTTCTAATCAGCCAATCACATGGCGGCAACTCAGTGCATTTAGGCATATAGACATGGTCAAGACAATCTCCTGCAGTTCAAACCGAGCATCAGTATGGGGAAGAAAGGTGATTTGAGTGACTTTGAACGTGGCATGGTTGTTGGTGCCAGAAGGGCTGGTCTGAGTATTTCAGAAACTGCTGATCTACTGGGATTTTCACGCACAACCATCTCCAGGGTTTACAGAGAATGGTCCGAAAAAGAAAAAATATCCAGTGAGCGGCAGTTTTGTGGGCGGAAATGCCTTGTTGATGCCAGAGGTCAGAGGAGAATGGCCAGACTGGTTCGAGCTGATAGAAAGGCAACAGTGACTCAAATAACCACCCGTTACAACCAAGGTAGGCAGAAGAGCATCTCTGAACGCACAGTACGTCCAACTTTGAGGCAGATGGGCTACAGCAGCAGAAGACCACGCCGGGTGCCACTCCTTTCAGCTAAGAACAGGAAACTGAGGCTACAATTTGCACAAGCTCATCGAAATTGGACAATAGAAGATTGGAAAAACGTTGCCTGGTCTGATGAGTCTCGATTTCTGCTGCGACATTCGGATGGTAGGGTCAGAATTTGGCGTCAACAACATGAAAGCATGGATCCATCCTGCCTTGTATCAACAGTTCAGGCTGGTGGTGGTGGTGTAATGGTGTGGGGAATATTTTCTTGGCACTCTTTGGGCCCCTTGGTACCAATTGAGCATCGTTGCAACGCCACAGCCTACCTGAGTATTGTTGCTGACCATGTCCATCCCTTTATGACCACAATGTACCCAACTTCTGATGGCTACTTTCAGCAGGATAATGCGCCATGTCATAAAGCTGGAATCATCTCAGACTGGTTTCTTGAACATGACAATGAGTTCACTGTACTCAAATGGCCTCCACAGTCACCAGATCTCAATCTAATAGAGCATCTTTGGGATGTGGTGGAACGGGAGATTCGCATCATGGATGTGCAGCTGACAAATCTGCGCCAACTGTGTGATGCCATCATGTCAATATGGACCAAACTCTCTGAGGAATGCTTCCAGCACCTTGTTGAATCTATGCCACGAAGAATTGAGGCAGTTCTGAAGGCAAAAGGGGGTCCAACCCGTTACTAGCATGGTGTACCTAATAAAGTGGCCGGTGAGTGTATATTACATGTATGTGCCATGATATTTATGGTTCATTCAGGTATAATTGTTATACACCACAAAAATCAACCAATAACTTCACGTGATATGGTTACATTTAATACAAAAGAAGTGGGTGCTCTTCATACTGAGGCTACAGTTCTCAGTGCAGTGGACCTACTTCGTGTACCCTTTCCTGCACATTGTACTGTCTCTATCATAACTTCCTGTCTCTCTTTACTGAACTCTCCAATAAAGGAACCAAAGGTCATAAAAATAACTGAAAAGATAAGTTTCCACATTAGATATGTACAGATGACACTTTGTTGTGTGTTGTTTCACAGTTCATGTTCACCCTGACAGTGTGTCTGATCCTGGAGCTGCTGGGAGGAATCTTGGCACTGGCCTTTTACAACGAGGTGAGGTGCTCAAGACTTTGATCAATACAATACTTTTGTGGAGTAAGAGAAGTGAGATGGGAGTGAAGCTTGTTCTCGTATTGTAACGAACAGCACTGACATTCTGTTCATCATGAGGAAGAGATACAAACCACAGTAACCAAGAAAAACAGCTGAACCATACTGTTTGATTGGATTCCTTGAGTGTGTTAAAATAATCAACCACGATCAGTTATATAACACCACACTTCCACTGAGACAGTTTCAGAATGAGTGTTGTGATTATCAGTATGCCCTTCTGCCCTGATCTGTCTATGTGTGGCTATATTAATATTTTTCCTTTCTATATTTTGCAATTTTAATATCCTTCTCTTTTGAATTAAAATCAAAATGATGAACTTCTGACAATCTATCTTCACACTTTTAACCATGCTGATATTAGTGGAAACCATATAGTCAAGTGATGGTTGTCTATTGTGTGGAGGAACAAATGTTTTATTTATTTTTAAGAACCACATCTAAAATACTATAAATATATACCAAACCATCATTTTTTTAATGCCACATACTGACATATTGGTAATTTAATTTATAAAAATATTTAAGAATTGATTTTAATATAAGATAAGATAAGATATGTATATATATATATATATCCACTGCATATAGGATTTAATATATACACACAGAAAAACAGTGACAACCTTAGACAGGGAAAAAGTTACCTAAAAAAAAAAAAAAACACAAAATACAGAATTTTTTTCAAAAAAATATACAAGAAATACAATACTCTGAAAAAATATATATAGAAAGGACTAGAAATATAAAAACATTCTGTATATACAGTATGGTGTTGGAGTAAACTTTACAAATAAATAGTTGCCTAAAAAACTTAAAACTGAGTTGTAGAGGTAGTGGTTTGTGCAAAAAAGTCAGTGCAAAAAAGCAGAATTGTTTGTGCAAAGGTACAGTTATTATAGACTCAGACTGGTGTTGAACAGCCTGATGGCAGCTGGAATGAAGGACCTGCGGTAGCGTTCCTTCTTGCATCGTGGATGCAGCAGTCTGCCACTGAAGGAGCTGCTGAGGTCCCCTACAGTCTGATGCAGTGGGTGAGAGGGGTTGTCCATGATTGATGTCAGCTTGGCTAACATCCTCCTCTCACCCACCTCCTCGATGGAGTCCAGAGAGAAGTCCAGGACAGAGCCAGCCCGTCTGACCAGTTTGTTCGGTTTCTTCCTGTCCCTCTCTGAGCTTCCACTGCTCCTGCAGACCACTGCATATAGGATTTAATGCCCTTGTCCCACTGCCTGTTAAATGGCTTAATCCCCCAGGATACCAGAACCATTTGTAGGTTAGGACATAAGGTGTTATATTGCAAATTTGTGATATGGGGCAATAAAGATAAAAATTACTTTCTCATTTACGAGAAGATTTTGTTACAGTTGACTGTGCATGGGGCACTGAAATGCCTCATATTATTTCTGTCAGATAAAACCTTTAACACGTTGCATATCATGCCTATTAGAATTACTGAAAGGATCTTTTGGGTCCTCATACTCAATGAATGAGGAGGTTTTCATGTAACAGACACTGGTAGAGGAATACTGCTAATATGGTCATCTAACCAGGGTTCATATTCTAATGTAAAACGTATTTAATCAGTTCTGCTCATGAAAGGCTCCCTCTTTAATATTATGGCCCTGTGGGGGGAAGCTTTCGTCTTTTCACCTTTTTTAATGGTGTTTAATCATCTCATATCCATGATTGTTACTTAGGAGAGAGTAAAGGCCTGTCTTGCATTTTCTATTATACTGTCAGTGACTGAGAGGAAAGGATTGTGTCAACTCCATCTACACTAGAATAGTTTAAAATTAAATAAAGATCAAGCTTCTCATATTCCTTTACTGTTGTATCATTAAGTGCAGTGCATGTGAAATGTGCGCGTTTTCACATGATTTAGGTTTCTTGGTAGAGCGGATGAATTATGTTCATTTCCATGAACACAGGGGAATAATGCCATTAAATAGGAAGTTTAAAGAATATAGTACTTAGTCTATAGTCTTTAATAACAGTTCAGTTTCTTCTTTCTCAAGGAAACAGCTCAGTAGCAGAACTCCAGTTCTGTAAATCTGCTCATTATACTATGGTTCAATGTTGATATGGCCCTACAGATTCACTGTGAAGAATGGACAAAGAAAAGATTTGAATTAAATAAAATCCATTTAATCTCTGTGCCTGAGTCTTAGGGCGTCTTATTTTATTATTGCTGGTGGTCAAAAGAAAAAATGGCATTGGGTTCATTGGGGATATACACCAATAAGGCATAACATTATGACCACCTTCCTAATATTGTGTAACTCCACCTTGTGCCTCCAAAACAATTGTGTCTTACCAGAGAATGAACATGGACCTTCTGAGGGTGTCCTGTGGTATCTGGCAACAGACTCTTGTCATGGGCGCCTTTGCGTCCTATGGGTTGAGAGGAGAAGCCTTTGTGGATCAGGCTTGTTTCAGTGCATCCCATAGATACTTGATCAGTTTGGGATCTAGTGAATTTGGAGGCCAGGTCAACACCTTGTGCTGTTTTTCATGTTATTTTTGTAGTTGTTCCTAAACTGCTTCTGCGTGTGTGCCTGTGTCAGTCTGCATCCTGCTGGAGATGGCTGCAGACATAAAGGAGTGTCATTGCTATGGGGGTGCCTGGTCTGGTCTAGGTGGGTGCTACATATCTCAGTAACATCCACATGAATGTCAGGTCCAAACATTTGCCAGCAGAACACTGAATTGTCACAGGATTGTCAATGTTATTTAGTTTTCTTGTCAGTGGTTTTAATGTTGTGGCTGATTGGTGTATATAAAATCTATCTGTCAGGTGTATCAGAAACAAAGTGAAATAAATGAAAAACTCTGAATGAATGTTCTTAGTAGAGTTTGAAGTTACAAATATTTATTCTCAGCCTCTGGATAAACTAATGTGACCTCGCTGCACCAGATTGTGACTGACAGATGTGAGCTATCAAACTGGCACATTTTGACATTCCAGTTCGGCGGATCAGTCACCTTGACTAATCAGAGCATTTCCTCTCCACAGTTGCCTGTTCTACGCCCTGATTGTTGATCAGCAGTGTCATTAACACCGTAACATGACCTCCTCCACCCCATTAACACACATCTTTTTTTCCTCCTTCCAGACAATGGCGTTACTAAACAAAAACATCCGAAAGGGCATAGTTAACTACTATGACGACCTGGACTTCAAAAACATCATGGACTATGTTCAGAGGAAGGTAGGGTTATGTCTCTCTTTATTTCCTGTCGTAAATGACATAACACAACTGAACAGAAGAATTGGATTGGCTTTTTGAGTATGTAATAATGGACCACTGCACAGACAACAAGTCTGTTTATGATTACAGTGGAAACTGTTCCTACTACTGTTGGAGGAAACAGCAACCACTGAACCCTAATGTTGACATCAGGCTGTGTCTAAAATAATCAGATGTCGCTGTGCACCTGCTCTCTGACTGTGTCGCACTGCCATAGACAGCCGTAAGCTGAAGATCTCTTTTCCAGTTTTTATTAAGAGCATGGGGATGCAATGCCCGGGGGGAGTCGACTGATCACACATTGAACCAGTCCTCATCATTATGGAGTACAGGAAAGAATCGGTCCTTCAGTCTCCAGGCTACAGGCCTTATGCCATTAAGAAATAATTGTGGCCAACACCTGTCCAGTTGGAAGATTGTGGCTTGATTAAATGATCATTTGGATGCTTAAAGCACAAAAATGGTTACTGGGCTGGAAGTTCAAACTTTCACGTAATTGTCGACTGGCCCCTCTATTTGTCTCCAGTTCATAGAGTGTGGCTTAAAAGTAAAAATGCACTTGTGTGCAGCAATTAAGATTACACAGGATGTAATCTGAAAGTGATCATAGTTGGGGTGTTGTTGGCCTCTCTTTCTAGTTTTCAGAATCTAGATCCAAATGTTACTTAAATCACCCAGGGTTGCCTCCACATATTATCTGCATTTATAATAGATAGACAGTTGGCTATTAAGTTTGCTATATAATAACACAATAGTGATGTGTTTGCACCTTATTTCTGATGCTGCAAAAACATCTCTTCTACCAGGAAGAGTAATTGCTGGAGACAAATCTGAAAATTATAATGCTGTAGTGTAGATCAAAAAATTACTTTGCCGTATTTATTTCGGCAGGCCTCTAGCACAACGATCTTGTTTGTTTTTGAAAGGAATTTCCACTTCATCAACAATCCAAACAACAGAGGAGCATCTCACTTTGCCCGCTGATTTATTATTTGTTGCCACTGATTCAGTCATGGTAGAAAGCCATTTTGCAGAAGTGTGTAAATCTTCTTTCGTATTGTGTTTGTCATAGTGTTAATCTGTTGGTTGCCTCTAATGCACTGCAATAGAACAGATTTTAGGGCTTTCCTCTGCATATCTCAGTGGATCCATCAGCATGGCACATCTGGACTTGTCAGTGTTTGTCCACTCTTCTTTGCAAAACTGCTCCAAATCTCTCAGACTGCGAGGGCATCTAATTTGCACAGGCCTCTTCCGATCACCCCACACATTTTCAAAAGGCTCCCGTCTGAGCCTTTCCAAAACGTTAATCATCTTCTGGTGAATCCACTCTGTAGCTGATTTGGATGTATGCTTTGGGTCATTGTTGTGCTGAAAGATGAAGTTCCTCTTCATCTTCAGCTTTCTCGCAGGAGCCTAAAGGTTTTGTGTCAAAACTGACTGGTATTTGGAACTGTTCATAATTCCCTCCACATCGACTAAGGCTGCAGTTCCAGCTGAAGATAAACAGCCTCAATGTTGATGCCACCACATGTTTCACTGTGGCATGGTGTTCTTTTTGTGATGTGCAGTGTTGTTTTTGTGTCAAACATACCTTTTGGAGTCATGGCCAAAAAGATCAACCTTGGTGTCATCAGACCATAACACATGCTTTTGGGAAGCTCCAAATGTGTTTTTGCAAAATGTAGCCAGGCTTGGATGTTTTCCTTTGAGAGAAAAAGGCTCCCGTCTTGCCACCCTACCCCATAGCCCAGACACGTGAAGGATATGGGAGATTGTTGTCTAGCCAGTATTTGCTAGAAATTCCAGCAGCTACTTCAATGTTGCTGTAGGCCTCTTGGCAGTCTCCCTCATCAGTTTTCTTCTGGTCTCTTCATCAATTTTGCATTGAAGTCCAGTTCTTGGTAATGTCACTGTTGTGCCATATTTTCTTCACTTGATGAAGACAGTAGAGACTGTGTGTCATTGTATATTTAATGCCTTGGAAATTATTTGGTACCCTTCTTCTGATTGATACATTTTAACAGTGAGATCCCTCTAATGCTTTGGAAGCTTTCTCTGTACCATGGCATACAGTATGTGGTAAGATGTGACTAATGTCAGGAAAAGCCTACTAGAACAAGTGAACTTCATTTGGGGTTAATCTGAGGCACTTGAAATGATGACAGGTGTCAGGTGTGTATCAACTCCTATTTGAGTTTGAATGTGATTGGTTGATTCTGAACACATCCACATCCCACTTAAGTGTGCACACTTATGCAACCACATTATTATTTTTTTGTTTTTTTATTTAAAATATTTAAATTTTCAATTGAGTTGTACACGTTATAAGTCACATTAGAGGTGGAAAAAGTTCTGAAATTACTGTATGTCTCTGCTCACACTGACTGTGTGTGCAATACACACAAATAAAGTTATTTAAATTGTTTAATACATAAATAATATGCAACTATTCTGGTAATAGTCTAATAGTTTCATTTTTAGTCATGCCCTTTCTAAGATTTTGCTACTTCTTTGTCCTTAAGTGATCACTTCCTCAGCCCTGCACTACATCTTGACTTCCTGACTATTAAAAATGTCAGTATTATGCCGAAACAATAGAAGAAAGGTGGCAATCCAATTGTATTGTCATTGTGGAGGATGGTCCCATTAAATTGGATTTAATTAAACAATAAAGTATTTCTATTATTTAGCCTAGATCTAATCAGTTTAATTAGAATCATGCTTAAACCTGTGTTTCCAGTGTCAACCTTTTTTGTTCCAGCTGTAAAAATATGTTTAGTATCAGCTGTACAATATATCTCATCATAGAGCGCAGGACTAATCTATATTATCATATATTTTATGGAGTTCATTTCAAGCTGACCTTTATATTCACTGCGCCTTAGTGTTCTGTCGGAGACGTGACATTTATTCCACCAGCAATGGCCCCTTCCGACTTTGTGGAACCTACACACTTACATCACATAATTAATCATAACAGTTGTCATAACATTGATTACTGTGTCATGTTGTACCTGAGCCAATTTGTTTCTATTTATTTTCTTCGTCAGTGTAAATCTCAGAAACCAGAAACTCCCAGCCTCACAAACACCACGCAACTCTAATACTTCCTCCATTTGTTAATCACGATTGACTGAGCAGTCTCAGCAATCTGTGTTCTCACAGCACTGCAAACAACAGAGCCATTCAGTATCTTGGGACAGACAGTCACTTCATTTCATGAACACTGTGTGGCTGTTTGACACAAAAGAAATCATACATATTTATGAGTTCATTTTGGATTCATCACAGGAAGCATTGGTGGCCTTTAGAAAAATATTACATACGTGTTCCACATTTTTATAGTAGTAAACACAGTGAGCTTTACATTAAAATGCACACAGCACCAAGCTGCTTCTGTGGTGTGAAAATACAATAAGCAGCATGTAATGAAATTCAGTGACACTGAAAAAAGAACAACTTAAATACAAAAGGAAATATACAACAGATATGTAAAATATGAATACAAATATGTGATTGATGATGTTTTAAGTTCACTTTTGGAACAAAGACACAGTTTAATAGATCTAATCAGTGTGTTATTTTCAGAGCAGGACCACTGTAACTAAAATGAATCACATCTGGACATACATGATGATCTGATGATGTCTCAGTGAAGTCAATATTCCTGAAGTACTCCAATGTCATAAATCTCAAAATTGGCATTGCAATTTGTGCAGCATACAATACTGCCCATCTTCAGACTGAATACTGTATAGATTGTAGTTATTGATCCAAATTAATAAAACCTTCGAACACACAGACCTGAATACAAGCAGAGAAAAAGAATTCTGCTTCAGTATTTGAAGGTCATTGACCCATTCTGAATCACAATAATCACTTTTTGAGAGCACAAACCCTTGCTTTTAAAAATGGTTTGACCCATTGTAAGGTACCATTACCACAGCAACAATTGCAGCAGCAGTAGCTGTAATATTAGCACACACACAGCTGTGCATTAGGCACATATTTGTTGAAAACCTATGTATTGCTGCTCTGCCTTTAACACAAAAAAAATACTTTTAGTCTTTTTTTATGAAATAGTAGTGAATGTAAAGGGATTAAGTGTTGACAGAATTCAGAAATTGAATCTGTAATTGGAGTCATGGTTTCTCCAAACAAGTTATGATTGGGACTCTTTTTTCAGCAGAAAGAAAATTTATTGGAACATGTTGTGTTTTTAATGGATTATCCAGGGTAACAAGACAGATGTTCATGCAAGATGCCAAAAAATAAACCCAGATGATTTCCCACTTCCAGCTGTTTGCTGCGGAAAACAATGCAAAGTAAAATGAAATGGTTATTCTTCACTACTTCTATTGCTCTTGTAAATGCCATTAAAATAATTAAGAATTAAATAAGAAAAAAAATCCATTTGAAAAAAGACAAAAGTCAACCAGTGTGGTGGGGATGATGGAGTTGTGAGTCTTAAAATCTGTTAAATAACAAACAGTAGCACAACTGAGCTGAAGAAGTTGATTAAATGAAAGTGACCTTTTGTTTAGCTGTTTTTTGATGGCTTCTTCCATGTTTAATAACTTGACTATCACATATTTATGTTACTGCGGTTGCTAGAATTACAACTGAAAAAAAAATGGCAAACCACGCAGGTGAAACCAACCGTGTTAGTGTTATTTAAAGGTGTTAAGTCAATATTGGCATTTTAGAACAAATCCGTCACCCCGCCTGTCTGTTATTGACCCTTGGCTTCATCTCTGAGACCCAGAGAAATGCTGATTGATCAGGTTGGTCTTCACAGTGTGTCCATCTATCAGATACGAGGTGGGCTTAACAGTGGCAGGAAAAGTCCATCAACCATGTGGTCCGATAGATTGTTTGGTCAGACCTCTGCTGCTGCCCCTCCATCTTGTTAAGGCCTTGTTGATGCTATTATTATCTTCAAGAAAGCATCCTTGTAAGAAACGTTCATATTTAATATGTGGCAGCAATAGCAAAGTCATTCATTAATCACAAAATATACATATGACACATATTTATCTTTACGGGACTTCTCCAGTGAAGCATTCTCTTGTCACTTATTTTGACTCTACAGTAACAACCTTTATATTTAAAAACAAACGTTAGTTGCACCATGGCTTCAGCAAAAGTATACTTTCTTCAAAACCAATAAATGCATTACCGTTGGTTGTTTTAGTGCACAGGTTGTGTTGGCGTTTCCACGTGCTGAACTCTTATTTGCATGAGGAATAAAGCAGCAAGTAGATGAGACCAAACTTTTCTCAAGGGAAACATAACAGATATGGACAGAAGAGGCGCAGAAGTGAAACCGAGGGAGGGAAATTGAATTGTAACACTAAAGTCTGCAGGAATAAAAGCAATGTGTTTCTTCCCCTTTACAAATTGGGATATAAAGCTGTTCCCTATGTGCTCCAAGCAGCTCTTTTGTCACAAGTGTTGCAGTACTTCTTACTTTGTGGTCTGTTTCCAAACCTTGTGTCAGAATTTTGAAAATAACTGACAAGTGTGTGGTTTCCGATGCTAAGATTACCTTTATCTACTTTAAACTGCAGCTTCCCTTAAATGTAGTTATGTCTAGAACATGCCATTTCTTAGTTCTGAGTGATTATGCCTTTGCTTCTTCTACAGCTGTAATTGCTGTGGGACAGCACAGAGAGGTGTTATTTGGCAGAATGATGGATAATTGTTTGTGAGTAGGCTTCTTCCTAGACAAAAATAAGACACAGTTACACTTGCACTTACTGTTAACAAGTATTTGATTTTCTCTGCTATCCCCTGCTTGCTGTTTGTGTATGTATTTGTTTTCATTCAATTGTGGGAATACCAACACATCTTTCTAACAAATACTAAAGTAGTGGGACCATGTTGTTGTTGTGGGCCCTACAAGATTTTGAGGGTTTTAGGGTAAAGGTTCACACAAGTATGCACATATTCACATACCAGCTTCTCAAGGTTCAATAGAATAGAATAGAATAGAATAGAATAGAATGTCTTTATTGTCATTGTACAAGTGCAAAGAATTAAGGTGACCTAAGGTCCCACTTGGGTGTCATAGAAGTTCTGGAATAAAAATAATAATAATAAAAAAATAGAATGAAAACAAATATATGTATAAAACTACTATATGTACTATACAATATGATAAGTGGGTTAAAGCCAGAGTTAACCCTTTGGATTGTAGACAACCTGCTGAGCTACAATAGGTAGGTTAAATTGTTTTAAAATGTTTAACCTGCACTCCAGGTGTATAATCATTTATATACATAGGCTCGCTCAAATTTTCATGTCCCTCCCTCCCCCTGCATCTCTCTATCACCAGCTGCCTGCTTCGGCTCTCAGCTTGAGCATGAATGAATGGTGCCTGCCCGGGTCATTGGAGTTGACCCGTTTGAGCAGACTGGGCTTTTTAGGAGCTCTGTTCTGGAAACACATAAATATGTGGCAATATGGCAAAATATGTAGCCGATTCATGCAGATTTGTCATATGTTGTATTTATTATAATACATGAGTAAGTAGTGAGTTACAGCTCACAAGGATTGACTATTTGTTATGACATACTGACCGTTTGCAGAAATCTGTTGTTTTGACATTGATGTCAGATTTCATGCCATAACCATTGGGGAAGACTTTATTCTGTGGTTGAACCCCTGTTTATGTAGATGGAGTCATAGTGTTGTGGGTCAGAGGTGTTGTTAATTCAGTTACTATTTTTACTGATGAGTGATTCACTCCATGGTGTGCCATCAGTGGTAGTTGTTGGCACTGCTGCAGAGTGAACAGAGTTGCTTCTTGCATATTAAATAGAGAGATACCAGTAAACATATAAATATGTGAATGTTGTCCTCAGTGGAAAGACTGTTAACTTATAAATAATAGTGTCTATAGATAGAGGTGTGACTGAGCTTAAAAAAAAAAGCATTTTAATCTTTAATCTATACAATCATAGTGTTGTTGCATGGGTGTCATGTAATTTCTGTCTTAAAGCCAAAGCTTGGAGCAGTCAGCTCAGCTGCCCAATTAGCCACACAGTTACTCACTCTGTCAGACAGTCTGCCAGGGAACAGCCGCTCATCAGTCAGCCGGGCAATTGGCTACAAAATAAGTTGCTCCTTCTGCAGCTATTTTATTGTGGGAGGCACGACTGAGCACTTTCATTTTGTATTCCTGGTAATTGATCTCTGAAGAATATATGCCATCTATTAACAAAAAAGATGAGAGTAACGCACAGAACGAAATGGACAGTGTAATGGTTCATCTGTGACGGCAGCAGAGGCAGAAATCGTTTTACGATCTAACCGAAACAATATTTGATTACACTGGAGACATTTGTCATTTGATTTACTTTGTATTTCACAAGAACACAAGTAAAGAAACTGTTGTGTAATCTAGACATCAGTCTGGAAGACACTGTAAGCAGGTTCTGTCTATAGTCTGAGGGGATGAAGAGACCCTGTTTTGAGGTTGATGTCATGAGGATGCATAATGACATCAGTCTCACAAAGACTGGATTTACTGCCAGGAGTGTTGTATTAAAGGCCTTTACACATGCACCTACTAAACTGACTCAGTGTTGAGTCATATTGTTTCTGAACTTCCGTGCAGTGATCACATCATAAAAGCTTCACCTTCTGTTGACCTGTCTACGGGTCCTGACCCAGTGTGCTGGAAAAACAACTCTGTGCTCACATCAACGACAAGAGGGAGTCACACCTCGACACTGGCATCATATCAGCATACTAATGACACTACTTGGGAAAGAGCAGCCTATATTTATTCATGTTCCCACTTTACCTCCTGTCTTGTCCTCTCTTTCTGCCTTTTTGTGTTAGTGAGTGGATACAAATACAGTGGCGCTCAAAATACTGAATGGAGAAGAAAGGTGCTATTGTATGTTGCGTGCCAATATTTTATTTAAATATTTAAAGGCATTTGGTATATTTGTGATATTTATGTTTTTTAATAGACTTCTCTCCTGCTCCATGTTATCAGTTGTCACATACAGGCATAGCTGAATTAACAGCTGTCTGCCATTAACGTTATCTGTTAATTGTGCTTGTGCTGTTTTGAAAACGAAATGCTCCTAGAAAAGTTGCCAAAGGAAAATTTCTCTTGTTAGTATTCTGATGGTAATTGAAATACCCAACAATCTGCAAGCCATGTGACTCACAAACCCTCAATTAACACCAATAATGAAGATGTTTGAAGCAGCGTTCAGTCAATGTTTGTTACAGCTCTCAGCCAAAACCAATAAATGCTTAGCTTCCTTTAGATGCCTTATCGAAGCAACAGTATTTTGTTCCTCACACATTTTCTGTCTGTCAACCATCAGCAGGTGTTGACAGGTGCCAGTCGTAACAAGGCTTTATCGATTCAGGGCGAACACCTCAGTCTGCTGCTTTCCAATGTCATTAGAAACAGATGGAACAATGCTTGAAAAACTATGTATTTTAAAGCTCTCTAGTCAGAGTGAGAGGACACATAAAGCTTTTTTTATGTTGTACTTTGTTGTGCTATTATATATATGGATGGAGGGAGAGAACAAAATAAATTATGGGTTGCTTTAACCAGAATTGTTTTTTAATTACCAAGCGCTACGTTTTAATTATTTACCAGTTGTATTGTCAACAGTAATGACTCAAATTATCATATGAGAATCAAATTGGTTGTCGTGAAGAGTTTATTGGTTGGTTGTATATGTGTCTTATATTGTATATTGTGTTTCCCACCCAGTGCACCACCCGTAGTGTGCATGCATTTTGTTGGCATAGAGAGAAGCGTGCACACCCACACGCACACACACGCACACACACACGCACACACACACACACACACACACCAAAAACCAAACAAACAAACAAACGAAAAGAAAGCCACTCAAACTAATTACATGCATATTATTGTCAGTTATGGCTCATTTGCTCATTTCATCCTAAAATGTTACTGTCATGGTGCCAGCACAGCAGAAATAATGTTTGTACTAAGTTGTTACTGTCATTTCATTTTCCCCTTCTTTCACTGTTATTGGGATTACATATCCTCTTCCTTCTCTTTTTCTCCTTTTAATTCGGTCATCTTTCTTGTCTCTGACAGTTTCAGTGCTGTGGAGGTCATGACTTTACAGACTGGGAAGTCAACATGTACCACAACTGTACTGCACCTGGTCCACTAGCCTGCGGTGTCCCGTATACGTGCTGTGTTACTACTAAAGTAGGTGCCACTGTTGCTTACTTTCATCAATACACCAACTGCTTCTTGCCTGATGTTAGTGTGATAATGCTACTGTTGGACCTCCTGTATTTCCAAACATAGCTAACACTTCTCCCTGTGAATTTTCATTCACATATTGTTACACGAGTACAATGTTTAATCGGCTCAGTATCTTGTAATTTTGCACTATTTGGATCATAAATATGTGTGGAAAGGTCATGGTTAGATTCCAGCATGTGTAACTAGACTAAACAAAAGATGACGTACGAAGCACTTCAGAATTGCTGCCTGTATTTCTTTATAATGGGGCTGTGAAACCCTGGACTCTCAGATCACTGTGTGTGTGTGTGATTATGATAATAGCTGTAATGTGTGGAATTACAAATGAAAATTCATCACCTCATCCTTATGATGGTGATTAAGCCTTTGCCATACCACACACAGGCAATTTTCTCCCACTCCAAACAGCATGTGTTCCTTATAATTTATACACCTACACTTTCCAGCATTTATATGCAGAAAGACAACAAACAAAAACTTTGTATTCTGACAGACAGAAGTGTGATGAACTAGCTAACTCTCCCTTGTGCCACACTTTTGAATTGTCGTGTTTCACCTGTGATAATGATGTTAATTGGGTGAATAAAGTGTTGACTGTTTACAGTATGATCCCATTAAATGACAACATGTGATGTGTCATTGGTCACAGATTTTTGTTCCATTTTTACACTGAACTTAGAATCCCATTCAGGGGATTATTGCAGTAGATGAACTGAGGAGACAAGCAGCCTACACACTGACAGTAGCAGTGGATGGACGCGTTATGTTTTTGAGTTGTCCATCTATTCTGTACTTGTGAATGGAGCATCTCAGGAGTGCCTTAAAGGAACTACATTTGCAGTGTTTACAGACATAGGTGGAAACTGCCTTTTGACTGGTTAACAACCAAAAAGCACAAGTCTTAACTCTTTGCTTCCCTTTCCTCCAGCCTAATGAAGTGGCCAACACCATGTGTGGGTGCGGTGTGCTGAAGAAACTGGTAAGACATATTTCTATGAATAAACTCAGAAAAGACAGATGCTTGTTTAAGCGTTACGGTTGAGCTCTTCTTCTTTATTATCCATGAAAATTATCCATAGTGGTTCGTATCCGTTTTGACCTCCAGAGCAGGGTGATTTATTGGGAAAGTAGCAATTACAC
The DNA here is from genome assembly GCA_005024645.1 of Planiliza haematocheilus. Lineage (NCBI taxonomy): Eukaryota > Metazoa > Chordata > Actinopteri > Mugiliformes > Mugilidae > Planiliza > Planiliza haematocheilus. The sequence continues at coordinate 7,745,847 of SRSE01000649.1, read as the reverse complement.
ACAATTATTTTGAAACCCATTTGTGCTTTCATGTAGTGGTGCCTCACTGAGGGCCAGATGTTTCTCAGCAGTGACTGTTTTGTCTGTAACTGCCATGTGCAGTTGTGTCCCTCTCACTATTATGGCCACAAATCCCTAGAATACTGAAAATGGATGTTCCCTTAAAATGCCTTCTTGTCTGTATTTGTGTACTTCACAATCAGTCTTCAGTCAATACCCAAGTGTCTAAATGTCCGGATGTGTTCTTGCTCTGCTCGTCTTATCGAGGATGCATTTGGAGGTATCACATGTTGACTTTCACAGGCATCATCTTGTACACTGTTGCTCCAAATACCAAATGACCCCCCTCCATCCTCCTTTCTCCATCATCCCGTCTACCAGAGTCTCTGCTTTACAATTGAACTTGTCAACTGAAGTATCAAGGCCACAAGTCCAAAACATACTTACTCAGTATTGATAAATACACAGTCTCAAATATTGTCATTTTAATGTATTAATGCAAAATAAAAATCAGCTGAGCTTGTCTGTATTTTTGTATGAGGGGAGATGGTGCTGTAGTTTTAAATGTGACTATCATATTCTGTCTCACAGGGTTTGGCTGTGTCTGACATCATCTACGTCAGAGGCTGCACTAATGCATTTATCATCTGGCTAAAGGACAACTATAAGATAATGGGTGGACTGCTGTTAGGCATCCTGGTGCCTCAGGTACACACAAACACACTAAAAAAAAAACACACAAAAAAACACATAGCTTAGTGCAAACCAGTAGTGGGGTGCACCCCTTGTGCTTGAACGATAAACAAGCCTCCGAGGGGGAGCGTGAAAAAAATGCTGTCTGCTAGGGAGGGCATGACAGGGAACCACTGGTGCAAACTGTTCTCTCTGTATATGCAAAGGTGAACTGATTGTGGTTGCCACAGCCACAGACCTACAAGCACATTGTTGTTTAAAGCAGCTGCTCCGTAGAGCCTTTTTTGAGTAGAATTTAACACATTGGCAGTAGCTGAAACAAACGTTTTGGTATAGTATTCTTTGTCTTACGTCAGTAAGACGAAGGTCTATATATGATTCTCACGTGTGTTTGAGTGATGTTGGGTTATATATACCTGTAACTTTCACAGGGAAACGTGTTGCTGCTACAGTAGTGCAGTACTGTAATTCAGTGCACGTTCAGATTCAACATGTTTGTGAATGTCAGAGTGGAATAAAACATGTATATTTATCAACCTGTAAGGTAACTCAGGGGACTAAATGGGGGAAAAAGTAAATTGCTTCACCACTCAGACACAGCAATAGCAATCAAATAAGCAGTGCAATTTTCGCAAAGCGCTGTGCACTTTAATGTGGGTTGCTTTTATAGGCAACAAAGAAACATTGGCCTAATGAAAGAAGTACATCTGAATTTAAGTTCAGATTAAGTTTAATTTAAGAAGACAGAAGACATGGAGATTACGGCTTACATCTCTTTTAAATTATATATTCAAAATTCAGACACACTGACCACTTTTTGTGCATGAATGCAGGCCATACTTTGTTGGACTTTAGCAGTGAGTAAGTCTTGAAATGCTTCTAATTTACCTTATTTTATGTCTCCTGGTTCCTCGGGGTGGTCCAAATAATCGATCCTGTCCCCCGCCATGAAGGATGCCTCAATTCTCTCATTTCGGTTCAGTTCTGGGCAAGATGTGCGGAGGCATGAACGGAATTACACAAGACCATCCCACACAGTGGTCTTTTATCAAATATATTAGAAATTTTTATTGGATGCTGCATCACTGGAGCTTTGTCCAAGGACAAATTATGTTCACCTTACATGGTGTTTTCTGATTCACCATTTGGTTAAATTAATGAATCAGGTGTGAGTGCAGAATGAAGAAATAAAGGAAGCATAAAACAAATTTATTATTCATTATTTTTACACAGCCCTGTCCCTTTAGCAGGAAAGAGAGTCTGTTGTCTTTCAGAAATAGAGTTTCTGTGAGGCTGATAATTTGACACTGTGGGTCAGAGGAAAGTGTATTTTCACATGAAATCAATTTATTTCTCTAAAAGGTATGTTGTTAACTTCACAAACTGTATGAAATACTGTTTTTTAACAGCTATGCCAGTGCTTATTTAAAGTGACAGCTGCAGAGATATTCTATATTTTTTGGAGGACGTCTATTCCCCAGTGGTAGTAATTTTATGCCTTCATGTTATCTGAGCATCTGTGCAGCTTCAAAACATAAAAAGCTGCAGACTGATCACTCTGCACTGTCGCCATCAAAAACTGATGTCACTTCAGATGTCGATTCAGAGGAAATAATTATAATTTCGCTTTAAACACATCTCCCCAGTCCCACTGACATCACATTTCTCAATTAATCTCTGCTTCGTGGTCTACATTGCAGGGACTAATTAAGGGGCAAGGGTAAAACACAAGTGAGACAAGTAACAAATGAGAAGCACCCATGGCGACCTGCCTTTCCTTCCCATCCTTTCTACTTAACTTGCATCTCTCCCCCTCTCTCTCTCTCTCTCTCCTCCTCCGTCTAGTTCTTTGGTGTGATAATCAGCTGGCTGTATATCACTCGTGTTGAAGATGCCATCAGTGAGTGCAGTTACTACACGGACAGTCTACTGCAGAGAGGAACCAAGAGGCAGGGCCGTGTGGCCAAATGGTTTAAGTGTATGCCAGAGACTGACTGACGGAGACGGAAAACAACAAGCACCATATAATGGACCTGAGCCAACACTTCAGTGTGTTCACCGTTTTCAGATACCAGATTATTTAGGGTTGGACATTAAAGTGTGTTTCGGGGTCCACTCCTCTATCAATTATTAATTACTCTGTTGAAACGCAGCTTTCTAATGGATGAGTGGGAAAGAAGTGCTCATTTAGAAAGGTGCTTTTAGCTGCAATGTGCCTCGAGCCAGTCTCAGGGATAAACACAGGAACCAGTACAACCACTTGCTCTCCTGCTGTCATGCTGTGACATGAATATTGTCTGCTCAGTTGCATCCCTACAAACACAGCTTTGACTCGCTTTCTTGCTTGTGTTTGTATTTTTCTACCAATTAAATGATTACTTGACTTCTTTGAGCGACCGCTGATGAGGTTGTGTTATAAATCTGAAATGCAAAATATTTCAGGCTTTATACATTTTTTTCATCCGTAGAACTGAATATATCCTGTGGTTTGACACTAACAGTTACTTATTTTTAAATTAATCTGACAAGGATATGTTGCAGACAACCTATTCAGCAAAGCCTTAACTTTGACTTTCACCTGCAGCATAAACCAACTGAACTTTTGATCGGTTGATCTTGTTGTGAGAAAGCAGAGAAAAGAAAGTGCAACTTTCATAAAGCATGGCACTGACATGTCAAGAGGATATCTCAGGGTTAGTATTAAGCATAGCAACACTGTCTCCTAGAAATTGTAGTAATATATTACTAATAAATGCAGATCAGTGAGTGAGACACAGAGTTCCCCAAGAACATGAAGAAATGTTTCAAAAGAACAAATCTGCTACAAATTCTTCATAAATAAAAAGAAGCTATTGCAAAGCACACGCAGGACTCTGGATTCAAACCTCCATCTATGTCAAAGTCCTTGACATCTATGTCAAAGTCCTTGACATAGATGGAGGGCTCTGGGTTGCTAATGGTGTTTCACCTCCTTGCAATTGTCACATGTCTGAGTGTACTCGAGAAAATGTTGCTACTCTAGGTAAACCTGCCTCTTAAAACAGGTTTAGCATAATAAAATTCCCAGGAAACAGTGTTGCATTAAATAGCCTGACCATTATACAGCATATTTTATGTCTAGATTTACAGATGTGCACTTGTCCTGATGCAAATGAGTGAAATAAATATAATGTGATACTAAACTTTAGTTTGATGTGACGTTGGAACCTGAGACTAAAGAACAAATCTTTGTTTTTCTTTACCAAAGTCTCTCACCTTGTGTCTTTTTATGTAAGTGCACTGTACATTTTGTATGACTTGGTTATTGCTACATTATATTACTCTGAACATATGTCATGGCTAAATCACATTCACAACCATTTGAAGTTGGTTCTTTTTAGTTCTTGTCTTTATTCAGCCAAGCTTTACAATGTTGGCCGGTTTGCACTTGGGGACAATAAAGGTATTCAGAAATGTGCTCTCGTGACCGCAGATATGAAATCATCCATGTCACATTATTTTTGACTTGTGGTCAGCTAGCCGCAAAAAGGGGTTCATGTATTTAAATGAAGACAAAAAAAAAGAAAAAGAAAAGGAAGGAAAAAGTTTCAACTTAATTGTGGTTTGACCGTAACTTGTGAATCTATCGGTTGGTGGGTTCAAGGTATAACACTGTGTATATTTGTAGGTTAAGGTTTTTTTGTGTGTGTGTGCCATGGTTACTGCCTACTTCTAACAGTAGGATTGCACTCACATAGAATCGTTTTAGTACAATAAGATTTATTCTTTCTGGGTAAACAGTAGTGAGAAATGTTTCATGATGATTTAAAAGGCTTTCTTTTTTTTATTATTCACTTGTGACTCTGCTCAGGTTAATTCATTTGTCTCATTATAGCAGACATAACTACTGGTGACGAATTAAGGGATTATTTTGGGTAATTAATGATTTACAGCAATTTTGATTGAAACCAAAAAACCTCCTCTAAAAATGTATTGATCACATTCATGCAATTTTGTGTATAGACTTGTTTATTTTTACTGTACTATACAATATCTAAACTGAATGTGCCAATGTTGACTATCTAATAGAGATGCATACATGTAAAGTTTTATAGTTGCTTGGTCATTCAGCTCACCTCCCGTGTGTGTTGCCATGTGCCGTACATCATTTGTCAATGCATACAGAACGCATGCATATGTAGGTGGGTGGCCTCATGCTATCACTGCATCATCTGGGTTTAAAAGTAAGTAATCTAGTATGTTTGAACTGCATCAGCTGAGAGGATTATGTTTTCAAAATACAGTTTGAAGGTGGAAAATAAAAGTATTTACTGCTGTGACTTGTGTGGTCTGCTGATTGTATTACTACATACTATAGGTCTTCCTGTTGTTTGGGGGTGGGGTGGCTGTTAAATAAATGATGATTTCATACTATTTGTTTTCTAAATTTGTTATGTAAATGTAGGAAAAGGTGATCATATCAGTATTTTGATTAAAAAAAAACAAACAAACAAACAAACCGGACAATAAAATAGTAGTAGCAGTGACATTTGAACACCAGTGTTACAAACTCTCACTAAAGATTGGATGAAATGTCCAAGAATGTGGTGCATGCAAGAGGACAGTCATACATGAGCATACAAACGCTAATGAATTTAGTCTTTAATATTCCATCAAAGTAAGCAATGTTGTTAAAGATGCATGGAAATGTTGGAAAACCTCAAAATAAGAGTAAATATTTAAATCCAGATACATGTAGTAAAAAAAAAAAAAATGGATAATAGAGTTTATAGTGTAATGTTAGATGCATTAAAGGTAATGAAAAATCTCATAGTTCACATTAAGAACATGAATCAGTCTTTTATCAGCATGTCCAATAATCAGTCTAAGTGAGACTTTGGACATTTAAGCTTGGGGGAAAAAATCTGAATAAATAATTTGAGCATTTGGTTGATTAAAAGTAGGATCTTGCTATTATAAATTTTAATTTCAAACACATTACCATGAAAAGAGTTGGCTTCTTATGCACAGGTGCTCTGGTTAAACAAATCGTCTACCACTGCTTTACACATCAGAGGAGCTTGTGTGGAAAGAGCCCTGGTGATGATAGTAGAGTGTCCAGAGTGGTTTGGTGTTTAGCTCTTCTATTGTCTGTCTTCCTCTAACCCCTGCTGATTGGAGGACTTCCTGCTGATTGGAACCTATTAATATTTTACTTTCAGAAAATCACATTCCTTCCTCAGCAACCTGAAGGGAAAACAGCGTTGTGAACAGCCAGACAGGAGTGTTATGTTTCACCAACAAAATGCTTAAAAAAATGGATAAAATATCTCGGAGATTCCCTATCTTAGGCTTCAAATAGTTCAGGCTTCAATAGTCCCCGTAATGCAGACTTAGTCCTCCCTTTAATTATTGGGAATTGCTATTCATCCCCCTGATTGCAATCGGTGTGCTTTTGCTTTGCAAAGCCAGAATAAAGGCTGATGTGCTGTACATGGGCAGGCAGTGCTGTCACCAGATCACCAGTGAATGGTGTGACTGTTTAGCTGAACCTTGGGAAAAGTTTGATGCATTTATAGTCCAAAAAGCATTCAGCATGTTTGTCCTTGAGAGCGAGGCATGGACCATCCTGCCTCATTAGCAGCCAAATGTGTCCTGATGCAAATTTACAAGTCACCTAGCGTTAAGGTTATGGCCTTCACTTTATGAGAGCTTGGATGTGTTAGAAAAAATAGAAAGTTCAGAGACTTTTTACAAGTTACAAAAAAAAACTGATAAAATTCCTTTCTGAAAAATCTGTTCAAGGTGACTTAAGTGGTGTTCGGTTTAGATTGGTCCTTAATTTGTATCAGCTCAGCTCACATGTTCATATTAATATTCTGTATTGTATTGTGTAATATCTGTAGATAAAGCATCATCATAGTCCAGTAGGGAAAACTACAAACTACTGTTAGTTGTTGATGAAAAGTAAAATGTACATCACACAAACATTGCCTTGTTTAGTCTCACCTGACTGACTGCCAAGCGCCTTTGTAATAGACATTTCGAATGCTTTCAGTACTAAGATTAACAGTCTACAATGAAATCCTACAGAGTAACTAATCAATAGCCAGTTACAGAGTGTATTTTCTAAGTTTAAGATTATCCATTAAACTTCTCGGTGTGGCATTTAAATTCACACTGAGCTTCATCAGAGTTCAGTACAAAAACAATCTTGTTTATCTTTTGCCTATTTTGCAACATCAGTGCTGCCTCTTGTGTATGAGGATAAAGCATGTTTGTGCAAGCAGGGGAGTAGACTTGCAGTTGCAGATTTGCGATTAGAGCTGCTTTCTGTTTTTGTTTGCCTCCGCTATAGTATGGATCGTCACTTGGCTTTGAGCTGATCTGTGTGACCGTCAATAACCTCCCTCTCAGTCTGTCTCTTTTCTTGGACTTTACTTCTTGTTTTTTATCAATTCTCACTGGCACATGCAAGCAGACAGTTGTGCACGGAGACTAGGAGAGTAATGTGTTTTCTGTCAGGTGGAAAGCCTTATATGACCGAACATGACACGGTTATGCCAGCAGACAGTCTGCACCTTATATATCAGATTTATCTTTCACAAGTACTTCATAGTTTTACTGCCTGTTTAAAGTTCCTCTGTGGATTCATGGCGTCTCTTTCTTTGTGTTATCCCAGACTTACTCAGTGATGTTTACGACACTGTAGAGGCCCTGTCATTACGTTATTCTGCTTTATGATGAATTTAATGGTTTGTGACTGTGACTTTCGGCAGCAAGTCTTCCATAACATTTTTGAGCAGACTCCAGAGTGTAAAGCAGTGACTCACTGTTATCTGCCAAGTCTGAATTGAGTGAATCAGGTGTAGTTTGATTATTATCAACAGGTTGAATCCTGCGAACTGGAAATATAAATCACTTCTTACTGTGGAGGAATATACAAAACAGTGTTGGGAACTTATCTATAGTCAACAGTCTGCAGTACTGGCACACCAAGCAGTAAACTGCGAGGACGGTCTCAGCAGCTGTTGTTGTATCACTCTCTTCTAAGTAAAAACAGTAATTTTACCTCACAGAACATAGGAGCTGCTGATCTACCGCTGTGTGACTAACTTCCATCTAACATCTGCTTGTTCTGTTACGCTCTTGTTCCCAAAAGCTAAACAACTAAAGTGGTGTTACATCAGCAACTCCACTTTATTGTGAGGTGGTTTTACTGTTTTTGTCAAAGAACAATTTATAGAGAGTGTAGACCAACAGAACTTCTTCGGTTTCCTGTGATCATATTCTAAATTTAACGTACACTTAACCTGCTAGGGTTTCTAAAGGTGGGCCTTATTTTAGATAACAATGAAAATATTGACCCCAGAATGAGGGTCACACTTGCAGTATATACAAAGAATGTCTGCGTATGCGTTGTGTTGGTCTCACCAATTGCACATTGGTGCTGCTCTTGCAGTGTCATTAATCTTATCTGTCAAACTCAATACACAGAAACAAGCACTCACCAAGATGGCGCACACACACACACACACACACGCACACGGTGCCCAGTCTCCTCCCATCCACTCACCCTCTGGTAATGGACCGTCTGCAAGAAGTTAATGGTCCCGACATTCCTAAATTGTTCAATTAAAAACAAAGTCGGTTCAGATCAGAGTCAGCGAGCTGGTAGTGAAGCACGCTGCACCATGTTTGACATGTTAAAATTGTTATATTTATCGATACACTCTGTGAAATGGGCCAAAAGCACATGACTCATGGCTTTTTGTGCCGTAATGAGGACATTAAATTGTCTTGTTTTTTAATAAAATGAACTGACAGTAAAATCAGGCAAGGTGATGTACTTTCAGTCCACTGAAAGCTAGAGCTGTGTGCTCCAACTAAAATATTTTTCTCATAAGAAACTAGAAATCATGGAACATTTCACAAGCAAATCCACTGATACGATTTAGTTTTGACTATAAAGACAACTTCTACTCTTTTTTTCCCATTTTGTAGCTACACAACGGTGTGGTAGTCTAGTCTGACGTTGACATTTAGCCCAACACAGTGTAACTAAGTCACCTAATGAACACAGCAGATGGAGAGCTGCACCTTTAGAGCCGTGTTTATTCCTGCATTTAGAGTAAATCGTTACTATCCCATTAGACTACTTTTTAAACCTCTGATCTCCTCCAGTGTACCCATGTCTGTGAGCCACATCAGAAACACAATTAATGGACTATTTCCATTAAATGAATGTGTAGTTAACATTCGCACACTCCTCTCAGTGCGGCTGTAGAGAAATTAGATAATTATTCTTTAGTGCGGGCAAACTCCTTTGAATGTATCACCCAAATGAACAAACCATGGCAACATGTGAGACTCATTTATTAGTCTGGTAGTCTGCTGGCATTTACCACCAGTGACAACACTCAATAAGCTAACAACAGTAACAGATTGAGTGGGAAAAGTAGCAACAACAACAACTACAAGGTCCTCTGAGACAACCATGATCTGGATAACATATAAAATTATATAGGTAATCGGTGTGACTGTTCTTCTTTCAGAAACAGGAAACAGGTGACTAGTGTTTATTGGATTTGGACATTTGTTGTTAAATTTCAGTTTTAGGATGGAAATCAAAGCATTAAAAAATGATTAGATTACATTCATACATTCATTCATTCATTCATTCATCTTCTGTACCCGCTTATTCCTGTTAAGGGTCTCTCTCGGGGGTCTGCTGGAGCCTATCCCAGCTGTCATCGGGCGAGGGGCAGGGGTACATCTGGACAGGTTGCCAGTCTATTGCAGGGCTGATTAGATTAGATTAAATTTAAATTTTATATTATGAAATGAAAAATACACAAGCACATTTAATACCCACACACATTTCAGACAGCATCTGCTGCAAACTCACTACTGTCTTTGGTTGTGTTCACTTGTTTTGTAAAGTCCAAAATCCAATCATCTGTATGACTCTGTGGTCTCAGATTTACATGTTGATTTCCTCACCAGCTTCAGACAAGACTCATATTCGTAGGACACATTAATATGTTCCTATTACTGCGAGGGTGAAATTGCTATCTGTGAGGTAATAGCTAACAGTCTGTGCAAATGGTTTCCCTGAAATGCTGTGACAGTCCTCTCTCCCTCTGCTTTTTTTTTATGACAATCACAAAAAGTGGATTGAGCACTGACGTCACAGATTCAGGTCAATTTCTCTGGTAGTTTGTAATCTGTTCGTGTTAACTCGAGTCTGGCCGTGTGCTTTCAGGTTGTCGTGTCATTTGCCGAATTTCTGAGAGTGATAATTTCCTTCCCTGCAAAATCATGGCTTCACTGTAGTTTGACATTTCAAGCTGGCAGTAATTTTAAATTGCTGCCATCTTGGTTTTATCAAAATACAGGCTGATTACATTTTTTTGCTGCAGTTACTTTAAAGGTTAAAATCCCTTTTGCTTTATGCTGGAGGAGGAGCTGCTGGTGGTCTTGGATGTATGGATAGCACAATGTTGAATCCCATTAATATGTTGTCACCAAGTTGTTCTCTTTCAGCGGTTTCAGAAATTGGGTCCCATTTTCGGCTCAAGACAGTACAATGCTAATGGGGTCCGACGCATGGCAAAGTTCATGAAGACCATGGTGCACAGCAGCAGCTCATAAATTGTTGAAGATAATGGCGGTCAATAAGAATTACAGGGGGCTTACGACCCCAGAGAAGCCACTTGAAGTTTAAGCCCAGGTATTATTGTTCAGTAGCTTCTGTCATCTTTCACTGGTTTTGTTAGATCTGCTTGGTAGCCAAAATGAAGTATGTTCATTTCACTTCACACTAACTGTGATAATAACTCTATGAGCTAAAAGAAATACAGAATGATTACTAATGTATCCTTAGTAGTATTTTGTCTGCATGGTGTTACATAATTGAAACAAGATATAGATTTGACCAGGAAGCTCTACAATAATGATTAGAAAGGGCAGCCTACAAAAGCACCACATGTGGCCATGAAGTCATCCATTAAAATGTTATAATGTCATGTGAGCTGGAAACAGAAAAGCAGCACTTCATTTCCAGACTGGCTTGCACACGCAGTGCTTCACAGAGGAGTCACGTGTGACAAAGAACAGTAGCTGAACTCAGTTTTCCGTGAAGAGGCTCAAAATCTCCATCTGCAACATTTGGAAGATCTAAATGTGACAGCTATATGTTTAAAGCTTCAGTGTAAGCTGACAGCACAAGACAACACCTCCTAGCAGGCTCACCATGCAATGATAACCAGTTAGCCTGCATACAGAGAGAAAATTATGGTTGAATGTGGGGGTGCAAGAGAACAGATCTGCATATGTTTGTGTAGAAAAGTGCATAATTAAAGTACCTAAATGTGAATCCAGTTGCAAAGCCACGCAAATGAATATATTTGGAACTTGACAGGTGGTGATAATTATTTGATCAGGCTGATGTGTGGGAAGTTTTGGTTCACACGTTTTTCTTCTTTCAGTGTCACAAATCTTTGGCTGTTATTTTAATTTTGTGGTGCGTCTTAAAACAATTGTGTTGTTGGAGAAAACTCTCTAGTACCTAAGATGTGAGTGATCATGGTGTAATACTTGGGCTTTGGGATCCCTGCTCCTCTGTCACTGCGTTTTCCATCTTCGTAGCTGTGGAAAGGTGTTGGCACGAAGGTGAGTACAGTGTGTGAGCAACAGGATATCAGCGATGCAAATACAAAGATACAAATAATACAATACCAGTTATTCAGGGCATGACCAAGTGCACATCAGACATATTGTCTCTCTTTTAAAACACTGATAACTGATTCATTGCACGTGTTTTAGAAAACCTATCAACACACATGCTCATCAATAATGCATCTTACTTCTTAGTATGCTGCCCTTAATGTAAGGACCCTCAGCAAACATGAAAGTCTTGCAAGCTATTTTTTTGATTGACAGGTAATGACAGACTAGTAGGTGGGGAAAGAAATGTAATAAATAAATATTTTCCAGTTTTCTTGCTTTGCTTCACCTATAGTCACCGGTCTAAAACTATTCAAACCAACAACAGTTATCATTCATTCATTCGTCTTCTGTAACCGCTTGTGCTGTGAGGGGTCGTTTTTTGGGCTGGAGTCTACCCTAGCTGTCTGCGGGTGAGAAGCAAGAGTTATCATTTCAGCTGGAGTAAGTGGATAGGTGAAAAGCACACACACACAAGCGCACACGTACGCACACACACGCACACACACAGGCATACGGAGGACACAAACACACACACACACACACAAACAGTTGAGGAACAACTCAAAAAAATGTTTTAGAGGCAACAAGGGGGACCTGGACAATACTACATATGTTATGCCTGATCAGTGTACACCAAAGTGGGTTACCAGATATTTACAGTGTAATTTCTGCTTTGAAGGGCACCAAGGCCTTGCAGTCATCTTTCATCACCACCTCTATCAATAATGTATCTGTCCTTCTATCTGACTTATTTGTTCATCCCTGATATATCTTGCATGGTTGATTTAGAAATAATCTTTCCAAAGTGTTTCCTGCATCCTATTATTCTTGATTTAAGGTCTGTATAGCTGTTAACCTACCTACCTAACCTAAGACTTAATGTTTCTGAAGTTCTGTAGTGCTTGTGAAAGTTATCCATCTCTGGTCTTGATGATTTCAAACTTGAGAAATCAATACTGACTTGACTGCAATGCTCACTTTCTCGTTTTACCTTCTTGCACCGTGGTGTAACTTGTGCTTCAAATTTATCGGCACGTATTTTAGTTGTTAGAAGTTACATCTTGTTAACATGGAAACATAAAGAGAAACTACAAAGTTCTTATCCTTGAAGGTTGAGTGTGATTAGTGTCCCGTGGTGCTCTACCTGTGAGAACCCAGACTTTGACACACCAAAATAAAATAGTGCCTAATGAGCTACACACGGGCACATTAAAAAGCTTATCATTAACATGCAGAAAAAGATCGAAAGGTCAGGTATTCAGCTGCCTTGCTGAATGTTTGTCTCAAATGAGTCTACTGAAGACCAATTACCTCTCTGCCTTTGACTCAGTCCCTCTTCTTACTTTAATTTTCTAAGTGTGGCTTTGACCTTTGTTAGAAAATGATGGTGAGTCAGAAAAACATCCAGGGCCTGTAACAAAGACATCATTAAATCTCTACGGAGAAACGAGAGAATGAATGAGTCAAACTGTGTCAATATGCAGTGAGCACTGGCATTAGCTTCATCACAAATGCATCATAGAGGTTCACAGGCAGCGTGAGGAATACGCTAAACACTTTCTGGAGCTGGAACGCACAGAGAATAAGAATCAGAATTAATCCTTCAGTGAAATAGTTTTATTGCTGTTGCTCCCATAACGTAACAGTTGCTGCTATGCTTTTAGAGAGGATGACATGTCAACACATTTTCCATGCACAACGGGTGTCATCTGAATGTCCCAAGCCAAAGTGTATCTGATCCCTTCAATGGATACGAGTAATAATAGCGATGATAAAAGTATTGTTTTTATTACAGTAATTTGATGCACTGTGGCACACAAAAAGCAAATACATCTGAAGTATTAGCTGTAATCAGAGAAAAGAAAAAGATCATATCAGTTATCAATATCTGGGACATGTTTCAACAACATTTTTTGACACCTGAGAAAAGCAGACAGCAATCTGATTATTAGTTGATCTATGTCATTTCTGTGTCTGTTTCATCCAAACTCACACCTCAATCCTGGTCCATTGGTTTGTCTTGTCTCAGTTAGTGCTGCCATCTGAATCGCCTGCAACTAAAAATAGTCAGTGTTATGTTACACTGCTAAACTAATCTCTAGTTAATGAAGCATACCGTAGCATTTAGTACAATATCAGAGACACAGTGTTGCTGATTCCAGGGAAGAAACGGTAATGTGGCAGCCCACTACTCTGTGAATGGATAGATTCAAATGCAAAGAAGAACTTCAGTAAAATTATAATTATTATTCTTAGCTACTCTTTGGTTCAATGTGCATATACATTGGGTATCATATTTACTACATTTCAGATCTTCCATGGCTGCACTGGGGCAGTGCTGTAGTATGATATCCAAAAAAGAAACATTTTAAGAAACTTATGTCCTGTGCTTATTTTTTTGTGGATATACCATGACCAGGACAACTGAGGACCTTCATGTGCAGTAGTACAATCTTTGTGTTCAGTCTTGCTTCTAAAGAGCTCTAGTAACATGTGTTTATACTGTAGTATAATGCACAGTGTAAACACACCAGACACTGACTTATTCAGCGGTGACACCTGATAGCACTCTCTTATTAACAGCTTTAATTTACTTTCCTTTTTTTTTTTTATTGTAGACTTGTCTGACAGCTGGGGACACAAACCATAAATCACTACTGAAACAAGGTGTCAGAGTCCGTGTTTCTGTTGCATTAAGACGCACTTTAATGTCGGCCTGAGTGAATGGATGGAAGTGTGGGGTGGTGTGTTAAGGATCTGTCATGCTGGCATATAATGTTTACATGGTGGCTGTCCTGGTCTCAGTTCTGCTACATGTGGGCCCCCCGCTGGTATGTTATTGTCTATCCACACTGAAATACTGGACCGTAATCCTCACGTTCAAACAACACAACCCATGTAAGGAATTTCTGGTATTATTCAAAAGCCTAACAAAAAGTGACACAAAGGAGAAGAAATGAAGTATGAAATAAAGCTGTACAATTATAAAGTAATATAAAATAATCAATAAACACTAATTACTGTTTTATGAAAGTTTCTGTTTTTCTTTATGTACTTTTGGAAGCATATAAATTCTTGTCCAGTCTGGTTGACTCAGGATATGTGGGTCAGGTCTAAGCTGGATGTCTGCTGTCATCTCTAGGTCAGGGACTGCAAGTGCAAATGTGTTTAATTCTAACCACAGAAAAGGAGACATTCTGGCTTGTTGGTGATTTAAGATAATACAACTGCCTTGTGCTTTCTCCCGTTTCAGTCTTCTAAACTTGACAATATTAATTTAAACTGATGATGAAATAACCTCAGCAATCAGTTCTTTGGTCGTTTCTATGTTTTGCTTTATGTCCAGTAGGGGGCAGCAGAGCTCTATAATGTACAGGGACAGACTCCATTGTGCGCCTCTCAACACTGTGTTGCCATGTCCGTCTGACATAGGCGACTTTGCAAATTGTGCAGCTCTCATTTCCTACCGTCAATTTCCTTTCACATATTAACGCATTTTTATTTTATTTCCTTTCTTCTACTTGGGCTTATGCTTGCTTCCTTGCCTTTTTTTTTTTTTTTTTTTTTTTTAGCTATTTCTTGGTCAGAGAAGTACATTAATACATACATAAAGCCCACCCGAGAGTATTTATTATAAATGCTGGCTTAATCTGTAGGCGATTTTAACAGGCACATTAAAAAGAGAGACTGTAAAAAGACCATTCTGACTGGTATTCGGGGACATTTGATGGTTGGCATTGCTTGTTTCTCTCGCGATATATGGCAACCCATGGACCAGCTTTCTACTGTCAGCCCGTCAGAACACAGACTGGAAGTCCTCCGTATGTCTACATGTCACCCGCGAAAATGTTCAGAACCGAAAAACTAAAAGCTTTGGTCAATGACCGACTGAAAGCGGCCGCTGAGGAAATATTCAGCCTCTTTGAAAACACTATTAAAGAGTACGAGGAGGAAGTTTTCCGTTCAAAGCAAGAGGCGGAGCAGCAGCAGCAGCGAAGCCTGGCAGGGTGGAAAGGTAACCTCAGAAAACAGCTTATACTGACATATTAATTAGTAGAAATAAGATGCACTCAAGCCTCCAGTCTTATGTGACAGTCCCTTCATACTTAACCAGTTACACAGGAGAAAGTAAATAGCGCCATTTTGCATCAGTTAAAGAGGGAGTGGGATGCAAAATGGCTGTCACTGCCAAAGTGTGGCACTAAAAACCAAACTCTCCATGAGGAGGATGACAACGCGTTTCACCTCTTGGCTTCATCTCGTTATTACCTTCTACAGCTTGGAGAGAAATACGAATAAATGCAGTGTGAAAAGGAAGGAAAAGGAAAGACTTTAACACAGGGCATCTACTGCTGATGATGGTGAATTTCCCTTTACTATTTGCATTCTCAAAAACAGAAATGCAACATCTTCATTTATACAGGATAACGAAGAGCATTAATATGAGTCATATAAAATTACAGTATATAATATAAAATTATAAACCAGACTGGTGTTCTGGTTTATCTTAGACTTATGCTACGTATAGCTAATGAGCAGATTTAAAAAGAAATCCCATCAGTCTACTCTCACTAATCTGTACTAACAAAGTTAAAAAGCTGATTGAGTTCCTGAGTACCTTCATTTATTGAGTAATCAGACCTTTAAGTCTATACTTTGTTGAAGTCTTACACAAACTACAGTTTTTCATAGTTAGTTTTAATTAAGTTGGCAAAATCTTTTCAGTTCAGAGATTTGTGTATGCTGGGGCACATTTCAATACCAACTTACTTCTCTGATAAATATACATGCAAAACCTTAATTATTGTTATTTGTTGAAGCTAAAACTTCTGCTTATTTTTTGCTGTATGATACTCTCCAGCCCCTCTGCAGCTCTTTGTCCAGGAAGTGGATATTCCTGCTAAGCAGGTTCACTGTGAGAAGAAGGCTGACCTGTGTGAGGATGGTAATGATTTACTGCACATTAAAGAAGAACAGGAAGTAGAACTGTGGACGGAGGAGTCAGGTGAAAAGCAGGAGGAGGCTGACATCAAAGACGCCATGTTTAATATCATTTACGTGCAGAGGAGTGATGACGATGGTAAACATTCACCACATCAGAGTCAAATAACTGATAAAAAAGAGGGAGGCCCCTTTTCTAGCTGCTCATTCCAACCAGTCAAAGAAGGCTTTGGTGCATCTGAGCCAAACAGTGAATGTCAGATGAGTGAAGCAAGCGATGATGAATGGAGAAACAGTGGTGGAGGACGTCATTCAGCTGTTAAGATGAAAAAAACACAGAAAACTGGCGAGACAGCAGACAGGCCGTACACCTGCAGCATTTGTAAAAAGAATTTCAGGATTAAATCAATTTTGACTCGTCACATGAAGACGCACACAGGCGAGAAACCCTACGGTTGTAGTGTTTGTGGTAAAAGCTTCATCCAGCGCTCTTATCTGCAAACTCACATGAACTCTCACTCTGGACAGAAACCATACACGTGTAGTTTTTGTGGCAGAGGCTTCACGCAGGTTGGAAACATGAACGCCCATATACGGATTCACAAAGGAGAAAAACCGCACAGCTGTACTGACTGTGGTAAAAGCTTCAGAGAGAAAGCTGACCTAATCAAGCACACCATAATTCACACCGGTGAGAAACCATACAGCTGTACTGTGTGTGATATGAAATTCAGCGCCCAGTCAAATCTAACTCGTCACATGAAGACTCACTCTGGGGAGAGGCCATACAACTGCTCTGCCTGTGGAAAAAGATTCATCCGACGTTCTCATTTAATCAGTCACATGAAGACTCACACAGAAGAGATGCTCCACACTTGAGACACTATTGTAGTAGCTCTATGGTGTATATTTGATAATATCCTCAGACATTAGATGTCATATTAGAATCTAATATGACAGATTCTAATATTTAGATATGGTTTCCATATCTAATTATTAGATATGGTTTATCTAATAATTAGATAACCATAAATTAATCAAATCTCATAAGTTACTGAGTTGTTGCTATTGTAGAATATATCATATAACTGTAAAAGTGTTTATTTTTCTAATTTTTTAATCTGTTTAAATCAAGTCAAATAAGGTACAGAAATAAACCTTTCTTACCAGTAAACAAGTGGCTGACCCGTCCTTCAGCCTTTTCCAGTTGTTGGACCATAACCCATCATGTTTTAAAGTAATGATCCCTGAGTTTATTATGTGCATTATAAAGAGGGTCTGCAACAGTGAAAGTGGAGAAAGGTGATCTCGCTGTTCAGAAGCAGATGACTCGCATTAAATTTCATATGACATGGTCCTATTAAAGTTAGTCTTAAAGACAGATAGCATGGTTAGAATTCTTGAAGATCTCTGAAAGCTTGGCATGAAAATCTCCACCCACAGCACCTGAGATGCTTTATTATTTATTTAACATTAGTGAAATATCACACACAACAACCTGGAAATGGAATAATTTCTAATGCTCTTGCCAGGTTGTACTAATATTTAGTTAGGGCACTGAGTGCTGTTGAACTATGCTTGTTATTTGTGTACTTTTTTTTACATTGTATATATATTCTGCAATTTTACAATTAGTTGAGGAAAAGAAACATTCAAAAGCTGAGTATGAAAAAGTCAAATCAAGTGTCCAACAAGGTTTCAGAAATGATAACTGCTTCATTACATGAATGAAAACAGGCCTGTGGCTTGAACAAAATAATATATTTTTTAGTATATTCTACTGACAATTGACAGTTGATTATCTGGCTGAACAATGAACACACCTACACTAACAATATATTTTGAATTTCTCTAATACAGATTTAACATAATACATTTTGAATTAATATCATTTTCATTTGATACAGTTTGTAGTTGTATGAATAATAGACTACTACAGTATTGTGTTTAAATTTTAAATTAAACTTATACAATGATTATATAGAATGCCTGTAAACATTTTCAGCTATTGTAGTCATACATCTAAAACAAGCCCAAAACAAAGACATCTGGATTAGTTTTGTTGACGTTTCACCACCTCAGTTTTAAATGACTGTTGGGAAGTATAGGTTCCCAGAACATCTACCCTCAAATAAGCCTTTGTAGCTTCGTCGAGAAGCGGTGATGTCGGGTTATTCAGGTCACGATGTTTACCAACAGGTGGCAACCATTTACTACAACATTAGGCAGCATCACTTCCGGTTCTTAAAAAAACGGGAGTTTAGCGGAACTCTTGTGACGTAGTTTCCGTTCCGCGAAGCTGAAACTTTGGCGCCCCAGACTTTTAAACAAACACTATTGGGGACATCAGAAATATCATCGAGAGGATGACTCCTAACACAGAGCCTGTAGAGTAGTTTATGTCATTGAGAGGTAACGTTGACTGCCGCTGTTAGGTTAGTCGATTATCTGTTCGTTGAGATGCAGAGTAGTTCAAATCTAAACATAACGAGCTGTTTTCAGGTCGCTGTAACGTTAGCTGAGGTTAGCCTTCCTTTGATAACGCCGCCAGAGGTAACCCAGATCCAGGCTGCTGTTTAATCAGTCACTATGAACAGGACCAAGGTGAAGAATACCAAGGTGAGTACTTATAGTAAAGATATAACCGTGAACTATGACACCTGTCATTGATTATTACTGGTGTATCAGTCGACTATAAGTAACCCAGCTGTGTTTGTCTGGGTTAATTTCTTTAGCAGACTAGTTCACAGATCACATTTACTGACACATATTCTCACAGATACAATGGATTTGCCAGATGCTTGGTGCAATGGACCTCAATCTAATCAAAACCGTATCTAAAAAGTCTGCATTTAAATAAAGAAGGAAGTGTATTAAATAAAGCTAGATACTGTACTGTTATGGTTTTATTGCTCTATGTGACTCTTTTATTTCTTTACAGCCTAAAATGTTCCGTGTAATTGCTGACATTTGAAACGAGATGTTGTATAACTACATACAAATGGCACCTGTGAAGTTTTTTTTTTTGCTCTTGTGGTTTGTGGCAGGTGTGTGGAGGGCAGAGGAACATCTCTTCCTTCTTTTCCTCCCAAAACCAGAAGGTAAAGCAAAAACTAGTTTGTGTGTTTTTTTTGTTTTGTTTTGTTTTAAACTGTATTTATGCCTTGAAACGGTCTGTCAGAATATAATATAATATAATTCTTATTATTGATGTATTTATTTATAATTTAGACAGAGGTAATAATTTGTAATTCAGAGATTATGGTTAAGCTAATATTTCAGTGCATTTCAGCACGTTAAAAAACAAGAAATTGTTTTTTGTGTGGTGCTTTTCTTCTGAACGTATTTCAGAGTAAGATAAATGTGTAAAACTGCAACGTTATGTTCCTCTTCTTCTGTTATGTGCAGCTGCCTTTCTCCATTAACTCCATTAATATATTTGTGTATTAAAATATTATATTTGCCTGCGTATCTCGTAGGACTTGTCATCTTCTACAAAAGTATCCATCGCTGGCAATGTACTCAACAAGGCTGAACATCACTTTAAAGCTGGTGACGACTCTCTATTCAGACCCCTTTCACCATCAAGGAGCATCCTTGGAAACCTTGAAAACCTTCCCGCCTCACCAGATCTTGTCGTCTCTGTGCCTGAAACTCCCAACAGTCAGATCAGGCATACTTGCTCCTCTTCCTTCAGAGAGGTAGGACGACTGAGTCCAGGGCCTAGCAGAGATGAGGCATGTCTGGCAAAGCTGGGCCAAATGTCCCCAGTCTGTCGCAGTCCCCTCTCCAAAGAGAAGAGCCAACAGAGAGCAGTGACTGAAGATGGAGGAAGGACAAAGTGGCGAAATGGGTGTTCTGGCAAAAGACTCTTCAGTCCTCCTGAAGAATCCAGCAATGCCAAGAGACAAAGAACTGCCAGTCAATTTCAGCCAAGTGCTGCGATCAGCCCCAAAGGCTGCAGCATAAAAGTAGTAAATCCTGTGTCTGGTCCTCGTATCTCCAGTGACCTATCAGCCGGCCACCCCGAGAAGCAGCTGGGTCACAATCGAGGTGCGGAAGTGATTTCTAATGACAGCAGAAATGTAACGTTGTCTGTTTCTCGACACTCTTTGGGGGAACAGAAAAAAGCTTCAGGCTTTACTGTTATAACAGAGCAGAAAGTGACTGATGTGAAAACCAGCGTACACACTAGTGTGGAGACTTACTCTCGTGCTGACAGTGTGCATAAACCCAGTGCACAAGCTGTCACGTCTGTATCAGAGAGAGAGTTTGTCCTAAATGTGGACGAGGCTACAAGAACACCATGGACAGATGGAGACAGAGGCAAAGAAACATCATCAAATCAGGAGCAAGCTGGAGGTACTGTTGTTAGATGCCACATACTATATTTCTTATATAATTAATATAATATAATACAAAATTAAAAATATAATATAAAATATTGGCATTGGAATAAGCTTTAAAAATGCAGTAGTCGTTAGCCTAGAATGTCAGAGCTTCTCTGCTCTGCTTAAACACATTCCTCAGTTAACATGGAATTCAAAATTATTTTTTGTACTTATCCTCTAGTAGTCTCTTTGTGGTGGGTCCAAAGTGAAACATTATATAATTTCCCAGTAATGTAGTCCATAAAGACCATGCCAGACATGACGTTGACTCTAGTTTACCACATATCTGTGCTAATGTCCCTTTTCATGTTGTAATACAGGATTGACATCTGCAGGTCTCCCAGCAGAAGAGATGTTGGATGAAAGCTGGTTTGCAGAGCAGATGGATCATAATGAAGGACTTGTGACAGAGGATAAGTCCAGAAAGCCCCAGTGAGAAACACACTAACACACTGTCTTATTGTATGTCACTGCATAGTTTGTGAGTAGAGAGAAAAACCATGAATCAAAAGTGAAGAAGAAGCCCCTGACACAATGCGCGTGTACATTTCAGATTATAGATATTTAAACGGCACATTCAATTTGAAATGGCGTGCTGTACATCTCACAGAGTGTAGTCAGTATTAATGTAAACCTGCTCAATTAAAGCTGACATCAGCACTTTGATTCAGTGTCTATAGTATGGAATATATGTAAATAGTGTAGGAACCTTAAAAATATGAGGGCGTCCACATAACCACATGACACCTGGTATGCATTGACTTTCTCTCCACTGAACCGGATTTGTGTTGGCAGTCACTGACCACTTCACTCTGTATGCACAAGCATTCTCACCCAAGGATCACCGAGCCATAACGGTTGCAAGAACCATACATTATGGCATACACTCTGACCAGGGAAGGGACCTTGAAAGTTGGCTGGTGAAAGAATTGTTGACAATGTTGGGTGTGAACAAAACAAGAACTTTGCCATGCCACCCACAAGGTGACCCACAACCGGAGAGATTTAACAGAGCTCTGTTGAATATGCTAGGAACACTGGAGCCAAGTCAAAAGCCAGCTGATACCAAGAATGCCCACCTTGTACACACACACAACTTCATACCAAATAACGCTTCCGGCTATTCAGGAGAACTACCATGGAACACTACCAGGAGTGTTCATATATAACAAGCCTTGGCTGCAAATGTGTAACTTTAAGTGAAGTGTTTGACTTGTGTCTGTCAGTCTCATCTATGGGCAGATCATCCTCTTGGTTAAAGAAATTAGCTTTTTTTATACTGGAATAGATGAATAAGTTGGATTTTTCTCTCCATCTTTACAGTAAGGTTCCAGACCATGTGATCCTTTCTGGAGGCCTCAACAATCGCTATTGGGTTGTGGATATTGAAGAGAGACCTGGCCACAAAACACTGATCATCTCATGCTCCAAGTCTCTACATCCAACAGAAACTTGTGTTCTCAAAGATGGATGGTACGGCTGCTCAACTGATATTTTATTTTCATTCTTTAGATGTATCTAAAGATGTATCACGTTTCCCCAGTTCGCAGACTCAGAAGAAATGCTAAGATTGGCAATTGAGCTTGTATTGCATTCAATAAACAAAGAGTCCACTATTTTAGATGATGAAAAATCACAATAGGTGGAGAATGCATTGTGCCTATTTCTAATGGCTCCTTCAATAGGTTGCCATTTCTGATTTGCGTGTGGGTGGGTGATTACAGATTCCTAAATGATGATGATGGTCAAGGACTAAATTTATTGGATTTTTACCCCATCATGCATACAGAATAAGCACCTCTCTAAAAAGTATTCTTTCCTTGGGTGGTTCCAGGGAGATGACGCCTGTCTGTCGTGGCGATGTGGTACATCTGGAGGGCCACTCTGATGGCGGATCCTGGTTGGTGGACAGGGAGCAAGGCTTCCTGGTTTTGCTACCTGATAGCCTCATCTCAGGTACCAGCATCTCAAGCTCCATCCGCTGCATGAGGCGTGCAGTACTGGGGGATCTGTTCAAGGTAAAGGAAAAAAAAAGACTCACACCTTTGTTTAAAGGCATTGCACTGTGCAGTGTTGATCTGAATTCTCATACCTGAATAACACTATACTATACTCTGTACCTCCCCCTGGTTCTGCAGAGTTTTGATGGTGGCTCCAAGCAAATGCTGAACGGCACCATGGTCCATGAAGTCTTTCAGAGAGCAGCTACAGCCAAAGATTTTTCTTTGGAGAACTTGTCCAAGCTGGCGGACGAGGCACTGCACAGTCCCCGGTACCTGGGAGACATGTAAGTGGTTGGATTTCTGCCAGGTGATGCAGAAATGTTACAAACAGTTGTTTGAGCAAAGCACTAAAGATTGTAAGACAAAATGATAAGAAAGCTCAGCAAAGTTAGATGCAAATTATAGGAGCTGATGCCAAGAATGCCCAAGTGTTAACAGTGTGTTCATGTGATGCAAGAATAATCGTGAACAATCAAAACACCAGCTCAGAAAGTAGGTGATGGTTTTTGTTCACAACTTGCTGAGATCATGGAGAAACAAACTAAACCAGACTTTGCAAATTTTATAGTGCAAGTGGCTTGTCCCATCACACTATGAGCAAGTAGAGGCTGTGATTAACACACATACTTTTAAAATGAACCAAGTGTCTGTTTTCGTCTGATGTTACTGATTCTGTTCCATGTGTGTTTCATAGGTACAGTTTGGGTGTGAGTCAGGAAGAGATGAAACAGGAACTTCATGATTACCTGCCCTCACTGGAGCTCTGGGCAAAGGACTACCTCAACTCCCCAACACCAAAAGCCATCAGCCTTAAAATGTATGTACCCACACATAAAACCTTAGCTCTACAGGGATTTATTAGTGTGAGGGTTAATCACAGTTTAAGCGGTAACTACCTAAAGCCAGTCAAAAAAGTGTTGCTTTCCTTGTCTCTGTCTCCATGACCACAGCCCTAGCAACAGCAGAGCTCCAAGCAGGGGCCAGGACTCGGCAGCTGTTGTCACGGTAGCAGAGCTGGCAGATATAGAAGAGAACGTCTGGGCCCCAAGATTTGGTCTGAAAGGGAAAATTGATGTGACGGCGCGGGTTCGAATCCAAAGACCACGAAATGGCGGCCACCGAATTCCAGAGGAAAAGACTGTCCCCCTCGAGCTGAAAACTGGAAGAGAGTCAAACTCGATAGAACATCGTAGTCAGGTTGGTAAGCAGCTGCTCAACTGGGCAGAGAGACACATGTGGGCTAGTGGAGTAAGGGGACATGTCACTTTTAACCAGGTCTGCTTACGTTTCTGTGTGTAGGTGATTCTGTACACTCTGATGAGCTTGGAGAGATACAATCCTGAAGCTGGATTCCTTCTTTACCTCAAGACTGGCAACATGCACCCAGTAGTGGCCAGCCACATGGACCGCAGAGGTACAGTATGCCCACATGTGCTGAACCAACCTGCCCAACATCAGGCTTCAATCATGTATCCATCTTGATTTATACAATTAATTAAAACATTAAGTTTGCTCCCCTACAAGATATAGAATATATTTCAAAAGAACAGCATTACTGAAATCTATCCTTTTACGACTACATTAACACGTTCCACATCAGCCTTTCGCATTTAATGTTATTAAAACTTAATTTTTACGCAGAGCTGTTGAAGCTGAGGAACACTTTGGTTCATCACATTCACAACTGTGTGGAGAAAGAGGCCGAGCGGAGCCACCTCTCCAGACTCCCCGACATCCTGACAAACAGACAAACATGCCAGTACTGTCCTCAGAAGAGAAACTGTGCTTTATATGAGAGGTAAATCTTTTAAAAGTCACTTCTAGACAGTGAGTTATCCACTCCTCCTTTTCATCTGTCTTAACTTGTGGCCTCACTTTCCATTCAGGGCGTTGCATACCGGCTCCTCAGACGTCAGTGAGGATGTTGTGCAGGACTTTCTGGAGCAAGAGACGGGTCACCTCACTCTGCCACATCTGGACTATTTTTCGCATTGGCTGCTGCTCTGCTGCCTGGAGGCGACCACCATGGAGGCCAAGAACAGTCGAAAGCGTGTATGGCTTCAGACCGTCGGCGAAAGGTACGAAACTAGACTCCCAAACTCAAACACTTATAGTCTTGTTGATCTTGCCTAAGTTACTGGATAGAATCAAGTTTTAATCCCATCTTTTTAATTTACTCTGACTTGTGTTTCCAGTGAAAAGAATGGGAGCTGTGTGGGGAATCTGCAGCTCAGCGGCCCAGTCATTGTGCAGTCTGAAGGCGTTTACCTCCATCACTTCAAGTGCAGTGGTGTTGCATCGCAGCAGGGTTCAAACAACAGCGGTTTGGCCAGCGGGGATCGCATTGTCCTTAGTGACCAGGAAGGTCGCTTTGTTGGCTTGGCAACAGGTTACCTTTCTGAGGTCAGCAGGGCATCGATCAGCTGCACACTGGACAGGTGAAAACAAATTTACACAAACGTGCTGTTTGAGTAGTCCAACAACTGAAGGACAGTGGACTTTGGACTCCCGCGTTGAAGCTGCCTGTTTTGTGTTGTGTGTTTACTAGGGACCTGTCAAAGTTCAGTGGTGTGTTGTTCCGACTAGACGGTGATGAAGGTGTGGTGGGCCTCAGCACTCACCTCGTCAATCTCTCCAAACTAATGGAAAACTGTCAGGACAGGTAGACACAGCAGCGTCACACACAGATTAGGATCTGAACAGGCCAATGCATAATATACCAACAAAAGGCGATGCATGAAAAAGTATAATGTGTTATGAAAACATCTCTCTGTGCAGTGATCATCTGAGGGAGCTGGTTGTTGACCTTCGCCCTCCTGAGTTCATCTCCAACCTCAGTTCAGTTCTGCCCAGAGAGGCCAAGGACACCGTGGCCATCATCCTCAAAGGTGGCCAAGCTGTGCACAATGTTACAAATGAGCAAAAAAATATTTTTTTCTAAATGAATCATTGAAAGTTTCCACAGAGTCTCAGTGAAGACATCCCATCAGTTGTGTATGTTAGTTTTGTCTGTGTGTGTTTCATGTAGGTCTCAATAAACCCCAGAAGCAGGCCATGAAGAAGGTGTTGTTATCTAAAGACTATACACTCATCGTTGGCATGCCGGGGACAGGCAAAACCACAACCATCTGCACCCTGGTAACCCTCAAACCATTATCCATGAATTGGCACACCTGTGTGCTGTAAAATTAGAAGTCTGCTCCTCCCTCTTCTCTCATGTGGTCATCAGTCTTTCCTTTGTGTTCTTGCTCTTCCTCGCCTATCATCTTAGGTTCGTATCCTACATGCATGTGGGTTCAGTGTATTGCTGACCAGCTACACCCACTCTGCTGTCGACAACATCCTGCTGAAGCTCAAACGTTTCCGTGTTGGTTTTCTCCGTCTGGGAAAAGGACAGAAGGTGAGCTACAGCTGACAACTTTTATTTAGTGTTTGAAAAAGAGCGATTTTAAGCACAAATCACAGTCACAATTTGTTGAAGTTTTACAGTAAGAAATAGAAATAGTTGAGGTATCTGTATTTTCTTTAAATACTGAAGGAACAGTTAAGCCAAAAAAATAAACATTTAAAGATACAAAAATGTAAATGTCTTGTTTTTCTGCCACCCCCTCCAGGTTCATCCAGACATCCTCCCATACACAGAGGAAAGTGTGAGGAAGACGGGGGTCCACACTCTGTCAGACCTGGAGCAACTTTATAGCAAAGAGGTGAGGAGTTTGTGGAATATTATAGTCACAGCATGTCTCAGTTAGTTTCACTAGTAGGCATTGTCACCTACAACAAAACTGGTATATGTCAGATTAAATAAGTTTGACCTTCTGCCTTTTTCTAGCTGGTCGTGGCAACCACCTGCATGGGCATCAAGCATCCCATTTTCACCCGACGGCGCTTTGATTTCTGCATCATAGATGAAGCGTCACAGATCAGCCAGCCTATCTGTCTGGGGCCGCTGTTCTACGCCAAGAGATTTGTCCTGGTTGGAGACCATCAACAACTGCCACCAATAGTACAAAACAAAGAAGCCAGGTTCAGTATCTGAGTTTTCAAATGGGATGTACTGTATGTTGGTCATGTTTTTACTGAAAACAACATTTAGCCTTATTGTAGCTGTCACTCATGATCAGTCCAGATCCTTAGCATTACAATGACAGTCCCCAGGATTTCTGTTGCTGTTAATTTGGGGACAGCTGTAACAGCAAATGTGGTTTAATACTTACAAACTACTGCTGTTTCGGGTTCGACTGAGAATTGTGCAGCTCTTCATCTAACAGTTCACTGTGGACGTTTCTTTTAGTTCTCTGTTTTACTGGCTGCAATATTTTAAACTGACCTGCCGTTGAAAAGTGGCGTAATGACCACCTTTATGTTTGATTTATGATGGGAGTAATTGTGTACTCATTGTCAAATCACACTGCATTTATGGTACTCTAAAATAAAAGATGTTTTGCCAATTAAATTCTGTTAAAGCTGCAGCAGGAAAATGTTTACATTAGCTGCAATCTCTGAAGCCATCATCTATTGTCTGATAACAATTTAGCATTTTGCACTCATATCCAGCTGTATGTTGATAGAGATTACAGAAGCAGTAACTTAATGTTGATTTTTTTTTTCCCCCTATTATTTGTCACCACAGACACCCATAATGCAGATATGTAAAATATACTGCCGTACTGTGCACCCTAAGCTCATTGAGTGACTTATATTTATGGAAATTGAAAATTTCAACCGTGCCACTTTAAAAAGTGAAGATTCAGATATATGTTTTTGTCTTTCAGGTCACTTGGGATGGATGAAAGTCTGTTTAAGCGACTAGAGCTCCACAGTGAGGCAGTGGTCCAACTCAACGTACAGTACAGAATGAACAGGTAAATCTACCTACCCACATGAATGTAAGAGCCAGTAGTCTGGTTTTATGGATTATCAGCTCATCATTGAAACTAACCATTAACTAATTAACTTGGAATTAATAACATTAAAGTCTACTAAAAGAGAAATTATTACAGCTGTTCTGTCTTTCTGAAAACTACCAAACATCCTCTGGGTAAAGCACAAGTGTTAATGTGCCATTATAAACAGTGTGTGCGCTGTGTTTTTATTGTTTTTTTCCAGGCAGATCATGTCTCTCAGCAACTCTCTGATGTACGAAGGACGTCTGGAATGTGGATCTGAGAGGACGGCCACGGCCCTGCTCTCCTTGCCCTTCCTGCAGTCTGTGCAGTCAGAGCTCAGTTCCTACTCACAGACTCATCCCCAGCACGACCTCTCTTGGATCCAGGCCACGTTGTTGCCTAGTAACCCTGTTTGCTTCCTAGACTGCTCAATGGTTGGTACAACTGAAGTGCAGTAGATTTAAACTGTAACCAGGTTGAAATTAAATTTAACATAAAGGTCGAGCAACAGCTGCTGGACATGTTGATAGTGGTCTAACTGAAATAAGATTGGTTTATTAGGGACTTTCAGATGTGATTTCTAGCTTGACAAACCTGGTAAATGAAGGACAGTGTAACAAATTGGAGGTTAGTCTTAATCTTGTTTTTCTCCGATGCTTCCTTCAGGTGCCAGCTTTGGAGTCAGTGGAGCAGGGAGGAATAAGCAATCACACAGAGGCTGTCCTCATACGCACACTGCTATCATTACTGATAAAGGTACAAGATCAGGGCTCAAGAATTTAATCAGTTATCCTTTTGGTTACTAACTCTGTCTATTTTCTTGCTTTCAGGCAGGGTGTAAGCCCAGTGATATAGGAGTAATTGCTCCCTACAGACAGCAGTTAAAGACTATCTCAGCTCTGCTGCAGTCCTGTGCTTTCACTGGTGTGGAGGTAAACACAGTGGACAGATACCAGGGACGGGACAAAAGTCTGATTGTTTTTTCCTTTGTCAAGAGCACTTCAGAGGAGGGAAATGTAAGTCTGATCCCATCTGTGTTTTTTCACTTGTTCTTTCTGCTCACTTATTTGGCATGTTTCTGTATGGATAAGCAAACCAGTGAACAAGTGAGTGGAAACCTGATCTGTTTCTTTCTCCTGACTGTCTCCTCAAAGTTAGGAGAGCTGTTGAAGGACTGGCGTCGTCTGAATGTAGCCATTACCAGGGCTAAACACAAGCTGCTGATGGTGGGCTCTGCTACTACCCTGCAACGCTACGCACCAGTGGAGAAACTCCTCAGCCATCTCCTGCAGGACAATATGATATCCTTTAAAAACTCACCATGGTTTGACTACTGTGACTAGTAATTCTTTAAAAGGAACACTGTTATCATTAATTCAGGCAATGCATTGAAAACTCTGCATAGCAGAATTAAAATTCACATCTTTTCCTGAACCCCTACTTCACATTATCCAGCTGCCTCCAGCTGCCGACAAGGTCTTAAGCAGCATGCACCTGTGACAGAAGTCCATAAAGCCATGATGGTCCTTCAAGTCGAGAAGAAAGTGGCTGTGAATCACCTCATCAGGGAAAATAATTCATTTCTAACTTGCTAATAGTTCATTTAAACTAATAGAAATTCATTTAAAGTTGTTAATCATACAGGACAAAACACCTGGAATCTGAGGCGGATTGTATTCAAATGAAATGCTACCATTTAAAACCTTTTGTGTGTTTGCAGATCAGGTGTAAATCAGAGACCTTTGGGCCACATTGTCTTTTATTAATGATGAATGAATTTTAAATCCAGCACTGAAGTTTCAAAAGTATCCCTCAACATTCATGCTCTGAAAAAAAAAAGGTACTGACAAACTAAACGGTTGAGGTAGTTGCACAGTCTTAACATCAAACCTCAGCTAGGGCTGGTTACTACTGACATATGACTGAATTATTTTTGTTCATATCACCCAGCTTCCTCAGCCGGATAAGCTCATACATGAAATGACCACATCTGCAGGATATTACAAGTTCTATTATAACAGACAGCTATTTATTTTTCACCTCAAAACTCCTAATGTGACGTATATAATTTCTTATTTAGAGGAATAAGCTACTCCACAATATTCTGGTACACAAATAACTTTATTGATGTCTCTGTTTTTGAACTAAGTTATCATCAGTGGCGTTAAAGCTGATCAGAAATGGGGAACGACAAGGTATGACTTGAAACTAAGAAACAGCAATTTAAGTTATTCTTCTCTGTGTTGTTTTTGCCAGTGTACTCTAATGCCATAAACTGTGACGTTAACCTCTGATTCATTAGTTTGACTGAGCAGAATATGTCGATTAACTGTGATGTTTTACTATTTTTATTTTTTTTAATTTCCTTTTGCCGGTATGTGAATAAATGGTACAAATCCTGCCAAAGTGTTCAGTGTTCTCTCTACATTATAGCCTATTGAGTAATCGCAGACTAATCTGTCGAGGCTTGTGTATGTTTCACTCTTTATTTAAATTCTCTCATTTTTATCATCAGCCTCTGTCTACAGGTACCAAGTATCTCAAGCCTTCTTTGTTTTTTATGTGTCTACAACTACACTGTGATTGTTCCCTGCAGTACAGTGACGGTTTGTCCACCTATGTTGATTCTTCCGTCATCCCTCACTTCAAGTTCCAGCTCCCCGCCTCGACTGGAGCACTGGTAAGCTACACAAACACACACGGGATAATGTGAGGGTCAGTAACGAAATATTAATAGTGAGAAACCTCGCTAACTACAAGTAAAAGTATCTGGAAATGGTCATGTTTTTATGTTTGTTTCTACCTATTGGTATGTGGTGCTTTACAGTCACAGACACATCTACCTATTTGCTCACACAAGCATACACATTCATGCAGTGGTGTCCAGTGTGGCACATTTGGGGACTGAACTCTGGTTCATCTAAATTGTAATTCCAATTGTAGAATTGGTTGAATTACCTACCCAGCATTTTGTTCTTTCCCAGTTCTTTAGACCAGTAGCTTCCGAGCACGGTGTGGGCAGATCCTGCAACCACAGAAAATTAGCTACCAACTCTTCCAAGTAAATTTCACAGGACGCATTAAAGAGCTTTACTGCACCATCTGAAACCACCTCTACACAAAATGACAGTAGAAGTACAGTAACATTAAATCCCTGTAACACATTCAGTTGTGTTTATGAGAAGCAGCAATGGTGGTGATCTTACCAGTGACGGGATCCTCCGCAATACCAAACCATGGAGCAAAGTATCTAGAGTAGAAGTCATATCCTGGTTGGTAGTCGGGGGACCCTATTCAGACGGAGAAACATTTACAGGAAAGGATGTCCTACTGATAAGGTTCAATGCTTGTTAGTGATGGACAAATATACCACACTTCAGCTTCTAAAGACATGGATGACAAACAAGATTTGCTTATTCTTATGACTTAGATTTGTTGATCTGATCTTTCTAATGTCTGGTGGTTCATTTTATGAATAGTTCATTTTATAGTGTTTACTGCATACCGCCCACCCTGCAGTCCTAAAAGTATCTAACAGGTCTACCTAAAGCGTCCAGTACGTAGCTCTGGATACCTTTCATAGTGACGATGACTCCTTTCACTCTTCCACTCCTCTCACTGCTCTGAAGAGCGACAGGATCAACTTTCAGACTGGTCAGTAGTGACCTGGACACAATGCAGCACACATTCATTTAGTGATTTGTAATGAGTAGATCTGAAATCTCAGTGGCTTTCATTTCTGCATGCCTTTGGTGAAAATTACTAGTTTTGTATCAGTGTTCAGTCTCAGAAATAAAACTCGGTGTTATCTGGCAAAGAGATGTGCACTAAACAAGTGAAATTCACCATAATAGTGGGATGAAAGTTTGAATGAAGTGTTTGAATGTGCCAACATGCCAAATTTCTATCTACATACTGTGTGTGTGTTTTATTTATAACCTGTCACAGCTGTCAGCCAGCCGAATCATCAGTTTCTTAGTGTTGGAGCTCAGATAAACATCCTGTACTGGATGGTTTCCAACTGCTGCCTGTATCCCATATTTAAATGGGAAAGAGAGACGGTCTCAATAAAACAAAGGCATCTCAGTGGAGCAAATTGTTGGACACACAGATGCACTCATGACCATTGTATAATATTATTACTGACCTTGATAATGTCTCTGAACTCATTGGGATCCTGAGATAAAAACAATGAATAGTACTTTCCATCCATTTCCAGGCACATCATTGTGATATTATTAGCTAGGATTACTTTACATCTTTGTCCCGATGGGTTTCTCTAACTACATACTGTACCTCCTGGGTCGGTGGATTTAGAGGAAAGTCCATGACATAGCCTTCCACCTGCTGGGTGACAGCCAGTTCTCCACTCCTAGTCTCAAACACCAGCGTGGGATTTACGTTCTCTGAAGGAACATTTACAGTACACAGTATTACAACTACGCTTGTTTTACTTTAGTGTATATGACTCTGTGTACATATACTAAAAAACTATTTGTAGACAACTGCACTGTGTATTATATGACAGAGCTTTACATTACAGGGACTTCAAACTTCAACTTTATGACTCCAATAGCTTTGTCATGTGTCTCCTACCGTTAGTGATACAAACCACAAATACGGCCTATTTAATATGTTATAATGATTACATGTACACAGCATATGTTTGTGATGTTGTAGCTTACTCTTATACTGGAACAGTACTGCTGCAGAGGCCAGAGTGGCATGGCCGCACAGATTCACTTCAGTAGTTGGTGTAAACCATCGAAGGCGGAACCGTGATCCTGTTAATCACATCACATTTCAGAGCCCAAATCACACACTAACATGTAACTCTCCACAGAGCTCTAACGTGTCTAAACACGGTATATTAAAACAATTTCTTTCTGATGTCAATAATTGGCAACAGTTTTACAAACTAGCAGTTTGATTGACATTTGGACACTTAGCAGTATTTCCCATTGATATGTTTTGCGCTAACTGCTAAAACATATTATTAGATTAGATTAACTTTGTTAGTTATATAGTTACTGAGGTCAAAATGTTAATTCAAGAGATTTTAAAGCTGTGTGTAAATGACATAACCATTGTCTTTGGGCTGTTGCACCCTTTGCAAAACACAAGAGTGACTACACACTGCATTTTAACTGTGACAGCTGGTTGCATTGTTCTTCCACGTCCCAACAATGAGTCTTAGCCGTGTATTGAACATTGTTACCTGTCAGACTGCTGAGGACAGGTGTTTTGTTATTTTTGTATACAAGAACACACAGAGGCACACAACTATGTCTGTTCATCTGTGTGGAATGACTTATGAAAATCACTGCCTAACTAATTGGTATTCATTTATTATGTATTATATTGTTGATTCTTATCAAAGCCAATGGATTTGATTTTCTTAACACATTTTACACTTTGTTGTCTAAAGTCGCAGTGACTTAAATCAATGCGAAACCTGTGCCTGTTTGAAAGATGCAGGTTTTACTTAGTTTCACACTATGCAAAATTGTAACCCTTTACTATATTTTACATAATGTTCTTGTCAGACCAATATGCAGGGTAGAAATAAACCATGCTTTTGCTGTTATTGCCATGAAAAGTCAAGATATATTTCTTTCAAGGGAAAGAATGCTAATATGTGTAGAGACACACTGGCCTATCCTGCCATAAGACAAAACCGTCTTATGAATTTATTTTTTAAGTTCTTACCTCTAAAAGGTCTCTTCTGAAACCCTTTTATTATTTGTTCCAGCACTAAAAACACTTGGAATTGCTTACAACAGTATTCCAACAACCTCAGTAACAATACGTAGATAATTAACTGTAAAAACTTTAAGATTAATTCTCATAATGAAACACAAAGATGCTGTTGAATCTTCTGCCTGGGAAATCTCAGTTGATATCGATGTTCCATAATAAATGATGTAATGGTGGTATACCTGTAGTGAAGTCGTCAGAGTGATTGAGCTTAGTGATGAACGCTGTTTCTGATAGGTTCATCTCTGCAGCTATCTTCTGATACAAAACATCACTCAGCTCCTGTTGGAAGCACACACATAAATATCTTCCAGTAATTATAAATGGCTTGTGGTGGATGTACACTAATAGTGTGGAGCCTTAGACTGCTTAGATTATTATGCTCAACAAATGTCTTGTGCAAGGTTATTATAGTTTAATTTCATTATTTTTAATTTAGTCCATTACATTTGGCTATGTAACTACAAGTATTTGTCAGGAGCATGTAAACAGCCCAGTCTCAGTAAAAATATGCAGCAGTACCTCCTGACAGATTCAACTGACGAAGGTGAAATTTATATTTTTAATATGTTCTGGTTAGCTTAGTGAGAAATATTTTTTTTTTTTCTCTCAACTTTTATTTGAGTTTACTTAGATGTTGGTTTGTTCTTTGGTTTTAGTTCATTATAGTAACCTCTCTAATAAAAACTGACAGGGAAACAATTATGGAAAATGCTGAGTCAGTATTCATGGAGCAAGTGTTATCTCTCTAATAAACGACCAAATATTTGATAGCACCACAGGTGTTTTTGGCAAGCTCCGATGTAGGCCGCCATGGTCAAATCCGACCGAAGTCTGCATGCTGCACGCTGCCTTAGTCTAATAAATAGTCTTACTCACATGCACAAGTGGACAAATTGCCGCGGGATTTCCCTTGAAAGGTAAATTTGTGAAGGCATCCAGTGTAAATACTTCGATCTCCATTATTGTTTGTTGAAAAATTAAAATGCCTTAAAACCAAAAGGAGTCTAGTTTTATGGTTAGGGCTGTTTCTGAGAGCGTCCCCAGCTGTGGATGGACTTTCGACTCCGTCTGGTTGGCTTTGCAGTCTGACCTCAGCGCCAACTCTCTGACAGCCAGGGTTGCCAGATTTTCAACCCGTGTTCTTCATTCGGCATTAAGTTGCTTTGTCTGAGGTCGGGAGTGAGTTTGCTGCTGTCGTATGTTGAGTATGCGTTTAAACTACAGCCTCTTAAATTAATTTGTATGTGATCAGTTTTAAAGTAGGCCCACAATTTGCATGTGTCAAATCTACATTTTGATGCATTTGCATTTGTCAAATCTACATTTTGATGTTCTGATATTAGATTTGTTGCCACAGTTGTGCTTGGTTTGTGTCACATTGATGACTAAAACGTTTTTGTTACAATGTGTGATGCATGTTTGTATATAAAGCTATCTGTAGGATTAGGCTATGCTTTATGCCATATTCGCTATAATTTATAGTGTAGCATTCAAGTGTTCTGTCTGCGTGAATGCAAAAGTTTAACCCCAATTGTATATCCTAAACTAATATATATTATTCAATATATTTACATACTTGGGACAAAAAAAATCTATCGGGTATTATAGATGAAATATCTTGGAAGCAACATACAAGATATAAAGTTCAGTAACGATATAATTTTAATTTTACAACATCCCTTATATGTTAATTACCATTTATTTTATTAGGCTAATGTTATTTTTGGTGTTTTCTGTAATTATTACGGTTAAAATGAACTCGGAGAGACGTTATCGTTCATCCGCCGAGGTCTCGCGATAACATACCTGAGCGGTTTTGCTTGCAGTGTCACCTGAGGCTCGGGGCAGGAGAAGGAGGAGACCGGAGACAAGAGGCGACTGTGAGACAACTTTACCGTTTTCAGACATTTGCCACTGACGACTGACATATTTCTATCGGTGGATTATTTTTGATACCCAGTAATAGCGCCCGGCCGTTGGAACGTGAACTAGTTTGCCTTGTAGGTTTGACCGCTGCCAGTGTCCTACAGTTAGCCTTAGCTGCTACCCTGCTAACTGCTAACTTAGCAAGCTAACATTTTCACGTCAGTCTGATCGTAGAGAAACGTTAGCATAAATGCTAACCCGGCATCCAGACTAGCGAACATTCGTCTGTAGCGAACTTTAAAGAACCAACTTTAATAACTCGTATATATCGACTTGTAAGGATATGTTCAGAATAGTCTTACGAGTGATTTTAGGGTAAACTGTTAGCTAACAACGCTCTTGATTTTCAATACTTATTAGGTACACAGTTGGAAGGAGGAAGTATCAAACGTTAGCGTATTTAAACTCTTCACAGTTGCAGTAACGCGTATTAATAGTGTCAAGTTAATACACATGTTCTACTGGAAGTATATAATGCAAGTTACTGCGTAGAGTTTAGGATTTTGACCTTGTCAGCTGTGTACTTTGTTATGAGCTGTAAAACGATTGAGTTGTTATTAACATCAGTTTAAGTTCCCTGCAGAAATGTTGTTATGCACTATGTAACTGCACCAAGGACACTTCTGAATTAAATATATAACATGTTAACTGAGCAGTAAGAAGTCACACTTATTATTCCTCAGCGTTGTTAATAATAATTGCGCAATTATGCCAAATAGACCTAAAAGTGTATATGTCTTTGAAAAAGTAACGGCAGAGCCAATGACCAAAAGGGCTTTGGTCCTTAATTTAGATCTGCCACCAGATCTAGCACAGTGACCAGTGCTTGTAGGTCAGGGGACACTGGAAGCGCAATGTTTGACCATGACAGTGTTATCATTTGATTTATAAATATTACTGACACTCAAATGAAATTTCTTTCCCCTGTATTCTACTCCCTGTGGCAGTGAGGATGTCTTTGAATGATGAGGGTTACGTGGTCCGGATCAGAGGACTTCCCTGGTCCTGCACACAGGAGGAGGTGGCCAGTTTCTTCTCTGGTGAGAATACATACATCTTTATAGCCTGAGGCACGAAGTCAACTATTAGTGTTGAATGTCTCTTTACATTTCACATCAAGAATTTATAGTCAGAATAGTTGATTTTGATTGGTTGTCACCGTTTTTGGGTGTTCAAGTCACAAGTGCAGTAGAGTTGGTCCCATAGACATTAAATTCGAGTTAGTATTCACAGATCTTGTCTGGCCTCTCCCTTGTTGAGACGTATATCATTTGATCATATGTTGAAATGTCTAAAAACCGGCATCAGTTTAATAATTTGAACTCGTCTACATGCAGACTGTGACATCGTGGGAAAAATAAATGGAGTATGTTTCACCTATTCTAAAGAAGGGCGCCCCAGTGGAGAGGCATTTATTGAGCTGAAAACAGCGGAGGATTTCAAGAATGCCCTTTCTAAGGACCGTAAATACATGGGACACAGATATATAGAAGGTAAGCAATAAATACTGTTATAGTCGTTGTTGTAATCTCTTTTTATTTGCTGATTATTTCTTTCCATAATTGCTGCATTATGCTGACAGTTCAGGGGCAAATGATATTGATTACATATCTTATTTATTACGCTTTGTGTGAATCGGAAAATGTCGGCTGCCCCATAGCTCACATAATAACTCACTCCCTTTCATCAGTTTGATCCCTGGCTCTTTCTACCAACATCTATCCTCTTTTTCTTTTGTTGGAAACATGATTTATCCTTCCCAGTGACAGAGATGTGATGTTTTGTGTTCATCTGCCTGTCTGAATCAGTGTTCAAGTCAAACCGTAGTGAGATGGACTGGGTGCTGAAACGTAGTGGTCCTGCTGACTATGACAGCTGCAGTGGCTGCATGCTGAGACTTAGAGGCCTGCCCTTCGGCTGCAGCAAAGAGGAGATTGTTCAGTTCTTCTCAGGTACATCAACACTGAAACGTTATTCTGATCACATCTAATATTGCACTGCAGTGACATTACACCAGTTATGTTAATCCAAGGGGTAACTGTGCATTCAGTGCTTTAGTTTTTCACAGTTGGCACCACAGCACAAATGAGAAATGAGAGAAATTGACTACAGGTCCTGTAAACTGTAAATACATTTTACTTACCTGCAGTTCAATATTTATTATAATTTCTGTAACCATTTACCACTTAAATGTCTCCATAAAGAAATGGTCTTCAAAAATCTCCACACATAGAACATTTCTCTTATTAATGCATCTCTAAAATTAACCTGGTGAGTACTGACAATTGAACTATGATTGGTGCTGATCAAAGTAGGCAACACAAGAAAAGCCTAGACTAATGTTCACAGCAGATTGACAGATGCTTCACACCACGCTTAAATATTTCATTGTACAAAATGATTTTGAGTTATCACTATATAACATGTCTGTGTGTTATGGCCCACATGTCTAATGTGTGTTTGTTGTTGTAGTTTAGTCATGCTGATCTTGCTAACCTGTCCTTGTGAAGAACTGTTAGTGTGATACTACTGTGTTAGTGCTATTTTAGCCCTGTTTATATGGCTTGGATTTTATTGCTCCTAAGTCAGTAATTTAACAGTAGGATGAGCTGGGCTGGTTTGGCTGAGGTGAGACAGTCCCATCAAACTGATCTGGGGTCAGAATTAGTAAAATGCTAATTGGCAGCAGTTATGCAGTATAATCAACACCCAGAAAAAAAGTCAAAATGGAGAGAGAGAGCATTGCCATTCAGAACAAATAACAGTAATTATTTGGCTGGCTCGCATAAAAAATATTTTAATTACAATACTGTGGCGTATATGCTGACTCCAGGCCAGTGTTTGTTTTATTCCACTGTGGGCACCAGCAAGTGTAAAGTCAGTCCTCTGAGATGCCCCGTTATAATTCAGCTGTTGTTTATTCGCCCTCATGACGTATATTAACCCTGAAAGCTCCACTGATGCAGTGGGTCTTGTTCTATCTATTCTATCAGTCTACCTACCGACCTATGTATTTATGTGTGCTTGGGTTGAAGGGTTGAGAATCGTGCCAAATGGGATTACTCTGCCAGTGGACTACCAGGGGAGGAGCACAGGGGAAGCCTTCGTGCAGTTTGCCTCAAAGGAGATAGCAGAAAAGGCTCTGGGGAAACACAAGGAAAGAATAGGGCACAGGTGGGACAGACGGGAAAGGGACGGGCTGGACTGGGTTGGGCTTCTATTGTAGTATTTAACGGGTGGTGATATTAGAATAATTCTGGCTTTAATGGGATGGGTTCTGTTCTGGTTAAAGAATAAGCATGGGTTGCTGTGCTAGTATAATTGTGCTTAAATCACGATAAAATGGTAATTTAAAAGGGTGGGTCATGTAATATTTGTAAGAATGATATTTGGAGGGATTTAAAGAATCTGTGTATTGTAATGAAATACTGTATGTTGGGTTGAAAGCCTATGTATCCTATCTATAAGTTGAAGTTGGTGTGATAATTTTATACCATAGACAGTTTGCCGGTGGTCATTTAAGACCTGGGAGTTTAATCGTAAACATTTGGGTATATTAGATTATTTATTGCTCTTCCTTATTCCATTACCACATCTATTGTATAGACAATAACTGTGGAAGAGGGGATTAAGTGTAGCATTAGACAGCCTCTACCACTGGCATTTCTGCTGAGCTAAATCAGTAAAACAATCAAAGCAACACCTAAAAGCCCTGTAAGGATTTTTTAAGCGTGAGTAACAGTGGTGAGGTTGCCATAGAAATAATTTACCACAGCCCTAAGCCCAGCTAATGATGAGATATGGTTGCTCTGTCGTTCCGATCACTATTTAGTTTATTTATCCTTTGTGTGTTTATCTTCTTTCTGTGTAAATCATATCTATGTATGTAACCCAAGCTGAGCCATTTCTACAACTGAATCCTGTCCTCTGCCCCCTTTCATCCCACGGGCCTCTCATGTTACAGGTACATAGAGATTTTTAAGAGCAGTCGTAATGAGATCAGGGCCTACTATGAGCTGCCCCGGCGGGGAATGGGAGGCCAGAGACCAGGGCCCTATGATAGACCCATGATGGGGGGCCCCAGGGGAGGGTTTTTTGGACCAGCGCCTGGCCGTGGGGGAGCTCTGATGGAGACGATGAGGAGTGGAGGAGGTTACGGTGGAGGTAAGCAAATGTTTGCATTTGTACTTTCAGTCCAAAAAAGAGACACAAGAACACCACAAGTATAAACAGATGTTTATTCATCATGACATTTAACATGCAACTGTTTTTATGGTGAAATGAGCAGCCCTGCTGTAAGTGTGTAGTGTCTCCTTTAAGTGTTTAAAGAGTTTTCCTTGTTGCTCTGTCTCCAGGTTACAGCGGCTTTGACAACTACAACGGTTTCAACAACTACTGTTTTGGCAACGGCATGTTTGATGAGCGAGTGAGAGGGGAGAGGGGAGGAAGAGGTAAAGTTCAAACCTCATTTACCTTCCCGACTGTGGCATGTAGACGCTCCAAATTAATGTTTGAAAGCCTCAGTTTGTACTTACACTTTAGTACCTCTACTAAAAGGCTAAAAATGTCCACTATATCTTTGTGTCATTTTGTCTAGTTTGAGATAAATTGAAGTTTTGGTTCAGTAGGAATAAATAAAACTCTGATTGGGTTTTGTTAAGCAGTGGCTTTTCACTTTGTAGTTTGTGTTCCCCAAAACTGAACCGACGTATCTCACTGGAAACTTTATAAAGGTTTCACACCGTTATGGAAGAAACAGTTTTTCCCCTTTAAAAAACCTTGTATTGGTGGTATGTTTCCTTTTTTATCTTCAGTTTTTTGTTTAATCACAAAATGCAAGTTTAGCTAAGTCTTTGAGATTAGTGCTCTGTTCAACAAACACTGAAAGTTGTCTTGTTGTTTGTAGATGTGTCTGTGCGCTTTCAGTCAGGGATGGGAGGACATGGTTATGGTGGACAAGGAGATGGGGGCTCGGGCTTCCACAGTGGTCATTTTGTCCATATGAGGGGTTTACCTTTCCGTGCCACAGAGGGAGATGTTGCCAAAGTAAGAAAACTAGTTAGTTTTTTTTTTTTTTTTTAATGTCTTTTGTATGTACCTAATGATGCAGGGCTGTCTTTTAGCAGCACTAGATACCATATACATTACTGTGCTGCAATTTTGTCTATGGCTGTTGTTTTTTTTTTCATCCTCTAGTATCTCATGAGACTGGTATCGTGCGACAGTTCTCTCAAGAGCGGGAAACATGATAATTATTGTTAGGGACAAGAAGCTCCAACTCTGAGAGCACTGTAGGCACAGTGAGCTGTTTGGATTGTATGATGACAGAGAAGAACTGCACAAAATCAAACCAGCAGTGACAACATTAGTTTACTGAAAATCTGTTTTATTACCAAGTAACACTGTTTGGAAATTGAAATTCCTCTAAATAATTGATATTGAATTGAACTGAATCCAATCAGGACCTTTTGCATTGGAGTCAAATCAAGGAAATCAGTAATGATATTCACTTCTGTTGGTCCCTGAAAAGTACTTCACTACTTTAAAGTACTAATTGTTTTGTTGTGTTGCTTTTTCAGTTCTTCTCTCCTTTGAATCCGTTGAGGGTCCACATCGATATGGCTCCAAACGGAAAGTCGACAGGAGAAGCAGATGTGGAATTTCGCTCCCATGAAGACGCTGTGGCCGCCATGTCCAAAGACAAAAACCACATGCGTAAGTTCTTCCTTATTCTTCTTCAGCGTTTGTGGCCCTTTGGTCCCAAGTGGACAGTCATTAACGTCATGTAAACTTATTAACTAACTCCCAGGTCAACTAAGACAATTAAGAAAGCAATTTCAAACTTTGACGATGACCTATTCTTCAACGTTCTGTAAACAAAGCAGAGAATTTGGAAAATACTTTTCCTGGAAGTGTT
Organism: Planiliza haematocheilus; assembly: GCA_005024645.1. Classification (NCBI taxonomy): domain Eukaryota; kingdom Metazoa; phylum Chordata; class Actinopteri; order Mugiliformes; family Mugilidae; genus Planiliza; species Planiliza haematocheilus. The sequence continues at coordinate 7,704,617 of SRSE01000649.1, read as the reverse complement.
GTGATATTTTGGATAATACTATTGGTAGCAGTGGAGGTGAATCTAACTTATATTTATATAATAATGTAGTGATGTTGTCCCAACAGAGCATCGCTATATTGAGCTGTTTCTTAACTCAACGGCCAGCGGAGCGTCTGAAATGAGTGAGTCTTCATAAACAGCTTTCATTCCTCTGTGCCCATGTTGCTATCATGTGTACGTACATGTATAATTTCATCCATTTCATAATAACTCAACTTTTCAAATCTCTTTTAGGCCGTGGCGGTGGTGGTTACTATGGTAACTCAGGAGGAGGCGGAGGCTCACGGAGCAGTGGGCTGCGAGGTGCCTACTGATGTCATCCCACTCCTCCACTCCATCCTGGCGTTTGCCTCACGTCTCTTTAGGCCCCATTTGATCAGTTAGCATTTCTAAGCAGGAAAGCTGATGCAGAGTCACTCATTTGTTACAAGACAAATGTTTTGTTAATACAAAGTTGTTGTAAAGCTTCACCCCAAGTATAATACCAAATATGACCTTAACAAGCACTATCTTCACACCATTCCTAAAAGCATACAAAGAACTAAAAGACTAAAACAGCTCCTCACTGTTAAGATGGGGCTGTTAGGAGGTGCCGGACATGGATAATGGGTCATGATGGAGAAGAGTTCATATCGTATATCTGATGTTTTAAAAACATTTACATATTGTAATGTTGAAAATGTTGCAGAGTACCACAGAAAGGTATTTTTTATTTTGTGATCTGATTAAGAGAAATCAGTTTTGAATGGCATAGGATACAGTGAGCAGCTGTGTTGTTTGTTTTTATAAACAAAAACTGTTTGGTGGTGCTGCACTGTCAGGACCGAGCATAGTCACTTTGAGTCTGATTACTTGTTATATTACTTTTGGAGTTTGTGTTTTGACGTTGATGATTGCAAGTTTTTCTCTGGGTGAGAATCTTGTTTTTTTTTTTAAAAAGAAATAGTTTTTTCCTTATTGTAGTTTCTCACCCTGACTGATTCATATTGGATTTCAGATCAGCTTTCCTGATTCGAAAAGCTAAATGTGAGCCAGTGTGTTTTTTATGTATGTTTTCACAGTTCATTACAGAATTTAAAGCTAAGTTGAATATTATATTCCACTCTCAAAGAGTGGAAGTAAAATAAATCCTCTATATTTGAGCTGTAATATAGCTTATGCAGCTGTTGTACATTTTGCCTAATAAATTTTATATTTAATTGTCGACTTTGATATCATGTTTGAGAAAATGTTGCCGTTGTGGTTGCAAATAAATTTGAATTCACAGATGTTTAGTAGCATCCAGTGGTGAAGTTGGAAATTGCGACCTACTCAATACCCTTACTTCACCCCCTCCTTCTGTAGAGACAGTATTTGGTTTGTCTGTTCTGGGTTGCTAAGGAAACATGGCAGGCTCCATGAAGAAACAGCCACTCCCTATGTATAAATGAAAGCAATTTGAATATATTTTGTTATTTGGGACTATTTACAGCCGGCTAATAGAGCGCCGAAATCCTACACACTGAAGCTTTAAACTGGACACAGGAATAAAATCAGAAAAATGACAGCACACAACATGAATCTGTCTGTAACTTGATTTAATCAAACTGCTACACAGTCAAGGCACAGACTGTTGGCAATATAGTTAAACTGGCAGGATTTAGTAAGCTACCGGGCCACAGTGATTATCAACATCATTTATGTACAACATATCAACACTGTACAAGTCCCACTGAAAGCTGGGAGACGCACAAGAGCAACACTGCACCAAAAAAAAAGAGACTGGCCTGGGTTCAGTTTAGAAACACCTGCCTTTAACACTTACTGATGACGTGATAAACTCGTCATAGTTTAAGAATATTTGAAACAAGAAAACACTTTTTCTTCTGAAATGAACCCTGGCCTATAGTCTACTCATGGGAATGAATGCTTCCAGCTCTTGAACAAAAACACCAGTTGTAAACATTATACAAAACCAGCATATGCTCTGGATTTCATTTTATAACCCGTCACTGAAGACTGTGTACTTAACAGTAATCAGATTTAGTTTGACAGCACAAGCACAACACCAGTATAAAAGTTGATTTGTATTTTGAAAAGGAAACAAAATGGTTTAGAGTTTCAAACTTTCCTCTTTCAGGAACAGAGCAGCACTAAAATCTGATTCTTCTAAAACATCTGATTACAACTGACAGGGAAAGTTCAGACATGTTCCCCAGACTTCTGAAGTCAGTACATATGAATGTGCATAAAACACAAAATGAAATATAAATACTCTCAATCTATATTTCAGACAATATATGATTGGCAAGTGTTCAAACATACTGTACTTTGTCAGAAATCAGTTCTTCCTCCAGTGAAGTGGTCATGTTGTAAGCCATCAGTGGTTCATCGACAGAAGAACGAGCCAGACCGATGCTGACTGAACTTGTCTACCAGAGCTGACTACAACTGTTGCTTCTCTTGGTCCTTTAAGCTGCATTAGTGTCGCAAACAAACACTGAAGAGTCAAATGTGTCTGATCCGGATTTCTTTCCTAGGACATTTCTACAGAAATCTTCACTGTAGAGATGTAGGACTTGGTTTGGCAACATGAGAAGCAAAAACAAGCAATATTCAATGCATTTACACAGGCACATATGGCACCAACGTAACGTTAAAAAGCTAATTTCAGTTCCCTTCAAAGTCCCAGCCCCATGGGGAACTGGTCTAGTCTAGTGTCAGCAAAGTTCAAACTGCCTGAAGCTGTAAATGTTCCTGAAATTAGTCTGTAGAAGTGTGACTCACTGCACAGTGACTACTGATACAGTTTAGTTACAGAGCTGACCTGTGGTTTTGTGTGTGTAAACACACACAAGATATATTCATGTAGTTCCTGTTAGACAACTACTATTAAAACAGATCAGTTTCATTTTGTGCTCACAGCCGACAGAAAAATGTCCTGTTTACTTCAGCATGGTTAATTTGGATTTGTTCTGTAGTGCCTGTGTAAACGCTATCTTAAGACTTTTGAGTTCACTTCACGCCATCTTAAAAGAAAGTGCTTATAAGGCCACTGTACTCCAAGTGTAAACTGTAATCTCATCCATTTGGCTGATTGGTTAACAGTCTGAGGCTTGACACGTGCATCATAACGGGAGCTTTGGTTCAGAGAACTGTCTGCATTTGGCTGCAGCTGTGCTCATCTGTCAGTTTCTATTTCAGCTCTTTGTGAAGTTGTTCCTTCTTTCATAACTGAACTCGCTCCTCACTCGAAGCTTCACCAAAGCTTGACCTGTTGATCATTGTCAGTGTGTAGGACTGTCACACATTTACACCCGTTGTGCCTTTCAGAGTCTGTGTTTTTTTTTTTTTGGGAATGTGACCACCGGTCAGAGCAATCGATGAAGAGGTGGATGTCACTAAGCTTTTCAGCTTCTTTTGATTCTGCTGAACCCTGTGCTGTAAACTGTGCAGTAGAAGTTAAACATGGTTCCTTCATTATGTTTTACCTTAGGGTGCATCACATATATTTTGAGTTTTGAAAGTGGAGCTGTCAGGTGAATTTTCCGCAGTCATTACTGTTAATAATAATAATAGTAATAATCATAATAATTCTCATTCATCAGTTATCAAGAGAAAAACTTGTTGTCTGTGTTAAAGCAGACTTACGGCCTCTCCCTCCTCCTCCGTATCTGATTACAGAGTTGGAAAGATGCAGGAGCGGCTTGTATATGAGGGACTTTTTTTGAACAAAAAAGACGAATGTATCGAGCATTCATGCATGTGGTCCACGGCTAGCAGCAAACTCTGTCAATAAAAGAGAACTGGAGAGCTGATATTTACGAACTGGATCTCAGATGTTTTTTTTCAGCTGTCCTGAGGGGAGAGAAGCAGGACTCTCTCACGTAGGATTGGAGGAGCATCGCTGGAGGAGGAGGGCGTGGCAGGTGTCACAGACTCTAACTGGTTTGGGGGACGCCGGCAGAGGAAGCTCATTGTCAGAGCAGCTGTTACAGAAAATCTCTCCGCAGTTCCTACAGTGGTGCTGTAGACAGACAAAGAGAGGTAGGGGGTCAGAAGCACGTATTGTTGTTGGGTGCCTACAGTTGTTCACTTTTAATCCAATAAGTAGCACTAACACTGTTACATTATTTGGAGTCTGTGTGGTTGAAGTCGCTGGAAACTAAAGCAAATTACCTGCTCTACACCTAATGATGTCAAATTCTGTAAAATAACGAGATAATTCAGAATTTAAAGCTATAGAGCAGGGCTTTACCAAATAAATAGCTGTGTATTTGACTCCAACCAGCAATGACTGCTTGCCAGAGAGAGGAGTAACCATAGCAACGGATATGGAGAATCCTCCAGCAACTGAGAGTATGAAGGAGACTATGGTAGAGATATCTGAGTGACAAATGTAACCATGGTTCTATGAAGAGAAAAGTTTCTGATCTAAAAGAGATTGACCACCAGCTTGGTTTTCCGTAACTGGAGAATGCTAAAGAAGAGAAGGGGAAGGAGTAGACTGCATGTCATATAACCCATCAGTATTAGTGTAATTACTCTCACTGCCAAAAGCAGCACACTGTAGCCCTGTAGCTTTAAAAAGTAATGCAAGAGGATGTGGCTTACGACCAAAGCTACAGGTGGAGCCCAACAAACTTATTTCCAAGGTTGATTTTGACCACAGCTTTCAAGTCTAAATGTGAGTTTCGTGTTATTTGCAGGCAGCTAAAGACAGACCTTTCTTCTTGAGATGGAGAACTCCTTCTCACACAGCTTGCAGTGACTGGCATCTTTGTCCTTCAACCAAACCTGACCTCCCTGAAACAGCATCAACACACCATTAGTTTGCTCACTTTGCATTACACCTGGTACAAAACAGCAGCATAACACTATCAGGTGTTCTGCTTCGTTACCTGAAGTGCTTTGTTGGCTTCTTTAATGTCTTCAATCTTCATTTTGGATCTGATGATGATCACATTTAGACAGTGTAAAATAAATGGACGGACACATTTATCAATCTGGTTTCCTTCTGACATGATCAATACAACAACAAACAAGATTTAGAGATTTGTAGCTAAAATAATGAAAACATCTGAACTCCTGTCAATATATTTTTAACACTGCCCATCAAATTGAATTGAGCACTAAAGATCTAATAAACAGACTGATTCAATAGAGTTGACATACTCGCTGAGTTTGGAGCCTAACTCCTCTAGAGCTTGTTCCTGGTCCTCACAGATGTTCTTCAGCTGAATGTTTTCATCTTGGAGACGATGGAACTCCTGGAAACACGGAAAAAAACAAATAACCGATGACGTGCATTAGATCAACTTTATCATACATGCATTTTGTCCTATACACACACGCACACACTTAAAATAATAAAACCTAAACAAGGTGTGTGTCTTGTCTCACCCTCTTTAGTCCGTTGATCTGTAGAGCCTCTGTGCTGAGCTGAGCCACCGTGTCTCTTTCTCTGTCCAGATCGTTTTGTAACGTCTGTCTCCACTCCCTCTCTATCTTTAGGTCTGTCTCCAGCTGCTGGCTACAGGTGAACCACAGCCAGACATATAAAACAAAATCATGTTAGATGATTGAGATTTTTCTTAAAGGACATGTACAAAGCTTTAATTATTTACAGAGATGCTCTTCGATTTAAGGACATAATAAGTTTCAGTTGTAGAGAAAAGTATTAGCTGGTTTAGCTACACAGCTTCTCTATGTGACATGCTCATATCGATGAGTCTACCAGTCATTCTAGGTCTAGATGTTTTGCTTACAGTTGCTTTTCTCTGTGTTCAATCTGCCGCTGCAGGCTGTCGGCCTTGTTGGCAAAGTCCAACTTGAAGCGCCTGGTTCCCTCCTCGGCTGAGGTGCGGTGCCTCTCTGCTTCCTGTAATCTGCACCATTATAACCAGGGACAAACTCAGGACCATGGAGAGAAAAAACTGGGAGGAAGGATGGAGTTGTAGAGGGAGAAAACAACCGAGGAAGACTGCAGGGAGGATGGACGGTAAGGAGGGAGGTTAAGGACATGAAGGTTCTGGTAGTAAAGATGAAGGGGATGCAACTGAGGTTGGAGTGAAAGGAGGAAGTAAAACTGATAAGCGTTGAACCAAGACAAAAGGATGAGATTCTAACTGTGGAGGTTCAAAACAGAACAGGAAGGAATACAGGAAGGCTGATGACTAAATAAAGATGCATGATGGCACGATGATGGAGAACGATCCAACTGAATGGAGGATAACAGCTAACACAGCATCAGAGCGCTCTCAGAGTGAACTCATCAACATGATTCACAAGTTGCACAGTTTTTCAACCAATATTGCACAAAAGCTTGTTTTCGGGATATGATCGTTTAAATGAAGACGAATGAACATGGAGAAAAACCCAAACCACACCCGGCACCTTCAAAACATCTAACTTTATTGATCACGGTGTTAAAAGACAGTATTTGTGAGTTTTAAACAGCTGTATTGAGAGTTTCGTCTTCTACAAATTGAGAGTATTATGAACACGGAGCTAGAATAGGTAGAATGATTACTTCCTGATATATCACAAAAGTCAATAAATATGCCAAAACGAACACAGCAACGCATTTCCCTTGACAGAAGCTCCAGAGGTTTATAGCTGTGTGACTACGATTCTATACACTTGGCTCAGCAGTCTGTTCTGCAGACACAAAACACGTGACTTAATACTAAAGCTGCTGGTCCCACTGATTAGTTTACATCTAGAAAACTCACTATTTTCCGTTTAGGCTAATTATTACTTTAGGAGTAAGTCCAGAATCACTCCCTTTTTAAGGGTTAGTGAACTATATTTATTCTCTGACATGTTATTTGAGGGTCTGAGAATGAAAATGAGACTTTTAGTGCTTTGTACTGTATGTACATCACCTTCTGCTGACAATCCTTCCATAAATTTTGTAATATAACGTTACATCCCTTGTCAGGGGTGAAGCCTCAAACTGCTCAGTGTCTATCACATAGACCTAATTAGGGAGAGAATGAGGAGCATGGCGAGCATCGCCACAGCTGATCAGAAGCAGGTCAGGAGGCGCAACACATGCAGAGCAAACCAGCAACAAATTACAAGCAGGAGGCTGTGCAACCACACTCGTGTCACACTGAACATCTGTAGTGAACCTCAGTGACTCGCAGTGATTAAATGCAGCGACGGAAACTGACGGGTTTCTGCTCTTGCTGTGACCTGAACGGTGTCGGCTACACAAAAGCCCAGATCTCAGCTGAGCCAACATGGACGCCACTCAGGGATAAAGTACTTAGCCGACACCTTAACAGAAAACAACAAAAGCAGCCTGAATACTACAATAGCTCAACTCTTGTTACTCGTGGCTCAGAGTGTTGGCAGCTAAAAGCACTCAGTAGTTGTGACAGGAGTATGAGAGACCACAGTTCATTCTAACTCACGATAACTAATAAAAACCCTAGGATTACTGTCTTATTCTTTTTGATACTGCATATAAACTGACTACTGCAAACAGGAAGAATGTGTTAAAAATTCTCTATGTTATGTGTGTCCATGCCTGAGCTTCTGAGTGAACAGATAAAGTAGTGTATGATTAATTCTTCAGTTTCTATTAACTGCAGTAATATTCAGACAGAAACTTTCCCTCACTGTTAGCATCATGAACCATGCTGCAGTGATCTCTGTATGACCTTTAAGAACCCAGGAACCCAGTCCAGTTTCACCCGATTCTGTGGCAGCTCTCAGGCCCTAAAGTCATCCGAATATTGTTTGCAAAAAAAAAACGAAAGAAAAACAAAAAAAAACAGGAATGTTGCTTTAAGTTAAAGTCAGTTTATTCATGCGTGCATGTCCTCAGAAGGAGATGTCCTTGACTAGCTTGTACTGGTGCTCTGTGTCTGTGCTGGCACACTTAACAAATGACATAGCAAGCGTTCTGGTCTGACTGAGCAGATCCTTATCGCTGCACAGAGGAGCAGGGATAAAATCAAGGAAAAAGAAAATCAAACGGTTTCAGGGGAGCAAAATGAATGGATGAATGGATGGCATAAAAGAGACGAACAGAAGGGAGGGAAGAAGGAGGAAAGAAAGGAAGGAAGAAAGGATGTCAATACATCAGTATTCTAAGTGGCCCCGGTTACACAGAACACCTTTTGTGACTTTACGCATCACAAGCACAGCAGGAAGTGTAAATGAATGGCATTAAACCGTGGAAATCTGATTTCAGGCTACCACATTCACCCTGTAATCAGATTTCTACTTTCTTTCTGTCCGGATATGTTTCCTTTCAGAGTAAGTGTGAGTAATGGGAGGAGGTTGACAGGAGAAGGAGAGAAAGGTAATGTAGAGGATAGATGAATGCTCTGCATAGAACTACACGCCCAGCATGAAAGATTTAAGCCTGGACACCAACTACGGCACTGTCTGGACGTCCCTAAAGAAAACAACATGATCAATTTCTGGGGTGGTGAGATTTCTGTCATTAGCTGATAAATAATTTACTTTGATAATTTGATCGCAACTTTACCAGTCAGTCACAAAACACATAACGTGTAACCGGGGTCTGTGTCCTGCAGCACCAGCCTACATCAACCTTCAAACCAGTAAAAAAATAAACTTTTACAACCAATCACAAATAGGACTGAACAGATTTAAACCAATGGGAGAGGAGAAGGAAGGGATGGACAGTGTTGACTGGGAGACGATGGAGTGAAGGAGGGAGGATCATAAAGCTTCAGTGAGCCAGCAGACGGGAACAAGACGACAGATATGAAGCACTTACACACCAAAGGACATGATGAAAGGACAACAGAGAACTTGGCATGCATGAAAACATCTGGCGTGTGTTTTTATCAGACAGGATATATATAAAGGCTTGCAGGGTTTCCACAAGGAAATTATTAAATAATTACAAAGGAATCTGTTTTGTTGGTTGTTGGTGACTAATGCATAGAAATGCATTTATCATGCTCAAAGAGGTGGCTTTAAATCTGCATTTGTTTTATATTAACAGCACCACAAACATCAGCAATACAGCTGAACTACCAACTTGTTTACACTGTTCTATATAACGTGAACATTGTAACAGTCGTGACAATAAATGGATTGAGTGCAGGACTGCTATATTAGTATTCAGTTCACTAGTGTACCCAACCAACTGTGTGCTAAGTAAATGGACCAGAAACCAAAGTGACTTCACATCCACATTGTTATGTCAGGTCATAACCCTCAACACTTCAGCTGTAAATTCATTGTGAGATATTTGGTGTTTGCAGGATCCAGCAACAAGGATTTCCACCTCAAACTGTTCCCTTGAGGAAACCCTGAGCACCAGCGATGAGAAAGAAAACTTTTTTTTTCCTCATGTCCTCCCCAAGTCCTTTTCTGCCTAGCTACCACACGAGGACTCTTAGATCTTAATATTAACTATTATTTACTTAATAATAAAACATTTCATTTGAAATTCTAGAAAAAAAAGAAGAGCATCAATTTGTTTTTAACACTTTTTAAAATCTGTCAGAGACCAGCAGAGACCAGCTGGGTGAACTGGGGAAGCACATGGGTTAAAGTCATTAGACTAGTGTGCGCTATGCCTTTCCAGACAGCGTAACTCACCTTTGCTCCAGCTGCTTCATGGTGGCAGTGATCTGGTTGGTCTTCTCCTCCAGACGGACGATCATATCGTTCTTCTTCTTCATCTCGTCATCGGACGACTAACAAACGAGAACAACTGGCTTTCATAAACAGCAGTGGTGAGTAATGATTACAGTGTTTATCCTTCATTTCTTTAACTTCAAGATGATACCAGAGCCTGTACCTGCATCTTCTGATACATTTCTACGTTGATGGCCTTCACCTCATCCAGTTGATGTCTCAGTCCGATCAGCGTGTCCTGATAATCCAAAGTCAAAGCCATGGTGGGACGTTATTTAAGTATTTACCCTCAATTATTAAGGAATTATTAAAGTATTTACCCTCAGAATACGAAGCAGATTGGGATCATTTAAAATTATACAAACAGAAGGGGAAAAGTTAAATGGAAATGAAATCACAGGAATAAAAATGACACGGGACTTGGAGGCAAAGATTCCAGTAAAAGACAATGAGCAACGAGCAACAATGAAAAGCAACTCGCTCCCTGTCACTGAGAGAATATGAATGGAAAACATTACAACTCCAACCACACAAAGCAGATCACGGTCATATATTGTGGCGGTGCACTTCTATCACCCTTTACTGGTGATCTCTAAAGTGAGACATACATAACAGAACAACCTCAAATTGGAAAAACAATTGGACAAAATCTAAAGAATCTGGACAATTTTTACTGGATACAATTTGCTGCATTCTTAATCTTAATCGTAATTCAGTCAGACTTTATAACTGTATAATGTGGATTTGTTTAATTTGACTTTTTTCTTTTTGTTTACCTAGTCCCTTTTATTTGTGTTATATTGCTCTTCTCTCAGGATTGACTGTTCAGAAAAACAAAAATGATGTATGGAAATGTAAAGTGCTACTTCAATAAAAACATCTAAGACACAGTCATTTGACAGATGCTGGTTTACTACGTCAGTTAAATAGACTTAAATAGGCACAAATACTCAGATATAAACATGCACACAAATACAACATAGTCTTGTCATAATTGTGTGCATGTTTATATTTCAGGTAAAAATGATGATGGTATGGTGAAATAGAAACAGAATATTGTAGTCAGTGACACAAATGTTTTGTGTCACATTTTTAATGATGTCAGCAACCTCATTTCAAAACCCAAAAAATGCTACACAGCATGAAAAAAAAATACATTCAGGGTTCACATGTTGATAAAAATATGGCTGCTAGACATCTTTAAATTTACCTCAGAAATTCCTGAATGAGTACTGAGTCCCTATATTTTCTACTTCCTTTGTAACCAGAGAAGATAAATGAGTAAATATGTACTCACCTGTTTTTCGTGAATATCTTTTTCCAAAAGTTTCATAGCCAGCTCCATTTCCTGTTTCATTGACACCTGAACAACCAACTCATTCTCCACATCCTAAAAATGAAAAAAAAAAACATGTTTATCATCTGTTATCACACACTTTACATATACTGTATATACACAGTCACAATTTGACCTGTCTGAGCTGACATTCCTCTTTTAGTTGTCTTCGAGCCTCGTTGTACATCTCATCCAAACCCTGGCGAGACTGTTTGTAGGTGTCTCTCTCCACTGAAACATCACCTTGAGTTACCTAGATAAGTAAATAGGACCAACAGGACGGTCATGTCAGCCATGCCACATATTAGCTGTACCAGTTGATGGTCAGAGCTGATAACAACAGCTGGAAAATGAAGGACTGCGTCTACTTTCAGTTTCAGCAGCAGTTTGAACGGAAAGACATAAAAAGACACTGATTCATTGTGTTATCAGATAGTAATATATTAGTTGTTTGCGCATGTATGGCTGTGTACCTCTAAATGTTGTTGTGCCTTCAGCAGAATGAGGTTATTTTCGCTCCTCAGCTGCTGGTTTTCTTCCTGAAGTTTGATTATGTTGTTCTTGGCTATGGCTAACTGCAGACACAAACACATGCAGCAGAGTTTCACTTCAGTAAACTTCATATCAACACTTGGACTTCCATCTGAGCATGCAATCTCTGAGACATGTTCAATGTAAAGGAGATATTTTCACAGTGGGTCTTACCTCTTCTATGAGTTTGGAGTTGGATTTTTCCAAAGAGTCAACTCTGCCCTGAAGACCATGAACTGTGGAGCTGCACACAAAAAGACTTAAGCTGTATTTTAATTAATCATTCAGTGGGGTGAAAAACATCTGGACCAGCTGAAAGTACAAATGTTTTAATAGAAAATTTGCTTTCCATGAGCGTCCTCTAAGCTCATACTCTTCATCACATCATGAGCTCCCTGCAGGCAGGCCTGTTTCCCAAACAAAGGTCTTACTTGAGCTGTCGGTTCAGTTCTTCAACATAGTTCTTCTGATCCAAGATGGATGCTATCTGGCTATTCCTGTTGTCATGGAAACAGAAATAAAACAGAGCTCTGCATGACATCCGCAGAAAGAAACCAGCTGTATAAAACCGTGAAGAGACGACAGACCATACCTCTCTTCACTCCTGTAATCGTCAATGTCATTCTTCAAGTACATGGAGAAGTCGATCACCCCGACCTCAAATAGAAAAATAATAAAAAGCTAATATTACTCAAAAGAAGGTACATTGGGACACGCTATGGTTGCACAACCAGTGATTTGAATAAACGAGTCATTGTGCCTTAATTAGCTGCAGTCCTCTAGACCATATGCAACGAATACAGATGTTTACAATTATGTGGGTGTACAAACAATAAAGCTGTTGAAAAGTTGAAAGCATTTATAGATGAGTCAATACGCTGATTGCCAGATAAATAACAATAGACTATTTCATGGATAAGTGTGTTTTCTGACGTTTTTATAAAGCACTGAAAACTGTTGCAATTACGAAACAGTCTCTGTTTCATTCATCTTCTAAACCCATTTAGTCCTGTTAGGGGTCACGGGGGTCTGCTGGAGCCTATCCCAGCTGTCATCGGGCGAGAGGCAGGGCTACACCCTGGACAGGTCGCCAGTCCATCACAGGGCCAACACAGAGACACCCACGGACAATTTAGAATCACCAATCAACCTAATGAGCATGTCTTTGGAGGGTGGGAGGAAGCCGGAGTACCCGGAAAGAACCCACGCAGACACAGGGAGAACATGCAAACTCGACACAGAAAGGCCATGGATTCAAACCGGTGACCTTCTTGCTGTGAGGCATCAGTGCTAACCACCTCTCCACTGTGCCGCCCGTCTCTGGAATATAATGATTCTTAACAGTTCTCATCTCTAAATAGGAATCCTCAGAGTGTTTTTTTTTTTTTTTTACATTGTATCATTTACACCTGTTATTAGATTAAAAGCTGTCCATAGTTCTCTGTGTGATGTCTCACCTGAATGAATCTGTCTATCAATTCCATGTCACTTCACAATACAAGTCCAGTGTGAACACAGGCTGTGCAGGGTGTTTGCTTTACTGAAAAGTGTGTTTGCACTAAGTCTCCACCCATGGAGTGGAAACATGACACCATAACCTCTGCACTCTGTCCGCCTGATGCCAAGATTAAATGGCTTGACAGACAACTGTTGTCTGCTATTGTGCTTCCTGAAACTAGAGCACTGTAGATAAACTCTTTCAGGTAAATGGTTAAGTAGTCACAGGAAGTAGGGCAACTTAATATTTTTTTTTTTCTTAACACATAGTGAACTCTACTGCTTTGTATGATGGGAGCAGAAAATGAACTTTAATAATGGTGAAAACAGCAGATAGGCTGACAGTAGAGAATAATGCATACAAGCTGTAGAACAATTGCAGCATATTTTTTCATACCCAGAGCAAGACAATGTTTTAATGAATACTTTGAGTATGTTTCAAAGCCATGGCTACCTGAGAGTCCAGGTCCTCGCCTTTGACACACAGGTTAGCATCGATGACGTTCAGGCCCACCAGCAGGCCCACAATCACTGCTCCCTCCTCCTCCAGCATTAGGGCTGAATTCTCATAGAAATCACTGAGGACAAAAAATACAACAAATGTCCAAACACCATCCTCCCTTTAGCCTTAATAATTCAAGATTTTTTATAATTTTTTGCAACCAGTATTTTCCCCAATATTCTTCCAGTGTGTACCTGAGCAGGTCTTTTCTGGTAATGAGGAGTCGCAGGTAGTCGGCCAGCCGTTTCTGCATGAGCGCCAGACGCAGCCACGCTCTGGCTCTTCCCAGCGGGGTCCTGGAAAATACACATACACCCCAGAGATAAGGATATATTTTAAGGATGTTCTAAGAGTCTTAAAGTGGTGGAGCTGGAACATGATTAGACGTGTGTGCTCACATCTGCTGTAGGGTTTTTCTTTCAGCCTCCTGTTAGTGTTCATTTGAAATGAAAGTCTTTCATCTTTAAATCTCACAAAAATACAAATTCTGCAGCTAATGTCTTACTTCCTGATTTGAGCATTTACTGAAATCTCCTGAAAGTTGTGTGGGCTTCTCTGTGCAATGAACCATTCGTTAGTTTATAATTTCAATGTCTGATTCAAAATTATCCTTATAACTTCACAGACAGTTTCTAATGTAATTTATCTAAATCTTGGGCTTGCTAACATGCCGACATGTCTGCTGCTCTGACTCAGCACTAACAAAGGAAACAGACGGAGCTCTTCGTCTGAAACAACACAACTCTTCCTCATTTTGCTGGAACGGAGAACATGTGAATGTTTCTTACAATACAATGATATGGAAAGCCTGTACATGAATGAGTTTTTGCTGAATCCTGCTTACTGCAGCTACTAGAGGACACGACTTGAGTATTATGCTAGGATGCAGCACTCCTTTTTTCATGTTTATATTTGGTTCATCCATATTTGGTGCTAATCACCACTCTGAAAAGGTCACAGAAACACTACTTCCCAAATCTGACTGAAGAAAAATATAATGCGGCACCATGACTGATATAATGTTGTTTAAAGCTGCCAATTGCCTAAAACTGCCAAAATAACTCTAATTTGAATCAGTGTCACGTATTTAGAAAATGTGTTTATACAAAAGTGTAATGAAGAATTGGAGTAGTGAGTTAGTAGGGATGGGAAAGGTGAAGTGAAAGTAAGTAACACTCAGGTACTTCCCTGGCAAGACTCAGGTCACATTCTCATCTTACTCTTGCTTGTGAGTGTGTGGTTGCTGTGGCTCACGTTCCTCCACCAGTTTGCAAGGTTATACAGTATGAGACAAGTATGTGTGTGTGTGTATACATTATAGTAGTCCTCACTTAAGTCCAGGCAGGTCTCGTACAGAGGCTGAGATCTCTGCTGCCTCAGGACACAGTTTCTCCACCAGCTCCAGAGGACCCCACAGGGACTTGTTGAACCCCAGAAAGGACTTTTTCACTGAAGAAAGAGGACACGCAGGCATATGCAAATCAACAAATTACACCATTTATGAGTGTTGCAATCTCACTGACACACAAGCCAATACATACAGTGGATAGTCTGTTTGCCTCTTACCTCTCAGGCCATGCTTGAGGCAGTGTTCCATGACCACAAAGAACTGCTGGAGAGGAGGGTAGTCTGAGTCCAGCGTTCGTCCGAAGCTCAGAGCTGACTCGATCAGCCCTTTAATGCTCAGCTTGGCCATGTTCAGCAGGTTGGCTCGCTCCATGGCCATGGGGTCTCGCAGGGCTGTAGGACAAGAGCCACACACACACACACACACTTAAAATAACCATGTCAGAAAAGCATTTCCTCGTTTCTTCAAGAGTGCAGTCTTTTATCAGGCCATCTTTGTAAATCTGAATTGGTTCTGAATGTCTTTTGTGGTGAAAGAAACTAAATAAACACACACACACACATTCATCAACTGAAAGTCCACACTCTGTCAGCAGTACTAAGCAGTGTAGTTAATAAATACTTATACCTAAGCCAGCAGAACAAACTGAAAAGACTGAGTGTGTTGTCAGCTCAGGTAACGTCTTAAGGCTGGTGATTATAACAAACATGCTTAATATCAAATAGGATGAACGTCTGCATTTGTGTGTCAGGTCAGTTCAGTCCAACACACAGACCAACACACAGCATGAAAGAAGAGTCAGCTCTACCTCGCATCAGTATTACTACGGCAAGTCTGTTAATACAGTACAAAGTATAATCAGTGAACCTTGAAATTATGAAACAGGCTTAAAAATAATGAATATGAGTACATTCTCCCACATTGATATTTATATGCATAACTGATTTGTTTCCAGAAATCCTGCAATTTTCCGTTTAAAAAAAAAAGGACTTGACATTGCTGCCTCGCACACAGGCGTGTTTTTTTAAAACACTCAACATATGGACCCCTAATAAATGTTAATGTGTAGCCAAACACCTGAGCAGGGCAGAACGTACATAGATGTTGCCTAAGGATGAGGAAGACCTTTAATTGGTGCTGCAGGTTGACCCAGAGGCAGACACCTACATAACAACAAATTATTTCTTGAGAGGTGCATGACTGCTTGGAGCCTGAGGGCAATGTGGCCCTAGGGGGAAAGAAACAGCAACCATTTGACTACCTGTATTATGATATGACGTCTACCACAGCACATCTAAAGTCATGAATAAGGAAAAACAGCTTCTCACGCTTCACAATTTACCATTAGACATTTGTATGTTTAACTGCAGCATGTACAGTATAAACATATTTTATTTCAGAATGACCTAACACAGAAGGTGAAATTAAATTGCCCTTTATTTTTATTCTGGTTAGCTCTTAGCTGGGAGGGGTGTTCAGCAGCACATGACAGTACTGAAACACAAAGGCAAAGCATGATAACCTGAAGGGCACTTCAATTTGTCTCAGTACAGCATGTGATGCTTCAGGCCGTTTAGTTGTGTGCTGGTGTTAAGCAGCAGCTCAGCCACAGTAGGACTGATAATGGTAACAGATGAGGATGTAGCATTAAAGCATGGGATGTATGAAAAATCAATCTGCCTTAAAACAGGCGTGGTAGTGAGGTTAAGACAGCATCAAAAACAACAAAATGTGCTCCAGTTATTGAGGACATATAAGACTGTGTCACACTTTGTCAGCATCTAAATCAGATCCTAAATATGGGCGCCATCAGCTTTGATCATTTACTCCCATTCTGGTGTGGATCACACTCTACCTTGGACAGTCCAGTCTCCCGGTAGAGACGTCCTGTGCTCCGACACTTTGGGAAGGACGTGAATGCTCCCTGAAATAGTCTCGGACGCTTTCCTGGCCAAAGCGAAGATAGGAGCCTGCCATCGCCCGTCTCCTCCACCACCTCCTCCTCCTCCTCCTCTCACTGTGCTGCTACTGCTAGCTTTATCCACAGCTCCAGATTTCTCCTCCTGAAGTCTCAAAATCCCAAACACCTGAGCTTTCTCCTTGCCGCTGTCCGCTTCAGACAGAGCCAGGTCGTGCTCTGCGGGCGATGCCATGTTCAAGTACCTCTGAAACGATTACAGCGATCCGGGCGAAAACACCCAGATACATACGGTCTGCTAACCGTTAGCGAGCTAGCTCCGAGGCACAATTCAACCGGCGACCATTGTGACAGTCGTAGCATAAAAATACCTGCGATACCACCGGCCACAGCAATGACAGGTCTAACCAGTGTCAAAAATCAACAGTCGTAGCGTTACCGGGCTAAAAACATGGAAATACGGCGTCTGCCTCGCTACATGCTGAACGTTATCATCGGCAGCGAAGACGCACAAAGCTGCTGCTCGGGAAATGTGTCTTCTCCGTACATCGTGGAGGTGTACAGATTTGTTTACAGCCAGCAGACCTAACCGATAGTTGGCTTCTCCGCGGTCTCGCTGCACCCTCCGGAGGGGCGGTGTCAGAGACAAGGCTCACAAGACACACAAAAGGCAGCACTACGTAATGACTTTAGCGACCGCTCTGCTGGCGCTACGCCGCCCCCTGCTGCTGGAGGTGAGAACTGCAGGTGGAGGATGAGTGGAGGGTCCAGACCTTTGACTGTATTATTCTGTTTTCATTGTTTACAGCAATGAAACTTGGTACCAGTACTCTTCCTTAACTGACATAATCTGAGTTTTTGATTCTTGGGTATTTTCATTTTATTGCACTGTATAAATTCTGCACTTATTATTCAGATAAATTATATTGATTTTCCCTAGTTATTAAGAAACAGATATACACATTTGATATAGATTCCAAACATTAAGTATAATAGTTAAATACTTATAGTAACTTTGTTATAACAAATTAAAACTGTGTAAAATAATTAAACCGAAATAAATAAGCTTGTGTTCTGAGCTGTAAAGCTAATACATTTTAAACATTGCAGAACTTCAACTGCAAAATAGTTTCATATTTAATTTACAGAAAATATAATGAAACTGCCCCATAATGTCTTTGTGGTGATTTCAGTCGTACAGCGTGTGTTAAACTATATTAAAATGAGTAAACTGAGAGTACCAACATATATCACAAAGAAAAGGAGCATATATTCATATTATTAACAGTATATCATATCTTAATTGGTGACAGTGAGATGTTACTTTAATATTATCTATCTATCTATCTATCTATCTATCTATCTATCTATCTATCTATCTATCTATCTATCTATCTATCATGACTATGATGATTCATGTAATCATAAGTGTTAATGTCTTCAAACATCTGACCTAAGATTAAATCATGAACTACAGCATATTTATCAGAACTAAAGTGAGCACAAAAACCTTTATTTTTAAGGCTTAACAACTTAACTCTAGAGACTTGTTTAATGGTAAGGTAATGTCATTGTCACTGGATGTTTTTACTAAAACTTAACCAACCGACTTAGTCAGTCTTGCCAATCCTATTTTAGGGCAGTGATTTGAGGGTGGATGTCTTGTAATGTGTTGTGGTGCTGTGTTTGTACGGCAATAGCAGATCACAGTGTGGAACATATCAACATACAACATTCAAATAGCATTTTCCATCGTACCTTGATTGTAGGCTAACCGCTCCATACTCTCACTATGAGTGATGCCCCAGCGATGAAGACTTTGGGGAGAGTACATGGTGAGTGGGACGTAGCTTTCTTGCAAAGAGAATAGGAAAAAGTCCCAGATCCTTGAAGTGGTTCAGTCTGCTGTGGTTTCTGCTGAGCCAGAGCCACAAAGTCCTCTCAGGTTTTCTGATATCCTAGACAACCCTCCCTTTTAAGCGGCAGTGGATTAATGTGATGTGTTCCGGTTTGGTTGGGGTTTGATCACAGCTTTAAGATGTGATGGGCTTCTGATGATCTGATTAGCGAGGCCTGAGGAAGAACAGACAGTAGAGACATTAAGAAGGGGCCAGACACAGGAAATCTTAAAAGCAGATTGGGAAAGACTTTTAATTATCAGCAAACACTGAATGGATTTACACTATTTTGGCTTCATTCATACAAAAAGAAGGGTTGCCTGATCTCCATGATAATTTAAAATCCAGAACACACAGTAAGGCCCAATCCTAGAATGAGTTTACACCTCTGGTTAGTTTTACATTAACTCACAACTCTCATTGGGAGCTAATAAAAAACTAGACTAGTAGTCTCAGATTAGATTTTTAAATAGATCGAACAAAGCAGCTACAAAAATGATCAGGATGCAAGGTTTTCTCAAAAAGTACTTGGGTACAAAGGTATATGTCACTGACACAATCATGTAACCCACATAGACACACCCTTCACTGTCATATATGATAATACCACCAAAAACTGCTAAAAGAACCTTTACCTTTTCTTTCAGTTATGAAGGATGCATCCAGTGGGCATCCACTTCAGTATAGTGTGGAAATAAAAGCCTCCAACTGCACCACTGACACAATGCTAGCTCCATTACAGCTCGGAGGCTACAGCAAGCAGAATGAAAACACCATGGTTTGTCTTCCTCTTGCGTGGTTTTCCTCTTGTTCTCTCTAATAGCTTTGGGCTGACCAGAATCATATGACCGGTTTTGTGCAGCTCTGTTCGCTCCTTAGCTGTTTGTGCAATTGCCTGTGTTAAATCTCTGAATGACTGGTCACTGTTCAGTCAGCAGAGAATACATGATTCAGGGCGCTGCCTCTTCAATATTGATGTTATTTCGTTTTTTGAAATGTACCAAAAGTGGCAACAGTAACTACGTATCATCATTTATGCTTAAATATGAATTTATGTTGTATGTAAATTTATGTTTTAAGTTGATGCAACAGGAAAATCATCTGGAATCTACCAGCAACAAATATTACATTTATACATGATCAAAGCTTTCAGTTAATCACAACACATCATGCTTCCATCTATCTCCTGCCTCCTCCACCCTCCCTTACTCATGGAACCACACCTAAGCACACTCGCTACTAAACACCATCTCCAGGGCGGTATGTTTGTGCCATATGACAATCTGAATCCCAGCTGGAACATGCCCATCACCATGAGAGGCAACAATACTAACCAATCAATGTTATTCACCAGAAGCTCTTTCCACCAATAGCAGCAGGATGCTGTTTTATAGTAGTAGCCAGCCTTTCATTGTGCAGCAATGCTGCAGCTGGAGTGGTGCTATGCTCTCAGACTCTGACACAGGGATTTATTATTTTGATTAACAGAGAACAAGACATGATATTTATTAAGAATAATAAAGAATACATCTTAAAGAAAAAGACAAAGTAATAATAAAGCAGTATCAATATGACTTGTGAAGTACACACACTACTAAATGTTTGCTGACTGTAACTATACCAACTACAGAGATCACACCATCATTACTGTAAATTTAGTGAAATGTGTATTATAGCAACTCACCTCAGCAGAAAGAAACTAAGTGCTGATCCTTAGTACGCAGCTTGTTAGCAATCTGTAGTCTGGTCCAAACAGGATGAGTCTATGTGCTGGTCTTGCATATGGACTTTCAGGCGATGACTCTGTGCAAACTGGGCAAGAACACCGTGATATGCATCTCAGTCCAGCTGTAGAAGCTACATGTAGCTGTAGTTAGCAGCCCCCAAATGTCCCATAATAAACACATCTATCTATCTATCTATCTATCTATCTATCTATACTAAAGACACTGAAAGGCTGACATAGCTACATGGTTGTAGCGCAGAGGAAGGAAGCCGGTACACGCTCTGGGGATATCACCGACAGAAACCACAACCATCACCCCACGCAGCACCCAATGACATGAAAGAAGGGAAGCTGGGGGAGGGGAGGGGTGGATGAGAGAGGGTAGGGAGAGAGGACAGGGAGGGGAGGGGTAGAATGGGGATAAATAGAGAGGAGAGGAGAGGAGAGGAGAGGCAACACATTCACAAACTGGTCTAATCCACAAACCTTATTAATGAAAAGTATAGAGATATGAATGAAAACATACAGATATTTGTGAATGGAGATTTCTGAAACAATAACACTAAAGCGGATGTCTGTCATTATCCCATCCAATCCCTGACTGAGGCCTGGATGAAAAGGGAGGAACTTGTTGAGGCAGAAAAGCGATTGGGTTAATTTGTAAGTGAATGACTTGGCAGCTAACAGAAATAAATAGAAAATGCTAGAAAATGCTCTGGGAAATGGAATAGGAAGATGACTATTGCTGAAAACTATAGGATGTAATGAATATGCTGAAACATGTATATATATTTTAGTAACATTGAAGAAAAAGAAATTTAAAAGCCAAACCAATATTTTTTTACACTGTTGTCCATTAAATAGGAATAAAATACTTTTTTATACCTCTTGAAATGACATTGGTGGTTGTGATTTATTTTTGATAGTGTATATCTTGTCAAGATCTATTTCATGTCCAAACATACCTAATGAGCATAAACAGAAAGAAAAAGAGTCTGAAAATATAATTATTCTAATTTTATGGGAAAATATTAAATTCACACAGAAATAGAAATGTTATCCAAAGAGATTTAACAGCACAATAATTCATGACTCACTGTATGGGTGATAGCTGCCAAATACTGATCAGAAAGTTGTGAATAAGGTTGAAGTGGAGCTGGCAAAAAACAAAACAAAGCAAAAACAAATCATCAAGAAAATATTTATTTGTAAAATATATACAGTAGAAAGTTATTAGACAATGAGCCTTGTCTTTTCTACAAAAAAATATCTGAAATCATTCAGCCAACACTGGCAATCAGATAAGTCTTCATTTTCCAAAAGGTTAAAAAACAAAACAAAAAAACAACTGTAATCAACACATAGAAATGTGTATACCAGTTGGTACTCTGCCATCAGACAATATTTGTCACCGTTTACTCTCTAAAGGTTTGCGGGGGGCTGGAGCTTATCCCAGGACTAACACAGAGACAAATGACCATACATATTCACATGCACACATACAGTGAATTTACTGTACAGTCAATCAAACAAGCAAGTCTGTGGACTGTGGGAAGAAGCTGGAGCACCCAGAGATAACCCTTGTAGCCAAAGGGAAAACACGCAAAACTCTGCAGAACCCTCTTGGCCTGGCACAGCTAGACTCAGTCTTCATCAGAATATGAGTCTGATGACATATCATGTGGATTTCATTATGGAACATGTTTCAACCCCTACAGAGAAAAATACCTCTGTACACGATTCAATAATCCTACAAGTTATCAGTCATTTTATGGCACGTGGCTCAACATGTTTTAACTCAAAATTTAACTGAGTACATATTATGACTATTAAAAACATGTAACAAAAAATTGTCTCCATGGCCCACATCCAAATGATAGTGAATAACCAACACACATATACAGTACAACTTTTAACAAGCTGCTGCTGAATGCTTGTGAGTCATTGTGGATATTGTATAACAGCGGGTTACCTCCGTCAGAAAACTTTAGTCCTCAAACTCTGCAGCATAAAGCACTTGCTGGAATTTCATCCGCACCTCCATTCTTTTTTTAATAGTAAGCCTCTTCAGTGAGGGCAGGAGGCTAAGCAGAAACAGTTCATCTTCATCTCTGACATTGGGGAGGGCTTCTGGAGAACTTATCTCAGTCTCTGTGGCTGTTTGCCTTTTGCGTTTATGAGACGGCCCTGTATCCTGATGGTTGGTTGGACATGACTCCACAAGAGGAACACTAGTACTAACAACAGGTACCACCACAGAGCAATGCACCTTCTCGTCTTTGTCTTCATCTTCCTCCTGGTCATCTGCCCTTCCAGGTACCTGTGGGGCATGAGAACAATGCACAGTTACTGATTAATGGACAACAACTCACTGATAACAAGCTTCATCTTATTGGTAAGCTGGTAACAAAACTATTCATATTAAAAGTAAAATATTAAAAAGAAAAACTTTGTGATTGCCATACATTTCCTTGATGACTAATTTAGAGTCTGTACCTACAGTTGTTTCCAGTTCAATTGCCCTTCAGACCACAGTCTGATCACACCCACACACAAGCTCTAAAATTAGTTTAATCATATATGTGTGTGGGCATGTTTTTCCATATTCATAGGGCAGGTATGCTTTATTATGAAACAGACACTGTATGCCACCATTTAAATGAGGATTATGTGGCCTGATCACATATTTACATTATATTGTGTATTCAAATATATAAAAACCTAATTGGAAAATGCATTAGTTTCCCATATCATGTTAATACTATGGCAGCTTGCCAGGGCCTAATTTACTCCACCATGGTCTCATAACAAATCAGAAATATTTTTTTCACATTTCACACAATGTTGTGCTTGTGTTAAGTTTCCTATTGCAATTTCACGTCTCAACAGGATTCAAGGATAAATGGAGTTTTATTGTCATTACACACATATTGGTACATGGGGTGGAAAGACATTAGTTACCTTGGTCCTGGTGCAAGCCAAAGTAGAAACAGTAAAGACAAAAGACAAAAGTATAATAATAGAATAAAATTAACTAAGTATATATATATATATATATATAAAGGCAAGTAGGTTATATACAGAAAATAAAAAATGCAACAATATACAGCTTGTTTAGCTTTAATTTAGATCAACTGTACAGGCTGGTGCTATATTGGCGAATACTGGTTACTTGTATTTTAAAATATAATTTTAATTCCTCGTACTAAACAGTTTTTTTTCCCCCCCAAAAAAGCTTTTATTTTGAAAAACTGAAGCGGATATTGAGTGGGACAGACGCTACTATAGCAGTCGCTGGATGTTTTGAAGTGTTTAGCCTTTTTGAAAATCACAGTTAATTACATTTAGTTATGCTTATATTATTGGCGGTAGTCTGTCCCCACAGGTCCAAAACAAGGTAACATTCGTTAGCTAATGACGCCAAGCTAATGCAGCATGTTATCATGACAGATATGACAACATTTATGCAAACGACACACAGACGAACACACGCACCTCTCTGGACTCCCCCATGCAACTCTCTACCCTGGGTTTGACATAGGCGCTGAGCCAGGCCAGCTGTTTGTACAATACCGGGACCTGCCTCTCTACCGGGTTGTCGTCGTCGTCCAGCAGAGGGAAGTTTCTCTTGACGAGTCGCTTTTTCGCTTTACAGAACTTGTCGCGTAGATTTTTCCATTTCAGTTTAACCTCTTCCTCCGACTTTCCCATGGCGACAGCGATCTCTTTCCAGGACAAATGCCCCTTCAGGTTGTCTTTGTAGTCCCGCCGGGACTGGTCGTACAGATTCGGGTGTTCGCGTATCAAGTCCGCCAGTTTCTTTTCGACAGTGTTCATTGTGTTTTACTCCACCGCGAAGCCCTTTCGTCGGCAGACAACGATCTCGGTTCGTTTTTCTCGGCTCAAGTCGTCAGAAGGAAGTGCGAAGCTACAGATATTCAAAATAAAACCACTAACACGAACATCCCCTGTTGACTTTTACTGAATAAAATAACACATTTTGTTTGGAAATGTGAATGGCAAACGGCAATTCACCATACATTACATTTTATTTTGATAAATTACAATACATGGTACATTCATTTAAAGCATCGCCACATGGTTTCAAATGGGAAATAACAATTAAAAGGTGAGGTGGTACTTATACCACAAATGAATATGTATTATGTTCACACAGCTGTTACAAGAACATAGACATTTGCTCGTTTTCTCAAGGTGGGAAGAACATGAATAAAGTTCATTCTTGCCAGGCCATTATACTTCAGGAGAAACCACAAACTGTAAACTCAAGTGCAGAACCCCTGGGAAGTCCTCATTGGGCCCTGCCACTGAGTCACACACACTAAGCATGATGGGACAGAAACTACAACAGTAACAATACAGAGAATGCACAGTGTCAGACGATGGCAGAAGTGTCCGTTTTCGAGTTGATGAAGGAGGAGAAGGAGGAGACCAGAAGGCAATAGATAGGGATAGATGTTTGCCATTACTTTTGAAGGCTGTGACACTTTCACAATTTTGTTTGGGCTATCGATGGGAAACTTCAAATCAAAGCCCCACCAAGAGGACTTATCAGTTAAAAAAGGTCAGCACTCTTATTGTTTTGATGGCTGTGTGTGGTTCACGATGGTTTTTCTCAGGGTCTATGACAAGGTGAGCAATGGTGGAGTGTCTGAGAAGAGCTCCTTTGGGCCTCCTCTCAAGAACGGGCAACTTCTTCTGCCACCTCCGGCACATCCCCCTGGCTCGACCATCAAGGCTCCAAATGTGTTTGTGGAAGATGCTGCATTTCCCCTGCACTGCAACTTCAGGCGCCCCTATTTATTTTTGTTTTGAATAGTGAACCAGTGGTTCCCAGACCAATATTTTTATACTATTTTTAAAGAACCCAACATATATCACATCAGATAGGTTTGCTTAATGTTCTCTCATTAACTGAATAAAAGTGAGCTGTATTTCAAATTGTGTTCAATTGAACACTAATCTATATCATGTTTTCAAGCACTAAAGACTAAAGACTACATTTTTTTTCAGGCTTTTCTGAAAAACAGGGAAATAACGCAACACCCAAACCATTCATAATCGCTAAATTATATTAAAATACATGGCTCTGAGTTAAAACTAAATGAAGAGACATTTGGGAGCCATAAGAGCCGTCTCTTCTAATGGAGCCGGAGGTAGAAGGAGCCGAGTCACTGAAAAGAGCCGGACTTCCCATCACCAGTCTGGAGCGTCTCAATGTTTAGCGCCTGGAATGCACACACTTGATTGACTCGGTGATATCACGTGGGATGGCTTCACTCGCTTGCAATTGGTCTGTGCGTTTCCTCATTCAGTAAACCACTACCTAAAGCTGCGCCTGTTAAAATGGAAGCGCCCTGTTTTAAATCTTAACCTTATGTTTTGGTTGTAGGTGCGGGTCCGTATGGGACGGCTTCTGGATCCGGACCGCGGCCCAATTTTAGTGACTTATGTTGTGTACTATTTGAATCGTGATGGAACACGCCGTGACCACAAAATCGGTATGAAACTGTACGTGAAATGACCATCTTTAACTTACTTTACTCACAGTCCCTATCCCTCACTCAGACGGATATCTGGTGGGCACTGCTTACCTCGATTTGTGAAACAGTCGTGTTAATGGTCGTGTCGCGGTGTTTAATGTGAGCGTCGAGCCACAGCAACGAGGTGTACAGTAATGGGATTGTCTTCCTTCCATCGGGGTCACCATTCTTCTTTAATTGTACACGCCGTTTGGCCTTTGCGAATTTGTCGCGAAGGTATCTCCATCTTTTGCGACAGACGCGCTCGTCTGTGCACAACGTTCGGGCTACCTCCCTCCACGAATTATTAGCCATTTGTGTGTCTTTGTGTTCCTTACTAGATGTATTATATAGGTTATCATATTTCCTCACCTCCTCGGCCAGCCGAGTCTCAAAACGATCCATTGTACAACCGGAAAAGGGCGGGAATGACAACATTCCACGTCTCTGCATGGACCGCGCCCACATCCAATTTCTCACCAATCGCACAATAGTTATAGGAAACCACGCGAGAAGAAAGTTCTGCCCAGATGATGTGGCGAGAACTGGTCGAGAACAAGCAGCGAGAACCATGGCGAGAACTCTCAAACGAGGGCTGGAAGCTCTCGCGAGAACAGAATTACGCCATTCTCTTCTCGCAGCCCTGGAAGAGAACACATTTCTCAGCATACACAGTATGTAACAAGCTGGGCTATAATGATCTGAAAATCAAAGGTAACTGGAAAGGATACCTTCTAAGCTCGTGTAATAAACAGTGGTTTGTACACACATTAATTGTATAAAGTCTATGTGACTCACTTGCTAAATCTATGTCAAGAATAGGCAGCAGTTAAGGCTGCAGCAGACTTTGACTCAGCTGTGTTTCCTGTCTTTCTACATTAGATGGCGTATTTGCTCTTTTCCGGTCCCCTTTTCTGCTGTCTCAGTTATTAGCTGAGATGTTTCAGTAAACCAGGAGTGCTTGGTCTGGATCAGCACTTTTCTGTCTTTCTTAAATAGAACGTATTTATATTCTTTAAACATTCTTCACATTAGTGTGATTGGATTTTGTCTTTTATTTTTCTCCGTGTCATTGGGGCTTAAAAATATTTGTATTTATGCTACTGAAATATAACAATTGTAAATACACACCAGGAGAGCTGGTTTTGGTACATATTTCATAACTAAACATCTGCTATCAGGCAACAGATAACGTGATAATGAAAATATCCATAAAAAAATCCAGTAGTCCACAATAAATAATTCGTCTAGAGTTTTATTTTTATATCAGTGCGCATGTAAGCTGCAGCCAAAGATGTCCCTGTCATTGTATTTTTCCTAGACTTGTATTTGTATTTAAATAACCACAATTAGTCTGAAAGCAAACATGTAAACACTGGCTGCACTAACCCTCAGTGTTACCATATCTGGATGCAGCCTGTTTAGAGCTTCTTCTGTGGGACAACCTGTGATTCAAAGGGCACAATTCAAAAGCAGGCTAATTTAAATCATTTTAAATGGTAACCACATCAAGACTCCAGACGGGTGTGATGAATACTTACATCAGAGCATCAAATTTCATTTACATGTGCCGAGCTGTGACAGATCAAACATCGTCTCTGCTGGAGGCAGTCTAAGTGTCACCTGGAAGACTTAGGACAGATTACAGGGACAGCACAATGGATAACAGCAATTAAGAGGACATCGGCTATTATCATAGGGATGTCACATGTGACTGCACACAGTGACTATTATAGTGTAACTGTCTAGACTACCTACATACGTCCCACAAGAGGTGCCACACTGTTATTATTGGGATCCAGAGTCAAGACACCTACATTTAAATGGATGACACTGATTATACGTATACACCAAACAACAAACCTGTTTTATTTAAATTCAACTGATAAACAAGGAGAGCTGTTGATACAGAAACAACTCATTACAAATAGATGCAGACATTGTTCAAGGCTATATAGAGGGACTTTTCTGTTTATATGCAAAGAAATCTGATTATATATGAGAACTCAATGCATGCTCTTCTTCTGAGTTTTGGTTTATCAGGGAGATAAATCCACTAATATAGAAACATTTTTATCAGATCAACTGATGCAGTGTTTGTAGCAGACTGCCCATCAGCTGAGAGTCCACGTGACGCTGCTGCATGAGCTGAAGCAGCAAGTTTCCTTCTAGTAACATGAGACCTCATCAAATAGAAAATTGCAAGTTTGCAGATAATGAACGATGCATGATTCTTGTCTATGAGTGGAAGAGACACAGTCAATGAAATGCCAGTTTCAATGCCTTTCATTCTTAATAAGATGTTGGTCTTTTTCAGAAAAATACTTTATATAAGAGACACTTTGTCTGTCTGTTTTTAAATCTACTGAATATGTGAAGTCTTACATTTTGGGTTTTACCCAATTTACTCATCAGCTCTAGTTGCACATGTCTCCCCAGACACAGCTTGTAGTTAAGAGGCTAGTAGTTACCTAGAGGGAGCCAAAGAGACTCAAACAGACAGAGAAGCACACACACAAAAACAGAGCCAAAACCAAATGCAAGCACAACAGAGTTGTAGAGCTACTGCTGGGCTTAGTCATGGTAAAACATCCACTTGATAAAGATGCTGTTTCATAGGATTTTAATGTCATATGTTGACATTTTGCAACATGTTCCATGTGTATCCGCAGGTATTAACAAAACAAACTGCTGAATTTGTACAGGACAAACACCTTATTTACTTTGACAGATGGTTACTGCTGTGTTGTAGCCAAGAGACAGTTTAATTTGTCTGTAGCATCAACCGTATAAACCGCAGTGTACCCCAATGCTGACTGCACAGATCCACTACGGTGACAGACAGTAACCCGCTCTAAGCATTTTGATGGGATGGGTCGCTCTCTGCCTGCCAGGCGGTCCAGGAATTTGAACCGCTGACCCTCTGGTCACGAGGTCACTGCTACGAACATTTGGCTACTGTCCTCCACAAATGTTTAGATTCTGTTCTCTGCTGTTTGCATGCTTGTCCTCGTTGCCCTGTTGGAGTATCCTGTTGCATGGTGAACCCGAAAGTTTCCACTGAGTTTAAAATAACACAGTTCATCTGAAATAAGTGCGTGTTTACAAAGACTGCCACAGTCTTGATACAAATAAATGGGTTTGTGTCCATAATGCTGTTTGTCGGCTGTGTTATCTCCCCTACGGTGGGTGACTCAACGTCCCATGTCGTCTGGACAAACACTTTCTGTCAGCCACACACACACGCACATCCTCTGAAGTGAGAGTGACATATTTATCTTCAGAGGAAAGGAGGAGGGAAAGCAGAGAAGAGATACACAGCCTAAAAGCAGACGTCAGGCAGGTACTCATAGATAAATCTGTGAGTAAGTGTCACATGATGCAGATCAGTGAAACGGCAAGATCTGTAAATGGGACATTTAATGAGGAAAATCAGAGACTAACCTCTAACTGCTCTCACACAGTGTTGTCAAGGAAACAGTTTTTATCATTCTCAACTAAACCTGATAATCTGTATATCTAGTGAGAAGGAGAGACATTTTCCAACCAAGTCATCCTTTGGTATCTCTGAGTGTGTGTCTGGGTGTGTGTGCCTGTGTTGTTGCAGAGCAGCTCTTTCCCAGACCAGTGATAAGTGTCACCTCAGTGGGGGCTTTAACACCTGGGTTGGTGTAAAGGCAGGCTGGAGGATGGAGGGGTGGTGGGTGAGAAGTCTGGGGTTCGCACCTCATTGACGATAGGAGATGATCCTGTAACTAACCTCCTAATACATATACACACACACACACACACACACACACACACACACACACACACACACACACACACACACACACACACATCCTTGTCTTTGTTGTATTGTAGGGACACCTGACCAGACGATGCATTGTGGGAACCACCTTTTCTGATGGTTGTATAGCACTGAAAAAAATCATGTAGCATCCTGAAGGGGGCATAAACACACATGTCACCTCAAATTACCAATCAGAGAAAGTTGAGTTCCCAGACAAGACCAGGAACCACTTTCTGAGGACTTGTCAGGTTTTAGCTACATGTGAGACCCGTACATGCACACTTTCTGGTTTTTCTTCCTTTATGAGTACCACTTAACAGTTTCAGGTTAAACTTACACACATTAACACATTTAACTGCCAAGATGAGTGCTATGCAGCCATAAATTTTGCTTTGGTAACAATTAGTGAAAAATGTCAGGCAACATCAACAGATTTAGGCTTTTGGTTTAAATTCTTTGTCTTTATTTTTATTCCTGTAAACCAACTTGTTTTTTTCTTTTAATTTATAAATTTACTTAATAAAAATAAAAATTACAACAAAGAAAAATCACTGGCTTCACATTTTCTGTGACCATTATATCTCTGGAGGATAACTGACCAGGAAAAACTAAATTTGGTGTGTTGGTTCTTATTTTGTTCTTGCTCATAACAGTATATATCTAACAGCACTGTATCTGGTAAACAGCATAACATAACAATGTCAAATGTGCTCTTTAAACTTTGTTTTAGCACTGTGATTCTGTTCTTTATGTAGAATTTTATGGCCAACCAATTTCTGTTTTTAAGTGCTTCTTTTTCGAGTTAAAGGAACTTACCAGTCTCTTTTTCCTGGAACACAATATGAAGTAATGAAAGACATCATGTGCTTCTCAACAGCACGAATCTAACATAACAGAAATGTATCTGGTATAACAGCTAACATAACTATGTTAAATGTCCTCTTTAAACTTTATGTTTTAGCGCTGTGATTCTATTCTTTATGTAGAATTTTATGGCCAGCCAATTTCTGTTTTGAAGTGCTTCTTTTTCAAGTTGAAGGCACTTATCACAGTCGCTTTTTCCTGGAACACGACATGAAGTAATGAAGGACATCATGTGCTTCTCAACAGCACGGATCTCCTCCTTTTCCCACATCCTTCGCTTGAAAGGTTGGCGACCTATGAAAAGATAAAATCAAATAATATCAAATATTTCTGTATGGTCCAACAAAATGTTACTGGAAAGACAAAAGTGTGTGTGATTGCTAGAACTGTAGTTTAGGAAAATCACAAAGTGATGTGGAAGCAGTGCTGTATATGGTAAGGAGAAACAAGAATAAAAAGGTCTCTGAGTGGCAAGCTCAGAATCACAGGTCCACCAAAGCTGCCTGCTTTCAATGTAGAATCAAGTTGCTACAAGAGTACATTGAGTCCCAAATGTCACCCATTGCATGCAGCAGTTGCAAAGAGCTCCACTCCTCCATACCAAAGCAGACACTGGACAGATGCAGCTTATCCTCTGAACATGCAGTACCTTTGAGCTAATTCTGGAGAATAATGGATTGTATAACATATTTGCATAAAGCAAGCTCTCTCATAATTAGTGTATTTAGCACAACATATTACAGTTGTTAAAATATCAGGTGTGTTTCTGATGGATAACATCCACAGATGTTCCTATTTAAACCCCAACTCCCTCCCAGTCCTTCAGAACTGAGAACACTACAAGTCTTTAACCTTCTTAGATATACCATAACATGACAGACTGAACCTTCACAAACAAATCAAATAATTATCTGTGAGAAATGAGTGAACATATTGTTTAGACATACTGGCAACAAAACATTGTGTCAACACTGGCAGAAAATGAATCTTAAAACTTTACCTCTTTCACTTTTTGTTGACTTGCGGTGACAGGGTGGTGGAGGTGTCATGGCGTCTTTCTCTGTTGCATTCATTATGACATCAGGTATTGTGGTGCAGTTCTCCTCTCTCTGACTGGATGTAGCTTGTCTCTCTTTAAACAAGAAGAAACACAATTACAACGTTATCAATTGAGATATAATAACTACTTCTTAATATATCTTAAAATATTTAAAGTGCTTCCCAACAACCTCACAAGTACTTAACAGTGCTGTGAGTATATATTTGATATTATGCCACTGTATATAAATACAATGTAAATATAAAACATTACATTAACAATTTAGGGTCAAACTTTAGCAAATTTTGATCTTAAAACTACCTCTTTCACTTTCTGATGACTTCTGGTGACAGGGTGATGGAGGTGTCATGGTGTCTTTGTGTGGTGCTGCTTCATTATGGCTCACATCTGGTCTTATGGCTTTGTTCTGCTCTCTCTGACTGGATATGGCTTGGCTGTCTTTAAACAATAAGAAAAATAATTAGAAAGTTATTAATTATTTCATATAGTGTTTTTTATCACATCACTTATTTATTAATTTTCAACGCTATCACAAAAGTATTTATTCACAGTTGTGTTTATTCAAATTGGTTTCATGCATTTGTATATATTGAATACTATGTCCACTGTATACAAAAACGTTCTGATCAAGACAAAATAAATCAACTTATTTTTTTTGTCCATTTGTAAGGGCGGTGAACTTAATATGTGTTAAATTTATTTCTGATAGATAACCAGAGATAAGAGTAAATCGGCTACTTGTTCTCAACAAAATA
The DNA here is from genome assembly GCA_005024645.1 of Planiliza haematocheilus. Classification (NCBI taxonomy): domain Eukaryota; kingdom Metazoa; phylum Chordata; class Actinopteri; order Mugiliformes; family Mugilidae; genus Planiliza; species Planiliza haematocheilus. Next base: position 7,672,213 of record SRSE01000649.1, on the reverse strand, counting down.
GTTATTTGAAATAATCTTAATAACATTTAACTTATTCTTGTGAGTAGGGGTGAGTTTAAGAACTCTGATCAAGATCAGAAAATACTACAGGGACATCCCCAGCGAAATGAATATCCTTCAGTGCATCATGGTGACAATTAAGACCATATAAAACTCTTACCTTGTGAACCTGACTCTAAAGCATCCTCAGTATCACTGTCCAGGTGCACATTCTCTGTATGTTCGATGAGGGAAGGAATGAGAATGACTGTTAGCGAAGGCAAAATGCATTGCATTCAATTTTTACATACATCAAAAATATAATTGTTGTTTCTTTTAAGCAGAAATGTGAAGAAGATGAATAATTCATACCTTCAGGATCAATGTTGATGTCATCCAGAGTCTTTCCCTTGAATTCTGCCAGACGTCCCTTTTCAAGCGACATGAGGACTTTGCTAATTTTGGCAAGCTGGAGGGTGCCCTCAGGAAGTCTGTAGAACTGGCGATGCACTCTTATATCATGACCAAGAAAATCCGCTAACTGATCCAGTTCTGTATTACTGAGGTTGAGTACTTGAGACAAAGTTCCTGTTTGTTTGCGCAGTTTTGTAGAGGTGAGACTTTCTGGACTTTTTGCACCACAGGCCTTGGCAAAGTGTCGAAGACAATCAGACCCACGGTAGCAGGTAAGAGCACATGGTCTTGCAAATAAGAATGTGTTCTCCAGAGGAACCTCACATTCCTGTCGTTTGCCGACAAGCAGATCCAGTGCTTGCTGCATTGCTGGAGTCAAAAGCACAGGAACTTTTCTTCCCCTTTTTCCTCTTATCTCTACCCTCCTAAAGTGTTGACAGAGTTTCTTTTCTAGGTCTGAGAGGGCTAAATTCACATCTTCCAGAGGGTCAGAGGGATTTTTTGACAGATATGCAGAAAGGGGCATTTTTGACACCTCCCCTGCTCTTCGTCGGTTAAACAAAATTACTTGAGTCAAAGTGATCTTTGTCAACTGTCCCCATGTCTGGGGGGATGTCTCTGTGGACAACTTGCCGTGAATATGTTGTTGCTGCTCATCTAAATAAGAATGAAGAGTCTGGACATCTTTCGTGAATGGGAGCAAAAGAGGAGCATTCCACTTTGATTCCTGAAGTGTTCTCAGTGATGCAGCTGATACCATTTCATTCCATCTGGTTTCATATACTTTGCGGAATGTACGAGCATCTTTTGCTGCACTGTAGTTGTTCAGCACGTTTGCACGGCTCTCCATAAGCATTGAAATCTTTGTCAAACTATGTCCAAGTTTGAGAGCAAGACTTGGACGGACGTATGTATTGGTTTCAGTGTTATGGCCTGCCACTTGTTTCACTGCTTCCACAACATGCATGAAATTTGCAGGTTGGATGTGGTCTTGAATGGTCTTCAAAGGAGTGGACTTCCTTGAGCATATCAAAAGTCTTCCCAGCTCTCGTAGTTTCTGACGAATGTATTCATGTTTGCCAACATCATATCCCAGTCTGTTATATAGATGCTCGCCATATTCCAAGATGCATACATCAGATTTCACTGCAGAATAAACATCATCTTGAACCATGTTATTTAGCAGTTTCCAAAATTCTGCTTTGACACCAGGTGGTGGTGGTGCCGCAAATGCACAGAGAGCCTGGACACGGGTCTTGCCAGGTTTTTTGGAGCACCAGGCTTAAACTTGCAGATCGTCATATGCCGCCAAAGTAGTTTCTTTGCAAAAAAGCCTTGACAGTATATACAATGCAGGAAATTCTGAGCTTGGGAATCCTTTTTGGGCTGCTTGCGGGGAACAAGATCTCCCATGCCAGTATTTAGTACTTCGACATTGTGAGCAAAGTTTCCCCTATTTCTCAAATGTTCCAGGTGCATTCGTCTTTCCTTGGAGCCTTTTGGGAAGGACAGCGCTTGTACAACCTCAGGCTTGTTGTGATGAGCACGCTCTAGATGCCTTGCCATTTTTCCAACTCCCATCTTACAGTACAAGCAGTATTGCTTTTTGTTGTACATTCTTGACCCATCCTCCTTTTTACAGACAGCAACTATGGAAAGTGAACCATCACATGAGGAAGAAGTACTATCAGGAAGATTCTGGACAAGAACCGCTTCTGAGTTTTCCAAAAGTTTTGGGGCTCCGGGTGTTCCAGGGGCTTCTGTGTCTGAGGGCCAGGATACGCTGTTTGAAGACTGCCTTTTATGTCTCACACTCGAGCTGATACCTTTTCTTAAGGGAGAGCATCCTCTGTTAACCCTCTGTTTTGAAGAATCATCATTGAGTTCTGTGGTTGAGAGACGTCTATCTCTGAAGTCATTCACTGTTCTTTCAAGGCATCCTAGCATGCGCTCATTCTGATGACCTGGCTCAATTACATCACTAGTGTCTGTACCATCAGAATCATCACCACAAGAGTCAGGAACATATTCCTCTTCACTGTCATCTGAGCTTGGATCAAAAAGCTCATCTGAATCAAAATCCATCTGGTTGTGTATCTTAACAAAAGAAAATGTAAAGGAAAGTGAGCAAATTAACTGAATATTTACTTTGCATACTTTCTCACCAGTAAATAAATGTTTCCCATATATATATTAGTATATATATTATCTCAATATTATGTGTGTTGTTTACCTGTATGCTTTTGGTCCGCCTCAGCCTTGGAATCAAATCTTGGTCTTTGGAGAGGCTAGAATCAGAGTCAGAATTTGCATACGTAGCCTGAAGAGTCCAAAACAAATGTGGGCAGAATTAAAAACATTTATAACGTACAAAGATGGCAAAAACAAATTCAAGTAAACATTAAAATCCCCCAAACTGAAATAATGGTACTTCAAATGATGGCTAATATAATAGTCACATGATTTGGGGATGAAATTTAATAAAGAAAAATGTAGGATATTACATACGCGACTAAAATACTAATAAAACACGCTTGACTTCAGTGGCACCTGTCATACATGATGTTTGTTCATGTTTAAAGGTAGACAAGACACAATAAATGTACTTAAACTGAGACAATATCAGTCAGTTAACGGCGTCCCCACAATAAGGATAGACCTGACAGGAGTGTGTAAGAGTGGGAGTGATTACAACTGAACACTGGTCTTCTCAAACCACCTGGACCCCATGAAGTCACAAAACCCAGATCGTGATTTCATGGGGTCCAGGTGAACTCACACAACCCCTGGACCCCATGAACTCACAAAACCCAGATTGTGTTTGACAGCATTCTGATAACTTCAGAGATACACCTCAAATCACCTCACCTCAGTATCTAATCAAGTAGGAAATACTTTAGAAGTACAAGTACACAAACAATTAATGTAAAGTAGTACCTCTTTCTGGGACACTGCAGACTTCTGAGCATCCTGTGTTATGGTTGTGGAGATGTCATCTTCAGTACACTCAGTGAGGGTTGATTGTTCAGCAGCCTGAAAAATAAGTTTCACATTACTATTGAACAGTTGATCTGCAGTAACAATATTTCAGTCCACCAACAGTAACCATAAGCAGTCACATAAGACAACATTAATGACTTTAGAGCAGATACTGAAAAGTTTCCTGTATATGACTCAAAGTTCATAGGTTCAAGTCAGTCCTGACTTCTGTCATAGTGTATGTTGCCTGCTGTAGCTCTGCAGGAGCCATTACATTTGGGAACAAGCTAGGGTGGTGCCTGGCAGAGGGAATTTAACCTATGACCAATATCTGGTATGTCTAGTAGAGATCAAACTGTGCTTGACTTCAGTGGCACCTGTCATACATGATGTTTGTTCATGTTTAAAGGTAGACAAGACACAATAAATGTACTTAAACTGAGACAATATCAGTCAGTTAACGGCGTCCCCACAATAAGGATAGACCTGACAGGAGTGTGTAAGAGTGGGAGGGATTACAACTGAACACTGGCCTTCTCAATCCACCTGGACCCCATGAAGTCACAAACCCCAGATCGTGATTTCATGGGGTCCAGGTGAACTCACACAACCCCTGGACCCCATGAACTCACAAAACCCAGATTGTGTTTGACAGCATTCTGATAACTTCAGAATTACACCTCAAATAACCTCACCTCAGTATCTAATCAAGTAGGAAATACTTTAGAAGTACAAGTACACAAATGAAAACAATTAATGCAAAGTAGTACCTCTTTCTGGGACACTGCAGACTTCTGAGCATCCTGTGTTATGGTTGTGGAGATGTCAGCTTCAGTACACTCAGTGAGGGCTGATTGTTCAGCAGCCTGAAAAATAAGTTTCACATTACTATTGAACAGTTGATCTGCAGTAACAATATTTCAGTCCACCAACAGTAACCATAAGCAGTCACATAAGACAACATTAATGACTTTAGAGCAGATACTGAAAAGTTTCCTGTATATGACTCAAAGTTCATAGGTTCAAGTCAGTCCTGACTTCTGTCATAGTGTATGTTGCCTGCAGTAGCTCTGCAGGAGCCATTACATTTGGGAACAAGCTAGGGTGGTGCCTGGCAGAGGGAATTTAACCTATGACCAATATCTGGTATGTCTAGTAGAGATCAAACTGTGCTTGACTTCAGTGGCACCTGTCATACATGATGTTTGTCCATGTTTAAAGGTAGACAAGACACAATAAATGTACTTAAACTGAGACAATATCAGTCAGTTAACGGCGTCCCCACAATAAGGATAGACCTGACAGGAGTGTGTAAGAGTGGGAGTGATTACAACTGAACACTGGCCTTATCAAACCACCTGGACCCCATGAAGTCACAAAACCCAGATCGTGATTTCATGGGGTCCAGGTGAACTCACACAACCCCTGGACCCCATGAACTCACAAAACCCAGATTGTGTTTGACAGCATTCTGATAACTCCAGGATTACACCTCAAATAACCTCACCTCAGTATCTAATCAAGTAGGAAATACTTTAGAAGTACAAGTACACAAATGAAAACAATTAATGCAAAGTAGTACCTCTTTCTGGGACACTGCATCCTGTGTTATGGTTGTGGAGATGTCATCTTCAGTACACTCAGTGAGGGTTGATTGTTCAGCAGCCTGAAAAATATGTTTCACATTACTATTGAACAGTTGATCTGCAGTAACAATATTTCAGTCCACCAACAGTAACCATAAGCAGTCACATAAGACAACATTAATGACTTTATAGCAGATATTGAAAAGTTTCCTGTATACGACTCAAAGTTCATAGGTTCAAGTCAGTCCTGACTTCTGTCATAGTGTATGTTGCCTGCTGTAGCTCTGCAGGAGCCATTACATTTGGGAACAAGCTAGGGTGGTGCCTGGCAGAGGGAATTTAACCTATGACCAATATCTGGTATGTCTAGTAGAGATCAAACTGTGCTTGACTTCAGTGGCACCTGTCATACATGATGTTTGTTCATGTTTAAAGGTAGACAAGACACAATAAATGTACTTAAACTGAGACAATATCAGTCAGTTAACGGCGTCCCCACAATAAGGATAGACCTGACAGGAGTGTGTAAGAGTGGGAGTGATTACAACTGAACACTGGCCTTATCAAACCACCTGGACCCCATGAACTCACAAACCCCAGATCGTGATTTCATGGGGTCCAGGTGAACTCACACAACCCCTGGACCCCATGAATTCACAAAACCCAGATTGTGTTTGACAGCATTCTGATAACTTCAGAGTTACACCTCAAATAACCTCACCTCAGTATCTAATCAAGTAGGAAATACTTTAGAAGTACAAGTACACAAATGAAAACAATTAATGCAAAGTAGTACCTCTTTCTGGGACACTGCAGACTTCTGAGCACCCTGTGTTATGGTTGTGGAGATGTCAGCTTCAGTACACTCAGTGAGGGCTGATTGTTCAGCAGCCTGAAAAATAAGTTTCACATTACTATTGAACAGTTGATCTGCAGTAACAATATTTCAGTCCACCAACAGTAACCATAAGCAGTCACATAAGACAACATTAATGACTTTAGAGCAGATACTGAAAAGTTTCCTGTATATGACTCAAAGTTCATAGGTTCAAGTCAGTCCTGACTTCTGTCATAGTGTATGTTGCCTGCTGTAGCTCTGCAGGAGCCATTACATTTGGGAACAAGCTAGGGTGGTGCCTGGCAGAGGGAATTTAACCTATGACCAATATCTGGTATGTCTAGTAGAGATCAAACTGTGCTTGACTTCAGTGGCACCTGTCATACATGATGTTTGTCCATGTTTAAAGGTAGACAAGACACAATAAATGTACTTAAACTGAGACAATATCAGTCAGTTAACGGCATCCCCACAATAAGGATAGACCAGACAGGAGTGTGTAAGAGTGGGAGTGATTACAACTGAACACTGGTCTTCTCAAACCACCTGGACCCCATGAAGTCACAAAACCCAGATTGTGTTTGACAGCATTCTGATAACTTCAGAATTACACCTCAAATAACCTCACCTCAATATCTAATCAAGTAGGAAATACTTTAGAAGTACAAGTACACAAATGAAAACAATTAATGCAAAGTAGTACCTCTTTCTGGGACACTGCATCCTGTGTTATGGTTGTGGAGATGTCATCTTCAGTACACTCAGTGAGGGTTGATTGTTCAGCAGCCTGAAAAATAAGTTTCACATTACTATTGAACAGTTGATCTGCAGTAACAATATTTCAGTCCACCAACAGTAACCATAAGCAGTCACATAAGACAACATTAATGACTTTAGAGCAGATACTGAAAAGTTCATAGGTTCAATTTAGTTCTATTGAGTATTTGATCAGCAATACATGTTCAGCAGATTTTCAAAACTCCAGCAAAGTAACATATTATTGGGGTATTAAAAGTATTTAAACCAGTACGAACACAATATCATTCTTGTACAACACTTTTACATTGACCTTCATCCATTCAGCTTCATACCTTTTTCCTCCAAGGCCAGTCACTTCCTCCATAGTCATATGTTATTTCTTCTCCAGGTTTAATGTCCCTCAGAGCGAAAAGAAACAGGTGTGGTTTGCCTTCAGAGATGACCTTCTTTATCTTGCAATTTGGATGTTTGTGGTCATCATTGACTAGTCTTCCTAGACTGCCATCTTCTAGAGCTGCATCAATACTTCAAAGAAATATCATATCACTGCTTAGTTTTCATATTATTAAATCATAAATTGTATCCTTCACAAACTTACTATCGACCCTCAAAAAGTAAACTTCAAGTAAGATTGTTCTTATTTTTAATAACAATTGTGAAATTACTGTTATTAGACAGATTTTAAGATAAATAACCTAACTTCAAGCCTTTCATCAAGATAATCTATGCTACACAGGAACCCTTCTAATTGTTATGGTTGTTAACATTAAAACAAAACAGTTGACAGTCTTACCACCATGCTCTTTCTTGCCAGTAGAAGTCAAACATGAAGACAGCACATCTAGCATGATATGTCCTCCTCCTTCTCTGGGATTCTTCAGAATTTATTAATTCCCCTCTGTACTCCACCACAAAGTCTCCTTTTTGAAAATGGGCCTTGGCAAACACTCCACGACCTGATGAGCACATAAACATACCATTAGACTATTTAATGTGACAAAAAGCTACAGAAGTAGAACTTATTCCTTTAATGTTATATGAAATTGATGTTATATGTTGATGCCAATTTCCCTGCGTGAACCTCCCAAAGGGATCAGCAAAGTTATCTATCTATCTATCTATCTATCTATCTATCTATCTATCTATCTATCTATCTATCTATCTATCTATCTATCTATCACACATACCATACCTTTGAAAGAGTTGATGTATTTCACATCCAACTCAGAAATTTTGTCGATGGCCTTGGCTGCATGTTCTATTGCATCTTGTTTTGGAGGTTTTCTGCGTCTCACTGCAGCCATTGGTAATCCTATAATCATATTTGAGATGTCATCAAAATTTATGTCCAACTATATTTAACATGATAAACATTCAGTTCAGATCCGATTTTTAACATGAACGTCACGTAGGACATTTAACATTTCTTTTGGAGAGATGGCAGGTTACACTTGAAACCGGGTTTCTTTAAAATTAAAATCCCGTTTATCACGTGTTTTAAAGCTCTAGACCAGGGGTGCTCATTACCTCGATCGCGATCGACCGGTAGATCGTGAAGATAGTGAGGATAGATCGCGTGACAATGAAAAATGTTTTTAGATGTTAGTCTAAAACATTTATCTGTTCCAACTCCAAAACAAACAGCAAGACAAGCGTTCATCTTTTATGTTTACTTTATATTTGCAACATGCCCTCAATTCAGCGGCACACGTCCACAGCCACGCCCAACTTCAACGGCAACTCAAGACTACCGTTCTTAAAGACAGCGTTTTTTTTGTAAAGGTGCGATCGATCGATCCTTTTATACCATTGTAAAAGTAGCTTGCAAGCCAAAAAAGTGTGGGCACCCCTGCTCTAGACCATTCACCTTTTTTCATGCGGCCGACTGCAGTTAGCCTACATAGCATCACTTCACTCACCCTACGCTTCTTTTTACTTTTTATTTTGACCAAATGGTGCATGTAAATCACACAAAATAAGCTAACTTCGCTAAAAAAACAAATTAATTTAATGTATGGGTTACTTACCTTATGCTGAACACGATACCATTTGCAGACTTTTCTCCGACGTGTCTCTGCTTCTTTCCTCGTTATCTTCATCACCGTGTGCTCGTTGAAGAATCCTCCCATGAGCACCTGCTCATGGGAGGATTCTGGGTAATGTGGTCATATCAAATTAACTTTTTAAAATTAATTTCTTTTAACAATATAGGTTAAAAAGATGTTCCTTGGTTGATTTACCGTATTATATAATAGTATGTTATTATATTATTTCGATTATTAATTAGTAGCTTTTCTTGATTAAACAACTTATATGTTCTAGCATTGCTACGTTTTTAGCTTAGCTTTAGCATCTCTGCCATACAAAAAAGACAGAAAACTGGAATTTTTATTAGAACTGTAAAGCATTTAAGAGTGCAGCGCTTAAAATTATTATTTTTTGTTTATTTATTGTTTTATTTATTAAGTTTTATTAATTTTATTTATTAATTTATTTATCTTCATCACCGTGTGTTTGTTGAACAATCCTCCCATGAGCACCTGCTTATGGGAGGATTCTGGGTAATGTGGTCATATCAACTTAACAATTTTTTAACAATGTTTATTCTTTTATTTATTAAGTGTATGGTTCCTGCCTTGTCAGTTAATCTACAATTATTGTGTGATGGCACTGTTTAGGCTGTCTTTTGTCTTTTAGTTTATCCATTTAGTCACCTTAAACTTAACGTAACATTAGCAGCTAATCAAACACTTAGCCTTCCCGGAAGTCAGTTTGCTCGCACATGCTCAGTTTACCTCAGTGTGTGTCCGAGTGTGTGTTAAGGCAGTACCTCGCTTTGCCACTAGTGGCCGGTAGTGAGTTACATCTTCTAAACACACCTAAGCACAAACAGTTTGCATATGTTCAAAATGGGGTTAAGCCTGAAACTTTGACAGAGCATTGTTTTTATCATTTTTTCACTGAATCTGAGGTTATTTTTGTGGGGTCCGGGTTTTGGGACCCCACAAAAATTTTGGACCCCACACTGTGACTGTGCTAACAGGTTCGTGGCCCCACAATATGATAAAGACAAACACACACACACACACACACACACACACACACACACACCCACACACACACACACACACACAAGTGGTCTTTAGTGCATAATAAAGAAAGATGTCGCCATCTTTGCCAGTTTTAACCAAATAATGTCACTGGTTCTCTTGAGATAGGTGACACAACTATTTTCTGCAACATCTGAAATCTCCCTCTGTGCAAGTTACTATCATCAAATCAATAATAATAAGAAGAATAACCATGCTTCCTTCCATTAAAAAGGTTGCACACTGTCCTACTTTGGATGTCAAAGTGTCCAAAGCAGTCCTGCTTGCAGCTGTGTCATCGTAAGTAGGTTTAAAATGTATTGAAGCTCATTTAAACACTGATTGCTGCTTGGAAGTTACTTTGGAAAATGCTATGCTGCTGCCCTGACTGTACGAGACTCATTGCTAAAACAATAAAAACCCAAAGGAATCATCTTCTAACTCTAATGGTTGCCATCATGTTATGAAACTGGATGATATTTTCTGTGACATTTTCATTGCACGGCACATTACTTCAAATACAGAATATTACATTGGTATAATGATAAAATAAACATGTCTGATAATGATTGGGACATCTTAGGCCAGAATCTGAGGAGTATAGTTAAACTGTCAGTGCTCACACAGTTGGGGGGATGATGAGGCCCTATGCTGTAAATTTGCCAATCCTTTAAATCCTCTGTCTCTCTCACTCTCTCTCTCACACACACACACATTTCCTGTTCCTTTTTTGGCGGATACATGCTAAAGACAGACTGGGCCTCATTTGTACTATTTAAGTCTTCTGTGAGACTCGGGTCTTCCCTTTTCTGCCCCGCTCAGTGTTTTACTCATCCTCTGGGTGTGAGTATTGTGAGTACTCTCTCATTAACTCTATGTCTCTTCAGGGTTGTCACACGGACCTTCTTCTGCAGACACAATCATCACAGTGATAAGGAAGAGATACATGCTCGGAAAGAGGAAAACAGATAAACCTTGTGTCTTGTTATCACCTATACTGTGTGTCAAAGTGGCAGATTCGACAAGTGATTCAGGCCCCGTCCACACGAAACCACATTTTTGCGTAAACGCAGATGTTTTTCATCGTTCTGGCCTATCGTCCAGACGAATCCCGTAAACGCATAGCCCTTAAATGCACTTTTTTGAAACCGGGTCCCAGGGTGGATAAATTCGAAAACGCACTTCTTGTGGATCCGTCTGGACAGGGGAAACCGGAGATTTTGGAAAACGATGATGTCATCGCCACCATGGCCACCATGGCCACACCCCTCGAGCAGCCTTCCACCTCTTATATCCCGCGAAACGTCTCATAACAACATCAACAACAATGGCGGACTACATGCTTGCGTTACTACTGGAGAAGATATTGAGCCTATTATGGTTACTAGGACAAAATCAAATTTTTCCTTGAGTTTGGTTTCTTCTAAAGCCGATTTGTAAACAGCGCTCAAGCTTCATGCGCCACCTCTTCCTCTCCGTTTTTGGTGAATTTCTGAAACTGAAACAGCGCCGCCTATAGACCTGGGATATGAAGTAGCGTTTTGAGCCGTGTTAAGATGGATCAGTCTGGACGCGGATATTTTTGAAACCGTGCCAGCGAAAACGGATAGGAAAAAGATCGTTTTTGTACGTGTGAACGAGACCTCAGTCCTTACATTTTTTTTTTCTGTTTCTGATGTCAAATGATAATAATGATTTTGCTTCAGTTCAATTTTATATTATTTATGTTGCGTCAATAACAATCGAAGCTGTCTCAAGTTACTTGCCTTAACCCAGAGCCTGAAACAAACAGAACAAGCACTACTACAAGAAAAAAAAAACTGGGTAGTCACATACATCTGGATACAGCATACTAGCAGCATATACAATGTGGCAAACAAAAGTGCATGATACTAGGTGATCGGAACGTGGCAGAGGATAATGGATGAAAAGAATGGATACTGGCATGCAAAGTATTCATTGTACAAAGCTTATGTGAGAATACATAATGCTTGGAGGAGGAAAGGAGTGGAAAAACATATATATAGGTTTGGACAATAAAAGTAAACTCTGTGTTTGTCAGTACCATGCTAAAGGGAAGTGTCTGTGCTTATCAAAGAGCAGGATGAGCTGACATGTACCTGCTGAAGAGCTGTTACCCTCCAACCACCAACCCCCCACCCACACACACACCACAGAGACAGTGTGTGCTATGTATTTGTGTATGTGTTGAGGAAAGCTGTCGCATCCAGCCTACGGAAATGTTTTCCAAGTGATAATCTATTTTAAAGATGCGTGTTTACAACCAAAAAGACGCTCTTGGACTGTGTTTGACTTCGAGTTGTCACCCTTGTCAGTAACTCATCTGTAGTGGAGGTTATTTTCTTGTATTTTTAGTTTTCTTCCACATGTTTTAGTGTGTCTGCATTGTCACTTTTTTCTATTCAGGATAATGTACGAACTGCCGTCTGCACCCTCCATGGCATTATTAAAACCTGGGATAGACTATACAGCTGTATAGTGTGTTACTCATCCAGTCTAATTTAACCAGTGGGACCTTTTGACTTCTAAGTTCCCACTAAGTTGCCCATGTGTCCAGTTGGAAAAAGGTGACCTAGCAAGTTGTAGCCCCCGCCAGTCAAATCCAGACAAACTCTCTCACTCACATTTTTTTTTTTTTTTTCCACTGTGATCAAAGCGCTTCTAGTCGGGCATTCACAGCCATGACTGTGATTTACAGAGAAGAGAGGAAGACGCCAACGTGGTGTGACAGACTTTAAAACGTCAGTTAAATGGCTGCCTCCCATGTTTCTCTCTGATCGATGGCTAGTTAAGATATGTTTGTCACGGTTTGTGGCCTGTTTCATTGTTTATTTCACATCCCAGCTAGCTGCCATGTAGACTGACTGGCAACAACATTGTACGCTGTAACTTTAACGGACAGGAGACGTGAGCAGACTGCACATTTATATTCATCTGGAGATGCACTACTAGATCTAACAGCCAAACAGTTACGACTGACAAGATAGAAGAATACATTTGTCATTTGTCACCTATTCAAGTAGCAGTGCTTTAGACGAGCAGCAGATCAAAGCAGATTTCCAAGGTAATCGTCCTGCACTGAGCTCAGGGATTTCCCTGTTATCCTGAACTTTGACCGTGTCCCCCATCCCCACCTCCCCAACCTGGCTGCTTGTTAACCTGGTCGTCATGCGTGTGACCCATCAGCACTTCAGAGGAAGTCCCAACAGAAAGTCATCTGTGGAGGGTTAAACCGTTACCGAGAGACGGAGAGATATGAATGAAAGTGAGGGAAAGGAAGAAAAAGAGGCTCCGAGTCAAAGTGTCATCATTCATGCATTAACACATGAATACCGCTGAGAAGTGGAACAGGAACGGTAGTTTCCAGCAGCAGGGGGGACGGCATGGGCATGCAAGTGACGATCTAGTTAAAGAGAGAATCCACAGCCAAACAAAATCCATGTGTGCTGCTTTCCCTCTGATCCTTTTGGGATTAAAAAACAAGAGAAGACATAATCACACAAGTATGTTTATAATACACCAAGAACTTTTATAACCTCACTATAGCCGCGACTGGGCTGTTCAGTTTTTCCTTATTGTGTTACAGCTGCTTGTTTTAATGTGATGAAGATTGCAAAATGTCAGATATTGAGTGATGGTGAAATAAAGATCATGGTACAGAGATAGCCTTTTGGGTGTTAGCTTGAAGTCATTACTATGACTTTACTTTACGGATCAAATGGACATGTATGACTAACATTTATGTGGGGTTAGGGTTAGCTACCTAAAATTTCTTCTGCTTAGAGACATATACATGTTCCTAGATCTCAGCTGTTATCTTGTGAATGCAGAGTTGGTACAAAATTATAGGAAACATTATAAAAATATAGAAAAAATACCCCACAGTCTTTTAATACAAGTTGCTCTGGACTTCCACACCCTGAAACATTATGTCCTGACTATTTTACCATTAAAACTGAGCCTTTTGGAAACAATGACAGATATTATTCATTACAATGAAACACCTGAAATATAGCCATGACTGGAAAACTTTTGGGATTCCTCAATTGGAGGATAATGCTCCTGGGACTGTCTAATATGGGTCATATTTGCTTCGCCATAGCTGTAAAGGTTTCTGCCGGTCAGTGCTTTAAACCTGGTCAAAGTTTGTTATTGTCAGACCCAGTGTAGGTCAATGCTCAAATGGTGTTCAAATGGTAACATCGGCAGTAAGTTGTGTGATACCTCTTGTAGGCAACTGTTGGCATTAAGGAGCCACTGAGGACAACAATTTAGTAAGCTCTATCTACCAAATGCAGCAAATGCAAGGGCACAATAACTTTAACTGGAGGCAAATATGCCTACTTTTGCAATCCATCAAATTTAATTCAAACTGCATAATATATCGCTAAAGTGCTAACAAAATGATTACTTCTAATAATGACACAATAAACTGCTTAATCTTTCACTATTTAACTTTGCAGATTTTAGTGATTTTCCAGAGTTCCACAAGCTTGTGCCTGCCACACATAAACTCACATTCATTGTGCATTACAGCAGTGGGAGCTAAAGCCACAGACATCTGTAAGGATGACTGTCTCACAGCAAGAGACAAAACAATGGAGGGTTTTTTTTGTCCATCATTAGGATGAACAAAAAATAGCAGCAGATGGAAGCAGTCACTTTGTTAGCGCACGCTGCACGAACGCTGCGGCTCGCTGTTTAAAGAATTTCAGAAAAGCAAATCGTAAGCAGGTAGGACTGCTCAGCTCCCAACCTCTTTGCTCAGCAGAACCAAAGACACAAGCTTCTGTAGAGAAGCAGAACAGACAGATGGACCGTGCAACTGCACAAACCCCAACCAGGTCGTGCTAATACAAAAAATAGAAACATGAAAGGAGAGAACGAATAAAGCATGTGGAAAAAAGAGAAAGTGGTGAGTCCTTTAAGAAAAGTGCAAACAAAACAAAGGAAGACATCAAGAGAACAAGAAAGAAATAAACAACAGTTGGATGGCGGTCTGGGTCCAAAGAGCTAAAACGCACACAAACAGATGTGGTACATGACTATAGTTTGCATGCATACATACTGCATGCAGAGAGATGTTTGGGTTGACCATAACTAGCTGAGAATTCTGTGGTCAGCAGTGCTGTGCTTGCTGAATATTTTCTCTGATTCAAGTGCTGTTGCCCAATATTACACCCCCACATGCACAGAGATATATTGTATTCATCAAGTCTCCTTGTATGTTTTTCTGCATCTGTCAACCAAGATAGTGTTACAACTGCTCGGAACAGAGGAGAGAAACACAAAGCAGACGCTTCGCAATCAGGCCCGTGGGACACAGTCGTATCTATACCCACTGAGAGTCTGGAGAGGCTGCAGGCACCAGCAGGCACCAGCAGGCACGGTGGGTTTGAAAATGTGTGCCTCTTTTGGCTGGTCTTTAAAAGATATAATTCATAAGAGCTGGGACAGCAGAAACAAACAGCCAGACCATTTCAAGGTGAAATGGAAGATTAGCACAAAAAATATCCAGGGGTCAAAGCAGAAGCAGAAAGTGGTTTTCTAAACTCTGATGGACAGCTTGGGTAATTTGACTGTTTGCCTTAGCTTTATCCTCCAAATGTATTTCTTCGGAACCTGTACTTCTGTTTCGAAAAGCACCCATGCACCTAGATGTCCGCAGTTATCATGTGAATGCAAAGGTAACACAAATGATGGATTGGATGTACATGGACCAAAATGCCCTGAAACATTATGACTACATCCAAACTAATATGGCTTTGTGTTAACCCCTAGCATCCACACTATTCTACCTTTAAAATGAAGCACTTGAAACACATATAATGCTCTAAATAGTGATATTACTATTTTTAAGCATAGACATCAATACTCTAACTTTTACCTTCCTTCACTGTTTCCTTCACACATGTCCAAACAGCATTGGTCATGTGACAGGTGTTTTAAGTAAGAATGAGAATTAAAAGTGTTGGATGAACATGGATGAAGTTTTACTGTATAAAGCATTTTCCAGATTTTACCACCACATAACAGAAAAACAGACACAAAACAGACAAAAGGGACATCTGTAATAATTTAAAATGTCCATGTCTCCTTATTACTGCTGTTGAGAAGCGAAACAGACAGTCAGCCATGTCAGCCAGGAATCGGGAAACAATTGTCTTGTGGGATTAGCATCAGACGGCATGGTTCTCCTCAGAGACAACCAATCAGCATTAACAATAATAAAATCAAAAGTATTACTTATGGAAAATGTAGAAGTATGTTCAAGCCATGTCTGAGCTACTAGATAGTGGAGACAGTGGTGAGAAACCAGCAAAATTGGAAAGAATTTAGGTGGTTGATGTTAAACCAAGATCATAATTTGGGCTCAAACATAAAACACCACAACATGGAATGAGCCTCTGTCTGCCAAACAACAAGGACACTCCAGTAAGTACCCTACCATTGTTGTAGAGGGGGATCCCTGCATGTTTGTACTACACAGACTGTTACCTTGAAATATCTCCACACAAACACTTAAGTTTGAAATGCTTCAAAAAACTTCTCCTGCCAGCACAAGACCCATCACATTCAGTTCATGCATCATTTAATCAGCTTAAGCTTGTCAACTGATTATGTGTTGCTGAAAAAAATAAGACATGATATGGATGATTATTATCCCCTGATGCATTCCCTCTTCAGCATATACTGTAATCTTTGGTGCATTTTCAGGCAGAGACATTATTTTTATAAATGCATGGGTTCAATAACTTATTTCGCAGTGAAACTAAATCCCTGAAAAGACCAGAAAAAAAACAGCAATGAATGGATCAAATTAAAAAGTAATTTGATTTCTTTCAGTTTCCACTACAGGCACGTCCCAACATCCCACACTCATTTGCATGCATACTTATATTTCATTACTATTACCGAATGTGTTAATATTCAGACTTTGACGGTAGTCATGTAAAGCAACATGCTCCATCTGGATATTCTGAATTAGGCCTCATTTAGGCGTATCATTTTCCAATTAAGAATGTGGGTATACAGCTGGCAAGGCCAGGGTTGAGGTGCACGTCCAAAAGAAAAACCCCAATCTATGGTCAGAAGGAGAAACACTCCCATTTTTAGACAATCTAAAAGACAAAAGACTTGAATATCAACAAATCTTTGGATAAATGGGGGAAGAGGAATGACAGCGGGAGTAGATAGGTTTGTTTGCACTGTTGAACGTTGAAGTCTGGAGACATGTACGTTGTAAAGGGTTACATTAGTGGGATGTTTACTTTCACCAGCCATTAAAAAAACAAACAAAAAAAACAGTTTTCTATTTTCTGATCGTAAGTTCATGTTGCACTTGGTTCCATCACTGAACGTGGGATTTGTTTTGAGTCAGTGGCACACAGTGTCATTCCACCTCTGAAAATACTCCCCAATACTCCAGACAACAGTGGGAACCAATGAGCTTTGAGCTGAGAACATAAACATTTAAGAACATAAAATAATCAATAAACTAACATGAACACATATTTTGCAGAAGTCTCTCATGGGTGCTTTACCATTGTTCTAGTTTTGTGTTGAGTCATTGTGTTGAAGCTCATGTCATTCTCAGATACAAAACTTTACAGCGTTGTTGAAGAAGTAGTCCTCATGAACCCACTTGACAAAAAGGTCTGTGGATTAAGACATGACCAGGATGTTTTTTTTTCTGTAAAAAAAATAAAAAGATGCGATCTAGAGTCGATCAGATCTAATCTAAACTTTTCCCATATCCTGACCCCACTAATTCTGATTGAGGTACCACTCTCTAATAAGTTGCTCTCATAACAAACTTGTTTTTGGGAATGTAGAGAATGAGTAATGTCAAACCAGAACACGCTGTTTTCCAGAACTCTGTGAGTATTGGTTAGGAGGCTGTTTCTGCTCCGTGTTGTTTTTGAGTTACTGTTTACATTAATGCGTCCACACTGAGACAGACACGCACGCACACAGACGCCACTGTGACAAGTCTCTGAAACCGAAATTCTGAGTTTATCGTCGTGTCTCCAGAAATCAATGTCAGTGACTGGCCTGCAGGCGAACAAGCCGCATGGGCCCGCCACGGGATTCAGCAGGTTCAAATTAAAACACATCTACTGTTTTTACGTCTGAAACTCGCAGCAGAAAATAGTTTTTCTCTTCGCCAGCGAGACCAGAATTTAAAAATATTGAAACTAAGCAGATGTTATGTGGTCAGCTGGACTAACACGCTTTGTTTTAATTTAACCGAATATGGTGGAGAAAGACGGGAGAGACAGTGAGGGGAGATGGCAAACATGTTGGAGGAAAGACACACGCACACACACACACACACACACATACAAAAGAAGTGGGGGTCCCTGGAGAGGTGTCTCAGAGGAGATGGGCTGACATATGGCCAGCAGACCACTGCTCTGGGTGGGGCAGGGTGTGTGTGTGCGTGTGTGTGAGGGTGGGGCTGCTGAATGGTCTGACTGAGGGTGCAGATGAATAGACCGGTGGTTAGAGACAGTTGAAACTCAATATTCATTTTCACTGTTGCCCTGCAGCCATCTGAGTGTGTGTGCCACCAAGTTTCTAGACTAGTAGTTATTGGAAGGGCACTGAACAAAAAGGTGAACAAAAACAAAACAAACTTTTTCTAAAGAACACTCTTTGTTTTCATCACATTGTAATTTTTATTGTTTTTCATTTTGTTTTCGTCCTATGTTGGGTTAACCGGTCTCCTTGAGTTGGCTCCTTGATGTCCTGTGGCAACTACAGTATAAAAAAAACAAAAAACAAACGGGGTGAATGTGGAGACTAGAGAAGAACTGGGATAAAGTGGGAGCAGGTCGTTTTGGAGGGTCAACCTCATTTCATCAACATGTGGGAATTCCTCCACTCCGCCAGTCAATTCCTAAACATAAACACATACAAACACACACACACACACCCATACACACATACACACACACACACACAGAGCCAGGGGTTGTTTGATGGGCTATTTGACTGAATGGCCCATCGTCATGGTTACAGCAGCACTCCATCAGTCCATTCAAGGAACAGATGGCCGATGTGCAACAGGAGGCATATGTTTCAATGAACACACAAACACACACTCGCGCGCACGCACACACACAGACTTGCATTCACACAAGGACGGACACGCAGGCGCACGCACACCCACGACACTCAGTTCACACGCGCACGCATGGATGCGCCCCCGCTCAGAGGGAGGGTATTGAACAACCAGCAGCATATGTTCCACTAGTCAGAGAGCATTCATTCAAGGACAGACGGGGGTGGGGGTGATGTGGAGAGATGGAGATAGGCAAAAGGCAAAGGAGTGAGGGAGAGGGATGGATGGAGGTGAAAAGAGATGAAGGGGAGGGGAGGGAGCCTATTGGAGGAGAGCAGAAAGAGGGAGGGGGTGGTCAGGGAGGTCCTGCCCACCGCTGGAACCAAACACACTGATGGTGAGGGCTGATGTTGACATGGTGCTGGAGAGCGAGGCCACACCTTTGTCTTCTGCTGCTGCTGCACAAAACCCTCTGAGTTTATAAGGAACTGTGATCATTTACAGTCACATGAGCGTTAATAGAAGACGTCACTGCCACTATTCATCCTTCCCATACTGACAGCCAGAACAACTTAGCTGCATGTGACGCTGCAACACTGTTATTAGAAACATCTTTTATTTGCATAGACTACCAATTTCTTGCCGAGCAGCATCAGACTTACATTTCTTGGTAGTTTTATGTATTTGTATTTAGGTATTTTTGTATGTATTTTGTGTCACAAAGCACCTGTCAGTCACTATAAAGGCTGTGGATGTGGTACGAGGTATCCAAGCCAAAAATGAAATTAACAGATCATTACTTTTTTACAAACGCCCAGAAGTGTGTGAAACCTTAAAGTAAGCCTTAGTAATTCTGTCGTCTGCTCTTCAGTTTTGTCCCTTCTTCCCATAGTCTTCCTTTTTTAATTAACTCTAACTATCAGGGAGCGCTCTGAACTGGTTTCTCTTTCTCACAAAACACGCTCACAAACAACACACAGACACAGACAGCAGCGGCAGCAGCAGTCTGCCGGGAGCTGTTCCCCTCTGTGTTCTGGCCCCAGCTAAAAAAAAAACTCATTTGTATTTATAGACTCTGCTGTAAATACACCAGTGTTATATTTGTTCACTATGGCGCTGTGTATTTTTGGATGCCTGTGTCTCTTCAGTGAGGGCCTTTGTAAAATCGACCGAAACAAGGACAAAATAACATAACAGGCCCTTTTCTGTCTCTGCCGCTGTCTCTCTCACACACACACACACACACGCACGAGAGGAATATCAGTTTCAAGAAAATCTGGGCATACACAAGTTCAAATGAAACTGGATCGGAAGATCATGTTACTGCAACTCATCCTAAATACTTACATACCAGAGACTCTTGGTTGTGCCCAGGAACCACTAACTTGTAAAAATATAATCCCTGTAACTACTGTTTACTGTTTACATTTACCCTCTAGTCACTTTACTCACAGTCAGTTTCCATTCTCCATGGACATTTTGGATAGTTAAAGCATTTATGGCATGGCAAGTGGAATATACATTGTATTTGTTCTCTTTTTGATTTTTAAATGTGCATACTTGCATGTCATTGTGCTCACTTGTGCCTTAAATTGACCCCTGGGGACAAATAAAGTTTTCTGAATCTGAGTCTGAATCCTGTTCATGTTGATGCTCGTTAATGTCTGTTCCAGATTTCCTGACATGTCAGCTTATAGGATGTTCAAGTTGCCTTTTCCATTGTAAATATTTCATTGCTATCAGCTGTATCATCACTGGCCACACTCCAGAGGTCGCATGACAGAAGCAAGTCAAAAACTTGACTTCAATTAATCTGAATTGATGACCTGGGCTAAGGTGTGAAATAACGACACATTTAAACAAACAGCTTCCATCATTCACACCTGACTACAGGTTAGTGTAAAATCTGAGTGAATTCTTCAAGTGCTTTTCTTGGATCCCTTATGTCAAAGCGGTTTTGTGGTCCCCAATGTGATCCACTTGGGATCAGCCCACACGGCGGCCGCGGCTAGATACCATGAAGGTTAAACTCAAATCCCCCGTTGGCCCGGGTGGGTTACACAAATGGGCGTCTGGTTAGATGGCCTTAACGAGAAGAAAGCCTCAGAAAGTTTAGATAAGACAGAGCGTGTGACACAAACACAGCCGACAGCCTGTTGACTGACCGCCACCAGAGAGGAAAGAGGCCTGAGCCAATCTCAGGGAGGAGGCCACAAAAAAGGGGGTTTGACTGTTTGTCTCCCTGCTGCTGGAGGGACCACGCCCAGACCTCCTCCACCACACACACACACACACACACACACACACACACACACACACACACACACACATATATATATACAGGAAGCTGATCTGTCGTGCAGCCAACAGGGTTTCCTCTGGTTGAAGCAAGACAAGCAGCTCTGCATGTGTTCTCAACTCTTCTGTCTTCCTTTTCCTCGCCTCCTCCTGTTTTCTGTCGCCTTCTCTATTCTTAGTCTTCCACGTCCAATACCCATTAGTGGGTTTCCTTCACTCTTCATCTCTCTCACTGTTTACTTCTCCTTTAAACGTCTCCATTCTCTTTTCATCCCCTCTTCTTTTCTGTGTAACCTTGCATCCCTCGTTTCCTCTTCACCACAGAAAACATCCCTCCTCCTGTTATTGTTATTATCTAGAAGGGGCAAACCGGACTCCTGTCATGTATGTGTGTTGCGGGCCCCACCCTTGTGCCTCACACACACACACACACACACACACCCACCCACACCCACTCCACTCACCACGGCTACTAACCCCAAAACACCCACATGCTTTTGTTTCTTCTGCTGCCACTGGCCTGAGAATAAAGGCAGGGAGTGGACACAGTGGTTACAAAAAAAAAAGGTTTTATATGTCAATCAGTAATTGAGATGCTCAATTTACTGCTGCCCCCCAACTCCATTAAAACTCATATATATATCAAATGTTTGTCTTTAACAGAGGCCCTCAAGAAATAGGACTCCACAAATGAATGATGCTTCATGCCAAGATCATGCTTGGAGTGGCCCTCAGGTCATGTTTCTGTAACATTTCTTCTTCCCACATTAAACAAAACATCATTATCTTACAGAAATGTATGACCACAAATATGTGTTTTAATATCTACGAATAAACAGTGAACGAAACAATCTCTTCAGTACAGTAATGTCATCTCATGTGTCTACTGTTTAACGAAATTACATGCGTATCCCGAATCCTTATATAATACACAGCATTTCACATATGTCACACCAATCATGATAAATCTTTAAAACCGCATGTCAGCACATATTTCATATTATAAGTAAAATACTTTCACACTGCTAGCTAATTGTTGGATATCGTCTCTTTTTACATCCACGTACACCACAGGGTCAAATGATAAGTAACGTTGGTGCCTTCCCTAAAAACCCCATCGAATCAACTGTTGTAGTTCAGCCCTGTTATGTCAAAGCGACGACCTCCACGACTGCAAACTGAAGTGAATACAGAAGAGCCACAAACGCTTCAAAAGCGAGTCAATCCCCACAGACTGCCATGTTAAAACGTCCCACTTTACAGCCAAAATAAACATATTTATAACCGGGTGCAAAAAAATCATGACTGAGCTGCAGAAGAGTTAATTACAACTCACCTGTTAAAGTGAATAAAGTTATGCACAATTTAGGGCATGGCTGCTATAAATTACCAATCGGCGGCATCTCAGATTGCTACCTGTCTCCCTGTGAGTTGCCACCTCAGCTCCATGCATACGCCAACTTCTCTGACCATTTTTTGAATCATTCACACAGTCAAGATGGCGACGGCCAAAACCATCGCACTAAGCGTCAAATCCCATCTTGGGGAAACCTATAGATGACGCAATGGATGGTTTCTTCAACTCTATTTAATTATTCGACAATCTGATTTCTGTTTTTGAGTAAATCCCTCTCCAATCTTTTCTTTTCTACTCCGCTTATAGGTGCACACACAGACACACACAGGCTGCTGAACTTTTCCTGCATCCTCTTCCTCTCATGGTTTTATGATGTTCATGGGGCTACAGGAAGACAGTCAGCCTGACTACACAGGCTATACATTCCTCATCAACCCAACAAACACACAGACGCCACGGGCAATTTAACTCCCGCATACTTGTTCCAAGCGGTATCTTGTTAGTTTCACAACAATGCAGTGATGCTTCAGATGTGTTTTGGGGGTCAAATTTTGGCATATGGTTTTGTTTTGTTCTTACAGCAGCAAATGACAGATTCATGCTTACTGACTCAATATATTTAAGATCAAAGTTACATCAAAAGTGGAAAGCATGCATTTTGAAAGAAATCCAATAATGGTTAATAATGGCAATACGATTAAATCTTTTTGCATCATGAAGCTTTTAGGAACAGGGTTAGTGCAGTCTATGAAGACTATTTAAAAAAAAAGGTAATCTAAAACATATATTTATCTTCATCAGTTTATTTTACACACAACTAACAGGCTTTTGTGTTTAAACAGACAGCAACCCTAGTGACTGTATAAATCTGTGGCACAGATGCCCCATTTCATTTGATATTTAATACAAGCGTTACAGTTTCTGTAGTTAAACCCATTCCTTTAAAAGGATTATACCTGATTACACACAGGTTTTAAGACCTTTGCCTTTTCACTGTCAAAGATAAGAAAGCAACAGGTTTTAGGATTAACCACTGATCCGCTTCTCAGCTGAAGTGCGTAGTGGATAACTTTGTGTTTATTTGATGACTTCTCCTTCATACTGTTCATTCACTGTCCCGAGATAAACCAGAGGCTGTTGACTGACTTCAAAAGTATTAGCACTGGATTATTTTAAGATGTGAGGACAGACAAATTCAGGCTAAACTGCAAATCAAATGATGTATTCTTAAACTCTTAATTCTGCCTCCTCTTAATCTCATTTCTCTACCCACTCCATCCTTTGGGCAAACATTCCTGATGGGTCATCCATTAATCAGTTTGTTCAGAGAAATCTGATTCTTTTTCTCCTTTCATCTCATCTTTCCCATCCTCTTAACTCCCTAAGTCGTCCCATCTAATCCTTGACTCCTCTCTGCACTGTTCACTGGTTGAGTTATGGTCCTGGAGCAGGATGTTGCTGCCATCCAGGAGAGGAGAACTTAGAGAAGGAGAAGAATAAAACTCTCCAGATGTTTTCATATCAGTGGTGCTACCTTGGAGCCTGTTGGCCTCTCCCTCTGTTGTACGATCTACCTCTGGACTGGCTCATGTTCTGTGGTCCTCCATCACAGAAGTTAGGATGAGATGAATGAAAATGTTGACCTCTTCCTCTGTGTCCTCCTCCCCCCCACGGTCTTTCTCTGTCTTCATATTCACCATGGTCTCTTCTTTCGTCCCCTCTCTCCCTCCATCCCCGTACACGTTGATGGCCTCTCCTCCATGCCGTCTCTCCTCTTCCCCTCCAGGCCTCAGCACCATCTGGAGACCCCCCTGAGGGTGAGAAGCACAGTTAAAGCTAATTCTGTTTTATTTTAGTTGTGTTATCTGTGGTCATCTCACTGATTTGAGGTGCACAGGGGCCTAATGAAAATAATAATACCATCAGATCAGCATCCACCTAATCCTGTTAGAGTGGCTCATTTAGTCATTACCTGTGTCTTTTTATGTTTGGCCAGGATCAACTGTGTGGCGGCCTTATTATCACCTTTTCTGTTCATGCAGAAAACTTGTTGCAAATCCAGAAAAGAGAAGAATATTAGCGTTAATTTAGAGTTAGGCCTCCTGCAGCGTCAGTGCCTGCTAAACAAGTAAGGAACATGTACTTTATTAATAATGCAGCTCAAATTATTTGCTGAAACAAATAACTAGGAATAAACATGACTGCTAAAAGGCTGTTTTAACAAAGCTGATGAGAGACAACGAAAGACAACGAAGACTACGAATCCAAACAAACTGACAGATGTTACAAAACTCTGTTAATAATCCCTTTGTTTTACTTTCTCTAGTATCGTTTCTTACGTTGTGTGTGCACTCACTGTTTTTAAGAGTATTGAGCTGGACTAATAATAATTAGTTTTATTAGTATTACAGTATTATTAGATTAATAATAAACTTGTGAATGAACTAACCTCAGTAAACATTAATGCATTTCTGCGCGTATAAAGAATGAACAAATGTTCTCCTCTCTTGTTCTCAAATACAGACACACACACTCAGCTTGACTTTAAAGTCTGTCCGCAATTATTTCAAGGCTACCCACAAAAAAGGAAAACAAAAACCAGAAACGTCATATCACAGAGGACCCACACACATGAAGTCAGACAAACGCCTGCGTTGAAACCTGATATATTCAGAGAAAGAAATTTCAAGAACCCAAGCGTTAAAAGATCTCCTGTCATCTAAAAAAAACAACTTAAATGAAACTGATTTCTTTTGTATTTACAGTAGTGAATAGCCTTTGGTCTACCACTGGTGATAAGGTTGATAAGCACAGAGAAGTTGAATGTTTCCACGTGTCAGTTTAGCTGCCATTAAAATCTATTCTAGCATCAGAAAAGCTTGGGACAGGCTTTTAAACTTCAGGAACTTTGACAGATGTGGCAGATTTTTTAAGCCAATTACAAAGTGCTCAAAATACAACTTTAAATCTTACTTTAGACTTAACTAAAAAGGCGCTTAGTGTAGCCTGCTACACTAAATCAGGACACAATCCTCGTCCATCCACTGAGTGAAAGTGCAGAAAAAAAAAGCACATGTGAGCATGCCATGCGTAAGTGAACAATGTGTCAGTCAAGCCACAAGCACCAAAACGTTTTAAAGGTCTATTTCTGTTGTTGTTATGACTTTTGGAAAAGTTTGAGTTTCAGGGTAAAAACCAAAAGGGGGAGACAAATAAGATCAGAGAGAGAAACATGTTATTTTGACAAGATTGATGAAAGTTACGATTATCAGAGGAAGACTGGGAGACAGCACTACTCTCTACCAGAATAAGATAAGTACTCCACAGCTAATGTGAGCCCATCTGAAAATGAGCTTGTTTTCATTTACTTTTTGTTCTTTTGGACAGAAATAAACTGAAGAGATGTGGGAGAGCAGCTATATTGGATTCACTGTTGGAGCGTAATTGCGAGGGCAGGCGGGCGGGCAGAGGAGATATTTGCTGAGGAGACTAAACATCAGGCCCGATTCCAAACAAAAACCAAACCGGGTCCTCAACGATACCACATAGCGCCACCACTGCTCTCACGCACACACACACTCACTCCCTCACTCACACAGACACACTCTTCATTTCCCCACAGTTCTGTAGTAATGATTGGTGTCTGCGTCTGGCAGAAATGAAACACTGAGGTATAAAGAGTGTATAGCCTTCCATCTATAAAACCAGAAACATCCTCATGAGGGTTGACTTGGGCAAAAAGCAGACAGTTCGGCGCAAATCTGAGAATCCGCTCCAACATGGCACGCAGAGAAAGGGTCGCAAAAGGTTTATAAGTCACAGGGCTGAATAGAAAACTACGGGTTCACGTTTCATAAGCTACTGCTGAGTCGCCTTATGCGATCAACCGCCGAGCAGCACCAGCCTTGTACCAAGACAGAGCTACACTACAGTGAAGAACATCATATACACATTAACAAAACAGACTAGTACACGCGTAAGAATGTAAACATGTACAAGATTTGTATATAAAAAGCGGGAAAGGTTTTTTGTGCGTGTTAAACATTCATAAGCACAAGAAAGAGAACGCCAATGAGAGATTAGAGAAGAAACAGACAGAAGAAAGATAGAAAAATAAAAGGACAAAGAGTGAAAGAGAGGGGAACAACTGAGGGGAAGGGGAGCAGAAAGAGGGGAGAGACAGACGAGAGGAGTCTGTAATCAGTTAGTCTTGTTGTGTGTCTTAAAATAGAGCTCTCCCAGCCTATAAACAGAAACCTACTATTACTAGTGCACTGACAAAGCAAGTCTCCCATCCAAGCGTGCATGTGTGTGTGTGTGCACACCAGGCGGTATGCGTTAAGGCCGCAGCACACATGGAGCTCGTTACTGCACGGCCCTCTGGGTAATGTGGTTCTGTGAGGGGCCCAGAGAACTACAACCACAGATCAACTGTCAGATTAAAATGATGCCTCTCTGTTTGGCTCCAGGAGGGTTACAGCATCATCAGTTTGTCATGTGAGCAGTGGGTGTCTATCGCTCGGCTCACTGAACGCCTCTTTAGTTCTTTCTGCTTTCAGCTCAGAATGTAGAAATTAAATAAGTGACACATTAAAAAGAAATTAGATATGATGGCATCTCTGTTTTTTTTTTTTTAGCTTTGTTTTTCCTCTTTAGTTTACACAGTAGACACCGACTGCAGGAAAAAGGTCCCCAGCATTGCACCGAGGACTGTGTGGCTGTATGGTATGTTTCTTAACCACAGAGTTGCAAAAGACCCTAGAAGCAAGATGCTCTCTAAATATTTTTTTTTTTCTAAATTGCAGCAGAACTGTACAACACAAAGACAACAGAGCCAACCTTCCCTAGGGAAATGTTAAAGAGGAGTAAGACCACTTTATAAAGATTATGGTAATAACACATCAAACGTTAATAATCAGAACAGCTGTTTCTGTTGTTTAAAAAAAATGATAATGTGGAAAAAACTACATTGTGACCTCGTTTATGTATGTTTTTGATTTCAGTGTGTAGGTTACTGTGTTTCTGATTTCAGTTAAACAGTAACATATTTAAAGAGAAAGCTTTCTTCACAGTGACTTAAAGACAAACAGTGATGGCTTTTACATGAGCCGGTGATAAAGTGAAATGACACTGTTCTCTTTTACTGTAAAGATCTGATAAAAGCAAGTATCTGAAGTGACATGAAGATGGTCAGTATGTGTGTTGGATGTCTCACCTGTGTGTCTGGCTGCTGGCGGGTTTTTAAAACGTTGCTGTGGTGGGTTAGGTCTGGACTGCAGGTCCCTGCCTCTCTTTCTGCAGGTCTCTAGGAGTTTATCCCTCAGCTGCAGAAACAGAGACAGGCAGGACAACTGGGAACAGAGACGGAAGTTAACACACTATAGATTACACACATATCCATTTAACACATGACTTAAGTGACAAAAATGACAGTGGTCATACATAGCTAAAAATGAAAACAACATCCAAGTAGTAGCAATGGTAGTAACTTTTTTCTCTCTCCTAAAACCAAGCACACACATTCCCCTTTTTGTTGACTTGTCTCCACTCACATCGCTGTCCAGCAGCTCAGCTTTCTCTGCGCCGCTGTGTGCCAGCAGGTATTTTGACTGGAACAACTGTCCATCGAAGCTGTGCCAAGGCATCAGGGCAGCGCTGGGCAGCGGGCAGCCACTGGCACAGTTAGCACCCAGCAGGTGGCTCAGTCCTCGGACATAGAGAGATCCCAGCTGCACCGCACGACTGGAGAGGAAAGGCAGCTGAGAATAAAGAAAGAAATCTGGTTTTATGTTTGGATGTTGTAACTTCTACATTGTTAGGTTTTAGCATGTTTTGTATTCTTCTGTCACCATACTTGATATGTCATGATAGATGACACTTGCTGCTTAATGTGGACAAGACCATAGAGATGGTGCTTAACTTCAGGAGGAAGGGAACAGCTCCTCTACCCCTCAGCATCCTTGGTAGGGATGTGGACGACGTGGAGGATTACAAACACCTGGGAGTGACCATCGACAACAGACTGAACTGGAGGACCAATAGTACAGCTGTGTACAAGAAGGGCTGCAGCAGACTCAACTTCCCGAGGAAGCTGAGGTCCTTCAATGTGTGCAGCAAGATGATTTTCTACCAGTCTGTTGTGGCCAGCACCCTCTTCTCTGCTGTGGTCTGCTGGGGGAACAGCACTGCAGGCAGTGACGCCAACAGACTGAACAAACTGATCAGGCTCAGACTACTTCGTTGTCTCAAAGAACGCTACAGGAAATCTTTTGTTTTTATACATATGCACATGGTTGTTTGGTTACTGATTGTAAATTCATTCATTACATTTCATTGCAATTTAATTGTTAATATTCACCTATCTTATCATTCTTGTAAATATTGTGTATAGATTTTGTTTTTTATCTCTCTATTTTTTTCTTTTTTGTTATATATTATGTATGGTGTCTGTCTGACTAAAATCAAATGGTCTCTCTTAGCAGATTTGCTGTAGCATTAGTGTGTAAAAATTCATACATTTGTTTTACTGTTGTGTTTTCACACAGTCTTGTTGTAAAGAACCATTTGCTTCTTCAATATGTGTAGTGTCCCCACAAATTCTCTCATACTTGTTGTTGTTTCTCAAACATACCTGCTTAGTCCTGACACATAAATCAATTAAATATCTTCAGACCACCCACTGTACTCTGTTATCTCCCACTTGCTGTCACTTGACAGAGAGGTATCTGTTCATTTATTTCTATTTGTGGCCTCAAATGTTGGGATGACTGCACGTAATGGTTCATGTCTTCTTTCCTTGGCTCATTATTAAGTAAATAAGTAGTAAATAAGACATAATATGAAACTGAAAAGGAAATGGGAGGACAAAAAATCTGATCTTAACAGAAATAATTCTTAACCTAACTTTACATAGATGCTAAATAAGATCATCTGATAAGATTTATGTGTATCTCTGCCCCAAAACATTAACCTGAATCTAATTTTTTGGACATTTTACCAACTTCAGTGAATTAATTCAATGAAAAAAATAAAAGAACCTTGGTGGAACCCAAGTAAAAACGTCAACTCTTGTTTTTCTTGGCGCGTTTTGTTGTTTTGCTACCACCATGTTCCTGTCCATCCTGCAAACTCGTCACGTCACCTGATCTTTTCCATGTGTGCGGCAAACATGTGCAGAAAGAATGTGTTTACTCCAACCTGAGAGAAGCGATTAGATAAAGCATTTACACGGTTATTAGGTACTAATATTTTCCTATTCCATGGATTACTGAAGGGTTTCGCCACCAGTGTCCTGCCAGCTGCTCTGACTCAGGTACTTACATGATTATTATTCAGACATATTAACGCCCAAATTTGTTTTGACTGTGTCCTTATTCTAATTGGTTGTTGTCATTGTAAGAATGACAACACTGACTGCCTTTAATCTACATTATACTCATGACATTAAATAAACATAGCTCACAGATGCTATATGCTACTGAAAGAAAAATAAAGAAGAAACTGGAGGAGGACATAAAGAAGATCAAGCTGACTCCAAGAGCAGCAGTATCTAACAGCAGGCAGATGTTCTCTTGTCTATCTGCTCTCACCTGTCCTCTGGAGATAGCGCTGATAACAGTGATTACGTGTACACACACTCAGCCCTGCCTGCCACCTGCTTCAGTCAAACACAGCTTCACCTTCTGAAAACAATGAAACACTGGACAGAGACACAAAAGCTCGAAGGCGCACACAAACACACTGACACAAAGAAAAAAAAAGAGGCACAAGAGATAGCGAGATGAAGAGAGAGAGGGAAAAGGGAAAGTGGCTGAGTGCAAAAAGTCAAAGAACATGAGAGTGCACAAAAGATGAGGGACAAAGACAGAAAAGTGTGCGCATGAGTGTGTGTGTGCACGTGTGTGTGTCCAGTGGGGCGGAGTGTGCGTGGTGTAAATAGCTCCATGTGGTGAGCGTCAGCCAGGACAGACAGGCGACTGTCGCCAGCATACTCTCCCTGTCACACACACACACACGCCAAAATCACAGTCCCATGGGGAGGAATGTTGCAACAAAACCAAGGCAACCTACCCACAACCCCTTTCCCCTAAACACACACACACAAGTCGTATGACTCATATTAACTCAGTTGAACACACACTTCTCTCTAATAAATGAACAATTCAATAAACAACATCTTTGTTTTATGTGGTTTCGTTGTTAATGAAATACAGAAGACGATTTACACTGTGATGCGTTTTTGCTGCAGTGAGACTCTTTAACTGCGCTCAAACACACAGATGTTGTGCACACAATCAATGAGCGAACATTTGTCCTACCACATCTAAGTGTATACACTGCATGTGACATGTGTGTGTGTGCAGTTTGTGTGTGTGCTTAATCCTTACACTAGTCACTAAGTTAAAGCCCCTCCTGCAGCTCTGAACCTCTCCCAGACAGCATATTCAAATCAACGCCCTGCCCTAATTATTGTGTAGAAAACAGTCAAGCAGCAAAAATACAAATTACTAGACATAAGTATGGTAATTAAGCAGTAAAAATAAATGGGGCTACAAAAAGGCAGCAAACACAACGGCCATTTTCCCAGAGAATAGAAAAG
The DNA here is from genome assembly GCA_005024645.1 of Planiliza haematocheilus. Classification (NCBI taxonomy): domain Eukaryota; kingdom Metazoa; phylum Chordata; class Actinopteri; order Mugiliformes; family Mugilidae; genus Planiliza; species Planiliza haematocheilus. The sequence continues at coordinate 7,641,227 of SRSE01000649.1, read as the reverse complement.
CACAGCTGACTTGGTGATGCTCGCATACGCTGTGAGAACTACAAGTCACATGAAACTGTAAACTACTAAAGACTGTGAGAACATGACGGTGAGTGACAGTATCACTGCTGTCTTGTAGACTTCAACCACAGTTCTGGTTAGGACTTCAGTTGATTGTTATTTTTTAAGTAATGCTTGCAGTGGTGATCTAAAAATGTACCACTGTAGCTCACCTTATGACTGAGCACAAATTCTGCTGAAGTTCCACAAACTTTAGTGGGTAGTTTAATTTTTAGTAGTAGACTGAAATCATTAAAATATTTTTTGGGCATTAACTAAAAACAGATTTAACTTCAAAACATGTTGACATCTCTTTTAAAAGAGCTATACAAATAAACACTGTCTTTTTAGTTGTTTTGTATTGTTTTCTTGGAAAGACTGTCAATCAGAGTCTTATTTGTGTTTTCTCTCCACTTTCTCTTCAGGTTCTATTAATGGAAACATTTTCAGAGCTGTGTTTACCGCACAAGGTCTTTGTTTGCTGTAAACGTCAGCGGACGCTGTCTTCTTGCAGCAGGAAACACTAAAATATTTGGCTTTATCGTGACAAAAACTAAGAGTGAATCAGATTTTCTTTAAAGAAATCACTAAAAGCCCAAAACAAAAGGCTATTTTTTACAACTCGTGTGTGCGTTTGTAGTTGAGACAGACCTCAATCTGTTGCAGCTCCCGAGGAGATTTTAGTCTCAGACAAACAGCCTGGCTCAGGTAAGCATCCACATCCTCAAGAGACAACGTTTGTACCTGAAAACACATAAACAAACACACACACACACACAAAGACAAAAATATATGGTTAGCCAATTCAATCACATCCCAGTGTGTCTTCTGTGTTGGTCAGTTTGTTTGGTCTGCTCACTGTGCAACAATGCAACAGAGAAAGAAACAATGCTGACACAGAAACAAGGCTGCCCAGTTGTGTGTACAAAACAAACAAACCCAGGAGTTATTTAAATAGAAGAATGAAAAGGGAATGTGAATGCAGCAGTGTTCAGACAACAGCTACTATTGTTTGTGGGGCTGTCTGCTCGTCCTTAATGATCCGCTATTCTAACGGTCCATCTAACAAACTACTGTCCTGTCTGTCTGTTGGTCCTTCATGCATTTAAATCACTGGACATGAATGTCTCTTGACTGTCGATCTTTCTGAGTTAAACAGGTTAAGTCTGTTTGAGATGGTAAAATTATGCGAAAGAGGGAAAATACGAAGTTGCTACTAAAATAACAGCTAAATCCTTTGGCTGGACTTGGGTGAGATGCATCACGGTTATAGTAGTCAGCAAAAAAAAAAAAAATGATTCTTGCACTTCTGAATCCATTTTAATGAGATTTTAGTTTATTTTTAAAAATCCATTTTCACTTGGACAAAGATATATGAGCATATTACCCCAAGTCAAAGTTTCCCTATGAGATAACATGTGCCATGGTTTACAGGCCTCATCAAAAAGGCGCTCAATCATCTCCAGTTTATGCATCTCATATAATATGACAAACAAAGATAATTTGACTCATCAATCATTTAACTTTACAAGGGAGTCACAAAGGAACCATTGTTACCAGCCAAGTTATCAGCCAAGTTGATAAATGACACTGCAGTATAATTTTTGTTTTACTTCCATCACATGACGCATACAACTTTATCCAGGTGATGTGAACCAGAGAGCTCTGTTGTGTTAAAGCTCAATCAGATGACGTCAAACCAAAAGCACAAATCTCTGCTGCTTTCGCACCCTTTGAAAATCAATCACATGGCATCACAGTGGGATAACACACAGCTCAGATTTGCAGTTTATAGTTTCGCAATAAGAATTGTGCCTTGAAATATTTAAATCCTTCGGGTGGTTATCAGGCCTGTTGTTGACGTAAGAGCTGCAGTTACAAAGACCAGCGTCTGTGGCTAAACTGGGCTCTCTGTGGGTGATAATGGCTGCCATCAAGCCAGGACAAAACGACACAGGACGGAGCGACAACAAGCAATGTTTGACTTCACATCACACGTCAACAAAGGAGGAGAATAATTGTTGTGTATGCGTTACAGATGTAAATCCCAATTCAAAAGCTGACTTGTATGTTTATAGATATTGTCTTTCATTTTCTGTTTACATAAATCAGCGAGTGTAGATTTTATACCTGTTCATTTAAAGGATTCATTTATTCGGCGGGGGCTATGGGATAAACGTGCAGGCTGACCGATGAAAACCAAAAAACACACTTCAATGACAGTGGAGACAGCACAGTAAATCCCTCAATGGCATTTGCAGCTTTTTCATTTTCATTTATTGTTTGTGACTATTTCAATGGACTAACTTTGAAACAAGCAAGCTTACGGTACCTGTAGGACTATGTACATGACCAGACAGACAGCCGCCAGGAGAGAGTCTTCAATTGCTCCGTACAACTCAGAGAGCTCGAGGCAGTCAAAAAGTGAAAGGAAGGCTGTCAGGCGAAGACCAGAAACCTCCGGACCAGTGTTGAACCATAACATGTCCAGACTGGGTTGATCACCTACACATTCAGAAAGAAGAAAACACCGCTGAACTTTGCATAAACAGGTCCTTTATGTAATAACAACAGCCAGAGAATAAACAGCCAAAAAGTGTGTTCACACTAAAGGTGAAAAGGCAACAGACTACAATTCATTTTTAATGAAAGTTGGCAACATAAAGCTACAAACTGACACCCGTTGCTGAGTGATGGGTGTGACACGCTACAATCAAAGTTAAGCTGACTTCAACTTTATTCAACGCTTCAATGAAGTAGTTAATCTATAATGGCAAAACTACAAAGAGCTGGCTACGCTTAGCCGTTCTGTAACTTTTGTTGATTGTAGTTTGAATATAGCATTAGAGGTTGATCTAAAACTGATTTAATAACAGAAAACATCATTCCTAGAATGAATTTAAGCATGTGACAGACTCAACTTGTTGTTTTTCTGGGTATTTGAATCATTCTAAAGTTTAAGTGCATGGACCTCATAGTAGTGAGAAAATCTGTCAACCTAAATAATAATAAAAAAAAAACATCTTTTCTATTATGTTGAATCTGAATCTAGAGCAACAATACATATATGAGCAGATACAGTACATGGAAGGGTGACTGGAACAGCGTGGACCATGTCAGGTTCCTTCAAAGGGTTTCCAGGGAAGACAAACCATTCCCTGATTGCTGGAAGCTCCACAGTGCTGCCTGAAAACACATAAAATGTTCAACTTGCACTTGAATAGACTTGATGGCATTTCCTGCAAAAGACATGCAACAAACTCCACAACCTTGTATTTCTTCTGAGGTGTGTGTTGTATGTTCATGTGGACAGTCTGAAAGGTCCACAGCCTCTCTGTCATATGGACAAGTGAGTCTTACCATCCTGCCCGAGCAGCAGCAGCAGACCATAGATGCGTTGTCTACAGGGCTTATAGACGAAGGCCTGAGGTAGCAACTCATGGTCTTCCTCGTCCTCCAGAGTGTTGCTACATTCAGTGACCCCCACACACACAACAGTGTAAACCATGAAACCCTCTGCTGCTATATGCTTCTCTCTACATGCCTGTGGAAAACCACACAGTGAAAAAAATATTGAGCCATTCTGCTGTTTGGTACACTGAAAACTGCAGGCGATTCTACAGGGCAAATACACATGCATATACCTTTAATATATCTGGGCTGACGTGTTTTTCAAAGACTGACTGAGATGCAGAAATGTCATCCAGCTCATGACCTTTCTGTCCAGGTAAAAGGTAGGAGCAAAGTCCCCTTTTCAGGAGCTCTCTTTGAGGAGCAGATAAATTCAGACACAGTGGAACAACTCCAGACTCTTCATTCTCTCGACTACACGAAGAGCTCACAAGCTGGGATAGTGCAAGCACCACCTCCCCCTGAGGAGCACCAGAGTGTGGTGTGGGGTTGTTTCTCCTGTGACAAAACATTGTAAAGAACTTTACTTACGCTCAGTGTCAAATGTCTTAACAGGATAAAGCACAATAACTGACAGAATTTTAAATGTGAAAGAGAGAGCTTTATTAATATACACCGATCAGGCATAACATTATGACCAATATTGTGACTAATGTTGTGTAGGTCTCTCTTGTGCCTCATCAGAGAATGGACAGAGGTCTTCTGAGGGTGTTCTGTGGTGTCTGGCAACACAATGTTGTTAGTGGGGGACTTTGGGTCCTGTGGGCTGAGAGGAGAGGCCTCTGTGGATCATTCCACAGATACTTGTTCAGTTTGGGATCTAGTGAATCTGGAGGCCAGGTCAACACCTTGAGGCGAGCGTGCATGGCCTGGTCTGATCTAGGTGGGTGCTAAATGTCCACATAACATCCACATGAATGCCAGGTCAAAATGTTTCCCAGCAGAACATTGTATTGTCATGAGATAGTTAATGTTATTGTTTTAATGTTGTGGCTGATCGGTGTATGAAATTCAGGAACCAGCTGGCATTTATATAAAAGAAGTTGATCTTCAATATTCTTATGTTACAGCAAATAACACTTAAGATACCTGTATGTTGTTATGGCAACATTTCTGATATGCTGCATATGCCCCTCGGACACCACATCATTACCTAGGAGACAGGCCAGCAGTGGTAGCTGGGTAATTGTCAGTCCAATGGTTTGACAGAGCCTTTGTCGGTCGTACATGACTGTGGTGAGGTTGTTTATCCGCAGCTTTGCCACAGACAAGTAGGGGGCACTTAAGAGATAATACAAAACTACATGGTCAGATCAGACAGCTTGTCAGCATTTTCCACAACTTATCATTACAAACCTGTCGTATATGAGGAAGTCTGAGTCCTGTCCCAGAATGCCCATGCAGCCGTGCTGACGAGCGTAGCTGGCAATCTCATAGTCCGCCTCCCGCACTGAGCAATATACTTCCAGACCCAACGACCTGCAAACATAATAAAGCCCCTCCAATGAAACGTAGTTTCTGAAACACAGAACTAGCGATCACATAGCATATATTTTGTCCAAGACGGCTACTACATTAAACTCAGCTTTGTAAACACTGACCTGAGAGCAAAGGGCGTGAATGTTGCCAGACCAGAAGGCAGACAAAAGAGCTGCCTACCCGGCTGCTCTCCATGTTGTTTGATGTGGATAAATACTTTTGACACTTCCCCATTCACCCTGCGTCTCCTCTTCACCTGTAGACCAGAGAGGATATCGTTTATACACACGAGAATGGAGGATGCAACTTGTGGTGAGGCTAAACTGTGATGAATTAAACACTAAATTATTCATTTTATAGTTACTACAAAAATGGGGTTGTCAAAATAATAGAAACATGTGCCAGTACAACACAGTACTACAAACCACAGCCTCCAAAATGAAAACACAGTTAAATTACAGCTCTCTCAGTTATTTTAACCAAACGCTGAACACTGTAACTTTCACGAACCCTACGATTTATTGCAGGTATGTATTAGAATACATTTGACTTTACAAGTCTCCCTAATGGTGTGGCAAATATCATATAAAGTGTATATCAGTAAATGTGCATCATTTGTAGTATGTGTATATAATAAATACAGAAAAGTGCAATTTGTGCAAGTAAATACAAACAAACTGTATGCAGCATGTGTCTACAAATAGGTACAAATATGAGTATTATCTATGCAAACCAATAGCTGTGGTAAAAATTGTGACTGTAAGAAACAAGAAGGCAGCTCCTACAACAGGTGAAAAACCAACCAGTGTGCGTTAAAGCGCTACAAGAAATAACTCTGTCAGTGAAAGATGTTAAGTTTCCTCTCCCACTCGTGCCTCTTCTGCTCTTCCACTACTCCATCAAAGAAAAATACCAGCCTGATACCTACAGAGGTAAATGCCTCAACCCAGGTCTTCAGGATATCCATGTATTCCTTCCACTGCCCCCCACATACCCAGTCATTGCATGTGTACCAGTGGCGCAGACAGGCCATGCCATCCACAACAAGTGTTGGGCCTGAAAGAGTGAGAAACACAAATGCAACAGAGAGCAGATCCCAAGGTAACTCGTTCATAGCAAACACATACTCTCTGAATTTGTCAAAATCTACTTCACTGATATTCCTGATGATTATTAGCACAAACTGGATGTGGTTCTTACTTATTTGGAATATATTGTATCTAGCAGATAAACAAAGTTGCAGTCATAAAAAGATGTCTCCACGTGAAAAGTTAAAACTGTTGTCCACATTAATGAACACTTAAAATGCCTTATATTGTGTTACAAACCATTTAGTTATTCATATTGTCTATGCGTAGTAAATGGAGATAATAAATACAAAAAATATACAAAATACGCAACACAATGAGGCATGAATTAAAATAAATGGCGTAATCTATTATCTAAATGCTTTATCTCCACAGTCGCATAATTTAAACACTGAAATAAACGCAACTGGTGGTGTCACCTGTGGCTGTGCAGCCTTGCTGGCTTTTGACAACTTGATGTCTAGCCATCTCTCTCAGGTTGACTGTCACACAGGCCTCCGGACAGCAGCGGTCCATAAAATACTGAAGACCTTTCACACCCATTCCTACAGAACAAAAACAAAAAGACCAAGAGAAAGAGAGAAGCAGAAATTCACTGTACACCTCGAAGGTAACTACGTTTCGTAGATTGGTACTTTACTTTCACATCATAACACCGTATATTTTAACTATTTATTGCGTTTCCATTTTACATCATCTAAGCAAAAAGACACAACGTGACAGCTTCTCAAGATTATTAAAACCACTGTTCAGTTAGAATTGGCATGATGGCTAACAGTTAGCTTAGATCCTATCTGCTAAATTTATTTATTTTGAGTCGGTACCGTTTTCGACAACCTGGAATAATAATAGTACTTTATATCTGTAAAAACTACCTATCCTAGTACGCAAAGAAAACGCTTACTTTTAAATTGTGGCGTAGTTCTTGAGCAGCATTCATCCGTGCTGTGTTTACTTGACGTAAATTCAAATTACTTCCTGATCCGCGCGTGGCGTCATCACGCTGCAAAACAAAGCGCACGTGCTCGGCGCATGGAGCCCACCAAGACCTCCATGTATCGTAGGTTTATTAATTAAAAATCTGTCTGCGTGATTAATACAAATTTTACGAATGTGTAGAGCTAAAATAAAACCTAATGTTGATCGACATGGAACTGATACTGCTGTAATTAAAAATAAACATCCTAAAGTCATGAATGAGAATCAGCCATTGTTGTTTTGTGGGCTCAGTCCTCCCCATAATACCTCTCCAGGCAAGGATCAGAGACTGGCTAATTGCTCTTCTGGAGAATGGGGGCTCTTCTCCGGAGTCACAACCTATTAGGTCTACCTTCTCAGCACAAAGCACCCCCGTCCCTTCCACTCTATTGTCCAAGCAGAACAGAAATAAAGAAAGGGGCATATGCTGGCTGTCAGTCCAGCTGTCAGCATCTGTCGTTCCTCAGCCAGATGCTCTGTAGGCTTTAAGGACAATCCACCTCTCCCAAACAACTGATCTTCAAGGAGGGAGGAGCTGTGTGGTAAATCTGCCTACCATGATTTTCTATCACCCTCTGGAGAGTTACGACCGTTGAACTTGTGGAGACAACACAGGAATTTTGATATCATTCAGAATGCGGTGCAGTGGGGTTTTAAGCTTTCCAAAATCATCTGTGGATAAAATTCCTATAGCTGCATCTTAAGTCTAAAATGATCTTCAGTCCTGTCACATACAGATGTTGAAACAATAGCTGCTTTGTAGTCTGCTCTTTGAACACTTGACTAAAAGTAAAAATCAATGTTTGAAAATGTTCTGCTTTCTGATCCGTAACAAGTTTCTTTTTCTGAACAGAGAAGGGGCTGTAAATGAGATGTCTCAAGTTGCCGCTTAAAGATATGACCTGTGAAATTGGTGCCACTACTTCCCCAAATCCCCAAATCTGTAGAATATTATGATAAATAATTACAAGTACCAAGAAATAGTACTCATGACAAGTTGTATGCCACAAAGTTTTGCCATTCCCCAATAAAAGATTAGTTTGAACAAAAGAGAAAATAAATCGTCATCATATGTGGTCAGTTGTTTTCATGAGCACTCTGGAGGACTTTTGTATTATTGCAAGTGATGGAAAATATGTGTTTCCACTTCATACGTGACTCGATCAGGACTGTGCTATTTACAGTAAAAGATATGACAGCAAAGCGTTTTCTGATTGTGCACCCAATACTCTATACACCGGTATGTGCACAGAAAATTAATTCACGCTCCTGCACACAGTAACACAGTAACCAACACTGCGCTACTAAGGGGCTTATAAAATCCTGTGCACTCAGTGTTTGGTCTGTTGCCTATTCACGTTGGATCTATTCAACTTCCTCCTCCTCCTTTACTGACTCTTCCTTCTCATCTTGGCTCTCCTCCCCTCTGAGTTGCTCCCCCTCTCCCCTCTTCTGACCAAAGCTTGACTCAGGAGAAACAGAGGCAGATGTTCCAGGAGCACACGACTGCCCTCATCCCCACCCCACCCCCAACACCTCCCATTTGTACTGGATCAGCAGTTAACCCCCGGAAAGAATTGACCATACAAGCACGCACACACTCATACAAAGAACTCCGCTCCCCAAATCTATACGGGCTCAACAGTTGTCCAACTGAATGAACAACACACACACACATATACACACACAACTCCTGTCCAGATCCCCCTCAGGGTCCATGATAGTAGCCACCCCGGGGTCAGGCCTGGTGTCAGCGTCCAGAGCCCAGGGTCTCTGTGGGCAGCTGGCCTGGCTAATCCTGCTGCTGGAGGCCACTGCTTCTCAAACTAAAGGCCAAGGACCCCTGGGGGGAGCACAGCTCAGGGATCTCAGGGAGATGGGAGATGTGCGATTTGTTCGAAATGCAGGGGGTTTTGTTTGTGTGTTTGCTTGCTTGCTTGAAGTCCATATCAAACATTAAATGTCACAGTGAGGCCACAAGAAAACATCAGTGTTGTGTAGGAATTTAAAAGCCGGATCATCACCAACACACGCCTGATTCATCTTCAAAATTTTATTGTTGTGAACTAAAATCCAAAGAAAAAGAACATAATTAAAATCCTAGTAACACAGGATAGTTTAATTTCTTTTCTGTTATTGACTGTTTCAGTTTTACTTGATGTAAACACACTGAAGCAGGTGTCAAACGAACATATTTGTATTTGAATTGGAGGAACACTGTTATTCCAACAGTCAAAAAATAAGCATAAGCCATCTTTATACATATTGCAACATATTTTCTAGCTTCATTTAAAGGTTAATGATAGGCCTGGCCAAACCTATGAGATTTGGGGTTTGTCAAAATATAATTTATTTTATGCTAGGGAAAAAGAATCAGAGGAGTATAACTCTGCAGAAAGTTGTGTGAATATAATGGGAACCAATGAGGTCATAGTCATAATTAACAACAGGAAATTGTGCCATCCTCACAGCTACACAACATAATTGATCAAACCAATCCCACATTATGGGTACAATCAAAAATAAATAGATAAATAATCAAGCAAGCTAACTAACCCTCCTTTCCACCTAAAGAAGTAAAGAGCACCCACACAGACCTCAGAATCGGCCGGATGGCCCACTGATGAGGAAGGTGGAAGCATCACAGCATATCATCACACATTGAGGCTAACAGGTGGTGTAAGTCGCTACTGTCGCTCCTGACTGGGATGGTAGGTGGGCTGCCTCAGGTCTTCATGGCTCAGATGGAGCGAGGTGAGTCTCAGGTTTCTGACCTGATCACAGTGTTGTGGTTGCTGGAGGAGACTTATCCATCAAGACACTGCCCCAGACACACGACTCTCCCTTTATCCTTTATCTTATAAGAAAGATCAGATCAGCACTCATCTATCTATCTATCTATCTATCTATCTATCTATCTATCTATCTATCTATCTATCTATCTATCTATCTATCTATCTATCTATCTATCTATCTATCTATCTATCTATCTATCCGTCTGTCTTAACATATGGATGATTGATGATGGATGCAGTGACTGCATTTTCAAACATTTGTATAATTAAATCTTGGCCTCTGTTCAGTCATTCGTGAGCCCTTTCAGCCCAGACACAAATTAAATATCTCAGTCCCTCACTCAATTAAAACCAGCATCCTTGCTGCGCTTGTGTGAGACCAGCATAGAAAGAGTTACAGACTTAAATTGACTGATCAGAGTCCCTGTGAACTTTGATTCCTACAACTGACCAGACCAAAGGCTGATATGCTATGTGCAACGATGTGTGTGTGTGTGAGTGTGTGTGTGTGTGTAGCTGGTGTGATGGTGATGATGTGGAGGTTCCCACGACGGCCATCCATCCATTTCTTGGCACATACACTCACCCGGGCACACACACGCACAGGCCATATGGCCACCTCATACCGTTGCATGCCTCTACTGTGATTTGGCCCGGGGAGCAAGTTTGATTTGGACTCCTCTGTGGGAGGAGAGACAGAGAAATAAATGAGTAAGACGTGGAGTGAACACACTGACACAGCTAGGAAAGAGAAGGAGGAGAAGAAGAAGTGGTTATGAAAGAGAAATTAAGATTGTATGGAGAGATAGGGAAGCCATTTGGTGGCTGGTTGGTGTTGTGGTGTTTGGTGAGCAGATGGCCAGGGCTCGAGGAGGGGCGTGTCTTGTCCTCGCGACCCTTCACAAATCACACGATTCTCCCCCAAGGGGCTCGCGACTCGCCGTTCAATAGGAATCAATGGGAATTACTTCGCGAGAGAAAGGGATGAATGGGCGGCGGGGCGCGAGACCTCTTCCTTTGTTGTTCCCCCGTGTGTCACAGAGCTCCTGGTCACATACACACACACGCGCACGCACACACTCTGACAAGCGCTCACACGCGCAGTTACTCATACACTCTCACACACACACACACACACATAGAGACAACAGGAAAGCACTTCAGTTAAACAATCGACCTCCAGTTAAACAATTTTTTAACCTCATGCGTACACGCGCGCACGCATACGCACGCACACACAAAGAGGGATCAGAGGGGAGGAGTTTCTACTTTCTGCTGTTTCCTTAAGACACAATTAGGCTGGAGAATCTCCTGGCATAAATTATGTGTTGGGGTAAAATGTCTGTCTTGATGCTCCTGAAGGAAAGGGGGGGTCACTTTCCATCTCACCATGCCTTTCAGTCACGCTTTGCTGGCGTAATCGGAAAATGTGTGCCACGTCATGGTGATGAATGACTGATAGTATATTGGCCTAATACAGAGCAGGAGAGAAAGAGCACCGGGGACCTCTGAAAGTCGGGATGAGTGTAAATAAAAGGCTTCAAGAGAGGGATTTTACGCCACGCCACATAGGAGCGCTGCACACTATTGACACGGGGGCTGAAATCAACTGGTTAAATGAAATGAGGGTCTCGGACAGCGTCCTGCAGCTAAACACACATACGGGTATCTGGAAAGACGGTGGCAGGCAGTGATAATAGTGTTAAAGCTGAAGGTTAAAGGCCTTTCAATCAGCTTCAAGGGGTGTAGAGAGCGCACCATGGACACGCAGCCACATTAGACATCCCAAGCAGGGGTCATCAAGCCTATGCAGTGATGGGACTCCAGCTCTCACATGACTGTGCATCAGCTGTGTTTGTGTTGTGTTGCTGACCAAAACAGTGATGCTATGCAGAGGGAGCAGCTCCAGTTAGAGCAGTTAATTAAGATCCGATCCTCTCAGGACCTGTGTCCTCCGATGTAGTGTACTCCGATTCACTTGTTCTTCAATTCCAATGCGTAATGATAGGGTGTTTGTTATAATGCGAAGGGTGAGGTGATTGACAAGTGTGGTAGGCAAACTCAATTAACTGCTCCATCCAATCATCACCTCCCTCCCCATCCATTCATAACTCAGCACTGATTTAAAAATAACTCAGAGAAGACCCACCTTTGTCTGACTTATTTACACCCTCAGATTACGTTATTAAATTTATTATATTGTTGTCAATATTCATCCTCCTCCCTTCAAAAAACGTGACCGTCATTAGACAATAATGGCGTAGAGCTGTTTGTGTTTACAAAAAGGTGGACAATATTCATGGTATTCCAACATCAATTACGTTAGAGCCAAAGATGAGCTCATGCCAACAAGTGCGCATTCTTCCCCGCATTTTTTCCTGCGGTCATACACAGATATGGAAATTAGACAGTGCCGTGATGTCTCATTAGCATACACATAGTATTCTCACAGATTTATTTTGAGCACGATCTTAGTTTGTGCTGTTTTATGTCTTCTGATTGTTTGCAGGTATTGTGATATGCCATTATCAAACATGTTGTAAGATTACTGTTTGTGCAACCATGCCTTCCCTCTGTCTCTCTCTCTCTGTATCTCTGGTGTTGTATTATTGTGGGAGAGCAGGTGCTGCCGGCCCAATTACCATACAGCTGAAAGCACAAAGAAAAAAAAACTTTACTCCCTCTATGACTCCCCTCCTCCTCCTCCTCTCTGTCCTTCCCCTCCTTCTCCTCACAAAGTCCCTTAATGACAGCCACGCGAGTGACACACCACCAAGTCTTTTTTTACTGCCTCTACCAAAGAGCAAGTAAGGGAAAAACACAGGCATGCGGTGAAAATGAGGTGTATTGGCCTGGATCCAGTGTGCGTAATCTGGTGCGTCTTTGCGCACTTTCAGAGAATGTTTTACTTTCGAGTACCCAAGGCTGGTCTTTATCCATTTAATGTGATTCGAACTATAATTTAGCAGTATGAATAGAGTATATGTGGCAAGTGGTCGTATTTATTGGGGAAAATGTGGTGCAGGGTAAATGAACGCTAATCTGAATCTTGACACGACAGTGATTTTACTAAACAATAGTGGGATAAAGGAAACCTGCCTGGCATTTTATTTATCATTTAATCAGCAGATCAAGGCACCGACAAAACAATCAGACTAGAAATAATACATTACTTTAAATGATTAGGGCTCACTTGGAGATATGTGGTATCAGAGCCAAGAAATAAAGATAAGGTAATAAGAACAGATCGACCCGTTGTCCGGGTGTGAACATGTGAAAACCACGGCAGGGGTAACACCATAGGAATTTGGCGGAGCAGATGGTCGTTGTAACGCAGTTGGGACACCCGGCTGGCCATGCAGGGCACAGGCAAGCCAAGGCTTTACCATAACCCCAGCTATGCGGAGCCACCGTCAGACTGGCTGCTGCGTATATAAATCTTCTGATGGAGTGGAGGATTTCGAGCAGAGGTTAAAGAATTTGTCGGAATGTAAATGGGCCCTGTGTGTTGTGGAGGAGGGAGGCATCAGGGGAAGCAAGGGGTTGTTGCACATTTAACAGCTCACTAGCCATTTGGTCTGTCCCTTTGAGAGACAGAGAGGAGGGGGCGGGTTTAGAAAAGTTGTGTGCACCCCCCCTCCTCTTTCTTTGTGATGGCCCCGGGGCGGACTTGTGGTGGTGGTGAAGGGAGGGGAAGAAGAGGAGCAGAGGGGCTCATTTGCATCTTATTACCCTTCGCCTGCTGGCCCAGTATAAAACCCTGTGCGGGGCAGGAGACCCATCAGACATACGCACTGTTACACTAAGAGAAGGAGAGAGAGACCGAGACTTGTTTTCTGTTTTCAGGAGCAGCATATCATGAGCAATCAAGTGGAAAAATAAACAAAGCAATCGAGAACTGCCTCTGCACCGACTGATTGGAATTAACTGACACATTTCCATCGGGAATTTCATTCACGCTTCTTCAAGGGGGATCCTTCTGCTAGGGATTACATTACACTGTAAAACTTTATTCTTTTTTTCACGCCTCGTATGGGAAAATAGAGGAGGAGAAGACAAGACGCACCAAAGGAAAAGTTTCACTTCATCTTCACTCCTGCGCGTCAAAAGCTCACATTGACTGTGACTAAACGGAAAGCTTTTAAAACTTTCTCCATGATTGTTTGAGCCGGGCTACACGGACCTGTGGAGCTTTCACTGCTTGTTTTGGGGCTGTCAACACAATGGGACGCCTGTGTCTGGTCCTAGTTGTCAGTCTCTCCCTACTCACCTGCCAGGTAGGTTCAATGAAAAAATGGAGGGAATTAATACGCACGCTGTGTTTGTCTGTATTTTTGGTTGTAAAATTAGATACATTCCGCTTCACAACAATGATCATAATTCCAAAAGCATCCAGAAGGGTACTTGCCTCATACACATTGAATTGACCGTGAGAGTGCGTCTGTGTGTTACAGGTTTTGTGCTCCGGAGTGTTTGAGCTGAAGCTGCAGGAGTTTCTCAACAAGAAGGGGATAGCGGGGAACGCCAACTGCTGCCCTGGAGGTTCCGCTCAGGCCCACCAGCAGTGTGAGTGCAAGACTTTCTTTCGAGTCTGTCTGAAGCACTACCAGGCCAGCGTCTCCCCCGAGCCTCCCTGCACCTATGGCGGAGCTGTGACTCCGGTGCTCGGCTCCAACTCCTTCCAGGTGCCAGAGACCAACGCCGACAGCTTCACCAACCCAATCCGCTTTAACTTCGGCTTCACATGGCCAGTGAGTATCTATAGGCATCATAATATGAAAATGAATGTTTTTCACAATGCATTGATAACACAATATACACAGCCTGAAACGCCTCCATATGCGTAAACTTTTCTAACAGATTTCATTTATGATATTAAATATACTATGATTTAATAACTTTAGATAATATTTCTTAGTATTTTCTTAATATTTCACGCCTTTTGAGGGCCAAAAAAAAAAAAAAAAAAAAAAACGCGCTGGCCGTGAATGTATAGTCTTATTCCAGTGGGATGTATTATCTTCGATGAGTGCAAAACGCAACAGATGCTCCCAAACTCAACACTTGTGAGGGTCTTTGTCAGCAGTGTGTGAGAGGGGCTATTGTAGTATTTCTGTGCTCTTTGGTAGGATAAAACCGGGAGGGGAGGGTTGTGTGTGTGTGAGGAGGGGGGTGTTCCGCCAAACGCTTCTCTCCTCCGACCAGCCGTGGTGGGAAATTTAACATCCTCTGAGTTGGCACATCATTGGCAGCGCAGCGTGAAATTCCGCCTCGTTTAGTTTTACGGCGGTGTCAGAGTGTGATAGTAGCAAGGGTGTGAAAAAGGAGCAGGTAGCAGCCCTTATTAGGCCCCTAATCAACACGGGAATTAGGCTGTGAAGTTTATAGGGAGGCCTCCTAATGGCCCTCTGCTGCTCCGCGAGCAGGGAGGGAAGCCTCTAGGCAGAGCAGCTGTTGACTCTCTCTCTCTGTCTCTCCTCAGGGGACGTTTTCACTGATCATTGAAGCTCTGCACACTGACTCCCTGGACGACCTGACAACAGGTGGGTGATAGCCATAGAAAGCAGCCGTGTAACTCAAAGACAGACCAGAAGGCTAATAGTGGCCTTGTTTTCTTGGAGTGGCTTTTCTTTTTTCACTTAGTGTTCAGTCATTAGTGATAAACGGGACACATCAAGGTTGATAAATGTCTGGCATTTTTTTTATTTTAAATAAATATTCCATCAAACCAGTTGTTATTTAATTATCATAGCACCTGTAGTGATCTGATTGTGGGCCCAGTTGTGCAGAGAAAGTGCAAATATTTCATGCTGAAGAGAAAGTGTGTGGAGCAGGTGGATATCATAGAACATCTGGTGGACAACACAACCTAAATGGTGTAATCAGAGTTTACCAGAAAGTTTTTTTTAATTCAGAAAACACACTGAAAGAATGGCCTATGTAAGTACTTTATGAAAATGTGTGTTGCTCTCATAAAATCCTGTGCACGCCAGTCTGGTGATGTTCAGCACATCATGTCAAGCATTTCGATCATAATCAGTCGTAACAACTAACACAACAAGACCCATAACAAGCTGTGTGATTTACTTTTACAGACAACCCAGAGCGTCTGATCAGCAGGGTCACCACTCAGCGTCACCTCACTGTGGGAGAAGAATGGTCCAAAGACATGCAGACATCCAGCAGGACGGAGCTGCGTTACTCCTACCGCTTCCTGTGTGACGAGCACTACTACGGAGACGGCTGCTCTGTCTTCTGCCGGCCCAGAGATGATGCTTTTGGACACTTCACCTGCGGCGAGCGTGGAGAGATCATATGTAACTCTGGCTGGAAGGGACAGTACTGCACTGAACGTGAGTGGGCTTATTCATCAGACCCTCACTATCTTTTAGTCTGTTTGAGGAGGGGTCATAAATAAGGGGAGATAAAAGGAACCGACATTTCTTCACCTGGTAGTGCAGGAGTTAATATTTAAATCCACTGACAGCTGCTTGTGGGAGAGATAAGCTAAGGAGGTGGCACAGTCATTTGTACTAGGTGCTGTTGTTTACACTGCCTCAGTAATACTGCAAGAATAATCCATGTTCTCCTGAAACTGACTGGAATTAGTAGTATCTTGAAAATAGTTTAACTAAAGAAAAACTTAGGAGGAAAAATACTCGAGTTTCTATGTTTATAAAACTAGTTTCCAAAGTGAATTTCCCCAACAGTCATTTGCCTCTGTTTATTGTTCAGGGACTTTTTCCACCTCATAATACGGGGCCCGTGTGCAACAGGCGTCAGTTAGTTATCCCATAGCACCAGAGGCCTCCATTCTAATGAGCCGCAGTGGCTCCTCAGTAATTCACACGCCGCGTGCCTTCCATTAGACCACTGGGGCCTCCTCGCCCCAAACCTCCTCCCCGATTGGCCAAGTGGGGGTCCTGTATTGTTGTGGCTCGGGCTGATGATTGGCCGAGCAGGGTTGTGTATTGTTGTGGAGGGGGCAGCTGCTCGGTGAGAGGAGACAATGGAGCAGCTGTCTGGTGGTTAGCTCCACACAGACCAGCTGGCCCTGGGGGACGGGGTGGGAGGTAGGGGGTTGAGGAGAGAAGGGAGGAGCAGAGGAGGGAAAGGAGAATCGAGGAGAGGAGAGGAAGAAGAGAGGAGGAGAAAGGAAGGGATAGGTGGATGGAAGAGGAAGGGAGGAGAGGAGGGTGAGAATGAGGAGAGAGGGGGGAGAGGAGGAGAGAGGCCAAGGGTGAGAAATGGGACTTCTGACCCACAGTCAAGGGGAGAAAGGAGGCTTTGTGTGGGAGGCTTTTGTGTTGGGGAGCAACCATGTTAAAAGAAAGGGCTTGTTGACTGGTTCCTCCGTTTGGTGACCAAAACTGTCGTAGCTCCGTGTTTGGCTCTCAACGCTGAAAAGAAACCGTTACAGTAACTTTTGCAGTAATGGAAAAACTAACACAGGTCAACCTGTGGTCAAGAACAATCCAGTGGCAGAGAAAACCCTCCCGATTTTATCTTCTGGAGTGACATCAGTTACTAAACATGGTCCGTTAGGTCTCTGTGACTAAAAGATTAAAAGAAGAAAGAGAGAATAAAGAGACTGTAGACAGACAGCTGGACAGGTGTGGAACACACAGACTGACTGAAAGATCCACAAACCAAGCAGCAGTTTAAAAAAAGACACTGTGAATGGGACGTTGATGGAAGGGAAACTCATTTGGATTTCCCATTATTCACCTGGCACTTTTTGTTTCCTCTCTGCAGCTATCTGCCTTCCTGGTTGTGATGAAGAACATGGCTTCTGCGATAAACCAGGAGAGTGCAAGTAAGTCACAAAAAAAGATGTGTCCCCAGTTGATAAACGTATGATTAAATGTAACAGTCATTCTTCCAAAGATTTGTTATTGACAATATTAAAATTATGGTTGTGTTCTCAGGTGTCGTGTGGGCTTCAGCGGCCGTTACTGTGATGACTGTATCCGTTACCCAGGCTGCCTCCATGGCACCTGCCAACAACCTTGGCAGTGTAACTGCCAGGAGGGATGGGGTGGGCTCTTCTGCAACCAGGGTGAGTTAACTAACAGATGTTTGTGCCCCCATGGCGCTCAGACAGAATTTGCTGCTTTGTGTTTAAACTGCATTGTTTGTTAAATGTTGTTTATTGTTGGTGTTTCCAGATCTGAACTACTGCACACATCATAAACCCTGTCTTAATGGAGCCACATGCACCAACACCGGCCAGGGCAGCTACACTTGCTCCTGCCTGCCTGGCTACACTGGTGCCAGCTGTGAGATCCAAGTCAATGAATGCTCTGGAAATCCCTGTCGCAACGGAGGCAGCTGCACTGTGAGTATGAAGTCAAAAGGAGAGAGAGAGGTGGAGAGCTGAGGTATACGTTCATGGCCTGTGTGTGACCACTGTTTACATTCTTTCTAATACAGGACAATGACAATGGCTATAAGTGCACCTGCCCACCTGGTTTCTATGGCAACAACTGCGAATTAAGTGCCAGTACCTGTGCAGATGGGCCTTGCTTCAACGGTGGACGCTGCGTCGACAACCCTGAAGGTGGATACTTCTGCCAGTGCCCGATGGGATATGCTGGTTTCAACTGCGAGAAGAAAATTGACCACTGCTCCTCCAACCCCTGTTTAAATGGTACATTGTCTTCTGTGTTTTGAAGTTTGTCTAAACCTACAATGAACCTGGAATGAAAATGTCTGGAGACTAACCCTTTGTATTAATCCCTGTCCCCTCTGCAGATGCAGAATGTGTGGATCTGGTGAACTCCTACCTCTGTCAGTGTCCTGAGGGATTTTCAGGTCCTAACTGTGAGGACAGCAGCAGCAGCAGCAGCGTCTCTGGATTCTGTCTGTCCTTTCCATGCCAGAATGGTGGGACGTGCCAGGAAGGAGTCAACGGCTACACCTGTACCTGCCCTCCAGGTATGACAGCGCTCAACAGATTCCTTTATGTACATTTGTTGTTATATGTAGCTTTGATTAAGATTTTTTGCATTAGACTAATGAACTCAAATCCTTTTGCAGGCTATACAGGAAAAAACTGCAGCTCCCCCATCTCCCGCTGCCATCACAACCCCTGCCACAATGGAGCCACATGCCATGAGCGCGGCGGCCGCTACGTGTGCGCCTGTGTGCCTGGTTACGGTGGTCACAACTGCCAGTTCCTCTTACCTGATGTCCCCGTGGGTCAGCCCGTTGTCGATGGACCAGATCGGCGATACTCTTTCTCAGAAGGCGAAAATGCAGAAGATGTGGGGGACGAAGAGCACGGATTTCCATGGACAGCTGTGTGCGCCGGTGTCTTCCTCGTTCTTGTGATCCTGATCGGCTGCTCCGTGCTGGTGGTCTACGTTCGGGTCAAACTGCAGGAGCGACACAGTCACCACGGCGACAGTGTCCACAGTGACAGCCGCGAGACCATGAACAACCTGACGACCACCAACAACTGTCTCCGCAGTGACAAGGAACTGGGTGCTATGATGACAACGTCAATTAAGAACACCAACAAGAAGGCAGATTTCCACTCTGACCTTGCTGGGTCGTTGGGTGGTCTCAGTGGAATCAGTGGGCTTAACGGGACCGAGAAGAATGGTTTTAAAACTCGTTACCCCAGTGTGGAGTACAACCTGGTCCATGAGCTCCGGCCAGAGGAGCTGTCACTGTGCAAAGAAGAGGAGCACAGTGAGCCGGAGGTCAAATGTGAAATGCTGGATGAGTCAGACACAGAAGAAAAATGCAGGAAGAGACAAAACAGGTACACATCTGCTTATGTATGCACACTGTGTGGAAATTTCTTAAGGTAGTTCAAATGCTGGTGTCATCGTGTGTGAAGGACAACATTTCCTAAACTTGTTTATGTTCTTTATCCAACAGTGACGTATCAGAAGAGAAAGAGGTGCTGGAGTCACCAGGCTGCAGCGAAGCAAAATATCAGTCATCCACTGATTTGAACTGTCAAGCAGCAAGTGATCTTAAATACCAGTCCACCAGTGATGTCAAATTCCAGTCAACCAGTGATGTTGAATACCACAGTCCCAGTGGCAGCCGGTACCAGTGTACCACAGACACCAAATACCAGTCTGTCTACGTCATGTCGGACCAGAAAGATGAATGTATCATCGCTACAGAGGTGAGCACTGAAATATGGAATCATCAGCCAAGAAGATAAATTACTGAACGTCTCTCAGAACTTGCATGAAAAAAGCTCCAAATATCCCAATACTGACTTTGTTTTTCTTTTTCTATTATAGGTATGATATCAGTCAAGACCAGGTCAGATCAGTCTCATCTGGTTGATGGCGGTCTGCACACACCAACCCTGAGCGGTAGAGCTCAACTTGTCTCCAGGAGGTTTTACTCCTGCTGTTTGCTGCTGTTCCCTGGGATTTACCAGAGGACTTTGAGCCAAGGTGCAGCGCAGAGCCAGCGCCTTCTTGGCGAGGACTTAGTACTACAGTAGTACTGAGGTTGAATTCTGGATATTGTTGGCCTTCTATGGATGTAGGTCTCATGCTGACCCAGTGCTACGGACAGACGGCATCATAGGACAGTGCTAGCACTCGTACAGACTTTGTACATAAACGGTGCTGACTGAGTCCGCATGCAGTCAAGTGACGACTGCTGAAGAACTGATGAAGAGCTTGTTTGAAGTCTTCGACGCTACAAGAAGAATTACTGCTTGCAACAGGAACTCGTCTCACAGTGGAGTATTGACTTGGATGTTGACCGATGATATTATAGTACCGTGGTGTACTGATTGAATGAACTGTGTAGTACCTTTGGAGTACCGAGGATTTGAAGTACTGATGTAGTACTGGTATGTGCTGTGGTTTTACCCAAATTGATATTGAAGTAATTGAATAGTTTACGTCCTGTGCAGTGCAGCAGAGTAGAGTGTGAAGCGGCAGAAACATTTGAAGTCCCTATACTGGTCGTCTCTTCATTGATTAGAATTCATTCATAAAATTTGAATTGGAGTTTACTTGACTCAAAAGTAAAAAAATGAACAACAGTGGGACCTATCTTGAAGCTGAATAACTCTAACTCTGCAGCACTGACAGAGACAGTGTTGGCTGAGCTGGTTCTCAGCAGAAAATAGAGAACTGAATACTCCAGTAGTGACTGCAGATTGATCCAACATGGATACTGTTGGGCCATACTGGCCTTTGACCCCTGAAGGTTGTGATACACAGGGCAATGTTTTGGGCAGCGCATCTTAGGAAATACTTTCAGCATTGGAGGACAAATTAAGGAAAACAAATCATACCACAGTGAGGTTTAATTATCAATTCATCTGCGATTTCAGTAGTTCTGTGCTGAACTTCATTCGCTGCATATCCATTTACAGACATTTTTCCTGGAGTCAGTGAGATTAGTGTTGCATTAATCCTGCAGCAACTCAAAATTGACAGTGCGGTCTTTTTCCCTGACCTCTAATGATGCTGTTGTTTTCCAAGTAGGCTGAGCTATAAAAGACTAGTCTTAACTGCCAAGACCTCATTGCACTAAGGAGGTGTGTGTGTTTGTGTGTCTGCGTGAGTGAGTGTGTGTGCACAAAAGAGGTAAAGCCTGTGTATGGTGTCGATGTATGCACTGCCCACTCCCACTCCCCTCACTCCCAGTCTTCCACTATTATCCAATTCAAGGACACCGTCTCCCCGCCTGCCGCTGGTTAGGATCATTCGTTTCTATTTTATTGGTTATCTAAAGAAAGATGTATTCTTTTAATTTAATTATGTAATTATTTGTGCTCCATTTTGTTGTGATGTTCCTGTTAAACCTGTTATAATTTAAGTTGGATTGTTTTTATTTGGCAGATTATGTATGTATGTAAGTATGTATGTATGCATGTCTGTGTTAGGCACTTGAGACCACTGTGACTGTGTTGTATTTAAGAGAAAAGTCGTATGTACAGAGCCTGTCATTTTTATTACTGGGGGGAAAAAAGCAATATTTTTCCAAAATAAAAAAAGGAATGAAATATAGAGCATGTGGTTTTGAATGACTTTACATCAATATGTGCTGGTTCTTCTTGTCGTTACATACATTTAAGGAAAGAACTGACTAATCACAATGAACCTGGATCATCTTCCTGTTGTGTTCTTTACTTTATAAGATGGCAAAACTATATTAATGAAAGTAAAACTTAACTTCAACATCTAATTCAATCTGAGAGATTTGTTGTCACTAAGTGATAGTATTTGCATGTGTGTGTGTGTATGTGTGTGTGTGTATTTGTCTGACGCAGCAGAAGACTGTCTCCTTGTGGAACCACTAAATGAGACAAAGACACACCCCATAATCATAGACCGCTTAGCTAGCCTCCTCTGAGGCCTGAGCCATCTCTTTGTGTGTATTTTTCTGTGTGTGTGTGTGATTATTTTTCTGTGCGTGTGTTCTAGGGAAGGAGAGACAGCGAAAGCATCCATATGCACATGGTTGTGTGTGTTTATTTATATTAGTCTGTGCCTTAATGTGTTTGTGAATGAATCTCTTTCTATTTTGCATCAGCGCATGTGTGTGTGTGTGTGTGTAATTGTGTTTTAAGCAGAGGGGTATTTATAGCTAGAGAGAGAAACCACCACTCTGGATTTAGTCCCGGTTGCCCCTGCCTGACTACTCTGTGTGTACAAGTGTGTGTGTGTGTGTGTGCATGCGTGTGTGTCATTTAGCGACCACTGGGAGTGCAGAAGTACTCATCAAAGAAACTCATCTGGCTTGCAGTCTTATATAAATACACACGCACACACAAGACGGTGAAATTTGATGACAGATGATCGGAAATCTGCTACAATTATAGAGAACAAACTCTATTAAGTGTCGACATGAAGCACGTTAACGCACGCACGCACACAGAGGTCATGGCCTGGCTGAGTGAATTTAGGGTGAAATAACGGAGTAGAAAGGAGGTCTACAAAAGTTAATGGTTAATTCATAGACTGATAGAGAGTCGCAGTATTTCTAAGTGAAGTATCTTTCAAATCTCAACTGACTTCACACATTTCCCCTCCTATCGCACCAGTGACCTGCCTCTGGTTGTAGACTCAGTGACGGTTGCCCTTCCAAAGACTGCGACTGTGGCTGCTCTAAAAGTATTTGCTTGTATTACACCAGCAGCAGGCAGTTGTTAGCACATGCCATGCTAAGCTTTTTAACTTAACTTTTTTTCAGTGCTACAATAGCGTTTCGCTGAGTTGGAAAATCACAGGAGACAGGCTTAAAGCTGGTCTTTTGTTGCTGTTAGACTGTCCTCCGGCCCCCGAACAGTCGCACACACTCGCGTCCTCCCTCTCTGCATCTCTCTGGTGTCAATAGTCAGACAAAGCCCTGGTCACTGGCTGCCATATGCTGCCCCGCTGCACATAAAGAACGGCACTCTTTGAACTTCAGAGGGGGAAATCGAAACTCCTTCATGGTCAGATTTATGGAGAAATGTATTCAGGCAGTTGCATGTTCACTTTTCCTTGTCCCTATTTGGCACTTCAGCCAAGACCTGGATAATAGGCCTCATATTGTAGGATTTAGGACTTCCACAATTGGAGTATGTTTGGATTATGTTTACTGTCAAAGACACTAAAAAAGCAATATAAAATGTGAACATGAATTCTCTAACACAAATATACATATGTGTGTTGGATGATCTATTGACTTTGTCATTCGCTCCCTCTATCTCCTCTCATGCACTTTTGATTTTGACAGGGAGTAGGCAGGACCGTAGCTAATCCACAGAACAGGCTGTTTAAGTGTGTCTATGCTATAATCTGATTAATGTGTCCATTCACGAGTGCCTCTCCTCTCCTCGTATACATACATATATGTGTGTGTGTGTGTGTGTGTTTGCGTGCAGACAAAAGTAGGAAGGGAGGAAAAAAAGGCTCACACTTGCCCACTGACCCTTTTTTTTGTCCGTCACCTGTCACACATAAAGAGCACTTTGGACCAAGACAAACTGGCCGAAGGTGCCAGTAGAGAATTCTGGTCGCGTCCCATCTCACGCTGTCCCCCTTCATATCCTGCCATCTCTCTAATAAAGACATAAACATGAAGCCAACATGCTGCTATGCAAATGTTTTAGCCACCATTAGGTTCTCATTGATGGCTTGGTATCATCAAGGAGGCGGTTCTAAATTATTTTAAATTGACTCTGCAGCCTGATAATAAGCTCAAACATACAGATTTACTACCTTGAGTTATAAAAGTGGTCATAAAGTTTATGTTCAGAATAAGATGACCAGCAACAGATCGTATGAATCCACAGAGGGGTATTATAGGAAGATACGGAAGCAAATGAAACGAGGTGAAGTGGAAATGTGCTTGGAACATCCTACATATCAATTACCTCAAATAATGTGTGCAAGTGTACCTAGGAGCCTGTTTCAGAGGCAACTGTTTTTCTGCATTTTAACTAATAAACATATTTCTGAAAGCATAATTACTTTATAATTTTCAAAACCTTTGCACATTGATTTATGTAAAGATCTTGTTTTGTTCTATTAACTTTCATATATATTAGAGGACAGGACCATTTTGCTAAGCGCAGGGTTTTCCTCAGCCTAAAGGTGACTGAAATATATCAACTTTCCAGTGATATTAGATTTGGATCCATCCATACAGACAATAATGTGTTTGATAATCTCCTCTGGGTTTTCATTAAATGTAAGTACAGAGTGTAACTAGTATAGCATTAGTTTCATATCAGCTATTTATACATCCTTCCTCATTAAATACAGCAGCAGTTGATCTGAAATTTCAGTTCCTCCTAAATGGACAAACATAAAGTGAGACGAGGAATACAGAGTATTTTTTTTTCATGGACATGTTTCTTTCCTTGAGTTTCACCCATGTCACTGTGCTTGATATCTTAACATCTAGATTCATGTTTTATTTGCTTATTTACAAGACATTGAAATGCCACTTGATCACTAAATGAGATAAATCTGTAGATTCATCCAAGATATTGATTTATTAAAACACAATGACATGTCAAGCCTTTGCTCCCTCTCCCCGTCATCATGTTTTTGTTGATTTCAAGAGGCAGCATCATAACACTGACCAAATGACTTCGCACCCCTCTCCACTCTGTCTATTATTAGCATTTCAATTTGTCACCAGTGCAAATCCCCACACACACCGAGCATCACTGACCAGAGATTTTTGGGCTAAATCTTGTGGGAAAACAGAGATTTCTCTCTCAGCCATCCTCCATTGTTGAATTTGAACAAACGGAGTGACCACAGCAGCCCAAGTCACACAATGACAGACAGCTTATTCAGCTACTTCATCTGTCGCAGCTCCCCAGGGACCAGGCTCTGATCTTTTCCCAGAGCTCCATCTTTCTCTCTTTCACTCACTTCACCCCCTCTTTCTTCCTCTTTTCCTGATTGTCTCTCTCTGACTCTGCTAATATTTGCAAAACATGACTCTAATATACTCCCCCCCTCGCCTTTCTTTTTAACATTCATAATTTGATTTTTTCAACTCATAGTTTCGGGACGCAAGTGGAAGTGGAAAGCAACTAAAACAACATCTTGGTTGTCTTTGAGATCGCTGTTTTTGTTTGTATTTTGTTTATTGTTGTCTCTCCCTGGGGGTTGAAGCGGTTGTAAAGACAGAGTCATTCCTTCAGAGACACCAGCTCCCATCAGCACCTTCTGGTCATTACTGGTGCATCGTGGGAACAGCTTGGGGAGGACAATGATTGGCTAGAACAATGAAGCTGGGGGGCAACACAAAGGACACGCCCACTGCATGATGGGAAAGAGCAGCAGAGGAAGCAGATGTTGCCACTGAGGACACACAGGAGGGGACAGATAGAGAGAGAGAGAGATGGCAGATGTCTCTCTCTCTCTCTCTCTCTCTGATCGGTTTGAATAGTATTCAACTCTTTAGCAGCAGGTGAGAGGACACTGCAGCTTTACCTGATACAATGATGCTACTTTATTCAACAGGGTAACATACAGAGCACGGCATGCTGTTGTATTTATATTATATCTCACACTGAGACGAGGGGTTAGTTAATTTGAGGTTTAAGGCTGATTAAGAAGTGCTTCCGATCAGAGCACACAGACTCACAGAAATGGGTTGAACAATGTCTGTGAGAAGGAAAATGATTTGACATCATATGCATCATCCAACAGTGTGATCAAAACAAAGGCTGTGTGAGATGGTTGGGCTGCAAACATGTTGGTATAAGACTAAGACTGATTTTGAAAAACTGAATTACGACCAACTCACGACTCAGACTGAACCCCACGAGAAGTGATAAAGGAACCCCTGCTTTTATTTCCTCTCATTCAGTACGTGCAGCACGTTTCTGCCTGTCTCCATAATATCAGAACAGTTAGGATTCTGGTTAATACTCAAACTGCACCAGATTAAAACATAAGGGACCTCAACAGACTTTAGATCAAAAGTCAGATCATGAAATTAATTTAACACAGTGAGAGCTGAGGCTTTTAATTTACAATGCTTCATCTTAGCTTTTGTTGCAGTTATGTTTCCTTTCAACATATCAAAAAAAAAAAAAAGTTGAAACCAGACAACTAGACACTCTCTACAAGCCCTGGCTTTATAATTTATTATTTTTTTGGGATATACTATACGGATGGACATCTTACATGTTGCCTTATTTCATAACTTTCACCACTCTTGTTTTTATGTGTTTCTCTAACACAGTCTCTTTATGTAATTCAGGGCCTGAACATATTTGTGCATCTCATCATAAAGTTAATTTCCATCAACAGTCGTTTGCTGGTTCAGTTATTACGCAGCAGTCACACTTGGTTTGTCAGTTCATGGGAATATGTTCTCCTTTTCAATGTGGCCATTCATGATGGCCAGACAAATAAGACAGCAACTTCGCACAATAATACTTGCCAATTCATCCCATGAAGACAAAAAGGAGAACAGCTGATGGGAACAAATCCTCTCGTGTTCACTCACGGTGCCACGAGGGAGCAGTCATCGCTTAAAGTAAAAAGCGATTGAGACGTCACCGGGTTGGCAGATTTGATGGACAAAAATTTGGGCGGCCAGGTCTGAGCCGCTGAGACTCAGCTAAAGTGTGCTCTGGGATATTCCTGTGATTAAGCGCTGTGCCTGTGTGTATATGGTCTTTGTCTTCATGTGCGTGGTGTGTATGTGTGGGAATGGACCCTGGTCTGACTTGTTGATTAATGGCCAGTGTGTGTATGTGTGAAAACGCTCCCGGTCCTGTTTCCATGCTAATGAGTAGCAGCAGATGGGAGAGAGGAGGTCGGACCAACAATGAACAAACGCACCAGCAGCCGTACAACTTAAAAAGACCAAACAGGCCCTCCTGTATGGTGTGTTTATGGTGTTTCCTCGCAGACAAACACAGATATTATGACTTTTTTCCACACTGGTTGGACCGAGTCATTGTTTAGAAATGTTAACAACAAACAGGACTCTGCAGGATATTGCTAATAGAGTTTTATTTTAACTTCTGTGAAGCACACCCATAATAACAAAGTTATACAAGGCAACATTTCTCTGCACGAGAACATATTTACAACCTTTTGACATTTCATCAAAGTCCCATAAAGATCTTGGCTTGCACAGCATTGTGCACTTAATAAAAACAGGTTAATTTCCCCGTTTGGATGCATGCAGCTTTTTTTCTTTTCCTCGTGAAACAAGGAAACAATAGTTTGGCTTGGTCCCAGGCCCACACAAGGTTTCTCCATCAAAGTTGAGAGTTCAGTATTTGGATGTATGGTTACCTAGCAACACATCCAAACAAAATCTATCATTCTGCAATTAAAAACACATTTGTTATGTCATAAAGTATCAGGGGTGAAAGGTTAAGCGGACAGAGGAACTTAAATGTTAAGAGCCTCCTTAAGGAATAAGATCCACACTTTTAATTTGGCAGTATTACCCTGGTACATCAACCCACTGATTAATGGCTGAATAAATGGTTGGATAGATGATTGATGACAGGAATATTGGAAAGTAGACTGAACAACTAGCTGACAGACAATAGTAGGATGGTAGGATGAGCAACACTTACACTGTGTTCCCATGTTATTAAGGAAAATCTTTGTTGTTTATTGTGGTATAATCCTTCCTCAGTGTGGAGGCATTTTTTCCGACTTCAACATTGCTGCATAGAGGCAGCAAACATATCTTTGTTGAAGTGACACCATTCATTTCCTTGATCCATTTAAATCTGCCTACCTATAGAAAGCACAGACGGTGTAGTTTGTTCCTGGTGAAATTTGCACTTTTAATTTAAACCATGTAAACATCACTAGCAAGTCATGGAAGACTGGGCTGGGAGTAATGCGAAGGACTACAGGCCGGGGACCTCCTCATCCAGATGAGCTCTCAGGGCCCCCAGATCTGTCAGAAGCTAAAAACGCTGAACACGAGGTGGAATACAAATGTGGTACCGAGCTCTTCCAGAGTCATCTCCACATACATCTACATCTGAATCTTCTCCATATCAGGTCAGCATAGATGTGGCCGAGAATAAGACAAGCTTGCTCAGTTTGCGATTTGTCTGTCCCCAGGATTCAGCTGAGGTTTAGAGTAAAACCTATATATATTTTTTTCTACTCAGAAACTATGTTCACTGCATGTTTACATACACTATGTGCATGTGGTTGCATGTGTGTGTGCTGAAGAGAATAATTTGCGCTGATCCATTCTGTGCCACTTCCAGACTAGTGGTCCAACCTTTAAGACAAATATAAACACTTCCCCTCTGTAGATAATGCTGCTGCTGATTAGAAACAAGTGTGTGTGTTATACGGGCTCACCGTGTTGACACCACAGGAAACTGGGCCTGTTTCCTGCCAAGAACTCTTTTTATTTTTCATTCTTATATTTTCCCTATCATCACTTTTTTCCTCGTCATTCAGTGACCCACATAAATAAAAATGTGGTTGCTTTGTCAGCTCAGCATCGTATCAGTAGTATGCAGCAGAAGAAAAGATCTTATTAAGAGTAGTTGGGCTTTGAGCCAGAAATGAGTTGGCACACATGAGCTGTAAGTCAAACCAGTCAGCAGCATAATTCTTACAATCATGTACAAAATCTTATTTGTTGCTTAACTATCATGCACATCTGTCCTACATACTTTATTTTAATAATATTGGACCATAAGACGCTGATCAATTTTGACTTAACTTAACCTCTATAGATAAGACTGTGCATGTGTGTGTGTCCGTTGTGTGTGTGTGATAGAGAGCCTTCCGAGCAATGCTCTTAGTGGTGCTGTAGTATCTGCGAACAGGAAATGGATTCCCAGAGACAGGAAGTACCTTCGTGGAGAGAGGAAGTGTTTACCAGCATCCGCCCTCTGTCTGCTGCATGGGGAAGGAAAGAGAGATGTTGGGAGGAGAAGAGGGTGAGGGAGAATGAAATAGAGAGTTGTTTTAGGAAGAAGAGAGGGAGAAAAGGAGAGTGTGTTTAGAGGGTGTGCTGGAGGTCCAGATGACGTCTGAGCTGCCCTGAAAAACAGAGTTGCTTCTTTGTGTGTCTCAGATATTCACATCCTGCTCCACCTTAAACATGCTCATTACTAGTTGTCGTGTATTAGAAGATCCTATCTGAGGTTAATTTACTGGGAGGATGTTATGACCAGTACATCCTCCACCTTGTCCCATGTGTGAATTATGGTGCACTAGAAAATGACCCTATCGTCAGTGACTCATGATGGTTTAACACTGATTATGACATTTGTCACAATGCACAACATAAACTGTCAAACCATGAAGCAGTGGAGCAAGAATAAAATGGCAGCTAAGTCACATTAATGGCCCTAAGGACGCAGACAAGACCACGTACCTGCTCTTCGATATTCCGTAATGCTCTGTGTGTTACATTGTGTTTCCAAATCCAGCTTTCACTGTATATAGCCCCATATTCCAAATTGCCCTGAAAAGGTTCTATAGCCTGTTCAGCAGGAGCCATTGACTGTGGTCAGACACTTGATTCAGATACAGGTGAAAAGAGGAGGGGTCCAACTTCCTCTGTGCTAAATTATAACAGTCAGTCATTTTCTATACCCATTTAGTCCTGTTAGGGGTCACGGGGGTCTGCTGGAGCCTATCCCAGCTGTCATTGGGTGAGAGGCAGGGGTACACCCTGGACAGGTCGCCAGTCCATCGCAGGGCCAACACAGAGACAGACAACCATTCACACTCACATGCACACCTATGGGCAATTTAGAATCACCAATTAACCTAATGAGCATGTCTTTGGATGGTGGGAGGAAGGTGGAGTACCCGGAGAGAACCCACGCAGACACAGGGAGAACATGCAAACTCCACACAGAAAGGCCAGCTGGCCTGCGAACCGGTGACCTTCTCGCTGAAGGGCATCAGTGCTAACCACCTCGTCGCTAAATTATAACTTTAAGTAAAATACTTGTACACAGCAAAGAAAGTGAACGATACGACTGTAACTATACAGGTTACAACATGTGCTCCAGCCACAAGGTAAGGTCCATCTTTATTTGGTGTAGATGAACTTGACTGGTCTTGACCTCTAACTAACTCATCAAACATCTTTGGTATCAACTGAGGTGCACACTGCAGACATGTCAGTTCATTATGTAAAAACGAATGCATTCTAATATAGCTCTCCTGTACTAAATCTTATCTTCACAAAGGTTTTTATGTTGAAACAGAGTGACAAAAAGGTGGTCATTCAACTGTATGATCATAACCTTTATGACGCTATGGTTTAGTGCAGCACTGTTATACCGTATTAGGATGCAGCAGCTGTCACTAGTGTACCCAATAAACTGGCAAGTTAGAGTACTTCCACAGTTGTGACCGTGCTGGTTTCCCCACACTGTTATTACACAAAACACAAGGAAGCTGTGACTTCCAGTATCTCTATGCACTTCAGACAGAGGAGCTGAAGCTGATGTTGAGCACAGTTCATTTTACTGAATAACATTGCAGTAAAGCAAAAAAGAGAGGCAACACTGGAAAAAGTATGAACAAATAATGAATGGAAAAAAAGGTGGTGAATGTTCTGTGCTTGTCTGGTTACCGAGAGCTACGGATGAGGATGATGGTGATTGTGGTGTAATGGTGTTGTAGATCAGATGTAGAAACATAAATATTGCTAAAGAAAGGTCTTATCACTCTCCGCATACTCTCTTGAGTTTGAATCACAACAAATGCCCCAGCCAAGTTCTGAGCTCTTGCGTAAGGACATCCCAGATGAGTGGGATCGGTTGTGTCCACATGCTACTGTGAACTCTGTCTAGGGGTTGCAGTTATTGCATGCATAAAGTTTTTAACATATGTTGTCCCAGCGCTCCTCTTAAAAACTCCCAAGAGAGAGATTGTTGGAGGTGAAAGGTCAAGGGTCAGCACAGTGTGTGTGTGTGTGTGCGTGTGTGTGTGTGTGTGTGTGTGTGTGTGTGTGTGTGTGTGTGTGTGTGTGCCTGTACTGGAATTTAAGTTGGCACATTTCAGAGCAGAAGCCACCTACCACACACATACACAGGCCCAGGTTTGTCACCATCACGACTTCTTCTTGACTCACTCCCACCTGCCAGTCCGACTCTGACCTGAGGAGTAAAAAAGCAGAACGCTTTCTGTAAACGGCTGACTGACACTGACTGAGCCAACTAATCAGCAGGCAGGAATAAACTTTTATTTCTTAGAATGAGAAGAAACGTGAAGAAAGACAGACTAGGATGGGCAGCCTTGTTGAGGCATGTTGTCGATGGACAGATGGTCCTTTGTGATTCCTGACACCTGCCAGCTGCTGCTCTGCTCCTCCTCACCTCTTTTTTCCCTCTTTTCTCCCCTCACCTCTCTTCTGTCCTTTTCTTCCTCTCTGTTCTCACTACTGTCTTCTTTTTGTCCTCTGATTGTAGCCGTTATCCGCTGGAAAAACATTAAGGAGATCATATAACTGCGGTAATAAGACGAAGGTGTGCTGCATTGATGGGTTAAGACTCTGATAGTCGATTCTTTGTCCAAAGCCACAAATGAGGGGCTGGAAAGTGGTTAGGACATCTGGAGGTCTGCGAGCGTTGGATGAATTCATGTGTAACAGTTGGGTTTGTCTGTAACACAGTCTGTTGGAATATTTATCACAGTTTAACATGTGTTACCTGTGTTTTAAACTTAAAATGTTGCATAGAATCATAAAGATTTAACACAAACTATAAGTCTTTTCACTGACACACAGTAGTCCTATAAAATGATCATGTATTTAGCTGGGGTGCTCCAATAAAAGGAGCCTTGGGTGAACTGTATGCTGCACATGTGTGGAACTGCAGCTTGACTTTCTCTCAGGAGCTACCATCAACACGCCATTGAGCAAGGCATTACTGAACCACAAACAAACCAAAGGCCACTCTGTAAGAAAGGAGAGGCGTACACATTGAGGCTGGCTACAAAAATCACTCAGCCTTTCCCCTTCCATTTAAATCTGAAACAAACTTATCTTTTCATGTTTTTACGTCCTCGTTAAGGCGCTTTATTCGCCCACCGACAACAGATGTTTCTTTCTCTTTAGGGAGAAACGGTGGTGTGGTGCTGCATTGTGGCGAGGTAAGCGTGGCTTTGTAAAAATGCAAAATGGGGTTCGAGGGTCTAGATCACAGACGTTTGTCCTGTTTTTGAGAATCTTAATTTGCTGGCACGGTCGGATTTTTTTCATGTTCGAACTGCACACAACAAATAATGCGACCAGAACATCAGAAAGCAGCACGGCTGATGTGGCTTTCAGCACACAGTAGAGACTGGAGAGGGTTTGATTAGTAATTCTCATATGGATGGAAAACTTTTGAAGACAAGTAGAGGAGTCATAGATTGAAATAAATTTTGCTCTAATAGGTGTATATTAAAATACACCGGTTCCAATCTATGCCGACAGACCAATCTACACAGATGATTGAAACAGAAGCTCTGAGGAGTCCATCTCTGCTTTTTCTTGCCTTATTTCTGGAAGTGTAAAACACATCTGCTCAGCTGTGCTGCAAGAAACCAAACACGGGAACAGCACCAAACTGTGCACACACAGGGAGAAGAAACACACAAATATATAGCAGACACATAAAACATTTTAGTTTTAAAAGTCTGTTTTGCAAAGTGCCACCTCACTCTGAACAGGTTCACCTCATTGAGTAGGTGACATATTTTGTATAAGATTAACAACACAAACCAACATTAACACTTCACTTATGCAGAAAGGAAAACTTTTGGCGTCGGTTATTTGCTATTGGCTCTGCTGTAGGTGAATTGGCATGGTCCTGTGATCTCGCTCAGCTGTAAAAGGAGAGGAGATATTCTTTTCTCCAAATCTGTGACGTCACATTGGCCCTCGGTTGTTTGAAATAGGAAGAGAGGTTCTGTGTGTTGCTTTCCCTGCTGGGTGACACGTGGTTTTAAAGAAGTCAGAGTGGATTCCAGAGCCACTCTCTCACAGCCTGAGAAAACAATCCCGTCTGCCTCGCCTGACTGTCACTCTCACCTCCTCTCTCCTCTCCGTCTCTGTGTGGGACAGTCCGACGGTGAGGACAGCTGGCCGGCTGAGAGTGGATGTATATCTGCGTACGTGTGTGTCCCTCTCTCTTTCTTTGTGGGTGTGTGATCCTAGAAGGTCAGAGGTCAAGCTGCGGTTCACAGAGAGCCACGCTGTTCCCCTCCCGACAGGAAGGAGGGCACTGTCCATATGCTGTCTTCACTCACACACACACGCATACGCATAGATTCACACGGTCACACAGGTACATACATGAGCTCACATACAGAGAGACTCATGAAAACACAGCCCTGCTTTCAAACACATTTCCTATACGTGCAGATCTACTCGTTGCCTAGTTCTAGATGAAGCCATAAACCGCTTCGTCTCAAACTGAGAACCAACCAGTCTATTTGCTCTCACAGGAACGTCTAAAACTCAACCTGGCCCACGCAAAGATAGTCGCACAAGTACATCAGAGCGCAAGACGATGCCAGCTAAAACTGAGAATACATTTCCCTCTTTAACTCGAAGATTTTGGTGGAACAAACAATTAAGATACCTGAAAAATATTTTAAACTACGCAGTACGCATTTCAGGTTGAGCAAACAGTCATACTTATTGGACAACAGAGCAAATTCCATCTGCTGAGAAAGACCATAAGGCACAGCTGAGAAAAGAAGATTTCTGTTTACCAGACGAGCACTTTTAATAAGGCCTGTTAACGCCTCCCCAGTGAATTTATGAAGACAACATCTGAGATTCATTTGCTTGATATCTGATTATATATTTGACCAATCTATTAAATTATAAAATAGTTACCAGAGCAACAGCTGTAGAAAACAAATGTATAAAATGTAGACTATTAAACATGCATTTGAAAACCGGAAACCAGAAAGTTTACCCAACTAATTGCACTTTAGTTTTCTGTCATGAGTTCAACAGGAGTAAGTACCAAAGTTTGACCTACATTAGTGTAAGTGTTCTTTATGCTCATAGGTTTTTTACAAATCTCACCAGGGTTGGATGGTTTAGCTGTCCCCCAACAAAGAGGGGAAGAAGAAGGAAAAATGCATTTTTCTTTTCATTGTCATGTTGTAGGTGGTGTTTGGTCCTGCATGTTTATTTCCCGTCAGTACAGTTTTCAGCTCACTGTGGCTGAAGTGTCAGAAGTGTTTAGGACAGCCGTGTGAAAGCCTGAGCATCTGCCGTGAAGCGAGGAAACTTTCCTCCACAAACCTCTGTCTCTATTTTGTTTCCCCGCCTCTCAAATACAAACACTTTCACTGTTTGAACACACTCCCTGACACTTGTTTGGCTCCATCTCTAGCTGATTTGACGCTTCTTTCCTCCGTATCGCTTTATTTTCCCTCTCTGTCGGCGGGTTTCAGACATAAACTCACTGTGCAGCCAGCAGACAGCTGCATACAGCTGTGCCCTCATATTGTTTGACAACATCTTTTACAGGCTTTAAAAGGTATTACACACACATTAGGAGGGCAGAGTTTCAAATTTATTGTACCTTTATGTAGACACAGAAGACAGCTGTGTTCACGCTGGCACTGCCCTCGTTACTGGGAGGACGTTCTGAGCAGAAAATGACAAGATTCAAAGTTATTTTGAAGTCACTGCTCTGAGGTGAGGAGAGTAATCTCTCGGAACAGTGATTCTGGATAATGTAATCTAAAACCACAGCCCAGAATAAACTGTCCGCTACACTGACTGTTGACAGAGAAGATCTGGTGTAAACTCTTTTCTTTCCAGTTAGAGCATTTAAGATACAAGCTGTCTCAGTATGAGCGCCTCACCATGAAATAAATCAAATATTTGGACAAAACAGCAAAAACATCGAATGAAGGGGGTTAAGAATTATACAGTATATACTCTCAACAATATTAATACTAACTCAGTATTTATGATAGCAGGAAAATCCATTCATTATATTTTCTTTTATTAGACCTGTTCTCAGTCTATTGTTATAAAGGCACAGATAACGCCGACTGTGTCTAACCATAACTTTGTGGAATAATACTAACACTACATGTGTTACGTTCAGCACGCACATGTTTTAAATTCAAATTTGAGACATCAATAACGAAACTGAAGAAGCTACTCGGATGAGTGGCGAAACGTCTTCTCAAAAACTCTACAAGTCCAGTCGCCCTGTCTTAAACGCTTTTTAGATATACCATGACCTGGATGACTGAGAACCTTCACAGACATCAATAAAGAAAAACCTGTGAAAGATATACCTTGTAAATACATGGTCTGCAAACTGAAACTGGACACTTGGCTACTAAATGTTTCACAGACAGCTGTGTGTGGTTCAAAAAAAGAGAAAAAAAAGAGCTCACATGTGGCTCAGAGTCGCTTGAGATGTCTTTTAGTATGAGGAGTGCTTGTGTGACCATGCCAGTGAAAAAGATACTAATGAGGCTTAACCTCTTAAACCTAGGTCACTTTCTCAGACTCCTGCTGAAAGATGCCCAAAATAAATGGAGTATATGCTGAGCAGCTACAGGGTTTATTTGTAAACCGTGAGGTCTCACAATAAAGTAAACGCTTACTGAGGAGGTGTAGGAGTCTGAGTGCATGTTACTGGATCAGAGTAGAGTAATATATAACAACAACATTATTTGTGCCAAGACTGCTGCTAATGGAGTGAGACAGAGACGTATTAGAAAGGGTTTAGTAGAGTCCTTTTTAAATAAGTTCTCCAAATTGGCTGTTTTGACACATTTAAGTCCGTCTATACACGCACCTGCCCCAAGGACCAGGGTTTTATCAGGGACATTGGAGGTGTTAGTTTTATTTAGTTTTCTGACCAAATCAGAACAAACAGCAAGTCAGGTCAATAAAATGAGTGGAAAACACGCTAAAGCACAAGTCTTGTAGATGAGCAGAAACTAATTTGCATGGTATTAAAAAAAATATCCTTTATGACTAAACAGTTAATATATTCTGAAGTTTCATGGTCAAAAACCAAAAGAAGATTCTGGCTCCATACATCTGAGGATTCAGCAAACAAATCTTGAAATATGAAGGCCAGATTATAATAAACCAAAACTCACAAAAAAA
This sequence comes from Planiliza haematocheilus, assembly GCA_005024645.1. Classification (NCBI taxonomy): domain Eukaryota; kingdom Metazoa; phylum Chordata; class Actinopteri; order Mugiliformes; family Mugilidae; genus Planiliza; species Planiliza haematocheilus. The sequence continues at coordinate 7,604,884 of SRSE01000649.1, read as the reverse complement.
GACTGGTAGAGACTGTTAGGGAAAAGTCAGGTTGTCCCAAATGATAGAGAAAGGTGGAGAAAAAGAGGAACAGCTTCATGTGTCAAATATGGTGATGGTTCTGGATGTACACCTTTTATTGATGATTTTATTGCTGATGGAAGCAGCGACATGAATGAAGAGGAAAGAGTTGTGCTGTGAAGAGGTGAAGCGTCGGGTGAAGAGATGGCCAAGTCAGTCACCTGATCTTAATCTGTACTCCACCTCCTGAAGACAGAAAAAACTGATGCATACTCAAACTGCACCTGAACCATGACATGCTGACATGATTCCTTTAAGTAAATAGCTTGACGTTTTGATGTCCGATGTCTTTTCTCTAAGAAAATGCTCCAAGCAAACTGCAGCTCCAGCCTGTAAGATCATTATTCTTACTCAACAAGGTAAGACAAACAGAAATCCCTTCTCACGCCTCTCCATTTGGACCGAGCATTTCTCAAGTCAATCACAACAAGCAGGTCAGACATACACTCAAGGAATGCCAAAACAAATGTTAACTGTTTACACTAAACCTGTTGTTATGTGCTTTCTCTCAGCTTCAATTGTTGTTGTTGTGGTTGTAAATCAGATATCAGCAGTACCAATCACAGCCTCTGACAACAGCAACTCTGCGTCATTATTATTATTATTATTGTTGTTGTTGCAGTGATGGATTATTTTAGTCATATGGTTATTAAAGGATCACTTAGAGCACTGGGACTACAGTTCTTACATTGATGAAATAAATATCTCACTGTTTATTTTTCCTCACCTGCCAACATCAGAGAACATTATATAAAGATATACGTATAATAATAATAATAATAATGTTGCACCATTAAAATATTTTTTAAACTTCTACCAGGAGGTCTTTCTTACTCACAGACCTCATTTTAAAATATTTTGCAGTGTAAAGGTGAATACTCAATCTGGTGAAATGAACAAAAGTGCACAAGATAGAAAGTCTGATTTAAAAAATTCTTTACTCTCCAGATTACATCAAATGATTATGATGTGCAGGTGCTGCCCCCTACTGATTAAAAGGGATTAAAGGTCCTTTTGCATAGTTTACACACACAGAATTCATAACCTAATAAATAAGCTCCTTTCTTGGTGATACACGAGTCAAATAAAGAACAAAAACTTATACTATATGTACTATGTGTTCCTTTAAAAGACAATATCCACAGAGAGTGGACCATCTGTTGACCATACAACTCTCGGCCCTTGTAGTTCTGACAAATAGTAGCAGCTCTGGTTTGCTTGGACTCACTGGAGTTATGAAGGATTCAAATCGTCACTCAGTAACGACAAACCAGAGCATCTACACAGAAACCTCACTATACACCATCACATCAGCTGCTCTGAATGACCACTAAACACTAAACTAATACACCTGAGAACAATGTTGATACTCCGTTCAGGTGTCCTTATCAAAGTCCTGATAGTGTGAAAGAGCTTTTGTGTCTGTGTAGGTTCTCAGTCATCCAGGTCATGGTAATCCAAAAAAGGTTTCAAAAAGGCAACTGGACTTGTAGATTTTGGAGAAGACGTTTCACCACTCATCCGAGTAGCTTCTTCAGTTCTGAGGGACTGGACTGACTGACTGACTGAAAGTCTTGGTTCTTGTAGGAACTGTTCAGAGCAGCCGCCCTCTTCAGTCCCGGTTTCTCCATGGGGGTGGGGGCAAAGGAAACAGACCAATAGGATTAGTCACCGTGACACAGTCACCAACTGTTCACTCTGCTCACTTTATATATGCGCACATACATGCGCGTACCTTTATATGCATATATGCATGTATATACACATACACAAAAATTCACACGCTTTTTTTTTTTTTTTTTTTCTTTTTTTTCCTCCCTCATTTTTTATACATCCCTTTTCTTGTGCAGATATCGACAGCTAAATGGTAATAATAAGAATGAATAAATAAAATAGATAAAAGCATAGTGATAAAATATATCATAGTAGATTCAATCCAATGACATAAAATACTCTGGTTAACTCCATTTGTGTGGTCTAAAATGAATAAAATGTATTGAAGTTATATTAAAATAGATTTCTTTATCAATATTGCAGTAAGACCGACAGCGGTGTGGTGCAGAAGGACCGGGGTGGGTTGGTTCTTTCCTCCTGAATGATGGGTTGGAGTGATGGGTTATTTTGGACCCTATGCAAATATTTTTTCCCCAGAAAGGCCATTCTGTCTTTTAGAGTCATGAAACCAGAGAGTTCATGCGTGTATTTATTACTTGTGTATTTGGGGAGTCTGTAGCACATCTTTATTGCAGCGTTTTGAATGACCTGTAGTTTGTTAAGTTGTGTGCTTCTTATGTTGCACCAAGCAGGAGCTGCATACTCAAACAGAGGCCGAATATAAGACTGGTACACCCTTGAGGCTGTTCCTGGGGTTGCTCCTCCATTTCTTCTGCACAACACTTTTAGATGGTTAAGTCTGCGCTTGGCCTCTTTTTCCACTTCTGATATGTGGTCTGTCCATTTCATGTTCTGCTGGAACGTCACTCCTAAAAATTTTGCTGTTGGGGTTATTTGAAGGGTGTTGTCATAGAGTTTAAGATCGATGGTTGTTCTGTCTTTTTTGCGAGGATATCTGGAGAATAGTAGGCATTGTGTTTTTGCAGGGTTTAATTTTACTCTCCACATATTTGCCCACTCCTCCATTTCGGTGATGCACACTTGAAGTTTTTTTGCAGCAAGTTTTATGTTTTTGGAGGAAGTCCAGTAGCAGAGGTCATCTGCAAACTGTGAGACTTGTCCCTGTCCTCTTGGTGGGTAATATATGTCACTGATATAGAGGAGGAACAGTAATGGACTAAGGGCTGATCCTTGGGGTACACCTGCTTCTGGGCAGAATCTGTTAGAAATGGATGTGCCGACCTTCACTGCAATTGCTCTGTCTTTTAAAAAACTGTTTAAAAGCACCACTAGTTGATGTGGAAGTCTGAGATTTTGGTCCTGAAGCCTGTATATGAGTCCCTCATGCCACATTTTATCAAAGGCTTTTTCGATGTCGAAGAAGACCGCAATTGTTATTTCTTTTTTGTTAAATCCTCGTTGCACATCCTCTGCTAGTCGAAGTATATTATCAGTAGTACTTCTTTCTTTTCTGAAGCCAGCCTGGTGGACTCCCAGGATTCCAAAGTCATCCAGGTGTTTTTGGAGTCTGGCTGTCAGCACTCTCTCCAGTAGTTTGCCCAGGTTACTCAGGAGGCTGATAGGTCTGTAGTTTGTTGACAGGTGAGGGTCTTTATTTGGTTTCGGGATCATGGTGACCAGTGCTGATTTCCAGGGTTTGGGGAAGTATCCGGTGTGTAGGCAGATGGTGTAGAGATCAGCAAGCTGGGCTAAAAATTCTATTGCTGATTCCTTAATGAGTATATTATCTACTCCATCTTCTGCAGGGGCCTTTGGTTTAAGTTTTTGGAAGTGGTGTTGGAGTTCGGTTATAGTGACGACTTTGATTAATGGGTTATGGATATCTGTATTTATTGATATGGGCAGATGAGTAGGCAGGCTAACCTGTCGCTCTACAATCTCCTTCCACTCTGGGTCAAATAGAGGGTCTTCTGGACAGGAATGAACTTTTTTCAGATGTTCTTTGAAAATGTTAGCCTTTTCTTTTTCTTCTTCGATTATCTTGCCTTCGTGCTTTAGTACTGTGACCTTCGAGTACTTCTTTTTTCCATTTAATTTGTGAATTTTTTGCCAGAAGGTTTTTGGATTTGGATCGTTGTTTAGGTCTTTGTAAAATTTATCCCATGTTCTTTCTCTCTCTCTCCTGATTTCTTTCCGTATTTGTGTTTGTATTTGGTTAATCTTTTGTTTAATCTCTGTGGATCTTGTTTTCATGAACTCTCTTCTTAGCTTCCTTTTTAATTTAATAAGGGACATCAGGCATGGTGGGAGATTTTTTGAGCATTCAGTATTTCCTTTGCGTTTTATTGAGGTTTCCCTGGCTGTGAGAAGAATCTGTCCGAGCAAAAGTGCTCGTTGGTCAATAGCTGCAGGCTCAGGGTCACAAGGAGGAAGGTTATTGCTCTGGTTAGTTGTTGAGAGTCTAAAGGCCTCCCAGTTAGCGTTTTTGTAGTCAAACTGTGGTTTCCTTGGAGCAATATGAGCCTTCAAATTAAGTGAGGAAAATATTGGGAGATGATCGCTTCCAACATCGGGGCAGACAGCAAACTGTGTAACTTTGCCTGTGAGATCAGGCGTGACGAGGCAGAGATCTAAAATATCTACGGAGTTATTTGAAGAGGAGAAATGTGTTGGTTCATCATTATTTAAGACCACTAAATCAAGCTGTTCTATTATATTGTGTAGTGTAATACCGGATAGATTTGTAGCTTTATTATTGAAGCTTGGATGTTTAGCATTAAAGTCTCCCATTATTATAACTGCCCTTTCTTTTTGGAGGGCTTCTAGAAAAAGATGTGGGGAAGGGGTGACACCTGGTGGACAGTAGACTGACAGGACAAGAAGGCTGGAGTCTGAAGACAACTTGATTCTTACAGCAACAAATTCATTGTTCTGGGTTTGTGCAGGGTTTAAAGAGATGATTGTTTCACTGTAAGTAATATGTCTTTTAATTAGCAGGGCCACTCCTCCACGTTTTCCTCCAGGTCTGTCGTTTCTTATAATATCATATCCAGGTAGAGAGAAATCAATGTGGGGAGAGAGGAATGTTTCATTTATTGAGGCTACTTGTACATCTTTTTCTTGAAGGATGTGATGTAGCTCTTCCCTATTTGCCCTGATCCCTCTTATGTTTATATGAAGAATGTTGAGTAAGTCCATTTTCTATTTTATGTGTTTGTTTGTTTGTTTTTCCTTTCCCCTTTGTATTTATTGAAAGTGTTTTTCCAAGCATCTCCAGATGGCTTCAAACTGCTTTCCATCCTGGCACAGAGTCTTGAGGTCATCTTGGAGAGTGGTGCGTTGCGTTAGAGATCTGGGAGTTTTGGGGTCTGGATGGAGCTGAGAGGGGGTCTGTGTCACAGTTTTAGTGGAACGAATCTGGGACAGATATGTTAGGCAGTGTTTGGAAGCTGCAGAGTGATTTCCACCACAGTTGGCACATTTTGGCTCATGCTTGGCTTTCTCACATATTTTGTGTGAGTGTTCTCCTCCACACCTAACACATTTAGTTTTGTTTTTGCATTGTTGGGCAACATGGTTGAACTCCTGGCAGTTAAAACATTGTTTGATGTTCGGAGCAGTGTATGCCTTTTCAGTGCGGTAATGGAAAAAGTCCATGAAAAATCCTTCTCTTAGTAGCTTGGTGGCATCTACAGGGTTATTCAAGGTGACCCTGATGAAGGTGGTGGGGGTCTCTGTTTTCTTACTGATGATACGGTTGATTCTGGATATGTCGATGTCTTGGTTTTTAAGTTCTTCTTTTATTTGGTCAGTGGTGATGCTGAGTGACAGTCCTTTAATGATGATTTGTCGGTTGTTTTGTTGTGTTTCTGATCTGCTTTGGTGATTGGACAGCTTCACGCTGAGATTGGGACTTTGAAAGGCTTTTTCAGGCCATGGTGCTATGAGCTGGTTCATTGATTTGGGGTCTTTGGGATAGACCAGCAGTCCTCCCCGCTGCAGATTGACCAATTTGTAAAGAGAGACTGATGGTTTACATCGCATTATTTCTTTGGCAATGTCCTTTTCCGTTTGAAATACTGTTCTGTTTATGTTGTCAATGATTATTGGAGGTGGGGTAGTATTTGATTTTTGTGTTGTTTCGGAGGGTGATGTTGCTTGTGGACTTAGAGTTGATCTATGCCTTTTTTTGGGGTTTTGGACCAGTTCGAAGCCGTCATCGCTGGCTGTCACAGCTTGAGCATAAGATCGGTGGGTAGAAGCAACAGTGGGGATAGATTGGTTTCCTTTTTGTAAGAAAGCATCCATTTTATTGAGTGTGCTTTGGAGTTCGGGGACAAATGAGGCAAGTGGTGATTGTTTGATGTGGTAACTGAGGTCATTGAACAGGGTTTGAATTTGTCCAAAAATTGATTTCAGTATTTCATCTTGTTTGCTTTGTGAGTTCCGGTTACCAGTGGCCACAGGTGTTTCAGAGGCACTTCCTGTTCTTGTTTCTACAGTTTGCAGGACCTCTTCAATGAAATTGTCCAGACTTGGGTTACCAGATTGATAGGGATCAGAAGAAACCGGGGGGGTTGGTTTTAGTTTGGTATTATCAGGGGGGGTTTGTTTGGTTGGCCTCGATGGGTTGGTCAACTTGGATTTAGTTATGGTTGTATTAGAGGGATTTGGTTTAGCACTGAAGGCTTTGGTCCACACAGCTTTCCGCATTTCTGGAGTCATAGAGTCAGAGTGAAGTTTTGTTGTCATTGTGTGTGTGATGTTGTGGTTAGAACTGATAAAACACGTGGAAGTTAAGGCAATCTTCTTAAATAATAAAATAAAATAAAAAAGTATTTAAAAAAGGAGTGCAACCTGGTTAAAATATTTGGGGATAACACCTAAGGTTTAGAGTTGAGAGATTTTTTTTTTTTTTTTTTGGGTGTGTGTTGTGAGTAGGCTGAACTACAGCCCCCTCTATCGGAGGGGACAGTGTCAGGAATCAAAACAGCAGGTGAAAATGCGTGACTTTAGTGAGCAGATCAGCAGTTGGTGAAAGTGAGCAGTGAGTAATTTGGTATCCCGGGGCCTCCGAAGAGGTGTTAGAAGTTGTTTATTTGTTTAATTAGACGCCTTACCACCAGGATGAAGATTGAACGAGAGGTGGTAGGATACGTTTAGTTATCGTCCTTCGATGAGCGCTGTCGCTTCGCACATAGAATCACACAGAGGACCACGAATCGGCTGATCCTGTATATCAATATATATCCCAATCAATATATGATTGGCTGACATATATATATAAGAGGGACTGGTGGGAAGTCTGAGGTTTAAATAGGAACTCTTCCTGAGAAACATTGCTTGTTATGCTAATAACCCGAAACTGGTGCAGCTATTCCCACTAACGACCGGGTACTTACCTTTTGTGAGGGGGGGAACTGTTTTGGTCCTGTTTTGGTCTTACCTATGAATGGTTCTCCAACGACTCTTGTCCGTCTGGGGCTCCAGTGTCAAGGTGTGAAGGAGACTGAAACTTCTTGGGGACAGAAGTTAGCACTGTATTGTAAATAGATGGCAAATTGAATCTCAGTCCACCTCCCCAATGTATAGGTCTGTATAGGAGTGTACAGACCTATACATTGGGGAAACTAAACAACCTATCCACAAACGCATGTACCAGCACAGGAGAGCCAGCTCATCAGGTAACGATTCAGCAGTCCACCTACACTTGAAGGACAAAGGACACTCTTTTGAGGATAACAACGTCCAAATCTTAGCCAGAGAAGACAGATGGTTTGAAAGAGGAGTTAAGGAAGCCATCTATGTCAGACTGGAAAAACCTTCACTAAACAGAGGAGGTGGACTGAGATTCAATTTGCCATCTATTTACAATACAGTGCTAACTTCTGTCCCCAAGAAGTTTCAGTCTCCTTCACACCTTGACACTGGAGCCCCAGACGGACAAGAGTCGTTGGAGAACCATTCATAGGTAAGACCAAAACAGGACCAAAACAGTTCCCCCCCTCACAAAAGGTAAGTACCCGGTCGTTAGTGGGAATAGCTGCACCAGTTTCGGGTTATTAGCATAACAAGCAATGTTTCTCAGGAAGAGTTCCTATTTAAACCTCAGACTTCCCACCAGTCCCTCAGAACTGAAGAAGCTACTCGGATGAGTGGTGAAACGTCTTCTCCAAAATCTACAAGTCCAGTTGCCTTTTTGAAACCTTTTTTGAAAGAGCTTTTGTATTATCGGGATATTAGTGGGATTCAGCTGTCAGCAAGTCAAATGTTTCTAAGTTTTATTATTATTATTATTATTATTGGAGAGCTACACACTACATAACAATGATCTACAGAGAGATTAACATACTATATGTTAAAAAATAAAATGTCATTAAAGACTATTGTGTTTGAAAAGAAATGCAATTCAAATATGGTTTAATTAGTGTGTTCTTATATTAATATGTAAATAAAAAACAGAATCCAACAATGTCCATTAACCAAAGATATTAAGTTTACAAATTGTATCAAACTGAATTGTCAAGAGTTGTAACTTCGTTTAAAGTACTGTTTAAATATGTGGCTTCATGTGTACACTTACATATTCTATAGTCCTAACAATTCAATCGTTTTAGTATCTTAAAATGATAAAGAAAACTTGTCAGCCTTGAGTTGTAATGAACTGATAAAGTTTCCACATTTTCCCAGGTTGTAAAATATCAATATTTTCTGAAGGTATCACCTTTCAGTAAACTCAACTGTTGATCACCTCAAGTCTTCACGTCACTGGATTAGATTTAAAAACACGCAGAGAGCGCACTCTGCTGGAGACGAATGCATATTAAAGTAAAGCTCTTGATAAGACACAATATTATGAACTCTTGAAGATCTTTACGTATTTTTATCAGCTTATATATATATATATATATATATATATATATATATATATATAAGAAAAGTTTAAAAAACAGAAGTAGGTTGCAGAGGCTGCCATTTATATTGCTGAATCCTGATTATTGTTTAATCAATACAGGATTGTGACCATACAGCATAACATGGAAAATGTGAACCTGCTGTGACTAACTGATGCTGTTGCAGTGACCTTTGGATGCCTAGGTTTTAAAATGTTTTTTTGTTTTTACATTTGTATAAAATCACCTGAAAATAAGTATCCATGTTTTTTGTTATACTATGTTTTGACAGTAGCCCTGAATGTACACATCAAATATTAGCTCTATAGAAGGACCCTTCATGTTGTTGTGGAAGTTTTGGGCAATCTGAAACCTTGCCTCTAGATACAACTAAAATCCTACACAACGGACCTTTTAATAACTAGTTTTTATTGGAATCCAATTATAGCAGATACTCATGAGTTGAACGCAACTCGTGTTATATCTTTCAAGAGAATGAACAATATCTCTGTTTTTTATGATAAGTGGAAGCCAAAAACTTCAACAGAGGCCCAGAATATTTACATACCTTAACGCTTTAACTTGTTGCCATTTGTTTCCCCTCTCCAAACTAAATGAAAAAGAGCTCAATATTCAGAGGGGGTTCATATTCAGAGTTCAGCAGGAATGTGTATTAGAAACTTTACACAAATCGTTCAAGTTCAGTTCAGTAAGATGCTTTGCTGCAATCCATCACCTCCCTGACAGCCTCCTGCAGTTTCTTCACAGACTCCATCGTCAGTCGGAAACTTTCGTGGAAGTTGCCGCTACCTTCCTTTTCCCAAGCCGCCTGGAGCTCTCTGACCCACGCCAGTATACCATCCAGCTGGTTCTGAACCTCCCTCTGCTCCTCCAGCTCTGCTAGCAGGGCCTGTCGGGCACAAACTTCTGCTTCATAGGCACAGTGGAGATCTTCCAGGGACGACTCTAGCCTCAGCACCTCCTGGACAGAACAGGAGCACAGTCAAATCACAGACAGGTACATATATTACTTCTCAACTTGTTTTCTGTGGCATCTGCAGAGAATGTAAAAACATTATCCTATGCTGATTGTAATGTACAATTAAACTACCTTAAAAAAGGGGGAGTTTTATAAAATGTTTCTAACAAAATTTGTCTTTTTGTGTTTTTAAATCTTCTTCTGGCCTTCACTAGATTGTAGACCATATAGACTTTGTACATCATCACCTGACATCCATGGACCTTTGACATCTTTTTATTAAAGAAACATTTCTTATGGGATATCATCCTTCTTAGAAATACTGATGCCTATATATCAAGGATATGTTGAGGCCAGTCTATAACATCAGATGAAAAAGAAACCTGTCAAAAGGCTATGGTGAACAAATATTGTTACAGTACATAAGACTTGACGTTTTATTAACATTTTCAGTATATACCCTGATAAAGGTAGAGCTGACTGATCCCTAATAGCCAGGTACATTGCGTGATAATGTTTCTACTGTATATCGTAACAGTAGAAACATTCCGCTATGACTTTATTATATGAAACATTACCTTGTCAGAGTGGTATATGATCGACTATGATGTAAACAGAAAGATTTTGTTCCCCCACCCACCTTCATGTCCTGGGGGTAGTTCTTGTGTGACTGGTCCTCCGGTAACAGGACATTTGGCGGCACGGAGAAGCAGCGACTCACCAGCAGAGCCTCCATCCGCTCCGAGAGCTGCTTGAACCGCTCTTCAAGAAACTGTTGCAGTTTCCGGCTGCACTCTCTAGCCCGGGACCGGAGCAGCTCCTCGGCCGAGTCCGACTGGCCTTTACTGAGCTGCCTCACACACACCTTCTCCACGACGGGTAAAATGTCATAGAGGCAGTCCTGAAATGCGCTGTAAACTCTCAGCATGCAGGTCTGCGGGGTGAAGCCAAAAAACTGCGTCTCGTACATTTTTGACAACGACGGAGAGAGACGGCCCGTCTTTTCGTCAACTTCTCTGACGACATCCATTTCATTTTCTTCCCGGGTTTCCCGCGCCATATTAAATCAATGACGTTCTTCTTGTTCTTCTTCTCGTTATGGCGGTTGGCAGATAACATTAGCCTACAGCGCGTTACCGCCACCCACTGGAAACTACTAGTCTTCTTCTTCTTCTTCTTCTTCTTCTTCTTCTTCTTCTTCTTCTTCTTCTTCTAATAATAATAATAATAATAATAATAATCTTCTAATAATAATAATAATAATAATAATAACACTAATAATCAAAAGAGACACCAACAACGTTTGTATCACTGCAATTCCGCAATTTTAATAATAGTAACAATGGGCTAAAATAAATGGATAATTCAGTCTTAACTGTTACTTCAATGGGAAAGTGTGTTAAGATTTTTTTAATATTTTTTTTATATAATAGGCTATAATCAGGAGTAGTGTGGGGTTCATTGTTCTGCACTTATGTATGGAGAAGTTTGGCACATACAGAATCACATTACAACTTTGTTCATCACTAATATTGTCAATATTGCCTATGGAGATGGAAGTTAGTAATGGGATCCTTTCACTGTTTGCTTTGCTTTTCACTAGACAATGACAATAAAACTTTTTATTCTTGTTCTTACTTTTAGTTTTGTGTGTGTGTCAAACCAATACCCACAACAGTACAATATATGGTATTTTTCACAAAATGTGCATGCATTGCTATCATTACTGAAGTAAAATGCAAGTACATATTTTTCATCGTTTTCTTCTAATCAATTTCCTGCTTTACTTTGTTAAACTGAAAGCTCTAAAAAAACAAGGTTTATTTAATATTTTTGAACATGTACCAAACAAACGACAAGTTAAGGGTGCAGTTGCAAATTAATTCCAGATGAAAATTTTACTTGAAAGAGAAACATGGAAGACACTGATCTGACGGCTCCCTGAACAGACTAACGGCTGCCTTTCTCATCTTTATTAATTACACGAGAATACAACATGATTTTCCACACTGACAAAGACCATTTGGGTATTTGCTTATAATTTTCAAATAGCTGGCGAGACCACAGTGCCTCATGTTCAGTTAAGCCTAATTACAATAACACCATCCCTTCTACCAGAGTTTATCATTAACCTGCTCCCTTTGCAAAAGCAATCACGGCCCCTTTGTTTTTTTCTTGGCAGAAAGGCCCAATCACACTGTCTTGCTTAAGCCCACTATTTACTGCAAGCTGTTTTATGAGGTGGAGGAACTTTGACTTCCTCTTCTTCTGCCTCCCAGTAATCCTTCCAAAGTCCTTCCAAAGACATTTGGCTGTAGAACTGTATGGAAGGATTCTCTGTTTAAACCAAAAGTGGTTCCAGTGTTATTTTTGCAAAGGTGCTTCTCTCATTTCCACAAGTAACACAGGAGAAAGCATAAATCTAAAAGGTCCATACCAACTACTTTTTGTCTTTTCCTGGACCCGATCCAGTTTGCTAAGATTAGCCATAAATCCAAACACAGCACACTCCTAATTTCCTGATCCTAATGGCTTGATAAATGATAAGCAAGGCGTTGCTCTTTTTTTAATCTTAGATTTCCTGTTTAGCTTTTGCATCTAGAAATGGGAGAATCTTAAGTGGAACAGTAACGGCTGTACAGATTTAACTTAAATTTTCATCTTGAGGCCAGTGATCATGAATTAGATGTGGAGAATCTAAATCCATCTGACCTACTTGGTCCAAGGCTGTTACAGTTTGGTGTATTTTCCCCTTTCATACAGATGACGCCATCAGATTCTTTAAATAAAGAAACCTTAGTGAACTTGCCTTGGGAAATACAATTTTTCTATTTCATATGAAACTCCCCCAACTCTCATCTGAATTGACCGACTTCCTCTCCCTTCTTCTTGTTGAGATGTTTTAAGGCGGCAAGCAATGAGATTTTTCCACCAACTGGCAAGGTGTGTTATGTACCAATATTATTCAACATTTAATTGTTGTATGATAAAAACAGAAGATAAAATAATCAAGGACACAAAACTATGCTTTCACTTAGATTTGTTGTTTTAAGATTGTTTACTGAAACAGTTTTTATATTCTGCATATTTGGTAACTTCCACACCCCTGTTCCTCTCAGTGATGTCAAAAAGCATGTGGGTTTCACTCAGCCAGTCAGTGAAGATCAAGGCATCATTCTCATTTTGCAGTCTGCAAGGTCCACATTTGCATGAATGCTGACAAATTAATTGTTTATAAAGTCTCCGTAATTTTCTAACACAGCTACAGCTACGCACTATAGAAAATACTAGGCCTACTTTAACAGGAGTAGTTAATTTTTTAAGGCCTATTTTCAGTTTCCATTCATTTTCCAGTGTTTAGCGTATTTTATTTTTATTTGTATAGGTTGGCACTGCTGTTGAGTTGATACGTGTATGTTTACTGTCTGTTTGTCTGGTGGTTGTCGAAACGTTTCTTCGCAGATAAAAAAAAAGAAAAAAAAGAAAAGATGTTTCGTATAAAACGTATGACGTATTCCCAGGACACGCCCCCTGTTCGAACGAAAGAGACATGCGCGACCGTTGACTTCCTCCACGGCTCCAGCTTCTTTTTGGTCTGTCTGTGTTGATAGCGGCTTTTGCTTCCACACGTGCAATCATTCCTATGTGAATCTTTCTCATTTGGACCCACTCACAAGCTCATCCTGCTTTGTCAGAACAGGTAAATTTACCGTCGGTGCTAAGTGTTTGGTGTTTCTTCAACTGCGCAGCCGCTTGAATGGCGGGGGCAGAGGTTACTGCTGGAAGTTTAGCCGGGTTTGCTCCTGTTAGCATGGTGATGTTAGCTAGCTGATGCGTCTACTTTTTGTTGTGCCGTTGCTAATGTTAGCTAGCTAGCAACCGTAAGTAGCTAAGCTGGTTAAGCGACTAAAAAGTGACAATTTCGGTAAGTTATAGTCGTGCCTTTTTTTAAAAAAATGTGAAGTTAAAGTGTGATATTTTCACCCGTGTCATCCCTTCAGGTGTAAAGCCATAGAAACGGACAACCATGGGGGCATATCTGTCGCAACCTAACACGAGCAAGACCTCTTCCGATGGCGGCAACACCAACATTAGCTACGGTTTCTCTGCCATGCAGGGCTGGCGAGTCTCCATGGAGGTGAGGCGGAAAGTGATTGACTGGATCAAAGACAACCATGTTGGCGCTCTGTTTCCTGGACGCAACGCAAGGAAAATGTGCACAGAGTTGTAAATGGCGGGATGAAGTGGTGTGGTGCCTTTTCTCTGTGTGCGTTTGTTTGTTTGTGGCTGGTTGGTGTCTCAGTGAGACACTTCTTAACTAGCTTTTCCTAACCACAAACTCCAGTGAGGGATGAAATCCATAATGCGTCCTCGGGATGTTTTTAGCACGCTGAGTTACAGTGTAATCATTCTCCCAGTCTTTCCAGAGCATCTGAGTGGATTCTGTTGCTTTCTTGGGAATACCTTATTACAGGCACAGCCTGATAAGATGCCTTTGTCTCTTCTGATAATGAAATTGGACACATTATATTTGTTTGTCAACTCATCATAATACACCTGATGTCAACAGATTAACATTTAAGTTGTTTTCAAAATGACAAATCATTTTAGTCACGATGACAAAGAATAGAAACGTCTCATTTGGCCAGTATTTGCATTTAAAGATGATGACTGTGATTAAAGATAATGCGCAGGTCTTTTTTTCTGTCAGCCCGCTGACATGACTGTCATAAAGTATACCCGTTATCTGGAATTAGATTTTGATTGCTGTGTTTTGTCTGTGCCACAGGATGCCCACAATTGTATCCCAGAGTTTGATGAGGAGACGGCCATGTTCGCTGTGTACGATGGACACGGAGGTAATGCACAGATACCGTGATAATTGTTTTTATATTATTTTTGGTGCTGTAATGTACTTCTGTGCAACATTTGATTTAAAGGTTCCTGTCTTTTGTGTGATGATTTTTCCCTTTTTGTTATTTGTTTCTATGTGTACAGACTTATCCTATCCTAATAATGTATATCACATGCTGTTCTCATTTAGGTGAAGAAGTGGCTCTGTACTGTTCAAAGTACCTTCCTGACATCATCAAGGAGCAGAAAACCTACAAAGATGGCAAACTTCAAAAGGTGATGGATCCTAGAAGTTAACACACGGCCCATCTGTCTTAAAGACTTTAGAAAGAGTTGTGATCTCACCGACCCTATTAACCCTCGTGCTACCTACCCTATTAATCCTCTCTGGGACCCCAAGTGAATGGACAGACAGATAGAGAGCATGCAAGAGGGTAGCACGAGGGTTAACCAAACTAGGCTGTACCACATGTGTGTATTATGAAAGTGTCTTCCTTTATATTCCATAGTACTGACATGTTTTCATGTTGTTTCCAGGCTCTGGAGGATGCTTTCCTTGCCATTGACAGCAGAATGACCACGGAAGAAGTCATCAAGGAGCTGGTTCAAATCGCTGGACGCCCCACTGAGGAGCCACCAGCTGAAAAGGTCGCAGAGGAGGACGACTGTGAGTAAAGGCCTGACTGTATTATTTAAACACTTAAGTGTCTGTGTGCGTTTGTATTAATAGGTTTACATAAGATTAGGCGTGCTGATATCCAAAATATTGCAGCCATGATTACTGATGACCAGTGAGTCATCCTGTGCTTCTGCTCTCCGTTCAGTGGACACAGAGGAGGCAGCTTTGCTCCACGAGGAGGCCACCATGACCATAGAGGAGCTGCTGGTTCGCTACGGCCAGAACCTCAACGCTGTCAAACATGCAGCTGCTCTCAGGTAATCCAGCAAAGCGATATCATTCAGTACAGTCTTCACAGCTTTTGTCAGCTATTAATTGTATTTTGTTCTTAGTGCTGCAGCTAAGAAGGCGTCCTGCCCGCACCCCGGGACCTCAGCAGACAAAGGGGCAAGTGAGGATGAGCCAAAGAAGGAGGGGGTAAATGGAGAGGTGGAGGAGGAAAGCAATGGGAAGGTGAAGGAAAGCCCGTCGTGTGGGTCTAAGCTGCGTGCATGTCGGAGAACGGGAGGAGGTGAAGGCAGTGGTGCAGGTACAGACTCTCAAAACTACGTTGGAAATTATCTCGAAAAATGACGCCTTTCAAATACTGTTCAACCTCTGATCATTTTCTCCAGTTGCATTGACAAAGAACCTCAAAAGTACTCTGAAATTAAAAGCCAAATTCATAATTTAACATCTTTACATTTGTTGTTTAGTGTCCTCAACAGCAGCTGACTGTGGAGGATCAGGAAGCTCCAATGGAGAAGAAAAGGCTGGGAAGGCAGAGGGAGACGCAGGTCCGTCCTGCTCCTCTTTGTCCTCAAAGGCTGCAGGCGATTCCAAGTCCAGATTTTTTGATGACAGCGAAGAGTCTGAGGAGGGAGAGGAGGAGGAGGGAAGCGATGAGGAGGTGAGAGCAGTAGACCAAAATAGACGTTGTACTGGGCCGTGAAAGTTCACGCCGAATAACTTTGTATACCATTGTGATAACTTTTTTTTTTTCAATCAGGATGGCAGCGAAGAGGAAGAAGGTGACAGCAGTGAGTTGGAAGAGGAGGAGGATACAGAGGAGGGAGAGGAAGACTCTGAGGAGGAAGAAGAGGAAGAAATGTGTTTACCTGGAATGGATGGCAAAGAAGAGGTGTGTCTGCATGAAATGAACAGTACAACTGAGTCCTACAGACATTTTACCGGAGTTAAGGGTGTAAAGTTACTTTAATGTCACAGGTGTTAGTTTTGAGCACAATATGACAAAGTGATCTGTTCTTTCCAAACACATTAGACTGGCTGCAGATGAGACGGCTATAACCAGAAAATATCTCCCATATAGGTTTTATCTAAGGAGAACAAAGCAGTTGCAGTAACTTCTGGAGAAATGATGTGAAGCGACCAGTCAGGTTTTAAAGTTGAAGTACTGGTGGAACACAGTATCTAAACTCTTGTAAAATAATTGACATCATCATCTTCAATAGAGTCATAAATTAGGCGAAAGGCATTGTAAAAACTTTCAGGTAACGTTTATATTTTTTTTTACTTTAGTTATTTTTACGCCATTTAAAAACACATTTGAATTTTTAAGCTAGAAATCCAACTATGAGGCTGCAGGAGATTGGAAGAAGCTTCGTACCTGCTGTCAAATCTGAGATAATAGAAACATTTGCCGGTCCACACAATTCAACTGATTGAACAAAATGAAACGGTTAAGTCAGGCTAACAGCTCTGAGTTATTATAATCAAATGCTGAATACTGTAACCTTTAGTGCAGAGAAGTGAGTGTAAATTGGTGCCATTCATTCAGATGGTTCGCCTGCTTCATTTAAAGACCACAGAGTTATTAGGGTTCAAGCAGTGTGTCACATCTATTTTTTTATATTCACAGCCCGGTTCAGACAGCGGCACCACAGCTGTTGTTGCGCTGATCCGAGGAAAGCAGCTGATCGTGGCTAATGCTGGAGACTCTCGCTGTGTGGTGTCTGAACACGGTGAGTCCGAACTGTTTGGTACAGTTTTACCTGTTGATTCGTGTTTTGGAATGTTTTTGTTGTTCTTCTCTAATGAAATAAAGTTTCTCTTACCTTTCTTCCATTGTTTTTTTTCTTTGACATTTTGCGGTTTATGTGTCTGACTTGTTTTTGTGTCCATTATGAAGTGGCAAATGATTTAATAGAGGGTTTTACTGTAATATTCTGCGTTCAAGTTCACACTGAACGAGAACTAGTTTAAAGTTCAGTTCACACAGGTAAAAGTGAACTAGTTGAAGTTCACCTTTTGTTAATATAGAACTAAGTTCATAAACTCCAAAATTAGCATTTTGCGTTAATTCTTTCTGGGGTTTTTTTGTTTTTGTTAAATGGGCCGGTTCAAGCTGTTCAGTAGAATCTCAAACCTGCCCATCATATTTCTTCCACCGGGATTTGTTCTGGGATATACAATTAAATAACTCAAATGTTGCTTCTGCGGTGTTGAAGGTGGCTTCTCTTTCAGCTGCACCAGCCATGCTGTATGCTGTACATCACACGTCAGCTGACAACTGTCATAAACCTTTTTTTTCCTGAATGGGGCTGAAAGCTGTTATTTCCCTCCAGACTGAAACTCATGTCTGTGCTCACCGTTCAATGAAAGGCATTGATTGAACACGTTTACGCACAACACTGGTAATATTGATTTAAATATAAGAATTGTCTTCCTGCGTCTCTTTAGGAAAAGCTGTTGACATGTCCTACGACCACAAGCCAGAAGACGAGGTGGAGCTAGCTCGCATCAAAAATGCTGGAGGCAAAGTGACCATGGACGGAAGAGTCAACGGTGGACTGAACCTCTCCAGAGCTATTGGTGAGTGACTTTGTGACGTTTTGAATCTTGTTTCTATCGAAGTTAAACTGGATGATGAACACACATCATCTCTGCTTGCTCATCTACCTCTTCTGCAATGACTAAGTTACTAATCTGAACTGTGACCCTCAGGCGACCACTTCTATAAGAGGAACAAGGCTCTGCCACCTGAGGAGCAGATGATTTCTGCAATGCCAGATGTGAAAGTTCTGACCCTCAACGAGGAACATGACTTCATGGTCATTGCTTGCGATGGTATCTGGTGAGTCTAGATCATTTTTCAGTTGGTCCCAGTTAATTATTCTTTAAGATGTAAAAATAGTTTTTCAGTTGTTTACAACTCGCCAATAAAATGATAGAGGTACAGCTGCATTGACGTATACAGTCAGGTCCATAATATTGAGACATCGACACAATTCTTATCTTTTTGGCTCCATACACCACCACAATGGATCTGAAATGAAACCAACAAGATGTGCTTCAACTGGAGACTTTAGCTTTAGTTTGAGGGTATTTACATCCAAATCAGGTGAACGATGAAGAAATTACAACAGTTTGTTTAAGTGCCTCCCACTTTTTAAGGGACCACAAGTAGTGGGACAGTTGGCTGCTCAGCTGTTCCATGGTCAGGTGTGTGTTATTCCCTCATTATATCATTTACAAGGAGCAGATAGAAAGTCTAGTCTTCATTTCCAGTGTGCCATTTGCATTTGGAATCTGTTGCTGTCAACTCTGACACTGTCACTATCAGTGAAGCAATCATTAGGCTGAAAAATGAAAACAAACCCATTTGTAAAAAGAAAGAACGAACCGGTGAGCTCTGCAACACCAAAAGACCCACAAGACCACAGAAAACAACTGTGGTGGATGACTGAAGAATTCTTTTCCCGGTGAAGAAAACACCCTTCACAAAAGTTGACCAGATCAAGAACACTCTCCAGGAGGTAGATGGATGTGTGTCAAAGTTGACAATGAAGAGAAGAATTCACCAGAGTGAATACAGAGGGTTCACCACTAGTTTGTGAGCCTCAAAAACAGGAAGGCCAGATTAGATTTTAGAGCCAAACAACATCTAAAAAAGCCTTCACAGCTCTGGAACAACATCCTATGGACAGATCAGACAAAGATCAACTTGTACCAGAGTGATGGGAAGAGAAGAGTATGGAGAAGGAAAGGAACTGCTCATGATTCAAAGCATACCATCTCATCAATGAAGCATGGTGGTGGTAGTGTCATGGCATGGGCATGTATAGCTGCTAATGGAACTGGTTCCCTTGTATTTCACACGTATTTATTGAAGATGTGACTGCTGACAAAAGCAGCAGGATGAATTCTGAAGTGTTTCAGTATTATCTGCTCATATTCAGCCAAATGCTTCAGAACACATTTGACGGCACTTCACAGTGCAGATAGACAATGAACCGAAGCATACGGCAAAAGCAACCAAAGCGTTTTTTAAGGCAAAGAAGTGGAATGTTATGCAGTGGCCAAGTCAGTCACCTGACCTGAATCTGATTGAGCATGCATTTCACTTGCTGAAGACAAAACTGAAGGGAAAATGCCCCAAGAATAAGCAGGAACTGAAGACCGTTGCAATAGTGGCCTGGCAGAGCATCACCAGGGCCCAATGTCTGGTGATGTCTATGCGTTCCAGACTTCAGCCTGTAATTGACTGCAAGGAATTTGCTACCAGGTATTAAGAAGTGGAAGTTTGATTTATGATTGTTAATTTGTCCTGTTACTTGTGGTCCCTTAAAAAAGGGGGAGGCACTTATACAAACTGTTGTAATTTCTACACCATTCACCTGATTTGGATGTAAATACCCTCAAATTAAAGCTGAAAGTCTCCAGTTAAAGCTCATCTTGTTGGTTTCATTTCCAGTCCACTGTGGTGGTGTATAGAGCCAAAAAGATAGGAATTGTGTCGATGTCCCAATATTTATGGACCTGACTGTATGTGGTGATTTCTGTTGAATCCTTTGACGTGTCCTGAACCCAATATATTATACCCAATATTATTATACGTCTTCTAAATGCTGTTGCTCTGTTTGCAGGAATGTGTTGAGCAGTCAGGAGGTGGTGGACTTCATCAGTGAGAGGATCAAACCAGACCAGGACGGCAAAGTCAGACCCCTGTCATCCATAGTGGAAGAGGTAAATCACTCTGTAGTTATTATGCTGCCTGTCCTGTAAAGTTAAGTGGCTCACAAACGCTAGCCGTGCTTTCTATATGTAATTTGAAATCCCACGTGTCCTCCTGACAGCTGTTGGACCACTGTTTGGCTCCTGACACATCTGGAGACGGGACGGGATGCGACAACATGACTTGCATCATCATCACCTTTCGAGCACACCCGTGCACCGATCAGTCAGACGACACAAAGAAGAGGAAGCACCAGGAGGAGGCGGAAGGGACTGAGCCAGAGGAGAACGGGAACGACAGCAAAAAGGCAAAAAGTGACTAAAGGAAGAGAGGAACTGTCCCGGAAGGAGCAGCTGGTCCCAGGCTACCCCAGATACACCAGAGACACATTCTGTTCAAATTAAATCCTTACCTCACACACAACATTTCACTCTGAAACAGACATTACAAAGGCTATATGTTTGCTCAAAGATCAGCTGAAATAGGGTCATCAGTATAGTTTTTGTGCTCTGTTCTGGGTGGATTTTCACTTCAACACCTTATTTCTATCGATTGGTCCAGTTGGACTAAGTGGGGCGCACTTTGAGTTCTTAAAATCTGAAGAGGAATACTCACCGCTCAGTGGTATGCTAAATAACCCAGCGGTTTTTATGTATTTGTAACCAGGAGGACCCAGTCTACGGAGATTGGTGTGTATTTCTAAACATTTTAGGGACGCCCCACCATCCCTGCAGACATTGCACTCTGTCAGTGTTAAAATCCTTTTCCATGTGGCGGCTTCAGTCTGTTTTAGTGAAAGTTTGAAAATAGCTCACCTGCGTCCGTAAATCCCATTTTACTGTGACCCATGCATTCCCATTGTGGCTTTGTAGTATAAAACTTGCAGACATGAAGCTGCTCACTGCTCTCAGAGGTGTGTGTCGACTAAGTGCCATGAACACCATGAGTTTCTTCTAGGTACTATTTCATGGCCTGTTAATTAAAGGCTGTTAATTGGCCGTGCACAAAGGTGATTGAAGAAAGGTGAATCTATATGTAACCCAGATGGAAGAGATGTAGTGAGAATGTTAGTCGAGTGTAGCTCTGAATGTGTCTGTACCTTGTTTCAGGCTCCTCAATGATGATGATGTTGACATCTTAACCTGGGCTTGTTCAGGGACAGCTTGTGGTCTTACTCCACCCATCCTAAAGAGAGGAACTGATGGATTTGGGGAACTTGTCCAGTTGCTCTAGTTTGCCATTTATATATTTTTTTTCTTCCTATTCTCTTTATTTCAGTCTTGCTTATCTCATCATATTAACAGCCCTATGCATTGCCATTATTCTGCCTTTTTTCATTCCTGCTTTGTGTCTTGATCAATAATCTCTATATGTCCAGATGGGAAACATGCCAGGGTTTATGGAGCTACCGTACTTTCCACATGTGAGATACAATAGCAGGGAAACGGAGGCATGCCTTTCGTATCCATCCTGAGAGAAATGGCGATTGAAGCCGTGGGCTGGCCCAACACACACAGCTCGACACCAGCCTTCCTCGTCCAGTTATTGTCCCCGTCTGTCCCCCTGCTCCCATTGTAACACCATTTTAAAGTTCTCTCTGCGACATGTGTTTTAAGTCAAAAGTCCACTCTGTCGTTTAGTTGTTCATCTTTGATTAATCAGTCCTGTGGCAGTTTTCTTTTCCTTCTTTTTTTTTTTTTTTTTTTTTGAAAATCCCTTTTGTGAGCACACTCTGAAAACACCTTGACGCTAGGGAGAGGTCGCACAAGGTTATGTTTCTGAGTGGAAATGCAATTTGAAGTTCAGAGCACCAAGACAGTATAACTGTTGAGATTTTTCTTTCTTTATTTGCAGAAGCCTCATTTAAGACATCGTGCGACTGTAAGTTTGTTTCTAGTGTACTATCTTGTCACCATGCCCTTTTTTCTGTACATAGTTTTTTCAATACTTGTAATTGAAGAAAAAGAATATGCTTTTTCTTGTAATTGTGAGTCAATGTGACATTTTGGTGCATACTCTTTTGACACCAGTATGTAAGTACATACAAATACATTTTTTAAATAATCTCAACTGTGTTACTGTGTTTTTTTTTTTTCATTTGTTTTAATCAGCAATGGTGTTGAGCACTTTTTGTGATAATTCTCACAATTGTGATACTCTGTTTGTAGACTTGAAGTCACAGACTTTGAAATGACCAAGAGTTTAGTATAATTTGCCACTGCCATGTATAAAGTATGGGGTTCAACCGTTATACAGATGTATTTGTAGAGTTCAAATCAGTTTGTTTTCAGTTTAAAATGAGCCATGTGCTTCTTAAAGAGCTGAGGACAGACCCTGACCCTGCACATGCTCAGACAGTCCTGTAGATGGCAGCAAAGGCAATTGTTACACTGACGTAGATTTTAATATCACAGTACCAATGAAGTTGAGAGAGGTGACCGTGTGACATTTAGAGCAAAAGCCAGGAGGGTTTCATCCCACTAGTAAGTACATCTGCTGATTGTACTCCATCATTTACATGTTGGCTTTGATTCAAATCAAAACCTGCAGTCGGTTTGTCCTCACAGAAGACACGGCGTCTTAGTTATAATTTAAATCTCCACAGACATAGCAAAGCAAAAGAGGACAGACTTCAGTTAGCCTCAGGGCCTCTCCGTCTTGCCCCACCATTGGCTGCGGCTCTCCGGTCCTGGTTAGTTGCTCCGCTCCCCCGAGGATCGCTGTTGCTGCATGAACAATAGAAAGCAAGAGAGGAAACGCACACTGTCCTTGGAATCTAAAAATGTCTTCACACACCAGAGTGCACACATTTTCCCCGATGTCTTTAACAGGCAGGATGTTTTTCTCGTAGCGCAGATAAGCAGCTTCGGGGTTGTGTGTGTGTGCATGGGTACAGGGAGTGTGTGAAAAACTTTAGCCTGGGTGTCTGTTCTTGTGTTAAGAGACTGAAATACAGGCCAAAGCACAGCAGATTTCATTTCTGTATCAGTGTGAACGTGACTGGTTTGTCCTTGGTTGTGTAATGAATATGTCCCTTATGTCTGTGAAGGTTCCCAGTCATCCACGTCATTGTGTGTCCCCTGACTGATGCATAACTTATCAGTTTATAACACAGTCTTAACATCCGTCCCCAAAAGGTTTCACTCCACTCCACAGTGAAATAATAAATTCATACCCTAATTAATCATTATTTATTTGGGTTAGAAAACAGGGTCAAACATTTCTCCTCCAGATACAGGTGGGCATTGCCTAATTATGGGAGTTTCAGATGTGCACCACACAAAGATGTTTAGACATAAAGAACTGAAGAAGCTGCGTGGATGCGTGGTGAAAAGTGTTTGAAAAAGCTTACAACTCTGGTTGCCTTTGTTCAAGCTTTGTCTTTGGAACTACTCTTTGAGTTTTTAGCTTCTGAAAATGAAAAGTTTTATAGTTTCTCTAGTAAGGACTTTCAGCACACAGTTTTATGTTGCTCATATCCTAAGGCCACTATATAAAGCTGATATTTTGCACTGGAGTAACTTTAAAAAAATGCTTCTGAAAGGTTACCACTGTGGTGCTCAATGGCTGCCTTGTCCAGCTGTGCGCTTTGGGGGAGTTGCTTCTGTCTCCAGACTCTTAAACTTGACTGATGAGTGTGGAGGAGGGCCGCAGGAGTCCAACGAGACCTGCAATTGTACATATAGAACTTAATGTGTGTCTGTGTGTGTGTGTCGTCTAGCCAACAGGTCCTATATAGACAGCTAGACCACAATAGCAGGTTGTAGTTGGACACTGCAGGCATTCATCAAGACATGCACAGTCTTTTTTTTTTTTCCGATCTCCTGCTCTCGTTCCTAAAACTGCATCGGCCTCGTTGCCCTCACAGTGCTGAGAGTTTTGCGATGTCCCAACACACACACACACACAAAAACAGACATTCCAGTGGTCACAGCAGCGCAGTTAAAATGTGGGCTGCGACCAAATATAGTTTACTATAAGTTATTTTTCAGAGACGCACACCTCCAATCTGCATTCTGCTTTACTGTTACACAGACCCAAAGGATGACTGTAATAGTATAAGACACATGGGTCTGTGTTGGAGTGGAGGCTGTCTGTCACTCTCTGGCTATTGCTTAATGTCATTTCATGGTCTTGTTGTTTCCTGTTTGCCACATATACAGTAGTAAACACAGCATCTATCTGCTGCATGTTCCCCTCCCTTATAAAGCCTCTTGAGGCAAATCTGTAACGCTGGGCTTGGTAAATCAAACTTTTGCTACATAACACAGCTTTATGCTTATATCAAAAACTGATTAATTGACCATGAGTAATGTCGTCTTGGCTCATAGCAGAATTCCTTCTAGCATTTTGTCTCTCTGCTCACTGTTTTGGTTTTGCGGTCCACAAGTTTACGGTTTTCTTTCACTATTCTCACAGTGTTGTTTTCAGGAAGAAAAAACACATCTACGCTTGGCACCGAGACACAATTATATCAACTCGTTTTGTGGACATGTGGGAGCTTTTAGAAACTAAAGAGCAAGGAAACACACCTAGAAAATAGTCGGTACATGAATCAGCTGGATGTAAAAATATCAGGGGTGCAGATTTTGTAAACCGACAAGCGGCTAACAGGCTCATCTTATCAAGTTTATGAGATCATACCACGATATATGTTGTGTTTATGGACTGTAGTGGGGCTTGCAAAGACCAGTCTTCTGACCCATATTTCAACCTGAACAACTTTAATCCACAAACCATTTGAAACATAAATCGCATAAATCCCAGGACCCTCCTATCAACAGCACAAGCCTCAGAGCTAGCACATAGAAAAGCACGCACACATCACACAGACACACACACAGCGGACATAGGACGATGTCACAGTCAGCTGTTCTGTTTCTGTCAGGATGTACCAGCATGTCAGCACCAGACACATCCTGTGTGTGTGTCGTCCAGCTAAGCATGTTGGATGAACTATAGAAAACACCCTTTTTCCTTTTCCTCTCTCCCTTTCACCTCTCCTCTGCCCCTTTTCCCATTTTTAATCTCCACCCAATGTGACTTCCTGTCACCCCTTCACTCTCGTCTTCCTTCCTCCCTGTCATCTGAGCCTTCCTTCTTCCTTTCCTTCACACTTGTCTCGTTTAGCCATGAGCTCATGTCGTTTTTATCTCCCCAGCTTGACAGTGGGCTCTTATTTTGAGATCTCACTGATGGAGACAATCCACTGTAAAGTGTTAGCTATTTTACCAAGAGCTAAGTCCTGCACACTGACATCACAAGCATCCACAGACACACAATAGAGCAGATGTTAGGCGCCAAAGTAACAACTTAAAGAACATATGGCCTTTATGCATGAGCTGTAGAGTGCAGCGTCTGATTAAAAGAGCAGTCAGCTCACCAACGGTTAAGACGAGGACGATGCCAGCAATTCCTAAAAGTAACATCCTTCAAATAAAATACAATATTGTCAATTGCCCATGACCCATACGATTGCAGTGCCACTGAAAGAGGGAAACCTACATTACAAACAAAACACTGGGTCAGTTATGTCTGGATCCTTCAGGGCAGCACATACCAAAGACCTGAAACACAGACACGACTGATCCTTCTCAAACACACCTGTACACACACGCACACCACACTGCATGCTGCATCTATATATATATATATCAGGACATCGGTATGTACGGTAGGTAAACACACATGCTGGCTGAGTTAAGAGATAAGACCAAATGGAGACAAGGAGATGTCTGATCATACTACTGCCGTTACATCACCTCTTTCACTCTTTCTCTTTTACTCTCGGGTGAATTTGTGTTTTCATTCGCCACCTCTATTCTTGAAAATATATTTTTTCTTTTCTTGCTCATGCTACGTTTGCTTTGTCTCCGACTCAGACGTGATTTCCTCAAGCAGAAATGTAAAAGGAGACTTTCTGCCAACTGCTGTAAGGCGTGCACACAAGCAGTAGACCAAATAAATTAAATCAATAGATGAAACGGAGCCAGTCATATTGTTCTGAGTGTGTCATGCGTGATTCTATTTTCAATAAGCCCTTTGGTAAGCGGGTGTGTGAAGTTATATTGCATAGGCATTTCTTTGTTTTTATAGTTATGCAACTAATATTTGTACAGGATTTGGGGAGTGGTGCTATATTAATTTTTGGAGCAGTGGTGGTCAGGCGGTCTGAGGGGGCACCTGATGCCTTCAGTGAATCCTCGTCAGCAGAGAACTGTGATGCATGTCTAGTAAAAACACACCTCGAACTAAGATGAACATTTTATAAGATTATTCAGAAAGAAAGAAATGTCCGTTTTGAAAAAATATTTACTTTTAAGCTTTTCCAACATTCAAAACATATATACAAAAAAGGAAGAGAATGGCTTCTAACTGAACTGGGTTCTTACATTATTTTGTATCTTGTATGTTGTTGTTCATCTGTCACACACATTATTAGATATTTCTGAGTGCTCTTCTAGGATCTTGTGATTGAATATATTTTGATTCCCCCCATAGCTGTTTCATCTTATGACCATCCCACTCCAACAGCAGAGTCCCTGTAGTCTATATGGAGCACAGTTTGATCATATGAACAGTCTAACATCTCATGACTGCTGCTTTGAAACCACTGATGATAATTATTTAACCAAGACATCGTAAAGCTTTTTAGATTTCTTCAGTGCTCGACTATTAGTGACAGAATATATGACACTGAGTGATGCTGAATGACACTGTGTAGACTCCACTGACAAAAACTGTGATTTAACCTCTTAGAATAGGGAAGTTGAGGGTGTACTGCTGCCTCGGTTGTTGTGTTATTTTTGTGACTTTGGGTCAGAATTAAACGGGTTAAAACACCAAAGTCACTCAGTGGTAGATCAGCAACTTGTGTCCGGTGGTGTTTAAGAGAACAAAGTAGCTCCTTCAGTTACCAATTGCAAAAGGTTGTCTGACAGAGGGCTTTGTCTGGGGTGGATAAAATATGTTTTGCTGCCGGGCCCATCCACAGCGGTTCATTGCTTTTCTTTTGTGCAGGTTCTCCTCTCTGACTCTAAAAACTGGGGCTGTACAGACCACCGTCTACTACACCGTTTTAACCTGATGGTAAAAAAGCCAGTGGATTAGCAGAGATAGTTAATCCTGGGAACACGAATGCTTGCAGAATAGTATGACAGTCCATCCAAAATGTTGTTGAGACATTTCTCTCAAAAGCCCAAGCATCACAGCCAAGATGGTGCTAAATTGTGCTTCAGTTGTTCACATTAGGAACGGGAAAGTTTACATTTATCCTAATTTCCTGGTTTCCCAGTGGCAGCTTTTTCCACTCTGTTGTGGCAGGTTTAGTCTCAGAGGTAACTTTATAGCCTGTTGTAGGCTGAGAAATGGCCCTGGTAGTAACTTCTAACTCAGAATTTGTATAAATGTTTGAATAATAAGAGAAAAAGTTTTTTAGGGAGAAAAGGTTGTTTTTATAATAATGAAGATTCAGCATATTTTCACCATAAACTGGAGAATCATCTGGTTTCAGACTCAGTCTCCCATGACTCACAGTCCATCAGATGAACTCCCTTCAGTTACTTCTTCATCCACACATCACACACCCTTTCTCTCCCCCACTGTCTGTCCTGGGTTAAACAAACACACACGCGCAGACATGAAACAGACACTCACTCATCTTTCAGTCTGAAAAAACACACTCATACGGCATGTGGTACACAAATGTCCACCTGTCTGTTGTTATAGTGTAAAGTTAAAGAAACACTGACACGTTTAACCACTGCACGTAAAAAACATCTGACTGTAGCAGACCTTTAAGGAACAGTTGTTGCCCTGCACCAGGATTCATTGGCTGCGGAGATGCAGTGGAGCAGCGTCTTTGAACTCTGCACAGCTGAAACTGGGCCTCTCTCTTTCCCCATTGTGTGCCGGCTCACACAGTCGAGAAAAGGACAAAAGTTCTGGCCACGAGCCTGGTGATCACTTTGTGTGTTTGTGTGTATGTGTTGTGCGTATGCGAGTGTGCCAGCTGGTTACATCTGGTTTAAGAGGCCACGGAGGGAGGCTGCTTTCTTCTCAATATCGCTTACTAATCCCTGCTTCCCAGAAGTATGTTTGTGTGTGGGTGTGTGTGTGTGAGAGCAAAAGAGAGATAGATGGAGAGAGAGAGAGAGAGAGAGAGAGAGAGAGAGAGAGAGAGAGAGAGAGAGAGAGAGAGAGAGAGAGAGAGAGAGAGAGAGAGAGAGGCTGATTCTTGATACTTTTTAAATCTTCAAGTTGGTGAAACTCTTAATAACTGTGTCATTAGATTCAGTTTGATCAGTTAAATGTCATGACGTCAGCTGCTCTATCCTCCTGTCGTCTCGTCTTTCTCGTTGATCTCAAACTTCTCCTTCTTAGACCTTCCACCCGTATTTCACCATATATTGTCAACATCTATAGAGTGTGGCAGTGAGTTCTCATGTCCACAAACAGTCTTCATGTCTTGTTTGGAAATCACATGGTCTGATTCCTGCTATTGCCATTAAGACTGGCACATCATGTTTGGAAAAGCACCGGTGTAATTAATAACTCTAATGATGGCTGCATTTCGAGCCAGTTCCAGGTTCCTTTCTACTGAGCATGCAGCGTTGCTCTCATAACTGACTGGAAGATTTAATTGACTGGTGCAGTCATTAATATTATTGGTCACACCTGTGTTTGTCCTGCCATGCCTGCACTAAAAAAAGGCTGTATGTGTAGCCAGGAATTATAGTTCATAGTTTCACACTGACAGACTTTGACAGCAGCTGAGATCGAACTAACATTTCAGATGGACGTCTAACCTAACAGGCGTCCTCTGGGACAGAAAAAAAACTGGACTGCAGTTCTGCGAATGGGAGTTAAACGCAGACCTCCGTGTTAACAACAGCACAGGGATAAATTTTTAGATAGCTAGGCAGGCTAAATTATATCAAGTATTAATTATGCATAATAGAGAGCATGGTCACTTTGGGTGACAGGTGGGTCCCCTCAAATGTTGCTAGATTTTTGCCCATGTTGATGATGACCAAGGCACCTCACCAAACTTCAAAATATGATCAAGGACGGTCAATGGTCTAAACTCATCTGTTAAGCAGGACTAATTTGGTAAGAAGGCCAGGTAAACTCCTAGGACAAATAATCCTAGCGGATACAGCAGAGCACGGCCTGAGTTGTCTCCACACTGACAGCCAGCTAATCTCAAAGCCATTTGCTCCGCCAGTAGTGTCAACACGTCAACTTCCGGTTAGGGTTTCAGAATAAAAG
Organism: Planiliza haematocheilus; assembly: GCA_005024645.1. Taxonomy (NCBI): domain Eukaryota; kingdom Metazoa; phylum Chordata; class Actinopteri; order Mugiliformes; family Mugilidae; genus Planiliza; species Planiliza haematocheilus. Next base: position 7,575,620 of record SRSE01000649.1, on the reverse strand, counting down.
CAACTTCTCCTTAAAAAAAGAAAAACATTACAACACAGGGGTGACTGTGGCTCAGTAGGTAGAGCGGGTTGTCCACGAACCAGAGGGTTAGCGGTTCGATCCCCGGAATGTGCCACATGTCGAAGTGTCCTTGAGCAAGACACTGAACCCCAGTTGCTCCCAGTGCGTGGCACTGGTGTGTGATTGTGTGCGTGCTTGTGTGAGTGAATGGGTAGATGTGTCTCTGACTGTAAAAGCGCTTTGAGTACCAATAGGTAGAAAAGCGCTATATAAAAGCAAGGCCATTTACCATTACCATTTACACGGTAACTGTTTTCTCTTGGGATTACATTTATGAATTATCAATTTGAAAGTATAACAGTATACACATACTTCTTAATATCTTTTATAAAAGCTACTTTTAATATCTTTAAATGCAGTGATGACGTCATCTGGTGTGCTAACGTGCATGTGACACCAACTGACCACATCGTGATGACATCATCATGACATCATCAAGTTGCCAAAGAAAGCTTTAAATAGGACCCACTAATAGCTTGTAGACTCCAGGATCTAATCCAGGATAAGAACCCAGGACAAGGGATCCAATCCAGGATAGGAACCCCGGAGCAGGGATCCAACCCAGGATGAGAACCCCGGACCAGGGCCCCGATCCAGGATAGCAACCCCGGACCAGGGATCTTATCTAGGATAGGAACCCCGGACTAGGGATCTAATCTAGGATAGGAACCCCGGACTAGGGATCCAATCTAGGATAGGAACCCCGGACCGGGGATCCAATCTAGGATAGGAACCCCGGACCAGGGACCCAACCCAGGATAGGAACCCAGGACCAGAGATAGATAGATAGATAGATAGATAGATAGATAGATAGATAGATAGATAGATAGATAGATAGATAGATAGATAGATAGATAGATAGATAGATAGATAGATACTTTATTAATCCCAGGGGAAATTCAAGGATAGAATCTAGGATAGGAACCCTTCTTTTAATATCTTTAAATGCAGTGATGACGTCATCTGGTGTGCTAACGTGCATGTGACACCAACGGACCACATCGTGATGACATCATCATGACGTCATCAAGTTGCCAAAGAAAGCTTTAAATAGGACCCACTAATAGCTTGTAGACTCCAGGATCTAATCCAGGATAAGAACCCAGGACAAGGGATCCAATCCAGGATAGGAACCCCGGACCAGGGATCCAACCCAGGATGAGAACCCCGGACCAGGGACCCAACCCAGGATAGCAACCCCGGCCCAGGGCCCCGATCCAGGATAGCAACCCCGGACCAGGGATCCAATCTAGGATAGGAACCCCGGACCGGGGATCCAATCTAGGATAGGAACCCCGAACCAGGGATCCAACCCAGGATGAGAACCCCGGACCAGGGACCCAACCCAGGATAGCAACCCCGGACCAGGGACCCAATCCAGGATGAGAACCCCGGACCAGGGATAGAATCTAGGATAGCAACCCCGGACCAGGGACCCGATCTAGGATAGCAACCCCGGACCAGGGACCCGATCCAGGATAGCAACCCCGGACCGGGGACCCAATCCAGGATAGGAACCCCGGACTAGGGATCCAATCTAGGATAGGAACCCCGGACTGGGCATCCAATCCAGGATGAGAACCCCGGACTGGGGATCCAATCCAGGATGAGAACCCAGGACCGGGCATCCAATCTAGGATAGGAACCCAGGACCGGGGATCAAATCTAGGATGAGAACCCAGTACAAGGGATCCAATCCAGGATGAGAACCCAGGACCGGGGATCCAATCCAGGATGAGAACCCAGGACCAGGGATAGAATCTAGGATAGGAACCCAGGACCAGGGATAGAATCTGGGATAGGAACCCAGGACCAGGGATAGATAGATAGATAGATAGATAGATAGATAGATAGATAGATAGATAGATAGATAGATAGATAGATAGATAGATAGATAGATAGATAGATAGATAGATAGATAGATAGATAGATAGATAGTTTTGTCTTGGTTCCTCTTTTATTTTGACAGTTCATTATTCTTTGTGTGTTTATTACTTCCTGTTTTAATCTGAAAGGTTCTTTGCCTCTGTATCTTTCTGTTAGTTTTACTTCCCCTTGTGTTTCCCAGTTAGCTTCACCTGTGTTGTTTCTCCAGTTTTGCTCCTGGATGATTTACCCTTACTGGTTCCTGAATGTTCTCTCCAGTTCCTTCCTTGTCTCTTGTTCCTTTGTTCCTGGTGTTACTAGCTTTAAGTTTGTGAGTCCTCTTCTATTGGATTGTGCTTGATGGGACCGACTTCTTCTTCATTTGAGCCTTGTGATGGATTACCTTTGTAGTTTGGACCTGTTTGGATCATCTTGCCTGATTTCTGGAGAGCCTTTTGTCCAATGTAAATTTCATTAAACTGCACTTTATTGGTTCATTCTGCATGTCTTGCAGTTGGGCCCTTTGCCTTTCTGCAGTGATTGTCACAAGTTTATTCATTTTGCTAACTTTGACTGTGACATGCCTGGACCATAGACTGTATCGATGAAACAGCTCCTCAAAAGTGAAGCCAAAACAAGTAGAGCTCCCCCTGGTGGCTTGCTGCTGCATATGTCATAAGCTCCGCCCCCTCCATGTTAGTTTTTTTGGATAAGTTTCCCTTCAGTTGGTTATTTGCATTGACTGTGGTTATTTGACGCTATAGAAACAGGATGTGACATCATGATGGCTACCAGTTATCACAATGTAAACATAAGTCTAGTGTATAATCCAACATTTTCTTGTAACTAGAGCAGAGCGCAGTATCAATCAAACAAGAAAGCGAGTGAGTCTGGAGGAATTGTGGGCGGGGCATCGATGTCGCGGCTCCACGTGACTCCACTCTCGGATCGCACTGATCAGATTCGGGGTTCCAAGATGGCGCCGCCCGTATCCCTGGAAAAATGGCGTCGGCCCAATGCAAGAAAGTGGAGACGCATTATACAGTCTGTGGTCTACCCCAATAATCTCAGACAGATCACCTCCCATCAGCAATCATCCATGTCGTTTTATAAAAATACTTTAAACTTTGTTCCATTAATTCAGATTTCATTCATCACTTTTAATTTAGTTGGTCATAAAGACAGTTACCATGGGAATAAACTACTCCAGACTTGTCTGGTCCTGCTTCATCCTTGTTTTCTAGTTTATAATCCTCATTGCCAACAGCCTTGTGAAAACTATGTTTGTTGTTAACATGGAAACATATGGACATCTTGTGCAGTTCCAATGCATGCGCGCCGTTTACAACTGTCATGAGAAGATCACATCTAGGCTTTTGGCTCGAGAACCCAAAGATGCTAACCGTTAGCAAGCTAACCGCCAAGTAACTAAGGCGAAAAGGCTGTTGGTAATATTTGTATTTTATTCATACATATTATACAACTGTATACAACTAAATTGCTTTATATTTGCTTTCACTGTATGTGGTGGTGGGCCTTATCGGGGTTTTCCGGATTTTCCTCTTTCGCGGGTACGAGACCATCTTATTTGAGGGGTCCTGAGTCTTTTCACTTACTCTTTATTTTACTTACTCTTTTCATTTACTTTTTATGTTAACCTAATAAGAAGGCAAATTTAAGACTGGTCTACATCTGTCTTTTTGTGAAACTGGGCTCAGACCTCTGCTCACATCTCTGATTTGTTCGAGAGACTGAAATAATGAGTGACATTAAACAAAACAGCTATTCTGTGTGATTAGCCACATACTACAAATGGACATATTGTTCAGCTAAACTGACAGAAAGTGTGTTATTCCAGCTGTGGGTTCAAAGAGGTGTGACAGAAATACATTTATCAAGGTTTTGCAAGTGAGTAAAACTAACTGAGATTTAGATTTCACTGATTTTATGTGTGGTTATTTCATGCACTCCACAGAATAACCACACATGTGTTTTCACTTACTCTGGCTGATTACACCTCCTCTCTCAGGACCGTGTCAGCGTGTGTAGACTGTGCTTGATTGACGTCTCCATAACTCTCCAGTTAGCTTAGTCACACTGTTGTGGCGCAACCAATTACACCTTTATCATTTTGATTGGGACGTGAAGGCCAGTCCCTATCATGTCCCTACCCCCCTGCAGCCTGAGCAGAGGTCTTACCAGCCTGGACAAGTGAAAACACCTGTGATAATGTTGGTTTATAGTTCTGGATTGGATTTACACATGGCCTATACATAGGCTCACTCACGTGTGCTCATGTGCCAGTGTCCTGTTATACTTCCATCAAAACATTGGCCCTCAGTGGAATTTCTATGCTCAAATGTGTCTTTATTTCCTTTAAACAATGGTGACTGGACGTGAGCACCTCACCTCTGAGTTTGAGCTAATAAATGTTAAAAAATTGCTTTCATTAAATGTGCAAACAACTACTGAACCAAGCAGTCTAGCTCGCTAATGGCAAGGTAACATGAAAAGATGAGGCTGTCGGGAAACATCAGCATTTTCCATAAACATGTCTGCAAATGCCACAACTTGTAATTTAACAAAAACTGTGAGGCACCACAAGAGGTCGCGTTTACATGGAACACAGAAATATGTACTTTCGTTAATGTAATAAACATTTACATTCTTAAAGAATATACTGGGGGTGTTATTTTGAGTTCCGCAAACAGACTTTGTCAGAGAATCTAACGCTTGGACCTCATTGCTATGAGATTTATCAGTAAATTCTCTTCACTAATTAAATAAGAAAGAGCCATTTCCCAAGAAACCAAACATGAATTCACATATCTGTGATTGTGTAAACCTGTAAAAATGTGAAATTAACACACGTTCTGTTTGAAATATAAGACGTGTGTTTGTGTACCTCATGCTCAGTACATGTCATGAAATAAAAATGTAGTACATCTTGACCTTGACCACAACAAGTAGTGTTATGTGCAGTAATGTAGCCGTGGTCAGCTGTTGAGGGGGAGAGTGGGAGTGAGCTGTGAGGGTGTAAACTGCATGTGTCATGCCGTTTCTCAACCGTGTAAATGCCACATGACATGCTCTGTGAACTCTGAGCTCACACTCAAACACGTATATAATCACAAATACACTCTCAGGCCTTGTCACTGGGCAATTCACAGAAACAACACAGACAAAAGAGGGACACCAGGACGAAGAGAGTGTGTGATTGACAGGGAAACAAAGAGACAGAAAGAAAGTGATAAGGAATGATAAGAAGGGGAAAAGTGTGTTTGTATGAGAGCAGAGAGATAGAGATAAAGCATATTCATAGAGCAGGTTCACTTAAAGATTGCAGGAGAACTGTGGGTTTAGATAAAATGGCATTTGCACATCACATGCTATTTATCATACATTTTCTAACCTGTCAACATATTTCCTTTCTTTCTCTGAATTTCAGTCGGTAAACATGATTGATACACGGTGAGGTAGTGTTTACTTTTAAGAGTGGGACAGTTTCAGACGATAAGCATCCTGAGCAGACTCCTTAAGTGTTGTCTTTTTGAAAGGTAAGAGTTAAGGTTACAGAAGTGGTCAGGCTGAGACCAGTGTACACTTTAGAGGTCTAAATCATCTGTTTGTTTGTTTGTTTTGCTCATTTTGTTGTTGATACAGACAACAGACACTTCTAAATGTGCACCAAGCTCCATGTTCCTGAGCACACGAGCACACTCCTGAGCATGTAATGAGTGATCATATTCTACACCACCCTTATTCACACCAAAGAGTTTGATTTATCACAGTCATGAAAACACCAACAAGCACTCCCAAACTGTACAGGGTGTTCAAGAGTGTACCAAGACTGAAACAGTTGTCATTGACTGTATAACTCACACTTTCCCCCTTCACATGTCAGAATGTGTTCTGTGAAAAAGATCTTTGCTGTTTTTAATACAGCCTTCAGTGAATAAAGGATGATATTAAGCTAATGATGTTTTCTTGTAAATAAAGTGGTTTTCATTTCTTAATTTCTTCTCTATTCTCGAAAATGCATATACACTGTTGCCTACAGTCCTCTTTGTATTATTATTTATATAAAACACATTGTCTCAGTCTTGAGAAGAGGTAAAATATATTTTGTTCCAACTTCATGGGCAACGGTGTATCTACAACTAATTTATAGCAACTAAGGTTTTGAGGAAACCTAATACTAACTAATATTTCCTGTGACTCCACAGCTGTGTGGTCTACACAGTGTGAACTGTGAGGAGACAGAGAGGACCCGTGAGTGAAGCTGCTGCCACTTTAAACTCCAGAACATTTTATGTGCACCAGCATCCAGCTTGACCTATTCAGCCAGAGATGTTTTCGATCAAGTTTTGTTTCTCTATCCAGCTGTCACTTTCTATAACATTATTTATCTGTCAGTGTTTTTCTCCCTCCTCCTCCCCATCTGTCGCTCCTCTAATGTTGTTTTCTTCACTTTCGCCTAACTGCTGTTTCTCCTTTGAACGTGCACGCTCTCACACGCACACACACAGAAGAAAGCTGCCAGTAGGGAAGGCAACATTTTATAATTTCATAGCGTGTGTATGTGTGTGTGTATGTGTATGCGTGTGTGCATGTTACATAACATAAAGGGGAGCCAGAGTGACATCAGTGCTGACTCCTAACAAGCGGAGCTGAAACACAATCTCCACTTTCCTAATAAGCTATGAACTCCATTAATGTGTGTAGACAGCTGCTAAGTGTGTGTGTGTGCGTGCGCGCGTGTGTGTGTACATATGAGACTGTAAAACCTTTCCCTCTGCACTATCGCTCTTGTTCCATGCATGAATACCACCATAACAATAAAACTCCAGTGTTATGAAGCACCATTATACAACACATACAACTGCAATAAAATAAACTGATGTAAATTGATAAAACCTGAGTGGACAGAAGACATGGACACAAATGTCAAAAAAAAAAAAAAAAAAAAAAAAACTGAGCTATGTGATATAATGAAGTGTTACAAAGCTTTGGAAACCTTTGTGATCTGGTGCACATTGCCAGCAGCCTCAGCTCCTTAAGTGGCTTGATTCGATCCACAGCCCATGCAGGGGAACATTTTATCACATTTTGACTAAGTCCATGATCATCTGTTGCCGGCCTTGTGAGGTTTTGATTGCTAATAAAAAGCCTTCCCACAGCTATTGTCTTCACATCAGAATTCAATTCCTGATTACTACATTTTTGGAAAACAAGCTGTAATCTGAATCAGGAGCTGAGTAATTTCATCCAACAGGAACCTGGAACTGCTTAAGTCACAGAGCAGTTGGATCTGACGAGAACAAAGTCGGACTTCTCATTAGTTACTAACTGTGTTGTCAGGTGGAGCAGAGCGGAGTTTGTTTGCCAGTCAGAGCTACATCGGGGCACACACTGCCTGCAGGACAGAAGACAGACCTCTAACCAAATGTCACATGACAGCCTTCAAAATAAAGCTCTTGCATAACCATGAGGGCCTGGAAGCAGAGAGAGTGTTTACAATGATCCAGCCTGAAGTTGGATGACTTTCTGAGGGCGTTTTGTGTGTGTGTCTGTGTGTTTCTCTGTGCCCTCAAACATCACTAACATTTCATCCCCTTCCTTCTGATGTTCATCAGCTGAGCACAGCATGGTCGCTGCACTTGGTTATCGCACAGCAAACTGTGCAAATCCAAAACATGACTTCAGCCGTAACATCATGAAAAACATTTCTGAATGCCAGTAAAAAAACCGAGAGCTATGCATCGTACTGAAATAAAGAAGCTGAAGATCCGCTGTATGGGCACAATTCATGAAAACCTGAAGGCAAAATGACAGAAATATATAGACGTTGCAAACAAACTCTGGCACGTACCTGAAAATGAAACCATAATCTTGTTTACAGTCTGCAGGCTCTCATGTCATGGTGGAGGTTACATACATCCAGTTATATTTAAACGCACAGTCCCACCACTGAGCACCGAGCTTCAAAATCAACAAACGCAGCTGCATATTATACCAAATATTCTTTATTTCTCAGGGTATAAAACGTCTGTACAAACACATCCTCCGTTAACTGGCGCCCACGCTTACACAGAGAATTCAGTGTGAGCAGATTGCAGCAGCACATTATCTGTTACAATGTTTTTACATGCAGGGAAAATGAAAACAGAGTGACGCTTCATGCAGGCTGAACGGCTTGGGTTCCTAAGAGAAGCTCTCAGCTGGTGTCCCATGTGAGTGAGCTCAGGTGTGCTTCTGGGGGCATCAACCTCAATAAAATCAAATCTCATAGGGCTCTATGGGATAGTCTTGTGCTGTCATGAATTAGCCCAGCGTGGGAATTCTATGCCCAGTTGAGTCTAAATGTGCATAAACTGATTTGGTTACAGTACGCAGAGGCCTGCACAAAGTGTAGCCTGACTTTGGATAGTTGGACATATCACTCATTTAGTTGTACAAAAACTCTCTTTTATCCTGTCAGTTTTAGGAACTGTAGAAGCCCATCACAACACCAAACTAAACACAACTGACGTCAACCATGACAGTGTAGTTTATACAGTTTGTACTTCTACTGTCCAGTACCAGAGTTTAAGATCCCACACTTCTGTCTTACCTTTATCAAAATGCCTGCACAGTACTCTACCTAATGGAAAGTCCCCACTACATCTCTCCTCTAACTGTCAACTATTCACTTTCAGAGACCCATCTGTTCTACATTACAAAGCCAAACATCTGTCATACAGGGTGCACACGTCAAAGTGAGACTAACCTCTGACAACACTTAGTCCACACATATTAAATTTGATTCACATGAGCATTCAAATTTTCAGCCTTTTCTATGTCTGTCCAGTTTATCGACGTGTGTAGTGGGACAAAGGCGTGCTGGATCTTCTTCAAGATCCCAAAGATAAATTGCAAAAGACAACCAAGCAGGAAAAAGAGGGCAGCCGATCAAAGAGTGAAAATTTTCTTGTCTGCAACGCTATGTTTGTCCAGCAAAGAAACAGCTACAGGCTATGGTGATAAAAGTTTGCACTATTTGCACTGCTTCTTTTTATCTAGAAGATATTTCAGTCTAACAGTGAGGTATTTTAGTCACCTTTACTTTTGGCAGTGCTGTTTTGAAACCTCCCCGACCTGGGCAGGTTGCTTGTGCGCAATGCTTCCTGGTTCAATAAGGCAACTCACAAATTTCAGCTTTTTCTGTAAACATGGCAGCTAGCGAGGAATTTATTGTATTCCTTTAACTGATTACAGTTCCGTCAACACTGCATAGCCACGGAAAACGTAGGAAATCAACGCCTTTAACAATCTCTGGTGTAGCCTGTAGATTCTGGTGGATAATGTTGGCTAATTTCAGCTAAGTAAGCAACATTAGTCAGTAGGTCAAGCGACGCCTTGACTCGTCTCTACTTCTACAGTACATTATAGCATCTAACGTCCAGTAAATATCAACCTTTGTTCAGAAAAAAATACTTGTTTTACAGGATTATTTAACAGATGATAAAGATCCAAAACAAAGATTATTCATCCTCCAGTCTTTGTCAGAAACATGTAAAATATTCTCTATTTGACTGACTCGCTAAACGACCTCGCTAAAAGGCCTCACTCATACAGTTTAAATGTATCTGAAAAGTAATAAATGATCGCATGCTCCGTTCAAACACTAACGTGATGAGAAACTAACCGCTCTCCTTGAGTCTTGCACGTAAGTAGATAAAACCTGACAGAGGAAATGCCAGCTATCATAAGAGTCTGTGTGACCTTTAGCCTACTTAACTCCACTGTCAGCCAAGACTACACACAAACAGCAAGACAAGCGACCTATTATGTCTTTTCCCCTGCAAGAAACAATGCATTTGCTATCAAGAGTAAAACACGGACACAGTGAGCCCATTCAGTCACAGCTGTAACATCTTCAGCAGAAAACTACCAAACGGGCCCAGTAACGCCCAGTCTTCAAACCGGGAGCCACGGATTTACTCTGAGCTCAACCCAGCCAAACATTTTGAGTGGACATAAACAAAGTTCTCCGATCTCTTTCAGGCAACATTCAGCGTCTTTACTATCTACATGCAGCATAGATTAACAGAAAGGTTTAAAAGAGTGATTACTTGGTGATTATGTTCCACAAAAGACAATTGCACAAATCTAAGTTAAAATTTTTGTTCGACTGAACTTAATGTTGAAATGAACAAGTTTTTCGGGCACACCACAGCTCACTCCATTTCACACCAGTAGAGGACTCACTTTGAACCACACACTATAAAGTCTGATGCTTGTTAACTTTCAGGGACAAAGCATCGACTGACCCCACATTTAAAGGGGAGATACGCCTGTCAGTCACAGCATCCTCAGCTCTAGGCGAACTGTCATTCTTTTAGAAAACGAGACATCTCTCCCTCTTGGCCCGGGATTTACTTAAACACCCTCCAGTTCTTGTTGCTGTTAAGGTCAGTGGTGAAACACTGAACAATGTGACAACTTGACATTTTAACCTCGTCTCTTAAACTTCAGGTCAACGTCAGAGTCAAAATGTCATTCGTCCCTGGGCCACAAAGTGAGAGTTTGATGTCAAATTAAGTTGTGTAAGCTCTGAATAACGGCAGATCTGGATTGAGTCCACACTGCAACCTTTACTCTCCCCTTTAGTGACTCTCTAACAAAGAGGCAATTAGGCGTCTAGGCACTGTAGAGAAATAATAGATATTATTGGTAACTACAATGTGCAAAGGAATGTGTGGCAGCTGAGTGTTTAACAGCCTCACATTTTGTTTTCAGTTATTTTTATTTCCGCAACATACAAGGCCTCGTCTAAGTGGGGGCAAGCAACAGTACTAACTGAAGAATCAGTACAATTACACAAGGGACACCTCAATGGGAGCCTCTGTGGCGTTAAAGCAGTGTGGGCGCAGAATGACAGACGACCAACGATGGTTTCCATCACAATTAAACATGAAGATTATACATAAAGACAAACACAAGAAAACAAACATGATGTATGAAGCTACAGCTCATGACAAAACGTAGTTCAACCTTCACAGTCTTAAACATAATTGCATTGAAAGACTAAAATATAAACTGGGATCCAGTTTGTTTAGATTATTTTCCTGCTACAAACTTACACGCATAAGTGAGTCCATGTTGAGCACTTGGTTGTGTTAATTCTCTTAAGTGCTTATACTTAGGCTGCTTAAGTGTCAGGAAAAATAAATCAAACTCACATCAAGCAGCACAAGTATCGGAAACCTGGATTATTTGTTCTTGCCTGCAGAATACTTCAAATTAAGATGTCTGCTTTCTCAGTTTGAGGCTGAATTTCATGCGAAGACGGGCTCAGCAGTCGTCACGCATCTACTGTGATCATGAGCTACAAAGTGCCCTCCAGTCTCATTACGGTCAAGCGCTAGCCAGATGACAGTCCACCACCAAAGATTTATATTTCACCAAACCACGCTGGTCCCACTCCAGCTTCACTGCCTGTCAGTCCTTTCCTTATTAATGTAGGATAGATGGGGATGATAAACAACCACAGCTACAAATGGAAACCAAAGTAGGTCACCAGACACCTGGATAGATACAACTTGCTGTTGTAGAACAATGCTAGTGTTATTATCAGATGGATATTCAGATTGTCTTGATGTGTTGTTTGGTATTATGTGTTGAAGATATGTTGCAGGTTCATTGTCCTGTTTTTTTTGTTTTTTTGTTTTAAAAACATCCTTTTTTATCCTCATGGGGAAAAGCGTTGGTGTTAGTTTTCATCCAAATCAGATATGATATGACCAACCAAATCCACAACCCACATTGCAAACCACACTAAAATCTGAGCATGTACAAACTCAGTAAATTGTTCAGTTCAAGACTATAATAAAAGGTCAACCGTGATTCACATTAAAGACTATTGATATAGGTGTCAAAACAGTATGTTGTTTCATTAGAATAACAATGGCCACAGCTATAAAAACAGCTCTAAAATTAACCATGGCATGCATTTGCTCTGACTTTAATTATGTCCGGTGATCATGTCTGGGTCGGAAAATCCAAAATGACAAAGTCTGGTCTGAGGGACGCTCTATTTCTGTCAGCAGTTCTTTCTAATCATGGGTATTTGAAGCCAGACTAAAGTTAGAAGTTAAAAAAATGACGATTGGATGCATTTAGGTCACCAATAATAGCAATTATACTCTGCATAAAGGCTGCATAAATCCATAACAAGCTATGAATGGTTTTACCAGAACTCCAGAGTATGTTTCCAAGTTCCTATTCAAATCCTAAACAATACTATCACATCTTCTGCTAGTCCCACAAAAGCACTGGTTTGTACCAGTTTAATTCCAGGAGAAAGAGAAGCACCTTCTCCTGTAAAGGCTCAGTAGTAGATCTCATCCACAACAAGAAAAAAACATTTTACATCCGTGACATTCTTGCTTCCCAACCACAGTCCAGTCAATGCCATGTATCAGGCTCCTTTAGAAAGAAAACCGAACTTCCGTCCATACAGGCGAAGCTGAACCCAGACCAGAAGTCAAAGAATCAGAGTTTCAGACACCAACGCAAGGCCCATCTCAGGTCTGCTCTAGGCCACACAGCAGTACCTTCTCCACCATGACTTTGATAAGCTCTTCATCTTGTCCGGTGTCTGCCTTTGCTTTTTTCGATGCTTTTGTTTCCCTCTCGAGTGCTTGTGGGAGTTGTAGCTCTGCAAGCTGGCCAGTATGGCCGTGTCAAATACTTCCTTGAGATTTTTTTGGGTCAGAGAGGAGCACTCCATGTAGGCAACCGCTCCAATCTCCATCGCACAGTCCCGGGCGTCCGTTGGGTCCACAGGCCGCTCTCTGTATTTTGCCAAGTCAATAAGAACCTGCAGAACAGAAGCCTCAATATGTAACATAAACATAGTCTGACAGTGGATTGAATTATAACTTTGGGTGTGAACATAAAGTTTTCAGATATTTTGGAGGGAGTGGTTTATGTAGCCATGTTTCTAATAGTCAGTCTATCCCGCTGATACAAATGAAAGTGGACAAAATACAGGAAACGCTTACTTGTATTCATATTTTGTGATATAATCTGAACTATACCGAGGCTTCCAGTCAGTTTGTGGAAGGTCTCATTTGTTAACATGATATGAATTTGTGACACATGGTAAGCATTGAGCTAAAACTCCACCTTGACATCCTCTCGAAGGTCACACTGAGTCCCCACAAGGACGAGCGGAGCGAAGGGGGCGTGTTTCCTAATCTCAGGGACCCACTTCTCAGGAACATTCTGGAAGGAGGCTGGACTGACAACGCTGAAGCACAGCAGGAACACATCTGCACTGGTGTAACACAGCGGACGCAACTTGTCAAACTCATCCTGGAAAGATTGGGTGAGAAAGCGAGTGTCCAACGTGAGTGTTAGAGCTCAATAATGCTTGTAATCAGATACACGGAGGATGTCACCAGTGAAGCATGAACAGTAATCTACAACAAACTATAAGTCCTGTATGTGGACAATGAAGAGGGAGACAGGAGGAAAAGTGGGGTGATAAATATTTCAAGAAGAGGAAGCAACTGAACAAATTCAGATTCAGTCCCACCAGAGGAGCAGGAAGGACAACTACTGAGACCCCTCTTCCTCTTTTTTTAAGTGTAAAAGAGAGACATGTTTAATCTAGCACCACTGAGAGACCTATTTATTTATAGACAATGGACTATGAATATTTGTATGGTTTCTCCTCCCTGTCTTTCAGCATTTGCCTTGATCTCCAACACTGTCCTTCCTCTCTCTGATCCTCCCATTCACTGCGATCATCATGATGATAATGTTGATTGGCTATTTATATGTGTGTGACCCCTTGCATTCACAAGTTCATGGACGACACACTTGACATATCCTTGACCATAAGCTCAATATACATTAGTCCACAGACTGCCTTTTGTTTTTACCAAAACGTTAAATACCTGAAATATCTTGCATGTGTCACACCCTGGCTCAAAAGTGTACGTACAATGCATGGGGATTTTTGTATGCTTTTTATCTTTCAGCAGGAAGCCATGGTTTGATGGTGTTTAACCAGTTGTAGTCATTCCAATGATATAGATCTCTCGCTATCTTTTCCAGACAAACCTCGACCGCTGCAAATGTAGACATAATTGCATCACTTCCCGTGTGTCACAGTATTTTTCCAAGGAAAGACCTACCAGACATAAATAGCTAATTCCCGGACGAAAACAAGAAAAAAGAAAAGAAAACTGAACCCATTTAGACTAAACTTTTTTTTTTTTTAAATCTGCATTCCTATTATCTATTAAAACCTGAAGGTAAATTAAAAACTTGAATGAACTCTATGACGGTAAACCTGACTGTCTACAAGTATTTCAATAAAGAGACAGATTTATGGTTTTACATAAGATACAATAATAAAAAAAAAGTTTCAGAAAAATATATTTCAATTACTATTATTTTTAAGTTTGTTACTGGGCATCTGGGGGAAAGTGCATCAATCCATTTTGATTCCAGTATACATGTATTTATGTTCCTGTTTCTATTATAGCTCCTCACCGTCACTGATCAAGTTAAGTCCAGAAGGCAAAAAAAAGACAGCATTTGTGTTTCCTGATTCTACCAGAAAGAAAGACAGAATCATTTCCCATCAGGGGCATTATGTCCAACATGAATATAACAACAACAGGAAATGCTGCTTCGTCTGTGTGTGTGCGTGCAAGTGTGCGTGGGTGTGCGTGTGTGTGTGTGTGTGTGTGGGTGCCATGTTTGTGTTAGTATTGAGATCACTGACCTGTCCAGCTGTGTCACAGAGTTGTAGTTTGACCGGTTGCCCATCCACCGATACTACCGCTACACACAAACACACACACAACTGTAACATCAGTAACAAACACACATGTGTAGGTTTAGTCTAGCAATATATTGACATGAATTTGGTGATGATAAATTACCAATGGACAAAATTTGCTGACAACACAGTAATCTTAACCAGCCACTTTAGAAAGAATGTAGTTTTTTTGTGGTTTGTCTAAAGAAAAAGTATTAAGTGACTCAAGTAAACATTTCATTCATAAACTGGTGATGTTTTTCTATAGTTTGTTTATTTCAGTGATCAGCATAAAATAGACACTACTTTTAGCCTAACTCTTAATGGTATAATTCAACTCAATCACAGCTGGTCCATCATCCTTAATATAATTATATAACATATTTAGCAGCCTTAAACTGTACTTCAAAGCCAGTCAAACATTTAAAGACTGATTATAGTTAGATTGTATCCAGATCAGACTTGTTGATAACAGATCCATAACAATCTACCGTGTCTTCTTCTCCTCCATCCTTTACCTGAGAAGTTGTCAAACGCAGTCGGGACATACTCGGTGGGATAACCGTTTGTGGTGTAGCTGACCACCAGGCTGGTCTTCCCCACTGCTCCGTCCCCCACCAGCACACACTTCACCCGCCTCTCCGCTGATCCGGCTCCCGCTGACCCTGCTCCGGACCGCCGCATCTTGCCGGAGCCCCTGTCCCGGCTACGGACCCTCCTCGGCGGGACAGGCGGAGCGGGGGACACAGGTGCCGGTTTGTAGCCCCCATCGCCCCGCGCAGGCATCTGACACGGAGAGGAGGGTGACATGAAGCTGGAGAGCCGGGCGGGAGATTTGGTCCTACTGAGGGCCAGCCTTCATTCTTCCGTTGTCTGCCAGCCTCCGGAGCGGTTTGTCAACTGACTCGGTGTCCGCTTCTTTTTAGTCTCCATGGTTAAACTACTGAAGTTTGGACTACTGCTCGTCCAGAATAGCACAACACTGAAACCGTTCTGGTTTCATGGTTTATTTAGTTTTTAATTATTAAAGTCAGATTTAAAGAGCAGAGACTCGACTACCGTTGTCCGCCTGGTACTGTCTGAATCCGTCCAGGCGTCCAACGGTCAGACCCGTCCCACACTCCCCTCAGTGACATCACGGTGTGTGTGTGTGTGTGTGTGTGTATGTGTATTGTGTGTTCATCCTTGCTGTGGGGACATCAATCTGTTAACACTCTGTGTAGGGACATGCTGATGATTAAACCAGATTATATATGTAAACTGAGGATATGCAGAATCTACAAGTGGAACTTTTAACTACAGTGAATGAACACTGATACTTATGTATGCAGCTGTACACATAGACGTGTACACGTGTAGGTTCAGGCAGAGTTAGGAATAGACCAGCAGTGGTTATGGAAATTAACTGTAAATAAATATAATATCTTCTGATGTCATTATTTAGTCGAGCCCATAGTTCTGATAAAGAAATAAGAATAGCCCACGAAGAAGAAGAAGAAAGAAAAAGAAGCACAAAAATATTATCTTATTGTAAAGATCAGTTAACTTAATTAAATATATGCTCTTCCTCCAACGTTTGTCAAGCTTCATTAAACTGTTGTCAAGTTTATTTTACACAAACTCTTTTCAGTGTTGTTTGGCATCTTGATGTACATCTTCCACATTTTTTAGTGTTATTTTCATGTCTTCTTGTCTTATCTCTCCAGCAGAGTTTGTTGCTACATATCACATACCACATCTTATCACATTACATGACTCATCACTGGAATAAAGTCAAAAACGAACAGTGTGCTAACGTGTATGGCTTATCAATTATGATATGTGACTAAAAATTAGGTAAAGGCATTATTATTACCATTATTATTATATTATTATACGAAAAACACAAGTACCTGTACAAATCGTACTAGTACTTTCCGGCTCAGTGGTTATGCCCCCCTCCACACACACACACAATACACACACACACACACACACACACACGCACACACGCACACACGCACACACGCACACACACACACACACACACACACACACACACACACACACGCACACACGCACACGCGCACACGCACACACGCACACACACACACACACACACACACACACACACACACACACACACACACACACACACACACACACACACACACACACCCGCATCCAAATCCTAAACGTTAAATCACTGGCACTTGAGTTGAATGGTTTCAGATTAGATAATAACAATTCATTTGCGCCATCTGGTGGACACAATGAGCTACTTCCCAACTTGGAATAATGAAGTATTTTTAAAACCTTGCTTAAAATACTGTATACGTCTATGAGTCTGTAACTTTTAGCAAAAAATCATATTACATATCATATATATTAATCATATAGTCTACGATATAATATGAGTTTTTACTACTAGACTGAGAGTATCGCGGAACTATACACCGGTAGTTGTTTCCACACGGACAGATGTCGGAGCTGTATCAGCATGTGTTGTGATCAAGTTGTGACAGGTAAACAAGATTCCTCACTTCTGCTGGACATTTTCTAGCCTGATCGGTTCATTAAGCTCAAATAATTAGCGATACAAACATGTCCACTGCGGAGGTGGTTCTGGGGTTCCTGGAGGAGGCGGAGCCGTGGCGGCTTCGGTCCCCGCAGTTCCCGAGCAAAGTCGGGGGGAAGCCGGCGTGGCTCAGCCAGAGAGGCCTGCCTTGCCCGTCCGCGCTGGAGTGTGAGATATGCCGGCTGCCTATGGCTTTCCTGGTGCAGGTTAGTGACCAGGAGGAGAGGGGGGAAGGTTCACGTAGGATATCTTCTGCCACAAATATGTGTGATTAAATACTTACATTCCTGTAAAGCAGACAAGAAAACAACACAGTGTCTACATCTTTACTAAAAGTTCCCAAAACTGCCGGTTGTGTAATAATGAATTAGTTTCATATTCTACTATGTATGCGATTTCTGGACATATTGGAAATTTTTAGTTATTATGATGCACATGGTCCCACATACTTACATGTCAGCCTAAACTATATTATAGTTTGTATAACCATTGATACTAAGTAGTTAAACTTAAGTTGACTCATCTCGGATTTATTTTGCTGTCCAACAGTCTGGCCCCAGATGTGACTAAACTCTGCTACAGACCTGAACCATTCTGTGTAGTTATGCTCTGTCCATCTCTGCTGCAGGTGTATGCACCAATATACGGTCAGGACAGAAGTTTCCACAGAACGCTTTTTCTCTTCTGCTGCAAAACTCCTGAGTGCTACGCGCACAACGACAGCCGCTGCATGAAAGGTTCCTGAAACCATTTGTTTTTTAGTGTTTGGGATTTATTGTGTTCTTTGTTGGCATCAGCTTCTCTGCTGAATGCGTGTTGGCATTGATTGTTTGTTCTGTAGTGTTACAAGAGTTTTTTTCTTGTGTGTGTGTGTGTGTGTTTTTTGTTGAGAATTTCTCTTCTTCATATCAGTTTTCAGAAGTCAGTTACCCAGGAGGAATGAGTTCTACCCCTACGACCCTCCTCCAGGTTTGTGCATGGGTTGTAATATAACTCTAGTATTCAATAGTGCTCAATAGTGTCGTTCAGTTACACTGTGCTACGTCTGATGCTCAACGGTCAAGTGACAGTAATCAGTGGTTCTACATGTTTACAGAGCCACATATTTTCAGTATTGATAGATATGAAAGGATCATTTCAACTCATCTACAGTCTTGTTTGTCAACTTTGTTTCCTTTTTTTTTGGATTTTCTTCAGAGGATGAACCTCCCAGTGAGCATGAGGAGGACCAGAGCCTGTTGTCCATCTCTGGAGTCAAATTGTGCTGGGTGTGTGGTTGTC
Organism: Planiliza haematocheilus; assembly: GCA_005024645.1. Lineage (NCBI taxonomy): Eukaryota > Metazoa > Chordata > Actinopteri > Mugiliformes > Mugilidae > Planiliza > Planiliza haematocheilus. Next base: position 7,557,036 of record SRSE01000649.1, on the reverse strand, counting down.
CTGGCGACAAAGCCTGCTCCCGCTGTCACACCGTAACATACTGTGGTAAACACCACCAGACGCTCCACTGGAAACACTCTCACAAGAAGGAGTGTTGCAACCCAGGTGTGTGTGTGCGTGTGTGTGTGTATCTCATGTACTGGATTAGACACAAGCAAGACTGAATGTGTTTGTCTCTTTTTCCAGAAGCGCCTGTTGTCACAACATCGCCTCTCCTCTTTCCTGAGTCTGAGCTTGTCACTGAACCTGAGGAGGAGAAGAAGGAGCTAGAGAAAGACACAAAGGAGGCAGAAGAAGATGAAGAAGAAGGGGACAGTGCTCAGAGGACTGTAGATTGTCCCTCCTTGGCAGACAGTGAGTTTTACAGTTATATCTGATAACACATAAGGTTATTCACTGCATTAAAGTGACTAAATATGTTATTGTTCTCTGTCAGGCCTGGCAGAAACAGACCTGGAGGAGATGGCTATGCATGAGACAGAAGACAACAAAGTGTTCCAGCGGTTTAAAAAGCGAATCGCACCAGAACCACACCAGGTGAAAACCAATAAACACTACACTGAGTTAACACAGACGTCTTCCTCTATGTCCATCTCACAGGGTTTTGTTTTGTTCAGGTGGTGCGTTACAGCAGAGGGGGATCTCCCTTGTGGGTCTCTTCTCAGCACACTCCCTCTGATCAAGATATCCCACCATGCACCTGTGGTGCCAAAAGGACGTTTGAGTTTCAGGTAGTCACTGCTTATTAAATGCTGAGCCGATATTTTGAATTCTTCAAGGATTCCCAGATCACATTTGTTTCTCTCCACACATCTAAAGTCAAGTAGTTGGCCACCATGTGTATCTCCTATAATGCATGTTATATTTGTATGTGTGTGTGTGTGTAGGTGATGCCCCAGCTGTTAAACAGTCTTTGTGTGGACTCCACCGGAGCCAGTATCGACTGGGGGACCCTGGTCATCTACACCTGCTCTGCAAGCTGTAACCATGACAACCAGTATTGCCCCGAGTTCATCTGGAAGCAGGACTTCAGCTCAGATCAGACGCAGATTAAACACACCTAACAAACCCGTGTGGCTCGTCTTAGCTGGGAAACAGACCAGCCAATAATAAGGGACTCCATTTGATGAGTCGCTTTCACTTTAAGTCGCTTTATTGGCGGCTCACTGTCAGCTATTGTTAACCATCGAAGCTGCTTCACCTGTGACTTTCCTGCTGTGAAACATCTGCCTGGATGCTTTAGTATAGCTGATATTCACAGTCTGGATGGTTTTAGGCAGATATCTAACAAGAGTTATTACTGTGTTCATTAAAGATGTGTAGGTAGGAATAATGTGACCATCCAGATATCAGAATCATCAGCACTACATACAGATTATGCAGTAGGATGGGTGGAGCGAATGATCAGCAAAACTAAATATGACCTTTTGCCTTATCATATAAAGTTTTTTTTCTTTACAAAGCTGTCAGAACATGACTTCATCCCATTTTGTTGTTGTTCATTTTTACTGTCAGTTCTATGTCAGAGATGATTGCCGTACCTGAAATGTTATAATTAAATTGTTGTATTACAGAAAGAAAAAAACATCAGCTTGTCTCTGAATTAGCAGTTAAAAGAGCAAATGCAGTACTTTAAAATGACAAAAGAGTGACATAGAGAAGATACAGTACACACATACATGTGACGAAAATAAAAAATAAGAATGAAAAGTAGCTATTCAGTCAACAAATTGTCACGTTAATGTGACTTCCACTACAATGTCTTAAGTTTGCCATGCGTTGCCTGTCCCTACTGGTCTTACCAGACCAAAGGTCTCAGCAGTTAAAATCCCTTGTCTTGAACCGACTCTTTTATTTTCAAAAGAGAAATCAGTTATGCTTTGTTTTTCAGAAAATACCGTTTTTACTAGATTAACGGTCCAAATAACCGAAAAGAAATGTTTTACACAGGGAAAAAAACATCTCTTACTCAGGTTTGGTGTAAAGCAAGTGGCCATTGCTGGAGTGGATGAGTCTAACAGTTTCTGGCTCATCTTTAATCTAAAATATTGTACCGTTGTTTTTAGACAAGCCACAGATATATTAGGTCAATTTACTTTAAGACTAAAATGTTGCTTCCAAATAAAACCACAGCAAATGTTAATGCAGCAAAAGAAGCAGCTTCAACTTAAGAGCCATTATGTACAGGTTTATTAATGCACAGTGGAGCACATTAACAATTTCAGAAGATGCATTTAGATTTGACTAACCAAAATGTGAAAATGGATATCTTTTGGATCATTTTCAGACAAGTGCGTGTAATACAGCAGGGACACCCAGGACAGTCCCGTTTGACTCAAAAATACTCAAAAAAATAATTCTTCAGAAGAAATCTTTGATATATAGTTTTGAATAGCCAAAAAATAAAAATAAAATAAACACAGGAAAACTTAACACTAAATACACATGGCAATGAGATGCATAGATTATCTGCCAACATATGGTTGTTTAGTGCTAGATGTGAATTTAAGATAAGGTAGGCAGCTTCTTCTTCACATAGGACCAACAGCGCCTTCCTTCACTTTTCAGTGCTTGCTGAATTAAAAATGTCTGATTCTCAATGTTCTTTTTACCAGGAATCTGGTTTGTCGAAATAGTTACAGAGCAGCACCTCTTTCAAGGTTGGAGTCGCTGACTTACAGTTAAAATTAAAAAAAAATATATATATATACACACAAATTTAACCATTAAAACAGTCCTTTCTGAAATAAAACATGTCTTCTGTTTCAATAGCAATGATTGTAGACTGACCCCACTCTGTCAAGGAAGAAAAGCATCAAGAACATACACCTTGAAGAACCACCTTCATGAAAGCATTCATGAAAATAGGACTATGTGAATCCGAATGATCTGAATGTAGGCATGGCGATAAGCTTAACAAAAAGCTGATGGCTTTGTGTTAAACAGCCCCTCTCAGGCTGACAGATTTAAACATGACCTGATAAAACTTAAAGAGAGAGAAAAAAAAAAAAAAAAAAAAAATAAAAAATGCAAGAGTACAAAACTATTTTAAACTGCTTAAAATAAAACCACAACAGTCCCAGATGGACTATATCTCTTCTAGTAAGCATTTTTTTACATTTTCTTACAGTCTTATTTACAATCAAGGATATGACTGGGACAACAAAAAAATGGAAATAAACAGAAATGCTTGTTTTATATAAACCATCATGGGTGGTTGGAGGGGAACAAAAAACTTCAAAATCTGGAGGGGCAAAAAGTAAAAAAGGGGGTTGACGTGTCGTCCTTACAACAGTTCACTTGCAAAAGTCAACACACTTTGATGTGAATCTTAAAAAAAGTAAGTAAAAAGAGACAGGGTTGGGAAGACGGTACAAGGAGGAGCTGCAGGTTCTACGTTGTCTTGCGAAATCCTTTCAAGATGGGGTATATATTTTCAAAAGCCTCGTAGATCTCTGCTCTCACCTTAGCACCTAAAAACCAAACAGATATCATTAATAATAATAATAATAATGCTGTCCATTCATATTTGAGGAATAGGATCAGTTTCCAATCCATAAGAGGATATTGAGAAATATTCTTGTCAGTTTTGCTACGGTAATTACCTGTGAGTACGACTTTCCCAGAAACAAAGATGAGCAGGACGATTCTGGGTTTGATCATTCTGTAAATCAGTCCTGGAAACAGCTCAGGCTCATAGCTGCAATACACAATTCACTTTATTTTAGTCAAAGGAAAATGGTCCTATAACATTAAAAACTATTTTCAGGTTAAGACAAATGCCCTTAAGCTCTCAGTACGTGGTTTGCCCCTGATGTGACACATCTGTCTAAACCTTCAGACTGATCAAAGCAAAGACAATCTACCTGCTAAACTGCTGATGTGTGAGGACCAATCCTTCCAGCCGAATGGGAAACTTCACATCACAACTGCCCACCATGTTCTGAATCTTGAAGTCCAGGAACTTGGCAGGAAAACCGAGCTTCTGCACCACACGTGCGTATTTTCTGGCTGCTAGCCTTGACTGCTCTTCACTGAAAAGAATTCAATGCGAGGCAGAAAGAGGGAGAAGATAAATATCAAGGAATGGAAACGAGTAGAGGATCCAGCTGGCATCAACAACAAATCTATGATGACAGTCGGTCTATTTATGATGACCTCTGACCTCTTAGCTCCAGTGCAGACCATCTTTCCAGAGCTGAAGATGAGCGCAGTGGTTCTGGGCTCTCGTATTCTCATAATGACAGCAGCAAAACGCTAAAAACAAAAAGAAAAAAGAAAAGGCAGAGTGGGATGTTTACATGGTAATCAAATGTTCCTTGGGTTGAAGTTTTAGACAGAGACAAAATTGGGGAATCCCTGGTGGTAACCACCAGTATCCAGGTTGTCAATATATATTGCTCTGGTCTAAACCTTGAACAAACAAAACGTTTAGGCTCTGTTACCTGCTTCCAGAAAAGTCACACTGTTGAGCAACATACAAGTGATCAGTTCTGGTGTATAGCAACCTCACCTTTGGGTTGTACTCTGCATTCCTGGCTCTCAGAGCAATGGTCTTCAAGTCCAGTTTACAGCCCAGATTTACAGTCGATACTATGTTTCTGATTGTAAAAGGTAGAAGAAAAGCAGACATTATATAAGAGAGTGAAAGATGGACTGTTGAGTAGCTCAGAATCAAGTTTAGCTGGGAGGCAATGTAGTTTACTTTGCAAACAACAAAAAAAATGACTGCAAGACATCTTAAAGTAGTATCTGAAATGTCAACTAGGACTCCTAATAAATTTTAGTCTACATTGAAAGCAACTTTGGTAAATGTATGTGAAGGTTATACAATAAAATAAATAAGGCAAAGAGTGATATTTTGATAACACTTTCTTCTGGATTTGAAACATACTGTAACTGTGGCACAATGCCAGAGCTCTCTGAGGCAGGTGTGGCCGGTGTGATGGGGGTCATGGGGGTCAGCGGGGTGTTGTAGAGCGGCGTGTTCCCTGGCAGTGCTGTCGTGGTCGAGCCTGCTACTGCCTGTGAATGGAAAAGTTGAGGGGTCTGCCCCGACGTCCCCGGAAGGCCTGACGGAGAGAGAAAGGCATTTTGTATTTAATATATGCATGTGCACATTCATGAAGCTGATGCCACATGGCACCCGTGTGATGCCAGAGCCTTGACATCATATGGGTGTCAATGTCAGTAGATCTGAGTAAAAATCTGCATTTGCCTATTCTGTGCGGATGTGCCACACGGATATAGACGGTAATTTCTGAATCACATCATGTGTCATGTCTTGAATTTCCCCTGGGATTAATAGAGTATCTATCTATCTATCTATCTATCTATCTATCTATCTATCTATGTCCCCAGGTAATACTTACCTCAAAACATCAGCGATACATATTAAGATTCACTTGACAGCAAAAGTGGTGTTATCACCAATAGCCGTGATTTGTGCCGTACCTGCGTTGGCCTGCTGTGCCTGCTGTGCTTGTTGTGCCTGTTGTTGCCTCTGTTGTTCCTCCAGTATAGACAGACTGTTGGTGTTCTGTACTGGTTGTGGTGTCAGGCCAGAGCCGTATGGCATCATTGGACTGAAGATTGGCATGCCTGGGGTCATGGCACCCTGCACAAGGACACAGTGTTGTAATCAAGCAGAGAAAAACAAAATGCAAACTAAAGTTTCAAAGTGGAGCAAAAATTCACGATGTTTTCAGTTTGGCTCTCTGTTTTTATAAAAAATGAAATGAAACAATGTATTGCGCTGGTCTTCTAACCGACTGTGGAACACAGTAAGAGCTGTTAGGTTCAAACGGTTGGCACACACACTACTACTCATCTGTGAAATGAACAGTGTCGCAAACCGTGGAGAGATGTAAAAATCTGTTTTAAAATGTCTTAACCACAACAGAAACGTTACCTGAGGGGATGCCAGCCCTTGGAAGGCAGGTATACTGTTGTTCTGGTCCATCTTTTCAGCTCCTCACGTTAATTCACTGCCACCACTGAGCAGGCAGCCACACAGGCTAAATGACTTCACAGAGCAGGTGTTTGAAGCTGCGGGTCTAGGGTCTATATTAAAAATAAAATAAAAAAACAACGAGCACCACACAGGACCAGACTCTGCAGAATCACCCTCTTCTTGCTTCTTGTCCCTGTCAGCCGAGAGTCACCTGAAAAGATGGAAGGAATCACGGTTAACTCAAACACTTAACACTTAACTCCGATTTATCTTCATCTAACTCTGTCTATGTCGAGAGACAGACATGCAAATAAATGAAAACCAGTGCATGCAGTGGTGGCGCCAACACATTCACTTTCTGCTAACCGCATTTCCTACTACCTCGACATGCATTCAGGCTGTAATTGAGGAGTCGTGTAAACATTTAATTGTGCTTAATGTGGTTGGTAATGCTATTTTCCCGCAGTAGTCGTCCAGTAGGACTTAATGACATCCTTCAAAATGAAACACAAACACACCGGCTAGCAGTTAGCCGCAGCGCTAATGTTAGCAACACCCGCGAACATGAAACCGTAAGCTAAACTGTGTCCACGGTGACACGAGTGACTTTATGTGATGAAACGCTGCAGACACTTTGACATTAGTGCTCAACTTACACTCCCGCAGTTAGAAGCAGCGCACAAACTAAATGAATTCAGCTCCAGCTCCGTCTCATCCTCTACTGATCTTCGGCGCTCACGAGTGTCGTCGTCTACTTCCGGAAACGGAACCTTTATCTTCCGCCGTGTCACAGTTCAACGCAGTTAGAGCAAAGATGGCGTCGCTGAGTGACAAATCAGTTTGGGACGAAGTGGAGGATGGGATCGGCGAAGAAGTGTTAAAAATGTCCACGGAGGAGATAGTCCAGCGGACTCGTCTCCTCGACAGCGAGATAAAGATAATGAAGAGCGAGGTGCTGAGGGTGACCCACGAGCTGCAGGCGATGAAGGATAAAATCAAAGAAAACACGGAGAAGATAAAGGTGAACAAAACCCTGCCGTACCTGGTGTCTAATGTGATCGAGCTCCTGGATGTGGACCCCAACGACCAGGAGGAGGACGGGGCCAATGTGGACCTGGACTCCCAAAGAAAAGGAAAGTGCGCCGTCATTAAAACCTCCACTCGACAGACATACTTCCTGCCGGTGATCGGGCTGGTGGACGCCGAGAAGCTGAAGCCCGGAGACCTGGTAGGTGTCAACAAAGACTCCTACCTGATCCTGGAGACCCTACCTACCGAGTACGACTCCAGAGTCAAGGCCATGGAGGTGGATGAGCGCCCTACAGAGCAGTACAGCGACATTGGGGGTCTCGACAAGCAGATCCAGGAGCTGGTGGAGGCCATTGTCCTGCCCATGAACCACAAGGAGAAGTTTGAAAACCTGGGCATCCAGCCACCTAAAGGGGTCCTGATGTATGGACCACCCGGAACTGGAAAGACCCTCCTGGCCAGGGCCTGCGCTGCTCAGACCAAAGCCACTTTCCTGAAGCTGGCAGGTCCACAGCTGGTCCAGATGTTCATCGGAGATGGAGCCAAACTGGTGAGAGACGCCTTCGCTTTGGCCAAAGAAAAAGCCCCATCCATCATCTTCATCGATGAGCTGGACGCCATCGGAACCAAGAGGTTTGACAGCGAGAAGGCAGGAGACAGAGAGGTACAGAGGACCATGCTGGAGCTGCTCAACCAGCTGGATGGATTTCAGCCCAACATGCAGGTCAAGGTAAAGAGGCTCACACAAATACACCTGTGTAAGACACCTGACACCTTTATATAGATTTATGACCGTGCTATCCACCTCATAAAGAGGAGTTCACAAAGTTGTATGACTTCAGTGTAATGAAATGTTTTTAATATCAGCAAACATGGAGTATGTGAGGGCATGTCTGTAAACAAAAACATATTATATTACACCGAATGCAGCCTAAATGAAAGTTTTACCACACAATTTTTCACTGTATAGGTCTATATCATTCTTATACAATGTGGTGACTGAGTTTAACTACAGTAATACTGTGCACATCTCGTAGGTGATTGCTGCGACCAACAGAGTGGACATCTTGGACCCTGCGCTGCTCCGTTCAGGTCGCCTGGACAGGAAGATCGAGTTCCCCATGCCAAACGAAGAGGCCAGAGCTCGCATCATGCAGATTCACTCCCGCAAGATGAACGTCAGCCCCGACGTCAACTACGAAGAGCTGGCCCGCTGCACCGACGACTTCAACGGAGCCCAGTGCAAGGCCGTGTGCGTGGAGGCCGGTATGATCGCGCTGCGCCGTGGGGCCACTGAGCTCAACCATGAGGATTACATGGAGGGAATCCTGGAGGTCCAAGCCAAGAAGAAGGCTAACCTTCAGTACTACGCCTGAGGACACTGCCTCTGTCTCTTTGTGTGTGTGAGAGAGTCTTTGATTATTAAAACAGTTGTTCAACAGTTGTTACCCTTGCTGAATCATTTGAGCTAATAAAAATAAATAAAATTACAAAACCAAGTCTTGTTGTGTTTATTCCAACTTAACGGGGAGGGTTGAGATGCGTGCAGAAGGTTTTCATAGCTGCTGTGGCATTAATCTGTTGATCTTTAAATTAAAGATGTATAATGTGGTGTTTGCAGACAGGAGAGGTCAGTGGAGATGAGAGTGTCTAGCTATTGAAAAGTGTGGAAAGCATTTACCCTTTTACCATTTCTGGCAGCCAACAAAGAAAGACTAGACTTAAAGAATAGAATAGACTTTTCAATCCTTTACATTTATTAGGAATGTAAAAAGAATAGCATAGTATGGCATAGTTAGAAAACAATGAAAAATCACTGACATGTTTGAGTTCAGTGCAGGGACGAATGAACAGACTTGAACACTAAGGAAACAAAACAACCTCTGTGAGATCACTCAGTCCAACACAGGAGAGCCAACCCTACAGTTCAGAATTCAGCAGTCATCTGACACAGGACACATTTTAGCCTAAGAAGACAGAAGGTTTGATGGAGGAGTAAATCTGTGTAAAACTGGAAAACCACTCTGAAGCACACAGTCTTAACACCTGTCCCAAATACGTTTCACACTTTGAGTCTAGAGAGTACCACTAATGCTGGAAGAACAGGATACCACACAGGTTAATATGAACAAATTCCTCCAATTGCAAGTATCTGGTCATTAACAGACTGAGTCGTGCGAGTTCCTGGTGGGCATCACCCACAGATGTTCGTAATAATAACCTAAAGTGCCTGCCACTTGGATTTGGATGAGTGAATAAGTCCCCTAACAAACACATGATACAGATACTGTGTTTTATAGAGGCTAGTTAGTCATGTCAAAGTTTATTTCTGAAGAACATTTAAAAAAACCTCAGCTGAAACAAAGATAAAAATAAATCTTCATTAAATATTAAACAAATAAGTAGTTAGAATAAGCAATAAGCAACAAAATGAGATCAAGATATCCCAATCCCAACAATGATTTAAAATGCTCCAAAAATATAAAAGACAGACTTGTAATTATTTGCAGGGTTGCCTTTATTTAGGACATTCACACAAAGCAAAGCACACAAAAGTAAAGTAATCCCCCAAAACAGCTTGTCACGTGCACATATGTTCAAATATGGAAAACAATCTGCACTAAGATCAACATCATCGCCTTGTGGGTGAAACTATTTTCGTCCGTTAGGAGCGACAAAAAGCTCGTCATCGTTCCACACCGTTTGGTCCACAAGCAGCCAAATGCATTTTCTGTTCTGACCCAAAAGCAAATGTTTGGATATCTAGGTGAACCTAGAATCAACAAACATTCAAGAAAACAAAGTTATTTAGTGATAGTCCAACTTGTAACTGCCAGAAACCAGGAAATCAAGATTTTATTTGACATGCCAGGAAAGACAAGCATGTATGGATGCACAGCAGCGTCCTGTCCTCTACAACTTTACGCCACAGAAGCAGAACAGAGCATCTCTGACTAATGTATACTGATACATACTGATGTCAGTGCTACTTAGTATTGTACATGTACATATGTTGCTACTGTAGAACACTTAAAGAATGTTAACATTTACAGCTGATAGTATTTTTAGGTTTCCTAGAACATGTTTTCACAGCTGTAGTACTCCTTTCTACCAACATTACTTATCCTCTACCCAGCAACAGAAAATCATAACAGTTGTAACTATGTAGTAACACAGAAGGGAACGTGAAATTTTAAACTCGTGTTTCTTCCAGTTTAAAATCTGGATAAACTCCAACATGAATGTGTGAGTAGCTTGTTTTAGTACCACTAGAAAATGTATTCAATTTATTAATACAGCTTTATCTGTCCTCAAAAAATGTCACTGAGCTATCTTTGGTCTGATAATAACTTCATCCTTTCATGTATAATAGAGCACACTGCCAGAAGGAGGACTGCTAACATTTTTCAGTCCAATTACAAACAAATACAAATCACAACTTAGCGTATTTTCCTATTTATTGTCTACATTTAAAGACATGGAGTGCTCCAAATTCAGTCCCAAATTCTTCTTTCATTAGAGATAATCATGTTGGTGGACGATCATGCTGAACCCATTTACACACAGCTGGTCGCCACAAATGTGTTGTTTGTTTTACAAGCAGAATGTTTAGAGCACATTCAAGGCAAAGGGAAGAAATTTCTGACGAAATGAAAAGATGAAAATGCAAAAAAGCAGCATCAGAAACGATGTCAGCACTTTAAATGGGCGTATCCCGCCTGGTGGTTGTGCCTTTCGTAACCAAACAGCTCTCTCATTAGGTTAGAAACTTCACAGACGTTGCTAAGCTGTTAGTAAGTGCTCACTAAAACCTGGAATATAGCATCACGGAGGGGCGCGGGGTGAAGTTTAGATGACTGAGAACTGGATGCCGTGCTTGTTGAGACGGTCGATGAGTGTGGTCTTTGCAAAAGCAGCTCCTGGAGTGTACACTCCTCCCCTGGAAAATGGATCAAACAGTGAAAAGAAAAAAAATGAAAAAACTATCTACGATAATCAAAAACCTTTTTACCACCAACACATTAAACTAGAACAAATAAATTATGCATAGTCACAAGTTGTATTGAGGTCATGGTGTGTGTTGTATTGGAGTGTGAAGACATTTCCATCCAGTAAATGTGAGATGTGATAACTCACTTCTTGGGCAAGGCTTTGCACTCATTGAGCATGGTTAGGGCAGCCTGGACCATGGCGATGGGCGTGGCCACATATCCACACTCTAATAACAGAGAGACGTTTGAAATAACTTTAATTAGACTTTGAAGGCACAAACTCCTGAGAAAGGCCAGTCTAGAAACCTGGGATAATGTTTTTTTTTTTTCCAAACACAATCACAAAATATGATTCTGTTGCATGCTAACAAAAATTGAATAAGTTACCAACAACCAGTAAATAAGAAGCAACTGAGTGGTTTTATGCAAATTTGTTGCATGAAGGTCAAAACTTCTTATGACTTTTGGGGGTTTTTAATTTCATGTTACCTGGTCCCTGAACCAGTGTTCGTATCTTGGCGTCAGGTTTTCCCTGGGAGGGGTCCTGTTCCTCTGAGTAGCCCTGTCCGTAGAAGGCAAACTGGAAGGATGAAGACTCCATCTAATGCACAAATGGACAAATAACACACACAGCACATCTTCTTATGAGCACACAGAACCCCTTATCTTAATAGGATTTGTTTTAACAAGCTGCTGCAGCATGAACCTGTTTTCTTGTTGGTCCAGCCTTGGAGAAGAATCCGAAAGAGAAAAACTCTGGGTACTGAAGACGTGGGTGCAGAAAAGAGACAAAATTATTTTCAGTTCAGTTACAGTCTGTTGCGAAGTATGCAATATGTCACAGCCATTATGTGTGAACATGTGTCAGTTTACCTTGATGAGCAGGTTCCGTCCAAAACTGAACTTGACTAAGAACCAGAACATCATACCAGCGAAAATCAACTTGATAACACTCCCCAGCCCCCCTACTCCTGCATACGCTCCATACTGGACCTGAGGTTGACAAGAACATGCAGTAATTAACACACTGCACTGTGTTGGAGGCAAAGAGAAAGACTGCACCAATAAGCTTTAACTACACAAAACATAAAAGTGAAAGGATTTTGTTGGACCATCTAAGGCCATGTGGTACTAGATCACATTTATTATTTTGAATACTGTTCGGTACATGATGCTTCTCTACAAGTACATGGGGAATACATTTTACAAGGGAATCAGCAGTGGAAATTAAGCACAAGTAAAGTTTGTGTGCAGAGGACACTTGTGAAGACAGACCGGTGTGGCTTGATGTTCCTCCATCACGAAGCGCTGGGTTCTCTTCACCACGGAGGGATCGGAGCCCATGAAGGGCAGCGTGTACTGCTGGATCTCGTTACTGAAGAACAATGCTCCCCTGCAGAAACATATGAGACATGTGCTGTGAAAATACACTATTGGCCTGATACTCTGTGAGGCAATCAGCAGCATGGGCTCATGAGTGTACTATAGGTAAGAATGTCATCTCTCTAAATATACAGGATTATGCATGTATCTATCAGTTTAGCTAAAACTTAAAGTCATGGAGATAACATCAACAGGTTAATAATATCATTACTGTATAATCAAATAAAATTGAATACTTTCGTTTTAGTTTAATTATTTTAATCTTGGTATTCCTGCTAATTCACTCATATCAATAATCCTTTCTGTCACCATCTTCCCTATGACAATCATGTTACAAAGTATTACTGTAAAGGCCCTTGGATTTGAGCCACCGACGGAACATGTGCGCAAAAATTACACCCTAAAAGAAACTACTGTCCCTACGCACCTGCGTTTAAGCTTGGTTCCAACAGTAGGGAGAGGTTTGTGATTAAACTTCCTCCTCAGACTCTGGAGCTTCTGGCCATCAGCAAAACCGTAGATGGCTGACTGCCACGTGCCGTCGTGGATGCACGCGCCCTAACGGAGGATGGCAGAAAACACAGAGAGCATAAACAACCTGAAAGTACAAATGAGACCAATTTGAGATGAGGAGAAAATATGTGATGCCACGTAAATATTAGAAGTAGCTGCACAGAAATGAGCATGAAGAGGTGAGGATGTGAGGATAGATCAATGCGTGTCAGCAAAGATCGACAACAAGCTGGACTTCTGGGTAACATCGTTACATACATCAGGTCCTGAGCCGACAGTCAGGAAGCTCTCCACTGCAGTCAGTGTACCTGTGGGTAAACATACACACCAGGTTTTGGCAGAAGGCAGACCAAAAGTCCATGGTAACTGCTGCAGTAACTTTGTGCGCAAATTAGATGTGTCCATGTGAATACGTGCATACCCTTGAACTGGTCCCTGGTGTAGAGGACACCCATATCTGCAGGAATGGAGTCGAATCCACAGCTCCCAATGATGTACACACCTTTCTCAGCAGCCTGGTTGCTGTAGTTCAACTGCATGCTCTCCAAAAACTGCACATATAAAACAACACACACACCTTAATAACTTGTTTTCAGAGAAACTTTAGAACGGACTCAAGCACAAAACACACAAAAACACAAGTCATGTTGTCAACGTGCTGTTTGTGTTTCAGTGAGGGAACAGTTGCTACCATGTGGCCAAGTGAGAGATAATCTTGTCTAACAGGCTACAGCATGAAACTCAGCACGTCTCCTATTTAATCCAAACACAAACAATTTCAAAGCTGAATGTCAGGGCATCTGGAGGGCAAAATCGATTCAGTGTCCACTGAGAACACACTTATGAATAAAGTCAGACTTTTTATTCAAAAGTAATAATGCAGGATAGTCAGTTTATTCAGCATCTGTGTAGTTAAGTACTGAATACTGTATATACAGCATGTTTGAGTTCACAGCTTCAGTTATTTTAAGAGGGTGAAATATCAAAGTGTTCCTTAAATAAACATAAAAGATGACAAAGAAAATAAGAATAAAACTATACATTACAGTACTATACATACCTGAGGCTCTCCACTGATGTCAATATGGTGAGCTCCATTCTCCACACAGGCTTTGATCACTGGTTCGCCAAAGAATCTGTACTGTAGAAACGAAGAGGTACACACATACCCTTGATCATTTTAACCCACTTTTCTCCTAATTTGCATCAAATCCCATGATTTACAGTCCATGACATTGCTGAATTCTGGGCTGGTCTGTAGAAAAACCTGTAACGCATCGAGCTGCCAGCCACTTCTTTTCATCTGTGCTCAACCTGTCTACAGATTTGAAATAAATACAAGAAATCTGCAACAAATTTTACATGTACACATTAAAAACAACAGTTATTAGTCCTTGTCGCTGAGAATATTATACAAGTCATGTAGTTTATATAGCGTTGTTACATTTGTGTTTATTCAGGAAATTCCGACTGCAGAAGAAACACAAAACTGTCCTTTGGGCTCCAGCTCTGTGTATCAGCTTGAACCAAGCCGGAAAAGTGTGTCTGTGTTCAACAGTGGTGGATACTGTAGTGGAAGAATTTGGCTTGAAACACAAACCTGAATGATGCACAAGACCCGACTGCAGTGGTGCTGGAAACCTACTCTCCATTCTGACCGTACCACAATACAACTTATTGTGTGCTGTAAGTCACCAGCTTTCATTGTGTAAATGAAGGCTGCTATGTGTGTCAGAGAGGGAGGGAGAGGAGCACGAAGGAGGAGGAGTAAAAAGGAGGAGAAAGAGATAGATAGATTGAGAGGTTAAACTGATGCCAAAGGAAGATACCAACATGCCAATGGGAAACATTGGCACCAAGCGGGGAAAGACTAGTTTATGTTATGAGGCCGATCAAGTTCTGTGTGTCAAAGACAAACAAGCACACACATTCCTGTGGATGTGTCTACTTACAGGCCCCACACAGTTGAGAACAATCACAGCCTGTTTGCACATGGCCGCAAGGGAGTCTGGTTCTTCTATGTCCGCCACGATGATGTCCACTTCTGTCCTCAGCTCAGGCTTACCTGCACACACACACAAAGAGACACACATGATGTAGCTACAATCCAAACATGCCACACCTCAAAATTCCTAATCAACATAAATTATAAGTATCCATGATGCCATATTATTTGTTTATATTACAAAGACCTGGTTTATTTTCACTGTCCATCAGTCAACTCAGCATGGTTACTGTTATTATACCATTACCGAAGATTACACAAAAACCCAATAAAAGATGCAAAGCAGGTAATATACCTTCCTCAAGTCTGGTAACGTATTTGAATAACGCAATGAGCAACAGTATGTATACATGAAGAACGAAGGGAAATTTTGTTCTGATAAGATGCAGGTCTCTTTAAGACAAACAAAAGTGCCAGCACACGTCCTTAGACATTTACATTTTAGGGTCATACAGAGCAGTAAACCGTCACACTTACAGTAGCAATGTCTGTGTGGCAGCTTGAAATTAACAAATTGACTTGATGGCACTGCGTGTCAAGTTACAATCAATTAGTAGCAATGGACAAATGAATTGTGTATGTAAAATATATGTCACCTATGTCTAATGTCCAGCGTAATGTCTTTGAACATATTTCTGACTCATGAACTGGACTAGGTGACTTGTCAGGGTGTGTGCGCTGTGATGGATGGGGATTGCACAGTGAGCTGGTATGTTCCATCAGCTGTTGTACACTGAAGAGAAAGCTCAACAGGAGGGGACAACATAATAACCACCTAATCCTGTGGAGATATGCACTGACTAGAGAACAGATAGCTGGTCTTGATCTGGGCGTGGGGTATACTGTAAACATGGAAAACTTGTGTCATGCCAAATTTACTGGAAAATATTAATCCATTCCATTCATTCACCAAATTAATTACATTCATTTTTGCATTTCTTAGACATGAAACATTAGTAAATGAATTGATTTGTCTACAGATATAAGATAATCCTTTTATTTATCCAACAGTGGGGGGATTTGGCATGTAACAGCTGCATACAGAAAGGTAAAACATTAGATAAATACAAATATAACAGCAATTTAAATAGAACAGTGGTTCTAGGTTTGTGGCTTGGTTGTACAGCCTCACAGCAGCAGGAAGGGAGGAAGGACCTAACGCTCCTTGACAGTTTCCCAATATATAAAAATTAAGGTTCAATATAATTTAGGATAAAAGCTAGCGAGCTAAAGCTCCTCGTAAGGCAGGATTTCATGCTTTTCTGTGTTGATTAAAGTATATACTTTAGTGTTGCTAGCAAAACGATAAGAACAGCAATTAATAAGCAAGGTACTTTGACTTCTGACAGGGCTTCACATTTTCATTGCAACATCTCCTGCACTTGGGACTTCTGTCAAAGGGTCAGAATCATGTCAAGCTAATCATCATCTGTTAGCTTAATCATCTTGTGTCGCAGTTAGGTAATTTCCCTTTGCTTTTTTCATTTTCACCTTTTTTTTCATTTCATTTTTATCTTTTAGTTAAGACGATTCCAAGTTAAATTTCACATCCCTGGATTGTCTGAGTTGAACAAAATAATTTAAAGTGCAAAGCAATTTCAGAAATACTTATAGAAACATTCTGGCCTAAAATGCACAAATTATGGGGTTGATCAGATACATACCGAGGACTCCAGCGGCCTGCTCCACAACTTTTTCCAGCTTCTGCTTGCTCCTGCCAGCCACGGCCCACTTCAGGTTCCCTTTCGGACCCTCGGACACAGTGCGGGCCACCTCCTCCACAACGAACTGTCCCGTGAACCCAGAAGCTCCGAAGATTACCAGGTGGTACGGCCTAGTAGAGGATGTTTCAACACAGGCCATGGTGACAGCACACAACTGACAGAATGAATAAGCTCACTGCGACACCAACGGTCCTCTCACCAGGACACAGTCTTACTGACTGACAGGACAGAGCCAGACTGCGTGCGCTTTTCAGCGTTCCTTGAACTACTTCCGTAGCAAAATTATGCTAACACGTTTCTGACAAGAACGGTAGTTTTTGGCTACCGAACCAATTAATTTGAAATCAGTTGTATAGATTTTAGTTTCTATGATTTCTACTTGAGGTACAATTGTATCTGTTTAACAATGCATGTTCTACTTTGCATTCGTTTGTTTTGTTAGTATTTGGATATTAGCCTTGGACGTCAGCCCGACTACTTCCTGGAGTTTCTGATTGGTCATCGCAGCAGTCGTCTATCAATGACGACAATCAGATGCGCCTGAAACGTGCCTGAAAGAGTTGCGAAAACATCATACGGAGGGTCAGGATGCTAAGGGCTCAATGTCACGGAGTTTTACCGGTGCATAGACAGATGTGATCCAACCTTAAAGCCGCGATGTCATCAAATTGGGAAATATAAAATATTCTGCAGTGAGGTACGTTTGCATTTCTCCCGTTTAACACGATTTTGTGTTATAGCTGAGTGGCGTTAGCTGATGGCTAATCCACTCGGGTAACAACGTCGATATAATTAGGAGAACGAATGCGTTCATTTGACAGAAAGCATTTTACCACGTGGTCTGTCTCTTTGGGAAAGCTGATAAACTTTGACTGTGAACTCTGTAGTGAGGTGGATAAGGTTAAGACAGCAGACGTTGACCCTCACCACACACGTGCTAAAGGACGTAGTGTACTGCCATAGACACACGCATTTCTAAGAAGCTTGTATAGACCTTACTGAGTTAGACTACACTTTACTCTGTTTATTAATCACTCATTTAAAAAACATAGTTTAATAGGTTCTACAAATGGCGCATTTAAAAAACCCAAGCTAGGGACTAAAATGAATTTTCGGAAAGACTTAACGATTGCTATACTAACCATTTAAAGAATGTAGTGAATATAAACAATGTTTCTGATATATCTGTTCCAGAAAATCATTTTTCATTCTCTTCCCTTTTCGTCCTCATATCCTTTAGGCCGTGACATCTTGACATCTCTAAATCTTCCTCGACCTCCTCCATTTGTAGCCATTTGTCCTTTGGTCCACCATGTCCTCTCAGATTTGTAGAGCAGTGGAGCTGATGCTGCGATCTGCTTGCTGCCAGACTATCAGAAGTCGATCCTGTGTGCGCAAGGCAATTTTGGCCCCTGTGGGTCCGTCTTGCCTCAGTGTTCCTGGAGCCCCTTTGCTTCATAGAAGGGCATACAGCCTAGACTCTTTGTCTTTGGGTCCTGGTCGACCAACGCTTGGTCCAAGCTCCCAACAGCCTCGTGCAGAGAAGACTTCCCCCTCGTCCGCACTTACACACAGGAACTTGTCTGCTGTAGCCATACAGGTAGGCAGTTTTCTTTGGTTGCTTGATTCCTTACATTTGTTGTCATTTACGTTTTTTGTACTTTTTCTCACTGAATTTGTTGAGAGACATACAACCTCCAGCATTGAATCTGCTCTATTATCATCTTCCTTTTGACCAATCTTATTTCATAGCATGCTTTATTCCACTATTTTTCTTGATTATCAAGTTGTTCAACACATATAGTAGATCTGCTTTGGCTTTAATATTTCACTCTAACTTTGGTTAGCTCACAAGTTAACCCTGTTTTACTGTGTTTTTATCTACGCTCTATTTGAGTTTGATACTTTGTTACTGCTACACTCAAGATTCCCTGTCTATTTAAACCACATGCAGCGAGTGTGTGCAGAGAAGTCATGAGATTCTGCACCATAAGTAAATATTGAAATACTGAAAGAGAAAGACGAGGGCTCTCAACGTATCACAAACATACAATGATGTTGTTTTCACTTTGTGAGTATATATGTCTTTTCTCAGGGCCAGCGTCGTCGCCTGTGCCGATATGACTTCCTGGACATTGGGGAGGTTGAAGAGAATCTACGCCGTGTTCAGGCCTCTAAAAGAAAAAGATTCTTCATAGTTGATCCAGACATGGCTAATCTGGTAACACAGCATCTAGGACCTGATCTACAAGATGCTAAAACTGTTATCTTTGAATGCAACCCGGGTATGTATGTGTTTGTACAATGTCAAGTGTTGTTGTCGTGTAAATTAATCTATTCTTTTTTTTTTGTCTGTGTTGTACTTGTCTTGCCTTGTCATTAAAAGGTTGCTTGTCTCTGTCTTTCTTAGGTCCTGCAGTGTTAACAAAGACACTGTTAAATGCTGGCGCTCAGAGAGTTGTGGCTCTTGAGAGTGAGACTTCCTTCCTACGTGATCTACAGGTAACACAAACATGTGCAACTTTGTATCTACACAGTGTACCAGTTCTCTAACCTATTGATTAGCGTCAAGTCATCGTATCGAAGTATGAACTGATTTGATTTTGGTCACAGTGATCTTTGACCTTCCAAAATATGTTTTTCATCATAACTGAGCAAATTGCCTGATGCAGTTTCACAGAAAAAAATAGGGACGTGGTGCCATTGTCATTGTGTTAATGTTCTGCAAAAACACTTTTATTTTATTAAATTCAAGTCTTCACTACATATATGACTTAGGACAAACTGCAGCATGACTAAATGAAAGTAGCATCAAACTTCTAGGTGGTCTTTTTTTAGTTTCACTGATGTACCAGTTAAATGAATGAATAAATAAATAAATGTTTTTGTGTTGTAGGCGCTGGAAGGTCATCTTGATGGTCAGCTGGAAGTGTTGCACTGTGACTTCTTTAAACTAGATCCCATTGGTGGGGGCCCCATGAAACCCCCAGCCATGACCACTGAAAATCTATTCACTGACCTGGGAATATCAGAAACCTCTTGGACTGATGGTGAGAAGAAAAATGACACATATTTACGTATATGTAAACGGAGGCAGCAAGGCTAATATACTGCTATGCTGTAAATCGCCTCTCACACACATACAGTACTTGGTACATGCAAAGTCGGGTTTCTTTCACACAGTAGTTACCATTATTTTACTACAGAGAGATTAAGAACGTGCTGGTCAAAATTACAGATAATAAATAATTCTAATACAAAACAGCTTTATTGAAGGTAAAGATATTTCATTATAATTTACATTTTGTGAACTGATCTGAGGTTATCATATTTTTGACCATTTCCATCTGCAATGTAGATAATTATTAAAATGTGACCGGTAAGTTTTATATTTATCTCACAAAATAAGTTCTTTCCAGACACTAGACAGTCAAGAAAAATATCCTGGTAGAGACTCTGGTCCCAAATGTTTTTCTGCCATTTATTTAAACCTCTGTTATTCCAAACCAAATCCCACTTCTTTTATTAAGATATCTCCTTGTTATTATCGAAGCCATAAACTCTAACATAGACACTCTTCACTGAACCACTGAAAGGGTATGAATGACACTAGACCTTTTAAAGTGTGTACTTTTGTAATGTACTGTTATGTGTGTCATCTCTAGACGTCCCTGTGAAGGTGGTGGGAATCATGCCCCTGCACAATGAGCGTAGCCAGCTGCTGAAGATGATATACGCTCTGTTTCAACGGCTGTCTATCTACAGATATGGAAGAGTGGAGCTAAACCTCTTCATAAGCGAGAAGGAATACCTGGTAAAAGACCATTGTTTTAACATGTATAGCTGTATATATGACCCTCAGTTAATCTGTTCATAGGTGTGTTACTTGTGTCATATTTGGTTACTGCTGCATCTGTCAGTAGAACCATAGGCCCCTATCAGACCTGGGTATTTGAATGCATTCTGAGTAATCCAATGGCAACAGGACCACCTAAAGTACAAATCTGAACACACCCAGGACTCATAGGGGGCACATGTGAGATCTGATCACTCAGACCATGTTTGGAGGTGGTGAGACCATATTCTTTAAGTAGTGTGAAAATGCAATCCATCCTGGTCATGTTAAGGGCCACGTATTCAACTGTTGTGCTTGTTTGTAAGAGTCTATCCTCATCAATTCTAATAAAAAACAAAACAAACAAAAAAACTCACCGTTCAGTTTCTTAGAGAGAGCTGCTGTTTAAATAGTCTATCGAAATAATTTTGATGTTTACTTGTATACAGAATGTGAAACAGATTGGAATCTCGAATGCCATCTTGAAACGCATTTGCATTACAGATGCTGGGCACTAGTTGCCAGATTACTAGGGACACAAAAAAACTGTTCTGACAAAAGCACTAGGTTATGGTGATTTGGCCTGAATTGTCTTTTCCATGCTGACAACACAACCACTATCGTTTTATTTGATCTTTGTGGAAAGTCTTTAACACGGTTATTTCTCCATCAGAAAATAATGTCACGTCCTGGTCAAATGGCCCACTACAGAGCCTTCAGTGTCCTCTGGCAGATGGCCTGTGATATCGAACTGCTGCACAAGGTACAGTGTGCGAGAGGGTGGCAAAGAATCTCTGTGTTTTACGCAGATGTGTTAAAACAAAAACTGATTTCTGGGATCATGCCCATACACATTTTCAACATACAAAGGGGAAATCTAATTGAAATAGACTTACAGTTTTAATCTTCCTCATCTCTGTTTGCACAGGAGCCCTGGGCGTCATTTGTGTCTTCAAAACACAGCATACCAAACACCAAAGGCAAGGTAAGGAAGAGAGCAGGGTCAGTAACAGAAGTGGAAACATGAAGGGTACCATCTGTTTAATATAACATGTCCCCCATCCTCCTCAGCTTCCAAATGATCACCTGTGCCTGGTGCGCCTGCGTCCACGGGCTGATCTGTTCTCAGGAGGCCTCACTCCCTCCAATGCTTCAACTCTGCTGATGATGGTCAAACAGTGCATGGCAAAAAGGAAGGCCAAGCTCATCGACAGGCTCAAGTAAGCAGTGCACGGTAGCAATATACTGTACATGCTACAGTAATATTATGGCATTTCCAGTTCGCAGAGATTATTTTCCTCTTGCTTATTGTGCTTCTTTTTTTTTTCTTTCTAGTCTCTGGTCTCCAGATAGCGGAAGTAAGTTGTTATCAGAGATGGGTATGGATGAGGACATACTGACAGGACACGTTTACCCAGAGGAGTATCTTCGACTGTTCCAGCTGATGGACAAGAGCCAGGAGTTTACACAAAGCTGGCTTTATGAGGAGATGTTGGAGAACACACAGAGAGAGGGGTGGGCCTAAAATCTAGACAAACAGGTCACAGATGTAGACATACACAACATAAACATTAAAGTTACATATGTATACTGATGATGTAATATATAAGAATAACATAATGTATGATAAAATGTAACAGAGACACCGATACATACAGAAACACAAAAATAGCAAGTAAATTATTTAAGAAAGGATCATAAATAGTGTTGTGACTGAAATGGCCACTTTTGAAACGATGGATGAAGGATGGTTGGAAAAATAACTGCAAATGAGCTGAAATTTGAGATGGAAATTCAACCAGGAGCAGAAATAATGTTTCTTGGAATTAAAAGATTTAATGTCGTTTAGAATAAAGGTCTTAATATTTGGTTAAATCTGTTTTGAATGCAATAGCGCCTTACAGAGGAAAAAACTTGCATGTACTGATACAACTGCAAATTTTTGCTAATGCGCCATATTGTGACGGAATTTGCGCTAACAACACTGGTATTAACTTTACAAACTGCCTTGTTAAGGAGAGCAGCAGTGCAGGTAAAAGGTTTTCACTGAATAGCATCAAGTCTTGTATATTTTTGTATATCCACTGCTGTGCATAAGCTTGTGTAAGCATTGAAATGTCATGTTTTATGATATGTGTTATGATATGTGTTAGCTGTGTATCTAAAATAATTTGTGATAAGCAGATAATTAAATAAGGATTTTCACATGAGAAATGAAATGCGGTGTGGTTTTAGTATACACCATCAGTGCTCTTCCTTTGAGGAGTGACGGTGTTTTGGCCTGACTTAATCTACTGCTTTACTTCTCTGAAGACTTGGTGATTGTACGTTGGCCATGTGCATTTTTTTTTTCATTTTTTTTCTGAGGATTATCTTGAAATAATTCGTCCAAATATCATAAAAGTCCCTGGTTTAAATCAATACATGTACGAAATAATACATGTGTATCAAGCTGTAGTGTATGAAATAAATTATTTTACAGTAAAGCTCGTTTTGTAGATGTGATTTCTAAGTATAGTTAATTGCCTCCTTGAGGACTGGGTCCAAGGGATACTTGGGAGAATCTGCAATGCACTGTTGATCTATTATTGGTGCACAAAACAATATTTATAGCCGTGATTTCTGCATTGTAAGGCAAAATTGGTTCGGATAACGACGCCTGGACTGAGAGGTTAGCAGTGTTGAGAAGTACTTATATTACACACCACCGAAAGGGGAAAGACAGACGCCTTCTATGGACAACTTTATCAGCTATGAGCATTGGCTATGAGACTCCCTCTTCTGGTTTCAGCAGGCATGACTAATCAATCAAACGCAGGCTTAACGGATAGTGTTGAGATTTAATTAAGTTCATTAATTAATTATTAATTTCATTAATTTTCATTTTTCAATTATTTTTTATTTTATTTTTTAATTAATTTTCATTTTCTGATCAGCAACCAGATGATCAAAGGGACAAAGAAGTACAATAGATCACAATAAACAGAAGATGGCGCTCCTTTCTCTTGCAGCTTTTCCTCCAGCAGCACGCAGCACAGGCAGGGTGACAGCGGTGCAATGACCCCTGTCTGCCTCTGGGTGACATTTACAGTCACAACAACATCTCCAGCAAGGTGTCAGATGCTCGAGTCTTTACCATTCAGCCACACTTTTCCAGTCGTAAGTACAGTTTGTTGTCACTTTCGTGTTGTAGAAGTCTCAGAGGTCCAGTGTTTTGAATGCTAGCACATCATGTAATTCAAATGTTGGCGTATATTTCAAAGGTTATCCGCGGCGTGGTGCCCAGATGTTTACACTATACTCGGCTGGCGTTAGCTTACGTTAGCTTAACAGAAACGTATGGCAACCTTCAACTAACGTGCCACATTAGCTTTGTATGTCGGTATTCAACGGGGTTAACATTGATGGCTGTTTATTAGCAATATATATCCGTTTGGCGAAACGGTAAATCACCTTTGTGTTTCAAACGTAACGACGCCGACCGAGGTAATTTACAGTTAAAATGAGCTAGCTTGATATCCAACATAGCTGCTGTTGGGTTAATCACAACAGTGGGTAACCAGGTGGTTTTTGCTAAAGCTGTGTCAGTATAGGGAAGTAAGTCTACTGTCACTGCATGTGCTTTTACCCCCTGTGTATGTGTGTTTAGCTACGCCTAACATTAGCTAAAGTTGTAATATTGTATTGTAATATATAAACATGCGGAGATTACGTAAAGTCGAACATTTCTTTTGGGGCAAGGTTACCTAGCAACACATTGTATAGCTGTAAAAGGACTTGCTGGCCTAAACTCAAAGCTAGCAAACACGAATGCCTCACTTCTCTAAATGTCTGAGGCGTAAATACTGCTAATATTTTCTGTGTGTGTTTGTGTTGAGCTATTCTTTACAACGTCGCAAACGTAACTTAACAATCTGCCTGCGTCAGTTCATTGGTCGTTGTTTTTTTGCTTTGTTGCTGTCTGTAACTCCGCTCTGTCTCAAGTCCTTACAGTGGTCTCTCTCAGGGCAGGCTCTGTTTCTCTTTCCACCTTTGTGTTTGTCCTTTTGGCTGGATTCGCTTCTCTGTTTGTCCTGTCTTCTGTCTTTTAATTATTTATGCTCCCCTGTGAAGTAGGCCTCTGACAAAAGAGATGAAAGGATGGACGTTGTAAGGACAGATGACTCAGTGGGAGAAAAACATTAGGGAATACTGTCTATTAAGAGCAGCTATTTTAACACCTGTATCTGTAATGCAGAGGTTGTTGTTGCATAAGTCTTATTGTACATGTTTTTTTTTGTTGTTGTTGTTTTTTTTTCTCTCATGGTCTGGGACTCCATCCAGAGGGACAATAAGATCTTGCAGTAATTGTTAGACTGCAACGACAGCCTTTCATCCCACCGTATTTTCTATCTCAAAATGACTTAGACTAAGATCCCCATCCAGACGGCATTGTGTTATAATATGTAGAGAACCTCTGCAATATAAAGACGATGTTACATCATCCCATAGGTTTTCACGTCCCTTTGGAGATGGCAGGCCTCGTTGCTGACTCCCTCCCAAAGTGTTTCTCTCTCACATTTGCGATGCTATTTTTTATTACTAATTCCAATAAAAAATGTAACATTGACACTGAGAATCAGAAAAGTTCTAATTCGTGTTTTTTTTTTTTTTGCATTTTGCACTGTCGAATACAGGTTTACAGGAATAACAATTAGCTCATCACTGCAGGAATACTGGGACAGCCATGTTCCTCTGAGATAGACTGTCATTAACCTGAATATGGATTTGATCACGCAAGGAGTCAAAATATTGCCACAGTTAATTAATGAAAGTGTTTGGTATGTTAGATCACTGTTAGTGTTTGTTGTGATAATGCACATACACTACACATATGATATATATTCCCCACGTACATGTGTCAAGATTGGGTTGACTCACACATGCAGACATCGTGTTGACACTGGAGAGTCAACTGGGAACACAAGTGAAACAATAAAAATGTTTAAAATTCATAATAAAATAAAATACTGATTTCCACTCAACGCTGATTTACCGGTTTCTACTCCTGCACACTCTTGTCTAGTTCAGTAACTCTGTCAGGGAAGTGTTTCTGTTCTT
This sequence comes from Planiliza haematocheilus, assembly GCA_005024645.1. Classification (NCBI taxonomy): domain Eukaryota; kingdom Metazoa; phylum Chordata; class Actinopteri; order Mugiliformes; family Mugilidae; genus Planiliza; species Planiliza haematocheilus. Next base: position 7,531,502 of record SRSE01000649.1, on the reverse strand, counting down.
TATATTTCATTGCATTGTGGTTTATAACGTAGTGTGTAAATATATCATTTATGGCTTCACTTTAAAGTGCAAAATCCTTACTATACTCTGGGTTCAGCATAAACAACTTAAATATTTTCGCTCTCAGTTCTTGCCGGTATTTAATGTTCCAGTTGCTGTTGTAGTAGGTTTGCCAAAGAGCAGTCCTCCTGTGTAGGCAGCGAACCAGGGAGTTGTACAACTTAAAACCATACAGCTACATTCTTCTGAGCATGTAGATATAAAAACAATCTTTCAGTTGTTTTTCTGCGAACAATATGGTGATGGTTACCACTTTCCCAGAAATACACTAAATACCTCTTATCAAATGAATATCATTGCATATATTAAACAAGTCTGGACAAACATGGTGGAACCCTACAACCTTTCCTTTTTTATTATGTCTTCGAGCCTAAGGGTTTGTTTGACAACCTGAGAATGATACTAAACCAGTTCGGTGTTAGGTGGAGTTGAAAAGTTATTCTGTCGTCTGTCATTCATGCCTTTCTTTTCTCTGTCTCATTCCCCCTATCTTTGCAGGATCAGAGAAGGACTTGTCTGACAGGCAGACACTGACCATCAAGGTCAAACGTTGTCAGGGTGGAGCCCGATGGATCATGGCGGTAAATGTTAAAATTCCTCCAAGGCTTTACACAAAATATAAGCTCAACAAGTATAGCATCCTCAGAACTAAAGTCAGATTACAAAAGGTTCTTCTCTGTTGTGGTTACCGTTGTCTCAAGCTACAACTACATATAGGTGCTCTTTGATTGTGAATGTTTTCATCTGATTCTATATTTTATCTTCAGACCAGTTTGAGACGGAGGGTAGAGGAATGTCCGTGGTTTGTGGGGGCGAGGTTGACCTCTGTGATAATCTACAAAACCCTGAGGCTCTGACTGCCCAAACCCGAAACCTCAATGAGACAAACGCTCAGAGTGTCCCTCCTTCAAATGAGGAGGTAGGAAGGTGTGGCTTCCAAAAACACTCTCTCAACAGCAATGAGAAGGAAAAGGAGGTGGAGAAGGAAAAGGAGGTGGATCAGGGAAAGGAGGGACAGGCACGAAGAAGCCACGAGGAGGAAGAAGAAGAAGAAGACATTGATGCAGTGATGAGGGGGGAAGAAGAGGAGGAAGAATCAGAGGAATCTAGTTATCTTATTCGCTGCCAGTCTCCAGGGACTCCCATGACTGATTCCTCGTATTCAGAAACTGGTAGGCAACACAATGATGTGTACACCTTGAAAAAAAACTTGCTGTTTCTGATATCACAATCTCTTGCTGCTATATATGCTGTACACTCACTTGTAAAAATGAATGATTTCTAATATTACAGTGTAATGTGTTGTAGCGGCACATGTTTCTACTGTCTTGACAACCATGTCAGTGGACTAGGCTAAACAACAGAAACACTTTACTGTGTTTAATTCAGTCCAGTTTAACAGCACACCAACTCCTCCAAAGTTATTATACAATTAAAATTACCACCTATCGGACGCTTTTTTTGTTGATCGTTTCTCTGTGTTAGCCCTGCAACCTGTCCTGGGTGTGCCCTGCCTCTGGGATAGCCCTCCCCCTTTGTGTGAATGAAAACCATAACATACTACCGTTCACATTTGTTTTTGACGGACATAAAGCATGTCCTCATGGAAATGCAAATCTTAGTTAGTTTCTGGTTCGGTCTCCTCCATCTCTTCAGAATAATATCCTCTCCTTTCACCTGCTAGTCACTGACTTTGTTTGCGTGCCCTTTGTCTCTGTCGAGGCAGCATGCAGTCACTTGACTCACCCGTCAAGAAACAGTAACCATGTTGTCACTGGAAACAAAACTGCTGATAGTGAGTGACGATGGAAAATTTTGCAGATGATTAAACTAAAACTGAGCTAAAACAGGCTAAAAGGATTTGTAATGCTACAGACTAGTGAGGTCATCTACTGTGGGACTGTCAGTGGCAGCGTATCCCTCTGTGTTGCATATTTGTCTTGGATTATTTTGAATATAGAAATTTTAGCCGTGTTAAATGTTAATTGCTAGATAAGATAGGACTTTTATTCATCCCCGTGGAGAAATTAGGGATAACAGAGGTTTAAACTTCCACTGTGTAACCGTCTTGCTCAGGGAGTGTGAAGCTACTGAGGGACAACAGTGACTCAGCTCAGGGTCTGGCACTCATTCAGTCGCTGTTGCAATGATTAAATGGTCTGTGGGGTTGAGGTCAGGACGGGGTGAGCGTGATGATGTCATTGTAATCACATGACAGAAAGACCTAATCTAGAGAGAGACTCAGACTCAAAATCATGTAGAGCGTAGCTATGTGTAGAGAGAATGTGAGGAGAGGAGGAATAGTTTAAATTTAACGGGACCAGGAAGCAAAAGACTTGAAGCAGTGTTGTTGTGTATTTCAGGGCTTTCAGTGGGAATCGTTACTGACCCAAACAAAACTGATGTGAATGTGTTTAAAGAAAAAAATGATTGAATTGATTAAATGATTAAAAAAAATTATTCAATTTTAGACTGAAGACTAAGCTAAGGGAGTGATGTAAACTCTTGGTTATTTTGGAGAAAAGGGTTCGTGATTGATTAAGTATTGACAATTTAAGAATGTCTTATTCATCTATTTTCCCCTAATCTTTCTTTCTTCTCTGCTGTCCATCTTTCCCACTGTAGGCAGTCTGTTGGAAACGCCATATCCATTCAGCCCTGAGACGAGTCCAGAGCCTACATCTCCTGTCATTCCAGTAATCAGTCCAGAAACTGTATATCCCAACGGTTCAGTGGAAACAAGCCAGAGTGATGCTGAAATGGACTCTCATATCTCCAGCACTGGATCAGGTGCCTCCACCACGGGGTCCTTTATCTGCACACAGGGACCTACCGTCACCACGAGGCCTACAGATTCTACATTACAAACTATAACCTCCGGCATGGGTCCTACCAGCCCAAGTGGGCCTACATGTACCACCGGAGCTACTGACGGGATAGCAAAAAATACAGTCTCCTCTGCAGAACAACTTACCTCATCCACAGAGCCCACCTTTGTCAGTGGTCCCACGTATGTCGGTGGTTCTGCCAGTTCATATCCAGGACCCACCACATCTACTGAATCAACAAGAGTCAACACTTCAGTTGCTTCCAACCCTATGAGTGCAACGACAGAACCCCTTACCTCCACCACAGGATCTACAACTACTGGTACAGAACCCAACTCCACTACAGGACTTATATCCTCTTACACTCCAGTGACCACAGTCCCCACCTGCACCACAGGGCCTGTTCTAAACACTACGTTGCAGGAGTGCTTAGGGCAGTTGGCACAAAGGGGAGATGACACCCACCTTCCACAGTACCTCCACCAGGTAAGTCCTTTAAATTTGCCTTATGTCAGAGACTACCAGCTGTTTCTCTCCACCTATTATGTAACCACTCTTCTATTTAACGGCCTCTTGAAAAATATTCTTGGCGTCATTTTGTAATTCTAGCTTTGCTAAATTCTTGCTCTCACTCTAGTTATTAAATCACTGTTATCCACTCAACCTCATAATCGTGAATAGCACTTTGTACCTTGAGGCGCGGGTGTTGTCGGTGTGGGTACACGCAAACACAAATACAAGAAGGCACAAAAGGTACGCTGCATAAGAAGACACACATCTCCAGTCTTTCTAGGCTCACTTCTTCCTTAAACACAGCTCTGCATGACTGAACAAGAATGTTATGGGGTGTGTAAAGGTTTCTTGTCAGTTTGATTTATAAATTTCTCCACCAGACCCGACCTTTGCTTACTTCCAGGCAAACAGGTGTGTATTTGAGTGGAAAAGTAAGGAGACTAGGACAGTTAGCATGAGTGGGAATATTTAATAACCCAATTTTCCCCCAAAATGTTTTGCTTAAATACTAATCGTAGATAATGATATGTTGTCAGAAATAAGATCTTTCCGATATAATGCTTTCATTTTGTAGAATATAGGTGCAACTAAATTAATTATGGTCACAAACCTAGTGACTTTAGTAAAACATTAGGAAGTCCTTCTGGGGACACTGATGTTTACTGCGGTGCATGATTCCCTTAATTTGAACATCATGTAGATCTGCAAAATAAACCAGAGAAGAGCGAATGAGCAAATTTTGAAACTCATATTCATTTGGGACTCCTGTTGTAAAGATTCCCACAGAGCACGCATGCACACTTGATTTACAATAGTGAATATTTGTGCACTCCACCTGGAGCTCAAAATTAACCATAAATAACACCCCAAAACTAGAATGGATTGTGAGAGTGCTATTTTTAGAGAAGGTTATTTGAATAAGTTTGTAAATGAATCACATAGTTACTAGGTTCATCCATTTGTAGCTGTTAATAAAAGTAAGCAATGACTGCAAACATTTAAACAACACAATAAGAATAAATATAGAGAGAGCTGGAGAATGAACCTAGAAATCCGGTGAGGAATGGCCTAAATGGTTCAAAGTCCTAAGACGACGGAAGTCTGCATCAGAAAGAGAGACGTTCAGTATTTCCTAGGCGGCCTACTTATAAAAGTAGGTGTTAACTAGTGGTCAGTGGCAAAAGGTGTGAAGAATCACATATTAAAACAAAAAGAAAACATTTTTATGTACACATATATCATGTACACAAATTGAAGGAAATTGAGCTGTATTTTTTTGTGCACAGCATATGATTGTCATAAGCTACAGTGGAAGTTTCATAAACTGAACTTTTCAACCTTTTTTCTAAACCATGACGGCACAGTTACCTTGAAAGGTCATTCAGTCGTCACCACCGCCCCTCTCCTCATTAAGAATGCGAGCCTTTTGTGACTTCCTATTCTCCTCCTTCTCCGTCTTTCTCTCACACACACACACACACACACACACACTCTCTCTCCTCTCTCCCCTCTCTCCCCCTCTCTCTCTCTCTCTCACACACACACACACTCTTTATTCTACAATCAGCAGAACAACATGAAAGCAACACAAGGAGGTAGAGTGTCTGGCCTGGTCTCTCATTTTTCTTTCTTTCTGTATTTCTCTTCACTTTCACTCATTCTCCCTCAGTCCTTCCCAATTGACTCAACAGCTGACCTGCTTTATTTTGAGACCAGTGTTCAGAGATTCAGAGATCATATTAAGATTTATTTTAATTTTTTTCCCGCTGTCAAGGTAATGATTTTAGACGTCAGTCACTTACTTTCTGTCAGCTCTGTATGGAGTGGAACCCTCCGGTGTATGTTCTTCTTTGCTTCTGCTTATTTTTTTGACTGATCTTGTGTCGAGTTGAGGAAGCACTCTACATGAGGATTAGTCTCAGTCTGGGTTAAACCCCACTGAGCCAGTTTCCCTGATCGCTTCTGTGTGACTCATGTTCTTTATCAAAAGTTGTAATCTTTTTTTCCTCTCTCTCTCTCTGCAGGTTGCTGAGGCATTCGTCCTTCATGAAGACTGTATCCTCGTTGGTGTGTGTGGTGAGATTACTGCGTTGTCCGTACAGTTGTTGCTATCATAACTGTTGCAGTAAAGTTTTAACAGATGCTGTTAAGGCTCATTGGCCGAAGTAGAAGAGGCAGAGAAAAATAAGTGAAAATAGGAAATTACGAGCGAAAACACTAAACAGAAAGACATAACAAGGAAGAGGGGAAACAGATAAGCAGAACATGAACAGGCAGAAGGTGAAACAGAGAGAGAATTAGGAGCTGGTATCTGGGCTGACTTTTACAGAATGCCCAGAGGCTCTTGAACTGGAGAGGGAGAAAGAGGAGAAGGTGGGTATACAGATTAAAAACACCAGTCTTCTTTGATGACATGACAGGAACGAAAACCACTATGTGATGTCAAACCAAAACACTGGAATAAATAGTCATGTCATGATGATGACAAGTTGTATCAGTGAAGATATCCACATGCTGTCAAGCATAAACCTACTCCATCTACTGGAGCCTAGTAATTTATATTTAATGTATTTAGATGATAATCCTATCATCTAAATGACAAATATGAAGATCAATATTAATGAAACACAACAATGTGAACCAGCTGAACCTTTTATTTGTTGGCGAATCAAATGTTCTTTGTCTCATTGTGGTGACATTTAGTTCATTGTGTAGACCATCTCTGTATTCAACATATACAAAATAATATATAGTGTATAATACATTATAGACTCATAGGTTGTCCAAAAACCATGCAGGGCAGGGGTGTAGTGATCCATACCCAAAAGAAAAACCCATGTTTCTGTTTGACACAAAAAATGAGAAGGGCACGATTGTTTGTAAGGGAACAGCTTTGCTTGAGTATTGTCCTTTTAAACCAAAAGCTGAACAAAGTCAGTGAAGATAAAGTATAAAACAGAGTAGGAGGATAGGATGATGGTTAATGAAGAACAAAGGCACGAGAGCAAGAGTGGAAAAGAATCTGAGGCTTAATCAGAGGAAAGTGACAGTGGGAGGAGAGAAATGAAAGAGAAGAGAAAGCTAGCTTAGCTATGTCATGCATGTATAGAGGGTTGTCTTGGAAGAGAGAAAGCATTGAGCTGTGTCAAAGAAGGATTGTGTTTTGGCTGCTCATATCCATAAACATGAGACTCCATCCTGGAGCGCTCTCCCCCTGTATCTGTTTTGGCCTCGCTCTCTCTTTTTTTCAGTCTCGGTTTCCTTTCTTCTTTCTCTACATCTGTCAGCTATAGTTGTTTGTAATTAGAAAACAAAGAAAGTTGCACAGATTTTGTTCTTGTCAAGGAAACAGTTGTCTGTGTGGTGTGTGTGTGTGTACGTACCTTTGTTTGTTTGTTTCTTAACCTGAGGTGTTCAGACCAGCGGGCATTATGGTGCATCCAGCTCGAGAGACTCTATCATCAAAGAGTACTGGAGAACCTGAATGCACTTCAGCAGCATTGGGGTAACACAGCACAAACGCATCAGATGGACACTTACACAAATGTAGTTTTGTTGTTGCTGATATAACAAAAGACTCAAATATTTGTGATACACAGTTTGACTGCAGCCTCAGAGAGTGGACACAAAGGCTGCAGCCACTCTGGACTCAACTCTTGTTTCCTCACAGATAGAACCATGCTCTTTGTCTTTGTGTCTCTCTGTCTTAGAGGGTCAGTGTAGTAGGACGTCCTCTGAACTGACAACCCAACATCTGGACACTATTAAACACATCTGCCAGACGCACAGTCGGTCAGTATGCATGCACGTGTGTTGGTGTGAACTCTTTTATATTTTAGTATTTAACGTCATGTAAAGATATTTTAAGCCTGCTGTCAAGACAGTACGATGCACTTTTAATATGTATATATGTGTAAAACGGTAAAAGTAACAATAAAATGGAGGGTGAGTTTGTATTTAATTTAATTTACAGGAAATTCAAAGAAGTGACAGTTAGGGAGCCTGGCTTCATAAAAAAATTGAACAATGAAAAAAAAAAATATATTTTACACAATTTTATAATTCAGTAATTACAATAATTTCCTCTGCCTCTGTAATATTGGAGTGCGTAAAAGGTGTTTTGTGGCGTGCTCATGCAAGTGAAACCTTGTTTGGCATTTGACATTCCTCATTTAACAGGAAGTACTTGCTGTGATGTACCTGCTAGACACACAACCTTTCACAATATACCCACCAGCACATTATGTCAACTCAGGCAGCTGATCTGTGCGTGCATGTGTGTGTGTGTATTTGTATGACAGTAAGCCATTTCATTTTTCTTAGTGTGATGGGCACTGCAGTGATGGTTAAAACATGTGGCCCTCGCCTGCTACTGCTGCACTTTCAGACACTTGAGCCTTTACACTGCTAGGGTTTCACTTTACTTAACTCATGCACACACACACACACACACACACACACATGCACATACACGTTGTAATAGCCAGGGAAATGTGTCCGGGCTAATATTAGATTGGGAGAGTAGAAGGGTCACTTATCTTTTGCGTCTTCATTTACTAAAACCAAGAACCGAGCTTCAATACTCACTGTTTCTTTCCTCTATTTACAGACCAAGGACAGGAGATGCTGAGGTAAGACATTGATAATGTTCTGTGACTACATAAGATAAGTAGTAAGTTGATGTCACTGTCCGTTTCACGTTACTCACTGACACTCATGTTTGTATCTTACATATTTATTACGAATATTCATGGTCTAAATTAAATCGTCCTTTTACGCGTCCTCCAGTAAATTGAAACTGGCACAATGTTAAACCGTCTAGCATATGTGAATGTGGTATCTCTACAAATATTTCTTTGTGTGTGTGTATGTACAGTGTGCATCTCTGGACTTTTTGAGAGCCAAATTTGAAGAAAGTGGTGCACTGGCTTCATGTACCTCAGGTGAGTAAGTGTAAACTGGTTGGTTAGAATTGTATTTGTTTGCTGTTTGTAGTTGTACACGCTAAGGCATGCAAAGCCTCTGACGTGCTACTAAATACTCCTTTTTTACACCCTGAGAATTTTTTTGTCATTAGACATTAGATTGAGGTTTGGGCCTTTTGATGAAAAAGAGCTATAAGGTGTGATATGCCATGTTTCATACTGTTTAAGTGACATGGTGAACATTCACTTTACTTAGACAACTCTGGCTGCTCATTTAAACATGCCCACACTCTTAAAAATGTGATGCAAGGATAAGGATTTTGTTATCAGATAAAAAAAAAAAGTTTTGAGTACATGTTGTCCAATGGTGCCGCTCTTCTAGTACTGAGCCTTGTAATGAGTCAGCAGTGTTCTTAAACACAGAATAAATATGTTCTGTCAATTAGCACTCAAACTGCTCTTACCTGCTTCTGATTACGCAACAGGTTCTGTTTTTTTGTGTATTTTCCCGTGGTGTGACAAATTGAAGAAGTTTGTTATTCAGCAGAGAATGACATAAGGGAGCTAGCTTTTAATCTTTACCTTTATTCAGTAGAGTAGGGGTTTAATTAAGTAAATGAATATCGCACATGCGAAATTCAGACAAAGACAAATCAGCTGTTAATTTTCTTTATGTGTTCTTTTATTCAGTCCATCAAGCTGAAGGAGGGATGGAGAACAGAGCAGAGGACTCCATTTGTCCCTCCGTTAATTTGGCTGATAGGCTCAATTCCCCTGAGATCCTAGAAAAGGACAGGGAAGACCCAGACGGTTTCAACGGATCTCAGCTCTCTGACAAGCAAGGCAACGACAGAGGGGCAGAAGGAGGGGTGGAATACGCCATTTCTGTCATAGGAAATGGACTGCACCCCTCTACAGCTGGAGGAATGGATCAGTCCACGGCTGCAGAGCAGCAGGGAAAAGATTTAGGTCCGGCGCAGGAAAAGGAGGCAAAAACAGAAGAAGGGGAGACACCAGAGGAGATGGAAGATGAAGGAGATGAAGAAGAGGAGGAGGAGGAGGAGGAGGGGAAGCAGGAGGAAAGAGACTCACCTTTTTGTCAGGAAGCTCTACCAGTAGAGACTCTTGTCAGTGGGGCAGAATTGGAGGTACAACAGCTTCACCGGGATGCTTTAGCTCAGGAGAAGCTTTATGACGAGAGCCAGCATTGCTTAAAGATTCAGGTATATATGTTATCATTTTGGGCTACTAAAGAAACTCTTGAAACACTGCTTTATGTGATATAGGGTAGCTATGATTTAAGACTTTAGTTAGAACATTGTAACCAGAGCAGTAGCGAGTAGAGCAACAAAGTGGATTACAGTCTCTGTATTGATATGCAAGTGATAACTGTTATCCATTATCAATGCCTGCACCAGGAAGCACACCCTCCTCAAGAGACTCATATGAAGCACCGGGAAGAGGGTGAGGAAGAAGAAGAGGAGGAGGAGGAGGACTTTGAAGTAACCCAGGCTACCATCATTAGAGAAGCTCCGTCGCTGGATGACATGGCAAAACTCATCACTATAGAAGAGGTACAGATGTTATCATGTTGTGTACAGGAAAGTAATATTTTAATGTATCTGAAAGAAACACTCAACCAGTTTTCAGTTTATTTTGAAATAGCATAGAAGAGATGGTAATTCAACTGTGTGAACGTGTTGGAGGAAGTAGTTTATAGTGCTTTTAAACAAATTGATTTATTTTGTTACCCAACGAAATAAATCAGTGCAAAATACACATGGTCAGTTCATAGCCAGTAAAAATGAAAACATTCTTACATTACAATGCTGCACAAAATAACTGAGAAAGCTGTTGAATGAACTGTGTTTTTATAGGCTGTGGTTTGTAGTACTATTGAGTTGCACTGTGTTATACCAACACATGTTTCTATTTCTATTTTAGTCAGTAGGCTACGCTGTGTGTTTCTTACAGTAACATTAAAATATATCTAGGTATTTGTAAATGCATTTGGATGAATGCTCGTATGTATATATGATTACTCATGACAGCACAACAAAGTAAAACAGTAAGCACTAATAAAATCTCAGCTTCAAATTGACAATTTGATGATTATTTTTAGGTTCTGCGCCCCTGGGCACGTTGCTTTGTTGAAACAGCCCTAATAGCATTTCCTAACCATTACTGTGAAACCCATTATGGATTTATTTAGCCCATATAAATGCCATTTTACCGGATGTAGAGCAGACAGGGAGACTACAGCAAGGGTTGCTGTAGTGTATTAAATTAAGAAATGATTCTGCTTCTGTTTTCCATCTCAGCTATGAGCATGTCCAAAATGCTGAGCTGAAGTGTGGCCTCTTGGAAGGCTTGTTTTAAACTCTATTTATGTAGAAACAATGTCACACCCAGCACTTGTTTGCATCAACTCACACTGAACACATTTTGTATTTGTTAGCCTTACCATACTTGGAAATATGGAAGTGCATATATGAAAAATCTGTCTTTTATTTTCACATCAAGATTTCCTCTCAAGGTTGCAATTTGTCTATAAGTCACTCCCTTTGGGTGAGCTCATTTTTACAACATGATATTGCTAAATGTGACGCCACGACTTGACCAAAGTTCATTTACCACATTGTAATCTTAATTTTAAACCTTTTACCCTTTAAAGCTTGGAAATGTTCGAGGTCTGACCTGCGTTACGTCTATCATAGGAAAGCAGTGACTGCTACCAATGGTGTTTATGTTGGAGCAGCCTTGACAGAGTTCATAGTGCAGTCCTGCTGATAGTTGAGTTGTTCAACACTGTATTGCACATTAAATGTGCTTATACTACTGCGGGACCTCAACACAAAGACTTATGCACGTATCAACGCCGGAGCAATTCATTTATACTTGTGCTCTCATCAGTCTGGCTTGCTCGCCACCCAGATGCTAGTCGGCACGTAGTAATATTTCTAGGGAGGTGCATGTCAGCGACAACTAGTCTCTGCAATGGTTGAGTGTAAATTTCAGTGAGTGAAGATGGCTAGCTCAACATTGTTTGTTTTGCTCAGATGTCTCCTGCTTCTGGCCTGGTGTCCATATTGAAGAAACGAAGTATTTGTGTGGACAATGTTACCAGTTCAGAGCCCCAGCCTCAAAAAGCCACTGCCAAAAGACGTGTCCGCTTCAAAGTACCCGATGATGGTTATGAGCAAGGTATGTGCACAGTTCACCTCACTATAAGTGGGCTAAATTGTAAAACTGGAACCTACAGTACTCTAGCTGTAGCAGTCCACTGTTTTGATGAATGCTAGCAGCATCTGTAGCACATATTATTACCCTCTAACCTTCTGTATCTGTTTGTCTGTAGATGTCGGTGGAGGAGACTCCTGCCTGCTTCTCTTCCTGCTATGTCTGGTTACAGTTGTGATCAGCGTGGGTGGCACCGCCCTCTACTGTGCTCTAGGTGATGCCCAATCCTCAGTGTGTCAGGACTTCTCCAGAAATGCAGACTTCTATATTAGCCAGATACAACGTGGCGTCACTCAGATCCAACACTGGTTGACTGCTTGGTCATAATATTGTGGAGGCCCTGGCTTTTGAGTTTATTACTGTAGATTCCTGTTACTTCCTGGGACAATGTTTTCTGAGGTAAAGGTGCCAGGCAGTCAATCCAGTCCTTGCTGCTGCTCTGACTCTGGCCTGGCTGTTATGGGCTGCACATCAATATCAGATACAGTTGGAATTTGTAAACCTGCTCGACCGCATTGTTAACGCTCCGTGAATGCAATTCCTGTCCCTTCACAACTCCAGGCTGAGAGGGAAAGTCCAGTGAGAGGAAAACTGTAAAATGGAGGAATATTTGATCTGCTGGACTCTCAAACCTCTTCAGTGTGATTAAGTTATAAATTCTATTGACAGGTTTAGAAATTCCTATGTGACTTAAGAGTCCTGTTGACTCAACGGAGAGCTGTCGAGGTTAGGTTTCAGAAGTCACTGGTAGAAAGCTCCCTCAGTTTGAACAGAGTAATAAGAGCTGCAATCCATGGAAATGTAAGCAAAAATGTTGTACATGTAATGTATAGTTTGTTAACTCGGAGCACAAAGATGCTCTCTCCTAATGCACTGCAGAGATGAGAATAGGCCCAATGGGTACTTTACATACTGCTGCAACCACGGGTGTTGCTTTTATTGTTGATCTATTTTATTATTATTATTTCTTTTTTTTAATGAAAAAAACAAATTTTAAAATGAACTAATTATTCATACTTGGAATGAAATTATTGTGTCTTAAACTTTTAAATGAATGTTTGGCGTTTAACTCGTATCATCCGTGGGGCATCTGTGTATTGTCAGAAAACATATTAAAAGGGTATTTTGGTATTTATCATAATCGAGCTGTTAGTGGAAAACAGTTGCATCAAATATGTTCTAAGGGGGAAAATAACACGATTTTAATTGCATGTAACATCTGTGCGATTGCAGCAAACATGTGCTCAAGAGCTGTTTGTCAGCTGCACAGCAATGCTCGACATGTGCTTTTTCCCCTTTGCACACATTTGACACGAGTGTCCTGTTGCTGCACTTTTTTTAATAGAACTACCAACAAAGAGTTTACAGTGAGCTGACATGGCTGTCGCTGGAGACTTTAAGTCCAAATTTTTTGTGTATGGGTTTCAATGAGCTAGATCTAGCTTTGTGTAGCATATGCAACATGTACAGGAGCACGGTGCACCTCTGTATGTTTTGTCAAAGGAATGTTTAACATGTTGCACATAATAACTTTTTAAGACATTGCAATATTTCTACAGGCATCGTTCTGTTGGTCCTAAACACAGGCTTGACTTAATTTCAGAAACAGAATATATATGTCCACCGAATGTTTGTACAGACCGCTACAACAGAACGCCCTCAAGTCTTAAGTGGGTGTGGAATATTCCACATATGATCATTTTACAGTTAAGGTAGTTACTCAGCGTATGTAAACGGTACAGGCCTTCATGTTGCTGGGATCATTTGAATCTGCCTGTTTGGTTTTTTTTTTTTTCCTCTTAATATCCTCTTGTCTGTTTTGTCATGTCTGTTTTCTGTTTGACAAAATGTTTTTTTGCAGCTTGGAAAGCTGTGAGGCTTTCCCTACACTTGGTCTTCCTCAATAGTCATTTAGATAAGATTTGCCATTTTTGTGTTTACAAGTGTCGAAATATTGAGTGCTGGTTTGATATTGGGAAGAAGCATTTCTCTGGAGAAAAAAAAAATGATTTCCTTATAAAAGTTTAAAAAAAATGCTGTTATAGAGAAAGGAAGCCATCCCTTTATTCTCACACCAGTGCTTTAATTCTTATTTCTACTCATTGAGGTTATTATACAGCTTCATCTCACTGTTTTGTGCTTTGTTATTCTGACATATGGCAATGTTTGGTGCACTAAATTATCGTTCCTTTCATTTGCAGTTTTTGTGGATGCCATAAAAAGTGCCCTGGAAAAACCACATAACCCACTAAAGGTCTACATTGTCAGGAAAACAAATCTCTATTCAAGAGAGGAGTTTCAAGTGTCTTACCTATGCATCACTTACACTTTAATATAAAACAGTATTGTCTTTCTTTCATGGTGTGTCACTCTAGAAAACCTGATAACTTGCTGGAGTTATGAGTTTTTTTCAGGACATAAGGGATAGGAGATTCACTCTTGTTTTTTATTTTGCACATGTCGTCTGGCTGGTTCAGATGGCAATCACCCAGAAGACCTCTTATTTTAATCTTTTAGATGATTTTAATTATTTATAATCGTAGGGATGTCAGATGTAAGTGGTTTCTGTTTTATTTCTTCACATGTGTACATCAGATACGTAGGTTTTTAATCATCGTTTGTGAGGAGGCTTTGACAAAGACATGTATTTCTTTCTTTAAATCCTAAAACAGTGAAGAGTTCTGTTGTTTTTACTCACTTTTTATTTTCACTTCCCGAAGATTATTTAAAACTTGTGAGTAATGCATTTTTATTTCTTTTATCCTGTTGGTTTTCACCTAGAAATGAACAAGTGAAATCAGTACTGTCCACTTTTATCAGCCTGATGACTTTTGCAGATTGTTTGAACTCTTACTTTGTTCTTACTGATTGTAACAAAGAGGTGATGTTTTATTTTGTTGTTAAAATAATCACCTCGTTCTTGTTATGTCTCATGTTAAAGCCATTCAAACGATTCGTTTGTGAGCCTTCAGTCTGTCTCTTGCATACCACTGACCGATGTTCTTGTCCGTGCAGCTACATCCACGTGAACTAGACTGATGTGCAAACTTTCTCAGTTTCAAGTTAAAATATTTACAGCTAGATGGATTCTGCCAGTCAGTGGGAATTAAATAATTCATCAGAAAAGATTCACAATCTTCCCACCGGTAGCCCTGTTGATGTGCAGTGATTATGTTAGGGATTTGTCAAAGAAAAGTTTATACAGGACATAATAGGTACAAAACTCAAAGGTCATTTGTCACAACATTTTATTTGGATGTACTATATTTGCTCTGTTTTGATTCAAAACAAAATCCCTGCGACATAGGTGTAAAGAAAAGCAGCCAGTCTCCCTTCTTTGAAATTCCACAAAAAAACATAAGGTTTTATACAATCGAAAATGCGTTTCAAAGCATTTAAATTGTTTCAGTAGTGAGATTTCCATTAGATGGAAAAACAGAATGTTTAGGCCTTATTCATAGTAATACAGGCTGTCTGCAAGCCCCCCTCATCTCTAAATTCATGGCTATCGCACATTAAATGTTTTTTAACAAATAATTTAGCAAATAGCTGTCGCCTCCCGTTTAGTCCTGTTAGGGCTCACGGGGGTCTGCTGGAGCCTATCCCAGCTGTCATCGGGCGAGAGGCAGGGGTACACCCTGGTCGCCAGTCCATCGCAGGGCTAGCACTCACACGCACACCTACGGGCAATTTAGAATCACCAATTGACCTAACCAGCATGTCTTTGGATGGTGGGAGGAAGGTGGAGTACCTGGAGAGAACCAACGCAGACACAGGGAGAACATGCAAACTCCACACAGAAAGGCCAGCCGGCCCATGGATTCGAACCGGTGACCTTCTTGCTGTGAGGCAAGTCTGTGCACAATTAGAAATCCCATAATATTTCAACCCTCCTTTCTCAACATAATATAGGATTTTGCCTGGAGTATCATGGAAAAGAAAACTGGTTTGTCTTTATGTCCGTGACACAGCTAAAACAAAACAAAAACACATAAGTTACACTAACCACCACAAGATGTCATTGGAGTCTTTTATTATTTAACTTTATTTGTGCTCGTGCTGGCTCGTTTAAATGCTGTGCTCTGACGTTAGCAGACAGATTAAACCATTACCAGGGGGTAAGAGGCTCCTCAACTTTATTTAGAAAAAAAAAAAAAAAAAAATACAAATGAGAAGCTTCTTAATCGCTGACTTTACCCTCCACTGGTAGTTTCAGTCGTTAAGGGTGAACAGTCTTCTTTTTCAGCTGCTACCCGAGCGCTCCAACTACTGGACAGTTTGAATCATTACATCTGCTATGACCCTTAAAAGACTGGACCATTTACAAAAGATTAATCCAAACAAAATATTATTTAAGGAGGAGATTACTACCTGACAAGTAATAAATATTTTAGTGTTAATATTTTAGCAATCATAAATATTCAAAGGTTTTATTAATTGTATTTCTAATATTTATTATTTGAGTTATATCCATACAGGGATCACTCTCTGTGTGATTATTAATACGTTCTTTGCTCTTTCAGACCTTGACAGAATCTATTTTGGCCTTCCAGGAGAAATGCTCTTGTGAATGCCCCAGGCCATTGTTGTTTATGTCATTGTGACAAGTGTGATAACTGGTAAGCTGGCGTAGCAGTTCTCACTATTTTAGCTTTTGCTTCAGGTCACACATATTAGGTCTGAGTAGTTCAACTGAATCTTTAAACAAAAATATAAAGTTCATAATTTGGCTCTCTCAGGAACTATTTCTGGATCCAAAGATCAGGTGAAGATGCAGAGATTTTTAGTACTAACTAGGACGCTGTTCCTCAAAAGCACTGTGACATTCGGCAGCAGATATCCCAAGAGCCACTGATATCAGTAGTGATATGAGTATGGCCGTCATATGAGTAGTCTGTTATTTTCAAGCAGGGGCGTAGCACCAAATTCTGGGCCCTGTACACTCTTAATGTCAGTGGTCCCCTATCCATGCCAGTGCACAAGGCATGCAAGCAAAAAGTATAGTAGTAGTTAGTATACATGGAACAGAACATGCAAACTGTTTGATGTAATGTAAAAGTGTGGAGCGAATAAAATAAAAGTGGATCAACATTATGGACAGCAATGTAAATAATAGTCCAAACACTTCAAACAGGTTGCCAGTATCTCAATACTTATTTAAATGTCTCACTTGACCTGTTTGAAAGTTTTCTTCTCTACACTGACTAACTTTTTATGTTACACACTGAGCTGATGATATATATAGGAAAGAGTACTATAATAAAATATTATAACAAAAACAATATTAAAGGAACATGGGACATATTAAATTGTATTATTAGAAATAGTGCTAAACAACCGCTCTACCCTCAATATTTTATTGATAATAATATTAAAAAGGACGATATGGATGATGTGGTCAACAGCTTTATTTGCAGACAACAATAATATTTTTTGTTCTGGGGGGGATTTACACTGAAATGTGAAAACTGAAAATGTGGTTTGACAGAAACAACTTATCGTTAAACTTAAGTAAAACCAAAGTCATGTTATTCGGCAACTACAATAAAAATACACAGGCACAGTTACAAGTAGATGGGGTGGACATTGAAAGAGTATATGAAAACAAGTTTCTTGGGTTAACAACTGATGACAAAATAAACTGGAAGTCTCATATAACATATGTCCAAAGCAAATTGTCAAGAAGCATTTCAGTTCTGAGCAAAGCAAAACACATTCTGGACCAGTTGGGTGTTATAATCTGAGGGGTGAGTTCAACATCAACAGACACAAAAGTTTTTGGCTCAGTAATGCTGCTGTTTCTGCCTCTTGTTGTTGACTATGAGGATAAAAACTGCTATCGCTGTATGGAGATTAAGTTTAAACTAGAGACAACATTTTTTGGTTTGAATTTATGCTTTAATAGTTTACTGTGATTACTGTGTATTTTGGGAGACTACCCTGGTGTGACACTTGTTCACCAGCTGTCCAAAAAGGATGCGAAAGATATGGAGGAGCTGGATCAGGAAGGGCGAGGACATATTCTATGGACAGCCTCATCTTTTTTTCTCCAGTTTCATTACAACCCAGTACATTTATAGAATATGTCAAACATTAGACTTCACAGAAAGCCAGGCCCCCTGAGTGAAAACCAGGAAACCCAGCTGTTAGACTATATATACAGGAAATGGCATAAGCTGTTATGACAGCAGTTGGAGGCAATACATGATCCAGAGTTAGAACATAGACCGGACATAGACAGGCTCCATAGTTTTGACACTCTGTGTCACATGGTTGTGGTGTGCTTTATCTGACTAAGGTCCAAGATGGGACTATTTATTACAAACGTCTCTTAATACAATACCTAGTTCAATCCCTATTTTTGAAGTTATTTGTCCTCTTGTTAAAGTTGTACTGTAGTTAGACATGCCAGTTTTTCTCTCTGTGGAAAAACTGGTTTGACCAACAAAAAAAAACCTTGTAAACTGACATTTAAAAAAACGTACATTAGCATGGTTTTAGTGACTGGTGGTGAAATTATATCTTAACAAAAACAATTTTAAGTGTAACTGTGTGTTCTGTCCTTTATTAACTTCCTTAAGCTCCAGTCAGTATTATTTAAAGCTAAATAAAAGAATAAATAAACAACACCATGTTAGTAAGTAAATCGTCTAATCTTTTAGTTATTTTAATTTATAGACTATTATTTTTACGTACCAAACAAAGGCTGTGTACGTGTACGTGACGTCATGACGCAGCGTTCATTACGGATGTAAACACGGCTCCGATTGCTCGGTCCACTCGCCGACGCCGTCAGCCATATTGTTGGTGTGACACACTGAGCTGTCAGCAACAGGTTCTCAGAATAAGTAACACTCCCAAAACTCACATTTTTCCAAGAAGAGCACCTCTGCTCGGACACTAAACTCTACAGTTTGCCTGGGAAACCGTCCAGAAGTGGTGGATAATCTTTTCGACAGCTCGGAAGTTGATATTTTTTTGTTCGTGGTGAGAGAGGTACGCAAGCGAAACTGCTTATCTAAGCATGAGTGTAAGTTTGATATTGTTATGGCAATTATTTTATAGACTCCCTTTGAGATTGAACATGAGCATTTTTGTAAATAAATCTTCCCGCTAATGTCTATTTATATATTTTTATGTTATTCGGGAGCATAATAGAAACAAATCTCTTTGAATGGGTGATGCTGATCATCTCAAAACCACCAGGGAGTAAGAGCTAGCTTGCTAAAAGTTATATTTTCATTAGATTTTAGGTTTTACCGCGAACGTGTTGCTATTTATCCACACTAGTGTAAAGCTGAAACGTTTGTAGAGGCGGATTTGCAGGAGTCTCCTAAAATTCCTCTCGGTTGAAACTAGTCGAGCAGGTTGCAGGCAGGTCTCAGCAGCTGGTGACAAGTGATCAGGGAATGTAACTCTATCAGTTTATCTTCAGACGGACAGCAACAGCTGAAAGATGGTCTGAGATGATGTGAATGAAGAACATCTCAATAGAGAAGCTTTCCAGAGGTTTTATCTTTGGCCTGAAACTTTGGCCTATTTCTGTCAGCCGTCCAAGGTGACACCCTCAGCAAGCATTAAATGAGCATCATTTTAAAGATACAGACAACACAGTGGTTGAAGAAATTAGCAATATATGAATAGTATTAGCAGCAATGACTAACTAGTAATTGGCAGGATAATTGCAGTTTATTTATTTTACAGTATTTTAATGAGGTTCAGTACATTGAAGACTTTCCCTTAAAAACCTAGCTGCACAAAATAAACCTTATGGGTTATAAGGGTGATGTTCGTTCCAGTTTAAATCTCTTTGTTGAGCATATTGCCTGATGTTGATAAGCTGACTGACACGGCACACCTCTGCAGTTAAGTCCAGGAGCTAAGAGTCTTTTTAGTAATCTCGTGACCATAGCGCAATCGTCTCTGTCATCCAATCTAAATACTGGACAGTGAGCAGTGACATACTTAATTTAATTTGTAGCTCAGTATTTTAACCAGAACTACTCCACATTTTCTTCTCACAAACGTACGCTCAGAAGAGACTAGTGATTTACACGTACAAGGGAGCAAGACTGATGAG
The DNA here is from genome assembly GCA_005024645.1 of Planiliza haematocheilus. Lineage (NCBI taxonomy): Eukaryota > Metazoa > Chordata > Actinopteri > Mugiliformes > Mugilidae > Planiliza > Planiliza haematocheilus. The sequence continues at coordinate 7,511,856 of SRSE01000649.1, read as the reverse complement.
CTGGTTTGACTAGTAAAAAGCTATTTATCAGAATACTTTCTCCAGTTCGGTCATATCCTGATATACTGTGTGGAGAAATCAGGGCGGGTCAAAGCAGACTAAAGGAGGGAGAGGCATGCCTTGCCTCTTAAGAAAACAAAATCCACCACTGCAAACAGATTGAATCCGTCTGAAACGCTGCAAATGTGCTTTCTGAATATGTGGAAGCCACTGGTGGATGTGTTGTGCTGAAATTTCACTATGTAGTTAGGGAAACAATTATCCTAGCACCACGGTGGGAAGAGGTCGGAACGACAGAATGAAATGAGCCAGATAAGAGGAGAATGAATGATGGATGTCCTGAAGAGCATGGTTAGTTCTCAGTGTACAAAGAAAAACTGAATTGTAGATGTGGAGTTGAGATCATGGTGTGAGGTCAGTGAGCAAGGCGGATGAAAATCATTTCTTAGAAAAACACTAGTCACCCAGGCAGCACTGGTTTCTGAACAGAGTAGTCATGAGCACAGGCCAGGATCACCATAGCTGGTAAGATATAATTTTGGAATAAGGAAATGGTGACTTTAAAATGTTTCTTTCCTCAGACTCATCTGTCTGTCTGGGGTTCAAGGTTCTGGGGTTAGGATAGGAGACAGACACATGAACTCAGGAGTGAGAGAAACTGAATTAGATCCACACGGTTCAAAGCTGCCACTGAGGTTGCTACGGCCAGGGACAGCCAAGGTATTTATCCAACAGTCTTCAGTGTTGTATGTACTAACTGAGAGACAGAAATGTTCCAGTCTTTCAACAAGGCTCACCGGAAGCAGGTGAGGTCTGACCGACTCCACCAAGCCACAAATGAAAAGACAGACCACACTTTCAGGAAGTGAGTTTCTTTTCTTTTACCGCTGCACTCTAGTCAGGCATAAAATCTGCATTAAGCGGTTCATGTTGACCTTGAAAAATAGTGTTGCGCAGTAATTCTTAGTGCAAATTAAATGTGCGGGCGAAAGAAGCAGCGTGGGGCCGTTTGATCTTGTTGCTGAAAATAAGACGTGGAGGCAAAGGAAATGAGAGGGAAATCTCTTAACCATGAGAATTATTTCATACAGCAGACACACTGCTGAACACTAAAAATACAAACTGTGGTGAGTGGATGAAATGTCACTTGCCTCGCTTTAGTGACTCATCTCTACACTGTCTCCAGCTGCTGGTGATTCCTCTGTGCATTACAGTTAAGCCCCGTCCACACGATTTTTGGTGTCAGCCATCGGCTTGTAGCAGATAGTTGATAGTTGATGATCCACTTGTATATTTCCCACCTGCAAATGTTTCCAACTAGCAGAACATAAAAACAGTGCTAGTGTATGGATGGCACTAACTCTTCGCCACTCCTCAAGCTAGGTTTACCTGAAGCGCCAAACCCAATATCAATATGGTTAATTTGTAGCAAGGAACCAAAGTTGTGGATGGTGTTTCAGTGTGGAAAAATGTTGGGACCGATGTGTTTGCATCAGATAAACTGCATCAGTCACTTCCATTAGCCCCCCTCACAGTTGAGATTAGTTCAACTTGGTACCAAGCCACTCCTCATCGCAGGTGCTCATGCTAGATGTCATACTGTAGTTTCTAGTCGCCACATCTCTGCATGTCTCCTCCTATGTATTCCTCTTTACACCTTATTTACAACTAATGTGAAATCCGTATTCAGATTTGGCTATCTGGATAAAATAAGCAAAAAATATTTAGTGTATATTGTTACAAGCTAGTGAAGAAGTTAACCAAAGCTCCACAGTATACAGTTAATGAGCGTCATATAAAGACACAAAGAGTCCTGCTGCTCCCAGACTGCTGAGTGAAAAGAAATAACTGGATGTCTAGGTTTCATTTTAATTATATTGTTTCCATGCATGATGATGAACTACTGTGATGGATATTATTCTTACGTCCCGGCAGCTGTCAGTAAGCAAATACCCTGTATGCCTGTACGTTTCACCACCTCTGCATAACCACTGATAAACTGCAGGCTGGGACTCATAGCAATCATATGTTTATTTATAGCACGTATTGAGCGAACAGTAATGGGGCTGCTGTATCCATGTGAGCACTAGATTATGTGTCTAATACATTTGACATAAATTTCCCCTTAGTGCAGCTTCATTTCGCATGTCACTGCAAACCACGTGAACATTTACAGAGCTATTGGTCAGATGTGTCTGAGGGCGGATGCAGGGGAGTACGTACAGGAAGAAGGTCCTGTGTCCTGGACTCATCCACATACTGTACATCTGTAAAAGAAACATATTCTATGTTTGCTCATAACCGTGGTAATATATCCTGGGTGAAACTATACTCGTCTTGAAAGGACTGCTTTACACTGAAGCGGATGCCTTCGAGTCTCCATTACAAGGACGCTGTGTCTACACTGTACTGTGTGTTTTCTGACAAGTTCTACAAGCTTATGAACATTTCCCAGCACGTTTAACAGTCAACCTTTATGCAAGAAAAATGAAAACGTTTTGTGGTCTGTAAATATATGCCTTATGCCTTGTTGTTTTTGATCAGGCTCTGTTGCCATCAAAACAGTGCAGCTTTTATCCACGGTCACTTCCCTGTAGCTTGGTGTCTGTTTTCCAACCTTGTAGTTAGTTGTTTTTAAAAGGATGAATGGTGAATTACAAGTAAAGTTGTTTTTTGGGGTAGGTGGAGCCTTGGGAGTTGAACCGTCGCCCTAATTCTACCTCAGTAGGTTTATCGTCATGCAAATAGAGTCTGCTGTTTTCATTTAGCTACTGAGGGAGAATGCCTGTGTGTGTGGAGAAGGAGGATTTCAGAAAATATTTGCATGAGGAGTGCGCACCTGATTCTGCCGGACAAGTCAATCATTCAGTTGGTCAGTTGGTCAGAAAGCACCAGGCTCCTCTCTCATTAAGAAACAGTAAACCTTAAAGCTGTCTGTCTACTGCTATGTTTCATTTATTCATTAAAATCCCTACAGTGTTACATTACCAAAGGTTATATTCCACGTCCAGGGCATCAGCTATACACGATGACTCTCTTCTGATGTCAGCTTGTCACACACATACCGTATCAGTGCAAATGTTTAAAGGCCCATATCTCTATGTTAAAAAAAAGTCCTTAGCGCAGCATTAGGACTACAGCTAACGGCTTTTCTCAAAACCGTCAGTGTTGTACAGTGTGTAAAAAAACAAAAGAAAGCACGTGCTAGGTGGTAGTGTTACTACTGCATTGTTTGTTTAGCAAAGATTACTGTTAACTACTCAGCAACACCTGAGCTGTGAGTCGTCTGGTAAAGAAAAACATTACACAGAGCAACACTTCTGCATTAAGTTTTTTTTTTAACAGTCTGTTGTCATAGTTCTGTAGCAGTGCAATGCTAAATTGGTTAAGAACACTTAGCATTACACGTTTATTATTCTTGATGGCCTAACGTGCTGCATCCTTTCTAAAAATGTGTGTATATCTTCAAAACATCATCTATCTTCTGTACCCGCTTATTCCTGTAAGGGTTGCGGGGGTCTGCTGGAGCCTATCCCAGTTACCATCGGGCAAGAGGCAGGAGCTATCTTCATACAAAACATACAAAACTGAATTCATTATTTACAATTCAGCTTTGACCGGACTCTACATTTTACACGACAGTAAGGTTGATATAGTACAGAGAACGGCAGTAAACCACATGTAATTTGTGGACTCAAGGAACAAAATGCAGAATGAAAGAAACCGAAGAAGGGAAGGATGATAAATGAGACTGAAAGAGAGCAGGACATGTCCCAGGAGGAAAGAGGAAGGAGAGAAGAAGAGCGACAGATGGCATGCAGTAGATTAGCCCTTCCTTACTATCCTTGTGGTAGTCATTGTCTCTTTTTCAGTTTTTCCTCATTCACCTTCTACGCGAAGCTCTGGTCAGCAGAGTTGCTTTCTAAAAATCTCTCGTCAGTCTGTAATACCGCCCCGGTTTCCGCCATAACTGACACTACTTAATGTTTTGGGACATCAAAGCTACCCCTCTTCCAAAATCCGTGATCACTTCCTGTCAACTGATGAGGAAATGCTTGTGTCCGTGGGTACCAGGCAGGAAGTGCTGAGCAGAAAGATTGGAATTTCTCTCCTCCTTTTCCTCCTCCACCTTCGTCATGTGAGTCTGATGGCAGCAAGATAATCACAGAGGAAGCAGGTGTTCAGAACGGCCCGATGAAGTCAGTGTGAAAGCTCCAGAAATGATGTGATGTGAATGTCTGATTCATGGCATATAAATAAATAATTAATTCACCTACTTGCACTGATCAGACATCATTATGACCACCTTCCTAATATTGTGTAGGTCTCCTTTGTGCCTCTAAAATAGTTGTGACTCATCAGAGAACTGCATGGGCCTTCTGAGGGTGTCCTGCTAACATAGTGTTGTTAGTGGGGCCTTTGGGTCCTATGGGTTGAGGGGAAGGGCCTCGGTGGGGCAGGCTTGTTCCAGGGTATCCCACAGATACTATGGGGTTTAGTTTGGGATCTAATGAATTTGGAGGCCAGGTCAACACCTTGTGCTGTTTTTCATGATTTTTGAGTTGTTCTTGAATTGTTGCTGCCATCAAGGAGTGTCATTGTTATCTGGTCAGGGTGCCTGGTCTGGTCTAGATGGGTGATACATGTCTAAGTAACATCCACATGAATGCCAGGTCCTAAAGTTTCCCAGCAGGACATTTCATTGGTTAATGTTATGTATTCTCCAGTCAGTCGTTTAATGTTGTGGCTAATCGCGTTGCTTTCGTACATGAGGTGTTAGCCTTTATGGTTCACGTGGCTGCGTCCTCTGTCCTCTTACGCAACCCCCTGAAGCGAGAGTTCATACTGTTCATTCCACAGCAAAAAGTGTTTTCAGTCTAAACAAGACGGTTTTGTGCCGGCTTTGTCTCAACAGCAGAACAGAGAAGATACCTATAAATATTCCTGCAAACCCAGCATAATATCCATTAATGGTACATTAAGAGCATGGACAGTCTAGTTCATGTTGTGAACAACCACACACTTCCTCCCAACCATCCCAAGTAATATTGAACTAAGTTTCTGATGAGCAGCAAATGCTAAGAAATTAATTAACAACGGGAAAGTCTCAAACAAATTGCAAGGTAATAGATTCAAACTAGTTTGTGTGATTTCAATAAAAACTGAATTGTGGCACTTGAGAAAACATCTGTATGAAATCTGATGTCAACTCAACACATTGCTTGATATTTATCAGCAGTGGATCAAGTCCAAGCTTTGACCCACTAGTAGTGGTTTGACTGATACCAACTTAAAAAATACTGATCAGCTGTTGTACTGACCATACTGATGTACACTCCTCTTTTAGGAAACATTTAGTGTATACTAAAGTGATAAAAGTCATGAACGGAAATGGAGTATGATAGACCCTCAAATAGTCCCATAAAATGCACCCTCCTTGGACCCATTGATCTTACAGAAGGGGGCCATCCTGTTACATAAAAACAGATTCATGCAGCACTGGGGACATTTCCACACTTTCTGTGCGTGCCTCAACAAGAATGGTTTTAAGGAATGATGAAACAGACTTTGAGAAAGGCATAGTCACGGCTGACAGTCAGACAGACTGGAAGTCAATGAAGGCACATTGCTTGGATGAATCCAGTTACTTGGTTTTTAATCCTGCATAGCTGAAGGGAAGGCAATGTAGGGCCGCCAATCATAATAATTGGTTTATTTCCTCTTAACTGCTTTTATCGATATAGATAGATAAGTAACATGGTTATGTTGATCATTACACCTGTTTGTATCAGTGTGCTATTAGCCTGATGTTGTTAGCTCAGATCTGTAAGCCTCACAGTGCTGCTGGCATGGTTGACCACACTCAGGTTTGACCCCTTAAAGTTTGTTGTTGACATATAATCACTTGTTCATCACAGTAGGAAGTGTAGCACAGCAGCAGTTATGCAGTAAAACCACAAGGTTGAGACACACTGTGCTACACTGTTGCCAAACAAGGTTTTAACAGGAGTGTTTCTCTTGTTGGGGTTGATGACTTAGATAAATGCAGCAGATCATGGTCGTTAGATCAGATTTGAGCTGTGTTGGTGGGGGTGGGGCTTATCCTGTAGAAATGTAAAATTCTATGAATGAGCATTTGTCATTTTAGCTTGTGTAGTATGCGTTGTGCTGGCCCCTGGACTCTGCAGAGTCAGTGCAGATAGTGTTGAAACAAGTCCCAGTGGGTTAAAAGGTTTTGGGACGTGGCCAGTGTGCTCCTGACTGAAGAGAACAGGAGAAGCCCTGTTTAACTCTGCTGACCAGAATCTCTCTCTGATCCTCTCTCTGCCCCCCCTCCCTCAGCCACAGCGCTCTTCTGTCTCGGCTGCAGTATTGACTGATTGCTGGACTGTGACTGTGTGTTTTCCAGATGGCCATGAGCAGTAGCTGAGGACGCCGCCAGGAGTTCTCCACTTGCAGATATGAGTGGTAAGACCTGTGCATGGGGGGCATGTGTTTAAATGTGGGGGTGAGCCTGTGTGTGTGTTTGTGGGGATAGTGATGTATGTTATATAGCGGTGTGTGTTATTGGGATCCACAGACAGAGCTACCTCTGGTATCATGTTTCTGTCTGTGCACACGCTGTTTAGTTTCTTAATGTATCTGAGATTCTAATCTTAAGATTTAAAGCCACCCTGCTCTGAATCTTTAAATCTGTTTCATTACAACTTAATATCTTGATCACAGCTTTTTTTATATATATAGTTTCAGTTATATAGGTTTCAGTTTTTAGTAAAGCAACCATTCATTGCTTGCTGATTCACAGTGGGACAAACACTGATGTGTAGTTAGCCTTGGTTTGTGTGTTAGTGAAAGTGTGCGTTTGCTCTGCTCTCCTGTCTGAACAGAGTACCACAGTATCGCTGGCATCACTGAGTTTCATTATCACTTTGTCAATATCAGTGCATTCCCAACTCCTGACGGCCTCTGAGCCTGGCCTCGGGGTGCTCTCTTACATCATCCGTGTTGTGTGCACCTGTCGTCCTGCCTGTTTGTTTGCAAGTCGCAAAATGAAAAGTGTACATTTGTTTGCCTTGGTCGTATTTAGATATTTAGTTTCTCAAATCAGACTAAAATAACAGTGAGCCTGACTGAGAAACAGATTTTCCACAGACATACCTAAAAGCTGTTAGGCTCTAAGAAGCTGCAGGTTGGTCTGGTTTTTATGTAATATTCATTTCCTTTTCCCTTTAGGTGGTCCAAGTGTTTGGGCCATCTCTCCTGAGGAGAGGGACAAACATGATCAGAATTTCGACACCCTCTCCCCATCGATGGGCTATGTCTCAGGTACAGACATGGGTTAACATCTCCATAATGCAATTTCATCAGGACACAGCTAGCAGCTATTAACTGTATAAACTGAGAGTCTCATCAGTGCAACAGTAACAAAGAGACACATGTATATGAGCAGCCATGACATACACACAGATATTGACATGCTCAAGTGATCAGGCAAATATAGAAACACCTATGCACTCAAACATATTTTTAAGCAAACACTTTTTTTTCTATTTTTGCGACCAACAGTATCTCAGTTTACTATAATGTTCTGTCGCTTTCTGTAGGAGAACAAGCGAGGAAGTTTTTCCTCAAGTCGGGGCTGCCGGCCTCCGTGTTGGCTGAGATATGGTGAGAAACTCACACACACTCAAACATAAGCAGATTTGTTATTGATCAAGATTTCACTGAAATATGTACCTGAAGCAAAGTATCTTAAGGCTGTTTGTCTGTTGTCTGTCTCTCAGGTCTCTGGCTGACATGAATAAAGATGGAAAGATGGACAGGTTGGAGTTTTCCATCGCTATGAAGCTCATAAAGCTGAAACTCCAGGGTACACAGCTTCCTCAGGCCCTGCCAATCATCATGAAGCAGCCTCCGGTGCCTGCCCCTAACCTGAGTAAACCAGCCTATGGTAAAATGTTGTTATTATTATTATACTTAGAACGTCTATGGTCTTCTCTGAAGTATCTCCACATATTCCCAGTCATTTGACTCCGGTGTCATGAAATAATATTCTGTGTGTCTTGTAGGTATCAGTTCCGTGCCTAACTTGATGATGCCTCAATCAAACCTTGCCATGCTGACTCCTATCCCCATGGCAACATCTGGACTGTCAACTTTGACACCAATGCCTGGCCTCACCCCTTTGGTTCCTACAGCAACGGGGCTGAACCCGCTAATAGCCTCCACCCCCACCAGGCCCATGATGCCTACCATGGGAAACACTGCGATGCCAAACGGCACCATGGGAATGCTCCAGCCAATGCCTGCAGGAGCTTTGACTACTGGTACATGTGCCATCTATTTATACACGTGCTCTCCTGTTTTTACTTGTTATTGTACACGTATCTCTGTAAATATTCATTTACAGCTCACTTACGTTTATCTGGACTTAAATCACCTGCTTGGTTACATCTCTCATTTCAGAACATAGATTGTCTTTTTGAACAGTGTATGATGTATATTTTTCAGTGTTTGTATGTGCAGTATATGTAGACAGGATGAGAGTGTAAAAGTTTATAATAATGTAAATTACTGTTACAATGTGCGTAATAATAATGTGTGTTCTTCAGGTTTGCCGCTATCCTACCCCTCACCACTTGGACTGGGATCTGGCAGGTAAAACACACACACATATACTGAAGTTGTGGGCAAGCACAGCCTGGTTTATCTTGTTAGTCTTAAGTCTTTCCTGGTGTCTCTATAAACACCGTCTGTCTTTCAGATCTGCTTCCCCGTCTGGGATGTCCCCCATGGCTGCTGTTCCAAGTGACTGGGCCGTGCCACATGCTTCCAGACTGAAGTACAGGCAGCAGTTCAACAGCTTGGACAAACAGATGACTGGATACCTCACTGGTATGATGTGTTTCTGTGCGTGTATGTACGTAGACTGTGTAGATCATACAAAACCAAACTATGCGTGGAATGCAGGCGTGGATCTTCCTGAACAACAAGACGCTGAGGATTTCGTAACGGTCGCCTCTCTTTAGTTAACTCTAAGGAAGTGCATCCTACGGGTGTGTTCAGATCAATAGCTGACACACACACACACTTGCTGGACCTGTTCCCTTGAAAAAGCCATGATTTAGTGAAGTGGCAGCAGCAGACACACATGCTTACTCACAACAGCCTGAAGTGCTGATTATTTCCTTACTACTGTGACTTAGCATAATAAATAAATGACATAAGGGCCTTGTTTTAATTCCCAGCCCAGACTCTTTGTAAACCTGTTAAAAAGGCTGACTGTGTTTATTGTCACAGTCCTTTTATCATCAGCTCTTATGTCCAGTTGAATGATTTAATGTTGAAAGGTTTTGTTTTACCCTATTTTTAATAATGTCATACTAGTTTAAACGGCTATTCGACACATCCACATGTTTCTTCTATGTCAGCCACACATCTTGTGTCCTGACACGTGTCCTGACATGTGTCATTCATATCGTCAGGCCTGCAGGTGAGAGGTGCCATGGCAACCACGATGCTGACGCAGACACAGCTGGCCTCCATCTGGTGAGAATACGAAAATATCTATGTGTGTGTGTGTTTGTCTGTCTGTACGTGTCTTTTAATAACCAAAGGTTAAAAAAACACTTGGTATGACAATAGCTCTTTGTTAGTTAAGGAAATATTGGTTTACAAATGTTCTTAGTATCAGTTACTTTAACAAAGATGAACAAAATGTAGTTCATTATTTCTCTTATTTGTCCTTTACTTAGCAGGGTCTCATTGAGATACGTTTTCTCTTCAGACTTGTAAAACTGAGCTTAAATTATAAATCATTTTTGCTGGAAAGCCCTTTTTTTATGCAAGTGAACTGAACACACTGCTTTTATCGCTAATCTTGACTAAAATATTCTTATGATGCATTGTTTCTTCTCTGGTATGCCGTCCTGCTGCATTCAAGTGAGATCAGAACATTTTCCCATCACTTAAACTTGTATCTTCAACTTTTAACCAACCTTCAGGAATTTAGCCGATGTGGACAAGGATGGCAAGCTAAGAGCAGAGGAGTTTATTCTGGCAATGCATCTTGTGGACATGGCCAAGAGTGGACAACCACTGCCACTCACACTGCCAACTGAGCTGGTCCCACCCTCACAGAGGTATGTGGAAACAGTCAGCAAAGAAAAATAAAGGAAGGAAAAAAAAAACACTTCTTAATAAAAACATATGTGCTTTCACTGTATTAATGAGAGAGCTGATGTGTATAATGTTAGAATGATGTGACGTGTTTTTGAATCTGTATTGCAGGGCTGGAGTGAATGGATCCAACTCTTCTCTCTATGCAGCGCTGATGGATGACTTGGAGTCAGAGCCTCCACAGAAAAACAAAACCAACCGTCAGTATTTACTCTTCTCCACACACCGACCGTAGCTTCATTCATCTGCTGCGTATTATGTGTAGCTAGTGCCTGGCGATTGCATCTGTTCAGCTCACACAGCTGTCAGTCTCACTGTTTATTTGTGCCACATTACATGTTGACCAGCAATGATGTAATAGCATAAAGAAACACACTGTTGTGACAGACACGGCAGCCTCCTGCAACGGACCTAACTATAGTCGACCAAGAGCAGCCAAGTGATACACAAGTATATAGGGCACCACACTTTGGTGTTGGGTTTATTCACGCTATCATCTTACTCACAGTTAAAGGGCAAGTTATAGCAGCTAGAATTAAATGTTAAATCAAGTCTTTTTCAGTGTTAGATTCACTTCATCTCTTTGCGTTCTTTTACGAGTCAAATAACAGTTAATTTTCAGTGTGAATAGTCTGATCGACGTTGACTTCATCAAAACACTTTCCTTTTCTTTGTTCAGTGTCATTCGAGGATAAATTCAAAGCAAACCTGGAGCGAGGGAATGCCGAGCTGGAGAAAAGACGACAGGCACTGCTGGAGGCAGAGAGGAGGGAGCAGGAGCGGCGCGCTCAGAAGCAGAGAGAGGAGCAGGAGAGGAGGGAGCGGGAGGCTCGAGAGGCTGAGGAGAGGAGGAGAAAAGAGGAGGAGAGAAGGCTGGAGCGACAGAGGGAGCTGGAGAGACAAAGAGAAGAAGAGCGGCAGAGGGAGATAGAGAGAAAAGAGGTGAGTGAAGATACTAGAGCTGTGTATGCAGAGTCTCTTTGTAGTCGCAGCTGAGAGGCGTTCACACCGATGCATGTATATTTACTTCAGTGCACTCCTCTCTGTCTCTGTTTCTTCCAGGCGGCACAGCGAGAGCTCGAGCGTCAGAGGAAAGAGGAGTGGGAGAGGAGGAGGCGAGGGGAGCTCCAGATAAAGAAGGAACAGGAGCAGGATGATATCATTAAACTAAAGGCTAAGAAGAGGAGTCTGGAGATGGAGCTGGAGGCAGTGGTGAGTGGTGAAGAGGCAATTTTCATCTCAGCGCAACTTGGGTGCACTCTCTATCTGTCCCCATGTCTTATCACTTTATCGTTGCACTGCTTCAGGGTAACAAACACCGTCAGATATCAGACCGACTCCGAGACATTCAGAACAAGAAGAGGCTTCAGAGGACAGAGCTGGATCTGAACAATCAAAGGAGCGAGACGCGACAGCAGGACATTAATGACCTGCAGAAACAGATCGAGGTCAGTTTTTTTGTTTTTTTTCACTCAGCACTTGTACTCTTACAAAGCCGGTTATCCGCGATTTGTGTGTCTTGAGATGTGGTTCTGGTTGTTTTAATTGTTTCTAAGACTTTTTCTTCCAGTGATGCATTTCTTGTTTGTATTTCCTCTTGATCAGGAGTTCCAGAGGAAGTTGTCACACCTGACTCCAGAGCAGAGGAGACTTGCTGAGAAAGTCAAAAACATGTCTCTGAATAACATGCCTGGTTAGTACTTGTGGATTAATCAAAGAACAAAAGCAATAAAGGCAAATAGTGCCTACTTAGTTACATAAATTAGGATATACTATAGACTTTTACTAAAACTGTACATTGTCATGGTTTTGCTCTGTAAACCTACCTCCTGTCATCATACTGTAACTGTGCTTTAACTCTTTGTAGTGTCGACCATGTCCACCCTGAAGGTGGGTGTCACAGAGAAAAGAGGGACGTGTATGAAACTGCGAGACCAGCTGGAAGCTCTGGAGAAAGAGACTGCAGCCAAACTGGCAGAGATGGACCAGCATAACAAAGACATGCTGGTAGGAAATAATTACAAGCCTGGCATTAGTAGAGTAGCTTAACATGGCTTTAGGTGGACATCCAGCCTGTATTTACACACTTCAGCGAGACCGTCAAACTGTCTCCAACCCTCACATTGAGTCATTCATGCTCCATGAAAACCATGAAAACATCTCGGTCTACCATTGACCTCACTTCTCAGTGTTAGTCATTGAGAATCATGAACACTTGTTTAATTAACCACATGCAGATACATATTTTTATGATTGAATCACACACAGCATACTCATAGTCAATAATATCCTCTATTATTTCTAATTTAGATTTATTTAGTATGTAGTTAACTACCAGCTACAAGGACAGAATATTTCAAAAGGCTGCCATGACTAATGCACAGACAACGTAGCTTTACTTGGCGTCTTTATGGCTGTGCTTAAATACTACATACTCAACCTTTCTTCCCCAACCTTCTTGCTTGACATTGATTTTACTATTTTATTAACTTGTATTCCCCTCATGCGCACTTCGCTTCCTTTAATTTCCCTTGGAAATTCTCTGCCCTTTCCCACACTTGGATCCCTTTCCCCTCTTTCCTCTCACATGTCCCATATCCGTCTTTACAGTATATGGGTGCTGAGGACTTTAGGAGGTTTTCTGTGTGCTGGCCTTCTTCCATAATCTCTCCTACCTACTGAAGGTTTCTGCTTTAGGTCTCTTTTTGCTCTTGCCTCTTTACTCGTATCTCTCCTAGTTTGTATTCCTTCCTACAAACCTTAAAATATTGACCCAGTTGTGTATTTGTGCATGATGGTTTACAATCATTTAGCCTGCTGTGTCTTACCAGTCATTTATTCTTTAACTCAGTTACATTGATAGTAAATTTATGTCTCTTTTTATAATTAGGAACTGAGAGAGAGCCAGAGAAGGCAGCAGGCGGCACTGGAGAAACTGCGAAACATCAAAGAAGAGAAACGACGTGAGCTGATTCAAAGGAAGGAGCAGGAAGAGGAGAGGAAACGACAGGAGGAGGAAGCTCAGAGGTACAGTGTGTTATCATTTATCATTTTTCTTTTCCTTTATAAATAAGAGTAATCTGATTTACTGAACTTTTTAATCTTGACGTGTTGTTGACACTTCAATCATAAAGGCGTATTAAGATGGAGAAGGAGCGTCAATGGCAGGAGAAGCTGAGGAGGGATGAAGAGGAGCGTCAGAGGAAGCTTCAGGAGGAGAGAGAGGCTAAACAGAGAGAGGAGGAAGAGAAAGAGAGACAGGCTTTCATCCAGGCTGCCAAGGAGCAGGTCGAACGAGAGCTCAGAGCAAAAGAGGAGGCCGAGAGGAAGAAAAGAGAAGCAGAGGAAAGGAGGAAAAGAGAAGAAGAGGAGCGTCAGAGGCAAGCAGAGAGACAGAGGCAGGAGGAGGAGAGGAGAAAGCTGGAGGAGGAGAGGCGGAAGCTAGAGGAAGAGAGGAGGAAGCTAGAGGAAGAGAGGAAGCTAGAGGAGAAGAGAAGGAAAGAAGAGGAGGAGCGGCACAGGAGGGAAGAAGAGAGGAAGAGGTTAGAGGAGGAGAGAAGGGAGGAGGAGCGGAGAAGGCAGAAGGAGGAGGACGACAGGAGGAAACAGAGGGCGGCTGAAGCGGCTATCCGGGATGCGGAGGAGAGGAGAAAACAAGAGGAGGAGAGAAAGAGGAGAGAGGAGGAGAGAAAGAAGAGAGAGGAGGAAGATAGAAGGCGGGAGGAAGAAAGGAGAAGGCTCCATCAGCAACAGGAAGAAGAGAAGAGGAGACGTGAGGAGGACAGAAAGCGTGCAGAGGAGGAAAGGAAGAGAAAGGAGATAGAAGAAGAGAAGAAAAGACTGGAGGAGGAGAGAAAGAGGAGGGATGAGACATCTCGTCAGCAGCAGAATGGAGTGGGGAAGCTGGACATTCAGGAGAAGCTGACGTCTCTGCTGAAAGGACTGGAGGAGAGAAAGGGTGAGACACATGTTTTAGACGTTTTCATTCTTCTGTGAACTGTCCTCTCCAAAAACAAATCACCATATGATCCCTGATGTGCTGGTTCAGGTGGGCAGCCGAGGGCCACGCACCACAGGAAGTCAGCAGCTCTGACATCCTTCAAAGCTCTCTACCCGTTCACTGCACGCAACAACGAAGAGCTCAGCCTCAACGCAGACGATGTCATTGAGGTAAGAAGCGAACAATATCGTCTTTTCAGAAATTGCGTGCCGATGCCTCTTCTCTATTCTTGTGAAAACTTATTTTCTCTCCTCTTGTCAGGTCGATGAAACGACAGAACGAGAGGAGGGCTGGCTGTACGGCAGCAAACAAGGGAAGATGGGCTGGTTCCCAGAGAGCTACGTTGAGAGAGTGGTCTCATCAGGGGCAGCTAATAATTCTGCTGCTGCTGCTGCTGCTGCTCCTGTTGTTGCTGCTCCTGTTTCTAAATTGCCCCTCCAGTCACAGCTTTCCAACGCCCTTGAGGCTGCCATGGCAGCAGGGACAAAGTCTGCGTTCACACCAACACACTCTCCACACCTCGCACCCTCTGAGACACAAGGACAGGTGAGAACTTCACAGAGCACCTGCTGCTGCTGCACCACCCGATCTCTTTTGATCACCGCAGGCTGATTACTGTCTAGACATACACACATGCTCAAACGCTGTGCTGCCTTTGTCTCTGTGTTAGCAGGTGGTGGGTAACCTGCTGGCCCAGGCCCTGTGTTCCTGGACAGCAAAGACAGACAACCATCTCAACTTCAACAAGGACGACGTGATTCAGGTGTTGGAGCAGCAGGAGAACTGGTGGCTGGGCGAGCTGAACGGTGAACGGGGCTGGTTCCCCAAGACCTATGTGACGCTGCTGGGAGAAGAGGAGAGTTCAGAGTAAGAAGTCATGCACACATATAAAACTAGAGGGGTCTTAGTGATGTTGTCTCTTTATAAAAATGGAAGGAAATTATTGGTAAACTATTAACTTAAAAGAAGCTGTGACACAAAGTCTAAACTGTAGACTATTGCTGGTGTCTTATAGTTATGATCTGTGAGCATCTGCAGCCCTAGTTATTCTCAGTTTTCACAGAAGGTTCTTCTTTTTTTCATCTTAATCTCATGTGAACATTTGATTTTGTCAATGATGAAACCTGACTACTGCCACCTGCTGGTATGAACTCATTTGTGAGGTTGTATGGCTGTTGGCTGCTGTTTTTGTGTGTTCAAGTGCAGCTTTTTGAATCGGACACAGTGACTTGAAGTGACATCACAGTCGTTCTTTGATGTGGGTTTGGTATCTGTAGCTTTACTCTGATGAGTATTTTCCTTATTTCAACTTATTTCAACCTAACTTTTTTCAAGTTATGCATTCAAGCCCTAAATCTTTAATCTGCTGCACACTTTATTACAGTAGAGAAACACAAATGAAGTATTTCTTATTAAATATTACCCACAAGTTCAGTCATTGTTCATGATCTGTTTTTCCTGTTTCTGCCCGTTAACTGACAGTAACTGAGTCGCCTACATATTTTCAGCTTGCTGAAATGTGTTTTTATCTCATGTTAATTGTGAAAACAAGAATCAGTCACATGATAGTATGAGAGTACCTGCATGCACTGCTTTGGTAACAGTTACGGTATGTTAGGTATGTAGGTCACAGTAACGACTTCTTCCCTTCTCTGTCGTGAATATGCCGCGTTGACACCGCACTGAAGCATGGACTCTTATATACTGTGTAACTAAGCTTGCCTTGTGCCTGAGTGTTGTAAAGAGGAAACTGAGACTGAAGGTGAAGCTCAATTAACCAGTGAGTCACATACACAGTCCAACCTTCACCTGTTTAATAATAATACAAGTTTAACAACTAGACTCCTGGTATTACAACTTAGTGTCTTGCATTTCCTAGGAAGAGCAATCCAGAGAGAAGAGATCCATTTAGTGATTTCTAAGGATAGTAAGATAGAAGGGCTCATATAGTTTCTGTGCTTACAGCGCGAAGAGCTCCCCTCCTGATGCTTCAGAGTCTGGCGACAGCCTGCAGCTTGAAGGTACGATAAACACCATCCTGACTACATTGTCTGCATCATACGGTGACAAGTTGCCACTTGTTTGGATGGTATTTAAACATTTCAATTGGATTTTCACATGACTTTTTCTGTGTGCTTCCCAGAATATGTGGCGTTGTACACCTATGAGTCTCCGGAGCCTGGTGATCTGACCTTCAAAGAGGGGGATGTGATATTAGTGAGCAACAGAGAGGGAGAGTGGTGGAATGGCGCCATAGGCGACCGCACAGGCCTCTTCCCCAGCAACTATGTTAAACCAAAGGAGACAGATGTAAGTTACACTCGACACATACTGATATATAGGAGGCAGTTGTTCTGATGAAATGTAGTTGTCTTGCTGCAATAAGTGTGTTGACGCCTTGGTTCTCTACCAGTAGATGGCACTACAGTACAGCCTGTGTTTTTTATGCATATACTGATACCTTGAACATATGAAAATCATTTGCATTTTTTTTTTTTTTTCAGACATCCAGCATATCTGGAAAGAAGAAGCCGGGTAAGCTTTCCCCCTTTACTGCAATTTTAATTCTGAAGCTGCAGCCCTCACCTCCCTGACCTGGAGGAGCAGACTTTATCCTGATAGCTCCCCTATACATAGTCTGTTTAATGTCAAATTGAGCTCATGTATGAGAACAGCATAAACAAAACAAACAACAGTGAGTGAGTGAGTGTTTCCAGTAGTGAAAAGGGGTCTGGTGCTAATCTCTGGACCTGATTGCCCTGACTTCGTTCAGAGTTCATGTGTGAAAACAACGAGATATTCACACACGATTCCTGATCATGCATTTTGATTGATTCTCAAGCTGCATGTGTGTGTTGTGTGCACAGAGATTGCCCAGGTGATCAGAGCCCACACCTCTACTGTACCTGAGCAGCTGAATCTGGAAAATGGCAAGCTAATCGTCATCCACAGCAAGAACGCATCAGGCTGGTGGCTTGGAGAACTGCAGGTCAGTGTTCATTAGCTATTAATATGTTTTCTAGTTTTTTTATTATTATTATTATTGTACAGTGTACTGCAGAGTAAATGACAACAGAGAGTCTGTTATTTACTTCATCCCCACTCAGTCCACTCAGTTACTTCATCTCCACTCACATGTTTCGACTGGATAACTGTGTGTTTAAAGATAATTGTTGTTTCAGCATTCCTGCTGTCTACTTAAAGTCTCACCATCCATGTTTGTCTGTGTCATTCCTCTAGGCCCGTGGTAAAAAGCGTCAGAAGGGCTGGTTTCGTTCCAGTCATGTTAAAATTTTGGGATCCAACAGTGGCAAGTCCACACCGGCACCCCAAGCAGGTAACACACACACGCCTCATCCTTCACCACGTGATTAGAAGAAGGTTTACAAGTATACTAGATGACTAAATAATAATGACACACTGTTTTCCTTAGTCTGTCAGGTCATCGCCATATATGACTACACAGCTGCCAACGGGGACGAGATGAGCTTCACTAAAGGGCAGCTGATCAACGTTCTAGACAAGAACAACCCTGACTGGTGGAGAGGAGAGATCAACGGCGTCACCGGCCTGTTCCCCATCAATTACGTTAAGATAACTACTGCAGACTGCGACCCGAGCCAGCAGTGTAAGTACCATTGTACCATGGCTACACTTGAAATATGTTCAAAACATTCAGCGTCAAACCTGTCACTAACTAGTCTTTATCCTCTGTTCATCCATGCATCCTCCATCTACTACCACTAATCCATCCACACATCTGTTTATCTTTTCTTCCCACTGACTATTCACCTTCTCCTTCCCTCTCTTTCCCTGTCTCTTATTCCACGGCTTGTGTTTCTTTCTCCTTCTAGGGTGGTAGAAAGACTCTTCCTCCTCCACCTCCTCTTCCTCTCCTCCTCCTCCTCCTCCTCCTGACTTCAGAGAGACCCACTATCACACTCTGCTCTGACGGGGCGGAGTGTCTGGAGTCTCTATCTACTAACTTCTCCCACTGAGCAAATATTACTGTGTGAAATGTGTGAGACAAGCACAGACTGGGAACAGGTGTTAGAGAGCAAAGTGAAAACACGACTCTTTGAATGAAATGGAACTTGAAACTATTTTCTAATGACTCTGAATTGTTAAAGCCACTGTGCCTTCTTGAGACCCTCTTTGGACTCTTGTTATGCTTGTGGATTGAAAAGTGTGTGAAGCAGAACAATAGTGGGTTTCTCTGTGGCTTGTGCTCCTTTTTTCCTTTTGTTTCTCTTTGCAAGACACTTGTGCTGATCAGCCACAACATTATGACCATCGACAAGAGAAATAACATTTACCATCATGTGACAATACCATGTTCTGCTGGGAAAGTGTTGGCACTCATCTGGATGTTACACGTAGCACCCACCTAGACCAGACCAGGCACCCCTACCCCATAGCAATGACACTCCTTGTAGGGAGCAGCCATCCCCAGCAGGATGCAGCCTGACACAGACACACACATAGAGAAATGGTTTAGGAACAACTCAAAAACACATGAACAACAGCACAAGGTGTTGACCTGGCCTCCAAATTCACTAGCTACCAAACTGATCAAGTATCTTTGAGATGATCCACAGAGGCCCCTTCTCTCAACCCATAGGACCCAAAGCCACCCCACTAACAACATCCTGTTGCCAGACACCACAGGACACCCTCAAAAGGTCCGTGTCCTTAACCGTTTTTCCCGAGTAAATCCGACACCTTCCTCTGTTTCTCGTTCTGAAACACTTTTACACAGTTCACACAGAGCCCACTATTTATCTCTCACTCCTCAGGCTTGTGTCTGTCTCCAGACACAACGTTCAAGGTTCGCGTTTCTTTCCACTTGGCGATCCCACTCACCCTCAGGCCTCTTGATATTTTGACAAAGAATGGGCGGTCCTGATTTCAGGCTTGGCCCGTGCTGCTGTATTTTAAAGTAGAAATATATTCAACAATGTTTTGCTCAGGACATATGGAAGTTAAAAAGCATTGTGTGCATGCAAAAATTGTAGCCAATTTCTACTAAACTGAAGTAGAAAAAGCATAGCCTCATATAACCATTGCAGTGGTTCTTTGGTTTCACGCCTTTGAAAAGCTTCTGTTAACTTAATATGGACATGCAGAAGTGCACAGTTTGTCCTTTATGTTTAAAAGCCATAAAGTGGTCTGCTGTTGCTACTAACAGAACACAAACTGAGTACGACGTCTTGAAGTGAGCTTCACCTTTAGCAGGAATTCTTCCAAAGCCATTAACAGATTTATGTTTTGCCTCCAGGGCTGATAATAAAAGATAATTGCTGCATCTTACATGAACTGAGCACAGTTTTGCTGCTGCTTATAGTGTCACCTATGGACAGAATGACATTGTAATGATTACTGTCAGGTTGGGGATACGTTTTGAAAGACATTTTAATGGTGCCTTAATGCAGGGAAAGTAGCACTTATTAATCACTTTTTCTCATTTGGATTCAGACACACAGATTTGAGAGTTGTGGTAAAAACCTGCAAGTAAACTTGTGATAAATGGCTGACTACAGAGGTCACAGCAGAAGAGCCTGCTAGCACAACAGTCTTGACAAATATGTCGAATATTTATGGTACAAGGTGGTGTGACTATTTTTTGGAGAGAGTGTCTAATATAGTGTCTGAAATAAAATATAAAAATAAAGATTGCTTTTTAGTGAGTTATTATCATTTAATGCAGTTTGGCCATCTCTCTAACATGTGTGTTTGGTATTTGTGTGGGCAACACGAAACATATGATTAAGATGAACAGATAGATGTGAACTAGTTTTTGTCATCTAGTCCACTGTTTTTCTTTTTTATCTGTTCAGATCTTTTTAGCAGCTATAGTGCCAGTGGATGTCTTCTTAACCTGTTTGATTTTGTTACTCTCCTTTACAAGATTATCAGTAATACTGATAAAATCTCCACTTAACCCGCGCTAAGAATTAAATATCTGATCTGAATCTACTATGGAAAAAAAAAAAAAATCTTACATTTTCAGACATATACGGGCAGCACAAGTCACAGAAGACTAGAGAAGAGTTTACGTCCTCGCTCGACTTTGAACATGTGCTCAAGGGTGAGAAAGACAGAAAGAATCTCCCTTCCTGTTTTGGTACAAACAGATTTACTAGCAGAGAGAAGATAACGGCACAGAAGGAGGAAGAGACAGACCAGACAGGAGAGACGGAGGACAATCAGACTCAACAGACAGATGCCTAGAATACCTGAAGGATAAAACCACATACTTATATAAAATATTAATGGCTTCGCAAAGCAGGTTTCACTTTCTAAACCTCTGGGCTGGGACAGACAGTGAAGTTGAAGCAAGAGAGGGAGAGGAAAAAAAAGGGTCAGAGAGGAACCAGCAGTCAGTTTGTATGGGACCTTCACAGTGTTCAAATGGGTATCCTATAGCAGGTAAGTAAGTGTGCTGATCGAGACTTTAATCTTCCATTCTTCTTTTTCCCTTTTGTCGTAATATACTTGCAAACATTTGAGTGTGCTGTGAAGAACTATATTTGTTTTCCTGTGCCAGTGCTTCCAGCAGGGGGCGGTGAGTGCATAAGCGATGCCACGGTTTCAGCTCGCTAGTTGCTTGTGGTTTTGTGGTTTTGTAGAAGCACCCACCCTAGATGAGCTTTTCTTTTTCTTTTTTAACAAACCTCTTATGTGTTGCTTCTCTCTTGCAGGGTGTGCAGACCTAAAGAGCCTGGACACAATGAGCCCACAAGAGAAGAAAAGACAGGGTTACATCCATGAGCTGATACAGACTGAAGAGCGTTATGTGCAAGACTTACAAATAGTTCTGGAGGTAACGGACACGAATCCTGTGAAATAACTTTGTGTATAAACTACTTTCATTTAGAAAAGTTACACGTCCATTGTGTGAATGAGATGCGTCTCATGCTGTCTGCATGTACTCCTGGTCACAAACCTGTTAGTGTGCGTGTTAGTTCATAGTCTTTTTTTCTGTCTTTGTCCCTGTTCATGTGCGTTTAGGTTTTCTACAAGCCTATGTCTGTGTCGGGCCGCATGAGTGAGGCAGAGATGTCCATGATCTTTGTCAACTGGAAGGAACTGCTGGACTGCAACACCAAATTTGCAGAGTAAATATCATATTTCTTCACCCAGAAAAAGACAAGCAAGGCTGTCTGAGATAGACACAGTTTCCTTATGTCTGTGCAAAAAGCATTTATTTATTCCAACCAGAGAACAGATTGACTGTTTATATGGTTGTTATTATATAATATTATTCCCTGCTGATCATTTATCAAAAGGTTCAGACCTCCTTTCACTATTTGACTGATTATTCTCTTCCTCTGGATGGGGCTGAATTGAGCCAGTCTGTCCTGACTGAGGCTGTTAAATTAGGCATTGGTATTTATTATTTATGTGGCACTGTCTGTGGCAAATGACAGACACTGTTTATGTGTGTATACAGTATTTACATTCATGTCTGTGCAGAGCACTGAATCTTCGTAAGAGGACGGGTGGAGACAACATGCCGGTGCCGATGATCGGAGATATCCTGGCCGCTGAGCTGTCCCACATGCAGGCCTACATTTGTTTCTGCTCCAGTCAGATCAAGGGCGCCACGCTGCTCCAGACTCGTATTGACAGTGAGCCGGACTTCAAGGACTTCCTCAAGGTAGGAGGGCGGGGAAGGAGTGACTAGTAACTGAGGGAGCGTATAGTCATCTTGAAACTCTTACATTCGTTGTCACAGAAATGAAGACGGAAACAAGAATGTGTTTTTCAGTATTGTCTTTAATTTCCGTCAGAAAATCGCCACAGACTACAGGTGTAAGGGCATGCCTCTGTCAAGCTTCCTTCTCAAACCCATGCAGAGAATCACACGCTACCCGCTGCACATCAAAAATGTAAGCCATCCTGTTCCTGAGCGTGTCTGTGGATGCTGAAATATTGACCTTACGGTGTGGAGTTAGACGTCTCCCATTGGTTAATGTAATTAACTGCTGTGTGGATTCATGTGTGCACAGATCCTGGAGTGCACTGCTGAAGGACATGCTGACCGAGGACACCTGAAAGAGGCTCTGGAGAGGGCGGAGGAACTTTGTCAACAGGTTAGTTTCTTCTCTCGTGCGCTTTTTCCTGTAATTGAATATTTTTTCAGTGTTCCTGATGAAAAGGATGTTGTTGTGTTTTTTTATTTTATGACATTTCTGTACTGTCCCTTTTGCAGGTGAATGAGGGTGTGAGAGAAAAGGAGAACTCTGACAGACTTGAATGGATTCAGAACCACGTGCAGTGCGATGGAGCTGCCGAGGTATTTATGCTTACTGTTAACTGAAACTCATACACTGTTCTCCACAAAAGAACGTACTGCGCTAAGTGACGAGGAACGAACCTGAATAATACATTCAAAACTTTGTCTCCTTTCACAGCATCTAACCTTTAACTCTCTTACCAACTGTTTGGGCCCCAGGAAGCTGCTCCACAGTGGCAAGGTGAGTACCACTCTATGAATCTGTGACCTCGGATACCACCAGGGTCAGCGAATAAGTCTTGCTGCTTTGTCATCTCGCTGTATAAATGTTTTAAAATCCAAGAAGGAAAGTGCAACGTACTGGGAGATAAAATGTGAAACATTACTGGGTCAGATCCCGGGATGTTGTGGTTTCCTGTTACAAGCCTCATACACAGAGTGAAAGTTTGAGACAGCAGTGAGCTGGTTCATGTGAGGGATTCCCAGCAGATGGATCTGAGACAGTGGTGATATATCCATGAAAATTATAGTTGATGCTTAGTCAAATATTTGGATTAAACCTCTCGATCCTGAACAGTTGACTATAACACCATCATGACAGAGTTGTTCATGTATCTCTTAACTTTCTTTGTTTTCAGATGCACAAGGTAAAGGGCAACAAGGAACTTTGGGCTTTCCTCTTCAACGACTTCCTGCTTTTAACTCATGCGGCTAAACAGTTCACATCGTCTGGGCCTGATAAACTGTTCAGCAACAAGAACAATGTACAGCTTAAAATGTACAAACCGGTAAGACACAAACACACAAAGCAGAAGTATCTATCATTGAGACTTTCAGAATGTGTTATTTGTGAGTTTTCACACAAGCCACTGTGTCAACTTTGGTTTCCTGTAGCCTGTGCTGCTAAATGAGGTCCTGGTGAAGCTTCCTGATCCTTCCAGCGACGAGCCCGTCTTCCACATCTCACACATCGATAGAGTCTACATACTCAAGACTGACAACATCAACGAACGGTAGTTGCACACACCCACGTGCACACGCAGAGAAATGTGATGCATTTGTTGACCGTTACAAATGCTATGTGTGTTCGCTTCAGGACGGCCTGGGTTCAGAAGATTAAAGCTGCGTCTGAGGAATACATTGAGACTGAAAAGAAAAAAAGGGACAAGGTTTATCAAGGTTTGTGTCTGTGCATCAGCAGCCATATTCACGCCACAGAGATGACCTCAAGTCATCGTTTAATCAATTTGTGTTTGCGTTAGCAGGTCGATCTGTGAAGTCAAGTGGAATCGGTAGACTCCTTGTCACCATATTAGAAGCTACTGAACTAAAACCAGGAAAACCCAATGGTGAGCATGATTACATTCTTTACATAAGCTCTATTTTCAGTTCAGTGGACACACTATGTGCAGAGATCCAGCTCTTAATCCCTGCTGCAGGAATAACCCCTGAAGAAACACTTAATTGTGTCATCAGTCATTTTCCTTCACATTTGTCTGCTGCTCTGCCATCATCTTTTGTTCGTCTCCCTCACTTGCCTGTGTCGTCCTCCTTGTCTCCTCCAGGTAAAAGTAACCCCTACTGCGAAGTGACCATGGGAGCTCAGATGTTCACATCCAGGACCCTCAACGACACTCTGAACCCCAAGTGGAGCTTCAACTGTCAGTTTCACATCAGAGACCTCTACCAGGACGTCCTCTGCATCGCCATCTTTGAAAAAAACCTATTTTCACCTGATGGTCAGCTGCATTTTACTTTGATTACTTTTTTCTGCTGCTGATATTTCTGTAAATCTCAAGTATTTAACCTTTAAACTAAACTTTTCTGAATTGTGAGTTGCATACACAGTGTTCTCGTGATGCCGTATGATCGTCCTAACACGTGTCCCTCTTTATTCCTTTTCTCATGTTAGACTTCTTGGGTCGGACTGAGGTTCCCGTGGCAACCATAAAGAAAGAGTTTGAGAATAAGGGACCAGTCACACGTCGTCTCCTGCTGCACGAGGTTTCAACGGGGGAAGTGTGGGTCCGTCTCGACCTGCAGCTCTTTGGCAATAAATAGAGTCTCAGAGCGAACTGAAAGTCCTCTACAGAGACGTCTGAATAAGAACAACTAACCGAATAAGAGAAGCTGCTTGTGTCCACATAAACTGACTGAGACGCCTATTCATACATGTTTAAAACGGACTGAAAGAAGACGCATCAAAAAGCCACCTTTGCACTGTGTTTCACACATCACGCTGTGATAAATATTAACCAGCTTTAATAACACCTCTCCTGATGTCATCCAAATCCCTCAGTCGGGACGGCGGCTTGTGTGACGACATCTGAAGCCACCAATCAGAGTTTTCTTTCCTGGAGACAACACCAGACGGAAAGGGAAGTGTGGCTGGTGCTGCACAGTATTTAAACTGAGAGAGGAGCCTGGCTTCTTAAGCAGTGGAGGCGAGTGTGTCATCGAGCTAGAGCTGGGTCATCTGTAATAATTTACAACCTTGAGATGAAGTTAGGATGGGACAAAGCATGTTTAAATAATCATAGCACTATCAAAGCAATAAAACTAAATGTATGTCTTCTGGACTTTTTTAAAGTATTCACACTTTGCCAAGTCTGCTCAACCAAGGCCATTTAATAAGTTACAAAGTAACTCGTGTTTTATCGTAACTTGTCAACTACATATGTTGAAGTTTGTTTTTCCTGAGGAGATTTCGACTGATAGATTTTCAGTGACCTGCTTTTAGGCTGTCACTGATCATGAGCTGTCACGGCGTCGTCTTCTCACAGTGGCATTAAGGACGTCACAAACAGTGGATGACAAATGATGGACTGCTACATGAAATGCTTGGACAGCCTGGAGAAGACGTTTTAGTCCGGAGTCAGTTTAATACTGTAGACAGAAGATCTCAGGATACGTTGTTCTGGGTCGAGTCCGTGTTGCTGTAACAAAACTGAACACTTATTTTGTGTGGCTTTTCTTTGTGTGTGTGTGCGCGAATGTATATGTTTGAAGTGTAGAATTGTAAAGACGCTCAAACACGTTACGATGCAGAGGCATGCCGATGTACTTTGATGCAGCAGCATTTGGATTTAACTTCTCATGTTAATGCAACTTATGTTTTAAAAATGTGTCAGTTTCTTAAATAGTCTGATTTATGTGGGATGAATTTGCACTTGATGACGGTTTTCTTTTGCTTTTACTTTAGTGTGCAAAATCAGCTGAAGCCAAGTAATTTTAAGGTGAGACTGTAACATAACTGTTTCCTTCTACACATTGATCTCTCTCAAGCTGAGAGCCTCACTGTTTGTCATAGACTGTCAGATTGTAAGCTACATTAAACGGTGTTTTCTAAATTTCTTTACACCCTCAAACTGTCATATGTATGGTCAGTGTCCATCTCTGTTGCATCAAATAATGCCCTATCCGCCATGAAAACTTTATAGCATTAGAAGTAGTGTTTGTATTGTAGGTTGACTTTATGGTGTCTTCTCACTCCATGTTGAGTTTGCTTTCTAACTTCAAGAGTCTTGCTGGGTGCTCTGGATATAAAAAGTATTTATTTCTTAATTTATGCGTGTGACTATCCAAAGGTTTGGAGCGCCTCTGCTGTGTCATCTTGGGTAATCGGTTGGTATTCACTGGGTTTGTTTTAAACACGTGTGGCTTCAACTATTACATGTGTTGATACTGTTTTCAAAGTTGGTTCAACATCTTAGAAGATGGAGTTTTACTGTAAGTAGACTAGGTCATTAGTTATTTTCTTAAGCCTGCTGTTTTTTTTCTTTGGTTTTTTTTTGTTGCATTCATTAGATTTGTTTTATTCATTCAACAGTTTGTTTTTAAATCTTATATTAACATTTTATGTGGTTTTGAGTTGTGGAAAGGTGACTGAACTACCTGTCTGGTCTGTGTAGGGGGGTTTAAACTCTTTTGTGTCACTTAGTATTTTCTGCAGCCTTCTGCATTGACTGCTGCTGTGCTAGCTGAGTTTATGGCTTCACTAACCCAGACTGTCTGTTCTCTGCCGATCAGCCTGGAGTCTGTAACCTGCTGTCTGTACTCACTTTGACCTCTGTGTGCCTCTCTCTGAATCTGGGTTTCTTAAGGCAAATTAAAGGCATTAAAAATGAACAACCTGTCAAATTATTGGCGGCTTAAAGACACATATGAACTTGGAGTGTACAGCCTTCTGCAGCCATGCAAGAGGTGAAAGGCCCAGTTGTCCCTTCTTGAAACACACTGGTGCTGCCTTTTTACACAATTACAGTACTGTCTCAGAATTATCATTTCTAGCTTTTGTGTTGTGCAAATGTACAGTAATCTTGATGAAGTTAGGCATAAACGTATCTTGCACTGTAGTGCTACTGTAATTAACAAAGCAGTAAATATTGAGCTGAAGGTGTCATAAAACCAAAACATTTTCAAGTTAATATATTTTATTTGGATTTTATTTCTGATTTCACTGGTTTCTGTTCGTGTCCAGCCTCAGTGAAGTTCAGCGTGGGGTTGTCAGTGCGCACCAATAGACCTCATTAAGTCCTTCTTCACCCTCCACTGACTCTGGGGCCACAGGAGCAGCAGTCATTACGTAAGCACACTGAGTGGTTCTGTGAGAGGCTGACAGCAGCACACACAGCTGTGTAACTGAGTCCACAAAGTCAGCTGAATTCAACCTTCTGTAGCGGTAGTAATGGATTCAGCGTAGTGAAGATGTAGCTGATTGTAACTAGAGTAACAAATGGGCCACAGATGAGCTGAACCATTGGGAATTTCTGTCAATCCATTCAGTTTAAGGCAGATAATAAACTCTGCCATCAATATTTGCATTTAGTAAAGGGGACTTAATTTGAATGTTATTAAAGGACCAGTGTGTAGGGTTTAGTGGCATCTAGTGGAGATATTGTAGACTGCACCTGCCTTACTAGTTGTCTCTCAACCTCTATCGAAGCTCGTAGTAGAACCTGCAATAGCAGCTGAAAATGGCAAAGCCCACTCTAGATCTAGTGTTTGGTTCGTCTCTTCTGGGCTGTTGTAGAAACCCGTTGAGGACTAACTGACAGCCAAACAGCTAGCAGCTAGCCACCTGTTATAGTGTCCATATATAGCGTTGTAGTGTTCACTCAAAGTGGCCAATCTCTAATTTATGCACAACATTAAGAATTAAGAAAACGTAAATAGATGAGAATAAAGATTAGCATTGCATACAAGTATAATCAAAGTTAGCTGTAGAGACCATAACCATGGAGGATGACCTCCACCTTATGAAAATAAGAATGGCTCATTCTAACTAATGTAGGAACAAGTGATATTACACCAATGGAAACGTAATTAAAAATACAATATTACATACATACACACTTCACAACAGAGCTGGGCTTTAAGGTACTGTGTTGTCTTTAGCAGCGCCTGTTCATTCAAGGATTGGTGGAGACCAAAACAGAGCTAAAAGAGAGAGCCCATTAAACTAAAAAGCCTTCTATAGGATTTTTCCTTATAAGTAAAAGGTACATTAAGTGTAGATGCAAACAGAAGAAAGGAATAGTAAAAGAGAAACAGGAGAGAGAGAGAATAAGAGGAGACCGCTCGAGGGTGAGATATAGCATAAAAGAAAAGTGCAGGAAAGCAGAAGAAGAGAGCAGTTTAGAGGCAGAAGGACCAAAACAGAGAAGGAGGGAAATAAACACACATGGAGGCACGGAAAGAGCAGAGAGAGAGTATGGAGATAGAGAGAGAGATAGAGAGAGAGAGAGAGAGAGAGAGAGAGAGAAAGCCAGAGAGAGGGACATGTGCATCGAGGATGAGAGCCCCTCGGTTCCACTTGACCTAGTCATGGGAATGATTTGATTATCGCCACATGAACAGCTGTCTTATGTAACGCACATACACACAAATTCATACACAAAGAGAACTCGAAAATAATGGGAGGTGTGTGTTCTGGCCAAAAAAACAGAAATAACCTTCACCGAGTGAAGTTGACCTGTAGCACCTCAGACAGGAGAGTAAAAGTCCACATAAAAGCAAACCTACAGATAGTCAGCCAGGTTTACTTTGTGGTGACGATGTGGTGAACCCATCTGACTCTGCAGTTCCCTCCCACTCTGTCGAGTAGTATGTCATCTTTCACTTCACTTTGATTAGTTGGACAGTCATACTTTGATGCTCATCAATGTCACTTTTGTATGCACCAGTGTGTGTAGAAACATGCACTGTTGCCCTAGGTGACATGTCCATTCATCGCAATAAAGCACTGTTTATTTTGAGTCAGCCATACACACTATGTCCCTCTGCTGCTGTAAATACTCCCAGGTTGATAAAACAGTTTTAATCCAGAGCTGAAATTAGTTCCAGCATTTTTATCTTGTTGTGATTTATGACCCATCTTTAATAGCAGTGCTTTTAGGGTTGTAGCCATTTACCACAGCGAGCAGGAGGAACAGAAAATCCTAAGTTTCAGTCTAGCTATTATCTTTCACTCTGAGTACGTGTTTAGATGTTTCAATAAATATTAATTACATTTATCCATCAGGAGGCAGACCCTGTTTTATTCCATGTGCTGTAAAAAGGTTGGCTACTCTGACCTGCAGCCTCACCTCACCATTCAAACTCACCTCTCAGTCATGAATAATGAAGTGAAATACCAATGGAGCGAAGCCTGTACCTCTGTGCGCGCCCTGCATTCCCACTCAGCATCTGAAACACACAAGTCCTGTCCCTTGCTGTTCCAGAGATGACTGACAACAATTCCTCCCAGAACACACTGCACAGCGCTATGAGAGTTAATATTTTATCAGCCTGAGCAGAAGGTGCAGAAATAGATGTGTGTTACGTGTGTTTTTGAATTTCTAAGCAATTCTGATAAAGACGATAATGGTGGAGGTCTCAGTAATTTGTTTTCTAATCATCTTTATTTTCATGTACTCCAATGATATTTGGATTGTTTTCAAATCTCTTTCATTTAAATTAGAGGCTTGAAAGGGAAAGTGTGTTGTCTACCTTTGTCTCACGCTCAGGGCTTTTTAAAAACCTTAGCAACCATGAAGGAATTCTCTCTCCAGTAATTGTGCAGTTTTCCAAAAGAGGAGAGATGAAATGTTCACACTGTGCAGACTAAAGCACATCCACTATAATCCCTTTGAGTAATATTAAGGGATGCATAAATAGTCCATTACTGATCTTAATGATCTCCATGGAAACATGTTTAGATATTGATTCAGTGGCTAAACACTACACAAGTGAACACCTGTAAAACAGTTGTTATAAAACAGATGGACCAGCTGGAATAAACCATATTTTAGCCATTAATAATAAATGTTTTAGTATGGTAATGGCTGGTTGGGCCCGTAAACTGTACATCAATTTTAAATATTTTGCAAAATTTGAAACTAATATTTGCCAACTACCAATCACTTGCTTGTTTCCATCTAACGGTAGACTTCTTGTTGTGTTAGCTAGCAAATAACATAGGACATACTGAAGCATAACATTTCTAAATTGTCCTCAAAAAATGAAACATACAAATTTGTATTTCGACGTTTTAGCTTTTTTTCGACAGCCTTTAGGCTTGAAACCTTTAGCTCAAAGTGCCTGCACCTTCATTTATTCCTCTAAGACAAAGGAATACATGATATGTACATCACTGATTATATCCATTATAGTTTCCACAAGGAAACATTACGCTAAACTCACCGGGGAATGGGGAGCCATGATGCACGTGGGGATTTTGAAATGTGCTCAGCAGCTACAAGTAGCGGCATAGCCTTCAGGATGACAGTGTGTGCAGGCATGCAGCAAAAGAAGGAGCAATGCTGATAGATGAAGTACACCTCCAGGATTAAAAGGGTGTGTTGGATGATTTTGAGTAGTCTAAGAGCAGTCTGTCGTGTTTGTGTAGCAGTGGACTGAGTTGAACTAACTCATAGATTTAAACTCTTTTAAGTGTTTAGCTGCCAGATAGATGTAATATGTATTAGCTGAGGTGATCCAGTGTATTAAAACAGAATTCTGTTCATGATGCTGCGTTGTATTGAGAGAACTACTGGCAGTGAAACATACTCTACCTAAGAGCAAAGTTTTACTACACAGTTTTTAGGACATCTTGCTTGTTGTTGTTTTTTTTCTCCCCATACCTGTTGAGTGTTTCCAGGAAAAAAATCTATCAGCCCAAAGCCAGAGTCAGGATGGTTTTACTAGCTTTTCTTGTTGCATAACATCAGCACAAAAATAACCTGCCAAGATGACAGGTTGGCTAATAAAATTTTCATAAACGGCGTACGATGTTTAAAGTTGTTGATTCAGCTCTGAAACTTCAGTCCCATACTGTCTGGAGGATCTGGGATCGAAGCGCAAACAACAACAACAACAGCTTCTGTTATGTGAATTTATTCCGACACATATACAGCAAGAAGGTGATTTCCCAAACACTGGTGAATGAGATGCGCTGTTTAATTGCATCTATGATTTATTTGCAGATGGTATGCTGCTTGCTTTCCTGACAGAGTCCCTCCCTCTCTCCTCACAGTCACTCTCCTCCCTCTGATCTGCACGAAAGACAGAGAGGAGAGGCAGCGAGTCTGCGTTTATAACTATGCATGTGTGCGACTGTGCATTCTGTTAGTGTGAGACGGAGGGAAGGGGATGCAGGCACTTGGCAGAGGGAGCTTCGGTCGACCTGTCGAGGTCTCTCATGTCCCAGTTGTGCCCTCAGGAGCTGACCTCTGTCTCTCTGTCTGGAAAATAACCTGGAAAAGCTAAAATGGAAAATCGGAAAGCTGCGTTCGGAAAAACAGTTGGAGCGCCGCGTTTCCTCCTGCTGCTGCTGCTGCTTGTGCATCAAAGACAGAAGAACTGAGGGGAAGAAAGGAGAATGACTGACGTTTCTAATTTGTATCTACGTAAGAAAGTGAAGAGGAGACGGAGGCTTGTGGGCCTGTCTGACAACTGTGGGAGCACAGAGGAGATTTATACATATAATTGTACTCTTTGTGTTCTTTTGGTTTTCTTTGAGGGAAAGGCAAAGAGCTGAGAGGAGATAATAGGGAACAGAGGAAAGGGGAGGAGAGACTAGAGCAAAGAGAGTAGAGGAATACAGAGTGGAAGAGGAAAGAGGAGTACACCAGAGCAGAGAGAGAGAAAGGTGGAGAGGAAGAAAGAGAGGAGGAGAAGAAAGAGGAGATGAGAGGAGAGAAGAGGAGACAAGAGGAGAAAGCACACCAGATGGAAACTTGGCATTAATTAGATGTGAGTATGAGCATTTTGTTTGCATGATGATTATGGTGTTGTTGTTTGTCCGTTGATGATCATGATTTAATGTAGTGTTGTATTTTACAGGACGTTTATGCTCTGTCTTTCTCCTCTCTGGTTTACTTTGTTTTCTCCACCTTCCTCTGCCTCCCTCTCACCTATCCTTACCGTGTCGTGCTCTAGTTCTCTGTGTCTTATTTCGTGTTTTCTAAATCTGTGTGCTGCCTCTCCCCTCTCTGCAGGTCACGTTAGACAGTAACGGTGCAGCAGGAGAGGGAAAGGCCAGTGTCACATTAGATTAGCATTAACAGACGCACACAGAGGGAGAACTACACTAAAAGTGTGGAGGATATGTGTGAGCAGAGCCTTTGTAGCTCAGCTGAAACTATCCTGGGAACTATATAGTTTGCTAAACCACATGCAAAAAGACAAAAGGCTATTGTGCCACATACCAGACTGCACAGACTCAGGCAAATGAGAGAAAGATTGGTGAAAAACAAAGGAGGACGGGAAAGTATTGCCTCCAGAGTTTGTTCATTCATAATGAACAACAGGATGTGACTCAATATGTGCAAAGAAAGTCTTTTGCATGCTAAGTTATACTCTTCTTTTTAATTATTTTATTTGTTCTAAATTAGCCCAGTGCAATTAACCTGGCCATTCATTACATCACGTAATTTAAACCCTGTTTAAAAAAAAAACAACCTGTGAAAACATTAAACCTGAGCCAGCAGCTGGTTAGTTTAGTTTAGCTACACATAGATTATTATGATGACTGGAAGCAACTGGAAAAACTAACTCAGCACTGTTCAAACAACATCCACTTACCAGCAGTGTAAACCTTGCCAGTTAACATGTTTATCTAATCTGTCAGACTGGAATAAAGTATTTAAAGTACTTATATAAGTGCAGGGTTAGACTCTTTCAAGTGCAAATTGGTTATTTTTTTCTTGATTATGTGTTGCAACTGTTGCAGTCTCGAAGCCAGTTTAGTGAACAGCATAATGAAAAAAACACAAAAACATTTTCCTTTGACTGTATCATAAATTTATGAAGAATACTCTGGACTTCCATTGCAACCATTTCTGACAATACTAAGAAACATGTCGCAACTCGTGACCTTACCAATGTTTTCCACCTATGAGTGAATGTGAATACCACAAGAGGGCGCTATTCTTACGGACTTTATTTGTGAACGCGACCCCATTCGAAGGCAGCGTTACATAAGACGATTGATACCTCACACATGGCTGTGCAGTAAATATGAATCTATAACCAGCAGCTGGTTAGCTTAGCTTAGCATAAATACTGGAAACAGGGGGAAACAACTAGCAAGGCTTTTTCCAAATGCATCAAAATCCACCTACCAGCAGTTCTAAATGTTGACAAGTTTGTTTAATCTACAAGAGTAAAATGAATTCTTAGGGTGACGTGGTCTGAATTTAAGTTATTTCTCAGACAACCATTGTAGACTCCCACTGGTCTAGCACATATACCTGATCTTTAAAAGACATAAATGAGTAAGTTAATTAAATTGTTGCTATGTCTCCAGTCTTTATGCTAAGCTAACTGGCTGTATGTATGCTGTAGCTAATAGATAGATAGATAGATAGATAGATAGATAGATAGATAGATAGATAGATAGATAGATAGATAGATAGATAGATAGATAGATAGATAGATAGATAGATAGATAGATAGATAGACTCTTGGAGTCAGCGGTAAACAGCTCCTGTTGTCTAGACAGTTGAACAGACTGTGACTGGCTGTAATGAGATGGCTGCAGGCCAATGATCTCATACTCATGTCATTATGTAACTGTGATGTTCAGCTGCCTGATAGTAAATTAAAGCAGGATTTTCTTCCTGCACTTACCTGCTGTGACACTGATGACCATCTAGTCTCTGTTCCTTTGGTTCATAAAGGCATGAAGCCAAATCTGTCGTCAAGGTAACATGCAATGCTTCTTTAAAACGCTCTTCCATTATACATTATTTGTGATGGCACAATGACATGCTTTTTGCTGTAACCCAAATCGTCAAATCCAAAGATAAAAATAAAGAGTAAGCGGGAGAGTCGGGCAGAGAAGGGCAGTCATGTCCTGCAGCATTTACACACAACACCACAAAACGACCCTGACAGTCAGTGAATTTAGAAGTGCTCCGAGGCTGTGTTGTATTTAGTTGTGTTTGGTCGCACTGCAATGTCATGCGATTTGTTGTTGTGCATTTTCCTCCCGCACATTGCTTTTTCTGTGTTTAGCTAGTTTTGTAACTTAATTACAGGCCCGGGGTGTGTTTTTGTTCTGATGAATGAGTAATGATGAGACACTAATGCATCTTGTCGGTATGTGAAAGATAAAATGTGTATTTGTTCTCCAGTGTATTCTTTGGTTTTCTTTACAGGTCAAGAGTTCTTTGTTTCTGTGCCTTCACGGCTGAAAACATCCTTAGGAATTAGGGCAGTTTGATCGTCCATAAGAGCATCATCCATTTTTTATACATGCAGGTTTAAACTTGCGGCGTGTAAGCATCAATGTTCAGGTTCTGGCATCCTATTTCTGCAGCTTTAGCCTTAAAAGACTGGTTCGTTTATCAAAGACCCGGCGTGATATCTTTTACTGTTTGTTATGAAGGATGCTCTGCCTTCAAGTAATTGGGTGTGTTTGCACATTAATAAAGGGCTTTAATGGGACAAAGCTCAATGAGAACACATTAACATGTAATAACATGTAATGAGATGTGTTCAAAGCTGTCATCTGGGGAAATCGACACTTTTAAGAGATTAGAAAAGTTCTGCAAAAGGAGGAAATAATTGTCCACGTACCTTTAACCCAGCACCACTCTGTCTGTACTTTCATAAGAGGATTAATGCTCACATCCACACAGCTTGATTTTATTTGGGAGAAGATTCAACATTATGAAATGCCAGGAAAGAAAGTCAGGCTTGCTGAGGGGCTTTTCAGATTTCCTGTGTAATTAGAGAGCTGTGCTTTGAGCAGAGTTCATCTTAAAGTGATTAGATTAATATGTCACTCATGTGCAGATTATTGCTCTATTCAAGTCTTGTAGTCTTGCAGATAAAGAGAACCATTTGTCTTGACTGTATATGTTTGCAGGATGTGAGTGTTTGTGAACCGCACTCACTTGTGTTACGCGTTGACATGACACTGCAAATACATTGAGCAATGGTTGCTAATTAGCGTAATATTTTATTGGTTCTGTAGACAGGTTTATTTTTAGAGCTGTATAACTGAGTGAAACCACATCATGATCGTGACATGTTTAAATGAACACAGCATCTCACCTTAAGTAACATGCAAAGGCTCATTTTAAATACAAAAGAATTATGTTGTGACATTTCAAGACAAATTAGCTCTAGCAAATTAAAAAGTAAAGAAAACAAAATGTGTTAAATTTAAATTTGTGACACTGGTCATGAAGCTGTATGTACTGGAGCAGAATTATGTTTTTCCTCTTCATTTTTATCATCTTGTGAGGTCCAAGATTTATTACACTTTATTTTCTTATGGTCCTTTACAAGTTTACAGCCCTTCTAAAACTGATCTATTATATATATATTTACTCTTGAATGTTGGAGCATAAACAAATGGTCTGACCTCTTCCAGTTGTTTCAATAGACAATAGTCTGGTTTAAAATGTATAGAAATATACTGGGTGCTGTGAACCAGTGTATGTAATTGACTCTGTTTAAAGCTTACATGTCTCTAAAACAAACACATAACAGTTATTGTCTATGAAAGAACTGTCTGTGTTTTACAAGCACAGCTATCAAAACATTAAAGTGAATGATTTTACAGTACACTGATCAGGCATAACATTATAACCACCTTCCTAATATTGTGTACCTTCAGAACAGTTCTTACTCATCAGAGAATGGACATGGGCTGTCTGAGGGTGTCCTGTGGCCTTTGGGTCCTATGGGTTGAGGACAGGGGCCCTCTGGGAAACATCTGACTGATACTTGATCAGTTTGGACCTAGTGAATTTTGAGGCCAGGTCAACACTTTGTGCTGTTCTTTATCTTTTCCGAGTTGTTCCTAAACTGTTTTTTGTGTGTGTCTGTGTCAGGTTGCATCCTGCTGGGGATTGCTATGGGTGTCATTGCTATGGGATTGGGGGTGCCTGATCTGGTCTAGGTGGGTGGTGCATGTCTAAGTAGCATCCACATGAATGCCAGGTCTAAACATTTCCCAGCAGAGCACTGTATTGTAACAAGATGATCAATGTTATTTAAGTTTCCTGTCAGTGGTCATGATGTTGTGGCTGATCGGCATATGTTCAAATTGGCAGCTACACTGGTGACTGTTGCCACCTAGTGGTTGAGTAAGTCAGCAGTATTTCCATCTATAGCTACAGATTTCATGTGCTTGGCTCTGTTTTGTGGAGATCCAGTTAGAATCAGTCAGGTCGTCACTCTATAAAATCATTATGTCCGAGGTGAAACAATAAAGCGACACCAGCCATACATATGTAATGTAGATGACTGAAGCCTTATTTTCTCCCTCCATCCTCGGCTCCTTCTGCCAGAGCTTTACAACCTTACATTTTATAAGGTGTATGTGTTTATGTTTGTGTGTGCTGAGCTGATTTTTCTGAGGTATGAATGCCTCATTGTTGTTTGTCTCCTGGAGCCTGAAGGAAAACAGCTCAGGCATGTTGATAATGACGGTGAAAATTGGTGAGAGACGTATAGATTGCTAGGTAAAGCCTCATAGTTTCCAAAATACTCTATGATTACCTTTAATTTGTCAATGACAGTTTAATAACGCCAGGTTGTCTCTATAAAAGTTGTGGATAAATAGAAAAAAATGTGGATTCACATGAACAACAGTAACGTGTGGACAGGCTTTATGTGCTCCATGATTTTCAGATAGATGCAGTGACCACATCTCAATTATAAGTGTTTTTATGTGATTGTAATTGTCACAATGATCTTGGTGGGGAAAACCAGGCAGAAGAGGAACGTGTAGTAACCTGGAAGGGTTTTAGGTTATTCCTGTGTAAACAGACAGCATGTTGTTACGGTTACATCCGGGTAAGGAAGGACCCAAGTGCAGGACAAGTGCGACAAGGCAGGAGTAGGCAAAACTGGTGTTTAATGAAACAAAAGGGACAAAAAGCACTGCACTGGGAGTGGCAAAAACACAGAAGAGCAAAAATGTGGACACTCACAGTGGAGGAAAAAAAACATTGGGAATGACACGACAGGAACAAATGGGAAGGCAGGGCGACACACACGAGGAAGAGGGGTGACGAGACACAGGTGAAGCAAATCAAGAGACAAGACAAGGTGAAACCAATAACTCAATCAACACAGGAACACAGGGAGTAAAACCACAAGAAATCAACAACTTAACAAAATAAAACAGGAAACAGGAAGACAAGAAACAAACGAAACTCAAACCCAAACACAGAAACACAACCATCACATTAACATGTTTCCAGGATGCAAGCAGAGTTTGACCAAACTGCTTTTTCTTGTTATGCACCCTGGGCATGGAATAAGCTGGAAAGTACCATTATCTCAAAAAGGTCTTATAAGTCACATTAATGGAAACATTTTGTCATTTTTTGTAACCCTTGACCTCTTGTGGTTGAATGAACTGTTTAAGTTTCTTGTTTCTCTCTCTCATACTTTCCGTCCTCACACTTTCACCATCACAACTCTTTAATTCCAGGGGAGTCCCGAGGAACTGAACCAACCTCAGCGTGAGAATAAAAAAAACCTCAACTGACTGTTAAATCATGAGCGCTCCAACGTCGGTTAGCCCCACTATGGAGGTGAAGGTGGTCTCCCAGGAGATGGCACTGCTTAGCAACATACTGGCGGCGTACACCTTCATTGCAGGTACAGTAGGACTTTTAAGAAAAACCACCACCTGTGACTGTGGCATTTAACTCTTATGCTGTGTTAAAGAAAAAAGACTGAAGTTTAGACTGATCAGCCACAACATTAAAACCACCAGCCCACTAATGTCATTGCTCCTCTTGTTCTACAAAACAGTTTTGACTCACCAGGATGAGAATTTGTCCTCTGAGTGTCCTGTGGTGTTTAGCACCAGGATGTTGGTAGTGGGAGTCTTTGGGTCCTATGGATTAAGGGGAGGGGGAGCCAGTGTTTGAACCTAAAAGCAGATTGTCTGACTACGCGTTAGTGGCAGTGGCAGGTAAAAAGTAGTCAGGAGGAGGGGGATCCTCTGACACAAAGGTTACGAACTAAAAGAGTGAGATTAAGTATGAAGGATGTTAGAGACTGAGGCAACAGGGCAAACAAAGGCTAGAAAGAGAAAGAGCTGGATCCAAACTCAGAAGCAGAGGAGGATGAATCAGCAGCTGACATCTTTATATATGCTTGTAAACTTTCATTTATTTACTAATTAGTCCTTTCTCTCTTACAGACCAGCCCGAGAGGACAGCCCTGGTGTTCCTCGGTGGCGTGTGTGTTGGCCTTCTTGTCACTCTCTGCGCCATCGTCTTCCAGATACACTGCCGAGCTGACTGCC
The DNA here is from genome assembly GCA_005024645.1 of Planiliza haematocheilus. Taxonomy (NCBI): domain Eukaryota; kingdom Metazoa; phylum Chordata; class Actinopteri; order Mugiliformes; family Mugilidae; genus Planiliza; species Planiliza haematocheilus. The sequence continues at coordinate 7,473,675 of SRSE01000649.1, read as the reverse complement.
ACTACGGCAACAGCAACAACCCTCAGCATCGCCACAGGAACAAACATCATCATCATCACCATCATCATCGTCGCAATCCTAACTGTCCCCACCGTCAACCCGGAGACAGTAACCCAGACCACACTGCTGTCGTTGCCTCTGGAGGGACTGGCCCCACCGGGGACAGTGAGTCAGAGGACTGGGATGACACGTCTGACCTGTCGGCACGGAGACGCAGACGATTCGAGAGGGCTCTGCTGCACGCCACCATGTTCACATCAGCTGAGGGTATCTGTCACACAGACACACAGGACATGCACAGACTCACAGCGCATATCAAGAACAGAATCCTGCTAGCTAAACGCAGGAGGGAAGTGAAACCTTTGGTTGTTGTGGTCTGATCTTGGAATGTGTCGCAATAAACTATCGGGATAACTTTAAATGCTAAGCCGTCTAACAAAACCTACGTGTGAGCTCATACTTGAGAAAATAATGAATAGAACTCAAATTTGACGGTAACGTGAACAGACAGTGAATGTTTGTCTCAACATCTTTCTTTGTGTGTGTCATCAGAGCTGGACCGGGCCCAGAGGCTTGAAGAGCGGGAAAGGATTCTCCGAGAGATCTGGATGAACGGCCAACCTGACATCAGCACAGTCACTCAAAGCCTCAACAGATATTACTGACACAAACACAAACAGACAGACCGAAAGGAAATTGTGGAGTCGGCAGACAGAGGAGTAGGAGGTGAATAAAGGTGCACAAGCAAACAAACACTGTATGAACTAAACAATGAACATAAACCATCAACTCACTGATGTACTGACCGTTCACACTGCACCAAAGAAAGTCGTATCAGACTGTCACGGCCTGGAGCAGTCACTGTGTCACGGTGTCAAACATAAGAGCTACGATGGTCCGATCGTCTAGTACAGGACGACGGTGCCATGTCCGGAAGTTGAAAGCCCTGAGACTCAACCCACATGCTGTCATCTGCTGCAGATCTTTCATAGATCCTTTCATATATACCTGTTGTAAAGTTACTGGGATTTTCTAGTTTTTAACAGGTGCTTTGGTTTTCAGAGGATCATGAGGATGAATTGGAGGCCTCATGAAGGATGCAGCTCTGCAGCTGTTCATGAGTGTACAGTACAAATTAATATAGTATGATACTGTGCGGTTGCACTTTTCTCAGCTCACCCTTATGTGTTTGTAAACTTGCTCCAATCATGGGGTGACCTCTGGGAACTCTTTGTATAATTAAAGACCACTGAGGGGGGAAAGAGTGAAATTGGGAGCAATGGATCTAAAACTTCCTCTGTAGAGGAGCAAATCGTCTCCATGCAAAGATGGAGGTACACTGGTGCTTTTTTTCATGTATGCCTGAATCTATTATTAAACTGACTGCACACTAACAAAGAGGACACAATATATTAAGGAATGGCTTCACAGATAGCATAACAGCTCTGTAGGCTGGCAGCTAATTTGCCGTAGGTTTTGTTGTACATTAGACTAACGGATCATAATGTTTGAGAAGATCGTGTTTTTAAATGTCTGTGTTTGAACTGATTGAGAAGTTAGTAAACTAAAATTCCAGGATTTTGTGAAAGCCTTTTCCACGTTAGAAAAAATGATAAATTCTCTAATTTAAACATGAAAATTGTGGTTCATGTGTTTTATTTGTATTTGACTGTTGCTGGGGTTATGTGTGTGTGTGTGTGTGTGTGTGTGAAGGTGCTTTTAATATGATACTGAATTCCACCAAATGCAGCGGCACAGAAAGGGGCAGGTCTTCCAGGGCAGCAGTGGTCACAGAAATGGAGACATTAATCCACACTACACTTCCACAAGAAAGAGTCTGTAATGAAGAGGGAAACGGAGCCAAGAAAGAAATTGGACACACACTTAAGACCACTGGTTAAAACAAATACCTTCTAATCTAACAGTCGTGCAATAAACCTTATCTTCATGAAGGTGATGATATTTAGGATTTGCTTTAAATAACTGAGAGCTGTTGATTGAAACTCTGTGTTCATATTGGAGGCTGTGGTTTGTAGAACTATTGAACTACAATGAGTTGTACTGACACATGTTTCTAATATTTTGACAACCCCATTTTAGTCAGAAGGCCGGAGCTACATAACAGAAACACTTTTTATGTTTAATACAGTTTAACAGCAAGCTACATCCTTCAAAATGATCACACAGTTGAATCATTACCTTTGTAACGCTATGACCCAAACATTACAACAGTCATGAAGGAGGATTTCGTGCAGGACTGTTGGATTAGAATATATTAGTATTCACCAGTGTACCTAATGAACTGGCACGTGAGTGTATGTGCAGTATTGAGTGTCTAACAATGACCTTGAGAAATCAGACTCCTGATATCATCACTAGAGGTGCTTGTTCACATTTTCTCACATAAACAGATCCATTTGACGTGAGAAAAAACTGAGTATAAACCTGTTCTGTATGTGTCCTGTATCATTTATATTCTGTGAAAACTGTTGGAACATCTTCACCTGGTGGTCATAATACGCCACTACTCCTCAGCCAGGAAACCTCCTCTTTATTTAGACACAGCAAAAATGGTAAAAAGCTTAAACACACACACACACAGAAAAAATCACAAAATCAGGCAAGGAAACATGTGTGGTAACATATCAATCATACAACACGGACATAACCAACACTGGTGAATATGAGGTTCTTAAGACTCACTATAATCCTCCATATTAAGCAAACTGCTCCAACATTATCACTGATCGAATCAATCAATGTCTTTTCATTTTCATGATATTAACCTAAAAGTCAAAACATTAAATTACTGAAACAAGACTGAATGCAAAGTCCTGTTCTCCAGAGGTCAAATGTGATATTTTCAGCTAAACTGATTGTTTTAAAATCCTGTCACATGTAGCTGAAAGCACCTTAATGCTAAAACGTTTAAGGATGACATTAGCCAATTTAATTACAATTTAGAGGTACTTTATTTACGTATTTCCATACAATTATTTTAAGGAGATCGTTAACAGATTCTATTTCATGGACATAGCTTTTCTTTTTTTGTCTTTCTGCTACTATTCATCATCTACTAGCTCCTTCTGCAGCAGCTATAACATTAATATGCTGCTTACACACTGATGCTTTAATGTGAATAATTTGACATGTAATAATTTATCAGTCACAAGGACTAAAACCTGTACTTTTACTTTAATATTGTTATATATTGCATTTTATTTCAGTAGAATTTGACTGGTAATTGACTATTATATTTTTAATTAGGGATCTCTATGTTTTGACTGTAATTAAACAGGAGAAGGGAAGGGGATGACCAAATATTAAATACTGATAATTAAAAGTATAGCTGTCTCATCCGTGGCTTGTTCTACCTGCACCTCCAGTGCTATCTCTTTAACGGGACGGGCGGGGACGTCGGGACGGGGAACAGGGAGCTGGGAGAGCGGGCTGCTGCAGCTGGACCGACTCCCCTGGACCAGAACAACACCGGGCCGCTGCACGCCGATTCGTTGCTACCGCAGAACAATTTGAGAAGACGGCCGAGGTTTAAACATGAGAGACTACACGGCCACTCCGAGCCACGGGGGCGCCTGCATGCCGTGCTGCCAAGTTTGCGTCTTCGCTTTTACCGCATTTCTCATCGTTGCAGAGAGGACTGCGCGTGAGTCCTACCTGGAATACACACACACACACGTAGACATTTACACACATACACATGCGCACACGCACACTAAACAAGATGCTGTGTCACTGACGGCGTGCCTGGCTGATTGTAGTGATGATCCTAAGCTTTAATCTATACCATAATTTTTGACTTTATTGTGCGTGTGCGCGCTCATGTAGGTGCGTGCCTTTTGGCCACCCTGCACGGATGCCTAGCGGTTGGAGGTTGGAGGACAGATCAGTATAGACAGGGTCTGGGTGTCACATTGGTGTGATTTTAAATCTGCAATGTTCCAGCATACAAAGTTTGTTTTCACTCCATCATCTCCCTCAGGTTGTATTGTCGTGAGTCACGGAGCCGCACCAGAGTCTGCAGTCCCCTCTCCTATTTTTACATCACGCATGTCATGAAAGCCTGTGCCGCAAGACTGCTGACTCATGTCAGAGTTTCCCATCTTTTAAACTGAGCCGTGTTAAAGTGATTTGTCCTGAATAAAAAGAAAGCGGGCCCATGTTGTCATATTTCACCGCTCTTTTTTTTGGAGGAGCATGAATGGACGAGGGGATGGGCGTATCCCAGGACGGGGCCTAGTCTGCCCGGACAGCCCGCCTGTTTAGCTGCTAAAACGGGTCAGGTTTCACGGATGAAGGGGGTGAAAGGAGGCAGAGATGCAGAGCCCCAGACAGTGAAATGCATAAAGCAGGCAGTTTTGTTGTCAGTAATAACCCTTAGATGGGACGAAGAGCAGAGCAGAGGTCATTGAAAAAGTGCAAACCAAATGTTCTGGCAATCATCCAGTGATCTAAAGCTGTAGGTTACTCCTCCCGACATACACTGATCTAAACAGTACAGTGTAAACATTACAGAATATACTGAGAGTCTGTCATTTACAAGTCAGAGTACTGGCTGTAATATCAATATACACCACTGTAGCCTAATACTGATACTAATAAATAACAGACACAGTAGACATAATGTGCAAACTCATGTTCACGCTGGTGTTGCTGTCAGAAACCAGTGTAGAAGTCCATTACATTAGATTATATTTCTTAAGTATATTTTCAAGTATAAATCATTATTGAATGGAAACCCTCACCCCCCTGAAATACAACTCTCTTAAATGTCCAGGATGTTGGATTTACAAGGCTGTTAACAGAATTGGAGGATCATTTTTATTGATTTATTTTAAAGAAATGTTGTTTTAGCATCGAATGAGTCCTTTACATAGCGGCCATGCGCTCTTCCACAGTGTGTCCGCTATGTTGCGCCATGTCTGCAACGAAAACAAACACAACTCTGGCTCTACAGAGGGTGTTTTTAGCCACCTCCTACTTGCAAGAAGAGAGTGGTCAGTTTCGGTCTACAATCTCACCTCTAGATACCTCTACATCTGACACACTGGACTTTTAAGTGAACTCCAGGATATTAGTAAACATATTAAGTTATAATCTTAACCTGGATTCACCAGTCTGTGTGTCAGTATTCAAACATTACGGGTTCAGTACAGATATCAGTTACAGTCCAATCTTAAATGAGTATATGAGTGTTTATGACCTGTTTATACGAGTGTGTTTTCTGTCCTTTTACAGTCATCTACTGCTTTGTGTACTATCTGTGGGTGGGTCACAACTACTGCTATGCCCATCTTGCTGGCTTCACTGCACTGTTCCTGCTGCCAGGTGACAAGTACATCCGCAAACCGACCAGTTTGACAAACATACATACAGTAGATAAACTGATAGACAGAGAGTACTGATAATTATTTTTGTCATCTGGTGTTCCTCAGGCTGGGGTCCTCAGTGGCTCAGTTATCTGTGGTACCTGTCAGATGGACGCATCCGCAGGAAGTCTCTCAGGTGGACACACATACTGCACCTGGGTATCTTCAAAAGGTGTGTTAACCTTATGTCTTTGTGCTGTGATGAACTTATGACATACAGTAAGCTACAATGCCAAAAATGCTGATTGAAGGGTTGGGCAAAAGTTAAAATCCATTATCACTAATGTATGATGATAATGGCTGAAATGATGTCTCTCTCCGCCCTTGTGTTGCCTTCACAGGCTGTGGGAGTGTATGCGCCTCCCAGATGAGGACGTGTATAGTGAGATCATGCAGCAGGCCGATGTATCTGCATTACGTCTGTTTGAGGCTTTGGTGGTTACGCTCCCTGAGACGCTGCTGCAGACCTACGTACTCATCTGTACTGACATAGGACTCAAATCTCCAGGTGAACAAAAGGGCTGAGTTATGAATGATGAGAGTGTGCTAGGGTAAGACTGGACGCAAACTATTAACACCAGGTATAGGCTACAAAAGGTTTCTCAGAACCAACACCACACCTGGAAAAATATACCTCAACATTCCTGATATCTGTGTTAGAATAGAATAGATAACTGGCACCCCGTTTACATCCAAATAGTTTGCAAGTAAAATTTTCAAAATGAACAAAGAGTGTTGTTTCTATAGACGCTAAACTGTTCATTTTATCTAAATTTAAAATCAAATAAGTTATACAATTATTTGTGTGATAATAAAGTAACAAGTAGTAGAAGTAATCAGAAGTTATCAGTTGATTACCAAATGTTTTCATGTAAAGTACTTTCCAATAGTTCTGCATTAAGCTAATTTTAAAGCAGCTAAACTATATTTTGTCAAACAAGCCTCTTTTAGTGATGTAGCAAAAACAATGAAAGAATGATTCTGCAGATTTCCCTTATGCCTTATGAAGCTTTGAATAGAGTTCCTACTTATTATCTCAGAATCAAATGTAGAAATGTGTGCTCTGATCTCAGCACCATCTCAGACACTGGTGAAATAGGTATGATGTACACTAACTGCCCAGCACACTGCCAGATATTTCTTGAAGAGGGTGGTGGAGACCTAAACCCCGAAAAAAATGAAAGAGAGTTATAGCTAGGCATGAAGGTGAAAGGCAATGTTATCCTGATTAGTGTACAAATTAAATAATCAGTGATTTCCTAGTTGACTGCCATACATTGAAGACTGCCAAAAAAGAATCTGTGGCTGCAGCTGTAAATCTGACCATTTATTACCGTTGTGTATCTGCAGCAGCCTTGTATCTCTTGTACAGTTTCATTTCAGTTTGTCAACATTCTCACGTTTCTCTTCTCTCTGCCCCTCTCCCCCCTCTCTAACGCCTCCAGCCTCGGTGTGTTTTGTGGTGTGTTTGTTGTCTCTTGCCTGGGCCTTGGTCCTTTACGCCAGAGCTTGTTCACTCATCAGACCTGGACACTTACAAATGACCCCCGCAGCCATTCTCTGCCGACTGCTGTGGAGGGTGAGCATATTTAAACAACCTTTCCACCAACCAATGTGTATAACATACTCACATGCTCATTCATATCGCAACTGACATTTGATAAGTTTGCATTTAACAGGTATATTTTCTCTGTGTGCAGGTAGGCATGTTGGGCTCTAGGTTTGCTGTACTGATGCTCTTCACGCGTATCTTCAAACAGTGGATCCTGGGAGTGATCGGTAAGCATGGCTGCAAAAGCTTCATCTCAAACTTGTGTTTATTCTGAACGTTTCTAAATGCTGAGCGACGACACAAGTGTTGATTTTATTTGAAATATTTTTATCCTGAATTAGTGTGTTTATTTGTCGTATTACGGGTTGAGTATTGGTTTGGATGTGTTTGTGTGTCTCAGGTGTACACTGGCTGGGTGCAACTTTCTGGATGGTGTCCCAGCAGACCGATATTGTAAATTCACCCGGTCAATGGAGCCTCTTCAATCTCATTCTGGGGGCGATTCACATCTTTCTCTTCCTCAATGTGAAATACGGTCAATCCAGATACCGCATGGCCGGCTTCTACCTGGTATGTATCTCATCGTATGAAGCTTGTGGGCTCATACAGATTTTGTTTGCACAGGGCTTTGACAAAGGCAGACAGCTAATAAAATATAATATGAACGCCATTAGGTTTTAAAATAACTCACTGACTCAACGTTAGAAGATTTTGAACTGATGACTGCATGCTAATACTTTTCTTCCCTGGATATGTTACCAAAAAGACTGTTTTAATGTATTTTTGTATCTAAGTGTCATATTAAGCAAATAACAGCTGAAACTGAAAAAAATATAGATATTTGAAATAATTTTGGGAGAGGACTGATATCTTCTGTCTTTGTGTTCATTCTTCCTCAGGCAATGTTCTTAGAAGACGCGTTTCTTCTTCTGGCCTCCTCCTGGCTCTTTACCATGGTGTCCTGGGACACTGTGGGCATCCCAGCTGCTGTGTTCTGTAGCTTCCTCATTGGTAAGGCCGCATGCCATATTAGAGATTGTGTATCTGTTTACTGTTTGTGTCATTTTTTGTTGCTTTGTTGTCTAATTTTCTTTCAGGGGTGATAGCGTTGGTGCTGTACTATCGTTTCCTCCACCCTAAGTCTTTTGAGATCTTCCAGAGCATACGCCACAGGGGGATAGGTGGAGCCTGCACGGAGCGTGGATCTACACTCTCACTGGAAGAGAAAGTCACGCCCACATTCCATCGCCATGCAACACTATCTGGTCTGTTCTATCTATCTATCTATCTATCTATCTATCTATCTATCTATCTATCTATCTATCTATCTATCTATCTATCTATCTATCTATCTATCTATCTATCTATCTATCTATCTATCTATCTATCTATCTAACTGTGGATGTTGTGATCAGGAGGTGGGACCCTCATGGATCTTCCTCGTCAGTGGGAGGGCTGGAATCATCACCACTGGCTGCTGATTTGCTTAGCTATGAAGACTGGGAGTATTTCAACAATCTGGTCTGCGTATGGTGAGGGCGGGCTGGCCGGACTGATGGGTCTGTCTGAAGAACTTCATTCCCCCGATGAGCATTATGTCCCTCGGGTTCGTTGCATTCTTAGTTATGAGACTTTTCCACTTCAACATCCTTAAACATTGCCACGGTGTGATGTCTTCTAAGGCTGTGTTAAAGGACTTCTTGTTCTTATTTGTACTGTGATTTTTCAGGTTCCAGTTCAGCCGCAGGTTCCTCAGATCTCCCAACCAGCTCCTGCAGCTCCTCCTCCAGCTCCCCCACAGACCCAGACACCACAGGCAAAGACTTTGTTTATTTGCCCTTTGCAATTTTCATCCAAGACTGGAGTAAAGTCCCAGTTTTCAGTAGATTCAGTGGGCCATACCAGCCTGTATTACAACCAACATGGCCGCTAACAGCTAGTGTGTCTGAGGCTCTGCTGTCTCTCTTGTGTCCAGGTGACAGAGGTGGTCCAGCGACCAAAGCCAGCTCACGCCAGTATAGTGGCCCGACCAGTGAGAAAAGCTCCTCCCACATCGATCCATGATATGAGAAAGTTTCCAGAGATCATCCCAGTCCAGGAGGTCATTTTAGAAGAGACTGCAGAAGAAGATTCCAGTGCCCCTCACTCAGAGGATAAAGGTGAGATACCTGATAAACACTGAACTCCAGACATAAACACAGTTCAGTACCACACTGTCACACCAGAAGACTTGTGTACAATATACTGATATTGAACAGAACCTATACAGACTAACCAGAACCAGACTATAAATCTTTTTAAGTGATTAAAGAAGTGCCCCGGTGCTTCCACCTCTAGTATGCTAATCCCTGTTGGAGACTTACAGTTTTTCTCAGTCGCTTTGGTGCTTTTCTCAGATCAGAATGAAAGTTCTCACAACTATTAGTTCAACCTCCACAACATTGGGTCATTTGTGCACATCATCGTAGCAGTTTCTCATTCCTTTGAACAAATTGCAAAAGCTTTTGGACATGTATCAGTTACTTTCATACAAATCTCTGCTGTTTTATAACATTATCATTTGCTTATGTCATGTCAGTGAAAATGAAACATACTTATGAATGCTGAATAGTCATTCCCTATAAAACTAATAGTCCTCATTTCATTGCTTGAGTCATTACACACAAAATTGTTGAACTAGTTGTTCAAATCTGTCAAGCTAATTTCATACATTCCTTTATCATTGTTTTCCTGAAAATGTCTCCTAAATTGAACAATTGCTCTCAGATGAACTTCAGCTTTCACTCATGAGGAGGTGTGTGAAGCATTAGTTGTAACCAGTGACAAGACACTTGTCCACAGTCACTCAGAGCTGAATCCCATGAACCCTCACTTGGCAAGCATATATGAACCAAGCAGGTAGTGTGTACCATTTCTACAATTCTGTGACACAAAAATAGAACGTCAGCGTCGTGGAGGAGGGGTGAGAATCCGCGGAGGAAGGGGAAGGGGAAGGGGACAAAACCGGGGCAGAGGAAGAAGAGGTGAAGTACATAGGCAAATTCCTGATGAAATTAGGGCTACACTTGTGGACCATGTTGTGAATCACGGCCTCACTACGGCTGAGGCTTGTCAACGAGTGCAACCAAATGTAGGGAGAACCACTGTGAATTCCATCATTCACTTTCTGCAAATCATGTTGCAGTCCTTACAACACGCAGCATGGTTTGCAGCACATGGCAGGATGGTGGTTGAACATCTCCCCCCTACTCCCCATTCCTTAATCCAATAGAAGAGTTTTTTTTTCTGCCTGGAGGTGGAAGGTTTATGACCGATGTCCACATGCCCAAATGTCCCTGCTAGCAGCCATGGATGCTGCATGTGATGACATCACAGTGGAGTCCTGCAGAGGGTGGATTCACCACTCAAGGAGATACTTTCCTCGTTGCCTTGCAAGGGAAGACATCTGCTGTGATGTAGATGAAAATATGTGGCCAGACAGACAGGAACATGTGGATGTCCAGGAATAATTTATGTTCAGTTTACAGTAATATGTACTGTTATATTGTTTACATTTGTGCACAGTTCTACCATAATGGTATTTCTTATGTTTGTTCTAAATAAGTGACTGTGTATTTTTTTTGTACAATGCTGTAGAATTTCAAAGAGCATATGCAGAAAATATGTCACAATGAAAACATGACAAAGCCATTTGACTGTTTTGTTCATAAACAATGGTGTCAGGACTTATTATTCTGATGACACAGACAGTTTCATTGACATGAATACTTGCTTTTGAGGGATCAACTATTAATTTTGAGCAAGTGATGCACTTTTGCAGGTTATCCACTAGGTTTGGCTGTTTGTACTAATTGTTCTGAGAAATGCACTAACTGTTGTGCAAATATTATTAGTGATGTGAGAAATGCACCAAAGCGACTGAGAAAAACTGTAACATTTCAAATGTTTGAATTTTCAAAGGTGATGATGAGTTCCAGAGTGCAGCTTACGGCTCTCCATCACTTTCATCTCCTCGACAAGGTGGAAGCCTTCGTCACATTGACAGCAACGCTGCAACCCTGACAGAAGTCTCGTCCTCCGTGGGTTCTCTTGACATCAAAACACCCGGTTGGTCACCTGAGCGACGTTCCCCTCTCCTGATCGGTTCTCCGGAGAATAAATCAGGGATTCCCGGAGAATCCAGCACTACACTGTATTTCAGTGCAGATGCGCAGTCTCCCTCCAGTGGGAGCTATCTCGGCTGGGGCTCAGAGTTGTCGCCGTTCTCCGGCTACAGAAGCCCCTACCGGATCAGGGAGGCCCGTTTTGTCACATCCACCCCACGATTGGAGGAGCCTCGAGCTGGGGCTGAAAGTCCAGGCCCGGCCCCTGTTGTTGTCATTCCTGCCACTCCTGGCACAACACCAGGCGCTACCCCAGGTGGGACCCCTGGTGCTTCAACACCTTCAGCTTCAACTCCTGGTGCTTCAACACCTGCAGCTTCAACTCCAGGGGCTACAACACCTGCAGCTTCAACACCTGCAGCTACAACACCTGCAGCTTCAACTCCTGGTGCCACTACGCCTGGTATCCAAATCGTTCCCCTCACTCCAGTCATTTCCCATGCCCGCAAACAGATGGTCCAGTTTGTGGACAGTAGAGAGAGAGCGGTGTAAGCAGGATAGGGTAAAGGGTAAAGTATGGTATGGTATTTTTTCGAATTTAGCTGTGACATGAAAACATGCATTCACTCACTAGTGGTTAAGAGGTCTTTTTAGTTCACCAACAACCACCGAAGGATATTAGGCTGTGTTTATCGTTTATCGTTTTCCCCTTGTGCACAGTGAAAAAAATGAAATTACATGCAGAACCTTGCAGTACTTGTGGATGCTCAGCTGGTGAAGGATCGGGGGATAACTGGAGTGGCTACCTGGAGGAGGTTTGAATAGTATGAGCCTCCTTGTGTCTTTGCCGCTTGCGGGAAGATGAAAAAAAAAAGGGATTTATGACAGACACTGCTTTGTAGAGAGAACCGTCAGTTCCAAATTTGGAAGAAATTACAGAAATTTCAGTATTTTACTTCTATAGGTTAACCAGTTGCTAAGAAAAAACTAATTTAAATAGCAACAGACAATCAAATTGGAATAATAGATATAATACGAAACAATGCTGTCAATTAATGCAAAGTTATAGAACCGTCATTAATTACAAAATAACTAAAGCTGCTATCTGCCAGGCTGCTGCATTTCACTCAACAGATGTTGTGATAATAATAATAACGCACAGTAACAGTTACTGATGCTCTAATGCTTGGATCGACTTTTTATTTAGATTTTTTAACTTTAGACGATGTCGAAAATCCAGTCCAATTTTCAGGAAGCCACTCATCCATCCAGTCCTTCAGGTACTTAACACGTTGGCTGTGCAGCACACGGCTGCTGTTTACACACATCACTGTCATACATGGACAAACAGGCGTCCCCAGTTTGTTGGAAAATCTGTTAACAGAAGTGTCTGTCCTTGTTTTAATGAAACTATCAGATGGGCAATGACTAAAAGCAACAGGCTTAAATTATAAAATATATAGCTTATAAAAACATAAAATTAAGAAATATTTCCTTTTGCTAATTCTTTGTTTGCTTTCAATGCAATAATTTCACTCGGTCTGCACTTTACAACACAAAAGTTACAGCTTGTTGATCGTTAGCCACCTCAGTTGTTGTAGCACGATATTTTGCAAACTACCCTCCAGTTATAATAAGGGGGTTTATCAAAGGTAGACTGAGCAATATAGTATATTCAAAGGGAATCACCTGATGCTTCTGTTATTATAATTATTTATCTCATATTTTTGGTTGAATACATATTTTAATCTTTTAGCAAACAAATATCATTTATATTTGACTAGAGAAGAAGTAACTTGATTGAACACAATCACATCTGCTTTCTCTTTGTAACAAAAGGAACATGAGCAGTTCTGATGTGTGATACAACGTAGGGAACTATAGTAGCAGCGTTTGTCTGTCATGTGCATTGTTAATGTGCACATTATACATAGATTATAGTTTACGTCATTGTGTTTCTTTTGACCAAGCTAAAAACCCAGATCATGAAGTCAGTGCTTTCAGCATTTATATTGACTGGTCGTGTTAGTTGAGAGAAACTCAAACTTAAAATAAGTAAAATAAAAACTAAGAAACACTTAATTTATTGCAAAAGTCTTATTTTGATGCAGTCTTAGTTAAGTAGTTCTTGTAAAGGTCGCAATTCATGACATATTTTGCAGCTTATCTATTAGTTGAACCTCCTACCTCAGCTGAAATTGAATTGGCCAAAACTGATTTGTTATCTTTTTCTGTGTATGTCTGGAAACAGTTTAACCCTTTGTTTAACCTTTTAAAGCATTTTGCAAAATTGTAAAGATAAAAACAGGCAAGGAGCAGACGTTCAGAGTCTAAATAAAGGAAGAAAACAAATGCTGCTGTGAGTTTGAGGTTTAGTCAGTGCCAGTGGTATGTTGATGATATGAAAGTTTCATGTACTTTTATGTATTACCTCTTTATCAGTCAAATGTATGAAACGCAATAGAACGATTTAACAATTTCAGTCTTCCATATCTGTTTTTTCTTTTTTAGGCTTTAATATTTTATGTTATTTTTGGTCTCTAAACAAACTATAATTATAAACACTAACTGTGGTATTGTGTCTGGAATAGCAGGTGAATGGTTGTGCTGCTCCTATGTGGATGGTAGAAAACATGGGCAGCACTGGAAATATACTACAGATTTATGAAACAAAGTACAGAGAAAGATCTGCTCATGGTAGAACTGCTTCATCAAACTGTTTCAATCTGATAACCGTCCGTAAACCGCAGGCTTCTGATGGATGAAAGAGTCACTGCATGTTACTCATTTATACAGGCAGACAGAGCGTTGTATCTACTCCTATAGAGAAAGAAAGCACTTATTTTAACACATGCACATTATAGTAGTTAACACATGCTAGAATGTATGTGTATGCAAAGCAATAATCCAGCTAATGAAATGTGTCTTACTGGGAAAAAAGAAAAATGTACGCACACGCTTTGGGCTGCAGCGATGCACCGACTGTCATGAATCAGCGCTTTGCCTTGTAGAGAGTGTATATGTGTATATTGCTTTATAATAGAATAACATGCTTCACTTTGTATGCCTGTTGTATATAAGAATATTCACTTTAGTTTATAATTCAATTCATTTTGTATTTTTTTATATTTGATCACATTTTCTGTTATGAAATCTGTGGACAAAGTTCTGTGTTGAAGTTTAACATGTGAAGCTGTTTCGGATAGTTTTGCTGACAGAACTACGTAGAGTGTTGACTTCATCTCCGCACTGGACGGCCTCCATCACCTCATCTTTGCAAGGATTTCCACAGAACAACTGTGGCTGGTAGTAGTGACGCATTAAATGTACTGTTGATGTGACAAAATAAAGTCATTTATCACAATCAGTGAGTGCTCTGTGGTGTTTTATTGATCAGCCTTAATGTCACTGTAATCCACACACACAGCTGGAAATATTGTTAAAATGAACAGTGCATGTGACGATATACTGTGCTGTGCAAACACAGGGCTGGGATAACCCGTGAGAGGAACTCAGGATTTAACTGCACTTCCTCCCATTAGTCTTTGTGCACTGCATTCCTATGCTACATTTTTACTTTATTAAAAATCTAATGATAAATGGGATTAAGCATAACGTTAGTATAATTCATTCATTCATCTTCTGCAACCGCTTGTTCCTGTAAAGGGTTGCGAGGTCTGCTGGAGCCTATCCTCAGCTGTCATTGGGCGAAATGCGGGGTTGTCAGTATAATATTAATAAGAATAATTAGTGGGTTCAACACAGGGGCCACGAGCCCTAAGATCAGATATTAAAGCAGAAATCACCTTATCGTTTAGGCTGTGTTTTAAATCATCCAGTTTTATTTTAACCAAATTTGTTCCCAGTTCCCATTTGTTCTACATCAACACAATAAAATGTGTCATTGTAAGGTTTTGGAGGATACCAGGGTAGATTTTCAGTTTCTTAGTCAACTTCAGACTGTAGCCACATAGGCTACTGTATAGGTTCCTAAATAATGCTGCGTGAAGGTATTTCTTCTTGCTTAAATAAGGAAGTGTTTTTGGTCACTCAGATTTGATTTAAAAATGAGGAAATGAGGACATGCTCTTATGAAACTTATTTTTTTAAATGATGATTTAAGCTGCCATTCTGTGGTTACAGCATTTTCCTAACTCATCAGCCTGAAAGTCAGATGACATGTAAATGGGAAGAGTAAGAAGTGAGACAAATGTTCTCTGTGGCCAGAGCTCACAGTGAGGAACAGCGTGTCAAAATCAGCCACCAATCACAAGATGTGGTTTAAATTACAGTGATTATGAAAATAAAACTATGACAGCCTTGCCATATACAGTGGCAAGAAAAAGTATGTGAACCTTTTGGAATTTCACAGTTTTCTGAATAAATTTGTCATAAAATATGGCTTTTTTTTGTCTTCATTGAGAACAACCAAAAAAACTCATAGTGCTTGTGGAAAAAGTATGTGTACCCTTGAGTTAATGACCTCAAAAAACTTAATTGGAGTCAGGTTTTAGCACACCTGGAGTCTCATTAAGATAATAAGTTTGGAGGTGTGATCTACAGCAACTTTGACTGATAAAAAACCCTCAAATTTTTGGAGTTTGGTCTGTACAAGAAGAACACACTTATGTGAGCCATGCCTCGCCAAAAAGAGCTTTCAGAGGATTTACAATCAAGAATTATTGATTTACATAAAGCTGGCAAGGGTTACAAAGTTATTTCAAAGACTTTAGAAATTCACCAGTCTACAGTTAGGCAAACAATCTACAAATGGAGACACTTTGGGACTGTTGCTACTCTACCAAGAAGTGGGCACCCAGTCAAAATGACACCAAGAACACAACGAAGACTGATCAATGAGGTAAAGAAACAACCTCGAATGACAGCCAAAGATTTGAAGGCATCATTGAAACTTGCTAACATCTCTGTGCATGAGTCTACAATACGTAAAACACTGAACAAGCAGGGTATCCAAGGCAGGATACCACGAAGGAAACCCCTGCTTACTAAAAAGAACATTGCTGCACGCCTAAAGTTTGCAAAAGAGCATATTGACACTCCACAGCGGTATTGGCAAAATGTTTTGTGGACTGATGAAACTAAGATTGAAATATAACTCACAACACTACATCTGGTGTAGAAAGGGCACGGCATATCATCATGAAAACATCATCCCAACCGTAAAGTATGGTGGAGGAAACATCATGATTTGGGCCTGCTCTGCTGCATCAGGGCCTGGCCAGCTTGTAATCATTGAGGGGAAGATGAATTCCCAAATATATCAAACAATTCTTCAGGATACTGTACCCGATCTGTACATCAGCTGAAACTGTGTAGAAGATGGGTGATGCAACAGGACAACGACCTGAAACACCGGAGTAAGTCCACAACAGAATGGCTTCAGAAAAACAAAATCCGCCTTTTGGAGTGGCCAAGTCAGAGCCCAGACCTCAACCCAATAGAGATGCTATGGATTGACTTGAAGAGGGCCATACACATGAGATGTCCAAAAAATATGACAGAGCTAAAGCAGTTCTGCCAGGAAGAATAGGCTAAAATTCCTCCTCAATGATGTGCAGGTCTGATCCACAGCTACAGGAAGCGCCTGGTTGAGGTTATTGCTGCCAAGGGGGGGTCAACCAGTTATTAATTCTAAGGGTTCACTTACTTTTTCCACTGCCATTTTGAAAGTTGAATGAGTGTGTTCAATAAAGATGTGAAAGATAAGATTTTTTTTGTGTGTAATTATTTCATTATGTTAATACCCTTGACTTAGATGAAGATTAGATCATTTTATGACAAATTTATTCAGAAAACTGTGAAATTCCAAAAGGTTCACATACTTTTTTTTGCCACTGTACATCAAACCTACTGTAAAAGCGATTAAATAACAGCATTTGTATAATTGCAGTGGACTAGTGAAGTGACCTGCATGGAACTTTCTGTCTAAAGATCAGCATATTAATTAATAAGTAATAAAAAGTAACAAAGTCTAACAAATAAACATCTAACACATGGATAAAAAGTGTTCTTTTGACTGGAGTTGACATCATAGTGCACATGCACACAAAAATTATCCTAAGATCTGAGAATTATTCTTAACTAAGCAGGGGATGACATTTGCTTTTGGGTTCAAAGGAAGCAGTGATGTTTGTCAGAGGGGAAGTGAGCAGCAGATTCATAACTATTCAGGGTTTCCATGTCTGAATCTCTGGAGCCTATCGGCAGCTGTCACTGGGCGAGAAGCGAGTCAAGGGAGGAAGCTGGAGTACCCGGAGAGACACAGACACAGGGACAACATACAAACTCCACACAAAAAGGCCCCAGTCGGCCCATGTCAAATCACCTTTGTTCTTAATCATAAAACCCAGCTCCCCCTCTTTACTTTTGAGTTCAGTTCAGCTCTCAAGATCATACTCTCTGCTAAGAACATTTCACACTATTTAGGAGTGTAAACTGAGATCCTTTGTGAATGCAGCTCCATATATTAATAATAACTCCTTATTGCACTGTGATTGGCTACTCAACATCATGTCTATATTCAAATTCTAAAGAATTGCCCACGTTTGCACCACATGACAGGAAAGGGTACAGGAAGACGATGCTTGTAACTGACCTGTCCTGTCAGATAAATGTATAAAGTAAGTATTAACAGTGTGAAATTAAAATATTTGCACCGCTGTAAAATCTATTAAAACAAATACTTATATACTTTTGCAAGATTTTCACATGAACAGGTGAAGTGTGAGCTTCAGCACCACCTCGTGGACACTTTGGAGTAGTGCAGATCAATTGCGCCCCTTTAAACCAATCATCCGGTTTTAATAAAATATGTTTTAGTTTCTCGGATCCACGTTCAGATTACCTGTTATTTACATGTGAAAGCTCAGCACTGACCATAAAAACCAAAACACTCAGTAATAAAAAGTCCTCCTCCTCCTCCTCCGGGCTCGTCAGATCACATGAGCTGAGTTCATGTGACTGATTCACGTGTTTCCAGGAATAAATAAAAGAGGGCCGTGTCTACGTCCCCAGACTCACACAGTAACCTGGGGTATCTGGAGCTGAAGAACTGATCAAGTCCATACCAGCATTTGGCAATCACACTATAGGTAACAGTTTATTTTTCTTATATATTGTTTTGGTCTTTTTCGTTACTTGTAGGTAGCTAGCGGCTAGCTAGACCCACGATACAATTACATACTAGCAGAGGGGGGAAAACGCTAAACTAGTTCAATTAATATTGGTTTGACGGCTGTTTACCAGTTTGTAACATAAATAGTTTAACATAGAGTGTTTCACTTTATTGGTAATGTTTGTCGTGTAGCTGTTAGCATGTTAGCTCATGTGTTGTTGCTGTTCCTGCTGCTGTTGTTGTTTGACCCATTTTTAGCTTCAGGGTCAGAGATGATCAAACAGAAACAACTGGAGCTCATTTGTCCAAAACACACCTGTGTGATTAGCAAAGGACCAATCCATCTGCATCGAGTACAGAAAAACTCAAATGAATAAGAAACCTAACGCTTAAATCTGAAAAATGGAAACTGAAACCGTTTTATGAAACCGTCCTCTAGACCAAGGAGAGGAGACTGGTTTATTATGTTAGGATCATGTATCTGATACACGATCAGAGGTGGACTTTAAAAGAAAACTGCCGCACTGTTTTCATTTCATACAGTTGCATTGTGCTGTACCAAGTAAACTAATAAGTATAAGTAAGGCCTCAGGTTTAGGCCTAAAGATTTATGTCAGGGAACAAGGAAACGGTTTTATCTGTGGACAAACAGAACAAGGGGCCAGGTTTTTACTGCAGTATTACACAATTATCTGATTATGTTGTTTATGGACCAGTGACGTGAACAGACACGCTTTGCTATGTCCCAGCTGTACTACAGCAACTTTTTACAAAAGAGGGTATGAAGAGACTGAAGACACAAAGGTGTTATTCAACTGAACGCGGCTCACTGTAGGATTGATCTGATCAGTCGTCGAGGTGGTGGGAAACGTCTGAGTGACTCATCCAGATCTTCAGTCCTCCCACACAGTGAAGAAATGTCACAGCGCTTTGGCCTTTGAGAATCAGTTAAAAATCTATCTTGGTTGACCAGAAATAAGCAGTCACCAACTGGAAAGTGTGACCTGCTTTTGTTTCCGATATTTTTTTGAGGATGTGAAAGCGCTTCTGAAGTAAGGCCTGGCAGCCCTCTACCATGACTCAGCAGCAGCAGCAGCTGCCTCTGTCTCTCTGTGGAGCATGTTGAAAGTAGTTGACGCAGTATTGAGTCTTTCCCGGTGGACGGCAGAGACAATCAGCAAGGTTGACTTCCACATCCAGATCAAAGCACCTGTCTGTTTTTGTGGTTAAATCACTTCTCTGGAAATGTAAAAGTCATTGGTGTCCTTCAAACTTGTGTTTTGCACTCAGTTAATTGTTATGAGTTGTGGTCACAGCTATAGTGATCACATTTTACAGCAAATATGCTATGAAAAAAGCTAAC
Organism: Planiliza haematocheilus; assembly: GCA_005024645.1. NCBI lineage: Eukaryota > Metazoa > Chordata > Actinopteri > Mugiliformes > Mugilidae > Planiliza > Planiliza haematocheilus. The sequence goes on along the minus strand of SRSE01000649.1, from coordinate 7,454,135 downwards.
CTACACACAACCTGTAATGTTATGGTTTAAAATACTGATTCTGCTTTAGACTTTACAGAAGACGACTGGTTACGTGATGAAAAGTGGTACTTCAGCACATGTCCTTCTCTACCGGGGATCTTTTACTTCTTACTTCCCTTTGTGTACTTCTTGCTGACGGTAACTGCTCACTCTGTCATGTGATATAAAACCAGTTTCCCTAGAATTCAGACATTTTGTAATTAAAAGGAAGACATGCATAAACGGGTGCGCTTATTGCACAGGTGACTTCTGTTTCCAAAGGGGAAATGATGGGTGTGTGCCAGGAAAAGCACTCACAGATCTATATAATGTTAGTCAGACTTAGTTTCCGAGTCTTATAAAATCATCTCTAGCACTTGAGGGTATTGGATCATCCCGTCATCACCGCGGCGCCACTGGTATTGATTTTGCTGGACGCCCTGCTCATCCGGAGCCTGTGCTTCTGTTTAATGGAATATATTATGATCTGTAATGGAAGATCTCGGCCGGTGCATTTCGCCTTCTATATTATGCACTGCATGGTATGTTGTGTGTGTGTGTGTGTGAATTTGTTGAAATTCGTGGATGGTTTGTTGGACATGTGCTGATACGGTTGGTTTAACCTCTGGAGGAGACGTTGAGCAGCATGACTGAGAATAAAAGTGTTTTTTCTGCTCTCAGTGGACACTGTGTTCCACTTGTAGCTTCAGCCAGTGTGGCGATGTTTTATCATCTGTGACCTTTTTTTCAGGAGTGTGTCTAAGTGGGAATCTTATGTGGTCAAGTGCATCAACATTGCATTTTCTCAGTCTTATGTAATGTTGAGTCTTTAGAGTACTGCACCTAAAATAAACTGAAACATGTTAAAACTATATATAGGTATGGGTTTATTATTATGATTACTAATATCAACTTATTGTATCTCAAAGCTTAACATAATGTCTGCTACTAATGGCCTTATTCCTCTTGTGTCTTTCAGGCACGATGTGGTGTGCCACCATTCTCCTCTTGGCTGCCAGCTTGTCGGTGAGCCTGGCCAGACCCCACCTCCATCCACTGTCTGATGAGATGGTCAACCATATCAATAAATTCAATACGACTTGGAAGGTACAAATTTCCTTTTCCTTTAGTTGAGAATTCAGTCAGTTAAACTCAGTCTGACTAAATCTCCTCCCTGTCCTGCAGGCTGGTCACAACTTCCGTAACGTTGACTACAGCTATATCCAGCAACTCTGCGGCACACTGCTGAAGGGACCCAAACTGCCAGTCATGTGAGTCTTGCTTATAATTTCTCTGACGAGGTGCATCATCAGTTTACATCGGTTTAGTGTTTCAGCATACCTTCAAGTCAGTGAGTGAAGTGTGTACATTTGAGATACTGGGATACACAATCCCATTATGTGTGGATACCACCCTCAGATGTTCCCAATAAAAAGCTAAACTCCCCCACCTGCTATTTAGAATTGAAGAAGCTACTTGGATAATGATGACAAAAAAATGGGCACAGAAGTGCAGCTGAGGCTGGTGGGTGAAGCCTTATCTATGACAGCACGCACTGAAAGTGACCACACCCTTTAATAATGCAAAAATTCCACGACACAATGTTTTAATAAGGAGGTCCGTGGGGATCGACTCATGTTTGGAGGAAGCCTCCAGTTGTCATTTTAAGAAGTGACACTTCCACATTGGCTCCATTTTTCAGCCTCAGATTGCTGCTTGAATAATATGTGACTCTGCAACTGTGTTCTCTCCTGTAGGGTTCAGTATGCTGAAGATGTGACACTGCCCAAACAATTTGATGCCAGAGAGCAGTGGCCCAACTGTCCCACCCTGAAGGAGATCAGAGACCAGGGCTCCTGTGGATCCTGCTGGGTGAGAAAGAAATTTGCTGCTTAAAAAAAAAATAAAAAAAAAATGATGATGTGCAGCTGGGATTATTTCCCTTCAAGGCTTTGCAATGTGAACAGCACATGGTAGCCTCTACCACACAGACCCTCAGTTCAGATAACGTCAAACATTTATGCTACTATAAACTACAAGTACTATAAAGCACTGTTTCCTTCATTCATTTATTGGTTATTCCTTCCCCCAGGCTTTTGGTGCTGCAGAGGCCATCTCTGACCGTGTATGCATCCACAGCAATGCCAAGGTCAATGTGGAGATCTCCTCTGAGGATCTGTTGACCTGCTGTGACGGCTGTGGCATGGGGTAAGAGGCAGTGATGTGGAAACACTTTATCCACTTTGTTATGCTCAGATAATCCCTGATAGACATTTTGCAGTGGCCAACTGTATGTGGACCATAATCCAAGGCATGGTACCTCAGCTGGCTGTTTCAAATCAATTACTGGGTGTTTAAATGTGTAGAAGAAATTATTTTGACAGAAAAAAATCAACACCTGTTGTACACAAATGCACCAAAACTGACTGAAGTATTGTCCATGATATACCTGATTCTTAATTTGCCTGTTGTAATCTTAAACTTCATTTTATAATAGGCAAAACTGAAAAATGTATTATAAAACATTTTTTCTGACTCTTCAGATGCAACGGTGGCTACCCTTCAGCTGCCTGGGACTACTGGACCAAAGAGGGACTGGTCTCCGGAGGTCTCTATGACTCCCATATTGGTAAGTTTGTCTCCTATAGTGGTTTGCACGTGTGTACGTGGTGGACATCTAAAAAGCTAATGCCATACTGTGTCTACAGGTTGCCGGCCCTACACCATCGCCCCCTGTGAGCATCATGTGAATGGGAGCAGGCCTCCCTGCACCGGGGAGGGTGGCGACACACCTCAGTGCACCCACACTTGTGAACCTGGATACACACCCAGCTACCAGGAGGACAAGCACTACGGTGAGGAAAAATGTTACCACAGAGCTGTGTCTGTGCATATTGGGGAGTAATTACAAAAAGAGTAATTAGATTCAAATTGTTTTTTTGTTTTTTTCCCCCCCCTCATCCTGTGATTGCGTTAGTTTGTTACATTGCCTTTGGTAACGGCAATTTTTCTCACATAGGTCAATTTGATTAGTGAATAGATTACATACTGTCTTGATTAAGTATCCTCCATATTTAGGAGTTCTAGTGCCTAAATACATGTTTAATAAAGGCTACATTTAAGCAGAAACTCAGGTTTCAGACATGGTCATAACCTCACTAACCGTGACCACATGAAGTATGTTTTAAGCCTGACCCTAATGTTGGTGAACACAGCTGTGTGTACACACACACACACACACACGTGCATTAGAGGAATCTAACTCAAAGTGTGTTGCAGGTAAAACATCGTACACTGTGCTGTCAGATGAGAAGCAGATCCAGCATGAGATATATAAGAACGGCCCCGTAGAGGGAGCGTTTACAGTCTATGAGGACTTTGTGCTGTACAAGTCTGGTAAGAATACGTGCACTAGTGAGACGTGTACTATAAACAATCCTGTGTGGCGATGCAAAATGTTTCTGACCTCTTGGTTCCTTGCAGGTGTGTATCAGCATGTGTCAGGATCTGCTGTGGGTGGACATGCTATCAAAATCCTGGGCTGGGGAGAGGAGGGCGGTGTCCCCTATTGGCTCTGTGCCAACTCATGGAACACTGACTGGGGTGATAACGGTGAGCAAAAACACTGAATGTACTACAAAAATAGTCACTTTTACTGTGTCTGTATGTAAAAATGATTATTTTTGTTCCCACAAATTCATCAAATAATGCACACTGACTTTATATTAATCTATCCTAATTATGTACCTTTGAGTACATCTTGGCTATAAATAATTTCACCTTGTGACATTTTCCTTTACTTTGCTGTCATGCTTTGATTTGTATAACCCCATGTACTTTATACATTGCATGTCATATTTGTTTGTGTGTGAGATCTACTGTATGCAGTCACACTCATGATGTGCATGTGTTGGTTTCTTGATTGTATGTTGAACTAACTTCAGTTTGGTTCTGATCTTCAGGATACTTTAAATTCCTGCGTGGGTCTGATCACTGTGGTATTGAGTCTGAAATAGTAGCAGGGATTCCCAAATAAAACCTCAGGTAAGACCACAAAACATCACTTAATTAGGATATAAAGTATTGGCCAAAACAATCTAATGTTTACTGTGTGAATATAATGCACAACTTTTCTCGACAAATCTATGTTTTGAGTATAAGAGTGTTAATTGCTTACTCTCCTGTTCTTCTTACAGAATTTGATCTGCAGCATTATCACATTGTCACTAGAGGGCGACACACTCCGCTTGCCACAGAACTACAACTGCTTTTTTTTTTATATTTAGTCAAAGCCCACTGATGGCACATAAAGCATGTGGTTTTCCTTTGACAGACGATGGGGAAAAGCTCACTTAATTGAGGTGGATTTATAGATGGAATATGACAATACAACAACAATATATACCTGAGCACCAATTGCCATTGCTAAACTGTGGGTGGTTCGGAGAAGGTGGTTTCACTTTGTATGACAAGCAGGACACAGGAGGAAAATGTTATTTTGCACTTGTGTACAATATGGAGGTTTTTTTTAAAAAAAGGGCAGAATGATTCAAACTGTGGTTAATTAAGGATTTTGTTTGAATGAGTCTAATTTGTGATAATCTCAGCTTTCATATCAATTTGCTACTTTTAATTCCCAGTGTTACCAAGGCCACTCCATATGTCAGGACGTACTGTCTGTAACTTGTGCCTAATTAGTTTTTTAAACTTTAGTATGAGATTTTTTTTTTTTTTTAAATACTGTTAGAAATCAAATGAGAGAGTTTTTATCTGTCTGAACTGATCATGATGTTGATACATTGCTGTTTTGAACTGAATAAATTTCAAACATGTTATTCCTGAGTTTGTACAGTTATTCATTCATTAATCTTATGTAACTGTTTGTCCTGTGAAGGGTCACTGGGGGGGCTGGAGCCTATTTCAGCTGTTATTGGGCAAGAGGTGGGGTACATCCTGGACAGGTCTCCAGTCTATCGCAGGGCTAACACAGAAAGATGGACAAACATTCACACTCCATGCACACCCATGGCCAGATTATAATTACCAACAGCAGAAATCTATTTCTCTCAAAATGTAAACCAAACGAGGAAAAGTATTAAGTATTCCTATTTTATAGATTAATTTGATTTCCAATGTAGAAACGAATGCAAGATGTGAAAATACACTTTTAGATTAGTATGTTTGGAGATTGGAAATTATTTAGGCTATTCTAAATATATGATAATATATTTCTTGTGTATACTAATTTAACACTTCTTTAATATTCACTTCTTATACTTTGTATACTGTGTATACTTTTTGTTCTTCTTATAGTTCTCTATTTGCTCATATTGTTGATTTTTAGCTTTTGTTTTATGTATGTATGTATGGAGTTGAATGCTGCTGCAACAAAGAAATTTCCCAGTTTGGGATGAATAAAGAATCTAATCTAATCTAATCTAAAATTGGTCCCTTCCGCATTGTCAGCAAAAACAAACACCGCCCCTCTCCACGTAGTAGACTTTAAACATGGTTGCTTTTGAATACCAGCGTCCGCCCATTATCCAACCAAGAAAGCGGTGCTACAAAACAAAATGCGTACAAGTGGTCAAGTTTACAAAACGATTTCAGAAAGTATTTATTTAGAGTGGTTAGAGAACTGATGTGGTGGATGTGCGAATGGAAAGCTGGACTCACGGATATTGTTCAGTATCCGCACATTTGAGACACATCCGGGACAGCCAGGCTCCCAAAACAAACAGACGAACCGACGCGCTGTATTTTACTGGTCGAGAGAAGGAAGCGCTTGTTCATTGTTGTGAGAGCCGCCGTAGCCAACAGGAGCGAGCGATGGAAGGGGGAGGCAGGGTGTCGTGGATGAAATACGGGTCTGCTGTGTCCCTGTTTGTGGTTCTGCTGGCCTTCTGGTTCCGCTCACCTCAGAATGCAGGACTGGACGACCGACTGGACACCGTCCTGTCCTCTCTGCTCCGGGCTGAAAAGAAAGTCGGCATGAATAACGTGGCCAGACCGAGAGTGGCTATTGGTACGTATGAGGGCTAGCTAACGTTAGCTAGCTTAAGTCTTGTGGATATTTTGGGTTAATAATCAACAAATCCTAAACGAATGGCATCCGAAATATTCATCTGCTTCAGGTGAACATTTACAGCTTTAACCTTTTTTTTATTTTTCACCATTCACTTACGAAACAGACGAATGTTAATTTGAAATAAATATTTATTTTTCTATACAGTATAGTAATTTGGTTAATATTATATATGTTAACATAAAACAAATATGACATTAAAATACAAATACAAAACAAACTGACACTGAAATGGACATTAGACAAAATATCACTCTGTTTGAAAATGACTGACCAACACAAGTCAAGGAGATCTGAGAATGTGTTATGCTGAAGTCCAGTATGATGTGGAGGAAGTTTAAAAGAATAAGTTGCACAGTCACCAGATTTTGAGCAGAAATCCCACGTGAACCAGGACTTTCATTTCTGTGCAGCTCTTCAGTCCATTGTGGACATGATGGAGTTTAAATGGACTGTAAATGTGCAGGAATTGTGACTAGTATAACAGCTTATTATGAAGTAAACAGTGAAAGAAGCTAAACAGTGTTTGATGTTGAACTTACCACTGTTGCTATTAAAATGCTATTAATGAAAATGCTGTTATACACGCATGTGATTTTTAGCTCGGGCGTGTTGACAACAGTCCTCTGTCCGGTCCATCATGATAAAAGCTCTTCCTTTGGACTGTGAGAAAAAGACAAAACAATCTTATCTATCCAATCATTTCTTCAGCAGGTCCAGCCACACCGTCCCACCCATTATCTTGTAATTGTTGGTAATTATTAAAAACTTAATCTATTAATACTCAGCGCCACAACACCATGCTAAATTGACAAAGTGCCTTGTCAGCATGACATGACAAGAAATTCAAACTTTTATTTACTGAAAATGTACCCGTTATTTTATCTAAAAGAACTGAAAAGCAACGTACTGACAGGGATGAGTCAAGCTTATGTCACTAAATGAAATATTCAGAACTAATTAAGTTAATGTGAAATTGCTTTCAAACTTTTGGCTTCTCTCAACTGCTTTCCCTTGCTGGTAAATTATCTGGTGTTGTAACCCTACATCTTGGCATTTGTTCAGACTTGACAGGGAATGTTAGTGGCTCAGAGCTATGTCTTGATGAGACAGACATTCGATCCCAGCAGCTGAAACTGAAAACGAAAACGTGTCCGATCGTTTGACCATCCACTGTGGCAGGAAAATGTCGCAGCTCTGGGCTCAGCAGCTGCACGTTGCGTGGCTTGCATGGCTGGTTTTAGAAGAGTCTAAAAGGAAAGCAGTTTCCTACCCCACGTCTTATCTCTTTATCATATATTTGTTTACCCAAAATAATGAACTGTATACCTGCTAGTTGTGGTTTTGTTGTATAATCATCTCTCTTTGTCTTTCTCCCTTTGCTGCTTGATTCACAGGTTTTGGAGGTTGTGTTGACCTGATAGTAGATGGTGTGGCGTTGCTTAAGAAGATAAACCTCTCCCCAACAGACCAGCCCCTGCATCATGACTACATTGAAAATGCTGAGCAGCTGGCTCAGAGCTTTGCTTACTTCTTTGCACCGGGAGCTGCTGCAGAGTGAGTAACGTTTGCATGAAGAGCAGCCAGTTTAAAAGTAGTCGTCAAGTGCAGGGAGTGAATCCTAGATTTACAGTGCTGTCATGAAAATGCAAGTGCACGAGCACAAACCAGTACACCTGCAAATATTTGAATGTTTAAGTTCTCTCTGTGTTTGGACAGGTTGGCTGTGTTTTCATAATGCCTTTGAAGGGAAACAAGATGATACAGTGTTTGTGAGAGTACAGAATAACAGTTTAAAACAACTTCCTTGTGACACCCCACAGGGCACTGTGCTCCAAACTCGCTCTCACAAACTCATTCAAAAATGGTCTTACATTTCAGGATACACGCATTTCCTGAAGGACAAAAAGGGCAGGAGCATGTGTGAGAGGGTGAACAAGAAAGTTGTCTGTTAAACACAGAAACCAGGTCCATGTCAACATTTAGTCATGTTTCTCTTGCCTCTAAAACTCATTGTGAGAAAATAAGTGTGAGAAAATAATTCTGAAGTACCTCAACCAAAAAAACAAAAAACAGCTTATATGCTATGTGCCAAAGAGCAGAAGATATGTGGGTATGTCTACATAGACTATGTCAAACAGCACCTGCTATTTAATATTCTTAAATAATAAGCAGATTTTCTAGTGTCATTTACTTACCTGTCAGTTAACCTGTGTCAGAGCTTTTTAAATATTTAAATTTGTTTTGTAGCTACAGCTTCAGACAGGGACAAACACGGTGAGATGCTAATAGACATGGAGATAAACTAAAATTAACGTTAACCTAGGAGATGCTTCTGTTTAAATAACCAGGCTAATCTCATAAAAATAAACACATACTGCTTTTACAGCGTTCTGAGTCTGTTTTGGGGTTGGTATGTTTACTGCACACAGTACTAGCTTCATATTTCACGTATGCCATCGTTCAAATGGTTATTGAAGGAGCTTCCTTCTTTTCAAATGCGTCATTCTCAACTTGCCAACAACAAGCTCAGGCAAATCCGAATCTTCAGCTTTTCATCATTACATGTTTAGCCTCAAACGTGTCTTGATCAGTAGTAGCAGCTGGAAAATATTTTCATAGACAAACAGACACTATCTTTTTGGGGAAAGGTTATTAAAAACAAACTTGCCCTGTTTCACAGAAAGTGTACTCCCACTCATTAATGTCTGCAAAGAGACCAGTTTAACAACTGTTTGGTCACATTGTTTACTGATGTGTAATTCATTTATTTTAATACCACAGCATCTTACCTCAGTGCGATGTATAAACGATTAGATCATGAAAAGACACAGAAGAAGAATAAATGTTGTAGTTGCTTTCAAGTCCCAGTGTTTCCATTTTAACAGTGTTTCACTGGGGTTTTTTTTTCTTCTTTGCAGGCGTTTCATGTTTAATGACACCCTCTTTAGTGAGCTTGTCGAGGAGGCCCGTGATTTACCTGGGAACAGATGGTCAGTAGGCGGCAACGCTCCGGTAATGGCTGGTCGCATGGCAATAGAGGGATGTGATGTGCTGCTAGGGGGAAGTTTCAGTCCTGATTTTACTGATGTCCTGTCCCAGCACATTACAGGTAAGCACACACACAGAATAACGCACCATCGATCCATCCAATCATTATTTTAATAATCTCTTTCTCTGGATTTTTCCTTTTCTATTCCCTCCTCCTCTTTTAATTATTTTATTTTATTAACTTCCATGTTCACTGGTTCAGCTCACCTGCCTCTGTTTATCTAGTGGCAGGTAACATTGTCGAAGAGCCAGACATTCATTTGATCCTGGAGTATCCATCTGGTGTTAGCTGGGGGCAGTATACATCACGTAGGGCCAACAGGTATGTGTTATTGAGATATTTTTAGAACGAGGGCAAGTGTGTGTGTGTGTGTGTATTAATCCAAAGACACATGTTCACTATTTGTATCAGGCTGAATTACATGAGTTTATGTGCACACACGTACATCTATACAAATTTAAGGTTTTCGTGGCAACTTTGTGTGGCTCAGCTTGTTTTTGTTTCTTTTGTAGATATATAATCCACAGTGATGACCACAACCCCTACCTGGCCTCTATGGAAGAGTTTGCTAAGAAACTAAAAGACTTCCAACCAGATCTGCTGGTGGTGGGTGGACTGCAAATGATGGACAACTTCCCCTTCCAGTCAGGTAGGAACAGATTGTCACAACCTTTATTTTGCTCATATTGTGACTCATCCAGCAGTAGTGTTTCCTGCTGTGTGTGTGGGAAGATTCTGAACATTCACTGTTTTTCAATCAGCCATACGTGGGTTTCCTGAGAAGATGAAACCTGGACTTTAATTAAATTTACTGACGATAATTTGACATTAAATTAGCTCAAACCTTGGTTACACTTAAATGTCAAATAAGGCCATGAGCAGTTACTCTTTGTAGACTTTCATGCAGATAAGAAAATGACCTCTTGACTAGCATTGTTCTCTGAAGTATCACCTGCAGAGTAGAGTTTGAGCTCAAATAAATATCAGTTTAGTCTATAATTGTAATCTTTATATTACACTATTAATAATTATTAAAGTGAAAACATTACATTAGTGTTATTCAGATAATGGAAGCATGAATAATGATATATGTTTTAATGACTGTTGATGAGGACAGATCCTCAAAGCAGGAATAAAAGATGGTCAGGCTGAGAGTAGCCGGCAGGCACAGACTGATCATAACTAACTTCACCGTCTGAACCAGACTGTTTGTACAGCCGATCATCTGTGTGCTATTTGATGTGACAGTCCTTTTGTCCATTGCACTGCTCATTATTCACTCGCTTTCTTTTAATCTTTTCCTTTGACATCCGTCCTTCTGACATTTTACCACACATGCCCTCCTCATATTTAATTTCCCCTCAGGTACTCACTTCCTCATCACTCTCCTTTTTCTTTTTGATTCACTTTATCTGACCTTTCTTTCCTCATTCCAGGAGAACGAGACGCTCTCCTCTCCCGCCTGGCAAACCTGCTGTCCTCCTCAAAGCCACAGATCGGAATACATTTTGAAATGGCCAGTTTTGTGGAAGAGAGTATAATGGAAGACCTGCTTCAGTATGTCATCCCCCATGTATGTATGACTTAACATTACACAAGAGAGTAAAGCAATCATCAAACACATTTGGTTTTGAGGCAGTGTAAGTCAAATGTACACATAGTGTCAGGTAGTTTAGTTAAATTTGTTGAATACATTAGTAAACAAAATAGTCTCAGTAGGAACTGCATTTGCCTCCCTTTATTTGCATACTTTTAGTTGTTGTTTACATCCTAAAAATATCTTCTGCTTTCAGTCAACAAAGAGGCGCTCACCTGAGTGTGCTGTATATCCAACACCAAGAACTTTTAGAGATTAGAGTCATTTATTTATTTATTTTTAAGAATACACTGTACTTACAGTGTTGATCATTATGAAAGAATGTCTCTCAGTGCAAAAATCTGGCTCAGTATGGTTTCTTTTCTAAAATGCTCAATTCAGTTTATTCAGTTTAATCAACTGGCCTACTCCTGCTTTTCCAGGCGGACTCTTTAGGGATGAATGAACAGGAACTTCCCAACCTGCTAAGCCTGCTTAAAGGCTCCAACATCACCGTGCTGTCAGACCCAAACCCTCGAGTAGCTACTGTCCTTGACCAGATGAGGGAGGTCTATCGCATCCTGAACCAGCGCTACAAGGATTCGCTTACAGACAATGACACAGACGCTGCTCAAGCTCAGGTTAAGCCACTGACCCGGCTCCACGTCCACACGCTGGCCTTTCAGGCCATGATTGTGACACGTGGCTCCCAGTGGAAGAACACTATGTCAGCCACAGCCAAGGCCTCACTCACAGCCAACCGCCATGTCTGCGGGTCTAATGACATTGACCCCAGCAAAGCGAGGCTCATCATGGATGACTCTTTCTCTGTTAGCCGACGGGAGGGAAGCCAGCGTATCCCTCTGCAGGAGACCAGGCCTGTCAGCTGCTGGGATGAGGATGACTACGAGATCTGTGTGGCACCAGTGCTGGTGTGCACCGAGGTTTACCAAACTGCAGGTGGAGGGGACAACATCTCAGCTGCTGGCCTGGTGTTGCAGATCTAGTTTAGGACACTAAATGGTCTATGCTTGTCTAGTGCTAACTAGATGTTGGCGAACAGTGTGACTCTAGAAACTTGATCTGGGTGTGACACACACTAGCCACCGTGGCAGACACGTGTACCGACAGGTATCAGGCAAATGCTATCACCTTTGCAGCTCATGGGCTGAGTGGACTATTAGGAAATCTATTGTTCTCATTCATAAGAGTCAGATGATGGAGTGCAGTGGTTGTTCAACAGGCTAGACCATCACTTTTTCAATATATACAACATAAACTCTGCTTTGATTTTGTTTTTGATCATGAAGAACCAATCAGCTCAATCAGTTCTGCCAACTGAGTGATTTCTATGCTAACCAGACTTTATGCAGTTAAGCCTCAGTTAGGTGTGTTTTTGTTTACATTGGTAGAGGTGCGTTGTCAAGGATTTAATCCCCCTTATGTCAACATTGTCAGGATATAATGATGAATATTCACTCTGTCTTTGAGTGTTAAGTCCCTTCAGTTATTTGACCTTTAGAGCCAAAACACCCTGTTGAAACTTGTCCCACCCAATCACTCTAGTCATGATCTGACTAGTGATTTTAATGGCCTGTCCTTTTCTATTCCTCCAAGGCCTTACAAGACTTATATTATTAGGTATCGACAGGCTACATGAAATCTACAGGTCAAACCAGTGAACAAGCCTTTGACCTCAGCTGCCTTTAAGCAAAATCAAAACAGGTCACATTTGAACAGTTTTAATGAGAGACCCCCCGCCTCTTCCCTCTCCTGTCCCATTCACAAAGGCAAAGAAAGATTAACGTTAAAAAGCTCCTGATCTTCCCGGTGTATGTGAAGTGTGCATAGTAGTTAGGGAGTGTTGCTGCTTGGTTTGTCGTTCCTCTACAGATCTGTTATGGAGCAAAAATGCAAAAACGATGTTAGGAGGCCAGTGTAGGTCGATGGATATGATGTCGAAAATGTCTCTCTACCTCCATGGAAGGGTAGAGTGGTTTGTCTTTCCCTTTGTCAATCGCCTGTTGTTGTATCTCTGTCTTGTTCCTGTTTCTTTCGCATACCTTTATCTGTCATAGTTCGTCTCTTCCTCTTACCTTTTGTCCATTTCTGATGCTTTAAGGACCAAATAAGTGTGGACTGCCCCAGATAACATTGCTGCATGGGAGAAGTTACTGGCATGCGTCTCACATTTTCACATTATGTGTTTGGATACAGTGAAACACAATCACATGGATATCTTTACTTGAAGTCATGGTGTTCCTCACCATGAACCCCATTGATCTGTGGAGTAGTGGACCACTCAGTCATAATGTTTCCATATTTATTCTTTGTCTCTCTTGTAGTAGAATTAAAAGCCAGACAGCTCTGTCCAGCATCAAGAATGATCCAGCTACAAGAATAACCCAGTATGGTGTGTTTTCACTCCCACACGTGTCCTGTCTCCATATGACCACTTATATTCAAATGTGTATTTATTAATGCAACTGGACTGAGCTGGGAATGCAGCCCTACTTCTTCCTCACCATGTACAAACATTCCTCCACAGAGCAAGCTTCACTTATTTTCTTCAGTCACAGTGTAGTACACAATCTGTTGAGAAATGTTTTCACAGGTTTCTTAGTTTGTTGAAATGTGATGTTGAAAGTGCAAAGCCCCATTTTAATGAGGAACAAGATGATGGCAAGAGAAAAATAAGAATGTAAAGGCGAAGAAATCCCTTTAAATTTTTTCCTCGTGAGCCTTTTCATCGTACTGATTTGATGCTGTTGTTTAGTTAAACTGAAAGTAAATGAGCCTTATTCTGTTTTTACTTCAGATTTTGTGAAAAGGGAACGTTAATAGAGTTTTTTTTTCAATCGCTGTACGCTAACGATTTATTTGTCTTAAACAGTGATTAGAAGCCAAGATAACGGGTTATGTTAAACTGTGAACTGAAACCACAGCATGCATTCACGCTCATCTAGAGGACTGCTTATGTTTCCCTCTGCAGTACTTATCTAAGCTTTAGATAAGTCTAATCACCCATGTCCCAAAGCTGTGTGCTGCTGACTATTCAATGCAGAATCACCTGACATAAAATGCTACGATGATTGAGCAATCATTGCTTTGTTTTGTTTTTTTGTTATCCCAAAGTAAATGATCATTAAGACACAAGGCACTAGCGATAAAGACGCCATCCTGTCCCTTCAAGGTCATCATCATGTAGTTTCCTCCCAACATTTAACACGTTTCATTTCATTTAGTATCACTTCATACTGGTGATGTTCTTGGTTTTGTAACTGATTCCTGCTCTTTAAATACTTTGGCTGCACCTACTGATGCCACCAGTGTGTCCAGATACAGTCAATGATATTTGTTTTCACGCACGAGCTTGTCAGTCAGATGTGAAATTAATTTTTATTGTGGCTAGTTTTTAATCTGCAGCTGAAGGAAGATTTGGACAAAAATTCAGACTATTTTCAGCCCACACTCTGTGTTTGGAACAGCAACAAGCTCTTCTTACAAATTTCTTTCTCAAATTCAGATACACATTTTAGTGTTTACCTCAGATTCCACACACCAGCAGTCTGAATGACTTCACTATTAAACCCAACCAAGTGCACGATTACAACCGATGTGTCTTACATTAGCTACAAACTTGTGTTTCATGAGAACATCTTAGAACATCTCTGCCAGGTCAGACTTCTAAATAAGGAACCAGAGCTTTGTCACCATGTATAAGCTACTACTGTGTGTTGCATGGTGCTTCTGCACTGATACTTTTCTTAAATCTGCCCATGTGCACAAGCATTTTGATCTGAATCCAACAATGATTCTACAATTTAACCAATTTATTAATGACAACTGAGCCTTGTCTATATATTTATTATTATACCACAGCGTCAGAGCAATAAATCCTTATCAAAAATATACTGAGAAAAGAACAGACACTGAACCCAAAGTTGCTTCTTATGGCAGCTGAGCACCTTGAATGTGAATATGTAAATGAGAGACACTTTGAAGCACTTTAGTGAAAACCATTTACATAAATTGTTATTTGTAATAGTCCTCAATATTTGGGATAATCCTTTACGTCAGGGTCAATAGTCAGATGGCTGATTAAGTCTTTGTAATAGATCAAGTTCTTCTCACGGTCAGCGAGTGCTGTCAGCATCTCATCCATCTCCACCTGAGTAAAAGGCTCTCCTTGAAAGACAACCATGAATAAACACAACGCATCAACAGTTAAAACTGTTCTGACATTATAGGTTGTTCTGTGGATGTCAGGGCTTACGCTTTACCTTCCTGTGTCATATACTTTGTCAGCTCCTCAGGATCCAGGTATCCTTTCTTTTCTTTGTCAAGAACCTGGAAACACCATGGCGGCATTTTTACACTTTAACAAATATCCTTAACACTGTGACATTAATATCACTCTTCTGAGAGTATGGTGTGATGAGAGGTTATTTGGTTTATATACTGTGCATTTCCTTGTATTGATAAGGGACATTAAAGGGATCTGCAGTTTAAAAGATAAATCTGGGAGGCTCCAAATACCAGCTAACTTGTTTACAGCTCATTAACAGTAACACTGGACAATTTGAGGAAACAGGAAGTTCTCACCTCAAAGGCCTGAAGCAGAAGGTCCTCAGGGATGGGAGGAAACCTAAAAGACAACAGTACAATAATACATATATGGCGACATGCAAGTACAGTAAACAATGTAGTGAAAGTACTACACATCTGTTCAGTAAAATACTGCAGTACAAATCACATTATACAGTACCAGATATAAAAGTGATCTGAAAACTGATGACAAGATTCCTTGAAACATCTAGTAGAAAGAAGTGCTACGCAACAACGAACACCTGTGTTGTGTGTGTGCTGACCCAAATTCTTCACATCACCATCCAAATTAAGTATTTACATTTATTCACATAAATTCAGACATACACTGGAGATAATAGAACTATCTTACTTGTTCTCCATCAGCACTTTGGCCATGGCTGGGAGAAACCTGTCCAAATGGATATATCCTGTGTGGTCTTCTTCCACCTGATTGGATAGAAGAAGGTTCTTAGGTTTTTATTTTTTAAAATACTAAGATTTTTCTGACAAAATTGACTGATTATAATGTCACCAAGCATAAAAGTCAACAACTATGTTCTGTGTACATTACTTATATGTCAGACTGACTGCAGTTCTAGATTTGAGCAACAGTAAATAAATTTTAATTTCATCATACTTCCTAAAAATATGAAATATACAATTGTAGAACAGTGGGTCAGAAGAAGATAAATCAGCTGGTTTATATGCCTGGTTGATTTATTTGTTTGAAATAGGAATAAAACAGAAGTTAGTTAGCACTGACCGCAGCTATGAAGTCATGCAGGTCGGTCTGAGAGGGGAAGCAACCCAGTGAATACATAATGGTGCCAATCTCCCTATAAAAAAAGACAGGAAGTTAATTAAAATAAATCAACTGGATAGTTTCAGTTAAACTGCTCTATATACGGATCTCGCTGGTTTATTTGTCGGGCTGCACTAGATTCTGTGCATGGCCTTAACCTCTTTGTGTTAAAAACAAACTGACTTTATTTATAGGCTGTATTATCACAAGCAGGCATGTTTCACTTTTCACCAAACAGTAAAGAAGGAGCAGGGATACAGTAAAATACTACAGGATAAAATGGGTGTAACTTTCCTCATAAACTCCACATTCATTACATTCACTCTATGTAATTTTCAGTCTATTTAAAACACTGTGCCCTATGTGGTGTGAGATGTTATGACAGGATCTGCTAAAAGTACATGAGTTAGTAGTTAGTATTATTTAGGGAATAACACAACAAAAAGGACATAATAATGTACACAGAAATGCATCTTTTATTTAAGCAGACAGTCCTGTAGTGAGGTGACACATTTCTGAGGGAGGTTTAGATAATCTTCAATTACATAGATGATAATGATACTAATAGTATCCATTAGTGAAACTAATAGAAAATAGTATTTTTGATCTAGTTCTAGCATCAGAGGAGAAAGTAAACGTTTCAAGTCTTGTCTAGTCCATAATATAGTAAGGTGACCAGATTTCTGAAATGAAATCCGGGGACATTTCAAACTCGGAGATAAAAAAAATAAAAAAAAATAATAATTATTATTTTATCAGGATGAAATGTAGAAACTGGGACAATTACCGTTTCCTAAAAGTAATAAAAGGAATGAAGTAATAGTAGTAGTAATAGCAGGGGTTGCATTAACCGAAGATTTTCCGTCACTGACCATTTTCTTAAAACCATGACAGAAAAATCTGAAGGCCATCAGTCATTTTGACCACTTGGTGGCGACTGACCTTATTAATTGGCTCTTGTCTCTAATCGCAGTTTTCATTCCAAACATCACGGAACTTTTGTAAGTGCACGGTTTCCTGGTACACCGATTATAGTGACGCACACATCAGAGCTCGCCTAACTATATACATATGGGTTCCTATCCTAAATTCTATCCCTGGTCTTAGGTTCCTATCCTAGATTCTATCCCTGGTCTTAGGTTCCTATCCTAGATTCGATCCCTGGTCCTAGGTTCCTATCCTGGATTAGATCCCTGGTCCGGGGTTCCTATCCAAGATTCGATCCCTTGTCCTGGGTTCTCATCCTGGATTTGATCCCTTGTCCTGGGTTCCCATCCTGGTTTAGATCCCTAGTCTGGGGTTCCTATCCTAGATTAGATCCCTGGTCCGGGGTTCCCATCCTAGATTAGATCCCTGGTCTGAGGTTCTCATCCTGGATTTGATCCCTGGTCCGCGGTTCCCATCCTAGATTAGATGCCTGGTCCGGGGTTCTCATCCTGGATTTGATCCCTGGTCCGGGGATCCCATCCTAGATTAGATCCCTGGTCCGGGGTTCTCATCCTGGATTTGATCCCTGGTCCGGGGTTCTCATCCTGGATTTGATCCCTGGTCCGGGGTTCCCATCCTAGATTTGATCCCTGGTCCTGGGTTCTCATCCTGGATTTGATCCCTGGTCCGGGGTTCCCATCCTAGATTAGATCCCTGGTCCCGGGTTCCTATCCTGGATTAGATCCCTGGTCCGGGGTTCCTATCCTAGATTAGATCCCTGGTCCCGGGTTCCTATCCTGGATTTGATCCCTGGTCCGGGGTTCCTATCCTAGATTAGATCCCTGGTCCGGGGTTCCTATCCTGGATTTGATCCCTAGTCCGGGGTTCCCATCCTAGATTTGATCCCTGGTCCTGGGTTCCTATCCTGGATTAGATCCCTAGTCCGGGGTTCCCATCCTAGATTTGATCCCTTGTCCTGGGTTCTCATCCTGGATTAGATCCTGGAGTCTACAAGCTATTAGTGGGTCCTATTTAAAAGCTTTCTTTGGCAACTTGATGACGGCATGATGATGTCATCACGATGTGGTCCGTTGGTGTCACATGCACGTTAGCACACCAGATTATGTCATCACTGCATTTAAAGATATTAAAAGTAGCTTTTATAAAAGATATTAAGAAGTATGTGTATACTGTTATACTTTCAAATTGATAATTCATAAATGTAATCCCAAGAGAAAACAGTAACCGTGTAATGTTTTTCTTTTTTTAAGGAGAAATTGCTTTTATTCTGAAACCCTAACCGGAAGTTGACGAGTGGCGGAGCAAACAAGGCCTGTGTCCACTTTGAATTGAACGTGAGGGTGTTCACACTGAAAATTCCAACGAGACGAAGTGCACTGCAAGTACCCGGATGGTGTACTCAAAACGGTCAAAATGCTGAGTGTGGAACGATGGACACTTTTTACCTTTACCCTAAACGGTAGCCATCTTGGCTTGACATTTTCGGGGACTTTTATTTTGCTATTAACACTTAATTATGTACATTTGAACAGAGTACTTTTACACTGTGGTTACACTGGTTACTTGGACTCACCGGACATCCACTGTGTTGTTAGATTCATAATCAAACGGTTTAAAAGCAGCTTTGATGTTCTTGTGGACATCTGACAGGTTGGTCTCTGGCAGAGAAAAGAAAAGGAGGAGAGAAGTTAACAGTTAGCTGGCCTGTTACTGGAAAAATTGCTTTTAATCACGCACTAGTGCTGGAGTTAAAATATTAAGGTGCCACGGAGCTTTATAAGACAAAACAAAACTGCATCTGTTGTTTTTTTTTTTCTTCTGAAAATGTTTTTTTAAACTAGCTAACCAGTACTAACCTGCACTTTGGCTGCTCTCCGCCATGATTGTTCGGTTGTTGTAGTGTTGCCTAGCAACCGAGTGGCCCTGTCCATTGTCTATGCTTCATTCATGTCTGTATAATAATAACTTCAGACAGCATTTCCTCGGAGGTATCAACACCGACACTGAGATGCTTAGATAATGTATTTAAAGAAGAAACTGACAAGACCTGCACTCTGGTTGCACCTATGGGCAGGGCAATTTTGGTAAAAAGAGTAAACACTGATTGGTCTTTGCACAGGTCCCATCTGGACTGAAGGAGACAATACTAATAATTTACCGTGGACACCAGACAATTCTAACTATACAATTAAACTCTGACTTGGCCTTATCAAACCCCTTTTATTAATTTTTATCACCTTTACTGTCATTTGCAATGGGTCTTTATGACTGACAACTTCACTTTTGAGTGAGTTCATTGCAGGTTCTGATCTGTAATGGTGTGGAGTTTTAGGATGAGTCACGTTGGGTATTGCGGTGTTATGGCACATGTAGTCCAAATCCAAGCGGCACAGTCCTAGTACAAGACCCATGCATGCACTACTTGGGGGTGGTGGGGTCTTAAGACACAACATACATGTTTATTAATCCCACGTATCGGAAATTACCTTGTCTCAGTGGTACGGGAATTTGGTAAAAATAAATAAAAATAACAACTTTTACTTTGATGGGGGAATTTACTCATTTGAAAAATATAAAAAATAACAACACTGAAAAATATCTAGAGAAATATAAAGACATTCTGTATATACAGTGTGCAAAATGACAGGTACGGCTGACTCAGACTGGTTTTGTACAGCCTGGTGGTAGCTCGGATGAAGGACCTGTGGTAGCATTCCTTCTTGCAGTGTGGATGTAGCAGTCTGCCACTGAAGGAGCTGCTTAGGTCTCCCACAGTCTGATGCAGTGGGTGAAATGGGTTGTCCATGATTGATGTCAGCTTCTCTAATCACACTTGACTAGACAACCTTTGTATTAAAACATGTGAGTTATTCCTTTGTTTAAAGCTAAACCCCTCTTGGGTGCTGATCTTTATAAATTAGGTTAGCTAAAAGTCTGTGTGGATAACCTGTCGTTCCTTTGTTGCTTTTGTCACTGTAAACTGACTAATGTGAGGGGGGAAAAGTTGATATTTTCAGAACTGGTCCATGCCTGCCTTCACATGGTAAAATGATCTAATGGAAAAAATGCCCAACGGGAGGAAGTTTCTTGCTGATGTGTTTAAACGTTAATGCTCTATCAGCTTTCCCTGTTTATTTGCAGTATAGTAGTATTCATTATTTAAATGAGATATATATAGTTTGAATTTTAACAAATCCAACAAAAGAAAAGGGCCAACCAAACGTCTGCTTTATTTTCTCCAGCTGTATAAATGCATAAATGCTTAAAAGACAAATATCATCCAACCATTAAACAGTTTCATATTGTAAACACATTTCAGGTTTACAGATAAAGACAATTTAACGCTATATTTAAAGTTATTTCAATTGGGCGCTTCCAGCCATAATTACACATGTCCACCATTTTGGTCAGTGGAACAAAGATTTGAGGTAAAAGTCATTTAACTCATTAAGTACTAATATTCCACAATAAAATCATAGTGTTGTTGAGTCGAGCAAACTCTCAAGGAAGACAGAGTTATTTCTATGGCTCACCAGAGGGCCTCTCCAAACAGAATTGACTTTAATCAGAGCAGCTTGAATAAACATCAGCCCAGGTGAGATCATTGTGTGTGGGACAGAGATAATAAGGCCCATCAATGCGTACACGAAACAGTGTTTACTGACATCTGAAGATGTGAACTTTGATGACTCAGGTAACATCCAGTAAAAGAAATGCAGTGTTTCAGATACTACCCCACTGGTGGTACAGTACTTTTTGGAAGTAAGAAAAAGTGTTCAAAAGTCCCTACTAATAATGGATAATATTGCATTCTGAACTCGGGATGTTTGTCCCTTTAACAGCTCTATTAATCATTGCATTCATAAAAAAGTCTGTTCTAACACATCCAAAAACAAAGGTGAACCAAAGGCAACTGGGTTTGGGTTTCTTTAAGACGATTCACCATCATCCAAGTGGCTTTTTCAGTCCTGCATGACTGGTGGGAAGTTGGACCTGTTGAAGGCCAGATACTCACCTGTAATTGAAGGAATTTGTTGGATCCCATTTTTTTCACAAATGGATCATACTCTCATGACCCAATAAAAACTCCTCACCAGTCTTTTAGAACTGGAGAAGCGTCTTGGATCAGTGGTGAAACATGTTCAGGAAAACTCAACACATCCAGTTGTCTTTTAGTTAAAGTTCTGTTTTTCGATATACCATGACCTGGATGACTGTATTCCAATGCAGTGACAGGAATATTCTGAACACAGACATCTTTTTATTAGCCACATACATGTCTCTTAGACTTTAAAGCCAGATAAAGATCATTTGTAGGGATGAAGATTAAGTACTCCTCTCATCCGTTCCCACCTGATCATCAGGGAGGTGGTTTCTCTAGTGCATGTATGTTGTGTGTTCATATTTCCGGCTGTCCCTGATGTACAGGGATGTTATGGTCCTGCCACTGTTCTGCTGCTGGGACGTCTGGGCTTTGCTGTCCATCATGCTCATCTATTAGGTTTATGGCTATCTCCTCCTCTGGCTTCATATCCTGTTGAAGCTGAATCTCTTCATGAGCCTCCTCCTCCTCTCTCATCTGTGCCTCTCCTGCGTTCTCCTGGTCAGCAGCAGTGTTTGGCAGTGTATCCTCTGCTGCCACCTGCTGCTCCTGGTGAGGTGCAATGTTGTTGCTTGAGTCCTTGGAGATACAAAGTGTGATGTAATGTCACTTCGGTCAATAACAATAAAGCTGTAATGAATTCTGGATTCAGCTCAGTAAACCAAAATGTAATATTATAACGTATTTTTCATGTGTGCAGTACCTGGGTGTGAGTGAGTGGAGGAGAGAGCAATTCAGAAGGGGTCAGCAGGCCGTCCTGGTTTAGATCCTGAGTTTGGAGTAAGAAATCTACCATAGAAACCACCTGAAAACAATACATTAAGTATCCATGTGTTAGGTAAGTACATACAAACTCACAGCATGCACGCATCTGTTAGCATTTCTGTTCACCTGCTCACTGGCCTGCGCACCAGGTGTATGACGGGATTTGTAGTCTGAAAGTAGTTTCATCATCTCCAAGCCATCCAAAAACCCACTGCGATCATAGTCATAAAGACCAAACAGGAAGAATACCTCTGAACAAAGCAGAAGAGTGACATGTTGAATTAAAAATACATTTGATAGAAACTGCTTAGGATGCATAGATTTAAACTGCACTGCTGTGTAATCTCACAGCACAACCTCAGAGAATTTAACAACTGATAACATTTTACCACAATCAGCAGAGTTCAAAGACAATCACAACCATTAACAGCTGTATAATTACAGTTTACAGTTTGTTTTTGATCAGAAAGGTCCAGGTGGTTCACCAGCAGGTGCTGTCTACCTTGTTCCCAGGTGCTGATCTCTGGTCCTCCTTGCTCCTTCAACAAACTGGACTGAATGAAAGTCTGCAACAGCCTGTATTACACACAGCATAAAATACAATTTAGTAAAACATTTAGAGTCGAGAATCAACACTGAAGGGTCAAGCTGTGATAGACAGAGGAATTTAGGACTAAAACATGTTGGATTAATTTAAATAATTTGCTGCCATTAGCATCTAATGCTAACACTTCATCTGCCATGCAGCTACCATTTTTACAGATCCTTCCTGACTTCACACTGTTTAGTAGAAAGTACTGAAGCATCAGAGGTGCTGCTACCAGACTCTTTGGCAGTTTTAACTCCAGAGAGACTCCTCAGTACCTAGTCCCCTCAATCTGTTGAAACAGGAAACAGTTACCCACTGCAAATACACTCTATTGCTTCAGCATAAATTAATCTTAACAAAATTGTTTTTCCTATTAACTATTTAACTAACAGCATAACTTTCTGATACGTTTATTTCAAGCTGAAACAACCAGTTAAAAATTCTTTGAAGGAACCAACATTTACACGGCCTCAAGTTTCCCAGTCATACTGGTGTAGGTTGTGGTGTAGGTTGTGTATCAAACTAGCAGAAGTATCAGTTTTGCGCCAGTAAAATGTATATATTGGTGACTGTGCTAAATAGATAATAAGAGAATGTTGTAATAACATTATATGATATTTAGTCACAAGAGGGCAGGTTTTTGTGCAACTTATTTTTTAACATATGACTCAACATATCAGGACCTGGTTAAGAATACTCAGGCCAAAAGAGGCAACACTGATAGTCTGTCAGTCGCTCTGTTTTGCTCTGGAGGAGGAAAACCCCCATGTGCCCAGGACTGTCACATGCTTTATGTAAAACCTAGAAACCCATTATGATAAGGTATAGTCAAAACAAATGAGAATCATTTGCCTTAACATCTGTAATCTTATGCACATACCACAGTGACTAAATAGTCTAAATATTCCTCTGACAATTTATACACGTTTCACTCATACTGTCTCTGTGTGTAACTTGCAGGAGCTGCACACAGGTCTCATGCAAATCAACGTGCATTGTTTGTGTAGGGTGGTGCACATCCAGACTGCAAGTCTACACAACTTACAAACATTGATTCGGTCTTGCACTCAATAGATTCAAGCTAACAACAGGACAGAGTAAATGTTGACATCTATTAAACTTATCAGTTAGCAGAAAGAAGCTGCAGCCCAATTGTCACTTAACAACATACTCTACAGCCAAAAAGTGATATTTAAACTGAACCTGTAATTTTATTATGGATGAGTTCATACTATTAGAGAACAGTGATACTGAGGTGAACTCAGATACTGATGCAGTATGTGCGACGTGGAATCTTATCACTTGTGGTGCATGCCACATCATTAACACAACTAAGCAGCCAAAGTCCACAGAGTGACCAGACGGGTTTAACAAACATGGCTGTGGGTTGCATGTTGAGTCTCTGATTCCAGTACTACTAACTCGGTTTTAAGTACTTTGACAAAATAATGCATGACTGAGTTAGTAGTACAAGAATCAGACTCGACATGCAACCTGCGAGTAAATCTCTTCTGTAGTATGTGATTGCAACATCCTTCAGGTGAAAATGTTTACGCTAATTTTAAGCTTAATTTCAGCAGACAGTGGGGAAAATGACACATTATCCAAGTGCCTCTCTCACCTGCGCTCGTCCTCTCCAGTGCCAAAGGGATTGAGTAGTGCAACAGAAGGAGGGTGAGGGTCTGCTAATTCTTCTCTGGAGGATAAACACAAAAACACACCAATAAACACTTTAATTTACATTGTTCTATTTAAAAAAAAACGACACCAGTTCACAGGAAGTATTGATAAGATAGCTTATCTATAGCCAAATAAATGAAATATGCCGGAGGTATGGTTACCTTTGTGTCCCTGTTAGCCCCGGTGCTGCCAGACACAGGTGTATCAGCATGGACAGAGACAGAACACATGGGACGAGCTGACCCAGGTGAGACTCCATGAACACAGCTGGAAGTACACAACCATGTTATGACCTGATTACCACTGCCAGCCGTTTATATGCTCGCACACAACAATTCACCACAAAAGTGAAAGTAAAAGCAAGCCATTCACTGAACTTGTGGTTCAAGACTTTTATTGTTGTAATGTAACAATAAATGATTAATGTGGGGAACATTAGGGGTGAGTGGAGCATAATGCTGCACTAACTACAATCTCCACTGCTACTTCCTTACACCTGTTACTGTACACAGTAAGACAGCAGGCAGTCCCTGCAGTGCTGTGCTGCAGTCCCACTGCCTCCACTAACCTTATGGCGAACCTTATGGCGAACCGTATGGTCCATTATGACAAAATCTATTAAAATCTCTAAATCTATTTATAGCTGAGCTCATCCATACTGTCCCCACTGGTTATTGTGCGCACGTCTCCAGGCTATTTAGACAAGTTACATTTGTAAAATGAATTGCTTTGACTTGAATTGTTTGTATACTGTGCTGCATTATCCCAAATGTATTTCCGCAGATTCCTCGTGTGGAGCAGCAGCGATGCTAGGTCCAAGACCCACGGCTAACAACATCAACCCACTGCAGTATTCAAGACACATCCATTGTAACCACTCTGTTAAACTCACACTGCCTTCGCCGTATTGACTTCACAGTCCTCTATTTAAAAAGAGACTAGTTTAAAGATGCCTAGATGTAAAGCAGTCGTCTTGTTAAGTGGCTAGCTAACCATTTATTAATATTAAAATGAATCGTTGAACTGAATTAGAGCGCACACTGAGATTCACTGCAACAGCGCTACATCCGCGGTGGATGTGGGCTGGATCCTACCTGTCTGCATAGTTGCCGTGTGGACAGTACTGAGCTTTAGTTCCGGTGAGTTACAGGTTCACATCTGGAGATACTTCTGCCCCGCACCGCCCTGCTCGCTCGCGCCTCCCGCTCTGCACTGCGCAACGGCGGCGGCACGCGCGCCCCCTCGGCTGCCACGGAGACCGGAGCGTGTTTTGGTCAATGACAGGGTCCACGTGGAAGAACAGAGCCGCTGTGGAGTCAGTGAGTTTGCGCAGGAAAACTCTTTGTGCTCGTCTGACCGGGTTTTCCGCCGCGCCACGTCCTCACCGACCGGTAGATTCCGGTTGTGCGGGTTTAAGCTCACAGCCTTACCGCTCAGTATTAACAGTATGAAACACACCGCTGTTCATAGGTACACTAGTGAAAACTAGTGCCCTCTAATATAAGGACCCTGCAATAAATCTTAGCTTCGGTAGCCTATGGTATTCAGTATTTGTTTCAAATAACAAAGAGAGTTGTTGATTCAACCGTTTTCATTTTGGAGGCTGTGGTTTGTAGCACTATTACTG
The DNA here is from genome assembly GCA_005024645.1 of Planiliza haematocheilus. Lineage (NCBI taxonomy): Eukaryota > Metazoa > Chordata > Actinopteri > Mugiliformes > Mugilidae > Planiliza > Planiliza haematocheilus. Next base: position 7,428,319 of record SRSE01000649.1, on the reverse strand, counting down.
TGTTGACACATTCTTCACATTTCTATTATTCTGACCTGAACCACAAACTTCATCCACCAAAATGGCCATCCAGTGGAATAACATCCTTTCTTACACCGTTTCAACGTAAACGGAACATTATAGCAGTCACTGATATAAGATTTAGTGGAAGACTTAGTGCAAGACTCACTTAATGCAAGACTCACCTGCAGGTTGAGTGTATTCTCAGTATTTCCCTTTTTTTGTAATTTTATTTCTTAAAGGCTGGAATGACAATTTAAACGTGAACCTGGGTAGACGCGTGATAGATATCTTCTACCGTTTGATACCATTCATTCAAGTTATCTAAAGAGACAATAATTAAAGAACAACACACACTCCAGCTCCTAAGTCATCACAATAGTGGACATAATACTTTGTCAGCTCAGCAATGTATTGAGAATAGATTACAACGGGCAGAGGAAAGATAAAAGACAAATACACAAATATATAATTTTTAACTGAAAATCCAAGGACATATAATAAATGAATTAAGTGTGAATTATTTGCATTTTTTCGATAACTGTATGTAAAAGCCAGAAATATGCACTTCTGATACTTTACCACTAGATGTCACTGTTACCATTTATTTGAATAGCATTCCTACAGGCACCTGTCCCATAAGTGTGTGTGTGTGTGTGTGTGTGTGTGTGTGTGTGTGTGTGTGTGTGTGTGTGTGTGTGTGTGTGTGTGTGTGTGTGTGTGTGTGTGTGCGTGTGCGTATCTTCATGGTGTTTGAGTATTACTCGTGTTTCTATCTCTGTGAGGCCATTCCACTGCCATATGCTTCCCCTTACCCGAACCGCCTAAAACCCTAATTGTAACTCTTAACCCTAAAGGCATGAGTGTTTTTACCCCCCCCCCCCCCCCCCCCCCCCTCTCTCTTTCTGTCTCTCTCGCTCACTCTAGCTCTCTATCTCTCTACATCTCTATCTCTCTCCCTCTCTCTCCCACACGCACACACACAGGAATATTTTCATATTGCTGAGGTTTTACTGGTTCCCTGGGGTGTGTGCAGGTTCATTAGACACTTTCAAGATTGTTTTAATTGGTCCAGAGGAAATATCAGCAGAATGCTTAGGTTCTCATAAAAGATTGTAGGGAGTAAGTAACCCTCATTATCTCTGTAATTTCGTAAAGCGACTTAATTACACTCAATCTTTTAAAATATATGAATCATTAGGGGAGTGAGATGATAACAGGATTTAATCATTCTGACCTAAGGCTGTGTCTAGCTAATTAATAAACAGTCTGAAAGTGAAAACATCTGAATGTTTCACTTTCCGATGAATGGAGTGATTGGTACATGTCACTGTGGTCACATATCTATGGATTTGCACATATTTTAGTGTAGAGCCTCAAATAAATTGTGCAGAGATGGCCTCTTCGATGCTGATGTGTTGTTACTCTGGACTTTATCTCAATGGAAAACTGAATAAAATGTTCAAAATCTAGTGCTTATTGTGATGGAGAAAGATGATTAATGGAACTAATCCTGTGGCATTTTTATAAGATGCTTTTAAAGCAAAGTTTGCAGTTCTTCAGGATTTATTTGCACAGGTTAAAGCAATAAGAAGGTGGCATGATGTAAAAAACAAGTCTGAGAGAATCGAAAACAGAAGCATGTGCAGGGAGAAAGATGAAAGGCGAGTACAGATGTATTTGAGTTGTATTCTTGCTCAGCTGGATGATTGGATCATTACCCATGGAGCTGCACACACACAAACAAACACACGCTCCCATACCCACACCAAAAGCATAACTCAGTGTGTTACTGATCTCATCATTTTATGGTATCCATTGATCCCAGAGGAGAAATCCATCTTTTGAATGCTAGGACAGTGAGGTTGAAGGACAGTATCATCATGCTCCCATGTTGCTACATAGCCTCTGACAGGACCTGTACTTATGTCAAGGTTTTCCACTGTCTGTGATCAACACTGAAGTAAACCTGAAAGATTGTCCACACAATTTAGTTGCGTGTATTTGATTCCCATTAAAGGAAAACATTGGGTAAGTCTTTGTCATCCGCACAAAGTGAATCTGATGCATTATAAAGTGAGTATAGTCTTTAGATGTTCACAAGTCAGTAACAAAACAGATTACTTTGAAGTCATTCGATATAATACGACTTCATAACAGTATAATCTTTCCTCTATTGTATCTACAGTATCTGTGTAAGGGGCATGGCAGGTTTTAAACCTGCTGGCTTCTCTATGTGGACCTTCATGTTCTGACTGTTAGCTCTGTGACAGACTGGTGACCAGGATTTCTTTCCCAATACCAGATAGGATAGGCCTGGAGTCCAGACCCCCCACATCCGTCTAAAGGGTAAATGGTCATGGATAATAGATGGAATATATCATAGGTTACGTTATTTTGTGAGTCCACCTGTCAAAATAAACTAATTTCAGAAGTGATAAACTGAGACAGAAATACACTGAACTATCCCGGCGTGTGACTCACCCAGTGGCTTGGCACCGGAGTAGCTCATTATTTCACAGCTGGTTGGTACAAACATCCTACTGACACTCATTCACAGGAACGGAGATTACTCTGTAATTGTTAACATGAGTTGCTGTCTAGTATCTGTGTTTGTGTGTAAGGTGATGCATTTCATTTAGAGAACACTAAATGAAAAGCACAGCAGGCAGCAGAAAGAGAGACAGAGACGTGATGGAGAAGATTGGCAGTCAGGCCGTAGTGGTGTCGATCTTACACGTCACACCACGCAGAATGTGCTATTACGGTTCACACGAGCCTGCTGCTGCCCTGACCGTGTGGTTGGATAGAAACTCCAGAGTAACCAGTATCAGTGCTGAGGGTTGATGTGACAGGCACACAAGCTGTTTTCTGTTCACACTCATAAATCACTGCAGCGTCATTTAGACTTTTCACCAATTTTGTACCTAATCACAAAAAAAGCTGCACAATATACCAATATATATATATTGTCTTTGCTATTTCTGCAGCTAATAAGAGCAAGAGAGACCTAAGATAAGACAAGACAATCCTTTAATTTATCCCACTGCGGATGATATTCATGGTCACTGCAAAATGTTTTCTCTGCACAAAGATGCTTCTCTGCTGCAGTGTTATCAACCGCAGGGAATGAGCTTGAGTAGGAGGGAGACAGCATATCAGTGCTTCAGCAGACTTCATTACACAGCCCAGTATCACTGACTGAACCTGAGGAAAGCTCCAGCATGACTGTCGACAGAGCTGAGTGTAGCTTCATTTGCACCTGTGGTTTTTTGACTGATAATCCACTTGCTGCCTGGCACATTTCCATAACTGGTTTTTGATAATGTTTGGTATAATGCATGGACATCAAACACACACGAAAAATGTTTTTTTAAACCCACAGAACAGCCTTGGGTACTTTTTATGTGTTTATCCAATTCAACTCGACAAGCCTAGCATTTTTTGTACAGATTAGTTTTAGGTATTAAATGCTCTATTGGACTTGTCACCACCAAGATTGTGTATGTATATTACACCTTCTCTGTCATTTAATCATTATTAAAACAATTGCCTAATTCAAATATGCAGTACTATTGCATCAAAATACCTGCATGTAATATGTGTTGCCGCTTACTTGCTGTGAATCTTCCTGAATTCAGGTCAGGCAGACATTGCCAGCATAACTTTGTAACAAGGAGCAGTTTAACTTGTCAACAAAGGGAAATGACTGATGTTTAAATTGCATTCAGCTCTCCTGTCACACTGTCTCAGTTTACTGGGACAGTAAAGAACACCACAGTTGTCGTTGTTAGTATCACTTGTGCTTTTTGTGCTAGGCTTGAATAGAACAGTATATTCCCCACAAGTCTTACGGGAAAGTGAAAACTGAAGTTAATCAAGCTCAGTGTGGGCAGCCCCACTCAGTCCTGAGTACAGGTCCAATCAGGCAAAACAAGAGAGAACACCTGTGTGGGTCCAGATATGTAGATGCAATGTCCAATGTATTGTGAATTATTTATTTATTTTACAAATAGCTCTATTTAAAACACATGTTTTTTCTCTCTCTCTCGTGGGGTCTGCTGTGATCACCGTCCCTTTCGGAGCAGATGGCGAAGATGCATTTTCTAACTCTTTCTCTTCCCCTCTCTGATCCATATCACCTCATACAGTATATCCTCTTCCCAAATCACCTGAAAAAGAAAAATACATATATGCGACACATAATGAAGATGGATAAAGATCAGAATAAGCAGATATAAGGTGTTCTGCATAACTGTCCGCCATTTACCTCCCATTTTTAGATGACACCTCAACATTGCAGTGGGATTTAAATCAGTTTTTTGTTTAGGCCATTCCATAACTGTTCATTTCTTCTGCTGAGCCTTTCCTGGATATGGATATGTTACTTATGATCCTGTTGAAAACCTCAACTTCAGTTTTTGGACTCCATCTTATCTTGAAGCACTCTTTGCAGAATTCATACTGGAATCAGTGACTTAAAGGCAGTGAATAACCCCGAACGCTTCCACTATCGTGCCTCACAGTTGGCATGAGGCCCCTCTCCTGAAAAGCTGCTTTTATCAGTGCCAAATATGTCTACTGTTACTGTGGCCTAACCACACGATTTTTGAATTATCTATCCAAAGCACATTATTCCTAAAGTCCTGTTAGTAAACTATCATTCTGACCTAATGTTATTTTTGGACAGTTTTTCAAATACTCCTTCTCCTACTCACAGGGTATACGTGCACTTTACCAGCAACGGTTTGCACAAGTTACCAAGAGTTGGATCATAAGGCCTCCTCTTTGCTTATACTACTGGAATGAATTTGCAAAATCTACAGTCTACATCTTCAAAGAAAACACAGATTTGTTGGAAGCGCTCCTGAGGAATTTTAAGGGCTTTGAAAATGTGACAAAATTAGCCTCTGTTTTCTGGCTGCTCTTCTCACTTCCCAGCCCCATGTCACGCAACTACATAGGCCTGTTTGTCTTTAGCATAGCCCAAGTGCATTCACATGCAAACACGGCCATACATCGACACACACACACACACAGGTTCCATACACAAGCTTTTCGCCTGTTCAGTTATGTAACAGGGATTACGTTCCACTATTTTGTGGCCCCTAACAGTCTAAACTGTGTGAGCTATTTTTAACCCTGCACCCCACTGTAATATCAACAGATGCTTACCATAATAATAGCTACACTGATGCTCATGTGGATGTGTCCTCCTAACATTGATATGGGGCCTCCCACAACGGCACCAGTAGCCATTGTCACAACTATGCCACTGCACCATCTGGGACTATTATAAACCCATCAGTGAGTCAGTATCAGCCATCAATACTGTGCAGCAGAAAGGGTTTGGAAGTAAAGAGGCTAAAGGCTCTCTCGTTGCCATAATAAAATTCATTAGGTGGCATTTCTTAGTAGGGACGTTGAGTATCTTGGTAAGTAAGAACATTGTTGCTAGGAGACCGACCATTTGAAGGGATGTTGTTCCCTTTTCAGAGATGGGTGTGATTTATTTTTTTGCACCCTAACATCATAAGAATTAATACGAACACTAGACTACTATTTAAAACATATGTAACTTGTTAACAATCAGAGAAAGTATACTCACACGTGGCTTCACTTGAAGAGGAATTTGACGGATAGCCAGTGTTACTGAAAAGCCTACATTTTGAACAACAACAACAACAACAAAAAACACCAATGAAATTACAGGGAATTCTATGAATCCATAGTTTCTTTGTGACTTGCGCTGCATACACACACACATCCACACACACACTGGACAGCTCCATACTGTGAGTTTGTTTGAAATAGTTGCTGTCACATTCCACAAGCTAATTCCTCAGGGTTTCAGGTCAACCAGAGAACCAGAGGAAGCACTAATTCTGTTGCGCACACACAAAAAAACACTGACACAGTCATTCAGGATGGTTCTCTGGCATACTAGCAACACATACTGTACTTGTGCACACACACACACTCACAGAGGGGCAGTTCCGCTTCACGGGCATCTAATTGCAGACTTGTCCAACGGGCCAAATGATGTCCTGAGGACCCAGGGCCATTTCTCCACAGGCCTCTGAGGAGGCACCACCGTGTCAGGACCAATCACCTGGAAGAGCAGTTATATGGTTTACACTGAATGTGCCGTACACAAGTGTACAATGCATGTTCACAACTGACACACACACATGCACACATAACCATGTTTACCTGGAGGACACAACAACTTGAGCTGCTCAGGTACACACAAACATGAAATAAGCAAAGAGATGCACATGTGCACTAAAAGAGATTCAGTAATTCAAATATCCACAAAACATTTTTAGGTAATTAATATGGGTGTCAGGTCGACATGGCAATGTCAGAAAGGGTCAGGGGGGATGTCTGGTTTGTTGGATGTTTGCTGGGTGTAGACTTTCCTAATTCCTCCCTTTTCCGTCACCTGTTTCCGTCACCTGTTTCCCTCTGTTTCTGATATGACATCTGTCCTACTGTGTTTTGAGATAAGTGGTTGTCAAACTTTTTGTTGCCATCCATCCTTCAAAACCATTAACAATGTTTGGGAAACAGCCAACAGAAAGAAACTACACTGAATTTGATCAAAACAAAGTAAATGATTGAAGTTTGCCATGACATAATGTTCATTGAACTAGTTATCTAATGTTCTTTGTTCTGGTCCATATTGTCCTTTGTTGTCCTTTTCATTCTGAGCTAAAATCAGTTTGTGTTTAACAAAGTCAGAATTAGGATTCATTTTAGACTGGGCATAGAAAGGTGCATGCTTGTTGCATCTGAATGGGAAGACAATGTTTGATAAATGAATATAAATACAGCTGCACACAATTTAAAAAAATCACCACTCGGACACGAAGATGCTGTGGTGCCGATGTTGTTGTTTTTCTTTGTTCATTTCATGATTAAAGGTCTACACGATTCATCAGGTTTCATGAGCCGCAAAATTGTAAAACTAACAGTGTTCAGCGAAAATATGCCGTTCCTTTGACGTCCTGTTTTCACATCAGCAGACCACCAGTTTTTAATGAGTTCACTGAAACAAGATATCACTTCATAGCAGGAGAATGTTTGCATTGCTATTATTTTTACCCTTCAGACAGACTGCATATCACCGATAACAAATGATGGGAAAATAATCTGAAATGAGAGTTCTATATTTGGTCACTGCTGTGTAAATTGACTGTGACTGAGCATGAGCATCACTGATTATCCTTCACCAGACTGACTGCTATCATTAAGCAGTCAGTTTTGAAACGATCTGCCGCAGCACGAGACAGGACTCACAGACACACACGTGGCACGTAAAACGCAACTGAAATAATATTTTTATCAAGTGTTTATCAGGACCACCAAGTGTGGAGCAGACTTATAAAAGATCTGACTAACAGAAAATGAGGAAATATGTTCATAACAGGTTATTCTGAGCTCGCAAAAAGCATTTTGAGAACTATTTTCAGCTTAACAATTTGAAGACTAAAAGGGTCAGACAATATAACGTCTGCAACGTTAAGGGAGAGCTCACAGTTTATGGACATGTTACATGTTATTCATTCAGCAACTAAGAACGATGAGGGAAATGAATATACACTGAAAATAGCCTATACAAAAAAATGTAGAAAACTGGGTGTGGAAAACTGTTCTGTATATAAACCAGAAGGCCAATAAATGACTGAAACTGCTTAGTCGACAGGTGACAGAAAAAAGGTGGCGACCAGGGTGTGACCAGTGAGCATGACAAGAAACAAGCAGTAATGCCTCAAAGCAGAACATAGCTGTACGCTTAAACAGAATATATGTTTGTTTACACTTGACCACATTGGAGTTTCTGTCATACACTGTGATAACGCAGGCACACTTTTCAGGAGTTTTTGCAAAATAACAACTTTAGATTTAAATTAAGCCCTATGATGGACTGATGACCTGGGTGTGCCCAGCCTCTCTCCCAATGACAGCTGGGATAGGCTCCATTTAAGATATTGATTAGCACAGTGACTAGTTAAAAAACAGAAGCAGGACTCACTTTGCTGGTTTCTATTACTTTGTTAAGCTCAGATAAAGATTAATTAACTCAGACGACAGGGTTTGGTCACTTAGGCAAAGCGACTGCTTCGTCACTCAGATGCAGTTTAGTTAAAAACTAGCCCAAACAAGCAGAACAGACAAGGTCAATGCGCAGCAGATTCATATTTATGACTGCGTTATCAGAATAGACTGACTGCTTTGCGTTACAATGCAGTGACAAGCTCCACTGATTCAGCTGCAGATTCAGATTTTTATAAGAGGCACGTGAAAAAAACCTGAGTCTGACTGATGTGCTCAGTGGAACCAAGTATTTTTACATGGCGCCCTCTGAAATACAGCATAAAATGCGTCACAAAGCTTCAAATGCATTCATACTTACAGTACATACAGAAGCTGTGGATCCAAATACTGCTCAGTGTAAGAGAACTGGGACAAGCCTCATTTGGTCTACGTGCCTACACTAAGCAGCGGACGTGTGGACACATCTTGACAGGTGAGGAGAGACTGGGACACTTTGGTTAAGCTCCCTCTCTCTCTAACACACCTACACAACACCCATCATCTCCACTACCACATACGCAGACAATGTTATATACCAAGAAACTACAGGTGCTTGTTAGCATGCGACTTACAGTGGCACACAAACACACGCAGCAACAACCCACACGGACACAGTCAGGGAAGCCACACACACATAGTATCTAAGTTTAGCTGGATAAATAGGCGTGTAATTAATGAGTACATGTCGGACTCATGAGGTGGAAACACGAACATTTGAACTGCTATTAATTTCTCATCAGGGTCTGAGAGACCGAGAGAGACAAATGGAGAGAGTGGGAGGACAAAAAAAAACAGAAGGAGAGAAAGACCAATGGAGCATGAGAGATGAATGATATTGGATAACGTTCTTTGCTGACTGACACATTTTTAAAAAGGTTCATGTTTTCAGTAAACATACACATTTGACAGATGACCCCTGGAAAGCTGCTGAGAAAAACAACTTTTAGCTATTGAACACTCCATCATCACCACCATTTTCTGCCTCTGCACCTTCAGGGCCTTAATTAGCTGCTTGATTCATCCACACCAACTCACAGCAAGCCACAGTCTTCACCTCAGGAAACTCACAGATTTAGATTCAATCAGAGGGTACGGCAAAAAATGGAGACTGACTCCCTGCAGAGGAACCAATATTTGACACTTCAGTCGGTGTTACTTAGGGGCAGTGACTTCCCTCTATAAAATGAGCCTATTTCTGCCTGGTTACCTAATAGGCTCCATGTTAATGAAACTGGTTCAGTTCTCTCCTATCTTATTACTTGTAGATATTCATCTAAACTGGAAACTAACATGCACTGTCCTAGATGAAACTGACTGGTTGACTGATTAAACTATTGACTTTCTTGTAATCACTTTGAGCCACACAAACATCCACCCATTTATGAGAGGCGTCTTCTCCTCTCATTTGGTCTGAAAATAATTCTGATCCATCCATAATAATAAATAAGATGTTTGTGACCACGACAATATACCTAAGTCAATATCCTTAAACTAATAAGACGTGTCTGTTTGCAGGTAATGAGTATAGTAGTGAAGCAGCGTTGTCCTCATTCAGGTTTACAGCACCATGCTGTTTAAACATTCAGACATTTCCATTTACACAGTACAGTCCCATATAATACAAACACACATGTCCAATTATGGCTCATTTTGTTTTCCAGTGGGAAGTACAATGACGCATCCTGAGTCTCATCCTGCAGACAGAGATGACTGCATATTCAAGGCACAGCCAGCCTCAGCAATACTGACCCACGGTTCACACAAAACATCATGAAGGAATTCACATTATTATTATCATTATTATTTTCATTATAGAAAGTAACATTTCAGTCCAAAGCAACAGCAGGTAAAATGTCAGTGGGCTCTAACATGTAAATTAAATTTCACTGCAAAAGGTTGCACAGTTTTATTCCTACTAATGCCTCTAATAATAATTCACACAAAACAATCTAAGATGTTGCTGTCACATCTTGGGACAGTAGTGGTTCAGTGTCTAATCTGTCTCTAGAGGACTAAAACTGAACCAGAACCACTCAGAGTTTTCTAAAACACTGAGCTCACGGTCTCCTCTACTTAAATATTGTGCATAGCTCTCCATGGGTCTTACGATATCTCACATATCGCCAGCCAACTCACCTGTAATGGAATTACTAGTTGTCAATGACATGATGCTTTTGTTCTTTTATAAGTTTAGTCTCATAAAAATAACTTTATGAGCCCTGTGTATACTCACTAGGTTTTTCTACAGTGAATACTTTGAATGCCTCACCGCTCGGTCTGTTCTCATCCATTCTCTTCTGTCCCTCTTTCTCTCTTTCTCTCTTTCTCTTTCTCTCTTTCTCTCCCTCTCTTCCCTTGCAGCCTCTAGCAGATGGGTTCCACTATGAGCTGGGTCACCTGGGTTCTGTATAGTGTCTTGAGACAATTTGGACTGATGTTGATTATTTCTAGTTAAAATTGAATTGATGCTGAATTGAATATAACTCTGTATCACTGCTCTCCTCTCCTCTCCACCTCCGTTTCCTTCATTCTCCTATTTAATCATAACTGCTTGTCATCTAGTTACACACCAACAAGATCTGATTTCACAGTATTTCACTTTGGTTTTATACAATCCAGAAACTCCTCATTCTGATGTTGATTCTTTGCCCTATACTTCCCTCATGTGACATTTTATCAGCTTTGTGGTAGGAGATGTAGAAATCGAATCAAACGCTGGTCATTTGGCTTAGTGCACAAGTTTATGGAGTGAAACTCTGAGTCTAGCCTCATGTGCATGCTGCACTCCCACCCCTCAGTCCTTTCTCCACCCCTCTCCTCCTCCTTCCACCGCTCCACCGGTGCGCTCAAAAGCCAGGACGCAGCGGAGCCAAGCGGACCCAAACAGGAGAGAGGCTACGCAGAGAAACACCAGAGAAAGCTCTTTGCAGTGACAAGTGCAGGCGAGGACACGCAACGCGGGAGCAGAATAAGTGTCCGATCGGAGGTAAAAGTAGAGAAGAGAAGGAAAACGGAGCGCCTGTTCGTCCCCCCGCTTCAGCACCGCAGGGAGGAGACACGCAGAGGAGGAAAGATTCCCCTAAACGCAGTGAGAGCCTCGGATGAGGAGAGTAGGAGAGCAGAGGGCATCGGATAGGCATCAACAAGAAGTAAGTACAGATGGAATCATTGTCACATGCCATGTATGAGATACTGATGAGGAGACAGAGAGGTTATCCTGCAACTTCTTCATAACATAGTCTGCAATTTTTGTCTAACCGCGCACATTTCAAACTGGCTGCATGTCACATCTCTCCATCTAGTACATGTCACCTTTTCGGTTTTTAGCACAACACTGGGAATGCAAAGTTCACCTGTATTTTTGAAGCTCATGAGTAGCTTGTTCCACTTGTCTCAGTTTTCCGTCTGTGACTGACTGATAATCCTTAAGCAACACTACTACCTGTAACCTGTTTTGAATGGTGCTTAACCTACTGAAATGCCCTTAAAAGTTATGTTTATGTTTTAAGGACATTTCATTTCAGTTACTTACATAAAGCATTTCAGTTTTATGTAAGTTTATGGTAAAATAGTAGAATAAATTTCCTCTTCTCCTTCTCTTTCTCTTTGCTAATCTCTCACCTGTCATTCATCTCACATCTAAACTCATGTATGAGGTAAAGAAGACATTAAATATGTTTACAATTGTCTTAACAGTGTCAGACAGATTTGTATTTCACACTTGTGACAACATCAATGAATTATCTATCGTCATTTAAATATTCTTATTTATGATTTTCAGACTATTTAACAATGGCATCATAAAAATTCAGCAGCACTGATACGCTTCCACCTTTTTCTAATCTAGTGGCGTGGTGGTTAGCACTGATGCCTCACAACAAGAAAGTTCTAGGTTCGGATCCATCGGCCGACTGGGCCTTTCTGTGTGGAGTTTGCATGTTCTCCCTGTGTCTGCGTGGGTTCACTCCATGTAGTCCGACTTCCTCCCACCATCCAAAGACATGCTAGTTAGGTTTACTGGCGATTCTAAATTGACCGTAGGTGTGAATGGTTGTCTGTGTCTGTCTCTCTGCGTTAATCCTGAAACATGTCCATTGTGCACGCCACTTCTCGCCCAAAGACAGGTGGGATAGGCTCCAGCCCCATCCTGCAACCCTGAAGGGGATGAGCAGTTACAGAAAATGAATGAATATTTGAGCTAGATGTAGAAACTCATTGTGACACAACACTGGCATCCCTACTGTGACGTCTTTAATGCTCACAGACTGAACATCCAAAACTGATGACATAATACAATTTTTCTCTGATTGTGATGTCTATTGTAAACTGGAGATCTGGTTTTAACATTTCATTTTCTCTCTTGACTCCATATTCACTTCACACTTCATCGTTTTCTTATTTGTTTGTCCTATTAACACTTGTAACATTCATACGCTTGCTAAATCCACCCAATTACAAAACTGTACTAAACACCAGGGCCTGATTCATGCTTTCACCATCCAGTGTCAGGAATTGAAGGCCACTCAAAGGGCTGGTTGATGATTTATTCATAAGGATTTCTAAAATTAACAGCTAAATGTGTAGAGCGGTGCGTGTGAGCAGAGACAGGCAGGGGGGAAAAGTATGTGGGGGAAAAAATAAATTCAAAGCCATTTTCTCATTTCCCCTGACAGTGGCAGCTCCAGACTTATTGGACCCTAAATCCGCCACTCACAACACTAAGCCCCGCCTCTCTTTCTCCACAAAGCCAATCACACTGACTCCTCGGGAGGACAGCGAGGTGAGAGAAAAAATGGAAACCCAGACTGACAAAGTGATTTGTAAAAAAATTCATAAGGTATTTATTCCATAGTGAGAAAACTGTTTTTATAAAATAGACTCCTCCTGTATGTATGTATGTTGATCAGTTGAAGTGTTGCAGGTGGTCGCCACAGTGATGAAGTGGAAGACGGTGTCAGCCATCTTTCTTTTGGTGGTTCTGTACCTGGTGATGGGAGCAGCAGTCTTCAGATCCCTGGAGCAGCCTCATGAGAGGTAGGCAGGTTAAAAGCACGTCTGCTTGTCTGTCTGCCTCAAGTCATCCATCCACCACTTACCCCATCATACCCCTGTCATCCTGTTCATCTGCTGTCGTATCTATCAGGCACTTCCTCAGTGCCGGTCAAACGACAGGTATTAGCACATTACTCTTTATGAATATTTTGTTGGACGTAACATTATTCTAAAAGTAATCTTTACTCATTGTATACATGTCTAAATGTATTTATATTTTTCTGACTTTAATGGCGCTTTTCTATATCGTCATGTGGGGCTCCACAGGGTTCAATATTTGGGTCTCCATAGTTTCAGTCTTTACGTCAGAGACATGCAGTGCACCGCAGTAAACAAATGATTACAGATGATAGATGTTATTTAATTCAATCAAACACCTAATAATTAGCCCCACATTTATTTTCACGCAGTTTAAACCAAAGTCATCACTATGTAATGTCAACCATTATTTCTTATTTCTGAAATACAAAGACAGAGTAATTTCTCATTACAACTTTCTTCCTCTCGATTCTCTTCCTTAGTGCTCAGCGTCTGGCCATCCTGACCAAGAAGCTGGAGTTCCTGTCCAGACACTCATGTGTTAACCAAAGCCAGTTGGAGGAGCTGGTTAAGGTGGGCGTGACCTTCTTGCAAAACTATATATTAAAATGTCCACATAGCATGTTCGTACTGCAGCGGCATTGGTTTCAGGACCATGGACAGCTCCTACAGCTTTACAGCCACAGAGAGTTTGTTACCTTTGTTACTGGTGCTATGAACTAGAAAACCTTCCTGGGACACATATATTCACTAGATTTTGCCTCTCTCACAATATTGCAATATTTCCATCTTTAAGTCTTGAGTGAAGCCGTTGAAACAGTCATGAGTGAAGCCTGTTCTTGTGAAACTGCTTGAAAGTTTCATGATAATAATTCACAGCAGTGACTAAGTGATAAAATGTGTGTTTTTCAGCCATAAATGGTAAATGGCCTTGCTTTTATATAGCATTTTCTACCTATTGGTACTCAAAGCGCTTTACAGTCATAGACACATCTACCCATTCGCTCACACATTCACACACCAGTACCACGCACTGGGACCAACTGAGGAATTAAGTGTCTTGCTCAAGGACACGTGGCAGTTAACCCTCTGGCTCGTGGACAACCCGCTCTACCTACTGAGCCACAGCCACCTATAGAGGTTCTAAATGTGGTCTTTTGATAATTTGAATTTGTTCTCACCCCGTCCAGCAAGTTGTGTCTGCCATCCGGTCAGGAGTGAACCCTGGAGGAACGCTGACCAACCACAGCAGCCTGTGGGACCTGAGCTCTGCCTTCTTCTTTGCTGGGACTGTCATCACAACCATCGGTAGGAAACACACAGAGAAACACTCATGCAAGGGATATTTCTGTTTATATCGACTGTCAGCTCAAAAGAACTACTCCTCCGTAAACCTTCTTGTGGGCATTTATGTGGATAAGGCTTTAAATGCAGTTATGTGACAGTGACTTACGTCTGTGGAAATGTAGTGATATTCTTCTGTCAGTTGTTTCCTGGCTATAATCAAACCAGAGCACTTACCATTGCCATACTTTAAATTACTGTGCATGCATGTGTGTGTTCATCAGTGGTGTCTCTTCATAATGACATTCTTTCACCAGTCATGTTTCTCCTGCACTAGACACCAAATCCTCCCCTGAAGTAGTATGTGCTGTACAAAATGTGTGACCACAGGGCAAGATATCATTAACTGACTGGTGATGTAATCCCTGCTTCTGACTGTCCTCTGTGCAGGCTTTGGGAACACCTCTCCCCACACTGAAGGCGGAAGAATATTCTGTATCGTCTATGCGCTGCTGGGGATCCCACTGTTTGGCTTCCTTTTGGCTGGTGTTGGGGATCAGCTTGGCACCATATTCGGCAAGGGAATCGCCAAAGTGGAGAAAATGTTTGTGGTGAGTGACACATGCAGTCTCGTCAACACAAAATGCGCTACAGAGGTACAGATGGACAGACAGATTCCCCAGACACAAATGAGAGTGCACACAGGTTTATGGACTGCAAGCAACGCTGAATCATTTACATCAAATTATCTCTTTTCATTTCTGTTCATCAAAAATACCTGTACTGATTTAACGATTGCAACATGCACTTACTAAACCAGAGCATTAAGTTAAGCTCTAATGTAATATCATTTGGCATTACACAAATTTCCATGGACCTCTTTTAGCTCAGATGGTTGAGTCAGCTCACATATTGTACCTCACTGGATTTGTTGATCACCACCATCAGAGGTGAGTTTTATTGGACATGAGTCGCCACAGTGGGAGTTAAACATTTGTGTCATTGATTTTGTGTGTGTTTGTGGTCTTTTAAATACTCACCAAAATGCTACAGCATAGATCCCACATGAACAAAGCCCGTTTGTGGCCAGGTTTTCAAAGTTTAAGTAGCTTCAAGTAGGAATTTGCTTTGTGTTCTTGAATGAAATGAGAAGAAATCTGAAAAGAGAAATGTACTTTAGAATGATTTGTTCCCTCGGTTGCTCTCAAGGCACCCGAGGGACTTAGTAATGAATATTATGATTAAGAAGAAGGGGACAAAAGTTCATTGTGTGAGCGTGTGTGTTTGTGAAAGGCTTATTGCTCTCTGCAGATTGTTTGGCATTATCCTCAGTGAATGTCTTTTCTTTTCTACTGTGCCCCAGGGAGCAATTTATGGAATAACACTATTACTGCTTACAGGGTCAGGCTGTTTTAACATTTCCCTTTAAAAAACAGTTTCCCTTCAGCAGTGTGCTTTATAGCTGTCAGATGGTTGTTGTGATCCTTAAAAATGTTTAAATATCTCGACAACTGTGTAATGGATTGGACTGTGCAGACTTTAATGATTGACTAGGCGATGAATGGCTCTGGTGATCCCCTGATTTTTCATCTAGCAGAGACAAGTTTTACAAACATTCACCTTGGTTGACACCAAGTTACAATTCAGTGTTGGACACAGAATGACAGATTTCAGTGTGACTATCCGCATGTCTCAGCTGTTCATGAAAGATTAGCGATTCCTGTGAAGACAAATTTTCCACTGCAGAATCCTTAGATACTTTAATTTTAAAATACAAACATTAGAGACTAGGCTGGAAACACTTCAGCACCCCGTATAATAATCTCACTGCTCTTCAAATGTTTTGCCCTCATCATCAGGAATAAACACCTACTGTGTTAGACAAACTCCATGTCAACCATTCCTTCCTTAATTATCTGTAACCGCTAATCCTCTAGAGGGTCGCAGGGTGGCTGAAGTCTACCCCAGCTGTCACTGAGTGAGGGGCAGGGTACAGGACACCAGTCTATAATACAGAGAGACATACAACCATCCACACTCACATCCAGGGTGAATTTAGTCAGTACTAACCACTACACCTGTAGTGTAACTCGAACAGTTAGAGCAAAAAAATGCATCTTACACAGTAACCAAGAATCTGTCAGTTCAGTTTTTATGCTTCTACTTTAAGTACCGCTGATGAAACTTGTGCACTCCTACTTTAGTTGTTTTCTGAATGCAGGATGATTAGGAAGATTAGAAATATTTAGATGAGCAAATAAAGTATCTACCGCTGTCTGGAGCCTCTCTTAGATGATACATGATCCTGAGCCTGCTTGTAGACACACAATCAGTTTTGGTGAGCAGTTAAATAAATTGTCTGTCCCTCCCTCAGCACTGGGACATCAGTCAGACAAAGATCCGGGTCATATCCACCCTGCTGTTCGTCTTGTTCGGCTGCCTCTTGTTTGTGGCTCTCCCAGCAGTCATCTTCAAACATATCGAGGGCTGGTCTGCGCTGGAGTCCCTTTACTTCGTGGTCATCACCTTGACGACCATTGGATTTGGGGATTTTGTGGCAGGTGCGAAAGCAGCTAGTGATGAATGTAAACACACACTTTGAGGCTGTCTGTTTCTCTACATCATGCCCATATTCCTCACCGTGTGTCCTCGTCTCCAGGTGGGTCAGAAATAGAATACATGGACTACTATAAACCAGTTGTATGGTTCTGGATTCTGGTGGGCCTGGCTTACTTCGCTGCAATCCTCAGCATGATAGGAGACTGGTTCAGAGTCATCTCCAAGAGGACAAAAGAAGAGGTACGTCATGCATACCTCTTCCCATCATCGGCCTCTTTTTCAGTACAGTGACACAGGCTCCCTGGTTACATATTCCCACCTCAACTTTTGCCCTCTGCTTAACTTCATTTCAATGATATGACTGTTTTCTAATCCAATCGACTCTCTGCCATCCAAACACAGTCTTAGGATATTACTGTGATCTTCTCCAGAGGGAGAGAGGGAGCTCATTTGGACAATGTGTGATCATGTTCCCGTCAGAAAATGAATGCAGAACTGTCTCTAAATATAACGCAGGCAATGAATTACATTTACGTTTCCAAAAAAGAACATCTGGCAGTTTTCAGCACTTCATAAAACAACACCGAGGTTCCCCTCCAGATAATGTCGCCCTCGTGATAATTAGATGTCCGTGTTACGCGTGAATAAAGATCGTGACATAAATTTCAGCCAGTTCCAAATCAACAAACATCTTCTCCAGTTTCAGGGGACAAGGACACGATGACATGATGACATGACACAGTGTCTCCATTTGTTAAACATAATTAGTTGAACGAAGCTGGTTTTCATCTTTATGCGTGTGTGTGTGTGTGTGAGAGAGAGAGAGAGAGAGAGAGAGAGAGAGAGAGAGAGAGAGAGAGAGAGAGAGAGAGAGAGAGAGCATGAAATCCCCATGGGTTTTCATGCTGAAGTCCTGCTGTGGCACATGATAATCTCACTGGCCTGTGAATGTGTGTGTGTTGTGATCACCGTCGCTGTGATACAGTTAGAAATAGAGACACTGTCAGAGTCTTGAACATTGTTCATTTTGGTCTGGACCGGTACAGAACAGCAACTTTCAACTGAGGTCTTAGGTAATAATTAAAGCATGTCAGTGGACCATTAAGGCACATGCTGTTCAAATCCTGATTAAACGCCTCTGCACCTTACTGGTACCTGGTTCAGAGCCACTTTAATTGTTTACGGTGTAGATTTAACATTGTGTTTGGAACACATCAGATTATTGTGCAGCGTCTTCATGATATAAATAGTTTCCACCAGTCTCTGACTGTGATTGAATTCATTATACTGTTGACATTAACCACTAGCAGATGGGCACGCTGTGGTCCTTTATATCTTATTATGACCTGAATTGTTGATATGAAGCAGGATGGATCTGAATGCCGCAGCAGAAGAGAGTCTCCAGACTTGGAAATGTTCAACCTTCTGTTGCTTAATTCTGGTGAGACCGTCCCTGCTGTATCTTAATTATACTGAGTACTTATTCGTGTTACTGCTCCGTCCGTTTGAGACACTGGCTGTATATAAAGTGGGCCAACCTTTTTGAGATTTCACCCATATTATTTCTGATGAGTGATTTTGATCTTGGCTGTAGCTGACCCCTCCTGACTCCTGGTTAATTTAAAAATGGATAAAGAGATGAAACGTGAGTGCTGAGGCAGACAGCTAGCACCCACCTGTCACTAAAAGTAGTCAAGGCCTAAATGAAGCAGCCATGAGCCTTTTCAGACCACTTTCTGTAAACCCTAGAGGCGGTCGTGTGTGAAAATTCCAGTAGCATACACATGATTCAAACCAGCTGTTTTACAACCAAGCCATCTAGATAGATGAGTTCATTTCATTATCATTCATATATTTGAGTACGTCATAAAATGGCTATTTTATGACGTACTCAGTTGTGTGTATGTGTTAGATTTTCCATGGATGAGGATCTGATGTCCTGTTTAGTTGCAGATACGTTGCTCTAATGTAATTGACTAATGTAATATCGTCACTCTCCACTTCACTCATGCTGTGTTTCTTTTTCTGAAAGGTTAAACTTTGAAGATACTGAGTGTAAATGTTGGTATGTGTCTTTGGAGACTTTTAGCGCGAGGTTGTTAGCACTGATGCCTCACAGCGAGAAGGTCCCGGGTTCGAATCCATGGGCCGACAGGGCCTTTCTGTGTGGAGTGAGTGTGAATGGTTGTCACACTCGACCCGCGACCCTTAACAGGACACGCAGTTACAGAGGATGAATGAATGAATGAATGGAGACATTTAAAGAACTGTGGTTGTCTTCATAATAACTAATCTAACTAATCTATCTAGTGCATTTGTTTTTGTAACAAACAGGGAACCAGTTTGCTTCTCATTCACTTTCTAATTCAGTCTGAAAGCCACAGAATCAGTTGCCCTGCAGCAAACCAAAATTTTTTGGTCCTCTAGTCTGATGGCTAAACTTTGGCTACACCCGACAGCATAGACTAAATCAGCAGAGGTCCATATTAATTATATAATTTTATTAAAAACAGTAAAGATGGAAAATGTTTATAGAGATATAGAGATAAATCTCTATATGTGGATTTTGACATTGTAGTGGATTAAAATGATTGGAATTAAATGACTAAAATATTCTGCAAAACAATTTTGTTCGAAGCTTTCGTCAAACAAAATCATTTGTCTAATTTAAAATATAACTGATGCCCAAATCTGTGACTTATCACCACTCTGAGTGTCGTCTCTCTGTGTCTCCTTGCAGGTAGGGGAGATCCGAGCTCATGCTGCAGAGTGGACGGCTAATGTTTCTGCTGAGTTTAAAGAAACCCGTCGGCGTGTCAGCGTTGAGATCTACGACAAGTTCCAGCGGGCTGCGTCGATCAAACGCAAACTATCCTCAGAGCTGGGATTCTGCCCAGCCCCTGAGCTCACGCTGCCCAAACGGACCATGTCGGCCAATTTCAACGACGAAAGGGACAAGAGTGAGAAGGAGGCCATGCTGCAGGGCTCGACGACGCCTCTGACCAGAAACGGTGGTTCATTCACGAACGGACTGGACCCTGAGAGAGGAGACATCTCAATTATTGAACACCTCAAATAGAAAGAGTACAGTCACCATCCTTCAAGATTCTTCCAAGGCCTTTGAGTTTGTCTTACTGGTGATGTCTGAGATCAGGGTTGAATGACCAGACGAACTGTTTTTACTCACGAACTAAACAACAAAGACGATGTTCTACTACGTGACCCAAACAGGAAGATCTTCCTCCCTCTACAGGGACTTAAGACGAGTCAAAGCTCACTGACACTTCAGGGAGTTCTTGATGATTTCTCACATCAACGCTCTCAAACATCAGCATATGAGCTTACTGAACATTTCACTGTCAGTGAAATCTCTCCCACTGTTATTCTGCAAATAAAGGAAAGACCGTCATTATCGGTAATTTGAGATTGGCCGAAGCCAAACGCTGAAAAGTCAAGAGGTGTGCCCAAATTGCCTGTCTGTGTTTGCAGCGCCCAACAATCATTTGTATGGACAATTATCTTTTCTTTATGGTTCAGTTATTAAAGAGGTCTGACAGGCTGGTATGACTTTATGACAAGTGACAAACATCCCTGGCTTGTGTCAAACCCGGGATGTAACCACTCGGATACCATGTTTCTGTTTTACACTGAATAACAATCGACTGTAACTGACATAAATGACATTTAAAAGGTGTTACTTATATTGTTAGATTTAATGACAACAGAATTGTAGATGTTGCTCTGTGAACTCTGGGTAGTGGATCTTAAATTAAATTCTTAAATTCAGACTGAGCTCAAATTAAAGGATTGTTTTAGTAATTTTCCACATTGGGAAAAAAAAAAAAATCAGCAATTTGCAGTTTCAGTCCCTCTCTTTTATTTTATAACATTACACTTGTGTCACATGTGCAGTTTAGGAAGATTTTAATCTAAAACATTTTACAGATTTTTTATTATAATTCCTTTTTTATAGAGTAGCTCAGATAAATGAGGTTTTAAGTAATCAGTTTTGACACTACGATTGATTGTTTTTTATATAATGGTAGAGTATATAAAGTTTTTAACCAATATAATCGCTACCACTGCGACTGTAAAAATCAGTTAAATGTTGTTTTTATAACATATTTTGAAGCTGCTCTAGGAAATGCTTTACAATTTTAAATCAGAAATCATTCTTCTTGTTATCACCAATAACCTTTTCTAGGTATGTCAGATAACATTTTTACTTGCTGTTGAGAAACTAAACAGTAGTTCTTGTCTGTTGTTTACTGGAAGGTGAGTAGCCTCTGATCGTAGTGAATAATTATAGATCACGGTGGCAGTTATCAGCTTACACTCATGATAGACGTACAGCCCTGTTGTTATCAGCCTTTACAACACTGAATCTGGACGCACTTTTCTTTAAAGGAAGTGGTGTCGATGAAGATGTACCAAACCACTGCAGTGCCTCAAAGACTTTGCTTTGCCTACAAGACTGAGCACAGCACAGTGACTGAATTATAACTGAGCTGCATGGAGATACTTTAAATACTGTGTGTTATTTTAGCCTTTCTAATTAGTTCTAATTCAAAAGTTGAAATCAGATATTCACCTTTTGATTGTTCTACCACCCCTAACACGGACATACAGCAATAATCTTCCATAATCTAAGTTTTCTATCATAATTTCATTTGCCTGACACTTGTTTGACCGGGATTGTTCTGAAAAACTGCAGGAGTCATATAAATTACAGCCCTCTGAGCTATTTCTTCTTGAACATTAACAAAGTTGATCATTTGAGATCTCAGGTGAATGTCTGCATGTCTCTCAATCATTTTAATCAGGCCAGATGTGTTGAAATCACATTCAGTCATCCTAATGCATCCCTCTTATTTACTGTTGACCAAGTCAAAACTGCTGTAACTCAGAGCAAATTCCTTTTCTGAGACTTATTACCACATGTGTAAAAGTAAATAACAAGAAAATGTCTTTTTTCGTCTTTGTCAGCGGTCATGGTTTGAGGCCTGTGAAGGTGTAATCTAGTATTTACCATTGACACGTTTGACCTTTTGGATCAGACAGTAAATTTGTTGAGGCCAGAAATGAAGGCTGCAGTTTAATAGACCATGAAGGTGTGAAGATTCGGTTTGAATGCTTTCATACACACACGCGCATACACGCAATCTCATTTGTTTATTTTTTTCCGTGTGTGTGTACACCTGCCGTTGAAAATGCACTTTGATTCCACAGCCTTTGAACGTACCATCGTGATACAGCTTCCACAGCTAGCCAGTCCATCCGGTTAGAAGGCTTTGATTTTTGTCGTTATGTGGCATTACCAAAAACTACATGACTTTAAAACACAAACTTTTTTTTAACTTCTTTTTTTAAGAGAAGCAATTTAATTGTCACACTGCTGCCCACATACACGAGGAGTGTTAACAATGGTTAAAGTGTTTGAACCAGTCACTGTCCAGGTGACTGGTTGGGTTAATTGATGATTCTAAATTGTGAGTGCGAGAGGTTAGCCCTGTGATAGACTGGTGACCTGTCCAGGGTGTACCCCGGCCCTCGCCCAATGACAGCTGAGATAGGATCCAGCACCCCTGCAACTCTTCAGAGGACAAGATGACTGAATGGATGTACCAGTTTGCTACAGAACCACGGGGCTTTCTCATGGCAGACATCTTGTCATTATAGGCTAAAGCACAAGTGTATTGATGACAGCTGCCTTCTGCTTGCTTGTTTGCATGCTCCTTCACTGTCATGGCTTACTGAGACACTTAATGGAACAAAAACCTTGTCAATACACCTGTGCTTCTCTTACTGAGACAAGTCAGTCTATTAAACTGATGAATAGATAGAAGTAGTCCTGTAGATGTTTATACTGTGGTGTTTCTAGTTCTGCATTGTTAACACTTCAGCCGTGCTGAACAGAAGCTGACTTTCTCATACTGTGCTAGATACGTTAAGGCTTTTTTCTAACGACTGTATTTTTCTAAACTCTGTTCGTACTGGTTAGCGTTGACTCTGCTGAATCTTAAAGAGCACACTGTAACAATAAAATGTCTGTAGTGCTAATCTCCCATGTAACTCAGATTTTTCTACAATGAAATAAATACGTAAAAAAAACAGTTTTTCTGTTTTATGTTTTGTAGATCAATTTTTAAAAAAAGTTAAAGCTCAAACGTTAAATCAGTATTGATAGAAATCATCTACTCTGATGCTACAGGAAGGACACACCTTGATACATCTCTACATCACTACAGCGTGATTTCCATCTGATATTATGTCTTTTAGACACAAATAGAAAAATAAACAAGGTTAAGAGAGAATATGTGAGAACAATAACTCCATGTTGGTTTTGCAGACGTCTCAGCCAGCAGTGGCACTTAGCTCATGAAGGTTATTAAGACACTGTAATTGCTGCAATTCACATTAGCCAGCTTCATGCATAAGTCAGGATCTGACTGACAGATCTGATGACAGCTGGAGAGTCATTGGGTGACTGTTAATCAAATCTGATCAATAGCAGTGATAGTATAACAGTAAAGACATTTTTAACTTTAACTTAGCATGTTGCTTATTTAATCATGAAGGATTTAAATGTCCTCTCAGACATGAAACAACTGCCTCAGTGGCGGATCACATGCTTTGCAAGTAAAAATCAGTCCAGCATCTGTGCCTTTAACTTAAATCTCCATCATCTCCATCATTTGTGAGACAAATATTAATTGAGGCCGGGCAGTGTAGACAGTGGTGGTTAGAGAATCACATTTGGGACCGTAGGCCTTGTATCCCCAATAAAGGAATAACGCTTATCATTATAACTGGAAGCACATTAATCAGTGTGTTCTTTTCTCTCACAGCCACTGAGCCACTGGGTAATTGTTGGTGTTTGAAACCCCAGGATGATAGAGTGGTTGATGAGTGCGACTGGCCAGTGGAAGAAGGTCTACTGACGCGTGAGTTAAAGTTATGAAAGCAGGAAGTACAGACCAGAATCAACACGCAGCCAGTCAGATACAGTACACCGGCTCATTTCACCAAGATACTACCTCATGCGGCCTTTCAAAGATTTAGAGTTTGTTTCATTTGAATGCTGCACATAAAACAGAACATCCAGAGCTTTATAGCTTCCAACCCTCTGGAAGATGCATGGGATGGATTCATTTTTGTGTACAGATGATAATGATGATGATGATGATGATGATGACGCTGTTGGCTAGACTGCACAACAATAAAAAATAAGTCCATAAAAATAAGCAAATTCAAAAGTTTTGCACCTTCTCTCTTCACACCATTACAATCATTTCCCTAAGGGTTGTTCGTGTTTCAAAACATAATCACTAAAGAAGTCACATGAACAGAAGGCTCCAGAGGTTTTTATTCTACTTAATGGTTTCTGTTTTTAGTTCTGAGCACGGGGAGGCAGTTCTTTAGAAGAAAGGTGCTGTAAAGAAGCCGAAGGACACTGGTTGGTAAAAATAGCTCAATCTCTGTGAGTGTAATTGAACATATTATCTCCACTGAAGAGGAGGCAGTGAGGGCAGGGAGCCGACACAGCTGAGGGCCAGACGAGCAGACGCGTTTATGTGATCAGGCAGCTTTTTTCCCGTCAGTAAGAACTCTACATTTATCGATATCTATTCCTTTCCTTACCAGACGCTTCTTTTCTCACCACTACACCAGGACTTGTGCTCCAGTGACTCTTCCACAGATGTCAGGTTTTAATGTGACGTTAAGGAGCCCAACAAATAGACACTATAAGACCAAAAAGACCATGCAAGACTACAGAGGGGGTTTTTGTGCAGCACCAGACTCATACTCAGGATGTCTCTCTCTCCTGCATCAGTTTTCACTGTTTCCACGCAGATAGTTTCACTTTGATCTTAAAACAACTCACATGCTGGTAGATACACTGGAACGTTTTTCCTTTATGTTTCTTCGCTACACTGACCGTGAAGAGATCTCTTTATAAATAGATGTATTAATTTCAATTCTTTTCAAAAACACATTTTTTTCAGCTGCTTTGCGTCTTCAAGAGTGAGGAACTAGTCCAAGTGATGAAGCCTCAGAGGCTAAAAGTTTCTTCTACACTTTTGAGATGAATCACAGTAGAACAGGGTCGCCAGTGAAACTATCACAGCAAGTAGTCTTGAAACAGTCATCCGCCAACTCTGAGCTGGAGTTGAAATACTAACTGGCTAGATGTCTTCAAATGGGTAACAGACTCTTAATATGTTGCCGTCCTTAAGTTATACTGAAATGTAATTTTAAAGAATTAAATTTTGAAATATATCACCATGAGTTAAAGTCTTCTTCTCCGTGCTGTTCATTCACACCAGTGGACACTTCCTGCCTGTGACTCTCCTCTGGCCCTGAGACCTGCTGCTTACACAGGGCTGCTGGGTAAAGAATAGGACAAATCATGCATACAGCGGGGGGATTGACAGTCGTCCCCCCGCTGTCAGTGTTACTGACAGACATACTCACACATGCATAAATAAACACACACTCTCCAGTCTGAGTGCCAGTGATAACATAGCTCAGCAGACCCATCTCGCCGTTTCCCGTGTCCTCGGCCAGAGTTGGTTCTGGCACTGCAGCTTCCGCTAACAACTCCAGCCAGAGACATCAGAGCAGGACCGTCTCCTCTCTGTTCCCATAACCTAGCATGCCCTGCTGTCCCCTCGCCCACTGCCAGGCAGACAGACAGGAGCGTATGGGAGAGAATGAACCAACCAGGTGAATGTACACATCTCAGTCTCTTTCTTCCCCATGCCCCTGTGATGATGCTGATGTCAGAGGTCAAAAGGTCTGCCCACAACAGGAGCTCTCATTCTAATGTCTAAAAAGATCAATGTTATTGATCTGAAGCAATGTTTCACAGACACGCCGTAAAGGTTCACCCAGAATAAAATGAATCATCTTTGACAGCAACATCAGCTACTGTTCAGGGGAGCTGAAGCACTGACAACAAAGCCCAGTACGTCTACTACAGACCTGAATATCTCATCCTATCGTATCCTAAGAGCATGTACACGTCATGATGCAGAAAAGCCAAAGAATATTCATGCGCTGGGAGGTTCTTTGTATGAAAAGGAGATAAACTAACAAAATGTTGGGGATGAAGTCATTTGGTCAAAATCATTCATTTTTTGTAACTATTTGTCCTCTAGACCGTCACAGGGTGCTGGAGCCTATCCCAGCTGTCACTGGACGAGAGGCGGGGTACACCCTGGACAGGTCTCCAGTCTATCATAGGGCTAACACAGAGAGACAGAAAACTATTCACACTCACACCTACAGCCAATTTAGAATCACCAATGAACCTAATGAGCAGACACAGGGAGAAAAGTAAACTTCACACAGAAAGGCCCCAGTCAACCGATGGATCTGAACCCAGAACCCACTTGGGTTTTGTCCTTCAAACTATCAAATAAATGTATTAGAGATGGTTACATTAAGGGAGTTAATTGAGAAATAGGCATCATGAAAAGAACATGTTGATTTCATAGTTTCACAATTTCATGAAACACGTCTAATCCAAGTCCACGGTGTGAAATGTAACTTGTAGCTGCAGCTGACATGAACCAACAACTGGACGCTTTAATGGCACACGACCTAATACAGCCAAACAGAATCAGTCTGATTACCACACTCCATCATAGTGAAATTAGTTTGTTTCCCAAATGTCTCCAGTAAAATTACAAAACACTTCCTCATGTCTTTTATGAGCAAGTTCTAATTAGGTGTTTTAGTTTGTGTGTGAATAGTAGCCTGCATTATTAAAAAGGTACACACACACTGGCTGAGCTAAATTATTAGTTTTTCTTTTGATACAGTTTATCCTTTTTTTTATTATATACATTTCTAGCTTCTGCTCTGGCCTTAGGAACCAAATAAAACAGTCTGCTGATATTTAATTGCCTTCCGTGATGTGCTGGCCTGCAAACCTTTCCTCAGTAAGGCTCAGGTTCTCCACCCTGTGGCAGCAGAGTCTGTGTGTTCACTCACCTACATACACATAGTATCATCAGGAGGATGTAATTGTAACTTTTCAAAGGTTATCATCAAACATTAACTGTGACAAAGAGACCACACAAATTAAGAAGCACTAAAAATGGATTTAGTAAAAAAAAGAGCTATTTTGCTAAAACAGCTATTTACAATGATCATTAACATTGATCGTTGCCTAAACAACTAAGTACAGATCAGTAAGAAAAATATCAAAACAAAAATGGGAGATTAGTTTTGACATCAGCAATAAAACATCTAGAAAAGAGTATATATATATATATATCTATAAAAAAAACAATCAGAGCAGGAAATCTACAAAATCTTAGCTGCCGTTAGCATTCAGGTTATACATTACAGAACTAGTAGATGGACAAAGCATAGCAGTCATTACTGGAGACATCATGTACAATAAACAAGGTTCAGAACAAGACAGAAAATAAAGTCCAGAGTCAGTGGTAATGACACAAAGAAACAAAGATATTAAATCAAGAAGATGTGACAGAGGAGCAAACATATTCAGAGGCGTCGTTACCCACTCCTCCTCAACCTGCCTCATCGTCTCACTCCTTTTAGTGCTTTTAGATTCTCATGACCTCCAGCGACCAGCAGAGAATGAAGAGAACAGAAATGAACAAAGCAGAGTAAAAAAAACAACAAAAAAACCCATCACCCTCAAAAGACAATGGTGCATTTTAAGTAATAAAAACCTTTAGGTGAGATTTTGCTTTTAAAATAAACGTGTCTTAAAGATGTGTTTTTTAAACATAAAGTGTTTATATTTTGTGTATCTGTGCTGTGTGCATGTGAAAGCTGATCTACTGGACGTGACAGTTGTCCCCTCGTTGTTGGTTTTGTTCTCCTGAAAGCCGTTCCTCTATCTGCACTGGTGTCTTCTGTAAACTCAGAGAACGATTCTCCTCTCTACTCAGGGAGCGACGCCTCCCGCTGGGGCTGCCTGCTGATGTGGGAGCAGAGGGACTCTGGAGAGGTATGGGCCCCAAAGCCTGTTGAAAACAGTAAGATGTGGTGATATTTTAGGATTAAATATGTAAAGTCTATCTGACAGAAACACCTTGTTAAGACACATGTTCAGTTAAAACAGAGACACTTCTCCCTCTATAACTCTTTGACCTGAAACCTCTACATTCTTTAAATCCACTGCTGCACTGACCTGTGCTGACCAACCAATGAGGGGGGTCCGGATATCCTGAAGACATATTAGGGGCCCGCCAATCTAAATGAATGCATACATACTGACCTAGACAGCTGGCAGGAGTT
Source organism: Planiliza haematocheilus (assembly GCA_005024645.1). NCBI lineage: Eukaryota > Metazoa > Chordata > Actinopteri > Mugiliformes > Mugilidae > Planiliza > Planiliza haematocheilus. The sequence continues at coordinate 7,400,005 of SRSE01000649.1, read as the reverse complement.
AGATCCTCCTGGTCTGTGAACTCTCAGTGCAGCCAACCGCAGTTGCCACAAATTTACCTCCTACAGATCACCTCAAAGACACTACGTCCATATTCGACAACAATAACAGTGTATGAGTGCCTCTACGGTGGCATTACATGGCTTTTATGAGCTGGTGTATTTGATGGGAAGAAGAGCAGCAGTGCAATATATGTTAGAGTCAATGGCAGATCATTCTTAGATCAGGCTCTCTTTTTCCTCTTCTTCTGCTCCACTGATTTACACTATATACTGAGGCCAGAGTGTACATAACAACATTCACTGTTTGTGTTATGAAGCCAAAAACAAGGGGTAAGTGTGTGAAGGAGACAGTGTTGTTACCTTGCTATCAGATGCAGATGTGGGAAGAGTCTGTTTGGCAGCCAGCCGAGGACTGCAGCGCCTCGATGTGGTTCTCCTCACGATGAACGGACTGGCCTCCCCCAGAGGAATATCAGCAAATCCTTACGGACAAAAGGAACAATGTCTTATTCGCCCCCAGAGAATGAAACTCTTCATCCCATGAGCTAAAAGCGATTTATACTTGCAGGTATTTTTTGTGTTTATTTAATTTTGTATATTAACATGTGAAATAAAACAACTGCACCAACAAAATTATATTAGGGCAGAGATGGTCATATTGTAAGGTGAGCACTCTCCTCGGCTTTGAAACTTACAGCTAATTTTACACACATGCACAGCATCCACACAAATGTGTGTATGAAGCTGGTCAGGACAACGGCTGCAGGACCACACCGTGCTGAAGCCATGAATCTTATTAATGTTCAGTTTATCTAATTAACTGACTAGTATTAACATATTCATCTAAGTTACAACCTAATCATGTTCTGATAATCAAGTTGTGTCTGATGAACATGAGAGGCAAGAATACTAAAACTCAAACTAGTAAACATTGGAGCAAAGGCACATGTAGTGTTTATGAGCCAGATGTTGGTGAACTTGTGATGTGGCTACATCAGGATGCCACCCAACACTAACCTTTCTGCACCAGCTCAGGAAGTCCCTCTGGTCTGAATTCTTCATCCTCCTGTTCAGCTCTTTGTTTGGGCGTGGCCATGTTGTTAGCTTTGATCTTCTTTGTCAGATTGTGCAGGGCCTCCTGGACACTGTCTTTGTGGCTGATGTCATGATGAGCTCGTTTCCCCTGAGGAGACCTCTGGGTGGTTGAAGGAGCCATGTTCTCAGTGTTGTCATCCATCTTTTCTTCCTGGTGTTTGGAGGCAGACTTCCGTACAGAGCGCCGGCGGCTGTCAGTGCTGCTTGCGCGGTGGTTAGCTTCATTAGCTCGTTGGCTGGTGGTGATCTGTTCCAGTCGTGTTTTCAGCCCGTCATTGGTCTCTTCCAGTTTGTGGACTTTAACCATCAGGTTGCAGTATTTCTCCATGCTTTCATCAGCCTCTGCGCTTTTCTCCTCCAGAACTTTGTTCAGTTCATCCAGCTCACTCTTCATCTCCTCCAGCTCTCTGTCCTTGTCCTCCATTTCCTTCCTCTTCCCTTCAAGGGCAGCCTTCAGTTCTGTCGCCTCTTTATTTTTTTCTTGTGACTCCCTCAGCCTTTCTTCTGCCTCTGTGATTTTCTTTTCCAGGGCTGACTTCAGGGTTTCAATTTCATTTTTTCTCTCCTCTGCCTCCTTTCTCAGCTGGGTCACCTCAGTCTGCACCTCTTCACTGCTCTTTCCTTCTTCTGAAACATAAACATTATGTTACTATTATAAAATGATTACACTGCACAGTCTGGAGATATATTAAAAAATGAAATTTTCACTGGGGAAATGGCATGTTAGGTTTTAACACACCTGAGGTGTTTGATATCATTTGTTTCTCCTGCTCCAGCTGTTTGCAGGTCTTCATCCAGAGACTCATCTTGCTCAGGGCAGAGTCTCTCTCTTTAGTCAGACGAGTGGTATGAGAAGTTAACTTGGATACCTGAAAGGAACAGACAGAGTGAAGCGATGGGAATTAAAATGATGCTATTAGCCATCTGCTAATTATTTTTTTTAATCAAATATCATATTAAACACTGTTTGGACGGCAGCATTTCTGCATGGTTTTATTATATGTATATATTTGTTTCTTCCTAGTTTATGTCTTCATGTACATACCTGTTCATTGAGCTGTGTGACAGACACTTTGTGTGTTTCCAACTCCTTCTCCATAGAGGCAACAGTTGTCTGTAAGCTCTCTTGTTTCTCTTTGTCCTCTTGTGCTTGTTGCATCTGTTGCTCCAGTGAAGACAGAGCTGAAGACAGGTTCCTTTTCTCTTCTTCAATCAGAGAGATAGTGGATTGTAATTCTTGCTTTTCAGCCTCTAGCTTCAGTTTCTCCTCCATTATTCTCTCCCTATCTTGCTCTGATAAAGAAAGATTTTGCTGCAAGTCCTGTTTCTCCTTTTCTATCAAGGACAGGCCTGACTGAAAAGTGACTTTCTCATGTGCTAACACAGATCTCTCCTGGTCTAAGCTTTCTTTCTCTTCTTCCACAGATTGTACCGTGCAGCGCAGGTTATCTCTCTCTTGTTCTAATGATAAGAGGGTCAGGTTCAGTTTCTCTTTCTCCTCTAGCAGTCGTCTGTTTTCTCCTTCCAACTGTTCTTTCTCAGCTTTAAGAGATGAGATGGATTTTTCTAAGGCTTGTCCCTGATCTTCTTCCTTCCCCCTCTGCTTTTCTAAAATGTCTTGCTCTTCCTCTTTAGTTTTAATGAGTGCTCTGAGCTCCCTCGTTTCCTTTTCCAAAGCCTCGATCTGGGTCCTCAGGTTGTTCCTTTCCTCATTCCACTCGTCTCCCTGAAACCGGAGCTTCTCTCCTTCTGCCTGACTCTCCTGCAGAGAGTTCATCAGATGCTGCTTCTCCTTTTCTAACTCTTCCAGAAGAGACTGCATCCTCTCTTTCTCTCCATCTTTTTCTGTGCTCTGCTGTTCAAGTGAAATCTCTCTCTGCCGAGAAGCTTCTAGCTGTGCCTGGAGGTCATCTACTTGTCTAATTTGTCTCACAGATTCCTCCCGCATTCCTTTCTCCAGCTCTTCTACCCTGTATTTCTGTCTCTCCTCTTCCTCTCTTCTGTCCACCTCTGCCTTCTCCAAGCCTCTCTCCAGCTCCTCCTTAGCTGCCTTCAGTTCTTCTATCTCTCTATTTTTTGTTTCCATCTCTCTCTCCATGTTTTCTTTCTCAGATCTCAGGTTGTCCAGCATAGTGGAGAGTTCTGATAGTTTTTCACTGAGCTCTTTTTTCTCTTCTTCCACCTAAATATCAGGAGGTAGTTGAAGTTGAAGCCAGGCATTTGTGAAAGAAGGAAAGCCAAAGGTGTGTGGAGAATTCAGATTGAAGTAGAGAGGAACACAAGAGAAACAAATCTGATTAGTCTTTTACTATTAGAAAATATAACACATGAAAAATGCATTGTATACATACGTACCGTTCTCATTTCCTCTTCTAGTGCAGCTTTGGCTGTTTCAGTCTGTGGACAAGAATATCAAAATTACTTAAAGCAAAGTTAAGAAAGACGCTGTGCTTATTTTTGGACTGTTTACAACAGAATACCTGCAGCACTGCGTCCTCCAGACTTTGCTCAATATCTTCCTTCTCTCGCTCCAGAGCATCAATGCGATCTTGGAGTGAGTCAGCCTTTCTCTGGGCCGCTACAGAGACACAGAGTCACATTTAAACCAACACCTCACAAAACGTCATGTCATTTATAAAACGGGTTAACCTTCACCTTTGAGCAGCTCTCCCATCTTCTTTTTCTTACGCTCATCCGACTCAATGCGGACCTGAAGCTTTTCGATACCAGTCCTCATCTGCTGGACCTCATCTTGAGTGGAGTTCAGCCGTGAGGCAATCTCTCCTTTTTCCAGCAGAGACGACTCTAGAGACTGTGAAAGGCGACACACTTCTCCCTCTAAAGCCTTTATTTACCAAAAAACAAAGAGGGAAACAAAGAGGAGGGAAGTTAAGACAGACCCATCCAAGAATCCTTTGTAAAGAGGCTCCTGAATCATGCTTTCCCTCACCTGTATTTTGCCAACCATCGACTCAGTGTTTTGATTAGCGGAGGTATGATCTTCTTTTATCTGGTTAAGGTGGCCGATAAGCTCGTCTCTTTCTCCATGCTGCTCAGAGACTGCCTGCTCCAGCACCTTAACCTGCTCCAACAGCTTCATACAAAATAAAAAACGAAAAAAAGACATTGAGACACTACTAATGTCACCACTACTTAAATTTGACTCGACTGGTTAATAAGAGCTCACAACTCAGACATTTCTGTCTTAATTCATGTTACAACAATTAAGAACAAAACGTTGCTGATCTGAGGGGTAAATAGATCTGAAGTAAATATACTGAATTCCTCCTCCGGCTTGTGAGACTTAACTTAATCCGTCCTTTAATTTTCTATGCGTGTACCTGCTGCCTCTCCGTCTTCAGTTTCTCCATGCTGCTTTGCAGGGCTTCATATTCCTTCCTTCCTGCTCTGATGTCGTCCTCCAGGATGGAAAGTAGGTTTCGGATGTCACCGTTAGTTTTCTCCAGACTGTGAACTTTCTCTCTCCATTGGCTCACAGACTGGCTAAACTCATCTCGCTCTTCAGCGCAAGACACAAGTTCAGACCTCAGCTGGGTTGTCTGGAGAAAAATTAACAATTAGAAAGTTTAGACCGAAGAGAGTGATTAGGAACTCTCTTGAGAAACTGCTTGAACATAAGCATAAATTATTTTTCTCTGAATAATACCTTTAACCTGCATATAGTATTTTGCCGTTTTAACTCGGAGCGCTTTCCTGAGTGCTCACCTCTGTCATGAGTGTTTCTATCTGTTGCTCCATGGCTGAACATGTCTTCTTCTGGGTCTCTATTTCATCCTTCAGGTTGGCCTTCTCCACCTGCATGGTCTCCAGCTCAGACTCCATTCCCAGGATGTGCTTCTCCAGGTTAGCTTTCTCAGAGCGAACTCTCTTCAACTCACTCTCCTGCTGAAGAAACTTTTCGTCCCATCCACCTACAGAGGAAAGCGGGGAAAAAAATAAATAAATCATGTTTTCTTGTTTCAGACTGCAGCAAGTAGTATGATGTGGTCTGTACATCAGTTTATCATATGATTTAAGGAAAACAGATACCTTTGGCCATCTCCAGTCCTTCCAGCATCTCCATAACATCAGTCAGCTGACATTTAGCTGTTTGTAGCTGTAGAGTTAAAGTCTCCTTTTCCTCAGACAGCTGGATCAACTAATTAAAAGCACATCGTATTAACATGAGGACAGAAAAATGATTATCAACCGATATGTCACATTCTTTCATTTCTTCCTCCCACCTTGTCCTCATTGCCTTTCTTTGTGTCCAAAGCAATATTCAGTTGATGTGCCGCACTCTGTGCCTTCTCCTCTGTCGCTTGAACTTTCTTCTCCAGATTTTGAACTTGCATTTCCAGTTCAGTGGTCAACTCCTTTCTCAATTCGAGGTCAGAATTCAGGAGGTCAAACTCTGAGCGAAGATTCTGAAGTTCAATTTCTTGTTTTGTGATTATTTCCTTGTAACTGCTGAGGTCATCTTGTACCTGGGGTGACTCTATTGTTGAAAGACAGATTTGTGTTAAACCAACGTTCCTTGGAGTCGGTGAAAAGCAGAATACTTTGGTAAAAACAAATTGAGGCCCTTACATGAGCCGACTTAAGAAATACTTAATTTTAAAATTTTAAAAATATTAAATAAAAAATCTATCTATACAGTGTCATTATTTATTTTTTAAGCGTGGTAAAAGTCTGGTGTTTGAGCTCAGTGTGCATTCACCAGAGGAGCTCAGCTCTCTCATCTCACTCAGGGAGGACGGTAGGGAGAGGTCGCAGATTACAGGTTCATCTCTGGACTCACAGCCATCTTCAGAAACCTACAACAAAGAGGATGAAAAGATTCATTATGAAAATCTAAACTGACAACACAATGCAAAAACGCAACATTTCCTTAACAGAACACTTTGAAATAAATTTGAGATTAACAGGGTGAGTGTCATTTACTTAAAACTCATGAGCATAATTAAAAATGAAACTAAAAGTTTAACCAGCAGCAGCATCATGAGTGAAAGTGCAAAATTCACTTTTGTAATAATCGTTTACCACATCATGATGAAGTTGTTGCTCCTCCTCAGTGCTCTTCATTTCCTCCACAGTGGCTGCACACACTGCGCTCTCCTCCAACAGCTTCTCAATACTCTCTTGCTCAGTGATGTCCACCTTGAAGACTGGCTCTGTCTCACTACTAGGACAGAGAGAAGTTAGACTCATTTTTCTACGAATCTAAATGTTCCTTAGTAAGAAACTCTGTGTACCTGAAAGCCTCATCCGGCTGCAGAGAAAGTTCAAGTTGCTGTTCATTTCCGAGAAGAGGCTCAATATTGGAACGGATGCTTGTATCAAGTGCTGGCTCCACATCAGTCTGTCCGTCTGCTTGAGCTGGGGAAACCATTACAGATAATTAAATAGAAATATATGTAATCATATGGTGAAAACATTAGTCTTCACTTACCAATTTCTGTTTGTTCAGACTCCATGTGACTGATGTTTTCTGGGTTCTGGGTTTCCTGTGTTTCTGAGAGCTGCTGGATGAGGCTGTGCTGCTGGTTCACCTGCTCCAACACTGACTCGTACTGCTGCTTGAACACAGTCAGCTCTGTCTGCAATACTGCCAGCTTCTGGTGCAGTTCAGCCTGTTCTGCCTCAAACTTCTGGCTCCTGTGATACAACATCAAAGATAAGCCGTTATTGTTCCAGCTACAATTACAACTCAGACACTGAGGGACTTAACTATGGCAGCTGATCGAAACTGTGGACAGTGGAAAACAGACATACCGCTCTTTGTTCTCCTCCTGGTTTTTCTCATCCCTCACATGAAGCTGCTCCTTCAGCCTCTGGAGCTCCTGTTCTGAGGACAGGAGGGAGTGCTGGAGAGCCTCCTTCTCTTCTCTGAGAACAGCCATTTCTTCCTCAAGCCTTTCCATGTTGTCTTGTAACTGCAGCTTCACTTCAGTCACTTGATTCACACTAGACTGTAGTCTGATGTTTTCTTCAGACAGCTGATTGTAGTTAAATTCCAGCTGACGCTTTTCCTCTGCAACTTGACTCAAGTTCACAATCAAGTCACTTTTCTCAGAGGTTAACGTACAGACTTTATCCTCAAGTTGAATTTTCTCCTCATTTACCAGATTGAAAGTAACATCTAGCTGAGCTTTCTCTTCAGTGACCTGACTCAGAGCAGACTTAGCTTCATCTTTCTCAGCAATCATTTCATCCATTTTACCTTGTGTTTGCTGCTTCTCTTCAGCTAACTGCTCCACTATTGTCTGCAGTTGCTTGTTCTCCTCAGACAGCTTGTCTAAACTGGCTTCCAGCTGTTGTTTCTCTCCATTTAGTTGAATAATTTCACTTTCTGCTTGCTCTTTGTCATCTGTTAACTGCTTCAAAGAAGATTCAAAGCTGCTTTTCTCTTGGATCAACTGCTTCAGACTGTTGTCTTTGTTTTCAATTATTTGCTGGAGAGATGTCTCTAGCTTGGTGTTTTCTTCTGTCACCTGACTGAGTTTGGACTCTAATGCGGCCACGCTCTCTTCCAGCTGGTTTCTTTTGAAAGCTTCTTCTTCTAGGCGAGTTACTTCAAGGCTCCTCTCAAACAACTCATCCTTAGCTGTGACATACTTTGTTTCCAGCTCAGAGTTTTGGCATTGGACCTCATCTAAGCGAGTTTCCAAGACAGAGACCTGCAACAGATTTATTTATTAATGACAATAATATACTTTAATCCTGGTTTAAATAATCCTTAATCTTTCTAGACACAAGGAGTCAGAAAAGGCAATGTGTCCGATATTTGGGTAAGATAAGATAGTTGCTGCACCTGGGCTTTGCTTTCCTCCAGCCTGGCCTCCATGTCAGACATCTGGGTGTCTTTCTGAGCAAGCTGAGCTTCTAGTAACTCAATAGTTCCCTTTAGGTCCTCCACCTGACTGTCAAAAGAGTTTATAGCCGTCTCGTTGTCCTCCAGGTCCATCTGCAGCATCTCTAGTTGCACCTTGAAGAGATAAAAATAATGATTTTAAAAATTACTTTTAAACTTTTATATTTTTCAGTTACGACAAATACGGTACTGCCAAAACATGTGAAGCCTGAAACATTAATAACCAACCTTGATTTTGTTCATAGCAACGATCTTCTCCTTGAGGAGATCTGAGGTTTTGAGGTGCTCCACTTCTGCTTTATTCAGCTTCTCCTTCAGACTTTTTATTGTGTTGTCTCTCTCTTCTAAGCCCCGCTGAGCGGCAGTCAAAGTCGTCTTCATGGTTTTGATCTCCTCACGCCGAGTACTTAATTCAGCTTTAGCAGACTTCCTAGCTGCTTCTAGTTGCTCCTTAAGGCTGTTCTCTTTGTTGACTAAATTCTGAATCTCTGTAGAGTGACACTCCGACTCCTTACTCATCTTCTCTGCGAGATCTTTTATATCTTTTTCCAAGGCAGAGATCAGTTCAGTTTTCTCTGCCAGTTTGTTCTCCAGGTCAGACTTGATTGCAGTTGTGGAGGAATGAATCTTCTCAAGAGCTTCCAGAGACTTCTTAAGGTCAGCATAGGACTGACTGACAACATCCAGCTCAGTCTTCAAGACTGGAAGTTGTTCTGCTGCTTGTTTGTTTGTGGTAACCTTTTCTTCTAAGGAAGAAATCTGCTCCAGCAGGGTGTTGATCTTCTCCATCTGGGCATGCTTGATGATCTTTATTAAAAAAAGTTTGGTATTTTTAAGACACACAGTTGCATATACAAGGCAGATAAAACAGACAAATTCAAATAATGTGCATTTAAATACACAAGATTTGCTTTCATGACCTGAATGATATTCTGGGTATAGGTAGAAAACATTTTTACCTCTGCTTCTTTCATCATCTCTTGGACTGCATTTTCCAGCTCAGCCTTTTCTTCCTCCATGGACAATATCTGAGCTTCAGTCTGTGTGAGTAGTTTCTCCTTCTCTTCCGTCTGGCTCAGCTGATGCTTCAGCTCCTTTTCTAACTCTTTGAGCTCTTCTGATTTTTTCTCACACAACTTTTTGAGTTCTTCTTCCCTCTCTGACATTGTTTTAATTTGTTTCTGCTGCTCAGCCCCGAGCTGCTCCTGGACCCTCAGGACCTGCTCCATGGAACTGATCTGAAATGCAAACAGACAAAACTCAAAAACTTAGACACAACTTTCATGCAACTTCTTCCTGACATTCTGGCAACAATAATGAAAAAACAGTAATTTGTTAAAAAAGCTTGCATTGAAGTTTGAAAACCAGACCTGGTTTTTGGTGAGCAGCAGGTCTTGCTGAACCTCCTCCAACTGCAACTTGATGTTCTCAGTCTCTTCTGCCTTCGCTGAAATGGCCTCCTCACACTGCTTCAGCAAGGCTGCCTTCTGCTCTGCCAACCTAGAAGAAATTAGAAAGGGTTAGGGTTAGGGCATACAGGAAACATAAGCAACCTACATACAACTGTATATTTTATATTGTGTCTCATGATTTAGCTGCATCTATTACTCTGCAAACTGCGCTGCCAAGAAGGCTGATCCAGTACATCCATAAGTAGAATTTATATCAGTGCTTTTATGTTAGAAATAGTGGAATAGAAAATGACTGAGTGAATGATTCCCACCTAGTATTTTGCTTCTCCTGCTCTGCATTGGACTGTGCCAGGCTCTCCCTTAGCTGACTGATCTCAGCTTGACCAAGCTCTACCAGCTGGTCTTTGGAGCGGACCAGGTCACAGGCTGCCTGGTGCTCATCCTGCAGCTCGGTGATTGTCCTCTCAGCAAGCTCTGCTCGACTGATCTCCTTTTGTAACCGTAACTCCAGATCTTTCACCTGTTCAGATAGGTCAGTAAGAATTATTCAACAAGTGTTGATTATGAACTGAATCAGTGAACACTGATCACAGAACTTTTAAATCAGGCCTAATATTAAATAAAGGTTACTGCATATGTAAGGTTGATTTTAATACAAAAAAAAAAATCACCTGTGCTTCTAGCTGAGCTACTTGCAGTCCAACATTCTCCAGGTCTTTGGTGTGCTTCTGTCCAGCCTCAGAGAACTGAGACTGGAGCTGCTTGTACTGATGCTCTCTCTCCTCCAGCTCTGTGCACTTATTGAGGAGTTCCCCCTTCAAGGAATCGACGTGAGCAGACAGACAAGCCTTTTCTCCCTCGACACAAGTGAACTTTTCCTGCAGTAATGAAAGGATTTAAAGTCGGTCACATTTCTCCTTCCAATCAGATATCACACATGCTAGAATGCATGATGATGATGACTTCACATCAAATGTCCCTTTGTGGACGTCTTCCAGCAGGCTTAATCAGTTAAACCATGTTCTGGTAACCACTTTTTGTTTTCTAAAATTGTCAAAACAAAAATCAACTGTATGTTAACTTCTGCACTCTACCTTAAGTTCATCATTAGCCTCATTGAGTGTGCGGAGACTGTTCTCCAAGTTGTTAATTTTGTCACTGAGCTCCTTTTGCACAGCTTCAGTTGTGTTAATTAAGGTTTCCTTTTCGGTCTTCCACTCCAGCAGAGCTTGATGTTCTTGTTTCAGGTCGGCGTGCTCCTTCTGGCTCACGCCGAGGTTAGATTTCAGCTCCTGGCTCTCCTTCTCTAGGACTGTCAGCCTGTTGCTGAGCCTCTCCGTCTCCTGTTTCTGTTTCTGTAGCTCATTCTGAGATCTAGAGTGAAATTGAATAGTTACAAAGACTAATAACAAATTAAATATCACAACTAAAGATTTCTAAAATAAAGTAAAATTATGTTTACTTGTCATATTTGCTCTCTGCATCAGCAAGTGTTTTCTTCAAGTTCTCCAGTTCTCGTGTTGAAGCCTGTGTCTGCTGCTCCAGTTTAGACTGAAGTCTCTTCTGCTCCTCTGCCTGTCCTTCTGATTTTGCTGCAGAACAAAAAGACAAATTACTCAACAACCCAAGATAAATCCCTGAATAAATGTGACCTCTGACATGAGCATTCCTAACACTAATTTACCTTTGAGATCATCTAGTAAGCCCTGTGTGCGTTTGATGCTCTGTTCTGAGCTCTTCTTTTCTTCTTCCAGCTGAGTAAGTCGCCTGCTGCTCTGGTCCAACTGGACAGTCACACTGTTCTTTTCTTTCTGCAGCTCCTGGAGAGAACATGAATCAGTCAGCCACATCGTTCAGACCTGAGCCAAAAACATGCTTGCAAGTTGCCTATTGAGCGTAACCAAAAATGGATTTTCAACTGAAAACCACACACCTCCATTTTCTTGCGGAGGTCCTGCTCTTTGTTCTGGCTGGCCTGGAGGCTTTGCTCTGACCTCAGCAGCTTCTGTTTCTGATCCTCCATCTCCTTCTCCATCTGACGCTTCTGGAGGCACATCTTCAACAGAGCAAGCGTGACACAAGTGTCAAGGAAAAATGGTCGAATCTTTCAGAAGTCTATGTCAGCAGCTTGTGTGCCGTACATGCCGTATGAAACAGCTTGCTCTTGGCGACAAATGTCATTACAAAAACAAATGTGTGAAGCTACAGAATATTGTAAAGGTATCAAACATTTCACTACATTTTAAACTGCTTTACAAAACTGGCGTCTGCTTCCACAAACCAAGGGTTCAGTGACTTGTCCTCCAAGAAAGAAAGAATTCGAGTAAATGAAGGAAGAGAAGAAGTGCTGTGGGCTACCTTCTCCATGTCGGCCTGCAGCACATTGTAGTCTTTTTTGGATTGTTGGATCTCTTGTGTCAGCTTGGTTCTGGTTTGGTTCAGCTGCTGATCCAAAGCTTGGTGGGTACTCTGCAGTTGGGCTAGCTCCTACGTGAAATATAACAGGTTTAAATAAAATTAGCTTTCAATTATTTTAAATCTCTAATAAAATGTACATTATAGGCCTAATGATAATAATAATAAAAAAAAAGATCCATCTATCCATCCATCCATCCATCGACTCCAAGCTGTTTTACCTTTTGACTGTTTCTTTCTTGGTCTTTGAGTTTCTGCTCCAGAGCTCGTTTGCAGCTTTCAGCGTTGTGCCTCTGACAGTTCATCTCCTCTGTGACTTGTTTCAGCTTCTGCTCAACTGATGAACACTAAGAGCAACCCAGTGCAACATTTTAGTCACATTTCTTTACCGTTTCTAGTGTAAAGAACAAAAGAAAATCCTTGCACCAAAGAAAAATATAAAACAATCAGTATCTGCCCTACTTTGGTTACAGCCTGCTGGTGTCTGTCTGTGGCCTGACTCAGCTCATGGCTGGTCTTGGTCAGGTCTCGATCTCGTTCAGTCAGGTCTTTGCGGGCTTGGTTCAGTTGACTTTGAAGTTCCTGCAGCTTAGAAGCTTGGCCACGAATTTCCTTCTCCTGATTGGACAGATTCCTCTCCAGCTCTGACACACGGCCACGCAGCTCTGAAGAAGTAAGAGGAACATTTTAATTCATGTTGCTGATAAAATACTTAACACAGTCATAAACAGATAAACAGTCAACCTTGGTTGAGAGTCTTTAGCTGCTCCATTTGTTGTGAGGATCCACTGGGACTCTGCACCACTTTGGCAGAGCTCATCCTCTGACTGGATTTGATTGGTGTTTCCTCATGGGTGTCCCACAGGGACATCCCTCGCCTCTTCAGAGGCGTTTCCATCACATCCTGAGACATGCGGCTCTGTGCCTGATCTTGCTGTTGCCACGGAAATATGGAGGATCCAGCTTGGCGGGCAGCAATGTCTTTGTGGCTTACACTGACTGATGACTGACTCAACAGCTGGAGAAGAGACCAGATTAAGCAACAAAGAAACTTGTGCAATAAAATATAAAATAAATGATGTACTCACTTTGACCTGCAAGACTTTGAGTTCAGTCTCCAGTCTTTTTCTTTCTTCTACCTCATGGCTGTATTTCTCCTGAAGGTCTTCTAATTTATTATCTATTAAACACATGCACATAAATTACTGATGACAGAGTACAACTGAAATACTAAAGTTTCCTTTATTTGTGTTTGCATAGATAAAAAACATCCAAACTAATAATTAAACATGAACACCAAAACAAACCCTGCTGTCTGTAGGCTGGGACAGGTACTGGGGTAGGGAAACTCTTCTGTGGAGTATTGTAGGGCTGCAGCTCAGACGAGGAGGAAGATAATGAGGAAGAGCCAGCAGACTGAGAACGATCCAGTTCATTTTTGTACCTGGGAAGAATAGAAATAATACATACTGCATCAGTTGCCATTCAAGAGACACTGGATTTGAAATAGTTTCATCAAACTCTAGACAAAGCACCAAGTCATAGCATAGCTACTTTTACATGTACACTTAGGTCCTACTGTCATTCAGCTGCATAAAACAGACACATTACTGAACTCACTTCTTGAGCTCCTGCTCCAGTCGCTCTATGGTCTTCCTGCAGGTGTTAAGCTGACCCTCTAGGTAGCTCACCTAGGTTGAAGAAGAGGACAATTTCATTATAATCTCATACTCCTAGATTAAACCTCAGTTCCTAAGTGTTTTAGGTATACATGGCAAAGAAAAAATAATCTGCTTCTTACTTACTTATTACATCTGCTCTCCAATGACTGTGTGACATTCCAGATATAACAACCTCAACCTGTGTGTGTGTGTGTGTGTGTATACATACAACACATTATGGTGCTTTCCTGTCTAAATTATAAAAGATACTGTTCCTTTTCAAAAAGTCTTAAACTGTGGCAACAGGTATTTCATAACTGACCTGCTGCTCTTTGACTCCGAGGTCATGGACGGCCTTTTGACGAGCTTTTTCCAGAGAGTCACACGACTCCACTAAAGACTGGTTTTCTCTTTTTAAAGCAGAAGTCTCTGAGCGTTCGCTGTCCGCCTAGAGAAAGGACACAACAGACAATTAAAGGAAGAACCGTATGTAAAACGTCACACATGCATATCCTTCCATCAGGCCATTGCATCAGTAATTCTTCTAGAGTACTGAAATGCTGACCTTTTGTTTCTGTTTTTGCAGGGCAGCCTCTAAGGAGTCCACTTGAAACTGCTTCTGTGTCCTCTCCTTCTTCAGCTTGTCCAGCTGGACTTCCATCTCCTGGATCTTCTGCAGGGCTTTGCCTGGAAGTCCATCCTTCCACTCCTCCACCGCCCAGCTCATGATTCAGAAGCTGACTGAATACACACATGTATATGATCAGCTGATAAATAATCAACAAGCAAAAATACACTCAACGCCAAGGCATGTGTGTACTACCATGTGATCAGAAGGAACACCACAAGTGACAGGTTAAGTCTACAGTCTACTCAGGTTAACTACAATGTTAAAGTATTATGAAACATAACTTCAGAAACATAATAGCTATAATAGCTAAAATGTCAATAGCGTCAACCCCAATGTTTGCAGTTTGTCTTTAATGCAGTAAACTAAGGTTATGAGTATGACTGTAAACACAACTTTATGAGATTAATGTTAACGGAAACCTTTGGGTGACATTCATTTAATTATCTGGACACACCGTCGCCAACCAGTGTGCGGGCACTACGAAGTAAGAAAGGATTAGCTAACTACGCGAGCACAGACAATCCTAATGGATGGATAATGCTACATCTTAATTATTTACCCAGTTTATTCAGCACAAACCACACATCTTAAATATACATTAAGTTAACGTTTAACATTACATTTAGAAAGCAGTTTCTGCCGGACGTTAACAGTGAACGTGGTCTCTGCAAATATGAAAACAAATAAACCGACGTTAATATCGATTTAACTCGAAGATCAACTAGTCAGTCAAATATTACTAATGTGTTATGCGGTGACACATGTGCTAACGTTAACCTGAGGCTGAAATGAATTATAACAAGTCGAGAATAGCTGCACTTACTTTGGGCGCGACGCTTCTATTATCAGACTCACGGACTGTTTGGACTGCTCTCGTTGGAAATTCAAACTCCGGCGGAGGAAACCGCAAACCGCTCACCTCCACGCCCATTGGCTAGTCTATATGACGTCCGTCTAATCGTCGCATACGATTGGTTAAATTCTGATTCAGTCTCTACAGTGCCACCACGTGGTGTGAACTTGTAAATACTGATCACAAACAGAACAAGCGGTTTGTCTCTCTCTTCACTCTGAACTACACCCTGATTGCGATCAAAAAAGTTTATGAGCTTGCAGTGTGCAAAATTGCATTTCGCGTTGGATCTAGAAATATTTAAGATGGTCAACGCTATATTGATGTAGGATGATGGTACTGCACTTGAGATATAAACAGTATGAAACTTCACTGGACACAAACTGCTGCAGATGCTTTATAACGACTCCATTTCTTAAAAAATGACCTATTTGCATGTGTTCTTGGCTTTTTGTCAACATAATCTCAAGATGGAAAACCATCTTGAGATGGATATTTGCAAACTACACAATCTTATGTTGAACAATTAGATGTATATGAAGAAAAGCAAGCACAGATCATACTGTCATTTATTGAATTGCACTGACATGGTACAGAAAGAACCAGAGGCTCAGATTTTAGTTATGCATTCCAACAAAATATCTTTCATGCCTGATTAAGAGTTCATTACAGAAACTGTAGGCGATCTTTTGACCTGGTTTACATGCAGCATGAGTATGGATTTCAGTGTTTTAAACCTACTGCCAAGGATTTATAATGATATCACAGAAAGAAGATATATGTGTATCCCTAATGTCTGTCCAGAAATAAATGCACTGGTAAAGTCTGGCCAACAGAAGGTTTATTGTTTCTGGCTTCTCTGAGCCAGTCTAGAAACCCTCTTTGCATTGTTTTTTACTTTCACAGAAACACACATTAAGATATGGAAGAGTTGCTCAAATAGTGCTTTTGGATTACCTAGACAAAGTTGTAAGGCAGGCACCTTCTAGATGCATGTTTGCAGGTGACAGAAAGAGTCACGCATGCAGGAGTTGCTACAAATATGACCACAGGCAACTCATCATTCTAACAGTAAACCACATGTATGTGGCGCATGAACCTGTTTCTATAGTAAACTATACAGAGAGGCTGTATGACTGTAGGCTATATGACTTTAGTTCATCTGGCAGTGCAGATTACAGGCAGGCCAACTGCCCATTTACAGAAACAAACAAAAAAACAAAATGTGCTTACAGGTTTCAATTTGACATCAGTTTGTCACAAAAACTGTACAGAATTTGAGTGCAACAGGAACCCTTAAATAAGGCCCAGGTGATGATCTTTGCATTAACTCAGCCTTTCAAAGCCTCCCACAGACACTGCATGCTAATTTTCAGCAGCAGCAAAAGACGTTAAGTCCAGTCGCCTGCTAGTTATGCATGGTTTCAATATATGACCTGTAACTGCTCCTGCACCACCTCATGATGGGGACAGGGTCAGGGTCAGCTGACACCATTAACCACAGATAATACCTCCAGTATTTATGACCAACCGTGCTGCTGATAAAGGATTGTCTCTTTACAAACAACCACACGTTGTTTTGTTTTTTTGGATTGTTGATTTAAATCTGCTATGTGTATTTAGCTTAACTTGAGGTACATTTTCATTTTGAAGAAATATTTCATTCATCCTTGTTGACAATTATTAACATATGTAAACATATATGTTGAAGATGAAAACCTCTATCCTGATCACTATAAAACATATATCAAGTTGTGTCGGTCACTATGTTGCCCCCCTAGCCAATAAGGTGACTTCACTGCTGGGAATTATGATGCTTCTGAGAAAACTACAAAAAAGGTACAATACGCATCTGTTGACAGATGGGGGAAAAAAAAGCTACAGTGTTGCCCCTCCTATTCCTGAGAGGAAAAGGGCTCCGATCCAGAATCATTGGTCGAGTCATAGAGCCAATGTCTCTGATGTAACTTAGGAGGCGAACTGGTCTCAAATCAGCACCCCTGTTTTAAGGATACACTGTGAATAAAAGAATAGCTGGTTCCTCGTCAGTTAAACCCGTGGCCCATTTGGTCAACAAGCTTAATGTGGAAAAACACTAAACAGAACACATACAAATATAAACAGTCTGACATGCAACACTTTCTGGTTCTTTTAAACAAGCTGAACATACTGTAAGACAAGCCGCTGAAAAACACTCATTATTCATTCGGGAATATTTCTTTGCAGTCTCTTCTCCTTTGCTACAGAGTACCTGATGCATGGTCAATATTTTTCTTCACAGTTTAAACAAGAATAAATGAAGCCAGGAACAATGTGTGTCACGTGTTGACGGGTCCAGAAAACACAGTTAAACATTTGAGACTCACTCAGAGAGAAATATGGGCAAAAATCTAACTTCAGAAAATGAAGACATTACATGAAAGATGAGTTTCTCCTGAAATGCTGCATCAGAAATTTTGTCCTTTGCTTAACTGCAGTATGGATTTGCCGAGCCTCAGCATAAAGAAACTAATGTTTCAAAGTAACATTTTGAATCAGGGTTAGATGAGAAATGTTTTACACGCTTGTTCATCCCAAGAAATGTGAATCTGTCAGCTTTAAAAGAACTGGTCCAACAGGAAGTAGGCTGCTGTTGATGTAGAAAATGTGGTCATCCTCAGCCAGAATACATCGACATGTAGAAAGAAATATGCCTAAAGAAAGGCAGGACAATCAAAAGAGTAGGAACAAAGATGTTAAAAAAAGACTGAGAGGTATAAGATGCATGCCATGCATTTGTCACATGTGTTTAGTTGTTGTTGCTGTTAGAGAGGTTCCTCCTTCCTTAATTTCTTTCTTTACTTCTGCTCCTCAATTTCTCGTTTAACCTCCGCTACATAATGGTGATCTTTTCCATGAGCCACCTCCATGATGGCCAAGGCCTGAAGACAGAAAAAAAAGACCAGACCATTTAGAAATGCTCTCGCAATGACAGCTGCTCAAACTATGCATAACAGTGAAGTTATCCAGCCATGTAAGTTTAGGACATCTGAGTATCACAACATGAACACGCACTATTAAGAGCCCAGTGTTGTTTTTCTAAAAATTCACCTTCTTCAGAGCTTTGACTCCTTGCGCCTTCTTTTCAAGCCCCAGGTACAGACGTCCCAGTTTCAGATACATAGACGCCACATTCAGAGAGTAGGCTGGATAGTGAACACTGCATAGAGAATATCATTCATATATCAAACTGCAGAGAAATCGATCCTGTTAAGCTTAAAAAGGAAAATAGACGGTATGTACTGCAGTAAGAGAAATTACTCTACTCATGCCCTACACATCTATTTACCTGTATGGCTGAACGATTTTCTCCCCATAGCTCATGGCTCCATCCCAGTCTTGCATATAGAGACAGACGCCCATGGCCTGATACATCATATGCAGCATATAAACGTTGGTGTCTGCAAATATAGCTCCCATCTTCTCCTGGCTGAGCTCACACATCTCCAGCAGCTCACTGGGCGGTGCAAACAGTCAAGGAATAATGATACAGACAGTGCAGCAAAAGGAGAGGAGGCAGGGAAGGAGGAGGTTGTTGCTGACAAAGAGAGAGTCGTGAATACAATGAGAAGAGGATATTTTTGTAGTGTTTGGCTCTCCTGAACTCTTCGATGACATTCTTGGCGTAACGAACCATCGATCGGACCTCCTCTGGCTCTGGTGGAGAACTTAGCTTTCTGATTTCCATTTTTGCCTTGTCCTGGAGAGAGAGAGACAAAAAGAGGCGTAGATGCACACATATATATCAGTATGCACTATTCACTAAACCTGCTTGATCTTTGTGCACAGTGAGGACCACAATGTAAACAAAAGACATCTAGAAATTATTAGAAAACCGTTAACTACTAAATAAGACCAGCTAGAGCTGACTAACTGCTAAAATAATTTCATTTCAGAAAGGTTGCTGGTGTCTCATTGGGTGAGTGTCCAAGTGTAAAATGAGCAATCACTTGTCTGGCATTACTGGCCTCCAAAATAGATATACTATCAAGACTGTTCTTTATAAAGCACAGGTAAAGGTCATGTTCAAATACATAGTATGTAACTGGGACACAGCTACTCAACATGTCTGCAGGGTACAGGTTAATTCAAAGGAAAGCAGCAATACAAACAGAAACACTGCAGTCAACAATGAACACTCCCACCACTCTGCTACATTTCTCCAAATCCCTCAAATCATCATGGCAAAAAGGTGCCAAAAAGATGTATGAGATCCTGGGGGGTTACGTTTTCAGTACCTTAGACTTGGTGGTGCACTCAGTACACTGGCACGAGAAGAAGTAGGAATCTAACAACCTCTCTCTTCTGTCCTCTGTAGGGTAGAGCAGGTCGATGTAACTGTTAAATACCTAGAAAGACAGAGACGGGATGATGAAGAGGAACATTTATTTACATTTATATTTCTGGAATTGTATTTGGTTTCACGTTTGCTCACCTCCTCTCCTGGGTTTATCTCTTGGACAGCTCTGACCTCTGCCACGGTGCCTTTATATGTCACTATGACATTAGGACTACAGCTGTGATTCATCAGTGCTACACTGGAAGGAAACAAAAAGAAAGAAAAGACAGTTGTAAAATCAGAGAATGATGATAAAGCACTATACTGTGTGGGCTATTATTAGGACAAGTGAGTATTTTGACCATATTATCATTTTTATGTACACTTCCCAACTCCAAGATCAATAAACTTGAATGCCTTTTGGATTTAAGCATTCTAGGTGATGTGCATGTGTGTAATGAGGGAGGGGGGGCCTTAAAAGAGCAACACCCGATTTCAGGTGTGCACATGGGTCATTGGTCACCCGAGTTAGTTTTTGAAATGTCAGAAATGGTTATATGTAAAGTTTCGGCTGTTTTAAAAGATGAAAATAAAGAAGTGAGATGGGAATATTTTTGTGTTGCGTATTAATTCTGCACACTAATAGTTACCTAGTAATTGTACACACACAGATATTCTCATACAAAAGCCAAAACCTCACTTTCACTTCCTTAAATGTTCAGGTTTGAGCTATATTAACATTTTGATTTGACCAAGAGCACTGGAGTTGTAAAATAATAAAACTAATCCTCAAAAGTGCAACTTGCCTATGTACATGCAGTGTATATTTTAGCAGCTGTATGATGTTGGGACTATAGCTCTATGGTGGTTTATTTACAGTGCTCTGCAAAGAAATTCAAGAAAAGGCAATTATCCAAGGTACAGTATGTTTGTGCAGTTTTCAATGTACTTTCATCAGCTGATGGTTCCTCATGATGAATGACAATCTTTAGTTCCTCAGCCCGTTACAACGTATAAACTACTCTAACACACAAAGGCTAAAATAATTAAATAAAGAAGATAATAAATTTTACTTGATTTTATTCTCCAGTCGTTACATTCCTATACTTTTTTTTGGATGGATTGTTGAAAAGATGATATTTTAACTACTTACTCTGGAAAAACAGCTGATCCCAGATGTGAAAGCTCCTCGTCCTCTATGGTGAAACCATTACAGTTAACCTGGAGACAAAAACAAACATGAGGGACAGATAAAGACACAAACAAACAGAGACAGGGTACAGCAAGGTTAAGTAATACGATTCTGCAACTTGTAGGTAACTCTGTGACGCCTCGTGTACAGAGGAGGAGGAAATCTGGTAGTGGAGATTAAATGTAACTGTGCGATAAGAAACCAAAGAGGTTGTTTCCATTAGTGTAGCAGGAAGTGAAAGGAGAGAAGAGGTCCTAGACAGATCAAATTAGACAGCTAAAAGCTATAGAGTTAAAGAGCAACCAACATGTGCGTCTGTCTGGAAACGGCAGTTAAAGAGACGATTTCTGGACTCAGACATGTAAACATACAACATATGTATGAGTGTGTGATTCAGTGTGCGTCTACAGGAACACCTGTTTGTGTGTCAGACAATATTTCAGATGTGTCCCTAACCAGTCGCACCACAGTAACAAAGCAGAAGGTGCTTCTGACCCAGGATTTGTTTAGGAGGTGAACCTCTACACCTACTGAACAGTACATACGCCAGATATCTGGTCACACGTCACTCCAGGTACGTACAGCGTAGCTCCAGCCACTGACAAGCATCTTCCCAGAAATGTAACTAAACACTTTTCATAAAGGTGCATATTTATTTTTGAACCATAACAATTCAGACAAATAATGCCTGCATTTAGACAAATATAATACTGAATATCCGCAGTGAGTAATCAATAGAAAAAGAGTCATTTTGGTGGTGAACAACTCCTTTAATAACAAATGGATAACAAAAGTGCTGTGTCTTTAAAGCTAGTTCACATAAAACCTGAGGTCAGTATTAATATTATTACTGTCCTGTGTCCTTCCATTCATCTGTGTTCTCGTGTCCCTCGTGTCTGCCGCTCGGCCGGCTGCGAGTTCGAAAGGGGGCGTGTCTGTGTAGCGTGTGTGTGTGTGTGTGTGTGTGTGTAGCGTGTGTGTTAGGAACAGCGTGCCTGCGTCAGGCTGCGCAGCAGAGGAGACGGGAAGTCTAATATTTTGTCTCGTCTTAGTTAGTTCGTGAACGAAAATGACCATAGATTTTATCGTAGTCTTCATTAAGTGAACTTCATTTTCGTCTCGTCTTTATTAGTCAATGAAAATACATACTGATTTAGTCCTATTTATCGTTTATTCATGTGGGATTTAGTCTCGTCTAGTCTAGTTTTCGTCCGTAGAAAAATGTGCGTTGACGAACATATTTCGTCATAGTTTTCGTTAACGAAATTAACACTACTAAACATCACAGTGACAAAGACCACAACAACTGTGACTGGTCCAAAATGCATTTCCTTGTTCCCGTCTCTCACAAATCCACAAATTCTGTCTTATTCCTTCTCCTGCTCAGTTGTCTTCTGTAGTTTCTGTGTATCAGTGATTAAAAGTAACAGTTGATCCACATTTGTTAAACTCCACCACGAGTTGCTCAGTTTGAGTCACCATGGTGTGAAGTACACAGACACAACACAGCTGACAAGAGTTTTAGCTGCATAGCGACACAACCAAGCTGAGACAACAGTGTACAGTTAGAATGCTTTTACTGCCGTCCCCTAGAATTTGTCAGAGTATAAACCTGGCTTTGAAATATCTCCATGTAGAAACAGACGCTGCCAAAGGGGATAGTCAGCCGATTTAGACTTTGAAACGCCTGAATGATCTTCTCTGCTACTACGCACAGCATCACCTCTCACTTGTACTGCTCACAGAGGCAGTCAAAAAAAGAGAAAGCAGCGTGCAGGTGTCCTGCGGCCTGATGGTTAAAGGACAAACCACAATATGTACCTGAACGACCAGTTTGATTAGCAGCCGGGGGAACTTTCTTGTATGTCTGCCCTCATTTCATCAGCACCGTCGAAAAACAAAACATGCTGCAAATTCTTTTAATTCAAAGAGTAGCCAAAATAAAACTAAAACAAAGACAACTGGATATGTTTTAGTTGTGTAGTCTTATAAAAGATCTTTTCACTACTCATCCAAGTGGCTTCCAGTTTCAGATGTGTTTAAAATCATTACCTTTATGACTGCGAGTCCTCACAGACATTATTCAATGTAATATACTGTTAACATTATATATCAAAAACCCAGCCTGGTCTCTGACGCTACGTGTCTCATAAGGGTCCTGATCAACGTCTGGTTTTACCTGTGCAAAGAGTTCAGTGAGAGCCTGATCATCAGGGATGTCGCTGATGTGTCTGGAGTAGAAATGATGCAGCGCTGCTATGTCTGCATGGTTCATCTCATCCTTCTCACTGTCCATCTTATCCAAATCTGTCAGAGGCAGTAAGACACAGGCAGGAAGAGAACAAGATATATTTAAAAAGTAAGATAGGAATGACAAGGGAAGTATATTGAATATTATACATGATGGGACCAGTCGACACATTTCAGACTTAAAAGTGAGGTCCAGGCATGTTAATGCAGATCAGTTGAACATGGTTATCTGTCGGCTATAACAAGGTATGAATACTGCAATACTGCATTCACTGCTAGTGGGAATTAAAAGGAATAAAACTAAGGGTATACAATTTATCCAATATTTTATGATTGCTGCTGTTTGTTACAACTGATATAATTAGCTCTTCCTCAGCTCCAGAGGAGAACACCACAGTGTTAGCAAGTGTAAAATATAGCACTGCTGCCGGCCATGTGGCTTTGCCAATCACACAAACTCACACCGATACAAACTGGTGGCAGCAGCTGGCCGCACAGTTGCTTTGTCTGCGAGAGACAGGTGTGAAGGTTAATTCTGTGACAATCCTGTGGTGACACATCAGAGCCGACAACAGCTTAGACTGAATGATAATTCCAAATGCAGCCTGGTTTAATTAACCTATAGTACGGTGTAAGATTAGAAGAACTGGGGGAAGCTTCAGTTTTCAGGGATTCCTTTAAATAAAACTTAAAGATCACATCTAATACTCAGTTAATCACTTAAGTTGCACAAAAAAGCTGAACAGGGTCTAGCTTCTGAGTTGAAGCTGGGGTTATGCTAACACCCAAGCATGTCTCAGCGTAATCACTCTCCCAAATAATAGTACAATGCTTAAGGGCACAGAGAGAGCAGTTGTTTAAGGTGGAGAGAACATAAAATTACAGCACCCAGGAGCTTGGGATTTAAGTCCCACTGCTCTGCACAATTGGAGCGAATGAAAGCAACAGAACCAGGACTGGAGGCTACAGCCGAGGATATTAATAGACGCACTGTCACAACTGCAGAGCAATGCCACACTACACACTGCACTGTGTAACTAAAACTGCATGAATATGTAACTAAGCGTACAGACTCATGTTTACATACACACAGATCTACTTACGGGATTCAAACTCTTTAAGCAGGAGCAGCCGTTCTGAAGGGGTGCGCTCTGTCGTGACTCTCTGCAACATGAGACGAAGTCAAGAAGAGTTTAATCACAAGATATAATGGGGGTAACTGTATAAAACAGCATAAGTACAACTTTACAAATGATATTAGATGGTTATGTAAAAAACAAAAACAAAAAAAAACACAGTAACACTTTGTGGAGACTACAAGAGCAACAGTTGCTGTAATCTGATTAATCTGAATTGCATAGAAGTGACACCCATTACTCATTCAAACATACACAAATGAAAAAAGCCTCCTTATCATCACGACTCTGACCATGATTGTATTTGAATGTTTATCTCATTTCAGATGTTTTAATTGTGCAGCTGCATTCTCACCGTGCAGCTTCAATCAGTCATAATTGCACAGGTAAAAAAGGTGGAGCTAATAACAGAACTATGATTCATGTTATTAATTAGCACGACTATTGAAAATGTGTACAAGTAGAACTATGGATGAGTATGTCTTATACAATCAACAGCATCACAGGATTATTCATTTATATTTAGTTTAGAACTCAGAGCTTGCTTTAATTTCAGCCAAAGACATGCTTACAGTATCATAAACAACAGCAATCCTCAGTGATGCCTTATACAAACGTTTCAAGTCATGTTTTCTATCATAAACTGAGAACGACGTTGTCTTACGTGTTGCCTTTCAACTACTCTAATTTTAAAGTAAATCACATCCATCTTTTATGTTTGCTTGCTTTGCAAAGCAACTTTTCCTACACAGCCACGTTGCTCTCTATATTTCTAAATACGCTGAAACATTTGCTCTTCTATTTCTTATTCCTTCACCTGTTTCATGATGATTCTAGCCACCAGCCGGACTGTCTCCGATGGACACCAGTTCTCCCCATAGGCACACATAGCCATACACTCCAGCTTATGCATGGGCCAGTCACCTCTCTATACAATCATACAAACAAATAATAAAATAGTTAGCAATCTTTGTTATGATAAAATATATTCTGTTCATCTGGATAAGTAGGAAGAAGTAAAGAGCCACAAAGCAGGAAGGTAGAAAAAGCAGAATTAAATTAACGAAGAGACTGATGAATGAATTTATTATCACAGAGCAAATGATCCATGAAGGATTAACCAGGCAAATGCTCCTTTCCCCCGTTCTCTCTCTTTATATAGTTGACTGCAGCGCGTTATTTTTTGTACCATGACACTAAAACTAGACAGAGTCAGAGGGAGGATAGACTGAATTGTCATAGCAACAGCAGTGAGCAAGCTCGCTCTGTTCCTGGGTGATGCCTAAAATGAGATCTCCTTAAGTGGTTCTCAATATGCGGTCCAAGGTGTCGAAGTGGGTCACACAACCATTAATTAAGTTCGGCAAATGACTCTGTGGCAGCAGCATAGATAAAATGTTGATCTTTGCCAACACACAGAGAGAGGGTGCAGTCAGGAACTCCAAAAGACATGAGGCTACGTTGGTAAAATGTGACATAATAGAAGGACAAAGACGATGAGAATGGGCAGAGTCTAAGTGATCCCTTTGATTAGTCTGCTGACCACCAACCACATGGTGATTGTGATTCTTCATTAATGTAGTCAACATGTGTGGGCACAGTGGAGAAAATAACTAGACATAAAGTAAACGGTCAAAGGGTTATTTTTCTGTGTCTGCTAATATTATCACAGTTGTTAATATTAGCAGTCTTGCCTTCACTGTGTTATTAGAAGTTTTTGTTGCTTTTCTATAAGAATGGACCCGTGCATTGCTGTTGTTTGTCTAACCTCACAACAGTAAAATAGGACATTGTGACATTACAAAAGTAAGGAGTCCTCTGGCTGGAGGACAGCAGACCTATCAGAAGGACAACAAAGGGTCAACTAGGCTCGTCCTCTGTGTCTTCCTACTAAAAACAGGCAGTAGGAACAAAAGTGACATATATAATAAAGTTTAAAAACTCCAAGAGAATTTAAGAATGTTTTAGGACAAAATGTCTTTAACAAAAAGGTACTTTACATATAAGGTCCCAGTTCAGTCTCTTCAGTAGTTTTATAAACTGGTACACACACTCCCTGAAAATGTACAAAACCCTCTTACCTGACAGTCGACATCGCAGTAGTAGGCCTGCTTACATTTACCACACTTAAAAAGGTCTTCTCTCCTGTAATGACACACAGACATACACACATTTGTTCACTGCCGCTGTGCTGAGGAGGGCTAGTGACACACTTGGTTACATTAGACTCAGTGCTTATATGAAATAACACACCCTGCATTTCGTCAAATGACCAAGAGTACTCTGATTTGTTAAGGGAGTTGATGTGGGATTAAATTAAAACTTTCTAGGGACATTTCTTTTATCCCTCAGCACTAAAGACTTGATATATTCGAATCCAGCTTCAGCGTTTAATGAAATAGGAATTTCCAAACCGTTCCAGTCCAGTTCAGTAAAACAGGAGTCCTTTTGTGAATCTCAGGTGACTAAGTTGGCCTCAGTGTGTTTGACAGTAAGGGAACAAATGTCCACCCCCCCCCCTCAATGAAAACACACACCCCTGGCCTTCTCGTTGCTTGGCTCCTCCTCTCTTTGGACACATGGACGCCTAAATTTAGCACCCTAACCTTTTGAGTGCTCTACAAACATTTTAATGGCGGCTTGAGTGGGACGCATGTTCTGTGAATGAAAGTGTGTGGGTGAGAGTGAGACGACAGTAACCTCACTCATCAAAGTACAAAACTTTGAAAGGCTTCAGTGTGTCTTTCCTTTATGTTTTTCAAAACACTCCCACACACGACAGTGCCATCTGAATGATGTAGGCCAGCCTTTCTGTCCACATACTAAACAGTTACTGGTGAGAGCATGGCAGTGGTACAGTCTGATATAAAGCAGGTGTTAGTTTTTATGTGATGAGACGGCGGTGTATGCAGTGTTAACTATGGTATAAAGAGGGTTTCAAATCGGTCAGGTGCTAGTATACCATATCTTATACTGATAGCATGTTAAAGACTGTGGTAGCATGTTTACAGTCTCATTAATTATGCTACATTTTGACCTTACAATCCACCAGATGTTAGACTCTTTTGGCTCTGCAGTGCTACAAACCAATGCTGCATCGTCAGTCAGGTGAGCTGCCTCTGACCCATTTAAGTCTGCACCAGCTAGGTAGGTGTCCAGAGGTTTAAGAGCTAACCTAGCAATGTACAGGGGTTAGCCGCTGGAGCTCCACTGGACACATTGGTCCCCCTGTTCTGTCTTTAATGAGTGGACCAAGGTACCAGCTCGACAGTGGTTGTCACGGAGGTGTTTTCTCAGCTGTGTCAGGGGACTGAGGTGCAGGTTTACCTGGTGAAGCAGTGCTCACAATGAGCTCCTCTCTCATTCACTGTCAGCACGTAGGAGTAGGCAGGGCAGGCGAACACCAGCTCCCCCACCGCGAAGTGCCTCACCGCCCGAAGGCCGTTTCCTTTGTCCGGGCTCAGGAACCTCTCCGTCCCCTCTATGCCTTCGTTCTTCATGGTTTGTTCCGTTTCTCCGGTCAGAGAGTACCGAGCACCACCTGTCTCCGCTGAGTGCTCTAATCAGTTTCTGTCTGAGCTGAGCTCCTTCTTCCTCCCCGGTCCTCGTTGAGACCCGTGCGGCTGCCATCGCCCCCTGCTGGAGAGGCGACGACACATACGCTGACACAGTAGATCACTGGCCAGTCACTGTGATGTTGCCCTGCCAAATGTTTTATATACAGTCTATGCCTGCCAATAAACTAATCATCAGCCACAACATTACAACCACTGACAGGGGAAGTAAATAACATTAACCATCTTGTGACAATACAGTGCTCTGCTGGGAAACTTTTGGACATGGCATTCATGTGGATGTTACTTAGACATTTACCACCCACCAAGACAAGACACCCCCACCCCATAGTAATGACACATACAGCAGGATACAGCCTGACACAGGCACACGGACAAAAACACTTTAGGAACAACTCAAAAAACATGAGAGCAGCTCAAGGTGTTGTTGGTTTCCAAATTGACTAGACCCCAAACTGATCAAGAATCTGTGGGATGATCCACAGAGGCCACTTCCCTCAACCCATAGGACCCAAAGCCCCCCACTACCAACACAGACACCCTCAGAAGGCCCATGTCCATTCTCTGATGAATCACAATTGTTTTGGATGCACAAGACCTACACAATATTGGTCATATTGTTACGCCTGATCAGTGTATACTGTATATTTATCACAATATCTGGCCCACAGATATGGTCAAGGCATCCCCGCTCAACTACAGTAAGAGCAAACCCCAATAGTCAGGTTCTGACATCTTGCAGCAGACCAGAACGTGTCTGTCCACTTTCTTTAATTTGTCATGCTGCAGAAACACAGGAGAAAACGTATACTCCTCTGCTTAGTAAAAAAATGTTCATATAACCCCAAATCTAGAGTTAATGTCAAATGTGAAATAGCAACACGGTGTGAAACTTATTGGAACACAGAAAGGATGGATCTCTGCTGGGGGAAATGTCATCTGTCTTTAGTGAAATTTGAAGCTTGGTTTATCTTGGGGCAAGGAGTAATTTCAGAAAGTATTCAGTATATTAAGACACACAATAGGTTGTTAAACCAGAGACAACAACCGACTGATGGATGGAAAATGTTCCTTCTTTAAAAATATCAAATTCTTGTATGTCTGCCACATGGAGCATCATCAAAGTCTAGAGGAAATTAAGACAGAATCGATTTACCACTAACTAACAATTTGACTCAATAAATCATTTTAAAGCATTAAATATGATCCTGGAGTTGCAGATATGGTTCAGACCCAGGACTGCTGTGAAAACTGAAACAGAAACATCAAATCATGTTCTATATATATAGCTTTCACCATCTTCCAGTGAGGCAGACAAAACACTTGACACAGGTGAACTTATTTATATATATATATATTTATATATATATAGAAATGCATTTATTTAAGTTAATCATTTCCTCTCATTCAAAGTTGAATTTCTGCGTATCTATAAAACAAGGGACAGTTAGAAGCGCTGTACAGTCGGACAACAAAACTAGGAGCCGCGGCCGAGTACACTGTGTATATATGTACATTCTGTACACACACTGATGTAGGTATATACAAAAATATACACTTTTACATGTGTGACCCCATCGTGTCATATCCACCACCCCGTAGTTTTAAACACCAGTCATTCAACAACATTCCTCTTTAAAAAAAGCATCCGTCAGTTCATGTCCCTCCCTGTTGATTACCGTTTCATCCGTCATCACTGGTTGGTGGGACTTTTACAGTATGCTGTCTATTATGTGCAGGTTCAGACGCTCTTATGCCCTGACTCACTGTCACAGCTGCTCATAGCAAAAGATGGAGGAGCTTAAGCAGTCCTGAGCTGGATGTCTCAGCAGAGCTTTTCACATATCAGACAGGGCTCTCCTCCTGTTAATCCTAATAAGGGATTTGAAGTGGGCACAGAGGAGAATATGTCCCAATTTTAGGACAAATCATGACCTAACGCCTTGTCCCTGTTTAATGGAAAAGTTGAGAGGGCACACAGCTTGACCTCCACGCCTACTCTTTTCTTGAACTCCATCAAATACACCGTTGATCGTTTCCCTCCACAACACAGTGAGTGCCAGTAAGAGAGCGCTACAGGCTACAAGTGGGGAGGATGCTTTTTCTTTGCCCACTTCTGTTCAGTTCTGTGCCAACTAATAAAGAGACCTGTCTCTAGGGTTATCAAAATTCTTCCTCGCTTTGAATGATGTTTTTAAGTATTGCCAAATGGCTGGCTCTGTCTCAACAGATGTTTTGCAGACATCGAGTTTAAGGACATCAAATCAGGAGACTGCCAATCTTTCACTGACTGTTTATTGTAAAACTTGCAGATCATCAGCTGGGACCTGTCCTCACTTCAATGCCTCTCTCCTACAGCTTGAATTATATCTGGAGAGAACAATAACACACACAACAAAGAGTAGGCAGCGGAACCCTAACCCTTTCCAAAGACTTTTACCCTTTCTCATTCTTCTCCATACAGAGAAACCAGGAAGGAACTTTGGCACATTGTGCTAAAGATGTAAACATTTAATCATCCTATCAAAACGAATCGCTGGATTTCATAATTATTACAGTCCTTTCCTCTGTGTAGAGCATAAAAAGAATAATAAAAAAAAACAATAATTAAATCTTCACAAGTATAAGACTAGCGTAAAAGGAAAAAGCTGTGTGAAGTGATGCAGCAGACAACACGGCCCTGGTCATGACCCTGGCCCTCAGGCGTGTGCAGTTTGGTTCGTGGAGCAGTTTTCTGTTGGGTTAGCAGTGTCAAAAGGACAGTTTATAAAGCACAAAGACAATAATGTATGAATAAGAAAAGAAGTCTCTGGCTGTGAATTGTGTCTGAGAACTTAAATCTTCCAAGTCCCTTTTTCTGTCCTCTAATTGTTGACCACATAAGTGTGACAGTAGAGGGCGCTACACACCACACAATACATCAGCACTGTGGCGAGGAGTTTCAACATTTATACATCAATTAATCTAGCCCATTGACAGACTCAGTGGGAATGAATAACAAGGGGAAATTATAGCGTTTGGAGCCAAATTATCAGAAGACAGACTTCAGATCTCCTCCATAACTGTTATCAATAATCAAAACCCCTGATAATGGCACCATTTCTGCAACACATGTAAAACCATCAATTTCATTTTAAAATTTTTAATTTTCCATTGCGCGCATCAATTAACCTGCAGTTAATGTCCATGTACCGAAGCTTCTGATTAAATTCACAACTTAGGAAAAACATTTTAAAACTTAAATTCCAGTTGACTCTTCTTCTGTATTGCAACACTATTAAGAAATTAAGACACTGAAAAAAACTTTTTTTTTCTTTTCTTTTTTTCCCCCCAAAACAGAGTGGCAAACGTTTTTTTCTAAATCAGATTTGGGCCTCCGAATCTTGCCTCCAAACATTCCTCACGCCTACAGCAGGCCTTTATTAGTGTCGACCGGCCTCAGATCTGTGGGTCATGTGCCTCGCAGCACAATGCAGCAACCTATCAAGTCACAGGATAGGCTTTTCAACCAGCTGCAGTTTCAGCTGACCTGGACAACTCAACTCGCTCTGCTTACAGATGAACATATAAGACAAGGCAAAAACATCAGGTACAAAGAAACCAAACAAAAAAAGAAAAAAAAAAAGAAAAGAGGGGACAAAAAAAGCAGAAAATAAAAGCATTCGAGAGAAGTTGCAAAAGTATCAGACAACACAGCAAACACAACAGGCCGTCTTTGTCGGTTGGCAGCTCAGTAAAATGTTAAGAAACAAAAAAATAATAATAAAAAAAATCTAAGGAACTTTTAGAAGGAAGGACCTGAAGGTGCACAAGAGACAGATTAAGAAAAAGAGAGAATATCTGCAGCTTGTTTCTTGTCACTCCAAACTTAAAAATGGGAGACGTGATTTTTTAAATACTTCTGCTGTACAGTGTATCCGTTCAGATATACTTTGCGTTAACATAGTTGCATTGAAGTTGTCAAATTAAGTCAAAACATATTCCCCTAAACTGAAGAAATAAAGCAAAGGAAACAATGAAGGCATCAGACAACGGACTTGAAAAAAATGATAAATGTACTGTAATTGGTTTCAGGAGCACTTTAAAGAACAAACAGGAAACAACAGTCTAAAAAAGTGGCACTGTGCTGATTGTGTTGCCAAAGCATTGTTGCTCTCAATAAAGCTGTTCGCTGAAACAAACCAGAGTTGTTATTTATACCAAGAACTGAGCAGTCCTGCTTGTGCAATCGGGAAAATTCTGCTCACCTTTAGCAGAAACACAGTGACAACCAGTAAAACCTTGTTTACTGCAGTTTCATGACTGATACTACTTCATTACTGCTACCGGTGGAACATGTTGGTGGTATATGCAGTTAGAGGGAGCTTTTCAGGATGCACAGCACATTTCGTGGGATGACTACAGTCAGGACTCTTTGTTTTTTCGTGGCATTGCTGAAACAAACTTTGTCAATAAAAAGATGGACCTCTGATAAATTGCATTATTAGTCATCTTAGGAGATTACCGTGTGTAGAGATTTGTTGAGTGTGTTGAGATTTCTTCTTTAAATTTGCCAGCACATGCACGGTGGAGCTGCAAGTGGAGATGAGAGCTTTAAAACACTGGGTGTTATTATGAACGTCGCTTTCACCCATTAGAAAGGCAACACTCGTTAGCTCTGGAGAAGCTGCAATGCAAATGAAGTTTGTCTCTGATTATTAGACAGTAACGCTCCTACGATGGCAACATTAGACACAGGCAAAGGACATTATCTGTGCAGGAAAACAAGGATGGATAAAGTGAATCGCCCCACAGGGAGCAGTACGAGAGCAGCTGGAGTAAGTAAAGGAAAACTTAATCTCTCCTGAAACCCAAATCCTTTTAAAATTTGGTTCCATTTGTTGACAAAAGTAAACAATAAAGATTTATCAGAGATTTTTTTTTTTCTCATGTCTGTGTATTTTCTGTGTAGAAGTGAGGACGCTGCAGCCGCCAGTGCCGCAGCTTGAAGACAAACAGTAAAATCATCACGGTGGGCCACACTGGCAACAACCCAGCGCCAAACAGAGAAGCGCCGCCCCGAACCCCTTCACCTCCCCAAGACCCAATCTGTAGAAAAAGAACTGTGTAGAAAACAAAGAGCACTCTTCTCTCCGCCTCGCCTCCATTTTTCTCTGTTGCTCCTGTAAAGCGATGAGACTAAACGAGAGGAAAGGCTCAAAGATTCGCGTTGGTTTCCTCACTTCACATCACTCAACACCCACACCTCCCCTGAAACCACAACCCGGAGCCTCCTCCGTCTCCTGTCACAGGATTGTTTCAAGAACATAAAATAAAATAAAAAACTCCTGCAAGTCTCCACGGAGAATTAACAGCAAGAAATAATTAAAAAAAAACATGAATAAGAAAATAAAATAATTATGCCAAAAGAGTTCCTTTTCACCAGCATTAAAGAAAGAACAAAAAGAATTCACTCGTCATTTGCCTCTGTGACCATCAATGAAAAACACTGAGGTATGTAGTTTGAAACAAAAGCCTCTTCATCGCTTTTATCCTCAACATGATCATCACTGTCACCTTCCACCCACCGTATACAGTCAGTTTCTTGTTTACACCATTAGGGTCTACAGGTCCCTCCCCCAGTGGGTGTGGCTCATGAGTTTAAAGAAGGGGGGAGGGGTGAGCTGGGGGAGAGGGGTGTACACAAGACTGGCTGCACCTCTGATGAGGAGGAAGAGCAAGAAGGATCCATTCATCCAGTTTGTCTTTCTCCTCAAATCTATCCATCTCAAGTCTCAGAGTCCGTTGGTGTCTCTATCCAATGTCCAAGTCTCCTGGGGGAGGGGTGGGGGTCCGCAGCGCCCCCTACGATTGTAAATTGAGGGTGAACTTCCACTGTTGGTTGAGGCTCGGGTTGCAGACCTCCACGGTGAGTCCGCCCATCCTGGCACTGCGGCTGTCCAGGCAGAGGTTGCTGCCCACGTGACGGAGCTTGGAGTTGGACTCAATCTGCTCCCATTTCTGCACCAAATACACAACAGTGTTACAAACGTCCACTTCACACTGGAGCGTTTATTTTCTCATCTGCAGGCAACAGTGAAGCTGCTTTAAACCGATGCGTTTACCTGTCTGCTGTCATTCTCTCGACAGCCTTGTAGTTTGATGAGGGAACCAGCCGTTCTGTCCACCACAGTCAGACACAGGTCCATGTGTTTAACCGATTTGTCCTTGGTCAGGGCCCATTCCTTCACAAAGAAATGGATACATGTGAAAAAATTAGCAGCCAGGCTGGAGGGATGACTTTGCATTTGTTCAATATATCCATTTTAACTCACTAAAAAAATGATTAGAAAGAGTTTGTGTGCACACAGCTGGATCTTTTACATTAAGTGTAAAAGATCCAGCAGAAATCAGTGGCTGATCAGCCGTGTTCTTCAAAAGTTTCCCTTTATATCTATGAGGCTCAAGTTGCTTTGATTCAACGAACAATAGAGGAAAATTACAATAGAGGTGGTGTTGAGAGACTTTATTTGAGAACCTGTGCCATATTATACTCGACACCCACAGGAAGAATTGATAGCGTCCACCTTAAAAAGCTGATGTAGCCAATAGAGCTTCACCGTCATTCACAGCTCTAACTCTACCTAAAGGGCGTCACCCAAGGCTGCACTGAATGTCGAGCTAGATTTGATGCGGCAACATTGGTTTTACAAACAAACAAAAAATACTTATGAGGCAAGAATGGCAAAATAATGAGAAGTAAGCCTGGCATGCAAAGCCAATGGTCTATAACTCCATAACTCCAAGTGACAGCAGTTTTCTGCTCTGCACCTGTCATTCTATTTTAGGAGAAAAACTATTTGGGAAACTGCTGACAGAACTACACCAGCACAGGCCGACACCCCCCCCCCCCCCCACCCCACACACACACACGCACACACACACACACAGACACACACACACACACACGCACACACACACACACATGCTCACAGAGCACACCCCTCACATTCACAGTGCTCCAAGACATTCATGCTTCCTTGAAGAACACTGCACAGAGACACCGTTGTTACATTAAAGGTTCAGCAGCCGAAAAGAACTAGAAACCGGTTCTTTTCAGCCCCCTCCCTCCGACCGAAACAGCTTTTCAGTTTTTGGTTACTACTAAAAGCATCACTCTGTGTCTTACATGTGACCTCTAAAAGCTAAATCCTTTAATTTACCCCCCGTGCTCTCACCGCATGTACCACCATCTGCCACCCAGGTGTCTCTCGAGCAAGGATTTTTCAGCCTGACCTGAGTGTGTCGCCTTGGTAACGCTACCTGGTTTCCCCCGGCATTGTGACATTCGTAGACGCCAACCACCCCATCAGCAAAATGACCCAGGGTGTCCAGACAGTTTCCTCCCTGCTGCAAGGCTCCGAATGCGATGTCTTGATGGTCGGGGACCCTGAACGCACCAAAGAATAAAGTGGAAGTTTATATTTCATGGTTACTTTCAATCATCTATTGTGATATTTCAGTTTTATTATAAGAAGATGAGAGAGTAGGACAGGAGGTCTGTTAAACTTTATTAAAGTCATTTAAGTATGTGACAAACCTGTAATATAATGATGCTCTTGATCATAATGGTTGGTAATAGTTAGTCATTAGTGTCACTACAGTCACTTGAGTCTCTTTAAAACATTAGATCATTAGATCAGTCACACTGGTCTCAGCAAGGCTGTGGTTCAACTTTCTAAATTCATCTCACACTATACGGTAACATACAGAACACGGCACACATCCCATCAAACTACAAAAAAAGTGTCTTCATTTCTTTACCTCAGTTCAGGGTAGACGTTCTCCAGGTACCACTTGAACGGCTTACAAGCTAATCTCTTCTTCATCTCCAAACGACTCTGGATACTGAGGGAGGGAGGGAGGGAGAGAGAGAGAGACAGCGTGAGACCATGAGAACTAAAGCGTTGCTCTCTTGTGGTTTTCAGCATTCACCAGTCATTCTGTAAGGGGCAGAGAGTGGATGCCCAGGGCACGTCTGAGGCTACGTCCTTTGGGGAAAGCAGCTGCTTAGATTGGCACTGGAGGGGAGATGCCAAGCGTACTCCCTCAAGGTCACATTATAAGTGTTTTTATCGTTGTCTAGCTACGCTGCATGAATGTGAGAGTAAGTAACAGAAAACTCACAGAAATCTGTTAAAATAACACACAATTAAACAAACACAATAAAATCAACATCAACACCAGCTCGCCTTAAACTATCATCATTTACTATCTACCCATTTCAAAGAGCTTTGTCATCTGATCCCTGCACCTCTTCACCGATTCTATCTGTGTCCATTATGTTCTTTTGCTTTGGCGTATGCTCTCATTATTTCACATTAATCCATTTAGGATGTCAAATAATATGGCATTCTCTTAAACTGTGCAAATTAGGCGCTGACTTTTTGTCCTCTCTCGAGCCACATTAACAGCCTCGTGTCACCTCAATACAAAGGGAAATCTTTTTGCGGCTGACATGCGGCTGGCAACACAATTAATACGTCTGTCTCTGTGATTTTATGATCCAGCTATATTATTATGTCAAACTCCTACAGGGCTAACACTTCAAAGTACTTACTTCCCATAGGGCACGTTTCTCGCCGAGGGGACAGCGGCGTAGTAGAAGTTTTTAAACTCATCCATCCAGACCTCTGCTGCTCTCCTCGTGTTCCTAAGGGAGGGGTGAGAAGATGGGCAGTAAGTGGAGGTGAGGGGCAGGGAGAAAGGGTGAAAATAAAGAGTGGTGGTGACAGAGACAGAGGCTTGAGCACCAGTGACCACTAGACTCTCTACCTGATTACAGCCATTAGAGGGCAGAGTTCAGTTGGTTACACAATTGTGTGTGTTTATTTTCCCACTTACTGGAGTCATTAGTCAACAGAGTCGACACTGCCAAACAAATTGTTGACGTGAAGAGCAGTTTTTCTGATGATGTAACAGACTACAGTCAGACCCTGTGCCAAGTGATGTCACTGTGTTTTCAAAGTCTGACACTGTTGCTCCCTACACTCGATCACGCCAACGCTACCAGAAGAAAAATGCTATTTTTTGCAAGTTGACAAGAAAAGTACATTAATAATCTCTACGACTATCCCAGTTTAAAAAATTCAGGCCTAGTTTATACTGGTCGGGCTGCTGCTGGACTACACAAACGGTGTTCAGTGAAAATAACATTAACCATCTTGTGACAATACACTGTTCTGCTGGGAAAACCCTGGACCTGGGATTCATGTGACTGTTACTTAGACGTGTAGCACCCACCTAGACCAGCTAAAAGCTATTGAATTGAAAACATTTGATAGTAGAAGTCACTTCAGGTGCTTAAAAATTAGAAAATGATGCTCAACAAAATTTTACAACCAGAAAAGAAAAAAAGAGACAGTTCTAGGATGTTTACTATTAATAATTTCTTCATTTCAAGACACTGATCAGATCAACTGAAGATAAAAATAATTGTTTGTGTCCCTGTTGGATTCACTGCTTTAGAAGAAGCTGTGTTTGTCTTGGACTTTCATCAGCTATAACCGACTCCAGTAGAAAAAGTGACCAAGGAAATTCAACTCAAGGTGCAGTGAATGTCTCCGCTTCTTTGACCTTTGCGACACTTCTGTTAACACATTCTTAGACCTTTCCAAACACAGCACCCCCTTACAAGACAAACATCCGAGGGTCAACGAAAACCAGATGCCTCTCCAGTACTTCAGCATCTTTATGTATCGCTATTCGTAACTAACCCAGTCACCCTGTGCAGAAAACTCAATTTCATCTTGATCCACCTGCACTCAGCAACAGAGACAGGTCTGCAGGGACTTCTCTTCACATTTATTGTAAGCTGATCCTGCCTCAACACGTCCATTATAACTTGGCAGTGATGGAAATGATGCTCCCAGATGAACAATTATAATGTCAACCAGGCGGACAAAACAGGTGCCATCTCGCAGCTCCCCGTGGTCACTGCCAGCAGCCACAAGGACTGAAGGGCAAGACGCTGAAATGAATCAGCCGCAAAGCACGAATGAAGCTGTTCAGATCTATCTAGGGGAACGCTGCTGTACCCATCAATTAATAAACAAAGTCATGATTTGTAGGAAAGGGTTACGTGACTACTGTGTTCAGTTTGATGTGAAACGTCTTGGGATTGTCTGAGCTCTCAAACTGTTTGTTCATTCACATCCGGATGGATTTTTATTCATTCTGTAAGATAAGTGATAAGAGGACCTCAACTTAAGAAAAGTTAATACAATCAGAGTCCATATGTCAATCTTCTAGTTCCTTTTGAGACCACTGAGGAAACCACAGTCATTTCAAATTCTCTGTTATCTGGTTATTGATCCACCCATATGTTCCACATCAGGACCATGAGGGTTTGTGGAGCTCGTTTCCAGGGCTGGTTACTTGTGTTTGGAGACTGTTTCAAAAGGACAGACTCCTTTCTTTCCATGCATCATGCTCCTAATTACTGGCGTCTGGTGTTTGTCACAGCTATGAAGGTCGGCATAGACAGCATGTTTTTTTTGTAAAATATGGAGGCAATTATCCACAACATTTTTATTGTACTCTTAATTGATGGTGTTTTTGTTTGAATCATCCAACACTGGTTTGAGTCTCAGTAACGCACGCTACATACAAACCAAGTCCGGAGGCAATAATTCACACAACAATACGTGAAACAAATCACCATAGTGCTGAAATCCAAAGTTATTTTAATATGAAAGAGTAAAACTCAGTGAGAATAAAAAGTCATAAGATATCCCTAAAAATTAGTAGCAGAGCACCGTGACATTAGACATGTACGTAGATTAAATGCCATCTGAGTTTACAGTCGTCATGAAATGGTGGACCCTATTTTTATTCATTAGCTCTGAGGTTTTCAGTGACGTAACGTAGACTCTGTCAGCAGACCAACATTTGCCCACGTGTCATGAAACTGTAGACTCTAAAAATTCCACTTCCTGTGAACCTCTCAACCACATAGGGCGTAAAGGTTGAACCACTTAGTAGCTGTCCTGGAGCTTTCAATCACGTCCTTTTCTTTTCAAGTGCACGAAAAAAATCTAATAAAAGAAAATCTGTTATCTGCTGATGACGTGAGGTAAGAAATGAACAACGCGTTAATGTGTTTATATTTCTGCGTAGACCTTCTCTTACAGCCCAAGAAATGTCATCACAGTTAAGTCAAATAGAAAAATATCTAAGAAACTAAGGTTATTTGGTGTTTGAAATACCTTTAAAATTATTTTTTGTTCACCCACTCACACACTAATGGGATGGTTAAACCACTGGGAGCATTTTAGGGCTCAGTGTTTTGCTCAGGGACACGTCAGTGTGTGCACAAGTCGAGCTGGAGACTGTGTTGAATACCTGCTCCTCCTGAGC
Source organism: Planiliza haematocheilus (assembly GCA_005024645.1). Lineage (NCBI taxonomy): Eukaryota > Metazoa > Chordata > Actinopteri > Mugiliformes > Mugilidae > Planiliza > Planiliza haematocheilus. Next base: position 7,361,196 of record SRSE01000649.1, on the reverse strand, counting down.
CGCAGGATAATATTCCAGACACACTGAGTGTGATGTAATCGAGGGGAAGCACATGATGCAAGATGGGAAATGCATTCAAGCAAATGAACTAATGAAGATGATAAGTGGATCGCGGCTGGTTGATGAGTTTTCATCAACATATTGCTGTGTGGTCGTTCGTGTGCTGTCCGTGCATGTGTGTGTGTTACCTTGCAAACACAGTGCCACTGCCACCAGGGAAGGTATACGGATGCTGCTTTCTGAAGACGTGGCCAACCCTGCTGCAGGGGATGATCTCTAGACTGCCGCCACACTGCCACACACGAAATGAGATCTCTAAAAGACACACAGATAAAAAACAAAAAAACATGTGGGTTAATTAGTAGAAGCAGCTGGCAGGTTGACTTACAGTGAAGGTAAATCATTCTGTCTGCACCTCATGAATGTTCACTTTGTGTTGACATTGTTAAGTTCACTCTCCAGCATTGTGTGCATGTGAGTAAGTGCCGTCTAAATGAGCACACGAGTAAACCAGTGCGTGAACTGTCAATCCAGTCATGACTCAATGTACTGCCTTGAGAGGAGCAAATTCACTGCTGGCTGCTTATTCTCACAGTTCCCGAATTAATTCAGACAAAGGAGACACAGCTGCCATCTTATCATTGGACTGTTTGCAAATGATCACTATTGTGTGTGCTGTGGTTATTTTCACTCAGTGCCGACTGCAATCATTACCACTGTAATTTTCTAAGATCAGCTGCACTGAAGACGACACTCTTACAGGAAAATTACTGACGGATTTTCTGCTCATAATGTTCCTGGCATGGAAATGCTGATGAGCTCATATCAGAACGTGATACACATCCATGGTGCTACTTCAGCACCAAATATCACAGGAGAGCGGAGCTTGAGAGAGCAAGCTACAGCAGACGCTGTGGTTCTCAGAGCACAAGCAGAACATTTATGAGGAAAGGAATTACATTTAGGTGCCAAACAATTCTTTCTCACAGAGAAAAATATCAGAAGCTTAACTCCATTTTCATGTCAGCTAATCAAGACTGGGAACAAGAGGAAACAGTCAACCGTGCTCTATCTCAAAGTCAGAAAATTCACATGGCAACAAGGAGTGATAGATAACAAGTAATCACTTTTTTAAAAAAAACAGAACATTTATTTTTCAGCATTGTCCTCCTCCAACTTTTACACTCTTCTTAGTCCATGAAGCATAAAGATCTCTTCTTTATATAAGTTGGACTTCAAGGACATGGTCCACAGTAGCATCAACACCATTGCCACTGTCATAATGGCGACCACTGAGCTCATTCTTCTTGAATTAAGCACCCTCTCTAAGAGCTGCCACCATGTCCTTGGGTATGTGTAACAAGAGCTGTATAACTCTCCTTCCTTCTACCTTAAGCCTTATCCACATATAAAGCTATTTGCTTGAGGACACTGCTGGCTCCATTCACCTCGGCAACCCTCTTGTACGTTTTCCACCCCAAACGTTTCAGAGTGCAGCCAGCATCTCCATCTAGGTTCACCCATCGCATTCGAGCCCTCTGTCAGGATGATTAATCTGTCGTTTTAGGTCACTTACAGTCAAATCCTGACCTGTGCACATAGCAAGCTAAGCCACATGACACTTAATCCCTCATGTATCTGTGATGTAAATGATCAAATATACTCATTTACATGATGCTAGCAGTCCACTGCTGTTTCTAGTGTTTGTAACAGCTGAGCTAACTAGTGGCAGCCTTGCTGAAAGGCGCCTGGAAATGGCCATCACGAACGAGACAGCTAAGTATACGGACGGTAATTGACGTAGTTTATTTTCTGTACTTGCGGCTTTACACGACTTTACACTCTCAAGCTTTTTATTTATTTTTTGTTACTTTCACTTATCAAGAATTTCTGTTTATGTCGGACATCTGTAATCACCATCGTCACTCAACTCAATTTGCAGCACTTACCCAGGTTTTCTCCTCCCCACACATCCATCATCATGTCATACTTTCCCAGCAGCTCAAAGTATTCCTTATCCATGACAAACAGACCTCCTGCTATCATTGGAGTCCTGCAGGGGCAGAGGGAAGAGCAGCCAGGTGCATGGAGAGAGGGGATTAGGAGCGTGTCAACCGTGCGTGTGCAAAGTCAGTCAACAGTGTTTCAGACTGTGTGTGTTTCCTACTTTATGGGGGCAATGGGGTTGCCTTGTCTGGCTCGTCTCTGCTCCAGAGTCATGTAGTCCCATTTAAACACCAGATTCCAGTCAAAGCCTACCAACATAAACACAGGAAAAAACAGCACAATTATGACCATTATATGGGATTAAGTAGGAATCTAGTTATGTAATGATATTTGGCAGATTCGTATTGGTTGACTGGGTGCATCAGCTGCTGCCTGATTTCACATGTCTAAAATAAATTCAGCAGAGAGTACAACCCCTAAACCGTGTAATAAATGTAGATGCACACCAACTATTTGGCACACGGTACACTGTTAATATACAGTTTATTACTAAAAATTTCACAAGAACCACGGCAACATACACTAATCATGACTCGTCAGTAAGTGTAGGTGATGTATTTATCTCCTCTCCTTGTATTTCCTTCCTATTTTGCCGTGTTTCTTGGCTACAACCTTTGCAGAGTTGGTTTACAGCCTATAGCCATTAACAGTGTGCAGGGTGTGAGCAATTTATATTTAGTTGTATTAAGAGCTGCAGGTCTTTAACACACACATCCCTACATGCAAACACACACAAAGATACACAAAGTCAGCTGAAGGTCCCAGTTGACAGGATGAAGTGCCCCCTTTGGCTGCATTCAAACTGAATGCTGCGCCTTGCTGCAGGGTCGTGTGGAAATGTGGGGTTGTTTATTTGTGTTTTAGAATGTAACCACTATCAAACTATACTGTTCTCACAAACGCCGCTCCCTCTCTTCACTCACTCTGTAGCTTAATAGACCACGGCTAGTGTCTCTCATTAAGCAGGGGGCCAAGTTGTAATATTTGGTTGACAAACAGCAACCAACAAATCTTGCATAGTACACCTTTAAACCTTCATTTATTTCATATAAGCACATTACAGCAGATTTTAGTTACAGTAAAATGTCAATTTAATGATTATATAGAGAAGATGAGTGGTTTAATATTTCAGTCGTGAGCAGCTCTTCCAGTTCCAGTGTGCGGTGCACTGTAGATTAAGAAAGTTGACATACTTTTAATTTATGTCAGCAAGTCTCTCTAAACCAAACATTCAGGATAAACTTGGCGTAAGTGCTGGATTTGTTTGCAAGAAACAGCAACAGCAAAAACTGTTTATGCAGCGAAACAGTGGATGCCAAAACAACAAGTATTAATGCTGCAAGTAAGACAACAGTAGTCGCTCATTTTAACTGAAAGACATCAATCCTTCTAAAATATAATGAACTTGCAGACCCGTTGCTGAGCTCTACTGACTGAACAACACAGGAGTTGTGCGCGTGTGTGTGTGCTTTTGTACTTTACCTCCTTTCAGATCGGCAGAGGCTCCCACATACTGAAAGTTGTCCATGTTGATGACATCTATGATTGGAGAAACTACTCTGGTCTTGTCCTGAACGTAGAAGATGGAAAAAAAATTAACAGCAACAATTTCAGTTACGAATAAACCCACAATGCACTCATCAATAAATATTTACTGCAAGTCAAACAGCATAACCAAATGATAAAGAGCTCCAGGCGACTCTGAGCACTTCATCGTATTTGTGGAATTTTGAAGCAGAAGTAAATACTACAATTGACAGCAATGATTCATTTGTTTAGTTTATGTATACGTAGTAGAGCTGAAAGCAAAGCAGCTTTGTCCTTTTCACACCAAATCAAAGCTGAGCCAAAACCAGCAGAGCCTCATCACACAGTACTTTAGAGAAGGGATTGCTCAAGTGCTGCTAAAGCAAAGAAACATAAAGTCAATTACTCCAACGTCAGAATGCTTTTGATTTAGCTCCAGGCTTTTATTTACTTGGGAATGACAAAACACAACATTCAAGAGGATCAAATGCAGAATTAAACTATTCTTAGTCTTATCAATTATATATAAAGAACAACCTCAGTTTCACACACAGTGCCTCACTTCTAGATCAATATTGCAGTCAATCAAGAAAATCCTTTCTAAGCCATTATCAGAAGACTTCACTATAAATACCACCACTTTTTCACTATAAAGAAGATTCACTTACGTACAAACAGTTTTATAAACAATACCAAATACCTGTGACGGTCCCAAAAAACAGAAATCATTACTAGAGGTCTGAGCATGTCAAGCCACAGAAAGAAAACATGAATTTCTGCGGCTGTGAAACTGTGCTTTTATACCAAACCATTCCTGTTCCTTCATTTTTCTAAATGAACGTCAACAAGTGACACTGACTAACTAAGCTGAGCTGAGCTGCTTTTCAGCTGAATGAAGGAAAAAAACTCATTTCCCAACAGATGTGAATCATGTTAATGCGTTTATTTTGAGCACTCGGATGTAGCCCAGTTTTATATTGCCATTGTTTTCATTATTTTATTGGCTCTGTTTTTTTAATTGCAGTATTTTATAGCTTTACTTGTGCTTTGTACAAACTATATGAACACCCATTTAAAGATGCAGCTACAGAGTTAATGGTTTTTCATGTATAAAGTGCAAAACCTCAGTTGATGGAGTCAGTTACAGTGGTTTCAATACAATAAATGAATAACAATCTAGTGATGTTTTCATATAAAAATACGTCATGACATGAATTTTCCGTGAACTGTCACTAATGAAGTCTAGGCTTTTTATTTTTATTTCGAGGAGGAAAGTTCTCCAAACATAGTGACTTCACTTACTGCGGGTGTGTCTCAACCGACAAAAAACAACCACATTACATTGTTGTTCTTGCCTTGTTGTTTCAGTGGGTGTGTGAATAAATATGGTAATGTATCATTAGTGAAGTACATAAGTCTGTCTGTCTGTGTGTGTGTTTGTGTGTGCCCTTGTACAGATATCTTTCTGGGGACCAGTTCAAGTCACTGTCAGAGTGAGGACATTTGTGCAAAGTCGGGACATTTCACTTCTTTGCAAGCCTGTTTGAGGGTTAAGACTTAGTTTTAGAGTAAAGGTTGCAGTGAGGTTATGGTTAGGGTTAGGATTAGGGTAAGGGTTGGATGCTCAGTTGAGATGGTTAGGGTTATGGGCCAGGGAATGCATTATGTCAATGAAAGTCCTCACAAAGACAGCCATACAAACATGTCTGCATGTGTGTGTACCTCAGCCACTCTCTCCAGCAGCGGCTCTAGCCAGTGGTCATTACATTCACAGTGGGAGTCCAGGAAGGTGAGGACTGGCGCTGTGGCGGCGTCTGCACCACGAACCCTTGAACGCATAAGTCCTGAAGCAAATTACAAAAATACAGTTAATCAAATGTCCTGCAGGAAAACTGAACAGTTTCATCTCACAGGATGGAATAAATTAAATAAAAGTTAATAATATGATAAACCTTACCCTCTCTGCGGTCGTTCCTCAACACGCGTACTTTCTCAATCTTGCCCAGCAGCGCTCCGTCCTCAGCTGGAACGCACACACACAAAGCAGTGCATTTAGATTTACACACCAATGTTCCCGTGTCCGTCAATGTGAATTGTGTGCCTGAGTGCATTACTCACGATTGTCGCTGTAGTCGTCGACCAGAATGATCTCTTTGACCAAATGAGGAGGACTTTTCTTCAAGACACTGAATGGAAATAAATAAGGCATAAGTATATACACAAGAATCTTCGCCAACAATTTAAAGTAAATTGTTTTAAGGATAGCACACACACCATCAACTTACCTGACCACAGTCCTTAGCAGAGCAGAGCGAGCTTCGTTGTGGAACGTGATGACGACACTGGAGGCCGGTAGATCTGACTTCCATTGTTTATGTCTGCAACTATACATGCAAAGACAGAGTCCGTGCCAATCAGAAATAGCAAGAAAGAAAAATACAACATAACAAAGTGCTTACACACGTGCACAACCTCTCCCACACAAGCATGTCGCCGAATGTGCGATCCAAGCTGCGAGCTGGAGCTGTTCCCTGAACAGATTTTGAATCCAAGAACATAATAAAAAGGATTCAGCACGCACTGACACTGAGGTGCGCACACACAGAGATATGAAGGGGTTGCAGGGGCACACACAGACACACACACACCAGCACAGTAATGCTCTGCTGAAGCTGGGATTGACAGTAGGCTTTGCAGACAGCAGGGGGAAAAATCCCATGAGATTGCATGAGTGAGCACATGTCCAAAACAGACAAATCCTGCCATGAATAAGAAGCGGGGGACATGGTTTTAGGGCACTGCATATGAGGAGCGTGAGTGACAAGACATGAAGAAGACAGGGAGTCAAGGGGGGCTTGAAGAACTGCTTGGAAACTCCTGCCTCATATGACCCTAATGCAGAAGCTCCCATATGCTTTGGATAAACCGATTCAACCTCAGTCACATAAAGCTGCATCCATCTTGAATTGATGTCTTCCTGTACATGTACACCGTGTAAGTTTTTTTCATAGCTTGAGACGAGTCTGTAAGTTTCTTGATCTTAAGTTAAAAGCAGCGTGCGCCTGGCCTTGTAAAAAAAAAATCTTTTTGAGGAAAAAATCCTTCACAGTCAGTGCTGCTGCATGCTGTGCAAATGACACATCACTACCTGATCAATGGGAGACATATCCCTGCTCTGTTAGTAGGCTAATGGCTTCAACTCTCTAAGTCAGGTCAATATATCGGCGAGGCCAGATGACTGCCTTCATAAAGATAGTGTTCAAATCACTCAGTGCGCCTAAACAGGAACGGGACTACTGACTGGATTCAATGACCGTAATGACAGTTGTTTAACAGATATATTGTTACTATAAGCTGCTGTTAATGTTCCTGCAGAACCGCAGAGCTGTAACCTTATTAAAATGTTTTGACAGTAGGCCTTAGTGTTGACAAATTTCCCCAGAACGTAGTAAAGGTGGGTAAAGAAATCTGTGCAGGGTGACAAGAAAAATGACTGAGACCAGGAGCTGTAACACCTGACTTAACTCTTCTACAGAAACACTGCCGGCTTCAGAGAGCTTATATACAATTTAACTGTCTTTCAGACAAAGACTAAAATAGTCTCAAAATATTCTTGCAATTAAGCAGCCTCATTTAATCCTTGATTTATTTTTGTCTCCTCATCCATTTATCAAGCGGAAACAATCAGCAGCCATTACCAGGGGTTTATTTCATGACCATGGCAGACAGTGTACAGTTTGTCTGCTCCGCTGCTGCTTCCTGGTTTCATCTGATAGACCACAATAGAGGGAGTTCCCAAGAGATCTTATCCAGTCTGGTATCAATTAGTCAAATAGACAGAAGGCACAGGACAGCATGTTCACACACATTCCAGGCAATTACACACGCGGCTGTAAAAGTTAACAGGGATGGTTTTGTGTCATCCATACTAGCTGTTGTGTGTGCGGAGTTCAGCAGTAAAGGTACGTACTGATCGTGTCTTGTATCAGGCACAGCTCTGTCCATGCGGAGTTTGTCGCTCTCCACCTGGTTGAACTTGTTCCTGGCGTAAGGGTCCTGCCCTGGTCGGACCACTGTCGCGCCAACGTACAGATCTTGGTCAAAGTCCTGCCAGCGCACCTTACCTGGACACAAAAACACAAACATATGAAGCACCTGGCCAATGAACTTCAGCAGAAGATAAAAGGTTTCACTATTTGTGGCATGCCACCTGGGGAGCAACAAAAAAAAAAAACAGGCTGTCAACCCCTGAGCTGACAGGTTACAAGATGAAAGAAAACAGGATTAAGAACTAATTTCAATTTTTTTCTGTGAGGGTTTAAACATTCAAACAAACTTTAAATCACAAATTGTAAATCCATGTTCTGGTAAAATAACGTTAAATAAACACAACGTTTTCAAAAGTAAAATCCACCACAGAGGACGACATTAAAACCTTCACAAAGGTTGAAAACGTATCTCAGGAATGAATGGGATTATACATCAGTGGGAATATGAAATGTAAGCAGCAGCCGGGCTGATGCACGGATCCTTCACAACTGTCAGGAAGGAAACCTCGTCGCTTCAAGCTGCTGCTTGACAAGGCAGCGACACGGCACTGAGGAAAGCTGACATGAAATTTATGCTGCCTGTAAGTGAAATATGCAGAGCAGAATTCAGGAGACTACTTCAGCAAAGCTGAAAAGCACAAAAGGACATTTATTATTCAGCGCTGTGAGTCAGAAAAAGATGACAGAAATTCTCCTATTTACTAATTTGGGGAAGGAGATGTATACAGTCAGTATAAATAAACAGGATCATTATGTTTTCCAGGGCACACAAACGCACCGCAAGCACGTTGTGTCTGTTTCACCAGATTACCACGATCGCCGGGCGCTAAACAGAGAAAGTTGTCATGTTTAATTTCACAGTTTATCACCGACTATTGAGACACAGACACACATGAATTCTAATACAGCTAATTAGCTGAGTGCAGCTGCTATGCTAATGACTTGTGCTAAGCATATGGCAGCGTGAGATTACAGTATCTCTCAGCATAGATGAGCGTGTGCATGACAGGCACAGACAGACAGTCAGACGGAGAAACAGAGCCCGTCGAGGAGGAGAGAGACTGTGTGTGTGTGTCTACCCTGACAGCATGTGAATGTGTCTGGCATGTTAATTAACTGCAGCTTGAATGATCTCCTTTCGTCTATGCAACAGTGCCTCAGAGACACTGCTGCATGTGTCAGAGCGTGTGATGTCCTTGCTGATATCTATGTTTATTGGCATCAAGTAATTATTAGAGTGAAATGTTTAGATTCGCTTTGTGAGCTGTTGGATGAGTCTTTGAAAGTCTTTATTTAGAGTCTCCCTCTCAACACTCCTGTTTTCTTTTCTTTGCACGCTGAACACCAAAGCAGATTAAGTCTCTACTTTCTCGCGGAGATTACTCATTTATCTGACAGCTTTCCAATACTCAGAGGCGCCTTTAGCAGGTGCATCCATCTCGTCTCAGCTGGTGGTTTGCTGCCTCAGTCCCTCTCACTCTGTACTGGTGAAAGGCGTGGTCCGCCGGCTGCCACTGCAGCGGTTTGAATCGCTTTCAGAGTGCCGTCGCTGAGCCGTTTCAACACACTGCAGCTAACCTGTTGTTGCTGCAACATTTGCTGGGAATCCCTTAACGACGTCGCGTCTCTAAGTGAAGCGGCAGCACACATTCGTGCTCAGTATCCCTCCGTCTGCACCGAGTCGTGAACCCACTCACTACCAGCTCGGAGGACGCTGAATGTGCACAGAGATCGTATGTGATCCACTCCCTGACAAACAGTTACCGGGTGCATTTCAATTAGAGACGCACCTCCCTCGCCGCTCCCGCTTTCGATGCCTAAACTCAGAGTAGGAGGCGCTGATCTGTGCCTTCTCTCTCTTTCTTTTACAGAATTTTAAATTCACAGCAACCTCGATGTGTGGAAGTAAGACAAGACGGCACTCCAAGGAGGCAGCAGCGCTAGAATAACTGAACGAATATAAATGACAGCAGAAACAAGACACTGGCCACATCTCGCCAATAACTCATCTAATTAATAAAAGATAGGATGACTGCAGGACTTATTTCAATTAAAAATATCAATTTGTTTCAGAAAATGAATTGACAACCCATTTAATAATAATTAAACTAAATCACTGGAGATTCTCTAGTTTCAGTCTCCAGATGGTTAGCGTGTGCTGCTATCTCAAACTGAACATCTTTTGGTTTTCACAAACTGATGACAACTTGGGCTTATGGACACTGTGATCAGTATTTAGTTCAATGTTATTTGTTGTTGTTTTATGTATTATATGTCCAAGTAGTCATCTCAGGTCTCAGTGAGTGTTTAGTTTAGGTTTTTATTTGGACCATTTGTAGATGACTAGGCTCTGTTAAGATACTGTTCAGATGAACCTGGCTGGTGACCTGCTCTAACAGCCCGTTAATGGCCAGAAACTCTCCAGATGTTAGGACTTGGTATCATAACATTTCACTCCACCTCCCGTATTCAGAGAGAGGTTTTCCAATCTTACACAGATGGCGTTCTTTACTCCTCCTTCAAGCCAGCAGTCTTCTCTGGCTAAAATGTGGACGCTGTTGTCCTTAAAAGAATGTTCCTTGTCCTTCAGGTGTGGGTTGAGTCTTAAATTGCAGAGTTGTCTCAGAATGAATGTCTTGTTCTTTTCTTGTTTTATCTTTGTGGTGTTCACATTTCTGACTCAGCGTGCTTGAAGTGCATGAACCGAGTTTGTTTAAGACACCCAAGCCACATAGGCGATATTTTTCCGTCTACTGTTTACTCTTCCTCTCGCCACCCAATAAATCCACTGACAATAAGAACAACATCTCCTCACTAGCTTTCAAGCACATCTGATGGTCTTCATCAGCCCCAACACAGTGGGTCGTCATCACAAGACCTACGTCGTTGCGTAAAGACAGACCAGGCGTCACCAGTCCTCACCAATACACTGACGAAACCCACAAGAAGTTAGTGAAATACATGTGTCTGTTTGCAGCAACTAGTATTCTCGATTAACTTTCCCACAACAACGTACAATGTCCACCGTAATACGATTTACTGGGAACATTTCTGTGCTTTAAATGTTTGATGTTATGTTCTGTGCAAAGAAGATTTGATGAATTGATTTCTAATTAAATGCCATCATTCCAAACCGTCTGAGTGCTTTTACGCAGCTAAGAGTACGAGAAATAGGCTCCACACATTTCTGAAGAGCCAGGGCATTTTTTTTTTCATTTCCACAATCTTTCTAGACTTTATCATTTTATCTGTTACTCTCCCACTTTTCTTCTTCTTCTTCTTCTTCTTCCCTTCACATCCTATTTCCTTCCATTTCCTCACCACACTCCCTCTCCCTCTCCCTCATCTTTTTTTAGTTTGTGCTGTGGCTGATGTTGTGATACGCTGTCGTTGTTGAGTGTAAAGTCACCCTGGAGTCGAAATGCCCTCACTTCAACATTCAAATTGGATTCCATTTCCACTGCAGGATCAGATAAGAGAGTGTGTGTTCAGCGTTCGCAGGTCACGGAGCTTGTGAAGGAGCCACGGCTGCTGCTGCTGCTGCTGTTTTGAGTCAGGCTGACGATGAGAGCTGAATGAAAAATCGCTGCTCGACACTCTCCTCTGCTCTCCTCTACACCGCTGGACACTGAAACAATATTTCTGAGGCTGGGTGGAGACACATAGTTGGGTTTGTGGGAAGATCAAAATGGATGCCTGAATTATTTTGGATAAATTATCATCCTCAACCATTTTAAGTTAGTATCCCACAGCTGGCTGCAGGGCATTGTCTTCTCCCCGTGTGGTTATTTGAACATAGCAAGGTTAAGGATGTGCATGTTCATCTGGAAATAAAATCCAAACTGTGTCACCACATTGTGAAGAGGAAATGGTTTCGGCTGAGGGAACATGATGCGGAATACTTTTTGGATACATGAATGTGGTGCACAGAGTCTGCCGTGCACATGATCTGCAGCTGGGACGTATTTGTCTTGCCTTTCCCTTTGGTTAAGTCACAACTGCAAACAATGAGAAAATGAACTCTTGCCAGATCCTGAGGGAAGTCCTGCTCAAATGTCCTGGTTATGAATATGAAAAGATAAACAATATATCTGATGAATGGGCTTCAAGCCTTGGATACAGACGGTTTATCTCTCCGCCTCTATTCACAGCATTAAAGGAGAACTCCACCACTTTCACACATTTCAGGTTTCTAGGTTAGAAATAGTGCAGCCTGACCTAGCCAGAATCAAATCGTATCAGAATATACGTCGGGTAGATTTCATTATGAATTCACACTGATACAGAGAAAAAAAAATGCTTCTGCATGCAACTAGATCAGAGGAACACATTCCTCAATCGACGTTAAAGTTATTTCATGTCAGTACCCTTAAACTATTTAATGAGCTTGCATTTCCAACAAATCAACTCAACAGTGCTAAAACGCTGCATAGAACTAAACTGCCTCTACTCCTCTGTCCGTCATCCCATAAAACCTGCCCAAACAATTTGTGGGCAGGTTTTATCTAACATATCTGTGCACCATGAGTAAACTACGTTAAAGCATCACGGCACTGGGTGAGCGGAGTACTTTTCTGAAGTGGCATCAGAGCAGAGAGATGCTGGTGTTTTACTGCTGATGAAGCGTCCTACCTGGTGGCAGAGTTTCCAGGCTGTGAGCCTTGTCGTCTGAGTTGCGAGCTTTGATTCTACCGGACGAGTCACTGGAGCCCCAATCATCCTGCAACAAGGAAGACAAGCACGTGAGCAACGCGAGCCTGGACACGCACAGTTGAAGCTGATACTCGGCACACGGGAGTAAATTTGAATGCATGAACAAGGTCAGGAACAAAAGCGTGTTTCTTAAAGATACTTGGAATGTGAAATTGTCAGGAGAAGAAACAGAGGAAGGAGCTCAGCTTCAATAAGGCAGGGTGAGAACAGTCTGACCTGTACCTACTTTTGACTTTTTTAATTATATTTTAACCAAATATAGGTAAATAGTGCTCAGTGATATCTGAGCACTCTATTTGGTAAAATCTAATTAGGTCCAATTCAGAGTTACAGTGTTTTACAAAAGTCAATTTTGGCCAGAATGAGTCTACTTCTTGTAGGTCCATTAAATAATGAACATAATCATGGTTTCACAAGATGTTGAATGAATAAAGCTGCCTTTCCAGTAACCACTTGACCAGTTCACTCATCCACTCCTCAAACCCCTGATAATCAGACTGAAAAGCTATTTCATTTCATTTCATTTCACGAGTGAGTCAGAGGTGTGGAAACAGGTTAAGTCATCCATTATTTCATACACTCTCACATCTGGAACTTTCATTTTCTCCTGTCGGTTCATTCATTTTCCATTCATTCGTTCCATCTGCAGCGAGTCTATTTTCTGTGGTTGACTGAGAGACACAGTCATATTCATTCCCGCAGCATTTCCACAAATGGACAGATGACCGAGCCATATATGTTACCGTTAAAACGACCCGATCGATACACTGGGAGGCACAGACAATCAGCACCATTCATCCCCTGTCCGGCCCGCTGCCCTTGACTTTAGAAAACGTGTTGTTCAACTCTCCTGTTTGCTCTGTAGTTCACTTTCACCTTCAGCTTCACCGAAATGCTTTATTGATCTGTTTTCGGTTCTGCTTTAGGACGGGCAACGGCAACGTGACGTCACGAAGCGCCGCGGACGGCATTTAACTGTTTAACGTCCCCGCCTGAGAGACGGGTAGAAATAATCAATAATAATAACTCATGTTTTTTAAAGGTTTCTATGGATATGAATTTCTAGTAGTGAAATGACTGCTGTTGTTTTCACCAACTGTTACCCGTCATTTGACTCTGTGCCAGATTTTCAGATCATCTATTTGGAGCAGAGCCTCCAGTCTGTTTTAAAGCTACATCTGTTTTTCACAGACTAAGCTTGCACTGTCAACATTAACAACTATTAAAAAAAAACCTTGTTAGATCAATTTCTCCCGGGACAGATGAGCGTGTGTACAGTCAGGTGATGCTGTTGAATGTTGGATGAGAACTAACGCTGGCAGGAGTCTTCATGCAGATTTACAGATCGACAGCTTCAGGGGAAAAGCAGAACACATTTTTAGTTTATTAAAGCTACTCTGGAGTTTTTGTCGTTGTACTGCTTTGTTGCAACTGCTGGGGATGGCTGCTGCCATCAAGGAGTGTCATTGCTATGGGGTGTGGGTGCCTGGTCTGGTCTAGGTAGGTGCTTCATTAATTGAATACAATTTTAAATATTGTGAGCAGAAGCAGCTGTTGTTGTTTGTTTTTGTCTGTCAGATCAAAGTTGACTATATCTTCCACGTCCTCCGTCTCTCCGTGCCTCCATGCACCTCTCCTCTTCTGCCTCTTTATACGCCTCATTGCCTCCCAGCCCACACCTCGGTCCCGCTACAGAGGCAGTTACGTGTTGAAACGCTGTTGTGGAATCTCTAGAGTAAAGACCCCTCCAAAGCATCTGTGCAGCACCACGTGCAACAACAAATGTGCAAAGCAGACCAGGGTGACTGCATGAAAAAGACGCTGGATATCCAGAGGGTCTAACTCAGCGCTGCACACATGCAGCTTTCCACAGCTTGGGTTTGTAAAAATCCATAGTTTAATTTTAATTACTCGTCCCGGTCATTATGCTTATGTAACACACAGAGAGTGATCTACAGGCTACAGGCCTTTCTGGGAATTTTTATTGTGCAGCTTCACAGCAGTAAAGCAGAGGGCCCGTGTAGAGCAGACGCTGACGGTAGACCTTTCTCACATTTTGAATTGTCACGGTTAGGAAATGCACAGGTGCTACTTTTAACATTAACGTTACTGCTAAAAGGAAATGAGCCATTACTAAGTCCATTATTTATGTTTCCTTCTGTAACCTATAGCCTGCACATTGCTATCAGTGTCATTAACTCCCTGTGTTTGATAAGTCAAGCAGTCTGTCCGCAGTAAAGCAGCAGCTAAATATGAAAAATGTACTGTTGAATTCATGTATTGAGTCAAAGCTAACAGTAAACCTACACAGCCATAAAGTATACAGACTTTCTGTCAAAATAAAAGCCTGACAAACCTAAACTTATTGTCTGAGTTTTGTATAACAAGCAGAAATAATCATTTTGATACATTTTAAAGGATTTTAGAGCCAGATATCAGTGAACAGCTAAAAACAAACTCAGATATATCACTGATGGCGTGGTGAATGCTGAGTGACTGTTAAAATAAAAATCTACTCTATTATATGCACGTCTGCACTCAACAGGTTCAGAAAGCAGAAGGCTCACCTTTTATTTGTTTAAACAGCAGAAATCTAGAGCTGAGGCATCGACTTACAAAAACAACAGCAGAAGTAGGAAAGAGGGAGTCAACAGAAAAGTAAAAAGACAGAAAGTCCAAGACTCCGTTTGGGCTTCCCGTCCAAACTCGCCCGTGATTTATGGATGCTGCACTCCATCACAGTTCGCACCAAGACAGAACACATTAGGAGATGATGGGAACAATGCGCCGCTTTAAAGAGCGGGGCGCGTGATTTATCAACAAATGGCTGCTGTAAATGTGACTTATAGCTGATTGACAGATGATTTAATAGGGTAAGTGGAGAGCAGATGTTGTGGAGCTATTTCTGTAACTCGTATCACATGAATGGCCTTGAAAACATCTAGAAGAAAACGGCCTCAGCCCGTATCTGCCTCTCCTCTGAGCACAAACATGACTGAGGCACGTACTCTATATGCAGACATAAACGGCACGTGCCTCTGGCTTCAGCTACAACCAGAGATAAAAGAAACAGGAAGAGGCCGCGCGTTAGAACACAGAGTCAAATTTAGCAAGAAAAAGCTTTCACATAGTCTACAGGTAAGAGAAAGGTATGGCTTTGTTCATCTAACTCGTTAATCTGTCCATCCACCTCTCCTTCTTTTCGTCCCTCCCACCGTCTTTCTGTCTTTTCTTTCACATCTTTTTTTGTCTCTCACGTCATCTTTCGGCCTTCTTTCGTGTCACTTGGGCAGCCGTTTGCTTAGTCTGCCATCTGACAGATGGTCATGACACACAGAAGCGAAAAGACACACTTCAAACACACTTGCAGAATTTCAAACAACAAAGACACACAGTCGGCTCACTCAGAGGAACACATCTGAGTCACGGCGAGACGCCCGGGTTGTGTCCAGCTCTCTGGTCACTTCAGACAACAAATGACTCCAATGTCATAATTTATAAATGCTCGTCGGGGGTTGTTCTAAGTGTCTCTGAAGTGCAGCTCCCTCTGGTTTTGTTTGGTTATCTTCCTCTCTTGTTTAATCTGCATTTTTAAGGATTGTTCTTCCGTGGTGGTTGGTTTGTTTTCTTCATTTCCGCCACCTAAAAGCCCCCGTGGGTGCGTGTGTCCCTCCAGTGTGTGTTTATCTCCCCGCTTTGTTGTTGCGTCTCACCGCACACGGAGCAGTAAAGAATTCATGTTGGTTGCGAACAGGACAGTGTGAGGGAATGTCGTGTCACGCGTTAACAAAGGGTGTGACAAAGACGGCCAGCGAGAAAATGACACCTGGCAGAGATATGAGCAACGTTTCCACAGTGTGTGACGAGTACATGCTGTGACTCCAAGCACCAGACGTCCACTAACAATGTGAGCAGACAAAGAGGCTGTCACAAAAGACATCGTCTCTTTTTCTTTTCTGTTCTGTGCGAACTAAAAAACTGGAAGTGCTTCCTGAATAAAATCAATAAACTCAATGGAATCAATTCAGGACGATGGATAAAGCAGAGACACACCCGACCGTCCTCAGAGAGCTAGATGCACTGGGGCAGACTGTGTCATCGCCACGTGTCTGGGCCAAAAAGCTGCACTTGAACATGGCTCAAAGACTTCAGCCAAAAACCAAATAGTATTTATGTTTTGCGCTTGCGTGACAGAAGTGATTCTCCATAGCAGCAGTATTCGTCACTTTGAAGAACCGGCCTAAACCACGCTGCTCAGTTAGTCTACATTACTTACATTTAAGATGACACGCGATGGAAATACTTGCACGAAGATGAAAAACGATAACACCCTTCTTTGTGTACCAACATGCTCAATCGGCCGAAACGACAGGGGTCCAGCTAGTGCCAATGAGCCGGCACTGGCTCATGTAGGTTTTTATTTTTACCTGAAGGACCAAGGTGCAGGATATTGCAGATTACAACAAAACAAAAAATCACTCCTCCCCCACCGCTTCCTTTCCAGGACTGTGGAGGAACTTATGGCTGCTAACGAAACATGGCCGACTCTATGGGATGAAACCTGCTCCCAGTGGTTCATTCTAAGCTCTAAGGAAAGACAGAGATTCTTATTTGAAAGCGATTACATACTCGTGAATACATAATTATGAAATGCATATTCCATATCTGCAAACAGATGTAAATCCTACATGGTACCCTTTGCAAGGGTTTCCTTGCTGACAGAAACATCAAGGCTGAGTGCGTTTTAGGGCTATGCGTTTACAGGATTCATGTGGCCGATCGTCCACATGAATCCTGTAAACGCATTGCCCTAAAACGCACTTTTTTGAAACCTGGTCCCAGGGTGAAAATCGAAAACGCAGCTCTTGAGTTTTCATGTGGACGGCGAAAATGGGTAAGTGCGTTTTGATGATGCCCTCGAGCAGCCTTCCATCTCCCGCGAGACGTCTCATAACAACATCAACAACAATGGCGAACTACATGCTCGCGTTCCTGCTGATATTGAGCCTATTACGGTTACTAGGGCAAAATATCATTTCTCCTGTGCCACCACGCTGAGCAAAAAAGGCTGATGGACAACCACATAAGCAACATTTTCTAAGCAGCGCGCAAGCTTTATGCGCATGCTCCGCCTCTTCCTCTCTGTTTTTGGTGAATTTCTGAAACTGAAACAGCGCCACCTATGGGCCTGGAATATGAAGTAGCATTTTGAGTCGTGTTGAGACGGATCCGTGTGGACGCAAATATTCTTGAAACGATGCCAGGGAAAACGGAGGGGGGAAAGATCGTTTTGTTACATGTAGATGGGGCCCAAGTCAGGGAGTGACAGATCTCTCACACCTGTCTGATAATGGGATGGACTTAAAGACTCACTGTGTGTGTGTTAACAAGTGTCAGCTCACATTTGTGTCTGCAGGGGTTTGGGAGCTCGGCTTGTCAGTCGTGTTACACGCATGCTTTGTGCACTCATCTGAATGTCTGCGAGCGTGTGTGCATTATCTAGTCTTGGTCAAGCCTCTAACAGTCAGTTTAATCCACAGTAATCTGAACACATCCACTGATAGATTAACTAGGATAGAAGCCTTCAACACAAACACACACACATGCACACACACACAAAGGTAGTCCTGGCCATGTTATAAATGTGTTTATGTCAAAACACACATTTATCATATTTAATCTCAACACAGCATGAAGAGAACATCTTCAGTCGATTAGTGGTAACTAAATGCTATGATGCAAGTTCTACTGCAACACAGTCATACTGAAGCCAGAACTGGTTTTTGATTTCACAGAGCAAACCCAGATTAAACCATGTCTTTGACACAACAAGCTGTGAGGGTGATATGATTTGCTCCGTCGGCCTAATTCATCAGAAGAAGCACCAGTACGGCGCGACAACAGCCGCCAGCGGGAGGAGGAAGCAATGAGACACACTGACGGACGGCGGCGCACGGTGATGAGACAATTTGATGCTAAGGGTTGTCACTACACAAACGCCTTTTTATCGCTCTGTTTTTCATTCCCAATTATTACGCCTGCCGCTGCCAGGCAGAAGAATGAGACTTTCTCCAAAAAAGCCCGAACCTGATAAAATGGGTGCTTTGTTGCCGGGATCTAAACAGAGCATCTGGCAGCTTTCCATCCTCAAGACAACAGCGATGGCATTATTAAGACTGTTAAAGTGAGTTTAGTTGGATTTTGGGTTGGTAGCCAAAATCAAATGTCATGTCCTTTCCTGTTGTGTTATGTTTACTCAGTGAGGAATTCCTGGAGCAGATGTTGATGGCCGTTTTCCAAATCATCTGCAAGTGGAGAGCAGTCTGTTTATGGGCATACAGACCAATTAAACTAACATGATGCTTTAAGTGGGTGTGAGCAACAAGCCACTGATGTCAAATTCTACTCGTTTGTGTCATGAATAGTATTATTAGTTTAAAATGTTTTTTCATTCATAAATTTCATGTTTAAAGGTGGCACTATGAGAAAATGTTGAGTGGTAGACATAAGTGGTAAATTAACCAAAAGATTAATCGACTTCTCATGGAATCATCCATCCATTAATCTGCTGACTCTAAATAATTGTTAGTTGTAGCCCTACTACTGTTAAATATTGTGTTTGTTGTCAGGAAAATAATAAAGATATTCAGTATCATAAACACACATTGGTCCTCTAGGTTGGACAGTCAGGGCAGTTTTAGTGTCATATTAAACGTGTCAGATGTGTTAATATCACCCAAAGGCAGAGGGTAAGATTGTTATCGCTACAAGCCACTTGTCGCAGGCGTTCACCCACAGGCTGGCATACAGCGGTGTGTGGTGCTACAGATTACAGAAGATGTCCTTCAACTGGACGAACGAAGTTGGAACCCTTGTGACAACCAGCATCTGTCCTGCTAAAGTGTCCCCGAGTGACACACTGAATCCAGATTGGCTTCGAGCGTTGCATGCGATGTCTGAGCCTGACCTTTGACCTCCCTGAGGAGTGAAAATAGAAACATCCCCGCAAGGGCTAGAAGCAGTATGATATAAATATCATACAGCTCCAGCTGGCCCAGAGGGAAGCAAACCACATCTTCCTTGAGAACGCATGAGAGTGTTTTTACAACAAAACACGTCTTTGTACTTTGCCGTGACTTTAAACGAAAGGAAGCCGTGTTTAGCGAGTCTGTCTGGTCACATAAACATCAATAATGTCTCCGGAACAACTTTCCCCAAGTTGGTGCAGTCACCAGCCATCTCCCATCACAGCGCATGGAAAGCTAATCTTTTAAACAAGTACCTCACATCGCCCTCTGAATCACAACTCATGGCACATCGAGTAAAATCTACTGCTAACTAAAGCATCTCTAACATGGTCCGTCAGTGCACCGAGGCCTGGACTACAACCTGTTAGATGCTTTAAATGTGAACGGGGGAATTTAATGCAGGACTGTCATATTAGAGCGCATTCGTTTTCACAAGTGTACCTGTAATGAAGTGGCAAGTGGGTGTGGAGCTAATGGGAGGAAATTTTCAGCACCATCATAGTTGGGATAAAGGTTTTTTGTATGTAAAGGGGAGCATTGCACAAATATGACGTGATATGATATGTGATATGTTTGACCGACAAATCAGTGCACTGCTAATGTGAACCCGTCTCCACATACACAGAAACCAAAAAGAAAGAATCCTCTCCCAAAGCAAACTTCAATCTGAGTAAGAGTCACACAGACGAACACAGGAAGAACGCATCCCACCAACTCAGCCTCCAGTTCACTCCCTCCGACGTATCAGCAGGGGGAGAGAATTGGGGACACGGTGTGTTTTTTGCACAAAAAAATGTGACATCCTCATCTACATGTGACCGTGTTAATATCCACGACTCAGGCTCCCTGCCGCGATGCTGCATCCTCCCGGGCTGGTGCTGCAAGTTGTTTATCCAGGAGAAGAAAGAATTTAGAACAAGTCACATTTTTTCCTCTTCTTTAATCACTCAGTGTCCTCGGGCCCCTCGCCCCACACACACACACACACACACACACACACAGTATCTCCTGGCAGCAGTTCACCATGAAAGATGAAAGGAGCTTGTTGCTCAAAACAAGTCTTAAAAAACATCCATAACTGGATGTCATTGCACAGGGGGAGTGCAAGGTTAGCCGACGAGGGAGGGTGCAGATGGAGGGCTTTGGGACTTGAGGCCGCTTTGTTTCGCCATCCAGCAGAGGTTTGCAGCAATGTGAAAAGGACATACAACCTGCTGAAATGAACTGTATTTGTGATTCTGCTGCAGCAAACCTTGGAATAAAACTCTCAAACTGCACATGACTAAACTTGCCACTTGCCCAACCCCCCCAATCCAATTATCTCCAAACTTAATTTCATTTTAATGCATCACATCGCCCTTCTCTTGACTCTCTTCTCTACAGCTCTTTGTTATGAAGTGGCATCTACTCCTCCACCACCTCATCTCATTCCACTCTCCTGTTTCTACTTCTTCTTCCCTCAGCTATCAGCTCCACAGTCTGAATTTGAACCTATTATGTCCTCAACATGATTGAGCTCCCAGTATCACCCATGACACAAACACCTGAGAATGAGAAATAGCAACGTTTAATAATCATGTCTTCATCGTGCCATTTTTACCAGGAACTCCTTTTGACACTTCGCTGCTTTAACACAACTGATGCCGCTAAGTGCTGTAGAACAACTTCCACATGTCCGATTAATCTTTCACTTTACTGTCTGGCAGAAAGGCGAGGTCCTCTGTTTTGAGGAGGAGAGACAGGAAACAGCAATAAAGCCAGACGTAACAATGGAAACGAGAGAGGAGAGAGGAGCAAAGGGATGCAACAGTCAGCCTGGGGGAGGTTTAACCGCGTCTGTTAAGTCATGGGCGGGCCAGGTCGTCCTGGCGCTGTCGTTAAAGAGGGATTACTCTCAGTGCATTAGCAGGTCTTCACCTACTGTATAAGTCTAATGAATGCTTGATAAAGTGAGAGATTTAGAGGAATAGGTCGATGACGGGGGAGGTTTCAGACTAAACACTAGGGTGAGGAACCAGTGATAAGCTAAATGTCAGATAAATTATAGACGGGAGGAACAGCCTGTGTCATCTTTTTGATACTGCTTAATAAACACAGATAAACTGAAGATGAATTACAAGAGCTGGGTTTAAAAAAAAACAAAAAACATTGACGGGTTAGGGAGATCCAAAACATACACAATCAGCCACAACATTAAAACCAAGGACAGGAGAAGTAAATAACATTGACCATCTTATAACAACTCAGTGTTCTGCAGGGAAACCTGGCATTCATGTGGATGTTACTTAGACATGTAGTACCCACCTAGACCAGACCAGGCACCTCCACCTCCAACTCTAAAAGGCCTACACAGTCAGACCTGAAAGCTCATGTATTGCAGTATTTTATAAAGTATGAAGACTGCATGCATGATGTACCCACTGGAGGTAAAGTATGTGAAAATGCCACAAATCTCCCAAACCACAGACCACATTAGTTTTCTTATCAATTAGTAGCATTGCCCAGCTCCATGAACTACACTACTACATAAAAGCATTCAACAGTCATCCAGCAGTGATATCTGTGAAAACTGAAGGTAGAGGAGCCCCAGATGAGAACAGATAATACATTAACCTGTAATTTAGACTTGGATCACTACATTTCTCATCTAAAACAAAAATCTGTCCCAAATGTAACCGCTGCCAAACTCCCTGATGTTTAATAATGCACGACTGAAGTTATCCAAAACATCATAGAGGCATGAGAAGTGTGTCAGACTCTCCCCCTCACACACAGATACCTGCTGATTTATGGACGTATGAAATAACCGCCCTGCTTCAGTCACATGGATCCCATTATGCTGTTTGTGACTTTAACAATACAGTCGTAACTTTTGCCCTGTTCTGAGAAAGAAAGTCAGAGTGCAAAAGAAAAGGAGGGCAGAACCGGATAGGGGAGGAGGGGTGTTTGGAAAATCTAGGAGACAACCCTGAAGGCCTTTCGACACTTCACTCAGTTCAGAATTCAGACTGCACCGAGCAAACTGTGACAAATCTCACCAGGGTGTGTGTGTGTGGAGAGAGAGAGCGAGAGAGCGAGAGAGCGAGAGACTCTCAGGGGGTGTAAAAGCGCTCAATGGACCAATTGTGTGTGCTGGCCTCCATCCCAACACTCCATCTGCATCCAACACACACACACACACACAAACTCCAGACTCACACACAAAGCAAAGCATCAAACTAATTTGAAATCTAACGAAATCAGTTCAGCGCTGCCTGATGACGTCTGAATCAGCCGCAGCGACGAGTGACTTCTCTCCGTTTAACCCGTCATCCAGAAGCAAAACGTTCACACCACTGCATCTAGGATCATTCACTGTTTACCTGCTGCTCTTTGAATTGCAGGGTCTAAGTGCAAGACGCACCTTCCTGCCTCTTTCCGCTGTTTTGTCATTTATTAGAATACAAAGTACCCACGCGCCTTCAGCTCTGAGAAAACGTCCACCGAGTGGAACATCTTGCCTCGGGGGAAATCGACTTTTAAGCGTTTGAGCTGCCTGCTGCAGCGATTTTCCACAGCTGCAGCTTAACAACGCTGGAGAGAAAAAGTCGTAATACTTCTGGCTACTATTCTGCTCAAGCAGAGTATTTTTTTCTTCCTCCATCGAGGCTGAAACAATTTGTTGAAACTACGCTGAAAATCGATCGCCAGCGCTCGAGCACATTTTCAGGCCAAAACACCAAACATTTCTTCATCGCTGGACGCTATAAGGTTTCATTGATTTTCTTTGCCTCATGTGACAATAAGGAAATCCACACTCACCTGCCAGTTTATTAGGTACATTTACATTTTGAATCCAAAAGTGCTGCACTGAGGATCAGTTTGTGGCTGTTATCTTCAGTCCATGTTGAAACCAGGACAGAAAGCTGGTATTTCAACTGGATGGTCATTTTTGAAATAATTTTTTAAACTGGATTGAATTAAACGTGTTTCTGTCATTCAGCTTAGACCACTGACTAAAATCCTGTTGTCAAAATAATAGGAACATGTGTCAGTACAACACAATAGTTCTACAAACCACAGCCTCCATAATGAAAACACAGCTGAATTAACGTCTCTCTGTTATTTTTCCACAGCATAAACTCGTAAGATCGTTCACACTTTTTTTGTGCATCTGTAGGCCGTTGTAAGACATTTTAGAGACATTTTTCGGAAGAGGAAATAGGGACTAACTACGGGAAAGATACTTCTGGGAGGCTCTGGAGAAACTCGTGGGCAGGGCTCGATGCTGATTGCTTTGATGTTCGTATCCCGGTTATCACAGGAGATTTTTACCTTGTGTGTCTGGTGGATCCTCAACAGAAACTGAAAGTGTCTTCCCAGAGTTCGTGCAGTGGAAAACGGCCTTTTCATCATTTGTCATTACCTGCTCAAATAACCCGTCAGATAGTTTACCAAACACTGCTGCCCAGGAAAACCAACCGTCCCACCATCTGTCTGCCAGTCTGCCAGTGATGGTTCACCAGCCACAATAAACACAGCTCATGTTCGCGGTGCCACGGTGTCCCTTCCAGCTACTGTTGCAGCACGGCCTTTTAAGACGCACTCACACACAGCCGTTTCATGTCGAGAGAAAGGCATGAGAAACAGGAGCTTCAGTGTTTCTGTCCAGGAGTGAGAAGAGTGAGATAAAAGGTGAGAATGAATGCATCAAAGAAAGCCGGAGAGTTGATTCACAGTTGTTGACAGAAGCTGTGAAGAGTTCTGTGGGGGTGAGAAACAAAGGGGGCAGGAAGGGAACGCACGAACAAGTGAGGCAGAGCGACTGGACACCGCACTCAAGAAGTCATCAGTGATACCCTGTACAACTATGTGGACTTCATCTGTCTACCTGGATTTAAAGGTGCGAGCAGCACTCAACATGTCATGACATCCAAGAACTGACAACCAGTCTAAGAATTGACATGGCATCCAGGGGAACTTTTTAAAATGCCAGATTTTTACCTGGCTGCAACAATTAGTCAGCATTGTTAAAGCCACTTATTCGCCCCGCTGTTGGATGGTGGGAGTTTGAGAATTAATCTGAACAAATGGCTCCTCATAATGGGCGAGTTCAGATTCAATTTTCAGAGAAGAGCGAAGGTCCCGCTGGAGATGCCAAAAGAGAGAACGCTAAACAAGATGAAGCGAGGGGGAGAAGGAGAGGAGCGTTGAGGGTGAAAGATGTAGCAGGGGGGAGAGGGAGATGGAGTGAATCGCTGAATCATCTGAGAGGATCTGTCAGCAGAGGGAAAAAGTAGGTCAGGCCGATGGGGTGCAGCGGGTGGTGACGTTAAAATCCCAAATTCACTTGTACAAACTCCTTCATCAACCACTTGCTTCCTCCCTTTTCTTTCCCTGCCACCCCCTCTTCCTCCCCCTCCCCCCTGCTAACACTAATTGATTGTCCCTCCTCAACCACCAGTGGTTCTCTGTAATTACTTTTTCCAAAAGCGTTCCGACTTTCTTTAAGACAATCTGCATGTTCCAAAGGACTTTCATTTGTGAAGATTTCAGCTCCCGGTGTTTTTTTTTTTTAGAGATTATAATTCAGAACTTGGCTCTGAAGTGGTAGAGAGAACAGAAAACTTTAAATGAATTTACAGTAACATCCTCAAACATTGTGGGATTATCAGTATTGCGGTAGAGATAGAACACAGCACGTGTTACCTCATAGCATAGGAGTGTGTTTGTGTGTGTGTTTGGTTGGAACAAGAACAAGCTTTAAGACTATAAATATTTTCTTTCCCATACAAGGAGAAAAGTTTTCTGTAAGTCAGCAGGGGAATGTGTTTTTTTTTTTTTTTTTTCATATGGATGTGAGTAATAATGGGGTGTATAAACCTATCAGCCACAACATTAAAACTGCTGATAGGAGAGGTAAATAACATTGACCATCACGTGACAATACAATGTTCTGTTGGGAAACCTTGGACCTGGCATTCATGTGGATGTTACTTAGACATGTACCACCCACCTAGACCAGACCAGGCACCCCCACCCCATATCAATGGCACTCCTTAATGGCAGCAGGATGCAGCCTGGCCCAGACACACACACAAAAACAATTTAGGAACAACTAAAAAAACATGAGAAACAGCACAAGGTGTTGACCTGGCCTCTAAATTCACTAGATACCAAACTGATCAAGTATCTGTGGGATACACTGGAACAAGCCAGATCCAGAGGACCCTCTCGTCAACTTACGACTTACACTCATGCTGCAAAATGCGTAAATAAAACCTTGTTTTACGGCTTAATCAAGAGCTCGGCTCCAACTGTCAGGCAGATGTCAACACGCAAGCCTTGAAGCTGTTGCTGCGACACCATAAACACAGGCTGAGCAGTGCTCGCTGCGATGAGCTCGATTGTGTTCAAGTGTAAAATGATGTTTGGTGAAGTGTCACTTTAAAGTGCCACCCGTAAAGGATCCACGGAAGTGCTCACGTCACATTCTGTTTTGGCAAAAGTGAGTGTGTAACATGACGCACATCTTCTTTTAAGGTCCCATTAACACATCTGGTCCAGATGAGCCCCCTTTGATGAATGCATGTGTCATGTTTCTGCGTGTGCGGGCACTCAGTCTTTTAGTCTCTAACAGGCCAGGATCACGACACCGACTCCACTTGCATTTCGTTAAACTTCACAGACGCGCTGAGCACCCTGGGGTTGCAGACGGGGAACAGATGTAAGACTTTTAATGAAGGTTAATTACACACTCCAGATCTTGTTCCGTAGCATTTCTGGCACACAAAAAGACTTTTTTTGTAATGGGATACAGGCCCTTTGAAACAAATTGCTACTCCCATCGTGTGGTTCTCCCCTGGGGAAAGGCATCTGTCTCATTTTGACTTATGGCCCATAGTTTCAGTAACCAGACAGTGACATATCACAGACCTTTATCATGCCATTTTTATGAGGGGCTCTGACAGTTTGGGGGTGTTGTTCACAGTTCGCTTCAGATATGACAAATATTTGGACCACTTTAAAAAGCTTCCAGATGACTCCTTATCACCATTTTGTATCAGTGATATGCAAACTGTTAGTACAACTGTGTTATACTTTACAAGCAAAGTAAAGGCAGTCGACTCTGTGCCAAGCTCAATCACATTTACACTGCCTCGCACTGTTTTTTTCAAAAACACATCTCTTGGATTTTCATATAAAGTTCAACTTAAGTGGCATAAAGTGGCACAACTCATAACAACAGAAACAGAAACAACCAAATGTAAATGTTTGTACTAGCACATTTATGACATGATGCTGTCTGGGATCATCACAGTGGGCACAGGATCAGAGGCAGAACTAATTAAAATTTTAACACTGCTTTGCTCACACCATCCCCAAAACACCATCACCGGCAAATGGTCACCATAATATGTCTTCTGGGCCTCATGTTTGTGGTTTATTTCCCTTGTCGACCTTATGTTTTGCTTACCTGTGCTCATTTCTAAGAAGGGTACATCCAGAAGAAACAAAGCTTTAACAGTGCATAGTACTATACTCAGTTCAGCTACAAATGAAATCATTTGGTGAACAGACTGAGTCACAAGCATTTATTTTCACCACCAAGCTCCTCCTGCGGAAAAGTAACTACATTTTATTTTGCGTATGCTGCTGCAAGATCAGCCAATAACAGAAACAACGCATACTTCTCTGCAGCCAGAATACAAACTCAACACAAGTCATTTCAACTGTGCCATGATAGTTTTGAAAGTGTAATTTAATTTATACATTTTAAATCAGTCAGCTGACAGGAACCGGGCATGAAGATGTCGGTGTTTATGGCTTCAGGGCCTTCTGTTGCTCTGGTTACAAGTTAGATCATTTACTGGGACAGTGAACGTTGACCTGTGATAACGTCACACACTCCATGGCAGCCATGCTGTTAACGGCAAGAGATGGAAAAGTGACAGAGAGGAGAGGGAGTCTGACAGGTGAGACGATGTGTGTAGGGAACAAACAACGCTGATAGACAGGAGCCTGTGGTGTTAGCCTCAAACAGTCCATGCATCCGCCAACAGAGAGGACTACAAAGACGGACGGCCTTAAGATTATAGATTAAGATTCACAAAGACAATAGTACTCAACCTCAGACCTCAGCTGGATGTACCTTCAGCTGTAAAGTGTATGTTAGAAGCAGACTTGGCCTCATCTCAAACATGACGGTAGACTCCAGAGTATGAAACTCTCAGCGGAGAAGGTGTGAAACAACCCATTTCAAAGCAATCCATGCTAAGGTGTTAGATGGCTTCAGCTATTCTTAGCCCATCTTGATGGGGTCTGACACAATCACGTCTGCTCTACCCCCATCGAGCTGAAAGCACAGATAAATCAAGCCTACCTTTTAAGGCAGAAAGGCACAGAAAAAGGCACCATGCCTGCTGGCCCAAGGGTTCAGGATATTTTGTTACTTTCTTTATTACTCTGGTTTCTAAAACTGTGGGTTAGGACCTCTAAGTGGGTCACAGCCATGCATCTTTTGCGTCTGTACATGCAGGAGTATTGTGTTTTCTAATTGGCTCCCAGGGTGACTGACTATTTCTGTGATGCTTCAAAAGAACCAACAAACTAAATAGAAAAAAATCTAAACCAAACAACATAAGAAAGCAAGTATGCATGGGAACAGAGTACATATGTGAGAAGACAGAACCACAGACAAAGCAAACAGACAAGAAATGTAGAAGGAAAGGAGGGAGAGAAGCTGGGAGAGGTCGAGTGAAATGAATGCATTACCATATGGCTTGTTGGATAGAAACTGAAATGTGGCCTGAGTCAGGGGGAACGAACTAAATCAACATACACTGACAAAACAATATATGCGAGCGTGTTTCCAGGTACAGTGACATATTGTGGGCTACTCTGCTGCTAGGCTGCTGAACATGTACACATTATAGCTGTTTATCTAAACTGTGCTCAGATCAAACCGTGAAAACTGACCATCATGTCCTAATGGCTTAACATTACTGTTTCACCTGTCCAGATTATATGAAGCTGACCTCCAGGGCTGAAAATCAGCCAAATCAGCAGTTTCTCAAGTGGCCACTCAGGAGTCAGGCACCGTCAAGATGTTGGCTGTCGCTATCACCCACATTGAGCTTCAAAACCACTTTTAATGACCAGGCACAGTTTACAGAGACAATTGTGGCAGATCTGAAACTTTGGAAATGTTCAAACCATTGAAACTTTGACTTTAGGACGAGATATATAAAAGAAGGCTTCTCATTTCCAGTCAAACAGCTGCTGCACAGATTTTGGCAGCTATGGCTAGCTAGCAAGCTAACTAGCTAGCTAGCACAGCTAAGTTGAAAACATCAGTGGAAAGCCAGTGACTTGTTTTAAAGCACTCAAAGTCTTAATTACCTTGATTTTTGATTCACATTTTGGGCATTTTTCAAATCTTTAAAAAGGCTTTAGAGAAAAGTCAGGTATGTTACCGCTAATTTTAAACAATTTATCACACATGTCCTCAAATATAGTGACACCAAATTAACTTGAAATTGATCAAACATATGTAGCATTGATATATTATCAGATAACAAAGCTTTCTTTAACTTTTTAACATCGGCTAACATCAACAACGACTTGTAAAAAAGCAACATAGATACAACCACGCCAACTGCAGTCACATTTTACTGTCAATTTATTACAGTAAACAGACTTTCTTTTGTTTTTGTGTAACCCCTAACCACTCAAAGCAATGTAGTTTAAAATATCCCCAGGAATTAACGCTGGATTAGTTGACTACTGTATGTATTAGCTAATTAATTGGATATGCTAACATTAGAGGTGATAATGACACAGTTTAATCCACTCCGCACACTTCTGTTCTTGTAGAGGGAGGAATTTTAAATCAGCTTTGATGCTTACCACTCAGCTACAAACCGTTCTCTGGCAGTGGCGGTACTCCTGACTGGGACTGATGGGTACAGCAGCGTATTTGAAGCAACAAAACATTTCCTACCATAAATCACTGTACATGAACTCATACAATTACAAGTGGTGCAGACTGCACAGTCCTGAGGCAGCAGAACTACTCTGCTGTTGAGGAGACATTACACAAACCTCTGCTGACGGGAGCTTTGGACCGAGTTTGTGTTCAAATGGAGGGTTTGCGTTAAAGCAGTGGCATACTTTACCATTATGTTAAATGGGTCTATTTTTATACGACCGCCGACCATGGTTTGTATCACCAGAGGAATACACCATACAGTAGCAGTCTGTTTTTAACACCATACGAGCTGTGCTTCCCTTTTTTTAATGATGCGATTTTCAGTCTCTTTCCCTTCACAATTTCCCTCTGCACTTTCAAGCTACTGTACCTTCATACTGCTTTATCTGGGCTATCCAGGTCAGACACAACAGCTTAATCTGAAGAGTTGAAGAAAACACATTTTCTGAGTTTCTAAATATTGTAAAAATCTGGCGTATATATACACAGAGCTGTCTGACACACAAAGATGTCTGCTGGTGTGTTTCTGAGTGGAGAGACGAGCCCACAGTGTCAAAAAAAAAAACACTTTCATTTTTCATTTCACACATTGCCATTCCTATACAGTATGCTAACTTATAAGGGTCTAGCAGACTTAAAAATGCAGTGCTCTGACGTGGAAAAAATGTTTTACGACAGCCGTTTCCTTAGTTATTCTGTCTGATTCTTCCTTATTTTAAAGGGGCTCCAAGAGGCTGGAAGGGCTGAGTCAGCATCTCTGCTTCCTGAAACCTATTTCAACATACTGTAAAAAGACACTTTACAAGCCTCTGCTTTACTAGTATTGACCAATAACATTACAAACTTAACTGTGGAACCTGGACCTTTCCATCAGAGCTTCACTTCAGACCTATAACAGCATTTGTGGCGGGGTTGCGATGGGGGAGAGGTCACAGGAAGCAACAGCGTCAGGGTTTCTGAGTAAGTGAATTGCGAGTTGTTTTACTACGTCCTGCCTTATGACTGTGTTTTCATCAACTGAGGCTGCTGTCAGTATCTGCATCTGTACCTGTATCTGCATCTTCTGCCTCCCATACAACAGGTGAAAAACAGTGGGAAACATGGTGGCTTGATGAGAGAGAACGCCGTTGCCATTCATTCTTACAAGCGGATATCAAAACTTGAAGTGTTGACACTGCACTGATTCAACATCTGGGAACTATCCCTGCTTCTGCAGGAGTTCTCTTTAAGGGCGATGCTTTTACTGAGTCTATCTAAAACAAATGTCAGATGATTGTTGAATGGCCCTGATTATGATGCATAGTGAGAAATTAACACCTCCCACAAACCACTGTTCAAACATCTATCTACCCACCAGTTTGGCAGATGGCCAGACATTAACTGGATACGTCTTCAATTTCAAATAAATGGAAACAGTGGAGGAGGTTCACTGTGCCCATCTTATGGACTGGCCCTGTTTCAACCCTCCCCTCTGTAAGGCAACTGGTCGGTTGATAAATTATTTTATTAAATGTCACTTAAATTGCCTCACAAAACAAACGAATATGAGTAAATAAAGATCTACAGGAGCTTGAGGTCTGAGCACAATGTCAGCATTTGGATCTTGTGTCAAATTCAAACAAATTCCCTGTGAATATTTCAGGGTGAGGAAGTGGCGGGAGGCCAGGATGGAAGTTTGCCATGTACCTCAGTCTCTTTTGCATTATATTTGACTTGCAAGTCAGCAGCAACAAACAGCTGAGAGGAGAGAAGGATATAGGATCCTTCAAAAAACAACCTGAGCTAAAACTTTACCTACTGACACATGACATATGCTGATTCAGACAATTTGAATTTTTGAAGTTATTTCAACCGCCAGATCGTAAACACAACTTCCTTACTCTTGAATATATATATATATATATATATATATATATATGTCGCTCACAAACTGCTGTAATTCCATAATGATGCAGGAAAACTGGATTTCAGAAAATCAGAACATCTGCAGCAAGTGCAGGCACCGCTCTGTGGTTCCTTGGTCTGTGTCTGATCAAGCATGTAGTATATGCTGAGAAGGTGCTGCTGCTGCCAGACACCTCTGACACTCTGGAGGCATACAACTATATACTCCACATCAGGTAAACTGGTTGGTTATATAATTGTAAGCTTATAAATAGCAGTCGAATCGGCCAGTGGGTAATGTGTGTTCTCACTGCAAACAAAATGCTTTGGGGAACAACTGCAGGCCGGCTTAGTCCACTCTCTCTAACCAGTCTCAGCTTGGTTGATTTGTTCAAGGGTGATGTGGGATTGCTTGTGTTCACACCAGCCTAAATGAACCAGCCTGACAGGTAAAGCTTCCTGGTTTTGGGGCAATGGGTTAGGTGTGAGAGCACCCTCAGTCATAACCGAAGGGCATCACTTCAGTTAAAGCATTAACAGTAACACAGCAGTGATAGCTGATACTAAATCAGAAAGCACTTTATCTTTTGTATTGCACACTTATCTCTCCACACTTGCAATACTGCATTGAGGTGTGGGGACACACGTATAAAAGCAACACACATCCCTTGTTAATACTCCAAAAAAAAGCAGTGAGAATCATACATCACGCCAAGTTTAGGGAACACACAAATCAGTTATTTATTAAATCGAATATACTCAAATTCAATGACTTATCAAACTTTCGAACAGCTCAGCTAATGTATAAGGCCACAAAGAAATGCCTCCCTCACAATCTGCAATTACTACTCGAAGAGAGAGAGACGAAGCATGATTTAAGGGGGAAACTAATATACAAGCGTAAAATAGTACGAACCACGTTAAAATCCTTTTCTGTAACTGTTACAGGGGTTAAACA
This sequence comes from Planiliza haematocheilus, assembly GCA_005024645.1. Taxonomy (NCBI): domain Eukaryota; kingdom Metazoa; phylum Chordata; class Actinopteri; order Mugiliformes; family Mugilidae; genus Planiliza; species Planiliza haematocheilus. Next base: position 7,329,060 of record SRSE01000649.1, on the reverse strand, counting down.
GTGGAATAAATTGGACGAGGAGGTCAAGAACTCAGTAACACTGAGTGTCTTCAAAAAGAAATTTGTTAACTTAACCATGGACCGTTATACAGCGATGCAGAGTTAGAGCTGACAAAGGTCATCAGACAGTTGTTGAGACGGGATGAAGAATAAATACAAAAAACTCAATGTACCTAAAGGACTGCGGTGCACTAATGACGGAAGAATATGGACAATGTGCGAACACACATGTAATCTGTTTTTGACTGTCTTATACTGAACTGCAGCTATGCTTTCATATTCTGTTGTAATAGGTCAAATGTAAAAAAAAAAAAAAAAAAAGGAGTATGTATGTGTATGTGTGTATATGTATGTGTATATGTATGTATGTATATATATGTATATGTGTGTATATATATATATATATATATATATATATATAAAAAGAAAAAAAAAAAAAAACTAAATCTGTACTCTGGGTAATGGGGGCGGGACTAGATAAGCTTTGGCTTCTCCCGCTTTCCCTTTCGGCCAGGTCACTTGTACTCATACTGATATTGATTGTGATGTGTGAAGATGATTGAACTGACTTGCCGAAATGAATAAATAAATAAATAGCGTGCCTCAGTTAAATTACATGAGAGATTGTTTCTGTTGCATGTGCAATACTTCTTTTATTTGAACGACCTCGCCACAAATTGGGCACAGGCAAAATACCATGACCAACTGCACTCCATATCAGGCTGATTTGAATACTTCGGCCTGATAACAGGAACACAGATTACTGCTGCCCTGACTGAGAGTACGTCAATGTTGTAACACAGCTACAATAGTTTCCCTCTCAGTGACAAATTGAATAAAGGAGGGCCGCTCTGTTTTCTCTTGATGTTAAAATAAAAAACAGCTCTTTGTAAAGCTCTCGTCTCAGCGTTGGTCCCGCGAACAATGGATATCCTCGTCTCTTTCAACTTTTCCACGAATGCTCGTCATCTGCCAGCGGAGAAAATGATCATAAGAAGAAAATAATCCAGTGTGGAGCGCACGCACCCAACCAATGCCAGAGAGGATGTAATACGCAAGATAAAAAAACCCCACAGTAAATAAAATCACAGATCAGGGTATAGTCAAACTGTGAGAAGAAGAATACTACATTTATGTCAATAGATATAAACCTCTACTTGTGTGGAACTATTAAGGAAATTGTTTGTTTTCTTTCTTGGCTTTGTCTCCGGCTTTCTGTATCTTTATCTACACAACAGTCAATCGATTTCAGAGCTGGCACATCAACTAACTCCTTCTGACTGGTGGAAATAAAAGCCGCCAAACCTGACAACAACCTACCACTCTCCTGTTATGGATCTTGTGGCTGTCTATCCCAGCACGTATTCCCCTTTCAACCATCGCTCACTTTTTCTTTGTCCGCTCTGGCGTAACTAAATAACAGTGATTGGTTTAACTGACTGTTGGCTAAGCCCATAACTTCCCACCACTACATCTATCAAGTCCTCATGGCACACGCACACTTTACCACTCAAATGCTTTGAGGAATTTTCTCAAATGAAAAAGGCAAATAAAAGCAGTCGTTTCATTTCTAGCCAGTGAGTGTCATATTTTCCAGCTGAACTGAAATGCAACTAGCTAGCTAACTGAGCTAATGTTAGCCTGGGGCGTTGGTTTTTAACTGCTGCCTCTATCTACGATTTCAGGCATTTCATTTCCAGATGAAGAAACAATTTTCAATATGAAGCTTGCAAGAGGTCTACAAATGTGCACTTGAGGGCTACGTACTTTATATCACATCATGCTAATAGACAGAGGATAAAGCCAACGCAGCAAGGCAGCATCCGCACCAGTTAATGCTCTGTGTATGAAATAGCCACTTAGCACCAGTGTAATAAGATGACAAGAGATGACTAAGAGGGATGATTAACACGTTTGTGGACTAAAGCAGATGAGTTATACAGCTCTCGTGACGTGCATGTGCACTTCAAGCTGTTGAGTGGTTAAGCTGAAAGTTGGGAATAACTTCTGTGGTATTTTTGCTTTAGTAACTCAACATTGCAAGTCAGCCTCAGAAAAATGCACAACTATGGCCTTCACGCAGTCAAACGTTACCACACACTGGAGGGCTAATCACCCAAGGATGTCCACAAGAAGAGGTAGCAACACCAGAGGAAGAAGGACCATATTGCCTGAAGAAGAACTGGTCTGCTCAATTCAAGAAGGAACTCCAGGGTCATTATTTTGCCATTTTGGTGCTACAGTGCACAAACTTATCACGCCTTGTTGTGCACTATGGAGCAAACAGGAAGTGATTTTGAAGAGCCTTGGACATTGGCAGGACAAGCGTCACAACACGACAAAGGAGCACCTGTCATAGCAATTAATGTTGTTGAAGGGTTTAGACAACAGGGATACAACAGAGCAAGTGCTACTCAGATCAGGGCTTATTTTCACTCTCAAACCACACATGATAATACACATGTCGGCTGTTTCACCACAACAACACACTCCCATCTCCTGGGGCTCTCAGCTATTGTGTAATAATGACTGTGAAACAGCTTCCTGGTTAAAAAGAGCATTTTGTTTAACTGAAACTTCAGTAAATAAATCCACGAAAAAAATAAAAATAACACAATGTCTCCTTTGGCATCTCCATTTACACCCTGAATCGGTCGAGCGTTTGTCTGAAGTGTTCATTACTTTAAAGAAGCGAGCACACACACAATCAATACTTCAAACAAAAACTGTATACCTGAAAAGGATTCGGTGCCCGTGGATCCCCAGCTTAATTTAAGCCGTCTATTGATTCTATGGAACTGCATCTAGTTAGTTAGCAGTAATGGACCTGCGCTATGGCTGAAATTACACTGTATTTTGGCATTATAAACACATCGAGCTGCTGGTCGCCTCAAGGGGATTCAAAGGCTATGACTGTACAGCGGTTACACAACATCAGGAACTCTAACATGTTATCAGTATTTTGAGCACAGCAGTGTGTGTGTGTGTGTGTGTGTGTGTACAAACCTCACAGTAAAGGCTGCAGGTTTGATATACACCCACTTGCCAGTTCATTAGGTACACTAATATAAGACACATAACAGAATGCAGTCTGTACTATTATTAGAAACAGAGCAGCAGAGGTTAATATCTTGTTTTTCATACAACCTCTATGTACTGTAACACAAGAAAACCCATAATGCCACATCCTCATCTGCGCCCTCATTACCAGTCCGACCTGCAACAGCTTCAAATTTTCTGCTTTAGAACTGCGAATCACTTGGGGTCGGTGAAGTCATGCTGCCTCCGATGAGAGGCAGATGTATTGATACAGGCCAAGTTTGAGACATGCACGGACAGGCAGAAGCTGAAAGGCCTCGAGCTGCAGATAACAGAGACTGTAACTTTCACTCGAGTCACGTGTGGTTCGCCGGGAGGAGAACCCGCTCAGTCCAGAATCCTCATCGTCATCAACAGGAAACTAAGTTGTCAAACAGCTCAAACCTCGGCTGAACCTCGGGGTGACTAGCTCCCTAGCAACAATGATCAGCATGTGTGTAAATGAATCTGGCACGACTGCTCAGAGCCCATGTTTGTGACTGGTTCAAGAGCTGTCTCTCTTGCCCTTTGCCCTTGTTTTTTGTAAGAGGGAAAATATTTATTACCAATTTTAGGACACTTAACCTACTAGAGTGACAAACTTACCCGTAGGCAAAGAAAAAACAGTTCTAATTACAGCCTGCCGACAGCTTTGCTTAGACATATGAAAACTTTCTTAGTAGAAGTGTGTTTTCTCTTTAGTTTTTTATTTTTTCCTGCGGTGTGGTGCCACTTTCCTTTGACTGCCATTTAGCTCCCTTAGCATCCCACTGATTACCAGGAAAGTAGACTCAACAGAGGGAGGTTGGCTTCTTAAGAGCCGACAGGAAAACCCCTCTATGGCCTGTCCAACAAGGAAGACTTTAATGGGGCGTCATGGTGAGGCCGCAGGCTCATATGTGCAACATTATCCTCCTGTGTACAACAATGCACTTACAGATACGTGGGTTTGCACAGTGAGTGGAGCTGCTCGGAGTCTCCCACTGTTTCCAGTCATTCTACATGCTGTGTAATGAGCATGGGAGAAAAAAGGAGGACATTTCCCTCAGTCTAATAACATAAAAGGAATAGATTTTACAGTTATTATGGCAGAAATTTATTTTCAATTTCTAACTGAACGTGGCTGATAATATGAACGGACGACTGGCCTTTGCTGGAAAACCTTTTGAAAAATTAAACACTTATCTAAATGACTGTGCTTTTAAAGAGATTCCAGGGCGAATGGGTTTTTAAAGTATCAGAATGAAGCGGCGGTAAAAGTCATGTCTAAGCCTGTGTCCTCTCATTTCACACAGTTAAGCTGACGAAGGCCAGCAAACCTGAGCAGTACACTCACGGTGCAAATTAATTAAAGAAAAACAAACTTTCCCACCGACACACCTTATCATTTATGAACAAAGATATGAGGAACATTTTGTACAGGTTTGCTATTGACCTCTAGAGATACATGGTGACATTTCAGTTTGTTTTATTGGCACACCCAAAAAAATAAAGACAGCCTCCTTCCAAGGCGGCGGCTTTCCTGTCTGCTCAGAACACTGTGATAGCTCACAGGCACTAATACGTTGTTCCCCAAGTATCTTTAAATTGACATACACACTCCAACAAGAGACACATTCTTCTAAATAGGGGCTTTTCAGCAGATAATAGTGGAAATGCTCTTTGGTGAGCGCTTTGATCTTAAGAGCCACAGTATCGTTGGTGTGTGACGGAGCCAAAGAAGCCGGCTGTACTAATTCTCCTGGCAGAGACAGTGTCTTTCAGATAATTCATTTGCATTAGCGGCCATGATAGTTTGAGTCCTGCTCATGCTGGCAGGCTCAGAGCTGCTGGGCTCTTGGATGCACCACATAGGAGATGACACAGCAACATGTTGCCTCATATGAGGTGAACTGTTGGTTGAGGGTGCAACCTGTGAGCAGTAACAAGGAATTGTAGAGATTCTGAGTCATATGTGGGATGCGTATTAGGACGTATTACAGTTGAGAATCCACCTGCTGCTGATGGACATGCTTCATTGAAGCACTGAAGCACGTTAAGACAAAACAGTCATGCGGGCTCTCTGACGATTACTGCCTACAGGGAGGCTCCCAGAGAAACACAGATACAGTTGCACATATAGGATCAAAAAAGTCTGGACTTCATTGTTGGCTCATTTTGATGTGTTTACAGATTTTTTGGTTTTTATTTTATTTTTTTTAGTAGCATGTACTTAGGTCTGTACCAATCACTTCCATCAACAAAGCTTCCACTTGAGAAGACAAAGTACCTTTCCTGAATAATGAGCTTAAATATAGTTTTGATAACGATGATCAATCTAAGTTGCTACAGTGCAAGCACATACAAAAGGTAGTCCCTGCACCAGATAAAGGAACAATGGAAAAGTTCCTGCTGTCTGATCAAATTAAAAAGAAACACCAGGATGTACTACATGATTGTGAGACACTAGTTTAGTGCTTTTGTGATCAATTTTAAATCAACAAGTAACTTATTTATCAAAAATGAAGCCTCAGATTGCACTGCGTGTGCATTTTCTCTGCTTGCGCTTGGTTTATACTCCTGCAACAGGTCAACAAGGAGCCTGTGCTGTAGAGGGCTAAACCAGTGAAAGCATTTATACCTGTGTAGTGCTGTGTCAGCACTGTTCAGCAATTACGCCACTAAATCCAGAGTCTTCGACTACTCAGCCGTGTTGACTTTCTCTGTGCACTTCAAACAGTGGTGAGTCGGACTGAGCGTTTCATGTTGGGAGCGCGAGCTAATAAATGTGGATCAGCAGTTACTTTCACCGAAATCACTCTTAACACACAACATGGAGAAGACTTCTGAGTGGATGGTGTGTAGGAGGTAGAACGAGGGGGAAATTGCCGGGCTTGTCCGGCCGCTGAGATATGTGAACGAGGAAATTCCTCTTGAACCAATCACGGCTGTTGTGGTCTGCAGCACCGCAACGTGTAGTTAAATTTGTGGTGAGGTGCACGGCAGGCTACGGTGCAAGGTTGAGAGCTACGCCTTAGAAGTGACACGCAATCACAGAGCTGCTTTGTAATGTCAGTCAGCACTCTGGCCCTGAGAAACATATAATTACTGAGCATTTTAATTGATCTTATGCAAAACAAAACAATTCATTACCAGCAGATTCATCAAGAGTGACAATAATCTTTTGGTGTAACACTAAACGCATGAATATGGGTTTGAATTTGTTTCATAGGGAATTTATTACATCTGTGGAGAGACTTTATGTAAGCGATGAGTGCCTCTGAAAAACCAGAGTCATGAAGTTTGTTCCATGACAGTGGAGAGAAATTATTAACTTCCTGTTCTGTTTCAGACGGCAGGAAGATGTGATGGAAAACACTCCACCTGTGCAGCGCCACATTTGTTTAAACAGATTAAATGTCCCCGCGTGTAGAGACACCAGCCAGGTACAGAGCATCATCCATATTGATGCTACTTGCAATTCAACTCTAGAGAAAGTTACTTATCACGGAGTGTCACTTTGACCCCTTAAGAACCACAGATACACACAAACACACACACACACAGTGGGCCGAGCTATCAGCTTAATGGAAAAGTAAAAGGGCTGCTCTGGTTGACTGGAGCAAAGCAAACACAGAGAGACAGATAGGACAAGACAAGAGACAGGTGGAATACACACAGGACGTTCACACACAACCAAATCTAGAGAGGTAAGCAGTGTAGTGTGCACACAACCACCCACGCAGAGCATTTCATACACACAGCAGGATGCATCGGCCTACATTAGCACAAACACACACAGTAAGAGTTCGTGACCTCTCAGGCCAGAGAAACTGATTCAGTTGCCCTCACGCTCAAAACATACATGTGTGTACAGCCATGTCTTACTCTACACCCTGGAGGATATTTAACTTACATTTCATGCATGACATACTACTGCATGTACAGGCCGGGTACATCTAGAAAGGAATCCAGGCCAACACATACACAGAGTCAGTTGTACCAGCTACTACGCGGCTGTCTGCTGGAGTCAGTGAAGTCACAAGAGAATCCACAGAAAACTGATTGACTGCCGCTTCATTAGGTGCACAAGCCCGATTAAACGGTCCTCCCTTTATGAATAATATAATTGTCCTGTTATTATTTAAATTGTCTAAGAGAGGCGTTAATTCAACTGCGTGGTCATTTTTAGAGGCTGCAGTGAGTGCTGCAGTTAATTTGTATCGAGTCAGACCGAGGGCCGTTTCTAATTAGGCTGAAAATACCAATTATTTCCATTATTGATTGGACTGGCAGGTCGTTCCTAGATTAATCGCTTGATCTATGTAACATCTGAAAACAAAAGCCCATCGCAGTTTCCAAAGTGATGCCTTCAAATGTTGTCTTTTATCTGGCCATCAGTCCACTACTCAAAATATATTCAGTTTACTGTCATTTAAGGAAAAGGGAAACACAGAAAACTCTCACATTTGTTGAGCTGGAAGGAGGACTTCCACTAATGGTTGTTGTCATAACTGGTCAATCTGTGGACAATTAGGTTTCACAGAATTCAATAAAACTGCTTGATTAGGCCGGACAAAGGCAGGCGATGGGAGAGAATAGATTTTTGCTATAGAAACTACACCGAGCAGGTGGCCACCGTCCAAATATTGTGCCTCCAAAACAGCTGAAAGGACATGGGCCTTCTGAGGGTGTCCTGTGGTAACTGATACTTGATCAGTTTGGGGATCTAGTGAATTTGGAGCCCGGTCAACACCTTGTGCTGTTCTTCATGTTTTTTGAACATGCTTGTGTCAGGCTGCATCCTGCTGGGGATGGCTGCTGCTGTCAAGGAGTGTTATTCCTAAGGGGTGGGGGTGCCTGGTCTGGTATGGGTGGGTGGTACATGTCTAAGTTATACATTCATTCACATGAATGAATGCCAGATCCAAAAGTTTCCCAGCAGAACATTGCATTGTCACAAGAAGGCCAATGTTATTTACTTTTCCTGTCATAATACTGTGGCTGATTGGTGTATAAAGTGATTCAAATGATCACGTTTTCTTTCCATTAAAGAATATTTGTGATTATAAAAAGTGTTAATTCTTTCAGCTCTAACTTAAAATGATCAGAACGTGTAAGTGTGAAAGAATTGGTTGAAATGTTGTAAATTAAACTGTTTCAACAAAAAGAAAATTTAAATTAGAAGAAGGTTTATTTCAGACGTATCTAGGCTTAGCTCGGTAAATCTGCACCTAACAAATATAGGTAGAAAGGTGTGAAACCAAACCAGAAGTTTAGTGTCACAGTTTAAAGCCACATTTGTAAAAGCGTACATGCAGCTCGGTGAGCTAGAGCTGTAACCCGGTGTAATCTGCACATTTCCTGATCTCTGCTCATTTCTGGGAGCAGCAGCTTGTGCTGACGTGCTCTACAAGCCTGAAACCCCCCCGGCCCTGAGAGCCAGGCCGGCAGCCTAATATTAATAACAATCACCCTGCATGCTTTCACATCTTATCCTCTCACATTAAACCGGCACTGTCGCTGTGAAGTGTTTAACAGGCTGCCTGGTGTGGACGTGCTCCGCTCCCACTGCCACGGGAAAAGCAATCGCCGGCTCAGCGCAGCGGGAGGTCGGTGCACGCAGACCGGCCAGCCCCGCTACCCTGCTGCCCTTGTCCACACTCATCTCAAACCAAATCAATGCCTGCCCACTGATACTAGCAGGCCCTTTATCACATTCCTCGCAGCATCGTGCAGCAGCTAAAAAACAGGAAAAAGAGCGACCTCCCGAAAAGAAAAGAAAAAAGACACAACAGCGCCAAATCACACCGCTCCATCTTCGCTTTGTCCTGGAAGAAAACATCCACACCGACACCGAGAAGCCAGAGGAGAAAAAAAGCAGTCGAGGAACGGAAATCCTACCTTTCGACTCATTGCTGTCCCCGAGTAGAAGTAGTAGGCTATCCCCAGCACCCACAGCACCGCGAAACACAATAATATCCTTGATTTCCTCCGCATGGCTGCTCGCCTTTTTCCAGTCCGCCTGCCTGTGTGTTAACGCGGCTCTCCGCTCCGCTCTCCTCTGGCAGGCTGTGGCGGCTCGTCCCGGTCGGCTGTGTCCGTGCAACGCGCTTCGCCGTGCGGCTTCGGCAGGCTTCGTCACTCGGTCAGGGGGAGCGAAGAGAGCAGGAAGCAGCGAGCCAGCATCGGCGGGGTTAGAGGGCAAAGGCTAGCCGACTCTAATCCAATCAAACACCGGCTCAGGAAGCCCCAGAGGAGGGCCGGGGCTGGCAGGAGTCGAGCCGTGCCGTAAGGTTCCGTGCTAGACGCCGAAAGGAGGGGGTGGGGACGATCCCTGTAGGAAATGATTGTTGTAAAATTTCAGAAATGTGGCTGTGGGTGCTGTGAGAGAGGATCTGTGATCAGCAAGCTGCATGGTTTCACTATCTGTGTGGAGACAGCAGGGGCGCCAGAGACACTTAAACTCGGGTTAAACAGAAAAGACAAAAGCTTTCTGTTTAAAGCTTCATTGGACTGATCGAGCCAACCAAGGACAGATGGAAACATGAACCTGAACGGATTGGAGGATTTGATTTCATTAGCTAATTTCTTTCCCTCTATTCCAATCTAGTGGAAACATCTGGGGCAACAATAGAAATACAAATCAATGGTTTTGATGTTCCAACTCCAAAGCTGATATGTTCTATTTGTGTTTTATGAGCCTTTTATTGTGAAAGGGCTAGATAAAAATAAAATATTTCCTAATTTTCCCCATTTAGCTAAACTACCAAACTTGATCCATACATAAAAGCAAACCTTGTCAGTTCTCGTGATGTACTGTTTTCAGGGTTCTGACAATTTTTCATAATTTAAACCATCAGTCAAGAAAATTATTAGCTGATCAATCAATGATGAGTTTAATTATTAGTTGGAAGCCTTATATGAAACCCAACAATGACAAAAACCATCATCATGAGCTTCTCAGACCTCAATAACAGCAGCCTGTCTGCAAATCAAAGGTGTCAGTCAAAACCAGTCTAGATCACAGATGTTGAGTCCCAGACTGATACACACGGATCGGGCATAACATTATGGCGGTGCCTGGTCTGGTCTAGGTGGGTGGTACATGTCTAAGTAATATCTACACAAGTGGTCCAAGTCCAGTAGTTTCCCGACAGAACATTGCATTGTCACAAGATGGTCAATGTTATTCACTCCACCTGTCAGTGGTTATAATGTTGTGGCTGATCAGTCACAGTAATCAGGGTTCATATCATTTAGATCACCAGTAGCTTTCACTAAGTCAGCTAGCTGCAGGTTCCTATAAATTCCTAAAAACGAAGTAAAACTGCTGACATGAGCAGATAATTGTGTGTGAAAATTTCTTTTTAGGCAGAAATCATAAAATTCATTAACTTTCAGATACTGAGAAATGGAAAAAGGAAACACTGTGTGCTGCTTAATCTTGTATTGATGGATCATTTCTGAACATCTTTAAATATTCAATAAACGACTCAAGCTCGCAGTGTTCAAATAATTTGAAAGCAGTTTAAAAGGGTTTATTTTATGATCTGAGGCACTAAGTCTCAGTCTCACACATGCACATTGTGCTGTGCCTCCAAAGATTTCCCAGTAGTATAACACACATACACACATTTATTCACTGCTGCTCTCGCCGCAGTGGTCTGAGAAGAGTCTCAGTGTGTTTATGTTACCTACACTAGAGCATGGCTGGATGGAAGTCAGACTCAGAGAGAGGGGCGGAGGAGTACGAAGCAGAGAAACAGATGTGCACATTTAGCAGCAAAGCGGTAAAAGAGGTTTTTATCTCTGGTCCTAGAATGTCCTCAGATGTCCTTTTTAATAGCGGTTATGAGAGTCTCAAAATATCCCTGAAGAGGGTCAGTGTAGCTTTCTAAGAATTCAACAAGTGACGTCTTGTTGCCTCTGGTCATGGCTGTGAAATTGGAAGCCACGTTACATGTAAAAGAGACAGAACAAAATGCTTGTATTGTGTATTTACTCTCTGTATTAATAATAGTATGACACGAGCAGGTAATAAGAAGCTAAGTGCAGACAGTTTTGGTTTGTGGTATAAAAAACTGTATCTAAAAAACTGTAATTAATAGGTGCATGAAACATTACCCAAACAACAGAGAGGGATCATTTCAACACTGCCAGTGCTATATTGACATCAAGGTTAAGTGGTTGTTCACGTGTGCAGGTCTGTTATCACTATATAATAAATATGTAGCATACACAACAGTGTAGTTAGGTGGTGTTAGTTCGGCAGATAAAAGTGCCTGCATCAGTCTTAAGGATCTGTCAGGCCTCAGATTTAAAGGAATAATTCAGTCTTTCAAAGCAAGAATGAAGTGAAACACAAACCCAGGCACTTTAAGGACAGGTGGTACATTAGCTGAGCAGGCAGGAATTCATAAAACTTCCTGCTGCCAAGTGAAAAAAAAAAAAAAAAGGATTTTCTGGGTCTGGAACATGTATCGATGAGTCAAAGTTTGAAATATCTCAACGTGACTGCCAACTATTCGTCAAATTCAAAGAGTGTGAATCGTACACAAAGTTTTCTTCGCTGGTGTAGAAATGACCAGGTCCAGCATAGTCACCACTATACACCAATCAGCCACAACATTAAAACTACTGACAGGAGAGGTAAATAACATTGACCATCTTGTGACATTTCAACGTTCTTTTGGACCTGGCATTGATGTGGATGTTACCTAGACGTGAACCCAAAAGACCCCCACTAACCACAGGACACATCAGAAGGCCCATGAGTCACAACCGTTTTCGAGGCAGAAGTGAAACCTCCACTATATTAGGAAGGTGGTCAAAATAATGTAAAATAAGCAGTAGTAGTCGATTATGGCAAGATTAGTTGGTACTTACATACTTCATGTACATGGAAGTTAAGCTGGCACCAATAGATCCCAATACTCAAGTCTGTCTTTCTACAAAGATATACCTCATTCTAGCTTTATAGGATTAAATGAATATTGCACGGATTGAAGTGTATTCATGAATTTTCTACACAGTACCCCTACTCAGCTTTTGTCTGGTGAGTATTTATATGTATTCAAGGGAGTACAGCATTCTTACAGTTAATAGAGCACGTAGTTCAGGCAGAAATGAGTTCACATTCTCAAAATGTCACATCTCACACTGGTGATCAGTTTGTTACCATGGTGTATGTTACATACAGAACAGTGCAAACTAAGGCACTAAAAACAAGTTTACTGACACCGTTTACTACAGACTAACTCCTACACTACGCCCAGAGATTATTAAAAGATGCGGCTAGTTCAGTTTCCATGTCATGTCTGAACTATACACCTCATTTGTGTAGCTTTCAGATTTTCTGAAACTGCTCCATTTTACTCATGTTATATTTGTCCTACACGTTTATCTGACAACTACACTGACCACAGTCCCCAGAAGTTTTGAAGCAATGAAGTAATGTTTTATGCCTCAGACCATTAATTTAACGTATACATCTGCTGATTCATAAAAAAGCTCAACCTGATCCAGATTTTCTTGACTGTTTTTCATTAACATTTACACTCCATCGGTTTAAAAGATCATTTTATTGCACGAATACCAGCGCGGCCACTCACTGCCAGCCTTTGTATCAACAACTATTGAAGTTAAAATAAAACAGCTGTAAGTTGAGTTTTTCTGAAGCAACTCAGGGGTTTGCACAGTCTTCATGCCAAGAGGTGCATACTCTCGGCCAGGTTTGTCAGTGGCCAGCCCCTTGATGTGTGTGTGTGTGTGTGTGTGTGTGTGTGTGTGTGTGTGTGTGTATATAAATAACCCACAATAGTGCAAAGAGAAAGAGAGCAGGAAACAGGCTTGAAAAAGAAACTGTATTTAAATCAATAACAATGGGATAAAGTACAATTTACACACATTCATAGCATTTCTGACATTAATATCATTTGATAGTTATATTTTCAGTGAGCAGTGGTTCTATTGAACACGTCCTGTGCTGACTCCATCATAAAATGACTGGTCTCTGACTGGTCCCTGGGAACAGTCTGTCATGTGCTGTGTGTTTATGTCACATTGTGTAACCAACCAATGATTTATCTGGATTTATCTGGATTTATATGAAATTCAGTCCATTTTACCCGCAGGTCTGGTTACACCAAGCAAAGACATCTCAGGTGAATTCAAATCCATACTATGTTGTCTTCATTTTAACAACAACTGTGTCTGTCTGAGGAGCAGAAGGTAATCTACAGCGAGCTTACAACGACGACTGTGTTTACACCATATGTGTACATCATATGGTGTCCACAAGCTGTTATTCCTCACTTCTCATTAAAAAGCAGAAAATACATATAAATATATGACTAGAAAAAATGTGCTTTGATAGAATTAATCTGAATCCTAACCCAAAGGTGGCCGGTGTTTGTCTTGCCAGTTCAAACAGTGTATTTGTCCTCCCCCTGCCTCTGAGCTTTGTGGTAGTGGGTGTAGCTGCTGTACAGCTCATTGAACACTTCTCTGACTCCCATCTGCAGCCCGGCCGTCAGAAACTTGATATCCTGCTCCATACACATGTCCAGGATCGAATAGATGCCCTCAGTCAGATGCTGCTTCACGTCTGGTCGCAGAGTAACCTGGACAATGGAGGAGACAAAGAAAAAGGACAGGAATTTAAAATATGACCAAAGCAAAGCGGGTGATTCTGAGGTGAAACAATGTTTGTCTAGTTCATAATTCATACTCTTGCAGAAAATATTAATGTTATCAAGACACCAATATGATACTGTATGCGGCAATATGCTACAACCTGAGGGAGAGCCAGAGGCAAACATATCAAAACATAAATTATATGTCAGAACAGTTGAGCTCAAAATGAGAGAGGTATCAAAAGACGAAGACAACCAACTAGCTTAGAAAAACCTGGCAAATGTACATTATTACAGCTGGCTACAATATCACTGATGATTAATTAAATCAGCCTGTTTGAAATCCAGCAGAAATTCAAAGATTTTAGATTACAAAGAAATCAGAAAACAAAATGAGGTCAGTAAATACCAGAATACTGGTCTTGTTGATCCTATTATCAGTTATTTGATCTGTAGCAACCACTCCACTTTACTCATGGACTTGTAATCCAAGTAAGTTCCACAATCAGATTTGAATTGTTTGGATCTCTGCACATGGGAGGAGTACAAACTTAATTTGCACCTGAATGACAGAAGAAGAGCAGTGTGTTCAGTCAGCATGACAACCAGCACAACAGCAAGTGTGGATTTCCTTCTCCAACAACACTCAAATGCACAACAATGCAGTGCAAACAAGAACCTGTGCTCAGTGAACCCTGGAAAAGACGCCAGGAGGATATCTAATATCGTCTGGTTATTCATGTCTGTTACATTATACCCTGGATAGTCTACAGGTGTTAAACACCATGACCTGATGCTATCTACTGTGACCATAGTGCTCAGTCCTTTGACATGACACGGAGTGAGGTGGTTGTGACTGCTCTGTTACCTGTTAAATGATTAGTCTGTCAGCTAATGACAGGCTGCAGGTTCTGAAGGGAGCAACAAATTATGGGGTTTCTGGAAGCTAAAGTTAATAAATCCAAAGGTCATAGAGCAACAGTTGGTTGAAGGCGTCAGGTAGTGGTACGCAGACTGTGGCAGTCTGTCCCGATGCCTGGAAATAAACTCTATACAGTCCACTGATTTTATCAGTCAGGTGTACCTGCTCTCTATATACACAGATCATCCACAACATTAAAACCACTAACAGTAGAAATAAATAATATTGATCATCCTGTGATAATGCAATGTTGTGCTAGGAAACTTTTGGACCTGGCAAAACCTAGCCAACAGGATGCAGCCTCATACAGGCGCGCACACACAAAACTGTTTAGGAATATGTGAAAAAAAAAACTGAAGAACAGCACAAAGTGTTGGCCCCTCCTCTCAACCCATAGGACCCACATTAGGCCCACATTAACAACACTCTGTTACCAGACACCACAGGACACCCTCAGAAGACCCATGTCCATTCTCTGATGAGTCACAACTGTTTTGGAGGCACAAGAGAGAGCCACACAATATTAGGTCTTAATGTTATGGCTGATCTATGTAGCAGTCAATTCATTTTTTCAAAGGCTTCTGTCAGCTGTATCTGCACTCTTCATGTGCTGCTGTGGCCAACACTAAACTTTAAGCTGTAGTGCAGGATCAGCACCAGCAGGTAAATCTCTCTGCATTACACAGTATGATTTAAGTTTGAAATCTGGTGTCTGTGGCAACAGTCCCACACTGGTGCACCATTAACTTTTACATCAACCAGCAACGACTATCTGCCAGAGCTTAAGACAACAGCAACCATAGGAAAGGAGACAGAGAAGTCCACAGCAAGAGACGGACAGTGTGAGAGAGACTGTGGTAGAGAGTTACGAGTGAAAGCTCCTATGAATTTAACTATTAGTGCCTGGAGGTCAGTAGGAATGAAATATAATCTGAGAAGTGTCCAAGAAAAGTTTATGATGCATCAGATTAAAGAGAAACTCTGCACTAAGAGGAAAGTCAGACAAAGAAAAAAAAACTGGTTACTACTGGTGTCGCTTTTCATTGCTCCGCAAGAAGAGAAGATAACCTAAGGCACGTGTCAGCAGTTTGTGTGATTTAAGCACTACAGCTTGAAATAAACACACTGAAACAAAAGGACATTTTAAAGGGACAGTGTACCATTGTTACGTGTCAATGTCTGCATACAGGTGTACAGGAGTCTCGGGGAATATGTGAACAAGTCATATGAAGACTTTTGTGTCTCCAGATTGAGCTGTGTGTGACAAAATGTCTTCAAGTCTCCAACTGTCAGTGGTTGAGTTTCATTGTAGGTTATGTAGACACCACATTTTGACAGGTAAGAAATAAAAAAAGACACCATTTCCTGTTCTGCTGCATCTATTCTTATCCAACGTTCTTTAAATCAGTCATCTTCTGACACAGAGACAGTTACTTTACCTCCAACTTACAAAGAGAAACATCTCTTTTTCTTTGGATTAGTACACAATTCACACAAAGTTCAAAGAATCCCTGGCGTCTGTCTTCCTGTCCCTGTTCGTCCATCTAGTAGGCTGGATGGGTACTGTCTTGCCTGCTCCTGAATGTGTAACTGTGCTGGGAACTGCTGAGTCAGGCCGGCGTCATCTTAAGTACAGTCTGGCAGCAGAGAGGAACCGCGCTCACAAGCCAGACGTGACTCACTGGACTGAGGGAAGATCCAGCTTAAAGCTTCTCTCCAGCACATGGAGTTACAGTAATCCTGGACCTGTTCACTGAGATCTGTGAAGATCTACAATTTGGCAAATGGAAATGTTTCCCCATTTCTTCTTCTCAGCGTCACTGTGAGTGTCTCTAACACTCAGCTAAACTAGAACCAGACAAACTGGGCTGGATAAAAGGATCAGCTGAGATCCTCCTGACTCTTCCATACATGTACGTGCAAGTTTGTGCGTCACTCACATCTGTAGACAATCACAGGGGATGACTGATGGGTTGGGATCAGGAGCTGTATTGACTTTGTATGACACTATGACTGTCTGTGATTGTGGCTGTCTGGCTTTTCACAGCTCTGTCACTGGATTGTAAAACTTTCTGTCAGATTAATCTTCTTATGCAAATACTGGCAAAAAGAAGACACACAGCATATTTATAATGAGTGTGTGTGTTTGTACCTTCTGCAGCTCTGTGACATATTGAGCCACCATGAATGCTGACAGCGTGGTGAAGCTCTCAGGTGCAGCGGCAATGTGGGAGTACATCCTCTCAACCAGCCTGGCGCACTGCAAATACACATCGCTGTCGGCACCTTCAGAAAACAGAGATGTTAATTCATCAATTTAAATTACGGTTGTCTACACAGACATTAAACCAGAGACTTAGTGTTTGAGTGCAGTATTTCCTGCACTTAGATCAGTTGCTTTTTCTTGTTTTGTAAATTACTTGGCAAAGAAAGTAAGAAGGAAAATGAATACATACAGCACCGTTACCAGTGGTAAAAATAGTTTCTATGGTGATTAAGACTCGCGCAACAGACATCTACAGTTTGCAGTAGGTTTAAACTAGAAAATGAGTCAACATTGTGAACCCTATCTTTGATGTTCTCTGCCTCTGGGTGGCTCCTGCTGTTGAGTAAATACCAGAAACTGCCAACAGTGTTGGAAAGTGATTACAGCTCCACACAAAGTGCAGTTTCCACAATGTATTCATTATCTTCAGTACTTTAATCTATTAAAGTTTTTCTTTGTTATAGTTCAAGGACAGGAGGGCGCCACCAGAAGCCAGACCTGGCCTGAACCAGAGTCCTGTATAGAAGTAATTACTGAGAATTAGGTCTCTTGTGTTACATGAAAGGGCTTCTTCTGTGAGGAGCTGATGACCTGATGAACTCTCTGCTTTCTCAATGCACTGTGAAAAGCCTGACCTTCCTTACTTGATTTAAACTATCATGTGCTCAAACGCGACATCTTGACAGATCCTCTTTGTGTTACCTGTGTCACCGTCTCCTTTCTGACGACCCTCCTGCATGATTGACGCCACCAGGCGATAGAAGACATTCAAGAACGTCGGAGCTGCCTTCTGCATCACCTGAAAACCGAAACATATGGTCATGCAAATATTTTATTATAATATAATAACGTACGTATTATTATATCCTATTGCCTCCTCGCTGAACAACGGTCTGATAATCTTTGTGGAAGAGTTCAACTGGTGTTGCTAACGGTAACAGAGACTGGCAGAACATCACAGTGTTTCAGACAACAATAAGGTGCTACATTTATTCTTAGTAATCTACAAATAACTTCATATTCATAACTATGTTGCTGTGTATTTGGACTGAAGTGACTCCTGATCGACATTTTGATGTGATGCTATCATAATATGTGGCAAATGTTTTTAAGTTTAAGGAAGCATCTAAGGAGATGTGAAATGTTTTAGGATGTTAGAAGTGCTTCTTCTGGTTGTTTTCAACCGTGGGGTGAACAGGCTACGTTACCCGGCCTGAACTTACAGTTCACACAATGGCCGAGGTAAAAGTTGGAATCCCACGGGAGCTATGTTTCCAATTCTGTCTATACCTCTCTCCTCTGGTCTCTGTGTGAGAGACGCAGAGAATATAAATGAGGGAGGGATGATGTCACCGGCTCTGGTTGGAGCTCAGCAACTGTTTCCATCGACTTCAACCCGCTCCATGCCAACCTACTCTGCATGCCAGCCCACCTACTTCTCCTCTCCACCTCCTTTCTGTCCTATCACACCTCCTCTCTCTAGCTCACACCACTCTTCCATTTTGTCCTAAAACTTCCCTTGTGTAGCACGTTCCACTCAAATCTTTGCTCCTTTTCTGTTCATCTCCAAATTGTTCCCTTGTCTCCTGGTGGTTCATGTCCTATTCCCTCCTCTTCTTCTATAATTGTACCCATCACTGCCTCTTTTCTCGTCTGAGTTTTACCTCTCCCTCCCTCTCTACTGGTCTCTTTACTGACGCCTTTCTCCTCAAACATCTGATATGAGTTAGCTGGTCCTCGGCCTGTTTTATTCACTGCAGCTGTCCTGTTTCAGTACCGCTCTGTTGCGTTTGTGAACAAAAAAACTGTCAACATTTTAAAGAGCGAGACACTGAAAAATTATCACATTAACACAGTCACACCCAGAGGCCATGTGTAGGCTTAAATGCATATGTTCCCATTCGAGACCTTTAGATGTACGTCTGATCCTTTATGTGTCATGCAACCACTTCCAGTAAAAGCTGAAAATGTGGATGTTACAAGTTTTTCATGCAGCTGCAGCACGACTCTGGTGAGCTGCAATATCCTTTAGTTAAAAGCAACATTCCTCTGAGGCATCCTGTGGGCTCAGCAGCACCACATACAATATTTTGCTCAAATTGTGGATTCTAACCAGCAGCCCTGGCCTCCAATGACCGTCGCTACACGAGCGCTTGGGTTTGGTTTCACAAGTGGGGGACAAACCGCAGTCACAGATTATTTTCAATCTTACTTTTTTGTAAGAACTGTATAAATCTGTATCATGTAGCAAATGATAAATTATGATCAAACTGATCATTATGTTCTCCATAATATAATATAGTATAATATTTAAACTAAACTAGCAAAGTTTAACTTCCATCTTTACTGAAAAGGTTCATACTGAGTCGGACCATTCATGTTCTGTCAATACAGACAACATAATTATTATTTTTTTTTTACCAAATAAATGCAGAGGAGCTGGAGCTCTGTTAGCCTTCAGCAGTGTCTGCTTAAAAGAACTGCGCGACACTGTGTGTTATATGTGTGCATAGTGAAGACTTTGCTTGTGTACATGTCTGTCCAGACAGAATTTCATGATAACAATCAGGTTGACCTTTGACCTTTTTGCTCGTTTCATCACATAAGATATGATGATCGGTAGAGACGGGTATGATGATAGTCATAGGTTCAACATTTTGTTTGAGATTAATTGTGTCAGTTCAGTTCCAGAAAACCTCAATTCAATGTAGTCAACATAGATATTAGTGCAATCAAATTAATGACAACAATGGTTTGTTTCCCGATCATGTCACAACACTGATGTATCCCTTCGTACCTGAGGGTGACACAGGATGATGGCAAACAGCGCCTCGTGAACAGCCAGGAACGCTGACTGGTAGGCAAGGGGGGTCATGTGGTCGAGGGGCACCGACTGGAGCGCCCCAAGCACCAGAACTACATGATGAGGGTTTGTGATGAACCCCTCGCCCTGATGCAGCAGTGCTGTCAATGATGTCACCGTGGGAACAGTAAAGGGAAGGGTCAGAGAGACGTCCTGACTGGACGATCTCACTAAGAACTGTAACACAGAGAGACAAACACAGTGAGACACAGTGAGACACAGCCATGAGAGCTAGCAGTTGCAAAACATGAAAAAGGGATTTCTTCATGAATTAACTTTTTAAAGCTTTCAGTGAGGTCGGCGTTCATAATGCGTGATGTTTTACAAATTGCGTTAAATTACATTAATATATTGTAATTAAGCTTTAAAAAGCTGTCTTTGTAATTTTATAACATGTCCGAGGAAAATGTTGAAAGGCCTCTTCCTGTTATGCAATTCAAACATAAAGTTACCCAGTCGGTGAGCTGTAAGCCTGGGTGTGTTCTAGACGCCAATAGTTGGCAAGCAGCAACGGTTTCGCACCTTACAGTTGATGTTACCACATGAACCAAGAATTGCATGCGCACATCTTCCCATTCTCACAATTCTGGACTCACAAGTTCAACTTGACTGCAGCGTAACACCTGGGCCTTTCCTACCATTACATACACACAAACTTTCTCTTGCGAAAAAGGCCTGTTGTGTCACAGAAAAAGCTCTAATCATTAGTAATTTTGCAGGTTTTCAATTGAAGTGTTGATATTGACACCATTTTTGTGTAACAGATGTTGTAATCGACATTAAAAGACGTTATACAAATGATAATGGACACTGTGAGTGTGGGTAACAGAGCATGACCCGCATTTTAATGTGCCATGTGTGCATTTATCTGAAAAATCAACAGACAATAATGATAAATGAGCTGCTGTAAAATTGCCCTGTGTACTTCCAAGTGTAACTGTAAAGTTATTCCGACAAAGGCCCGGGGACATTATGTCAAATGCTCTCAGCATGTCCCTGTCCCATGCTTGTCTTAACATTGCCAGGACTGAGAATACTAGCTTAATGGTTTTGCTTTTATCCACACACAACAGAAAAAGGACTTAGAGCCCTAAATTATTCAAATGTGGTGGCAGCCCTTGTGACAGTATGGAGTAACCTCTCAGTTTTTTTCTTTCCGTCTTCTTTGACTGAGGTCTCAAACACAAAGATGGCTCAGGTGTATGTTTCGATGCACTTAACCCAGTTCATCCTCATTCCAGTGTTTTCACACTACACTGCGTTTGTGAAACAGGTTTTTGAACAATGCAACTAAACAAACTTGTAATGACACAGTCTAAATTCTTTTGGTTTGAATGGCAGCTCCTGAAAGGTTTGGAAAGAAACTGCAATCTTAAGATAATTGTATTTCTCCTTACTTCAAAAGTCTGAATTTAGATGTTTTAATAGTAACAAGGCTTAACACAATAACAAAACTACTGGACCGACCCAAATAACCCTTTGTTCAAGTACAGTGCATAAATGTGAGCATATCTGGCTATGAATGACGCATTCTCTCACTGAAGCATGTGCTTTTTTCGGCTGTGGATGACTGTGCGTGTGTTTGACTGTGTTGGGTTTTCTCACCACCATAGCAGATATAATCTGTGGTGCAAAGAGCCACAGAGCTTTAGAGCAGGTCTCTGGTAACTGACAACAGGAAAGCAGCTTAATGATGACAACTGTAGATAGCACCTCCTGGAGAACAGTACGTGGGGGGAAAGAGTTAGAAAACAGCTCATTTAATGAGCATTTAACGTCACAGCAGTTATTATTCACTATAAAAACAGAGCAGAGTCTTACGCAAAGTAAGAGATATTTTCATTTAAAACACTTTAATATTTACAGTGATATATCATCTGTAAACACTGATAAATATAAGTACTTGGATTTTCATGTATGAAACATCAAATCTTTACAAGTAAAATTCATCTGGGCTCTCACCCTGCTGTTTCCTGCCCTCAGCTTGCTGACATCCAGACCATCTCTGATCATCATCAGCAGCAGGTTAAACTGACTTGTAGTGCTTTTCTCCACTAGGTGGCGCAATAGTTCCTGCACAGCGGGCTCCAGCTCACTAAGATCAGCTGAAGACAGCCAAGGAGCTGAAAATAAAGTCAAAACACTTTACATTACCAAACCACTAAAACATAAAAATTCACTTAGTTCAGTCAAAAAGATAAATAACTTATGCCAGTGTGTGCAATATGCAGGGTATGATTGCACAAGTGAATGAAATCTTTGTTCTATATGTGAGCCCATTTACCTGTCAACAGTGTGTGCACGTTGTGCAGTAGCTGAATGTACAGCTCATCTAAGTCCTTTCCATCCCTCTTTGCCTCTCCTCCTCCTTCTCCCTCTCTGCATCTATCGTCTCCACTGCTTTGTAAAACGCAGACAGGAACTGGAGAGAGGAAACCAGGAAGTCTGTGGGTCTGGGGGCAGAGTTACTTTCTCTGAGTATCTGCTGGCAGAAGCTCTGATACAGAGTCATGTAAGTCAGGGTGAGTGGGGAGCTATGTTTGTTCTCATCTTCCACTGACAGTGAGGACAGTTCACAGCGCAGCATGGCCGTAACCACCTCGACTATGAACGCTTGACCAAGGATGCTGGCTGGCTTAATGACTGCTTGACCAACAGCCGGGGGCTTTAGGACAGACTCAACGCCTGGTCCCAGTGAAGCAGTGGTTCTCGCTAACATCTGGGTCAAAGTTTGATCCATTGGTTGGCTTTTTCCAAAGTTTGAGGTCATTGCCTGGGAGAAAGAAGTCAGCGACGCCAGCAGAAGATGGACAGATAACATGGATGCTCCAGAACCGGAAACCACAATTTGCTTACTGGCAAGATAGGAAGCAAACTGATCAAGGTTAAGTCGAACACTGCTGTTTCTGCTGATAATCAGCTGTACCAAGGATTTTATGAAGCCTTGTACTGCTTTGATTAGATCCAACCAATCAGGACTGCAAGAAGCTTGAAATCTTGCACTTTTGCAAAACCACAGTAGAGATGATACAGCAGCCTGCAGCAGGCTACTACCGTGGATGAGCTTCAAGACACTTTGGAAATGTCTACCCTCCAGGAGATTAGCCAAAACTCTCAGCAGCTTCCCTTTGAACAGGGCATCACCTCCAGATTCAGGAGGGTCCACAGCCATCTGGTCTGGTTGACTGGAGGTGGAGGTGAGCACGAAAAATAGAAGAAGGAAAATGGAGGATAGATCATCAGAGCTCATCCCATCTGGATCTAGCCTTGCTAATATCTGGATAAGGTTTACCAGCTCCTTGGTTTGTGTTTCAGTCAGCAGCACAGGGACCTCTCCCGTTTTCGTGGAGGACAAAATATCCTCAACAATGGTCTCTTTCTTCACCTGACCGGGATCTCTCCCTGAAGACATGGCTCCGGTTTCTTTCTCCTGAAGTGTCAGGAGAGTGGGACAAACCTTGGGTGCATGTGCGGCTTTGAGCACACTGATGATTCTTTGTGTGAGGGAACAAACTGAAGCAGTGAACAGTGAAGGCAGCTCAGCAAAAACTTGGCTTTGGAGGAGCTGTGAAGATATGAGGGAGACAGTCATACACCCAGGCAGCTGGTCTTTGGATCTGTCTGTCTGACTGATGAGCAGTGAGCTCACAAGCACATTTGCAATGCAGCCCAGTTCCTCTCCACTCAGGTGGAGAAGAATCAAAGGTAGATTGGATGTGACAAGATACCAGTGTGCTACAAAGTAGGTGCTGGTGTTTACGCTGCTTATCTGCCCGTCCCAAGCCTGCTCTCCATCCGGCCTCATCTCAAGCTCAGATTTTGCTAAAATAAACTGGGCGGCCCTGTTTAGTAACACAGCAGTGCTGGAGTCACACAGTGAGGGAGTATCGGACAAAATCTTCTTCATTTGTTGTAAAGTCAGGATCTTCAGCAGCAAACAGCTCATGGGGCTGCAAGAGGGGGATGGATGGAGATATGCTGGTAAGATCTCACCAGACAGAAGACTCTCTATGTGGGTTATTACTGGAGAACTGGCAGAGGATTGTTCCTCAGTGTCTGAAGCTGATGTCTGGGTTGAGTCAAGAGATGTGTATTTGCTGCAGTGTATATGGAAGAGTGTGTCTACTTCCACCCAGGTGTATTTGAGCAGCAGAGCGGCCTCCTGGGTCTTCTGTTGCCACAATGCTCCTATTTCAGACCCTTTGTTGGCCACATTCTTTTTGTCTTTCCTTGGGGTCTTCTGAAGTGACTTTGTATTTGCTTTAATAGGTTTCTTCTGTGCTGACAAGACATGTAGTAACTCCTTGATTAACTGCTGAATCTCCTTCATTAGGTCTTGACTCTGCTTGACTAAAGGAACAGGAGAGGCATTGTCTAGAGTCTTCAGACTAAACAAAACGGTATGAAGCAGCTGGCTGAGGGAGAAGAGTTTCAGAGACACATCTTCTCTCCCTGGGTCCGTCTGGCCTTCGGCAATCTCCATCTTCTCTGCCTCGCTTCCCTCCTTCACCAGATCAGGTAGTACACAGCCCCTGATGCTCTCCAACACTAATGAACAGACTGTTAGGCTCTGTGATGGGGGTGTGTCCAGAATACAAGTCCTGAGGGAGTTGGAAATGCCTTCAGACAGCAGCGGAGGTCGGAGGTCGTCCAAAGCTGGCTCACAGATCACAGACAGGAGCTTAGAGAACAGATGAGGCAGCTGACGGAGCTTAGTGTAGGTCTGGAGGAGACTGCACACCATGAGCTGTTGGGAAACAAACAACCAATCAAACAAGTTCTTCAGAACAGTATTTTAAGTTTAAAATGATACATGTGGATTTACACTACATTTCTTTAGTGCATTTAAAATGAAAAATGAAATCAATACCTGTCTGGCCCGCTGTACTCGTGCTTCCATGCATTCAGCATTAACCCATGCTGAAGATAACAGCTGGTCCAGGTCTGGTTCAAGAATCAGATGATTGAGACTCAAAAGCACCTTTAAGCAGCGGTACCATGATGGTATGCTGAAAGACAAGACAAGAAAACTGTAAGACAGAATCATATCATTTTCTATTTAGAAAAGAATTTTAGAGACAACAAAATGTATATGATGAGATATTGTTTGTTACCTCGGTTGGGCCTCATTGAAGAGCATTTGTCCTAAGGCTCTGTAAAAATTGAGCTGGACCTCCCCATGTCGTATTCTGTCTGCAGCAACATTATATATATCAGCTGATATAGCCTGACTTAGCAGGGACTCCACAGTCAGCAGAGCCAGGCTCCAGCTCTCTGGGGAACAGATGGACGCTGGAGGAGACTTCTGCCCAGAGGAGGCAGGTGAAGCTGAGCATCCATCAAGATGAAGATCTAAAGCTGGGACCAATCTGATAAGAAAATAAAAACACAGCATCCTCTGCTCCTCCTCAACTTCTCCCTTCACTTTGCCATATTTTTCCAGAAAAAACTTGAACAGCAAGGACGACATGTTGGACTTCACAGCATAGTGCAGTGACGGCTCACAGTAACCCTGGGCACTCAGTTTGCAGAGCACAGCACTGACTGGCTTCAGTGGCCCTTTTGCCCCTTCAGAACCACGTTTCCCAGAATCCTCTTTTGATGGAAGGAGCTCCTCCTTGTATAAGGTCAGTTGCTCAGAGGGGAAGAGACCTAACTGAACGATGGAGTCAATCTTGATGCGGATGTCTCTGCACAGCTGCTGACGGAGTTGCAGCTTTGTGTGAGAAGGTGCAAACTCCCCAGAGGTCAGCAGGTGTCGAAGCAATGCTAGTGGCTGGATGAGCTGGTTGGTGACCATGGTAAAGACTCTGTTAGGGTTGCCTTGTTGTCGCTGAACTGACAAATAACACGACATCACCTGAAGTAGCACCTCAAATAAATTAGCCAGACGTAGGTTCCCCTTTTGCTTGGAAGGGGATGTATCAGCATCCAAATCTGCCTGATCTGATGGACTGACAGTCATTGGCTCATTTTGGGTAGTCTCCAACTCTGAAACAGGTTCAGTAATCAGTTCATCTGGACTTGAGACAGTCTCCATTATTTGCTGTTTTATGAGAAAAGGCTGCTGTAGCTCACGGCAGGCCAACAAGCAGAATTTGGCCAGCAGGTCAACCATGAGTTCATACTTGGTGGTAAAAACAGATGAGAGTGTAGGAGAAGACAGTATACCCCGACACACACTCAGTATGGTGGACAAACACACCGGCGACTTGGAGCCAACCTGTGCACACTCCTGCAGGCGGTCAAGCAGCAGCTAAAGGCAAACAGAGAAAGAGCTGTCAAAAAAACCTCTAATAACAATATAAACTGACTGTAATTCTGCATGAAAGTTATGTGTACTTAAATAATGATGTACCTGTGCCATGTTTATTCTTAGACTGATGGTTTTTCCCTGCTTGAGAAGAGACAGGAGCTTCCTGCTGTGAAGCACGTCGTCAAGGTAGCACCACAGGCCTTCCAAAACATCCTGGGAAAACTCCACCTTTTTATTGTACCAGACTGTGAGTGCATGGGTGCACCAGTCCAACAGCACCTACAGATAAACAAGATACAAGGTATAGGACATATTAGTGTAACCATTTCTTACATAAAACATCTATAATTATCTTCACATCATGCAGCAGCTTCATTTGTTACCTGTTCTTTGTTAGGTAACAGGCACTGAGAGGAGATCCAGGCAAAACGAGCCAACTTCAGCTTGTCCTCCCATGGAGTTTGTGGACTCTTCAGTTTTAGATGGATACCTGAGTATATGGCAGCCATCGCTGCAACTGATGCTACTGATGCAAGGACCTAGGCAGACAGATAAGACCAAGTGTCAGTGGCTTCAGAAAGAAAGGTGAGATAAAACAGGAAATGTGTCAGTTGTACATTATGATAATAAACTATTAGTTTATTAAGACACAGACCAGGAAAAACATTAAGCCAGGCACATTTAGACATATTATGTAGGTAGCTAGTTCCTCAAGGAAGGACCAAAGCAATCAGAAGCACCCTCACTAACACTACAATATTTTGTGCAAATGTTGATCATATTATCTTACTAATATTCCTCAGCTATACGATCCCCCAAACGACCAGGACATGTTCACGCTGTTTCAAAATAAAAGGCTATGTACAGTGTGATTACGAACCTCGAACCTATTCAATCTGTCAGATATAAACAGACCAACCTGTCAGTATAAACACACCGTAAGGGTTTAATGCTAATGGCTAGCTACATAGCATAAACTTGCTAGTGTCAAAGTAAACGAACGCTAGGGATGCTATTTGTGTGAACACCACGAAATCATAATCGGGCTTCTAATGTACTTGTTTCATGCTAGTAGCATTAACTAGTACAAGCTTAGCTTATAAAACTTACTACTTTTTTAACCCACACGTGTCTCCTGTTTTCAGATTCAGATGAACTCTCACCTTTCACCCTGACGGCCAGACAGAAGCAATCAAGATTCGATGTAAGACATCCGTAAGGGTTATTATTATATTTTGGCCTTTGCTTTCCAGACAGTTTAAGAAAATATATCAAATCACGGTATATATGTTTGTTTAACTGACTTACTTTCTAAATAACAGAGAAACGAAGATAAAAGATAGTTGTAATTAAAATACTTTAGCCTATATCTCATGTATTAACCTCAATAATAGTCAACATACTAAATAAAAACACCCGCAATAAAAACAAAACGAAATGTGTGCTCTTTGTGTATAAATGTATGTTTTTATTTGTTTGTTGGTTGATTTTTTTAATTCGTTCAACGTTCAAGCCAGGTGTAACATTTATTACTGACCGTTACCGATCGGGGTTTGTTTGGTTATGCCTGGGAAAGTTTCCTTATATCACCAGCCATTGAATTCATTGTCGGGAAGGAGCTATCGTACATGAGAACGAAACCAGGGTCACCTTTCCTGTTTCATTTACTTTAGTACGCTTACTGTAAAACTTGTTTTATTTCTCAGTGCGGATTGGGTGTGGGTAAGTCTTCGCCAGCTTGCGTCTTCACTTCATCCGCCTGCCAAACAAATATTTAGCGGCAGATGACAGTGACAGACAGGGTGTTAGCACTTCAGTGATAAGAGATAAACGGGGCTAGATGCGGCTGTCAGGCGCAGATAAAACGCACAATAACGGTCAAAACTCGACGATGTAGCGACAACAAGCTGGACAGCTGAACGGCTATGGACACGGTGTGTTGACCCACCATCTGGGACAAGAAAATGTCTCTACTTGTGGATTTATTCAACAAGAAACACGCCGACACTGGATCTGACTGACCGAGAAGGGAATACTGGGATTTTAAAAGAAACTTTTTGTTGTTGTATTTCTTAAGTCAGTAGCTAACAACACTGACGATGCGGCTTTTAAACGTGGTGTTGAACTGCACATACAGAGTCCATCTGACCAAACTGAGGCTAACCCAGCCCAGGGTGTCATGGCTGGAGCACCGGGCGACACTCTCAGGAGCCGTCCGGAAGAACAGACAGTCGACCGGGGCGAAGTCCTCCGTCCATGCGACACCGGCCTTTACTCTCTTCCCACCCCGGCCTTTCGCTACCGTCCTGCCATGCAGCCATCTCAGGGGTCTGTCGGTACTCTCTTCACACACACCGACGGGCCGGACAATCACACACACACCTGTTGCCTTTGCTAGCTCCTCAGCAGCCTCTACACCTACACCAGCGAACACCGAGCTGGACACAGAGAGAAAACAGACCCCGAACACTGTCCCTCTGCAGGATGTTAAAAGGATCATGAGACTTGCTCACCCGGAGAGATGGCGCCTGGCAGGTACACATCTCCAACACCACTGTCTCATCTTATTTGGGTGCTTCACTGACAGATAGGGGACAAGTTGTTACTGATAATGTTTTGTCGTTTATTGCATTGTGCACACAGGACCTAATCTGCATCATCCCTTCCTAATGCTGCACAGGAACATAGTCGTGTCCTCTGCTTGTTACAGTTGATAGCTCATATACTAAACTAGTGAATTACTTCCTGTTTTTCCCCTGAACAAGATTTGTTCAATTTGTTCAGGATTTGTTTAAGTTTCAAACTCCCACAGTATGAAGGCTTGGTTGTATTGCTAAGTTGTTTATACATTTACATCCTTGATTTTTCTCAATCTGTTTACCTGACAGCCATGTTTTCTCAGTTTTTGTAGTCAGTTGCAACCGGTCACCTCCCTAAACTTTGCATTTGTAGCTTTTTTTAGGCCTCCTACATTTCTTTATTATCTACAGCTTGTATTAATATGTTCTGAGCCTGTTTGGACAGAGCCTTTTACATACTAAAGACATATATTTTTATATTCCATTGTTTAGTAAACCCAGCCTAGATTCAATCCATGTTAAAGTACTTTTCAGTTTTAAAAAGCTGCCATGGGTGTGGTGGTTGTAATAATCTCTTCCGTATTTGAAGATAAGACACGGTTTTTGCTTTTCACTGTAATTTATTTGTTTGTTCTGATCCTAATCTTTGTCTGAATGTCTTTCTTCCCTTTTACCCAATTCAGCGGCCGTAGGCTTCTTAACTGTCTCCAGTGCGGTAACAATGTCTGCTCCCTTCTTCCTGGGCAAAGTGATTGACACCATCTACAGCACTGGAACGGACATAGAGACCATGACAGCCTCTCTAACGTCGCTGTGCATCATGCTGACGGGAGTGTTTCTGTGTGGAGGAGCAGCCAATGCTGCCAGAGTCTACCTCATCGAATCCTCAGGTGAGTTGAGGACGGATTTATTCTGCCGGCGAGCACAAAGAAAAAAGACACGTAATCAGATAAATGGTCATAAAAAACAACATGTGCAGGTAGGACTGTACATAAACTTACTGATGTATGAAATGGTGAGCAGAATGTGACAAAGCTGCACGCTTCTTTCTTCCAAATCTCTTTTTCTGTTCAGGAAAGTAAAACCTGAAGGTACCAGCACCTTTTCCTCTGTTCAAAGGTTAACAAATGTCACCTGACACTGGCTCTTGGCCTCTTGGATTAACGCATTATATCTGTTTGTTCCTCCGTTCACAAACAGAAACGTCGTATAACTACAATTTGTGGCTTTATGGAAAGTTACATACTGTTATTATTTCTTTCCAGCAGTCGTCCATGCGCTGAGACTTCCTGAAACGGGTTGCCTGGCAGTTGTTCTATTAGTGTGCAGATTAAACACATGAGATATAATGTGTTTTTATAGTAAGCAATAGAGGTGCTGGTAGGGATATTTTGAACTTCCCCAGCTGAGGGTTACATGATATTCATGAAAATAAATAAATGAGGGTATCTCCCAAAATGTTTGCTTAAATCTATCCTTATCACATCGTTTGATGCGTCCAACTGTAAACAAGTTTTGTATCTTTATGAAGTGACTCTCTGGAGCATTTTATAACACATCAGTCAAAGGAAGAAGTCAGTTCTAACTAATCGCTTCCATTCTTCTGCCACTCTGATCTCATCTCTCTTCAGGTCAGCAGATTGTTCGCAATCTCCGGACCTCCATCTTCTCCTCCATCCTCCAACAGGAAGTGGCGTTTTTTGACAAGAGTAGAACTGGCGAGCTTATCAACCGACTCTCCGCTGACACGACCGTGGTGGGCCACTCAATCACAGACAACCTGTCAGACGGGCTGAGGGCTGTGGCCCAGGCAGCTGTTGGTGTCAGCATGATGGTGAGTACATCCCTGTGCTGTGAGCGGTCTGCTGAGGTCGCCCAGGGCACGTCTGATGTCAGTTAGACACATCAAAATGTGTCTGTTGTTTTGGTCAGAACATGAACGTGAACTTTTAGGAAGGAACGGTGATGAATGGCTTCTTAAATCTGAAATTTCACAGAGAAGAATCTTCCATAAATATCTCATGATTGATTTATCTGCTCATGATTCTGTAGTGTTCTTTTTTTCCACTACGAGGAAGTGGTTGAGATTTTCTCGACATATTTTGTCTGCGTCTTTATATAGTGTGCTACCTGTATGTGACCCAAGCGTTTCCTTTACTCTTTGTAGACTATTGGAAAACAGGTTTACCAAAATACTTTTTATCGGTACGAGGAAATGATTACATAAGTTCTGGTAAAGGACTGCCAACCTTGTTCAGACTCACTGCCACAACAGGTGATAGACCGGTTATTCAAGTCATCCTGGGAGGATGTGTTGCCATTAATCAAAATAAGGCTCATCTGACCATGTCCTGTCACCATGTTTCAAAAGCAATAACGTCAAGCTTTTTATTTCAGTTATAAATCTGGATTTATTTTCTGGTTCCCTCTTTGATAAGCTGAAAATTATAAAACACAAGTCATTCTCACAACAGGCTACTGTAATCAGGAGTTTAATTGGCCAATCCATACAGCCTGAAAACTAAGGGAGAGGATTGTGTGACATTTACGCAGGAAGCACAGCAGCAGCATCTTCATGAACTATTTAAATCTTCTAATGTGTCACTTTGATCTTTATTGTGACCTTAAAAACCAAAATATGTCAGTGAACAGCAAACAGGTGAGCTGCTGCAGACCAGTTTCTACACAATGTCTGCAGTGAACTTACTGGGAACAAAGGGGTTTTTCCATGTACTGACATATGTTTGTGAAGGTTCTCAGTCATCCAGGTTGTGGTACGTCCAAAAGGCATTTAAAGACAACTGGACTTGTAGAGTTTTAAAGCAGACGTTTCACCAGGTTTCACCAAAGTTTGAAACTCTGTGGGTAACCCATCAGAAACTTGCTTGACATGTTTCTGTGAATGAACAGAAACACCCCCTCCGTTTAGAGAAAGTTTTTCCAGTCTGACATGGATGGCTTCCTTTACTTTCAGACCATCGTTCTTGTCTGGCTAAGATTTAGATGTTCTGGACGACTTCCATTTACTGATGTCTTCTCCTCTTTCAGTTCTACGTCTCCCCAAGCCTAGCAGGCTTTGTGTTAATGATTGTTCCTCCTATGACCGGCCTTGCTATCATCTATGCCAGATACCTTCGCTCCATCTCCAAACGCACACAGGACGCACTGGCACAAGCCACACAGGTACACCAGCTGACTGAAGTAGCTACTGAGATGTAGTAATGAAGCTCTCTAAAAACTACATTTGAGCCATTCTATCCTTCATTTTTATAAACTTTTATTTAAATGTTGCTTCTACTTGCTTGTTCGTATGTGCAGTTGGCAGAAGAACGAATCAGCAACATGAGGACGGTCAGGGCTTTTGGTAAAGAGCTGTCGGAAGTCGACGCATACACGCAGAAGACAGACCATGTCCTCAGCCTCGCCAGAAAGGAGGCTGCGCTTCGAGCTGGCTTCTTTGGAGTGGTAAGTGAGCATGTGCTTTCTGTCAGTGATGCAAACGGTATCCACAGTTGGCAAATAAGAACATTGCACATGGGCTTCTGCTTTTTGCCATCGCGCTTAACCGCAGCGTTCAACGTATCTGTATGAATGGGATGTCTCGCCTTAAAATCCAGGACAGAGAACACCATGTCAGACTCGTGTGCTAAAGTTAACAACAAACACAGTGCTTCATATTTGTTAAGTTGCTGGGTTTATGTGGAGCTAAAACGTCCTTTTAATCATTGCATATCTAATTATCTTGTAGCAGGTAAACTGTATGTAGAGAGGTTCTCACTAGATCATGATTGAAAATGGTTTCCTCTTTGTCAGCCATTAACTTTGTGTAGTTAGGGTGTAATGAGTGCTGTGTCAGGGAGTAGCAGTGATGCCAGATGTTGTAGTAATTAAATAATATTGTGTCTGTTTGTGTGTGTGTGTGTTTCAGACTGGCCTCAGTGGTAACATCATGATCCTGTCGGTGCTCTACAAAGGAGGCCTCCTGATGGCCAGCCAGCACATGACTGTGGGAGAGCTCTCGTCGTTCCTCATGTACACTTTCTGGGTGGGCATTAGTATCGCAGGTAAAACACACGCACACGCCCAACTAATGAATTCCTTTTCGAGACACCAGATAGCACGCACAGGTTCATGTCTGGGCATGCTTATTGTTTTGGGCGTGTGGTCACTAACAGTGTAGCGGTCTACTGTGTGGTGTGCAGGTCTGAGTTCATTCTACTCTGAGCTGATGAAGGGCTTTGGAGCAGGAACTAGGCTGTGGGAGCTGATGGACAGAAAGCCGGAGTTTCCTCTAAATGGTCAGTACACACACACACACACACACAATCTTGTGTTACTATGTTTATGAGGACATACTGCTTTCCTAGCCCCTTACCTTAACTACAATCCAGTTGTAATCCACACACTTAAACCAGGACTTAACGCTTTTTTAACTCCTAAATGTTGTGGGGCCCAGTCAAAATTATTGCACAAAAATGGGGTCCCACAACATAATAAAAACAAGACCACACACACAGCTTCCTCTCTGTATTAATGATTACCTTCACTGGTCTTCTATATTCACTGCTAGAAGTTTGTAACCGTTTATGACAAACATTTAAATACATACAGATTGTTGTGACAGTTGTGTTTGCGCATCATATTGTTAAACCACTCAGGATTTAATTACTCGCTCTATCTTCACGTCCCTCTTTCTCTGCTCTCCCACAGAAGGCCAAATCATTCCTGCAGACCACCTGAAAGGCCAGCTACAGTTCTCTGACATCTCTTTTGCCTACCCGACACGTAAGGAGGCTCCCATCTTCCAGAAACTCAGTCTCCTGGTTCCGCCTGGTACCATCATGGCTGTGGTGGGATCCAGTGGGTCAGGGAAATCCACTCTGGTCTCACTGCTGCTCAGGCTGTACGACCCCGATGCTGGTGAGCACTAGCTAGCTTTGTCTTCTCTCTGACGCAAACAATCGGCTACTGATCAGTTACAAGACAATAAAACATTTAACATAAAATGATGTTAGTTATTTTTCTTTTCCAGGTATCATCACTATCGATGGTCATGACATCAGGGATCTCAATCCCTACTGGCTCAGGAGTCACATTGGAACGGTCAGCCAGGTAATAAATCAATGTTTAACCTGTTTAATGCAAGAGATTTAATGTCGATTGACATATATCTACATATATATATATATATATATATATATATCCCCTTTGAGTGAGGATTGTCTCTGTCTTTGTCTCACTCCTCTGCTTTTCCACCTCTCTCCCAGGAGCCAGTGCTGTTTTCTTGTTCTATCAGAGATAACATAGCCTACGGTGCAGTGGACCCAAAAGCTGTGACCACAGAGGACATCTACAGGGCAGCCAGAGTGGCCAACGCCTATGATTTCATCCAGGCGTTTCCTATGGGCTTTGACACTGTGGTGGGGGAGAAGGGAGTGCTGCTGTCAGGTGAGGAACCTAAACACCAAATGACAACAACAACAACAACACCTGCTTCTCTACACAGAATGAACGCAGGAGTGCCAAACTTCAGCACGAAAATGTTTACAACCTGGTACAAAGAACACTCTCTACCATATCGCAGAGGGTTTGTCCATCGCCGTGTACACTGCAGATTTGTACAGGTTTCATTGGTTTAACAGTAAACTGGGAGCAACAGTGGCTCAGATCACCTTAGCTTCCAAAACTGAATTTCCCTTGAAGCAACCAACCCATAAACAAGTGTGTATGGATGGATGGGTTAAATATAAAATATAAAAGAATCTTCTTTTTTATTTCTGATGCTGAGAAACATTCCCCGTCACATTCTGATCTATAATTTACAGAGACACACATTCATATTCATTCTAATACAAATATGGAAACAATTTTAACTTTTTACGTTTACTGTTGCAAAGCCTTTTGTCTCACTAATTCTTTGGTCAGAAGTATCTTCATCAGATCCGTCTTAAACTGACTTTAAACTTAAGACTTTTTGTTATCACACTAATAAAACCCAGTCCTGAGGGTCCTGATAGGTGCACTGATATAAGATTCATATTTATAGTAGTAGTAATAATAACAAATGTATTCCTTACCTGCACATCTCTGTTCATACAACAGACACTATTTCCATGTGTAAATAGTTCACTGTGTGTTTGTTTCTCAGGTGGTCAGAAGCAGAGGATAGCCATAGCCAGAGCTCTGCTCAAGGTAAGTACCACATCATCGTGGTTGTCTCACTGTGGAACACCCGTCCATGGGCCTTCTTATCATGTCTAATCGGTTTATTCACTGAACACAAACATATCTTTAAAATGATTAGTGGAACCAGCGTCTTTCCTTTTTCTGTGAAATCTGAATTAATACCTGGAACACAATTTCTTTCCACAGAATCCTAAGATCTTGCTTTTAGATGAGGCTACCAGGTGAGAGACATAATTGAACAACTAACCAAACCAGAACTGCTCTATGTTAATTTGTCTGTGTTGATCTTTTTGCCAGCATACGCTCACCTTGACAGCACTGCAGATAAACTGTGATACCGTCTTTAAAACATGGTTTTGTTTCTTCAGTGCACTGGACTCTGAGAACGAGTTCCTTGTCCAGGAGGCCTTGGAGCGTCTGATGGAAGGTAGCTCTTTCTCTTTCTTGCATCAAACATGTGCACTGTAGTTGATTGTCTTCTTCTGACCTCTTGATATTTCCTGTCCCTCTCATGCGATCAACAGGAAGGACAGTTGTGATCATCGCTCACCGCCTGTCCACCATTAAGAACGCAGACGCTGTGGCTGTGCTGGACCAGCAGTCTATAGCCGAGTGCGGCCCGCCCACGGAGCTGCTGGGAAATAGGCAGGGAATGTTCAGAAAACTGATGGAGAAACAGGCGTTCCTACAGGAAGAACAGCAACGAGCGCTTATCTGGCAGGACGGGGAGCACAGATATGTGGATGAGAAGGAGGGAGAAATCACAAGATGAGGTTGGTTTTGGTTTATGCTCCAGATAAAAGCTGAAGGAAAGCAGAACTTTGAACTCCAGAGAGCGAGGAGGGGCTGCAGCTTTCCTTTCTGTCATATCACTGAAAAGACGACAACACGTAGCATCATAAGAGGTGGAAATGGGGATTAATTCATAGAAACACTCTGACAACATCTCATTCAATGTTAAAAAAAAAAAAGCAGCCAGGACGAGAGGCTGACAGACAAGAAGACAATCGCTCTTCGCTATGAAGGCTCACTGGTTCAAGTGTCGCTGCTGTAGTTTCAATGAAAAACTCAAATCCTGTTCAAGAGGAACGTACCAAATGTAAATGACAGCATGACATCCTGTTTCATTCTGAGCTGTGTCACACTTTATTTTACCACTTCATTTTTTTTGTTTTCACAATGATGCCAGGCATTTTTAGAGCACTGCCCAGATTTCTTATGTATTTGAAAGCTTACGGGCAGAGCCTATTACTTAGAGCTAAAATGAAAAATGAAAGCAGCTATATTTGGCGTTAACACTGTGTTTTAAAATAGGACTGAACACTGATATATTCTGATTAGTGTATGCACATTTGTCATAGCAGTAGTTCAGGGAATTACAGCTGAGGTGCTAAATGCCTAAAAACTCTCTTTTAGAAATTCTCTTAAGAAGCCTCTGGAGTCCATCAGTGTGCTAACATGCACACTAATATTCCACATTTATTGTTTTTTAACAATATACAACATTTGATAAGAGGTATGTTAATAGTATATTGCACTATATTTTCTGAATTAGGCCTTTTAACAAATCGTAGGATACTTACTTACCAATAATCTGGTTTCAGGAGCTTTCTTTGGATGTGCATACATCACCAATATATGCACCCCATTTTGGGTTTTTACCACAGTTTGCAACATGTAAGAAAACAAACAGTTTGTAGGCCTAGCATAGAGATGCTTGTCCAAAAGAAAAGTCCACATTTCTGTTTTTTTAAAGTGATTTGGACTATTTTTGTGGACATGCACAGATATCACCATCAGCCTTACCCAGAAGGTGGTTGAAGGAATCAGATATAGAGGCTGTGCTCGTACTGTTGAACGAGTCCATCACCAAAAACAAGTCTCAACAAATCTTTCTGAAAGTGGGAATGTTAGCATGAGTATTCACTTTCATTAGCCATGAAGCCAACTGTTTTAACTTTTTTTGGAATAAGGGTAAAAAAAAAAAAATGCGCATTATGAAACCAGCTGATAAATAATATTTGAAGTGGATTTTTTTTTTTTTTTGCCTTTACACTCTTCACCCACTCTTGGAATTGAACAGATGGCTGCGAAGTTTAACAACTTTGCCGTCATCATATGAGTAGGAATATGGACTGAGGCTTAAACAGCCTCTTTAGCGGTCGACGGTCTGACGTACAGTTTTAGAAAAGCTAAACACCTAAACATTACTGACTAAAACATGTGAGTATACTTCACTGTTGCCTGCATACTGTTTAAATCTTTTCCTGTCGGTTCCTTTCTGTAAAGCCTGTCTCTTCCATGCTCTGTGCGCTGTTCTGTGTTGACAGGATGTGCACTTGGCCAGCCTTCATTTCTATATAAACACCTCTCAGACCACGTACATGTTAGCCACAGAGCCATTAAGCCGGCTAAATATTATAGCTGGCATGGAGGGGCTGCCTAAGAGGTAATGATCCGCCTCAGTAAATATTTGGCTTGTAAATGGCCTCTTCACTGCTCAGTGAGGGTCTAGATTAGACCGTTTCAGAGAGGATTTGATTTTCTTTTCATGCCAAATGGCTTGAATTCTCCATATTCAAGACTCGGTTGTGTTCAGGGTTGCACATTATGGCAAGTCCACACCATTTGTAGCTACGGTGCTGGGATGGATACTGGAAATGACTGAAAGACAAACATCCTGTGGTCATCGAGCTTCGATCTGTTTGGTGGAGCTGGTAACAGTTTGGATTTAGGTAATGAATGTGAGGAAGCCTCAGCGGGCGGAATGAAGGATTGCATTGATCTCCATGTGGCCTCACTATGTTGTCTGGTTTCTGGATGTGTATTTTTAGAGAGATATATTTATTCATTACAGTGGGCACACTGTACGGCAGAAGAAGGAGGGATCCGTCCTTTATGTTCGTGAACATATTCATTACAGGAAGATTCATGGTGGAGAAATTCTTAGTCGAATCTCGTCAGATATTTTCTTCTCATCAAGACACATTGGACTTTGAATGTCTCGTCTTATAAAATCACTGCCAAATCACCTCTGTGAAAAGTAAATGGAAAGACGCTTCACTTCACTTGGGATTCAAGTAAATGCTGAAGGTATTTATAATGGATGTGCTAACACAATTCACTTCTGGGTGTTAATTTTTTTTAGCCTGTATGTGATGAGACATAAATATGATCTATATGAAATATTTTAAATAATGTTTGCGTTTGATAAATTATTATAATTGTATGTAAGGAAAAAATGAATAAAGTCAAATATTAATTGCTTTGGTTGTGAGAGGACTTTCTTTTCAATGTGTTAAATTAATTCACAGGGCTTAAAAATGGTTTATAGCATACTGCTACCCAGAGTCAATCAAAATGATTTATCACAACTGCTGTGACTCTGTTACTCTGTGCCGTGTGTTAGCTTCTCAGTAGGCGGCGCTGCTGCTTCACAGACTGAGCCGTTTCCAGGCTCCAAAGGGGCTCACTGCAGGTTCGTGGGATCATACCAAAATAAAACTTCCTAGTAATGATATGAGTAATGTATATTCAGCTGTCGGTAGGCTGTGTTGACAGCGTGGTGAGCTCCTCTGTAAATAGATGCTGCTAGAACACAGACTGGACGTGGCAAGGCGGCGTGCGGATGCAGTCAC
Organism: Planiliza haematocheilus; assembly: GCA_005024645.1. NCBI lineage: Eukaryota > Metazoa > Chordata > Actinopteri > Mugiliformes > Mugilidae > Planiliza > Planiliza haematocheilus. Next base: position 7,290,656 of record SRSE01000649.1, on the reverse strand, counting down.
TGAAACAGTTTGTTTTTAAGTTAAGAGTCTAATCAAGATTAAGTGATAATCTGTGATGTATTTGATGTGGAAAGTTATTTTTTATTTATTTTTTTAAATTGTCCAGTCTCTTACCAGCTTATTATGAGGAGAATCTAAATTCAAGGACTCTTAATCTGAGCGTACTCCTTTAGACCTTTGACCTCTCTGTTATAATTAACTAATTAATTAATAACTCTTTAGTGTTCTCCTTAAAACTAGGCGGTGGGCTCACTCTCATATCAGACCATCAGTTGTGCTCATGCAGCAGACCAGGTGCCGCTCAGCCATGCACAAGTTTCCAATTCCAACTCCCATGTGCTGCAGCTGCCCTCGCCTCTCTCTGCAGCTCCACTGGGCTATTTGAGGAACTACAGGAAAGGTTTCTCTGACCGTTCTCGGCCTTACGCAACAAATTTCAAACTCCTGAATCGTCTAAAAAAAAATGACACAGCGCCTTGCAGGTTTTGTTTTGTTTTTTAAATATAAAGACCCTGAAGAACACAAGTTGTTACCTTGCAAAAAAAACCAAAAAAAAAAAACTAAATTAAAAAAAAATGCAATACAGCTATGGCTTGAGAGCTTGTTGAGGAATCTGAGGAGAGTGACGTCAGAAAAAAAAACAGATATAATAAAATAAATTGAGCTTTCACCATTTCAGATCTGATTCTCAGTTTTGCCTCTCAGCAGCATCCCATCATCTCTTATGTTTGCTGCCAGCCATCACACACACATGGCTTGTCTGTCCTCATCCAAAGCAACAGAGCAATCCTCAGCCGTTCTTCACTGAAACACAGATAGCAAACTAATTCTAACATCCAGCTAGACGTCCTCTCCTCTCTGTAAAAACTCTACTGTACTTCTTGTGCACGCTGTCGCACTTTAAATGGTAGGACGCTCGTGTACAGCAAGAGTATTGGTTCCAGCTATTGAATGCCAGAGCTTGTGCTATTCTTACACTTTGTCTGACACGCTCGCCCTCTCTGTGCTCTCATTAGAGTCCTTTATTAAACCGTTAAAGTGTAAATCTATCTGAACATGGAGGTAACAGGCTGCTGAAGTGATGCAAAAAAAAGATCAATTTCACCTCTACCTTTCCTCTTTGAGAAGTCACTGGTTAAACTTATGGCATTTTACTAACGCACCTTGTCACGCCTGAGCTTCAACTACATTTCAAAACACTAAAAAAAAAAAATTCTCCTTTTCCTCAAAGTCTCTGTCTCTCTTCAGCTGGCCTGGTCACACATCTTCGGACGAGTTAAACTCCTGTCTTCTGCCACCTGCTACACACACCCTTAGCTCACCTCCCTGTTCCTCCTCCCCCTTCCACGGGGCAGACGCTCTAGGCTCTCCTCCTCCTCCTCCTCCTCAGCCCCTCTGACCTCCCCTCACCTCCTCCCCTCCCGTCGCCTCCACCCTCCCTCCCTCTCTCACTCGCTCCCCAACAACTGCCAGCCCATTTACATTTTAGGTGTTTTGCAGGCCTGCGGATCCACAGTGGCTCACAACAAGTGCATAAAAGTAGCTCAACCTTGCTGTGCAGCCCCTCCACTCCACTCTGGCCCCCTCCCACACACACACACACACACACTCGCACTCGCACACTTACATACTCACATTCCCAAATACACACTCTCACTACTTTCACACTGCACTGAGATTATATGATGTTTAAAAATGTTTCTTAACATATTAATGAACCGTCATGATTTCCCCCAAAAAAGACTTTTGGTTCTGTTAAAATTACGTTTCAGGTTCAAGAATAATATTGAAAAGCTGCAGGCTCTTTCAGTGTTATTAAATGCAAGCTAATTAAAAATCCTCTCTACCACAGATTTGTGTTTAAACAGGTAGAGAGTGTGTCATATCCACTCTGAGGCTGTTTTTTTTGCTCCTGGAATAATAATCCAGGAAAATATTTCTCTGTTCACACATGAATTCAGCTGTAAGTCATGACATAAGATCACAACATGGGGCTATAAATGAAGAAAATGTTTGGAAAGACAACCCGTTTTTCAGGGTGAAAGGATCTAATTGTGCACTTTGAAAGCTTCATCATTTTCTTGTTTACTGTCCCTGCAGCATGTGTCGCTCTCAGCGTGGTTTCTCCAGTTGTCTCCAGGTGTCAATAGGGTTGTCACACCTCATAGCGGTTTGTGTCTTACTCCTGATTGACTAATCAACTAATCCTACCAGTATATGTATACTATACAGTGGTCTTTTCGCCGCAATTATGTCCCTCTGTCGTCCCTCTCTTCCTTTGAGTTTATTAGAGCCCCCTTTGGCACTGCTTTTGGGCACTCATGCCACAACATACATGTGCATGCGTGCACACACATTCTCCATTTGTCAGACGCACACATGCACCAGCTCCCCTCCTCCATTAGAGTTATAATTAATCCAACTGCTCCAGTGACAGAGCAGAGTAGCCCCTTCAGATAAGGTTTCAGCTGTTGGCTGTTTGAGCTCATACAGATCTGAGTGACTATTGAGCCATGTGGTCTGCAGAACGGCGGATTCTGAATGCAGTTAAGGGCTAATGTGCACTGTTAAGACTGTGGAGTGTGCAATACAGCACAATGAAGAGAACTGGTTTCAATCTACAACTTGTTAATGCTGAGATCTCCTGTGCACATTCATCAATATTTATGGTGATTTTTTAGTTCAGACACGTGCTTACAATCTATACAGGTGCAAAAGGTCCTCCAGTGTTATGACTTTATATAGGCCTTGATTTTATGCAAGAACTTCTTCAGCTTATTTATGACTAGAGCAATGAAGCACATGTCCACATGTTTGTACACAGAATGTCCATCCTCAGCTTCTGTTAATGGGTCTTGAGTTTTCTTGTATTAATCCCATAATGAGTATTGGACTCTTAATTGGCATTTTGGACTGTCAGACTCGTTAAGGTCCTGGCTCTAACCATGGCCTAAATCTGTTCAGATGAGGGAAGCATTTTCCCATTTTAAGGCTGGATGAGGCCTACTAGCAGCAAATCTATAACCCTGCTTGGTAGCAACTGGCGTCTCCCCTAGAAACCCCCCAGTGGCCCGCGCGCTCCTTATACGGCCCTCGAGGTGGGACCGCGAGGCTCGATGGGAGGTCAAAGCGACAGTTCCATATATGGCGCGCGCTCTCTCTCTCCGTCGGGGGCGCGCAGCGTCACTTCGGGTCCCCTCCTGAAACCTGTTGGTTGGACATCCCTCCTTCCCTACAGGCGCGCCTCCTTGCCGTACCCCCACCCACTCCTCAACCTCGACTTGTCAGCATCCTAATATGGCAGAGGGCCGGGATGGGGGCCAGCGCTGAGGTTTGTGAATGGTGGAGGTTTTGTATAAAAGGTGGACGGGCAGTAGCAAGGACCGTAGCTGGTTCAGCAGCAGCACTGGTTGGGTCGTTCTCTCCGAGCCGCAGACACACTCCTAAGGTAAGACCCTGCTAGGATCTGCCACTCCTGAAGCCACTCATCCAGGTTGGGACACCAGACTAGAGGCCTTAACCAGAGGATCACTGGAGCATCTACTGCAGCAAAAGTTAGGGAGAACAGCCGAGAACAGGAGGACTAGGACGGGATACTGCTCAAGGCTTCTTTGCGCTGAAGGGCAGGCTAAACTGTAGGGGAGACCTGAAGAAGAAGAATTATTGATAGCAGAGACCAGTAGATTGGATGGAGTCATAGAAATCCAGTGCAGGGCGAGAGAGACCAGACGTCTCGGGTTTGGAGGTTTTGAATAGGTGGATAAAATCCTATACACTGATTGATCTGATTGATTAAACAGATTCTGCACATTCAGATCTGTAAACTAAATCCTGAAAATTAGAAAAGCCAGAAGTTTACCTGAGAAAGGATAATGAGAGAGGAAGCACTTTAGGTTTAGTTACATTTACGCGCAGTAGATCCTTGGTTTCTTTTAAAATGTACGATAGGTTTAGAACTGAAAAAATAAAATAAAAAAATAAGGCAAGTCTTACCAAATTCCAGTTGACATCTGTACATTGGTTTTATGTTAGTTACTTCTAATTAGGTTTTATAGGTTTTACAATGGCCTGTGCGTCATGCGTAATGGCCTAATGCCACTGTGCCATTGACACATTTAGCGCGAACCATAGGTCTGATCATTTCCATGCTCCAGTAAATATTAGATTTAATTATATTTACTGTTTCAGGCTCAAACTAAGATACCTGGTGTGAGTGTCCAGAAACCCAAAGAGTGGCCTAAAGTTGTATTTGGAAGTCATTTCTGTCACAGTTACAGCTGTTTCCTCCGTTGATTTGGTGAGCTAACATCTTTTTCTTTCCCTCCTCTCTCACAGAAGCCAACATGTGTGACGACGATGAAACTACCGCCCTTGTGTGCGACAACGGCTCCGGCCTTGTGAAGGCTGGCTTCGCCGGAGACGATGCCCCCAGGGCCGTGTTCCCCTCCATCGTCGGCCGCCCCCGTCACCAGGTATACAGCGAAGAAAATTCTCTAAGAGGTTCAGCTTTAAGAAAAGAATAGAAGGCAGCAGTGACCATATCACACCTCAGCCGAATCATTCTACAAAACAGATGGATGAATCTGGTTGAACAATTTAAAAACAACAAATTTAACATCGTTAAGTGATTTTTTGGCAGATGTGGCCGGCTAAAGGAATAGAAACATTCAGATAGTATTTCACCATTTCAGTGTGAATATTTAGTTATTTGTGTACCGCTATCATCAGCGTGGAATGATGTATCTGGAGCCATGTAATGCTTGCTCCCTTTCCCTCGAGCAATGCGGCCTCTTTGAGACTAAATTAGTCACAGGTGAATGGACACTGTCACAGTACAGTCTGTGTTAGTGATCCGCGCTGTTATTTGGCACATTTACGCAATGGTCACAATGCTTGTACAATGCCTGTACAAAGACTTTAATCTGGCTAGAAAAAGGTCATACCTCTTTATGGATTATTTGCCGTCCCCGGCTAACCTTTACTTTATCTTGCCGTCTCCTCCCCCTTCAGGGTGTCATGGTCGGTATGGGTCAGAAGGACTCCTACGTCGGCGACGAGGCCCAGAGCAAGAGGGGTATCCTGACTCTGAAGTACCCCATTGAGCACGGTATCATCACCAACTGGGACGACATGGAGAAGATCTGGCACCACACCTTCTACAACGAGCTGAGAGTGGCCCCCGAGGAGCACCCCACCCTGCTCACTGAGGCCCCCCTGAACCCCAAGGCCAACAGAGAGAAGATGACCCAGATCATGTTTGAGACCTTCAACGTCCCCGCCATGTATGTGGCCATCCAGGCTGTGCTGTCCCTGTACGCTTCCGGCCGTACCACCGGTAAGAATAACAACAACAAACAGCTGGCACTCACGGAAAACACGCAGCTTCTTAAACATACCAAACATAAACATATAATGGAGAAGTATATAATTGATAATTGTAATGGTTAAAAATGATTCAAAAATTAAAAGACACACCGTTAACAGAGCTATAGTGGGGCATTTTCCCTATTGGAGACACTTTACGCACAGGTTTTACGCACAGTCGATCAGCTTTTCTGGGACTGTTTATTGAAGTTTATACACTGTATAGCCCTGTCGTCACAGTTTTACGCACAAAATTGAAAAGTTTGAAGATTTTTTTCTCTCTCCTGGACTTTACTAAATTCCCTCCTTGCCTCGCTTCAGGTATTGTGCTGGATGCTGGTGATGGTGTGACCCACAACGTCCCAGTCTATGAGGGTTACGCCCTGCCCCACGCCATCATGCGTCTGGACCTGGCTGGTCGCGATCTGACCGACTACCTGATGAAGATCCTGACTGAGCGTGGCTACTCCTTCGTGACCACCGGTGAGGAACTTGGCCTATTCTAATAACAAAGGGAAAGAAACAATTAAACCGCTTTCTTGATCCATTTATTTTTTATCATAAATCTCAGCTAAAATAAGACCTACGATATCATAACAACAGACGTGCGCAAAAGGCTAAGGGCTGCGTGCACCTTACTAATTAGGCACACCAATTTAAATCGTAAAATGTATTGACGCTGTCAGAGCAACTTTTGTAGTTCGTCCCTCTAAATCCCTTTGTTATTACGCACGCATCATCTGTGCTCTTGTGCACTCTGAACAAAAACTCATCAACTTGTGCCCCCACAGCCGAGCGTGAGATCGTGCGCGACATCAAGGAGAAGCTGTGCTATGTTGCCCTGGACTTCGAGAACGAGATGGCCACCGCTGCCTCCTCCTCTTCCCTGGAGAAGAGCTACGAGCTTCCCGACGGTCAGGTCATCACCATCGGTAACGAGAGGTTCCGTTGCCCCGAGACCCTCTTCCAGCCTTCCTTCATCGGTACTTAAGATGATCACTTTCTTGTCTCAAAAATAACTTAGCTGTCTCAAAAATACCAGTATCAGACATATGGACCCTGCGCCTCTCTCGTAACACTTCTCATCTCATCTAAACAGGAATGGAGTCTGCTGGCATTCACGAGACTGCCTACAACAGCATCATGAAGTGCGACATTGACATCCGTAAGGATCTGTACGCCAACAATGTGCTCTCCGGCGGTACCACCATGTACCCTGGTATTGCTGACCGTATGCAGAAGGAGATCACTGCCCTGGCCCCCAGCACCATGAAGATCAAGGTACTTGAAACTTAAATATGGGAACTAAAAATAACACGATTTAAATCGTATATGACATATTTTACGCATAGACTCACAATTACGCACACGATTCCGCTGAACACTTGTTCATTATTGGCACATTACTTATCCGCCCTCTCCTCCTTCTCTAGATCATTGCTCCCCCCGAGAGGAAGTACTCCGTCTGGATCGGTGGCTCTATCCTGGCTTCCCTGTCCACCTTCCAGCAGATGTGGATCTCCAAGCAGGAGTACGACGAGGCAGGCCCCAGCATTGTCCACAGGAAGTGCTTCTAAATCCCCCATTACCTTCTTCTCCAGCTTCTCCATCACAATCACCACCAGCTTTCTGGAGAACAATCAAGGAGAAAGATCAACCTCTGCGGCACAGCAACACTCTGCTGTCAATAGACTGTCTGTCTGCGCTGTTGACATTCATATGCATGTTTTATCACTTTAAAATGTGCATATTTTATAGCTGTTTGTTGTATGTGTTTGCACGGAGAGAGGCTGTGAAAAACACCACTGAACCATGCATCCACCAAAAAAAACTTTAATAAAAAAAATAACAACAACATGTTGCCCAACACATGTGAATGTAAGTGTATATACATATTGATAATTTATTAAAGTCCATTATTTGGTATTTTTGCCACTGGCCTTGTTCTTCTGGGGAAGGGTATAGTGGGAGAACATGGTTTAACTTAAAAAGGGATTCCTCTTTTGTGGAGGATTTCAATCATTTAAGCGGTATCCTGCAAAAATGAAACCAGTGTCAATAAAAAACGGCATCTCAAAATGACCAAACAGTAAGACTTATACCAGGAACTGGGGAACGATTGAGGAAATTAAAAATAGACCTAACTGCAAAAGTAAAAGCCTATGAGCAACTTAAGTGACACACTTAGCACTGACGCTGGGATGATGGCTCTGACGCATCGGCTACAGTTGGCTGGGGGGCTGATAGGTTAAAGAGGTTGCAGGCGACGCCTTCAACCCTCGACAGTCGGAGTTTGACTTGCCAGGAATGCGCACGGGCAGCAGCGGCAGCTCCACTTTAGAACGAGCGGATCGGTAGCACTGGACACCTGACACCCGGCTCTGAATCCTGTTGAGCTGTCTGCCCCGTGCGACCATAAGCGCTTCCTCGTCACCCAGACCATCTTTAGACAAAACCAGACCCCGTGTACGGGGGGCATCTCCGCAACCATACCTTATATGCATAGAAGCTCACCAGGTTGTTCTGGGTGTGGGTTTACGTGTAGGCTAAAAGTACAAAGGAGAGCCCTGGGCGCGGCTGAGGCGCACACACCATTTATGCTACATCACCCCATTGACATATAGCCAAACCTTTAGTTGTTTTCTTTCACATCAACAGATTCAAGGTATTTTCGGAACCATCGTTGAATAATTAGTATAGCATCAACTACAATTTAACAAGTTAGTAAAAAATTGGTCTCAGTGAAGTGGTTTTATTAGGTTTTACGTGATTCTGTCCATCATTTCTAAAGAGAATAAAACAATTTGACCTTTACCATCAGACAGAAATCATTATCAGTCAGATGTTTCGCAGCCACCCAGGCTGCATTCCCTTCATCCCTGGCCGGGCCACCTGTTGCGGGTGTGTTTGGCTTTTTAAAGACGTCTTCAGGCGGGCGGAGCTAAACTCGGAGACGCAGCCCGTGTGATTACAGCAGCAGTGTCTCGAACGCCATCTGTTCCGCTCTGCTTCCGTGAAATCCGACTCCAGTGTAAGTATACTTACTGTACACAAAATTAGACTCTTGCCCCTCTGAAATTCTCCTGTCGGGCCGCACTCTGTTGTTGTCTAGAGACGATGGGGTCGTCAGTGAGATTTAAAGCTGTGCTGAGCTAAAGGCTGTGTGCAGGCGCTGCCAGGCGATAATCGGTGCTCCATATTCAATTGTGATTAACAGACAGCTACTTGACACATTCGTCGTGAGGAGCCGGGCCTAATGTAAAGCAAGAGGCAAATTAAATAAACAACACGCCGACAATGTTTTTTAACGTCATGACGTAAATTACAGAGTTCAGCTTTGTGTGCTCGCTTATTTTGAAGCGTTAGGACACTAAATAATGTCAGCGATAATGACACGTGGTATTATTAATACCCAGGTCATACGCGAATAAATTATGTGATAAATTATAAGAGCTGCAATGTTTTATAGCGTTATCGTGGCTGACGTTTAATTTGGAGTATTCCAACAAGGGTTTAGACGGTCACAGCCAATCAGAGGACGAGGGTGTATATACGTCATCACGTTCAGGAAATTTCTGCAGCTGACGTTCTAACGGTTGACCAGCTATTCCATGATTTTACTGAGAAAAACGCGGAGTTAGATTAAAGAGCACACATGGAAGTTTTTAATTTCCACAAAAAATGAATTCTTTTTCTCTTTTTTCCAAACAGAAATGAGAAGGTAACCCCGGGTAGGAGATGGGAGTAGGCGGGTTCTTTTGGGGAGGGGGGCTTTCTCTGCTCTGCTATTGGTTTCAACAGCTTCCACGTTATGGTTTAAATGTCTGGCGGTGTTACCAAACAAGGGGCTGCGTAGTTTCGTTGTTTAGACTTGTAACGCTGTATATGACGCTGTAGATAGTTCACATACTCGTCATAAATAAACCATAGGTGTTTTTTTTTCTGTTTTTTGACTTCAGCTCAAATAAACTCCTGATTAAGAAGATGGTGACGAAGAGGATCCGCTCGGAGTACATGAAGAAATTCAAGGATCCCAAATGGGAGACTTACACTAAATGTTACGAGGAGATGCTGAAGTACAGGCTGACCCGCAGGCTGCTGGAGCACACGCACAACCCCTGGTTCTGGAGCGGCTCTGACAGTGATTCAGACTCCGGAGGAAGAAGCCCCCCTCCTCCCAGCAAGAACCAGGTACGAGCTGAGAACAGCAGAGAGGAAGAGCGGGAGGACTGTGAGGGGGCGAGGACGGACAGACGGCAGCAGACCAGAGGCACAGGGCCTGTACCCAGGCTTCCTCTTCAGGAGGAGCAGGAGGAGGAGGTGACCCTGCTGAACAAGCTGCAGGCCACGGTAACTATGAGTAATAAAAAAGGACTGTAGAAAACTGTGAAATGCATGCATGTTACTCTACCATATATGATGTTGTTCATTCTTCAGTCTCTCAGTCTGATGGTGGTGGGGACACTAGAGTACAGCAGGAGGATGGAGAGGAGCAGAGAGCCAGGAGCAGAGACGGTAAATGTAGAGACCAAGATGATTCAGATTGCTCAGTTGCTTGTTGATACTCTGTTTTCATTTAACATATGTATATTTGGACAGTAATAAAAAGCACAATTGCTTTAAATGCTTCTGATCAATGACCTCCCTCCTTTCAGTGATTTCTGTACCAGGTATGTTCATAAAGATTCAACCTGTTTGTATTTTTTATTTGTAGAGCAAGGCCGTGCAGGATCCCGACCACCGTCGAGGAAACCCCCCAAATCCACAACTCAAGCACGGCGCTCTCAGCAGGTCAGGCCTGCCCCATCACGACATTCCAGGGAGGATACTAAAGAGAGCAGACATCCTTTTGCTCTGTACGGCTCAGGGGAGAAGGATGCAAACATCTCAAACAAGAAGACACACAATGTTGGCCCTGCAGCTTCAACTAATGAGGTAGTCTTTCTGTCTGTAGATCCTTAGATGCAGATGAGTATCTGGACAACTTGAATGTTAAAATTGTTTAAATCCCTCCTAGATCCACGAATCGGCCCTGCGCGCTAAGACCAGGCGGGAGGTGGAGCGTCAGATCCAGGTCCAGCGTACCGCACGGCGGAGAACCAAGTCTGTTGAGGTGGATAAGGCCAGAACGCTGGTTCAGCCGGAGTTCAACCCCTGGCTCACTGAGTACATGCGCTGCTTCTCTGCTCGCTCCCGATAAGAGAAGCACACAATAAAAACGGATACATTAGGAAGCCATTACTGCCTCTCACCTCTGATGTTTAAACGCCTATAGGTTGTTTAAACACACATGGATGGACTCACAAAGTCTCCTAAATGTGCATCATTCCCCCATTCAGGATGCAAACTGACAAGACCTTGAATTCACTCTGTGGCTTACTCCCTGAGACGTGGACTATCAGGTTTTTATATTGATCAATTTTAATTTATACAGTACAACACAAAACATTTTAGAAGGGAGAAGACACTCCTTTTTCAGCAAATCAGTAAATATCTGTCAAATACAGATATTTAAATGAGCTTGACGTGTCAACAGTGTGTCTGATAGCCATATTTGGATGCAGTCCCTTTAAACACATGCCATTGTAGATGTTTGTTGTACAGGAATATCAAACCACAGTGGACTCACAGCCGTAATGAAGCCTAATGGCGCTTAACACGCAAACACATTGTTTGTATTCCAAGAAAATGTGCTCATCTGTGGCTTACGATGTACAGTTTGATTTTTTTCCCTGCTAAGAACAAAGCATTGACACTCATAAATGTTAAATAGTTTTACAGACTTTAGTTTTTTGGTGATTTACCAGTGTGAACTTTTGTGCTTGTGTACTGCTTGAAAGATTGATCCAGACTTGCTTTAGATAGTGAATCACTCTTTGCCGACGGTAAAAATCACGCCTGTTGTGGCGGTTGCATTTCCTCACAAGCTCACGAACACTTTGATGTGTTATTAACTTAAAAAGTTTTTCTAATCGGCAGAAATGTTTGGATTCAATCAACCTGGTGCTAACATGGTCTAAGCATCTGTTACACAGTCTGTCGTCATGGGTCATTAAGCAGAAAAAAATGTTATATCAAAAATGATATACATATAATTTAGATTATTCTCTACGATTTATTTTGTTTTTGTCGGGGCCAAAACTACTTCATAAGTATTGTGTATGAATAGGTTTCAGAGCCAAAAGAAGAAATGTATCGGCAATAAGCTGATGCTTAAATTACCTCTGGTCAGAAATATTAGCACATATTGCTTATTTACTGTTTAGCTGTGACCAAATCCAACAGCACTTTGATAATCCGTCACCTTTCTGAAATGATATTTGTTCAGTGTAATTTTCCTTTTGAATATTTATGTGAGTGTATTAAACATCAGTGTTTAAACTCACAGAAAAAAGATCTCTTGCTCAGATCATACTGCTAGTACAGATAAAATCCTCTCTGTGCCATAAAAACGTTTTTCTTTTATAATTATTGTTATTGGTTTGAATATTTTACAGAAAAAAAGATGAGTGTAGGAATCCCATGCTTTACATGTCTGAAAATCTTCGACTTTGAGTTCAGTGTTACATTTAGCTGTTTTTAAATGGTCTAGTTATTTGGTTATGTAAGTTATACTGCTGTATAGTTTGGTGCAATATTATGATACTTTAAAAACTGCATTTGAGCCAGTGTGTTTTTTTGGATGTGATGAACTTTGACAATCTTGGGAAACAGGAGTGGAGCAGGACAGTTTATTCTTTATTAGTTTTTTAACCAAACTTAGAGGAAAACATGGAGGCGCTTTTGTTTATGCCGTAGAAACATTTAATTCTGGTATAGATATACTTGTCACGTGATTTTTACAACTGATAAGATGTGCTCCCAAATGAGCTGAAATAGACAAATAGATTTCACAACAAATAAGGCAATAGAAGTCTAACAATGCAATCTGAAATGCTTACATTTTCAATGCTGTAAAACTTGCCATTCTCTACATTGTTCTGTTCTCTTATTAGGTTTTTCTCAAACTGTATGTACAACATGAATTGATTTAGAAGATTTAAATGGTGTGACACAAAGCTTTAAATAAATCACTTTTCCATCTTTCTGCTTGCAAATGGCACCTTATTCTCAAGACTTCAATCTCATTTAGTAACAACAGATCATTTCAATGTGAGTCACAGCAAAACATTTTGAATTTGTACATAGCTGCGTTTGTGACGTTTTATCCTGTTATATGGTGGCAAGAGCAAACACAAAGACATTACTGGATTTGAAGTGTTTTTTTTATTTTAAAAACATATGCTTTTATCATACACAATAAATTAAAAATCTATGATATCCAGAATGACAAGAGAAAAACAGACATACAGAAATACAAACAAAGGATCTGATGACGGTAATACAAGACAACAACCCGATGTGGAGCAGCTAAAGCCGCCATCAGATACCAAACACCTGTGAAATATTACTACTGTCGGATGAGTGCCTAATTTAAAAGTCTAAATTTGAAGGTTAAAAAACTGAAATCGTCTATGACATGCTGCAATGTCTGAATACACCAATGCAAAACATGCTCCCAAAGTAAAATCTGCTAAAATCCCTAGACTTTGTCTTTCAAGCGCTGCTTCATTTGACGGAACTGTTTCAAAGTTTAAAACACAAATACAGCACACGTCAGAGAGCATCATAGCGCTCCTAAAATATGAAATGCTTTTCGTTAGTTTGACTCCACAGCTGGCAGCACTCCGTCATGTAAACAGGCAACATTTATAAGTGAGAGACATCAACCATTTGATACATAAATGGAGTCCTTGATAAAAGATTGTGTGTTCCACCACCATTTAACGCAATGCTGAAGTGCCGCTGTGAATTAAAAGAGGGCACATTAGCGTTCACACAGAGGATTTGAGTAAGCTGACAGAAAGCCCAGTGTCTGCTCAGAATAACTCAAGCAGTTTTACTTCATAAAATCCACAACCCATTCACAAATACTAATACCTCCTGCAAACAGTACTTCCGATCGATACTGCTTACAAGTTGCCAGTGTATTGTAGCTTGACATGATAATAATAATAATGATAATGATACAGCGGAGCATGAAAGAAACGCTGGATATGATATCTAGTATTTTCATATACATATAATATTTCTTCATAATGAAATACTCTGTTCGAGAAAACATGCGTCAGTTTTTATATACAGAAACACTGTACAGTGCACAAGATGCGGTAGGAGAGAAATATGGGGGTGTAAACAATGCAAGAAAGGTAGGAAAGGAGGGTCAGAGCGTGTAGTTTGGTGACTGCATTACCACTTAACTGGGAGAGAGTGGAACAAACACGCAAGGTAGTCAGTAGACGGTTAGTGGTGTGTTTAAAACAGGTAATCGCAGTAGGTGGATGGAGAATGAGACCTACTATAGCAGGAGAGGGTCTTAAGTAAGCATGTGGTTAAAGGAATAGTTAAACTGTTTGGGGGGAGTTTTCTTGCAAAGAGATGCCTTGAGTTAGTACGTATCAAACTGGAACAAGTTAGCTTGGCTGACAATAAGGGTTCGTATGGTTTGCTCTGAAATTCAAAAATCCACCCACCAACTAACGACGTTGTCAACTAATTAGCTTTTGTTTTTAAAAACACAGAGTATTTCTACAAGGTTAGAAGAAGCTAGACTGGAACGGCAATCAGGACTAAGTTCTCTGTGTGAAGCAGAGAGGTCGGAGACAGTACTGTCAGTATTTCACATCCTGGTTGGAGGGCAGGGGAGAGCTTGGTCCAATAGGAGGAGCAGACTGTTGGAGGGTGGGCGGTGTCTAGTTACCTCGGAGATCTTCAGAGTTCTGAGAGGGGGGAGTGGCTGGGAAGTCTTTCCAGGTGCAGCCATGGCAACAAAGGTTCTGGAGGGTCCGTGCAAAGGTCGAAGATCAAAAAGGTCAGGGAGGAGTCACCAGCATAGCAACCAGCACCCAACGTCGATGGGTCTCCCATGGCTGTTCTCCTTCTCCTGGTCTTCACAAACCTGCCTGGAGGACACATAGAAAATAGAATAGAATAGAAATAAAATAATAAAAATATATTAACTACTTCCTGTTTGTAACAAAAAAACTGGAGGCACCAAAATCTTATCAGCCAATTAAAAAGTTTAATAAGCCAAGACCTAGTGTAGCTTATCACTCCATAGGTCAAAACTATCCTTTACTACTACTCCTTTGATGACCAAAAACTTTTAAGTCACACACTTGATTACATTAACTACTGTACATTTGTCAACTACAAACGAGACAAATCCACGCTGGAAAATAAGTACACTATTTGCCCCTGTGTGGAACTAACAGCACTACCTTCTGCCTTTCTCTTAATTCAACACGTATGTCTTCAGTCAGACCAGATTCTGTGGGAACTAGGAGCCACAGTCAAGCAGGAGAAGTCAGCCAACATTAAGACACAGACTAATGAATCACTGCTTCTGGTCATTTCACATTATAGATTGACTAAAACAATATACATAATCAAATATCAACTCATTGATTAATGACTAGCAACATGGACATCCATAACCTTTTTACATTTATGGATGTTTAGACCAAAAATAGCAGATGAAGATAAACATGTCCTCAAAAAACCCCTCTGCTCTGAATCTAGATTCAGTCTGCAGACAGAGTGTCAAAGGGTGACTGAGCGTCGTCGCTGAGAGCAATGAGCAGAATTTTAATCTGCTCCAGACAGCTTGTAAAGAACTGCTTGGCCACATCTCCAGTATCCTATTTTGTTTTTCTTGGCATGAAAGAGCCAAATTTCATTTTTGTATAACGTGAACACTCTGGCTTATTCACCTTGTCCGTGTTCGTTAAAGGACCCGAACACTAGCAGCCGCACTCCTGGGTGCCCTGCGGCTGAGCGCGGCGAGGAGAACGAAGCTGTCGTAAGGCAGCATCGCCATATTGGATCCCTGAGCCCATCCTCTCTGGATCCAGCTCCCCTGAAAGAGAGAGGAGGAAGAACGGAAAGACTGAAAAGCTTATTTCTGATGGTACACTTTGAATTTAGGCCCTGGAGATCCCTGTTAGCTTAAAGAAATCTGGTACATCATTTGCAGGCATTCTGCTCTGGCTTTTTTCACACTGTATATACACTGATCAGGCATAACATTATGACCTTCTTCTCAATACTGTGTAGGTCTCCCTTGTGCCTTTATTTCTCTTGTCAGTGTTGTGGCTGATCAGTGTATAGGGCTGTGGCTCAACAGCAGCGTTCAGGATAGTGGTTTTATTGTTGTGGCTGATCAGTGTACATAGTATACCACTTCCTGGTCAGATTATTGAGAGTGCTTGTACGTGACAATAACAAGCTGGCTTAAACTACTGTGCTAGTGCTGTCTAGAGTCATACACCTGTCAGTTGATCCTGTTAAGGGGGGATTTAGAGTCGAGGGTCACGGTCCTGGGCGACAACTGCAGATCCTACCTGACTCTATCTTGTTGAGGATTTTCCGGGCGCACTGGACAAAGGCCTCTTCAACGTTCTCGCCTGTTAGAGCGCTGGTCTCCAGGAACATCAGCTCTGACAGACGCAAACACATAAATGTATTAAAAGATCCAGCTAGTGTCTGCGTATTGTATTTCAGTCCTTTGCAGTCAACACACTCAATTTACAACACGCAGCTTAAGAACAAACACAAGTACATTACAATTGTTTCATAAAATCAAGGACTAAAGGCAAACCAAATAAACTATATCCTTCTCATAAATACAGCTGTTATTAGAAATTTGTGATAAAGAACTGATCCCTGAACTGCTGCTCTTACCGTTCTCCTGAGCGAAACGTGATGCCTCCAGGAACGTGACCTCTCTGTCAGCGTCCAGGTCCTTCTTGTTCCCACACAGGATAATGACAATGTTTTGACTGGCCAGCATCCTGGCATCACTCAACCACGTGGTCAGAGCGTTGTATGTCTCTCGACTGCAGCGTGGAGAGAAATAAAGAAGAGGAAGAAATAGATTACATTTTAGGAAACGGGATCTTGACCAAGGACCAGATTCAGAGTCATGTTCTGTGGTACCTGGTGATATCGTAGACCAGCAGGGCTCCCGCTGCTCCTCTGTAGTAACTCCTTGTCACAGACCTGACACACACACATACATTATCACAGCTGCCTTCTTTAAGAAGAAAAAATCTTGAACAATGAACAAATTAAATTAGTCATAGCTCCGTTACAGCAATCACAACAATCCAATGCAGCAAATACATCTAATGAAGCTGTGATAAACGTTTATCCAACTTTAGCTTCACTCATTTTCTCCCTGGTCATGTGATCCTGCAAAGGCTCAGTCAGCATCCCTGCAGGGCTGGCCACTGTTTGAATATGCAACAACCAATATCGACTTAACAAAAACAACAAAACTAAATCAATAAAAAACTCCTTCTGCTGTATTGGTTGTTGATCACCAACATTCACTCATTAAAGATCAATTTGTTCAGCGGTCTGTTACTCCTCTAACACACTTTTACCAACAGTGAGGTAAATTAGATCTTATCGTACATACAGTATGCAGCAGAACAGACATTGCTTATGTGAACATCCAAAATATGATAATACAGAGACTAAAGGACAAAACTTGACAGCTGTTCAGTGAAGTTTCGTATGTGATAGATAGATAGATATAGGTTCCCTACCTGAACCTTTCTTGTCCCGCCGTGTCCCAAATCTGCAGTTTGACCATTTTGTTGACCACACTGATGATCTTGGAGCCGAACTCCACTCCAATCGTGTGGTTGGACTCATCCTTAACTGGATATCAAAATAAAATATGGAATCATGCAATTAGTCATTAATAAGTGGAAAGCAGGGTGATGAGAATGCACCGTACAAGGCAATAAGTATAACTATCCAGCCTTAACATATCTCTACAGACATTACACATGTTAACATGTGTTGACTACTTATTAACACTATTGTAAACTCATTTACAGTTGTCCCGTGACACATTAATTCATTAAGTTTTAATATGCAGCCTGCTGTGCAGAGTTAATCACTAGAGCATTACTCTCCTATTTGTCCAGGGATCTGTTTTTCTGAGGCACTTCGCAATGCTGATTTGAAAAGTGCTATACAAATAAAGATTATTATTATTATAGTAATGTATTTACATTAGAAGTCAGACAAACAGTGAGCAGTGAGTGCATGCTGCGTGTTTCTGACTTACACTTCTTCTCTATGAACTGGTGCAGCAGACAGGATTTGCCTGTTCCAGCGTTTCCAATCACCAGGAATTTGAACAGGAAATCTGATGAGGAAGTACAGACAGAAGTGAATAAGCATGTAACACTCAAAGGCACGACTGTCACGGGTATCTTGCAATTTTCTTATATCATGCATGCAATGGCAATAAAGACTTGTTTAATTTCTGATTATTTAACAACGAAATGTGTGTTTATATGTTTATTTTAATAAATAGCACTTGTTTTGTTTGTTTTAGCTCACAGGTAGTGTCCTGTTAATCTATAACATCAGAATATACACAGAAATACAGAAAGCTGAATACAGCTTAGTTGTAAAGAGCCTTTAAATGGCAAAAACAAACTGACTACTCTGATATATGCTATAACTATAATCTCCATTTGTGTAATCACACTACCAATAAATGCATAGCAGTATAATAAGGATATGTATGGATGGATCATTAACCTAATGCAAAATGTGTAAACTATAGCAGCAGTGCTTCACAGATGTGTTTTGTGTGCTCGTCAGCTCGGTCAGACATTCACGTCAGCTCCATCACACCCAGCCCTGAAACCAGCTGTCAGCTTCCTGCCTTTTCCCTCAACCTCTTGCTCGGTTTGTAACCTTGTAAACTCGATGTAGCTTGTGTGGAAGGCTACAATAAACTATGCTGTACAATCTATGTGCATTTCCTTACGCTGACATGGCACTTTTAAGGCCATCGACGGCTCTGTTAGCCTACCAGCTATCTGTTTACGATGGTAAAAACCCCCTCTCGTCACACCTGCCTCATCCCATCTCTGTGGCTACATGAAGATGTTAACAGTGGACACCGGGCACAAACAGCCTTCTTACCGTATGACTCCGACATCGCCAGTGTGGCGGTTTGACAGCAAAGAGGACGGGAGGGAGAAGGAGAAGTTAACAGATGGACAGCTAGCTAAGTAAACGAAAACAGTCTTGTAGACGATTTCCGCGGATCCCAGCTGATTTTCCCCTCCGACTTCCCGTACGTGGTTTGTTTCAAAATAAGAGCCCTCCGTGATCCCAGTCGTTGTAATGCACCGAGGGTGCCGTGAGGTGGTGCTCTTTAATGATTTCACATTTCTGATACGGATTATCATTCAAATTTCACGTTAACACTTTAAATAAACACTTCTATTTCCCGAATGTAGACTGTTGTATATAAAACTGCAATACCAACCAACTGATATAACATCTTCCCATTGGTAACTCCAGACCACAGGGTGGCATGTACCATATGTCCTCAACGTTCGGTAACCGCCATGAAACATTTCAACAGAAGAAGAAGAAAAAAAAAACAGACACACGGCTAGTGAGTTAGCCTAGCTTCTGGCATTATCTTGTGGAATATGGCTGCTGTGCTCCCCGTCAGACCACCGTGCGATAGCAACCCTGCTACTCCAGGAGCACAATCCATAAAGGTGACATTTGCATTCCCTGAAAACACGGATAATTTGCGTTAACTTTATTATATGGGCTCTACGCGATTGCTTGCTGAGCTAACGGCTAGCAGGCTACCCAACGGCCACCTCCGTCCATTGATTGACTGAATGGCTAGCCACAGTAGCATCGCTCCTTTGTTTTCAGCGGGGGTGTAAATGGATAATTAGCTCGTTCCGATCCTAGGTTCCTGTTATGTTTATACACAGTGACATGTGGTTTATGAAATGCTTACGTAAGAAACGTGACATTAAACAGTACAGTGCTCTGTTACGGGTGACTTGGCCCTTCCTGTCACTGTGTTTCTTTCCCACCTGTGTATAAAAACTCAGGGTTTTATTTTGTTTAGATACAAACTTTCACAATCACAGCTGTACTTAGTTAATAAGTTATTATAAACGCATCCTCCCGTCAACGATGGTCAATGTAATTTTATATTTATGTATGGAAAAAAACTATTGTAATATAAGTTAAAATTTCCATCAGTACACATATGGCAGTTACTGAAGTGATTTTAGTGATGATATCATTACTGGATTAGATCGATTCTTAAATATACATTAACAAAACTGTTACGTTTAGGTTGAGTAGCTGGATCTGCATGTGGGATTGTTTTGAGAGTTTTGCTTTATGTGGACTTTTGAATCCTTTTACTTCCTGAGTGTGTAATGGAACTTGTCAAATATTCTGATATAAAATTGGGATCAACAAATAGGACAAAAACTTCTTTACTTTCTATCATAAAAGTTTGTGGTATTAAGTCAAAACATTGTGTGTTTTCTTTTGTAGGAGGATGTAATAGAAGAGGAGTCCAATGATGGCAGCCAGCCTCCGAAGAGAAGGAGAATGGGTTCAGGGGACAGTTCGAGAAGCTGTGACACCTCCAGCCAAGACCTTGGGTAGGCTGGCATTGTGCATCATTGTGTCATTCAGCCTTGATATCTTGGGGACTCATAAGTGTTTTCTGTATAATATATTTTTCCGTTACTGTACACTCAACTTGTATTTATATGTACAGGCATGTGATAAAAGTGAAAGACTGTTTTAATTTTTAAACACAGTTTCTATGTATTTGGTGAAACTGTACCCCCTCGGTTGCTCTCACTGCCTGAAAATCTCTCCTAACTGCCCATAATTGTTTTTTTAATCCTTAAACCTTGTCGTCACTCCACCTCCCCTTGTAGTCCCACATATTTTCCTGCAGAAAACCTGACAGAGTACAAGTGGCCCCCTGATGACACGGGTGAATACTACATGCTGCAGGAGCAGGTTAGCGAGTATTTGGGAGTCACATCATTCAAGAGGAAGTATCCGGGTAAGAACTGGAGTAAATTGATAATACTCTGTCTCCTTACTGTTTATTATGCATTGTAGTGGCCATATTGTAGACTTTAAGATTCAACTGTATTGCATCCTATTGTAAAAATAATTAATGTATAGAACAGCAATATTTCTGTATCAGTTGTTAACCAGTGATGGTATTACTAGATGCTCTGGCTCTGTTGTCATTTTTTGTCTGCTTTGTCACTACATTAGTGGTGTGTTTTTGCTCTTAGACATGGAGAGGAGAGACTTGTCCCACAAAGAGAAGCTCTATCTTCGTGAACAGAACGTCATCACTGAAACACAGTGCACTCTGGGTAGAAAAGATCCCTACGCTCGTACCTATAGTCAAAATTGCTTGCAAGGTACCTTGTTCATGTGATGCATGCTATGAACACCTTTGTTTTGCCTCCAGGTCTGACTGCTCTGCGGAGTGATGAGGTGATAGATCTGATGATAAAGGAGTATCCCACCAAACACTCAGAGTATTCAGTCATACTGCAGGAGAGGGAGCGGCAGAGAATAGCAAAGGAGTATTCTGTAAGTATACAAATAGTGGATAAATATCTTGTAGAACTGATGTTTCAGTAATATTACATACATTTACGTGTTTACTTATTATATTCTTTATTTTTTATTCATAGCAAATGCAGCAGCAGAACCCTCAAAAGGTGGAGGCCAGCAAGGTCCCTGAGTACATTAAGAAGGCAGCCAAAAAAGCTGCAGAGTTCAACAGTAACTTTAACAGGGAGCGTATGGAAGAGAGGCGCGCTTACTTTGACCTCCAGACACATGTGAGTCTAACTTGAACTGACAGACGTGTCATTGATCTTCTCTAGATATTCTGTAAAGAGACGCTGATGCAATGTTGACTCTTGAATTGAGTTGAATTTCAGATTGTTTGACATGTATTGTGTTGTGTTGTGTTCAGATTATCCAGGTGCCTCAGGGCAGGTTCAAGGTACTAGCTCCTGAGCTAACCCAAACAGGGCCTTACCCTGTGGCTCTGATACCAGGACAGTTCCAGGACTACTACAAAAGGTACATTACACCCTGAAACAAAGGGTTTTGTGTCCAGGTTGTACATTTATACCCCAAGTAACCTTTTGCCTGTTGCAGTGAGTTTGTTCCTCTAATGTATCATTACGTTGTTTGTGACAGGTACTCTCCCAATGAGCTGCGATACTTGCCGCTGAACACAGCTCTGTTTGAGCCTCCACTTGATCCAGAGCTCCCTGCACTGGACTCGGAGCCTGACTCAGACGACGCGGAGGACGGCAAAGATGACAAGAAGAACAAGAACTCCTCTGTAAGACATTAAGCTGGGCTGCGTCTGATCATGTCCTGGATCATCTGTCCAGGATAAGTGATGCTTAGATTTAATGGATGTCTACCGTACAGTAAATCTAGTGTCTATGTGACAAATTCTTAAACTTCAGTGTCATACCTTTTGTCCTTCACATATTCTCCACCCTCTTCTTTTACTCTACAGGACAGCTCTTCAGGCAACACATCAGATGTGGAAAGCCAGGAGGGAGGAGGTGGACAGGGCCACAAATCCAAGGCCAAAGACAGGATGTCAACGGGCAAAGATGGCAACCCTCGTCATTCTGCCTCCCACAAAGCCACCCCAGGGTACAAGGTAGAGGACAAAACCACCTGAACTCTTCTCCAACAACAACAGCAGCACTTTTCTACACCTCCTCCTCTTTCTACTACTACCACTCCCTTACTCCATCCATCCCGCCACCCCTCCCTAGCTTTCTTCACTTTGTTCTCCGGCTTCTACAGTTTGCCAGCTTTTCAGCTGGGACAACCTGCTCCACACAGACACACACATGCAGACACACACTGGGGGTCCTGTCTACAGTTTTTGTTTTTATGATTGCCACGTGGCTTTTTTCCCCCCTGTTTGTACAGACTGTGAGCAATAAGAACCTTTTAAAGGAACAGTTCACTTGTTTCTTTTTCACTGCACTTTCACCTTTTTTGGTTTTTCAGCGAAGACAAATTTGAACTTTAAAAGTTTTTCCTTTTGATTGTCTTCAATATACCTCTTGTCTGTCCTCACTTGTCAAAAAAGATACTTCCAAGACAAGTAAGTGGATGTTTTGGCTGCTAGTTTTCCTTTTTCATTTTTGAAAAGAAAATTCTTTTTGTTACTCTATTACAGAAAATAAAGACCACACACAGTATGTGGTCGCTTTTAAAACGTAGTTGATGTTAACACTAGATAATTCTAACATTTCTATCTGAAGTGTAGAAGGCACTTAACCCTAATGTTTTAAGTGTGTATTAGTAAAATAACATGTTTGTTTATACACCATGTGATGTACTGTTAATATGTTAATAAGTATCAGACAGCTGTTTGGGCACTACCTGTCCCGATAATGTCGTTTGGAGAGATGAGGACTTGCAGACCTTGTTCACACTGTGGCTGAGCTGAGCTAGAAGTAGTCTGTGTGCTGACTGTCTGAGCCAGACACCTTTCTCTGACACCCAGTGGTGGAACACCTTTGCTACTCATTGAATTTTATCTAAATGTTCAAGGCGCTGTTACCACTTGTTCACTACAGCCCACTGTGCACTTTCTGATTTTAATTTACTTTTTCAATCTACAACCTTGCATAAGAAGGTTTCTAACGATTTAAATTAATTATTTAAATTCCTGATGTTTTACCTCTACAGAGAGTATAGTGGACCTGAGTAAATCCAGTTGAGCTCAGCTCAGCTTTGTGGTGTGGGCATGGTCCTCTTATAGTGTCTGTTAAACTGTTACCGGTTTCAGTGTATTTAAGTTTGATTTAACTTAACTTTTAATTCACCTTATTATCTTTATTTATCTGATAGTTTTATTCTTTTGAGCCTGCAAACATAGCATGGCAGACAGAATTCACTAGAATTAGTCAGTACCATAATACCCCTGTACTGTATCAATTTGTGATAAACACAAAAAGATGCAGATTTCTATATTTGAAAAAGAAAAAAGAAGTAAATACAGTATATAGAAATATAGAAATCAAGTATAATTTTGTAACTCTTGGTGAATTGGCCAAATTAAAATGCCTGTGACAGTGCAGAGCTGAAATGTGCCAGTCTCCTGTTCAGTTAAAAGTTTGAATGACTTTAATACTTGCCCAACACCACATGTGACTGATTAACGTTTCTTAGCTGTGGTTTGGCTGCCATCTACAGGACATGCAGTGGTTACTGGTTAAAACTCTCTAAGGCTTTTGAGTGGTGTGGTGTTTAACAAACATGAATAAAAACTAATTATGAACAGCAAAGTTGGAACTATGATGATTAACTGCCTCTACAGCAGTAGTTTTGTTCACATAATATACGTGATAAATACATCTGTACTGCACCAGATACAGGACATAAGAAGCTGGAGCTAGACAGCCTTTCATACCACTGTTAGTCCGGCAAAGGGCTGCTGGATTGATCCTGAGATCATTTAGACATTAACTATGAGGGTCTCTGATATTTATAGGATTGTATTGGTAGAGTTCCTTTCCTCATGCAGGCACAGCTACAACTATTATTTACCCTTCGTTCCTGCATTAATGTTAAGAGCAATAAGATGCCATTGGAAAAACTGCTTGCCAGATTATATAAAAGGAAGGCAGTCAGTGTGCTGAAAGAGTTTTTCTTTTTCTTTTATGTGCATGCTATACACTATTTATTGTCCAAATTCAGTTAATTTAGAATAAAATGTATTCAAACTAGTTGGAGACAGCCTCATGACTGGATGATTTCACAGAAGAAACATTTTGAGCGTGTTCGTTGGGCTTACTAACCTTTAGCCCTGCCATGTTTCATGAACCAGCAGATACATTTTTACAGTTATGAGGAATGAGTTCACAGCAGTAACGTGGACAAAACCTCTTCCAGCAGAGTTTTAAAGTAGAATATATCTGAATGTGTGCACAAGGAATTCAGGGGACTGAATCCAGCTCTTCCATTTCTTATTTCCTTCTCCTGCTGCTGTCTTGCTCTTAGTTTTGTCCTCTGCTTTATTTCTAGTGTTAGATTTTCATTACCAAACCATGTCCTTTATTTTACCCATAGTTTTGTACCTTTTGGCTTTTTAGTCTGATTTGCTCACTGCTTCTTGTCAGGGGACATTTTAATCAAGGATGCCACCAAAAATTGAGCCATAGGAAGTTATTGCCTCGTCCACGACTAACAAGGGGGTGGATTTGTTACATGAGCATATATTTGGTTAATGTGACTTTGCCATAGTTAGTCTTTTAACATTTTTCATATGAAGTACTGTCAACATGTCTTCAGGTCACATTGCTGCTTTGATTGTTGCTTTATAAATATGACTAATGGCAATAACACAGTAATGATCCAGTAATAGTAATAGTTCTTGCTCAGTAATAAGAGCATAATAAAAGTGTAAACGTACTTTCTTCAGTTCTACTGCTTCCTGTACAGATGCAGGAAGATCTTAAAGATGGAACTATCCCCCTTTTGCCTGCGTCCTGATTCAAATGTCCCCGGTCCTCCTTTCCTTTCTACTCTTTCTTCTCTGTCCCTCAACACTAAGTTCATTAGGAACTTCAGATTATTACATTTACAAATTAAACGTTCTAAAGTCATAGAAGGGACAGAAATTATTATCATGTACCACTCAGTGACATAATCTGACAGCTCAGCCATTGAGAAGAGTGGACAAAAATAGTTGCTGCTGTTTTTATGTGCTTGTGAGGCAGCAACATTTCTTTCTTGTATTCTCACCTTCAGATATATTTTGATCTCTTGGTGCTTTATATGCTGTTATAGTTCAGTTTGGTGCAGCGATTTACACTAGCCCCAAAATCCCTGTTTAGCTTTGTAGCCGGGAAAAAATAAATCTACATTTGCCAGCTTTAAACAAATACTGTATACTTCTGTATTTCCATGACTACAGGATACCAGTGTGTGTGATTGGTTTTTATAGCATTATTCTGCCCTTGCAGCCTAAGGTCATTCCCAATGCTATATGTGGCATTTGCCAGAAGGGTAAAGAGGCCAACAGGAAAGGCAAGCCAGAGGCTCTCATTCACTGCTCCCAGTGTGATAACAGCGGTAAGTTCACACTAACTCGGCTTTATAGGGCAGTTTCCTGCTTTTTTAAACGTGATGTTTTGATGTACCTTGCACTTTTTTGTTTGAAACATTGAATCATTATTAACTACACATCGTCTAATGTCTTTAATGTGTAATGGACTATCTGTATAATTAGCTAAAGAACAGTCAGTTGTCCATTAAACCACTAGCTAACATCATGTCATCGTGTGTCAGAGCGTTGTGTTTACATCTAGACTTTGAAGCTTGTGTGTTTTCAGTTAGTCAGTGTAATTTTCTTTTGAAATGATTTACATCGGCTGTAGAATTACAAACACTTTTATAGATGAAAAGTCACACTTGTGGTAAATTTTAGATTGTACTTTAGTTTTACCAGACAAGCCTTTGCTGGTTAGAAGTATTCTCCTGCTCTTTTAATTTACTGATGGCTTAAGAGAAAATACAGATGATTACTACTGTATATTAGTGGATGTGTCCCTTAATACGGTCTGTGTGGCCACCCGTAGGGCACTGTATTCACGTGTGTACATGAGCTTGTTCACATTATATCTGTTTTTGTGTCTCGGTGTTGTGCGTCTGTGCATGTGTTGTGTATTCATGTGGCTATGTGTGTGTCTTCGACTCTTTGCTTCTGTGCACGTGTCTCTGTGTTCATAAACTTCAGGCCACCCGTCCTGCTTGGACATGAGCGAGGAGCTGGTGCGTGTGATCCAGACCTACTACTGGCAGTGTATGGAGTGCAAGACGTGCACGGTCTGCCAGCAGCCTCACCACGAGGACGAGATGATGTTCTGTGACAAGTGCGACCGAGGTTACCACACATTCTGCGTGGGCATGGACTCCATACCTACAGGTCAGTTCATACCCGCAGTGTGTGTTGTGTGATTTGGGATGGATTGACTGGCACATGTAAACACAATCACTCAGTGAATAGACACAAGAGAGAACAGCAGAGTTGTGCACACAAATCTAGAGTGGTCATCTACTTTGTTTCCCTTCTTTTTACAATTTATTATTTTTGTGGGTCTCTGCTGTAGTTCCTAATCCATTCTGTGTATTCTTCAGGTCTTTGGGTATGTGAGGTTTGTGACAAAGATTTCAACACACCCAAGAAGAAAGGAGGGACCAAAACACCTAAGAAGTCCAAGTCAGCTCACAAATGATCAACAACTACATTAACTGTAAAACCTTGACCATATGCTGCAGAAATGTCCATTATTTAGCCAATCACAGAAGCTGTAAAACATCAGATAATGGAAAAAATGTTGTTGGAAAGTGATAATTGTAAAATCCTAGTTGGTGGTAAAAACAAATGTAGCCTTCTACCTGACGTCGCTTTGGTGACTTCAGGCCTATTTTGTTAGTCGCATTTAACTCCCATATGTAAGCCAAACATTTACTGTGTGTATGTGATTATACATCTAATGTTCTTCCAAATTAGGCATTCATTTCAGAAGAGCAGCTTTGTCAGACGGTCACAGACTCGAGACTCATTCATAAATACTAACCACTAACAATTTCGGCACATTCCAGCTTCATGAAAGCGACGAATGGTGCAGATTCTGTCTTACAACATTTCTGCAGCGATGAAGTCTTTGCTGGGGAAAAGTTTTGGTTGAACAAAATGGTGCTTTTATCCTGTCTTACTGAAACAATCATGGTTTACAAGAGCTGTTGTAGTTAAGTTTAGTTAAGTTTCTTTCGGAATTAGTTTTTTGTATTTTTTGTATTATTATTTTTTTTTATGTAGTTTTTGTGTTTAATGAACTTTTATTTAATGAGGCAGGCAACAGCAGTCTTATTTAAGCTAGCAATGACCCGTTGCTTCCGATCCTGTGTAGTGAGGCTGTAATGGACATCTTGGCTGCATGTGTTGACATGTTTAGGGAGTCAGCCTTGATTTATCCAAAAACAAAGTATCTCAACTCTTCACTGTTATTGTTGTATAAAAATGATACCACTCGTAATTACACACTGAATTGTAATTACACTGAAATTGAAGCCACATCGGTTTGATTATTCATTTTTTGGGATCAGTTGAAAATAGATTTTTTTTTTTTTTTTTTTTTGCCATTTTTTGATAATGTTTTCTGTCTACTTTGTATTGTCCTGCAATAAACAGGTACGTCAAGGAATATTTGTTGCTGAAAACGTCATGGTCACTGAACTGTTTTTTCAATAAAAGCTACTTTAAAAGATGGGTTCAGCCATTTCCTATTGTGTATCATGTTAAATTGAAACTGTTAACTATTTACCACATTAGTTCATCTTTTTTAGTAGTGCTTCTGAAAATCTGTGACAGATTGAGCATCACTGAAGTCAAAGTTGTGTGTGTCGGGATACTGCAACCAACAAAATGCTTTGAGAAGATATGATGCACATAAAAAAAGACTGTCGCTGCTGCCTTGGACCAACTAGAGTTTGCTTATCCACAGAACAGGTCAACTGATGACACTGTCACACACACTTGAGTAAGGACACACATGTGTACTGTCATCCTCTTTCTAACTGGGCGCAGAAATTCTTGACAGGATATCAAATGCCTGGACTGTGAGCATTGAGACCTCTCAGGGTTATGTGCTTAGTCCACTGCCTAACATCTTCACTCTGACTGCGTGGCCTCTCAGACCAACACCAGCATCACAAAGTTTGCGGATGACACCACAGTTATTTAGTTAAGTGTTAACTGAGTTAAAACCTTCATATTCATTAGCATGTAGATTAGTGAGGATCTCACCTGGTCTCACAACAATTAGCTCCTGAATAATATTAGCCAAACTCCTCAGCAGATTTTACAGAAGTAAAGCTGAGAGTGTCATCACCACCTTACCCACAGTGTGTTTTGGGAACTGCACTGCTCAGTAAAGGGAGGTTCTCCAATAGGTGAAAATAACTTCATAGTTCATTTCTAGAAGAGCATACCCATCATTACAGGACATTTACAGAACCAAGGTTGTCAGGAGAACGCTCACCATCATCAAGGACAGTACACAGCCACAACACAACCTCTTCACAGCCCTGACATAGGACAGATGCTACAGAGTGTGAAATCACAACAAGATCAGAGTCCTTAACAATTCATACAACATCTCCACGCTTCCCCATCACTCCCACTGACTATATCTGTAGCATAAGACTTGGGTTTTAAGCTTTTAATTTAACTGATTTCTCCTGCATCTTATTTTATTTTTTTGATTTTATATTTATATTTCAATATCCACTATTCCACTATTGAAGGAAAGGTACAGCGGGTACAGAACAATAGCACATGGGACAAGTATGAAGTATGTACAGTACAAAAGTGTCTAATGTATAAATATGTACCAGTAAGTATTAAGTAGACCAAATACTCTAGAATAAGTTTTTAAAATAAATAATAGACAACTATAGTTGCTAGCTCAAAGGATGAATGGTAGCTGCATTATTTTTGCTTGAAATTTGATATTTTACCATCATTGAGTGCATTCAGATAACTGAACTTATGTTAAGTTTTATTTAAACTGTGTCCTAAAGATATTTCTGATGTAATAATCTAAGCTATTGTGATATTATTTGGCGTATATATTTTGTTGTCCTCTTTTGAAAAGTTACAAATCAACAAACAATGCTCTCTCTCTCTCTCTTAAGTGCAAAATGTGAGACAACATTATGTGCAATGGGATCCTAACTACTTTGACACCGCTCGCTCTGCACCAAAAAAAGCCCGAGGGGGCGCTCTCACACGGAGATAGCGACAACACGCGGGTATGATGAGGGTAAAAGAAGAGTCTGCCATATTGCAGTGATACAGCGAGTTTATCCGACTGAAGCTACTACTCTGTCGGCTTTCTGTAACAAAGATGCTTTCTTCTCAGACTTTTGGAGATCCCGGGAAGATGAAAGATTACCATTACACTGGTCCAGTAGAGCACCGGTTCTCACCATACGCGTTCAACGGAGGGTCAGTGCGAATACTCTTCTTCTGTCTAGTTAGCCTGCTAGCTAGCTAGCTAGCTAGCTAACGTTTACATCCTGTTACACTGGACTAGCTAACCTGCTTAGCAAACAAACTGAAAACAAAACAAATGTTGAGTGTAGGGAAAGTTTGCGGACAGAATTCGTGAGCTTTTTTGTGTATATTTTTGATCTTAATGAGCAAGTTATTTATCATAAATCATGAGGAAAGGGTGAAAGATGAGTTTCGCGGTTTCAGTTTCGAATATGTAGCTGTAGCTTTAGTTAAGAAGGTCCTGGGACGACAGTCCATTTGCTGTATTGGTGAAGTGTTTTGGAAGATAAATGAACTAAACTTTCTTCTTGTCTTTCAGAACTGTATTGGCTGTTGCCGGTGAAGATTTTGCCATCGTAGCCTCAGATACCAGGCTGAGTGAAGGCTATTCAATCCACAGCCGGGACTCGCCGAAATGCTACAAGCTGTAAGTGCACTGTCACCTCTCTGTAAAGTCAGTGAAAGGCAGCATTCTAGCAGTATAGACACACACAATACACTAACTATGTAACTGGTCTCTGCACTTGGCACTGTGTAAAATAATTTGAAAAAAAAAAGAAAAGAAAAAAAGAGCACAACAGCAGTTTCTAAAGACTTAACTCTGATGATCTTTCAGAGACTGGGAATTTAAATTGGTTTCTGCTCCGTGACCCTCAGCCGAACAACAGTTGCTATTGAGGAGTTTTTGTCAGTAACATGGATTGCTGCCAATTGTAATATATTTGCTGACAATCTCTGATTTCTTTTGTGCTTCTTCGTCTCCTTACAGGACCGACACAACTGTCATTGGCTGCAGTGGTTTCCATGGAGACTGCTTGACTCTGACAAAAATCATCGATGCCAGACTAAAGGTGAACTGGCGTTTCACTATCTATTTTGGTCTAATTTTTACTTCACTGCATGGATCTCCTAACTTCAACATTGCAACGTAGACTACTTGTTACTAAATAGGATTTGAACTTCTGTTCCCTCTTTTCTCAGATGTACAAACACTCAAACAATAAGACAATGACCAGTGGAGCCATTGCAGCCATGCTGTCCACCATCCTGTACGGCAGGCGGTTCTTCCCCTACTATGTCTACAACATCATCGGAGGACTGGATGAAGAGGGTGGGTACTGAGATCACATCAAACAGTATTATTAGTTTATAATTTATAATGCAATTTTTAATATGGTACATGTTTAGTTTGTAACTGTGTTGTCTCTTTACGATAATGGACCATTATTAACATTATTAAGTGTACCTTTCCTATTGTGACGTGTAGGGAAAAGAGATTGCTTAGGATGTTGCTTCAGTGTATCATACAGTTGTTTTCTCGTCATATTATAACTGTTTTATTTGTAATGTATATTTGTAATTTAGGCAAAGGAGCGGTATACAGCTTTGACCCAGTGGGCTCCTACCAGAGAGACACCTACAAGGCTGGAGGATCAGCCAGTGCCATGCTACAGCCACTACTAGACAACCAGGTATAAAATGCGTACATACTCCTGCTCCTCCTAACTAATACTAACTGACCATCCAAATAAATGATATGTTGCTTAGTTTCCTCACAGTGAACACAGTCTAACTTTTTCTCTTTACTTCCACAGATTGGTTTCAAGAACATGGAAGGTGTTCCCCATGTTCCCCTGACCCAGGACAAGGCCGTTCAGCTGGTCAAAGATGTCTTCATCTCTGCTGCAGAGAGAGACGTCTACACCGGAGACGCCCTTCGGATCTGCGTCATTACAAAGGAGGGCATCAATGAGCAGACTATACCACTGAGGAAGGACTGAAGAGGAGAGCTGATGTTTCCATCTGCCTCTCATTTCCTCTTTGGTGTTCGTTCCATATTCACACTGCTGGTTTGGCCCATTTACATCAGGTTTCTTAGAATATGAGCGTTGATCTAGTAGTTCATTAAAATGGCCTCTTTATTGTGGCTTTAACTGGAGAGCTGATTTTTCCATTTTTTTATACCCATTCAAAGTCTACATCCATTTAAAAGTGATGCGTTTCTCCTGCTTTCCAGTTATACCATCCACATTTTTGCTGTTATCACATCCTTGTTCATGTGGTGTAGCCGCCGGATTCTGGATCAGCTCTCCTGTTCTTAGAAACCACCCCTTCACTCATCCTTGCATAGCCTCTGTCTCTGTTTGGATTTTGTGCTCTGCTTTTCTTTTTACATTCTTAATAAATGTAAAGGATTGAAGAATCTGATGTTCTTGTTCTTTGCATGTGTTCACACTCGGTTTGAAATGTTTGTGCTGATCACTCTGACTTGTTATAGTAACCAAAAGCCAATGATTCCAACATTGGCAAAATTGGTAAAAAGATGCACATTAACATTGATATGATTCTCCCATCTAGGTCACTTTAGATAAAGTTTTCTTCTGAGGATTTCTGTTTTAAGTTTGATTGTTGCTGAAAATGTGGTATCACATACTGTAAATTATAGAGGTGCACTGATAAACCTCTAAAGAAACATGCCCAGTCCACAGAAAATATAAACCATCAACACACAAAAAGAGATTTAGTATGTGAAGGTAATCATTTCTTTGGCTGAAAGGAGAAGAAAATCAGAGGAATGTCAAGAAAGCCATTTAGCAGGTCAAATATACAACCATGGAGCCAAAAGAGTGGTGGCAGAAAATACTGTCTAAAGTAAATGTTACTTCTGTTCTAAGCCACCCATGAGTACAGACAAAAACATTTGAGGCACAACATGTCTGTATCAGATCAAATGCATCTTGTCATATCATTAGCATGTTAAGGCCATTGCCACACCTTGACCATTATTGTCGTTGGTCTGGTTAGACTGTCAGTCTGCCTGGAAAATGCTCTTGAGGGAGTGAAAAGGCTCCAGTCAGGTCAGCTTTTGGTTTATTTTCAACCAGACAAGGAAATTATCTTAACCAGACTGCATCTGGATCATCATAACACTCTAAGTGAACTGACGCCCACAACAATGCTTCTACAAACTGCCATACAGACGGCTTGATAACATTCACAAAAAACTTTTGTTGTTGAGTTCATGGATCAGTCTGAATTGATTATTATTAGTATTTGTATTGACGCAGATGGAGGCCAGACTAATGGGAGACATTTTTTTCGTCATCAACTAAGAGGGTAAAAGGAGTGGCGTTTGGAGTTAAAACCTGTTTATGTGAACCCACAACAAGTGTTCATCGGCTGTCTTTAAGGTACACAAAACCGAAACCATCAGAGAGACAGCCGAAACTAGGAGGGGCCAAACAATATGATTCTGAGATTAAAAAAAAAAAAAAAAAAAAAAAAAAGAAGAAGAAGAAGAAATAATGTCCTGGGAGATCTATTTGTATGGTCTTAACTATGTATGTAATTGTAACTGAAAATTAATTTTGGAGAACCTTTCAATAATCTTCGAGGAGAACTTGAAATGTCACGAAATAGAGCAGAATGCTGCCGTTACCTCGACAACCGTGACGACACGGTCCTAACCAGTCACAGGAGTAACACATCCCAACGTCTTATACATGAGACGGTATAGCTTCAAGTCTAAACAGGTAAGCGTCACCAAGTACGTCTCGTCACTGCTTGACTTTCTTAATTAATAAAAGTATTGTATAGCCTATTGTATTTTACTTTTGGCCCAGAATGTCAGACTCTCTAGCAAATGTTATAATATAGATGACATTCTTTCAATTAATCAATTAACTAATGAAGATAGTCTAATATTAGGTGATCTTGATTACAAACGGTAGAAATATGAATTCACAGCTATGTTATTAGTGAGTTCTGAGTTTGTCGTAAGGACGCTGTAGCAGTATTTCCGGATTCACAGCTACCGTTAAAAGTTTCGGTCAGTGAACATATTTACTAATTGTCTAGCTGTTGCATGTCACGTTACCATTCACGTTCCGACATGTTTTATTCATAGTTTACCTATAGTTTACAATTTAAGACTATCGCCGTCCTCGTCTGCGTGACGCCTCCTTACTTTATGTCTCTGGCAGCGTTCAGATGTTATGACCGCGACATCAAACTACTTCATCTCGGTCAGCGACTGTTGCGTATGCACACATTGCGTCATAACTATGAGCTGGGATACTTATAGCTTGGATGAAAGAAGGGAGTGTTCCACGAAAAAAAATACTGAAATCTACATTTTAGAGCACTGCTATTGTCAATTCTTAGTCTGATCAACAATCCAACAAGTCAAATGGATTCATCTACACTAATAGCTATGAGTGAGGAAGAAGCAACTCGGCACGTATTAGTGATTTATCCCGTCAAATGTATGTAAAGGATGAGTCAATCCTGATCAGTGGGGACGGTTTCTACTCTGCTCTCTGTGTTTGCTTTGCAGATGAATCTCAAAGATACCTGGGAGCAGATGAGGATGTTGGCAGCTTCTGTCTAGGTAATGTGATATGAATAAATTAGGATTACTGGACTATCTGCAATTGCATGTTCTGACTGGACAGACTAGATCTGGACAAAGAGAAACATTTCAAATGTTGAAGAGCTTCTCATATCTGATCAAATAGAAATGTATTTTCGATTATAATTCAGATTTGGGTTAAGAAATGATTTTGAAATTATAGAAAGAGGTGGAAGATTTAAAAGAAATATATCGGCACAAACGATACACAGATCAGGCATAACATTATGACCACTTCCGTCTATTGAGTAGGTCTCCCATGTGCATCCAAAACAGTTCTGGATCTCTTGTCTCATATTCATCTTTTAATGTCAAACTCAAATATTTTCCTGGATTAAATCTACAGTATAGTGCATTATTAAATTAGACTGAGTGTACAACATGTAGAATGAAGAATTCGAAATGTTTAAATGTTGGAATTTTACATTTAATTTCACTTTTGTTTTTATGTTTTATGTTGTTTTTCTTATAATACATTGTTTAAATGAAACAACAAGAACAACAAACTAAATGTAACTTATGCAAGGCCTGGGAATGAAATTGTAACTTTCAATATAATAAAAAGAGATCCTTAAAGAAAGCCATAAAACCACGTGAAGTGGATTTGTCTAGTTTCCAAACAGTTCAAAAGACTATAGAGAATTGTGAATGACATTTCTTAGACAGGACACTGCATGTCAGAATGCTAGCTACACATCCATAAAATCAGTCAGGTGAGTGCATTTAGTTTTGAGGGGAATGAGCTGACCCAAACAACAGATTGAACAGGTTTCCTTAATTCAGAGGTCTGTGTGTTAGTTGTGTGACTAAAAAAAAAAAAGCTGAGAAATAATGTGTGTGATCACCTAGCTGGATGTTGTGTTTGCATGAAGGTGTGGACTCTGCCATGAATCAGTCGGAGGACATAGAGGAGGGAGTACATCCCACTAAAACTGCTCTGTGTGGGGACCATGAGAGCCAGATGAAAGCTCTGAGGTAAGAAAACCGTCTCTAACCTTCTGTTAACTCTTCTCCATGTCAGAACTCAGCACTCAAAACTGTATTTGTTAAAGCCTAGAGGAGCAACACACACCACAGTCTGCTGGACCTGAACCCAGCTATGTGTCCATGAAGAGTGACTGGTCTGTGAATCTTCTTCTCAATCACAAACAAGTGGCTGATGGAAGGCAAGAAGTTAATCTGACATTGTTGTGTTTATTAAAATGAGTTTTGATTCACATTGATTGCATATTTATCTGGGCTGGTTTTGTTTCAGTGTCCAGCAACAGAGACCAGATTCGCCTGTATCCGGCTGTCTGTCCCTCCAGAGTGGAAAGTCAAAGGAAATCGAAATTGTCTTTCAAGGACAAAATCCATCTGCTGATCAGGTGTAAGCTGTAACCTTTAATTCTTTCTAACAGGCCACACAAACATACCATACAAAATAATAGGCAAAAAAAAAAGACTATTGAATGCTACCAGTTGATTGACTATAGGGAATTCTTACTCATTGTGTTTAACATAATACACAGACTCAAAAACACAAGTGAGTCTTGGGAAAGGGATAAGGACTTATCAGACTCAAATTGTGAAAGAGTGGTTCAGGGAGCATGAGACATCATTTTCACACATGGATTGGCCACCACAGAGTCCAGACCTTAACCCCACTGAGAATCTTTGGGATGTGCTGGAGAAGGCTTTGAGCAGTGGTCAGACTCTCCCATCATCAATACAAGATCTTGGTGAAAAATGAATACAACACTGGATGAAAAAAATAAAATAAATCTTGTGACATTGCAGAAGCTTACTGAAACAATACCACAGCAAATGTGTTTTTTTGGACCTCAGTTCTATGTTTTGTTCTCTTTGATTCCTCCACAGTGCTGAGCAGGAGAGCTCAGAGGTTCTATGTGGTCAGTCCATGCAGCAGGACTCCAAATTTCTGGTCTGTACGTTTATTTTTACGTCTACATTTCACATCCTTTTTAGTCATCTTCATATATTTGTAGCCCAGAGGATTATCAGTCTGTCAACCACGGACCTGGTCTGAGGCTCCATGACTTTAACCAGTTTCAGTCACCAATCTTTTCTAGAGTAACTGCCTGCCTCCTGGATTATTCTCCATGCACTTGAGACTGTGCTAGGAGACCTTCCAGCATTAGACTGCAACCTCTGTCCGTGCATCACCTAATGCTACCAGTCGTGATACTGACTCTAGCCAAATGCAAAACTTGTGAAAAGCAGTCAGAAAAGCGAGGAGGGAAAATATGTCACTGGCAGCATATTATTCAGGGTCATAAGACCAGAAATTGGTGATAAAATGTTTAATGGTATCCCTTAAAGTTCAATCATGCCTTTGACCCTAGAGAAAGAAATGGCATAATTTGTCTGCAGGCAGTTGTTAATCTCTAATCATTGTATATAGATTACTATTATCTATTGATCAATAGTACATTTTAAAATGTAAAAAACAAAAAAAAACACTTCATACACTTCATAACATGTTGTATTTATAACAGGAAGCATGTGGTTGGTCTGAAGGGCAAACCTATTGGGAGGATGGCAATACAGAGCAGTGGAGGAGCAGCAATGACTGTCTGCAGAAGGGTAAGCATTTCTGTAAAGATTTGACTAAATGGATTTTTTACTACATTTACACCAAAATGTATTCAAATAGTTTATCATTTAAATTAGTCATTTTTGAAATATTAGTTTATAATTCATTTATTGTTTTTGTTGTGTTCATTCCAATCATCTTGCTACAGTTTGTCAACAAAAACTTAAATCCAAATTGAAGAAGAAGTTCCAGTCTGTGTTTGAGGGAATGGCTAAAGCAGAAAACCCAACCCCTCTAAATCAGATGTACACAGAGCTGTACATCACAGAGGGAGAGACTTCAGAGGTTACTGAACATGAGGTCCGACAGATTGAAACTGCATCCAGGAAACCTATCATATCAGACAGAACAATAAACTGTCAAGACATCTTTGAACCCTCACCTGGAATAAATGAACCAATCAGAATAGTGTTGACAAAGGGAGTGGCTGGCATTGGGAAAACAGTCTTAACACAAAAGTTCACTCTGGACTGGGCTGAGGACATAGCCAACCAGGATACCCAGTTCACATTTCCATTCACTTTCAGAGAACTGAATGAGCTGAAAGATAGGAAGTACAGCTTGGTGGAACTTGTTCATCTCTTCTTTACTGAAACCAAAGAAGCAAGAATGTGCAGCTTTGAAGAGTTCCAGGTTGTACTCATCTTTGATGGTCTCGATGAGTGTCGACTTCCTCTGGACTTCCTAAACAATGAGATACTGACTGATGTTACAGAGTCCACCTCAGTGGATGTGCTACTGACAAACATTATTAGGGGAAAGCTACTTCCCTCTGCTCACCTCTGGATAACCACACGGCCTGCAGCAGCCAGTCAGATCCCCGCTGAGTTTGTCAACAGGGTAACAGAGGTCAAAGGGTTCTCTGACCCACAGAAAGAGGAGTACTTCAGGAAGAGGTTCAAAAATGAGATGCAGGCCAGCAGGATCATCTCCCACATCAAGACATCACGAAGTCTTCACATCATGTGCCACATCCCAGTCTTCTGCTGGATCACTGCCACAGTTTTGGAGGAGGCGCTGAAAAGCAGAGAGGAACGAGAGCTGCCCAAGACGCTCACTGAGATGTACATCCAATTCTTGGTCGTTCAGTCCAAACTGAGGGAGGTCAAGTATGAAGGAGGAACTGAGACAAGTCCACCCTGGAGTTCAGAGACCAGGATCATGATTGATTCTCTTGGAAAACTGGCTTTTGAGCAG
Source organism: Planiliza haematocheilus (assembly GCA_005024645.1). Taxonomy (NCBI): domain Eukaryota; kingdom Metazoa; phylum Chordata; class Actinopteri; order Mugiliformes; family Mugilidae; genus Planiliza; species Planiliza haematocheilus. The sequence continues at coordinate 7,253,039 of SRSE01000649.1, read as the reverse complement.
CTGCAAAGAGGAAACTTGATCTTCTATGAATCAGATCTGATGGAGTGTGGCATTGATATCAGAGCAGCCTCTGTGTACTCAGGTGTGTTCACACAGATCTTTAAAGAGCAGAGTGGGCTGTATCAGGACAAGGTATTCAGCTTTGTCCATCTGAGCGTTCAGGAGTTCCTGGCTGCTCTTCATGTTCATGGGACATTCATCGACTCTGGTGTCAATCTGTTCGAAATAAAAAGAAATTGGTGGTCTAAAGTATTTAAAGGCAAACAACCTCTGAACCATCTCTACCAGAGTGCTGTGAACGAGGCCTTACAGAGTCCAAATGGACACCTGGACTTGTTCCTCCGCTTCCTACTGGGTCTTTCCCTGCAGACCAGTCAGACTCTCCTACAAGGTCTTCTCAAACAGACTGGGAGAAGCTCAGAGACCAGTCAGGACACAATCCAATACATCAAGAAGAAGATCAGTGAGAATCTGTCTACAGAGAAAAGCATCAGTCTCTTCCACTGTTTGAATGAACTAAATGATCAATCTCTAGTGGAGGAGATCCAACAATACTTGAGTTCAGGAAGACTCTCCACAGATAAACTGTCGACTGCTCAGTGGACAGCTCTGGTCTTCATCTTACTGTCATCAGACAAAGACTTGGATGTGTTTGACCTGAAGAAATACGGCTCTTCAGAGGAGGTTCTTCTGAGGTTGCTGCCAGTAGTCAAAGCATCCAAAAAAGCACTGTAAGTACACAGAAATGTGGATGTATTGTTGTGCATTTTTATCTTTCATATTAAACTAACTTTATTTCTACATTGTCTCTAGACTGAATTTCTGCACCCTCTCGATAAAAGGTCCTGAAGCTCTGTCCTCAGTTCTCAGCTCCCCGTCGTCTTGTCTGAGAGAGCTGGACCTGAGTAACAACAACCTGGAGGACTCAGGAGTGAAGCTGCTGGCATCTGGGCTTCAGAGTGCACACTGTATTCTGGAAACTCTCAGGTCAGATAAGTATAGTTATTGTTGTATAAGTTTTTATCAAATTTATGTTTTCCATTAATAATGTTATTAATTTCATCAATCAGAAACAGTTACATGAACCATTTTAAACAAGACTGGTAAGGTTGTCTGCTTAGATGTGATTGAACAGAAATGTTATTTGTCCTCCCTTTTTGATTTTACATTTACTTTAGGCTGAATGGCTGTTTCCTCTCAGGGAGAAACCTCAATGCCCTGCCATCGGTTCTCAGCTCCCCGTCTTCCAGTCTGAGACAACTGGACCTGAGTATTAACAATCTACAGGATTCAGGATTGAAGCTGCTGGCATCTGGACTGGTGTCTCCATGCTGTGCGCTGGAAAGTCTCAGGTTAGATTGTTATACATTTGGGCATTGGGGGAAGGAATGTGGGCCAGATTCGGGCCCTCCACCAACATTATTCCTTATTTAGCCTCATAAAAGAGCTGTTGCTGTTATAGGTTACTGGAGATCTCCTTTATTTTAATGAGAAATGCCAGCTATTGTACCTAAACGTGATTTATTCATGTTATACCTGCAATTACATTTTTTGAAATTATCAGTTTGGTGTAGTTTAAACAGCATCTTTCATGCGTGCATATGAGGGTTGCAGTTTCGCCTTTACTCCCATTGGGCTGGAAGGGCATATTTTGAAATAGATTCATGTAAGTTCAATAAGTGCAGAACACAAATGTAATGAGGTCAGGTGAGAAACAGGAAGCGAAGTTGAGAGGGTGACTCCAAATATGTCCAACAAAAGATAATCCACAGAGAAAACAAAGGAAATCCAAGGGTTAATAAGAGAGGAGGGAAAAACAAGGCCCAGTCAACCACATGGAACAGAAGGAGGCAGATAAACAGGTGGGAAGACATCTTAGGAAACCAGACAAACTCATAGACAAGAGAATATTTAGACACAAAGGGCTGATAGCATGATGAGATATAGATGTAGCTTATGAGGGAGGAGAACACAAATTAAAAAACTGAAAGACAGAGAGACAACATTGCAAAGTAAAACAGGAAGACAACTTAGATTAGGAAGGAAGACCAAAAACAGGACAGAAATCATTTTATATCTTCATCTTTTTAAGAAAGGAACACCAAATAACTTTAGTGTTGAGAAAGATGATCATCAAAACACCAAACATTTCAACATGTGCAGATGTTCACATCTGAATTAACTGTTACATCCTCATTGATGCAAACATATGAATTATATTTTTATCCAAGTTCAAGTTTTTATTCTGTTGCATACTACCTGCCACAAGCTTTATTCGGAATGTCTTTTTTCTCTTCCATTTTTGTCTCTTCAGGCTGGCAGATTGTAAGCTCTCAGAGACAAGTCTTAAAGCTCTGTCCTCGGCTCTCAGCTCCCCATCCTCTAGACTGAGAGAGCTGGATCTGAGCAACAATGACCTGCAGGACTCAGGAGTAAATCGTTTGTGCGCTGGATTAGAAAGTCAACACTGTATTCTGGAAACTCTCAGGTCAGAAATGATTTACCTGATGACCAGTTAAATCCTAATTTAAATGAACGAGAATGAAAAAGTAATAATATGATTATCATTTTCCAACACATACATGTATTCAGTAGTCAACAGTAATATGTTCATACACATGGTCTGAGTGATGTAGAATTAATCTACATCAAAAGGCTTGTTCCAGTGCATCCCACAGATACTTGATCACTTTGGGATCTAGTGCTACAGTTGCCTAAGATTATGTGTGTTGTTTTACGTGACCACAGGCTGTCAGGCTGTCTGATCACAAAGGAAGGCTGTGGTTTTCTGGCCTCCGCTCTGGGCTCCAACCCCTCCCACCTGAGAAAGCTTGACCTGCGCTACAACCATCTGGGTGAAGAAGGAGTGAAAATGCTGTTGAATAGGCAGAAGGACCCTGACTGCAGACTGGAAGTTCTCAAGTATGCAAAGGCGTGGCTGCTGCAGCCACACACAATGTTTGAGAGAGGAGAAAAATAAGTATAAATAAAGAGTCAGGGCCATCAGTCAATAAGAAGACGCTAAAATGAGAAGAAAATGAGTTTTACTTCACTGATATACAGGTTCAGCTTTTCAGTTCAATTTATTAAACAAAGAATAAAAAATACAAAACATATTGAGAGCGCCAGTTAACACTGACTGTACTCAGCAGCATTTCTGTGTACGACAATACAACTACTATATAACTACTGAAAAACACTACATTGACCTGCGTCTTCTCTTTCTTTCAGGGTGCAGCCTGGTGGAGTCCAGTGGTTGAGACCAGGTCTGAGAAGTGTAAGCATTTTTAATTTGATTCATAAAAATTCTGAGGATGATACTGAAGATGAAGATGATCACTGATGTCATGCAACATGAAATTCTATTAAATGATGGCAGCTCTACTGTGTCTTTGGTGTCTACATCAGATTCTTTCGAACTCAAAATCGACACAAACACACTGAACAAGAACGTCCAGCTGTCTGACAACGACAGGAAGGCGACCTATGTGGAGGAGGCTCAGTCATATCCTGATCATCCAGACAGATTTGACCGGTGTCATCAGCTGCTGTGTATGAATAAGCTGGATGGTCGCTGTTACTGGGAAGTGGAGTGGAGCGGTGGAGTTCACATTTCAGTGAGCTACGGAGGAATCAGCAGGAAAGGAGACACGAATGATTGTTGGTTTGGAGGGAACCATCATTCCTGGACCTTGTTCTGCTCCGATGGGGGTTACTCTGTCTGGCATAATAAGAGAGGAACCTCTATCCCGTGCTCCTCCTCCCACTCCTTCTCCTCCTCTGTGTACAACAGAGTAGCAGTGTATGTAGACTATCCTGCTGGGACACTGTCCTTCTACAGAGTGTCCCCTGACACACTAACACACCTGCACACCTTCAGCACAACATTCACTGAACCACTTTATCCCGGGTTTGGGTTCTGGTCATGGTCTGTCTTGTCACGTGGTTTTTCAGTGCGTCTCTGTTCTCTGTAGGATAGAGAGTCGCCTCCCATTAGAGAGGCTTTATCACTGACGACCAGATAGTGAAATCTATTCAGAATCACACAGCTGATATTGTTCTGTACCAGGTTCATCTCTCACTGGTGGTGGTAAACATTCTATATATCAGTCTTATTTAACTCTAACTCCTCAATCCACACAAACTGATTGACTGTTTCAGACTAAACACTGTGAATCTCTCTGATGCAATATGTAAATATTTTATGTGTTTTTTTGAACATATTGGTCTGCCGTATTGTATTTTATTCTTTTTTTTGTATCTTCTGTATCTTGCATCTTAATTTCCCCACAGGATGAATGAAGTCTAGACAAGATCTGTTGTCATAAAGTATTTCCTTTTCTCTCTTATATCTCTCTTTCTCTCTAATATTTCACAAGAGTGTAGATATTCAGAGTTAAGACTGCCCTGGAGTACATTGCAAACCTGTGGTTACTCAGCTCTGTTCGGCTGGCTGGGACCACGAGGAGAATATTTTTTGATCCAGTGTTGTAGCTACTGGAGCAAAATGTACCCAGTAAAGCTACCACAGTTTTCTGTGCTTGTTAAACATTGTAATGATTTGGGTGTTGTTCACAACATATTTATGTTACTGGCATTTGAGTATTGTGATCATACTAACTATTACTGCATGTATCTCATTTCTTCTTTGTGTGGAACTGCAAACTACCTCATGACTGACTTTTGTGCTCTTAAAAACCAAGATGTTAGTATTTTTTTCCTACATATAAAGACTTATAATTATTTGTTGTGTCTCAGTTATTTCTGACAAACTGGCATTACGATGATTTTCAGAACGTCTTATACCGAAAACTACGAGGCAGAATCGTGTTGAGCTTTCATTAAAACCTAAAATAGGAATGTAAAGAACCACAACAATCTGTCAGTTTCATTCTGTAAATCTGACACAAGTATTGAGTGAAATCCTTATGGAATCCACAAATATTCATCATCAGTCTAGACAGAAATGGTAAGGCCAGATCTACAAGTCAGTGTGTGTAGGAGAGTATGAATAAGTGAGGGAAATTTGAATTCAGGGTAAACCAATGCAAGAGCTGTACTCACTAATTCAATATCTTCATTTTTGTTTTCATCTGAATATTTTTGTAATTTTCTTGATTATATTAGAACAAATATTTTTTTGTGTTTATTTTGTTTGAAGATGATAATAAAGGGGAGAGGACTAGAAATAGACAGCAACCATCTAGTGGCTAGAGTGAGTAACTGCAGCACTGATAGAGACTAGTGTAGGGCAGCAAATCTGAAAAAAACAAACAAAAAAACAAAACAAAGCAAAAAAAAACAACTAATGTTCCTGTTGGTTTTGGCAGCAACATAATACTTTTACACAAAATATCTTAACAAATTCAAATATTTATTCATAAAAATACACTCATTTATATTATACAAGACAGCAAATTAAACAAGAAATTTGTATCATCTTTGTAACAATTAACCTACGCTCCACCTCACATGGACAACTGATATTTCAGCTGGATCCATTTCACATTTACAGTTTCTTGTTTAGACGGTCTCTTGGTTCAGCAGCTGGTGAGAGTAGATGAGGTCTTGATAGTGATATTTCTCTGCTATGGCCATGATTGAGTCGTGGCACCGCATTCTACTCAGGACCTTCAGCATTTCAACGACAGCTGACCTGCAGCATGAAGGACACAGGTGTTAGATTAAAGGATTTCAGTTGTTTGATGTCATCTGCATAAAGTTAGAAAGACAATCACTGAAATAAAACTTGGAAACATTTTAATGATATGAAAAGTCAAAGGTTTCAATTAAGGGGAAACTAACATTAAAATTAGGTGAAACAAATAGCAGGAATAATCCAGACATTTTTTTTGTCCCTACACTGTAAAGGTGACTTCACAGCAATCTCAACCTGTTTTGTTACCTGGTATTTGGATCTTGGAGAGGCTGCTGTTTACAGACGCTGTGAACTTTCTCAACTATGTGGTTCCTGAAATTCTGGAGCTGAGGCAAACAGACGGTCTCTTCTTTGAACCATGAGAGTGGCAGACTATCTGCTATCTGAAGAGAAAAAGAGAGAATGTAGTGAGCGAAACAAGACAAAGAGCAAGACAGCAATCTCACAGAGATCACATCATTTAAATACCTTTTTGACAGCAGGAACAGCATTGTTGGACAGTGTCTGACTGCACAGGGTGATCATCAGGTATCTGTTCAGTAGTTTGTCCAACATCACTTCCTTCAATAGAGGCTCAGGAAGAAGCAAATCCCACTTCCCCATGTTGCCTAGTAGCTATCAGATAGAGAATACACCCTCAGTCACAAACTGCTTATATATGAAAACTGAGAGAACACGAATCATGTAAGTGTTTTAAAGCTTTACTTTTACAGCTGTCCAGAACTGCTGATCCCTGAATCGACGCTGAGGAGACGACCTGTCTTCTAGAAACCTGGACAGAAAAACAAACAGAATACGTAACAATCAATGTGTTACTTTATCCTAAACAAGGATGTCACTGAGGGAAATCCCAAATGACTGTCTCAATGGTAGACGTTTAAATATTCACTTAATATTTAAACTTTAAGACACAGAAAACAAACTGACTTTCTGGGATACAGAGGGACGAAGACATCTTCATCCACACATTTCCTGAGCCGGCGGACCACAGCCTCTACAAATGCCTGCATAGGACACACACAGGAAACACAATATATCTGACATGTACGGTACATAATAGATCATCATATGTGTTTTGATGGTTGGCATGTTTTAACTGTAGGATTAAAACATCCTGATAGTAACTCAAACTTCAGAGCACAGTGTAAAATAACAGGATGGATATACTGTATGTACTGTAAGTATCCTGTAAGCTACAAAGGGCAGTGTTGGCTTTACCTTGACTGGTTTACTCTGAACTCCTTCAAAGATGGAGTAGTCCTCCTTCAGTCTGTGACAGACATCAGACAGACAGACGGACTGTTGCTGGGACAAGGGATCCCACACCAGATCCACGTAGGCTGCGCAGACAAAAGGACAAACCAAGACAGGCAGAGTGTGAACCTCAATCTTAAGGTTTGAGTCCAGCATAAATCTGTGTGGATCGGAGAGAGACAGAGCCAGAGAGCCCATTACCAGTCATTTTGGGAAGGACGGTCTTTTCAATGGTATTAGAGAGCGTCTCTCGGTCGGTGCGGTCTAGCTCCTCATGGCCATGGCCGTGACAGAACGTCTCCACTGCTGTGAACCATGGGAGGTTTTCAAAGTCTTCATTCCTGTCCTAATACACACATAAAAATAGGTACCGTTATCATCGTGTCTCATGTTGTGTGTATATGTGTTCATGTGTGTCCACCTGCTAAAGCACCTTTAAAGGGTTCCACGCCAGCAGCTGATGTCTAATGATGGGGTTCAGCAATTTGGGCAGACACAGAGAGATGTAGGCATTGTGGTAGGACTCTGAGTAGAAGCCTCTCCATTCCTCAAAGCGAGACAGAATTTTTTTAACATTGCAGAAGTCTTCTTGGACGTCAGAAAAGGCTGCCTTGGACCTCAACAATACATCAGCTGGAGTGGGAGCAGACAAGGAAGGAAAGAGAGTGTGATGGAGAGGTTTAGTTTTGTTGTCCCAAGACTTTGTGTAAAAAGTGAAGCATAAAGAAGAAGGTGGCAGCAGGTGTAAACTTTTACTGCGTAAGACAGAGCGGAACAGATTTCATTCCACCTCACCTATTTTTTTCTGCAGCTCCTCCTCCTCTTCTGCTGAAGCCAGCGTGTCCTCAGGTATATCAAAGTCTTCCTCACTTTGAACTCCAGTGCCTCCCTCACTGTAATTTATATAGTACTGCACATGAGTAGACTGGAGGCTCTCTGTAGATACCTCTTTTTTCATTTTTGTAAAAAAAGAAAAACATAATGGAAGAAAAAAGTAACAAACAAAACAAAGAGGTTTTATCTTTCAAGTTATTTTATTCCACTCACCAGTGAGTTTCTGTTCCATTGGCTGAGCTTCCACTCTGCTCAGCTGTGTTATCTAAAAGAGACATCAAGTTGATGTAAATATTACAGAGACTATTTCCTGACACATACCGTGACATTAATTACTCACAGCTGAGCTGCTGCAGGCGCTCAGCCTGCTCCTTGACCGTCTCTCGTCTCTGAGTGACCAGCGCCTCCATGTGGTCGGACAGCAGACTGTGCAGCTCCAGTTCCAGCGAGTTGATCTCAACAACCTGTGACCAACAAATGAGTCAGAGACATGTAGGCTGATATTGTAATCAACGCCTGGGATACAGTAATACACAGGATAAGATGTTGCAATCTGCCAAAATCCCAGGCAAAACACATTTAGAGGCCCTGTTCAACTAAGAGGCCCTACCAACCCTACAGTCATGTGATATGACAATTAACCTATAATCTGGATAAACTAAGTAAAAGCTGCTGGCTTGTAAGCCCACTGAGCAGCAGAGGATACTCCAAACATTGTAACACATAACCTAACTAAACGCTGCTGGCTTGTATGGCCCGCTCAGCAGCTAGCCATGGAGAATTTTAACTGCTTTAAAACTGCTGCATCAGATGATGATGATAATGATAATGGTGTTTACTGTTGGTCAGGAAGTCAGGTCAGGAAAGTTTTTCCAGAAATATTGCCAACAAATTTTGCAGTGTGTTTGTGAGGACTGGCTATGAGGAGCTTCAGATGGGAAAGGGGAACTGTGCTGTGTGTGATATGTCACAATATCATAACAGACCCATGGGGAATGAATACACATCATTAAAATGAGGGGAAAATATGAAAATGTTGCTTCTAAAACATATAGCTGCACCCTGTTGCCTTTCCTCAAAGGCTTAAACACTGTAGAGGAATGTAAGGTTATTAATAAATGTTATCTCTAATGTTGCCTTTATGAAGTATTTTTCACTTGTTTGTTTTGAACAGGAGATTAACAGAATGGCATTGCATACATCCTGACCTTCTCTTGTAGACACTCCACCAGGTTGTTGACATACAGGGTCATGGCCCTGTAAAACTTTAGCTGGCTTTCTGAGGAACCTTCCTCTAGGGACTCTACAGAGGTTTTAGCGCTCTCAGAGTCACCCTCCATCCTCCTCAGCTCTGCCTGCCGTGCTCTGTGCACCTCCTTCAGGGAGTCCAGTCTAGGGAGAGAGAATTCAGCAAGAGACATGAAGTGTCACATGAGGAAAACATAGATAGAAGGCATATCAGTATCATCACAGAAAGTCATTTCAACATTTGTTCCAAACATGTTATCTCACTGATAGTTCATATCATTATGATAATTAAGATCAAATACAGCTTGAAGAAACTAACTTTTCAACGATCCTTCTCTTGACCATTGAGACAGTAACGGGAGGAAGAGTCTTTGGGATTCTGGCCCCTGTTGATCTCTTGTGTACTTTTCTTCTGTCTCGCCTGCTGCTACTGTTGCTGCTGTAGCTGCTGCACTCACTGCCCGATGGACTCTAAATAGAGAATAAGATCATGGTAAGGCTGAACAGAGGCAAGTAGTTATAGTACAAGGAGGATGAGAGCAACACAGAAAACTTTCATTAAAGTATTTAGAAAGTGTTCTACAAGGAGTCATAAACCAAAAACAAAATGTTTAATGCATCTTCCTACCTGTTCCCCTGGTTGTCTCTTAACTCCCTTCCCAATTTGTGTCTCCTCCCAAAGTTCCTGCTCCTCCTCATCAGTTCCTGAGACGCTCCCCTCGCTTCCTCCTAGGTTAAACAAAGACATACAAAACAGAACATATCACATTCCCAGTTTCATTTAAGCAAGTATAACAACATAGCCTGTGATGTAATTTTTAACCTCTTCGCATACGCCTTCCCCCTTTCATTTCATCCTATGTGGCTTTAAGTTTGTGTCAATCAATTTATTCTTCCCTGTCTGACAGTATCAGCTTACTCTAGATCTTGTTCAAAACATGTGACGGCTGCACTCTTTCTACATCCCTCTACCCATCCTCCCCACCTCATTCCCTCTCGTACCAAGCTTCTCTGCAATCCTTTCCCTGATGCTCTTCATTCGTGGGGCGAACTCAATTCTTCTCTCATGATCATCTGGCTCGTCATCATCATCCTCAATTTGGTCATCTTCCCCCTCCCTGCTATAGTGATCTGGGGTGCTGCCAGCTGAGCTCCGGCCATCTCTACCGAGCGGAATGAACTCTTTCTGGGTTCGATTGTTGCGCCGTTGTCTCCTGGCTGCCTCAATCTCTCGGGCGCTGGGGATTACTAATGGAGGCAAAAATAAACCAACAAACATATAAATGCACAAACATGAATGTATATAAGCACACAGCCAACGGGCACAAGGTATTTTCTGCCATTCAAGCCACATAAGTACATACCTGGATTAGGAGCAGAGCTGCTGGAGTCTGAGGCTGAGCTAGCTGAGGAAGACACTGCACCATCTCGATCACTGTCAATGTCGTTATCATTGCCAACACCACCATCATCATTGTCATCATCATCATCATCATCATCATCTTTGTCAACATCATCATGATCATCATCCTCCTCCTGCAGAGAATGCGGTGAAGCCTGAAAGCCGTAATCTTGCTTGGAAGAACTAGATGATGGGCCGACGCCACCTACGGCTGGAAGAAAGTAGAGGGGGATAATATGAAATAAGTCATGCTCAATCTGTTGACTTCACTACAACCAGTCGGACATCTTTAAGTCGCTACAAGTTTACTCTCTTATTTATTATTGCAGGACAGCAGCATTAGACTGTATTAGTTTGACTTGGACTGAGTACTCATTGCGCAACTGTGTATACTCCGGTGGATGTAGATTTATGTTCCAGTCATGAACGTACCTGTGCTATGGGTGGTCTTGGCAGGTGGAGCCTCCTTCTTCCTAACTTGGAACAGCACAGCTTTGTCAGAAGACTTCTTCAATTTAAATGTTGATTCTTCGGCTACGACAATTAGAAGAAACAAGAGATATATGCAGTTATATATTAATTCTCCAATATTAACTGCCACACTCACAGTGTACTGTAGATGTACCATGGATCAACACTCACTTGCCAAAACATTAGGTACACTAGTGAAAACCAATGCACTCTAATATAATAGGCCTGCTTTAAATCTTAGCTTCACGGCGACATAAACAAAACACAGCTGATTCAACATCTCTCAGTTATTTTAAGCAAATACTTAATACCTTCACGAAACCAAGATTTAGTGCAGATTGTTATATTGCAACGGACTTATTTTAATGAATACTCTTAACTACCTTCTTTGTCGTCAGAGAAACTGAGAACAGTATTTGCTTTCTTCTCTTTCTTCCTCTCCTGCCTGTCCTCTGTCTCTTCCAGCGTCTCCTCGTCTTCTCCGTCGCTGCTGCCCGGCTTCGGAGGCGTCGCTTCCCGCTTGGAGGTGCAGGAGATGCCGCGGGCCTGTGTCACTTTAAAAGGCTTATTTACCACTGCAGCTGGAGATTTCTCATTTTCTTCTCCTTCTCCGCTGTTTTTCTTTTGTTCTTCCCCGTCGCTCGAGCTGTCTTTCCTCTGCCGAAAGTTCCTCCTTGGTTTCTTGTTGAACATTTTGCTCCACTTACGTTGGTTGGAGGTAGCACCCGAGTTGTAAACTGGACGTAAAGTGTGGCGCCTCGCATCTGAAATTGCCTGAAAACGTCGTAAGGCTGCCGCAATGCACCATGGTCAATGTAGGGCTCCTCCACGGGCTGATAAAATAATAAAAAAAGGTAAGTTTCTTTGAAACTCATATTATGTCAAGATTTAAATACTGGAGAATTACTTTAATGTTTCATATTGTATAGTCTCTGGATTATTTCTTTAAAACTGACAGAAACAGACACAAACAAACCTGACAGCAGGTACCACAAGGGCTAAAGTTACAATATGTTTTGTGTGATTTTAAATTACTTCGAAAAGGCAGCTGTATACAGGTGATCGCTTTGTATTTTCACATTTATCATGACTGTGTTGGCATTTATAGGATTAGGATTAGGCCATGAGTCCAATATGAAGAAATCTATTATAATTGCTTCTTGGACACTATCAAGTCCCTTCATATTCCTTAATTTGTGATTTACTGACTTATTTGGGTTCACAATTAGGCCAGCACTGTTGCATATTTTGTGTGTAATTTAGTAGGTTATAACCAATGTAATCAATGTAATAGATGGGGAGTTGACATTATAGATATTGAGTTATTAAAGTATTTCAATTTTAATTGAAATAATGTGACTGTTATTGAACTGACTATGTGATGTAGTCTATCGTGTGCAGTGAATTGAATTGTACTGATGTAATAACTATAGTTGCTGAATTGCACAGATTTTATGTTTAGTATGTATTTACAAATTACTATTATGGGTGCCGTAACATCTTTCAATATGGTGGTAGTTCTCACTTTGCCAGTTGATATCCTGATTTATTTAAACTTCAGTCACTTCCAGCAGGTTCTGGTGAATATGCATAACAGTATCAAAAACGGAGAATATGACCCCTGTGTTCGGCTGCTATTCCAAAAGATGACCCCCCCCCCACCAACATATCAATCTCACCATCATCCCACAGTTCTGGTGAAATATATATATATATATATATATTTTGTATTTTTGTATTTTAAATATAGTTTCTATATTTATTTTATTTTATTCTATTTTATTTTATGCGTACCAACACCAAGGCAAATTCTTTTCTGATTCTGATTCTGGTTCTGATTCTGAATACGGAGGGTGTGTACGTGTGACGTCATGACGCAGGGTACATCACGGATGTAAACACTGCTCGGTTCACGTGGAGGGAAAACCGACAATGGCACCGGTGCTGGAGCGTTTTGTCAGTCCCGGGAAAGGTAACGGTGTCCGGGCGAAAGCCAGGATCAGGAGAGGAGAACTGGTGACATCCGCGGAGCCCCTGGCGTGCTGTGTGACCAACAAACTGGCCAGAGAAGTCTGCCACCACTGCTTCACACGGTGAGACCCTATAGATGTGACAGGCGGTTCTCTGAACTGGCAACATGCTGAAGAGCTAACAGAAGATATTGAGGATAGCTTTAGTATATATAAGTTCAGGTTATAAGGACTCGCTGCTGGCATGGGTCTGCCCATTGTGGAAAGAAAGTATGTTAAGTTCACGCCTCACTCAGCTCGTTTGATGCTCTCACTTTCCGTTTTCTGTTAGTTGATGTGTATACAGCCTGTTTGTGTTATTATGTGCTTATGACTATAGTTGGTTTCATGTCTCATGTTTGCATCAACTTAACATTTGCAGTAGTTAATACTGCTGAGTTCTTCATCTGGCCACGAGATGGGAGCAAAGCTCTTTCTTAGGAAAAGGGACAGACGTTTTTATTCACATTAATGATAATTTGAGTGTCTACGAATGTGGAAATGTCTTGGGAGAAATGCTGCTATCCAGGTAAAGATGTTCTGACACCATTTTTTGGTCCTTACCAGTACCAAACACAATGCATTCAAAAAAATGTTCCACTGCAGTCGTAACTTAGAAAAACAGAAGAAGTAAGGTACAGTGGATTTTTTATTTATTTATTTTTGTGTGTAATTTGAATGCAGTTCCCAGTGTTTGTCTCTTGTGTATCTCTTGTGTATCCTTTGCCACGGTGAATGGTATTTATAAGAGCGCTGCTATTGAAACTGGGGCCACATAACGAAACTACAGCCATGCATATTGTGCACACCACATTTCCACTGGTGAGATTATTACAGTGTAGAATATTAATAAATTGCTGACATTGTTTAGAATTCATTGTAACTGTAAAACAGCCTGCACAGGAAGCTGACCTGCACTGCCATGGGCATCATTTCAGAGAAGTAAACATGAATTGATTTCTAGTTATGTGATGTTATTGGCACTTTTGGAAAAAAACTGGTGTTGGGGTAGACTGATGTACTTGCTGATGCCAGTTCAGCATTGCAGGCATTTCTGATACGGGTATCTGTAGCTGAACAGCTCTATGGCTAGTGGATTGTGTGCAGACAGAAACACCAACCTCATGTGTGCCTTGTGGAATTTGGTCATATGACGAATACTAACATTGTTTGGGCTCATAAGTGTATGTACTACTAATTAATACACAGCATCAGCTGCTGCAGGTCATAATGGTATGGTCTGCTTTATTAGCTAATTTTGAGACTCGTGCACGTATGGTGAATATTTCTAAAATAATGTGTCAGTCTGAGTTAATGTGTCCCCTGCAGCACATTTTATTTATTTATTTTTTAATTGGATTACCCCGATATTATTGTCAGGTTACCTTAATCTACAGTTGATTTTGATAAAATACTATACCAGAATATTGATATAAAATGACACAATAATGCAATAAAGATCTTTATTAATTTTGTGTAAGATGTACAGCTGATCCTTGATCAGATGTGATGGGTTGTTCACCCTTTCATCCCGTTTGCTGGCGATGTTTGTTCAGCTGGGTGCTTAATGACACTGCTGTTTTCGTGCTGCAGCCAAACCCACTTCATCAGACTAAATACATGTATGGGAATTTAATGAGGCTGGTAAGGAGAGAAATAAATGTACTGATTTCTGGTTCAGGCACTGCAAAGTGAATGAAGGGTTAATTACTTTAGGCTGTATACAGAAGGTATATGAGCATCTTTATGAAATGGAAGATGATTAATGAGAGCAGTTATTGTAGACATCCTTTGGGAGAGTATAAAGATGCAGCTCATATCCACTTCTGACTCCCACATGAAAGTGAAATGTATGTGATCACTCTCTTGTTATTTCTCTTGTGCCATTTGAAAGAATTATGAATTTGTGTAGCCTAATGTGCTTTGTGTGAGCATAGAAAAGCATGCGCCCCAAATCTGAAACATAAGTGGCACAGTAGATGACGTCAAACTGTTTTCATGCTGGGATTTAAACGTTTAGGCAGAAAACCCCAATCTGTACTTTATTATGTGAGATGACGTTGAGTTTCACAGTTTTACTGTGGGAAAACAGGTATATTATTACTAAACCACCATTAATACACTTGTGCTTTCCCTACTGAATAAATTGTTGCTATATTCTTCATGTTTGGCCGTCCATACCGTCTCAGATGCAGTTAATTTTTCATTGCTGTTGTAAAATGTCAAGCTAGCAACTAAATGTCTGTCTAATTAAAGTTAGATTAAGTTCAAAATCAAGAAGGCCAGTTTAGTGACTTTTATTTTGCGAAGCTCAACTAAAAGTCAGTTTAAGAATTACTTGTTTGTACCCTGTACCCTGTTTTCCCTCCTTAGCTTCCTTTTCAGTCTTTTTGCCTCTGTCGTGATGTCCATACTGATCTATCTTCTTTCAGCTAGCTGAAGACCCACAGTGTGACTTGGTGTGTACACGATCAACAGTGCTTGGGATGCACTGGAAAAGAATTGAGTATATTTGTAATCAAGTTTATTATAAAAAGGAAAGGAAATATATTTTAAGATCAAATGTCTGTAAGGAAATGACCACAGGGATAGTAGCCCTTTGAAAAGAACTAAAGTCTAGCTGATTATGACCGACTATTACTGAAAGGATATTCAGTGTGTATAGTTTGTGGGATGTTAGTGTGTTTGTGCTGTAGTGAGTTGTTAGGATGAATAAATAACTGACAAGCCACCACACACTCCTCATTTGATATACAGCTCGCTTCACTAAATGAGGAGCAGTCCATTTCCACTAAACTGGGACAGATCCCTTTCGTGGGTTTCTGTCACATCAATGGCTTGTTAGTCATTAAAGCACCGGCTCTGGTTGTCAAACAGCCGTCTCAGACAGCTATCAGTACACGAGTCGCTGCAGTACGTCCACTTTATCCACAGGTAATGAAGTTAATGTGGGTGAGGGAACAGTTCTCTTTCCTCAACTACCCCTGAGAGGCGTGCTGCACCTCAGACTGCTCAGTGACGGCAGCAGAAGACTGTCACTATGCAATTATTAGCTGTAGTGTGTGTGTGTGTGTGTGTGTTTTCTCCCTTTGAATGGGTAGTCATTGTGTCTAACTAAAGAATAGCCTCAAACACCCTGCAGGGATGTGAATAGAATTACTGCTACATGAAATAAGGGCATGGCAGGATTGTTTGTTTTCTGTAATATAAATTACTCTTCAGGCTGCTTCTTTAGCCGTCTGCTAGTCATTTAAAACTGAAGTATGAGCCAAGATGAGCATGAATCACTCAGCAGAGAAGGACTTGAGAATTCTTATTAATCTGGGTTGATTATGCAAGTCATTTTTCCTTCACCACTTTAAATATTAGTCAGTCTTGAATAGTAAGTGTCTGACTGGAGACTCCATTGTTAATATAAAGCTTTCCAGTCATAAAACGTTTTGTTACTCTGACATGGTTTATGTGTGAATATATCTGATAGTATCTTAAACGTTGCTGTTGTGCCATTTTCGACCATGATAGCAAGACAGCCCTATACACGGATTAGCCACAACATTAAAACCACTAACAGGAGAATTGAATAACATTGACCATCTTGTGACAATACAATGTTCTGCTGGAAACCTTTGGACCTGGCATTCATGTGGATGTTACTTAGACATGTACCACCCACCTAGACCAGACCAGGCACCCCCACCCCATATCAATGACACTCCTTGATGGCAGCAGCCATCCCCAGGCAGGATGCAACCTGACACAGGCACACATACAAAAACGGTTTAGGAAAGATTAAAAAGACATGAAAAACCTGACTGCTAAATTTTCCAGATCCCAAACTGATCAAGTATCAGGCCCCCACTATCAGCATTCTGTTGTCAGACTTATGTTCATTCTCTTATGTGTCAGGGCTGATTTTGAGGCACAAGGGAGACCTACACGATATTAAGGTCATAATATTATGCCTGATTGGTGTATATTTAGACTAGCTCACAGTATTGTTGTTAGGGTAGCAGATTGGTCCAGATAGGCATCAAGTATTCGGTGGATTGCCATGAAAACTTGTTCAGCAGTTTGTGATCTTCAGAGGATGAATATTGCAGAGTTTGGTGATGCTAAGAATTTTTGTCCAAATCTTTCCTTCATGATCATATAATTCCCATCATCTGAAGTGGCACTGATAATTAGCAAATTGTAGCATACTAGCATCCTAAACTCAGATGGTCAGCATTATATTTGCTTAACATGTGCACGCTATGTGATGTTGCAGTGTATTTCAAATCAAAGCTCCACAGGCTCCCTAGTACGGTTTGTAGAATTTTACAGACTTGCACCGCTGTTGTCTTCCTTTGTGAAATGAAACCACGCTTTACACTGTTCCCTCCTTCCCACAGCAGTTTAGACTCATGAGGTGGATGTTTTGCAATCTGCAACTGTCAGAAAAACATGTTGGCATCAGTAAAAGGAACCAATAAACTTAGAGGCATACAATTCTGAAAGACTGGACGGTTATTTCCCAAAGTGACAAGGACTGCCGGCTACAGGCATGAACACTGTAACGTGACACGTATTCAATATCTTTAAAACATTGTCACGCTTTCACGCAGAAGATAGAGTCATAACAACAGAAATCAATAAGAGCTGGAGAGCATATGCCTCCGCTGACTTCCATTATTTTTCTAAGCGCTCGGGGCAAAAAGAGGCTGGTGTTATTTGAGGTATGTGTAGAATAAGGTTGTAGTTCAGTCTGCGTTCATGCTTTTGAGATAATGAATTAGTGTGACATCTGCTTGGCCTGAGGCCGACATTTGTCAACCCGGGTGTCATAGCGTGTTCACGTCTTTTATTGATACGAGTGTTGTGAAATTCCTGTGCGTTGAGTTTATGTCACCAAAACCACTGTGGAGCGTAGGAATTGTAGACTCACCACACGCACACACACGCGTACATGAGCCGGGACTGGTCTCAGAGATTTGAAGTGTTTTCTTTCCTGTTTTCACTAAAACACAATTAGTTTCTCAGCAGGACTGAGTGTTGGAGAACGCGTGTGAGTGTGCAGTTACTTGTGTGACTGTATCTTATGGCAAGAACAGAAGTGTACTTTATGTTTGAGTCCACTTCAACTGTGTGTGTTTGTGTGTGTGTCCAGGAAATGAGCAGGTGGTGGTGGGTTTGGTGGGGCATCAAAGCTGAAGTTAATTACAGGCCTTGAAGCCTGTATGTAAGTAATGAGTGATAAATGCTGAGGGAGTACACACACACGCACGCACACACACACATCTCAGTAGGATCAAACCGCTAGAGGTCAACAAACAAACAACTATTCGAGGCTCTCAGACTCACAGGGGGAGGAGGGGGTGAGGAAACTAAATAAGGGGAACAAAGACTGGAGAAAATAGTTGTTTTTTTCATGTCAGAGCAGAATTTCTTACCATTATAAATTGCATAAATGCAAAGTGAAGCCTCATTTGAAATGCAGCCACATCGCTTGCTAATTAATTAGGAAACCTGGTGTAACAATCTCCTTGGCGTCTGTGTTTTCCATTGAGCATCCCCGAAGCGCTTTTGAAGCTAATCCGAGGTAAATTGTTTTTATTAAATGTCTCATACCATCGGAGCTGTGTATCGTAACTTCACATATATTAATATTAATGTGAATCCTCAGGTACTCTCCACCTGTCTGATGATTACACGCGTCAGCTGTGCTCTCTGTTACTTTTGCGGAGACGTGTGGTCACCAGTGGTTTCTGGAAAATATAACCAAACAGACTCTGGGCTTCATCTTTAGCAGTCGAATAATTTAATCTTAAAATGTCATAATAATAGTAAAATAACCTGACATTTTTAGTTCCTGCTTATGGTTCAGGTTGGGCTATGGAGACACGCTGTCAAAAGCAGTGAAGACAACAGAATATAATATATATAATTGTAAAAAATATATTGTTTTTACTGATTGAACAAAAGTCATTGGCTGCATTGCAGATTGAGATGTGAATGTAACCTTGAGAAAGGCCCTTATTTGCCTTGAAACTGGAAGAAGAGGAAGATAGAGGTCGTGTGTGAGTGTGCGTGTACAGTGAGAGTAAAAAGTATTTGATCCCTTGCTGATTTTGTTGGTTTGCCCACTAATAAAGACATGAGCATTCTTTGGTAGAAGAAACAACATGGAGAGCAGAAATCAAAAAAAATAAAATAACTTTCAGTATAGTTTTATTTTTGTAATTAGAGGGAAATAAGTTTGATCCTTTACCAAAAGCGTTAATACTTGGTGCAAGCCTTGTTTGAAGACAGCGGTCAGAGTCGTTTGTGTATAACCACAAGTTGCAACATATCAGGGGGATTTGGCCACTCTTCTTTGCACCTAAATTTCAGTTGGGGGCCGTCGCTTGGCAACCGGACCTTCAGTCCCCCATAGTTTTCATAATGAGGTCCGGAGACTGGCTGGGCCACTCCATGACCTTAATATGGTTCTTCTTGAGCCACTCCTTTGTTGCCTTTGCTGTATGCTTGGGATCGTTGTCATGTTGGAAGACCCAACCACAGCCCATTTTCAGCTTCCTGGCAGAGGGGAGGAGGTTGTCCCTCAAGACTGCACGGTACATGGCTCCATCCATCTTCCCACTGATGCGGTGTAGTAGTCCTGTGCCCTTGGCAGAGAAACACCCCCAAAACATAATGCTTCCACCTCCATGCTTGATGGTGGGCACAGTGTTCTTTGGGTCATAGGCAGCATTTTCCTCTCTCCACACACAACGTGTAGAGTTTAGGCCAAATAGTTCAATTTTGGTCTCGTCTGACCACAGAACCTTCTCCCAATCACTTTGTGCATCTTTGAGGTAATCATTGGCATACTTTAGGCGGGCCTTCACATGTGTCTTCTTAAGCAGGGGTACCTTTCGGGCACTGCAGGATTTTAACCCATTGCGTCGCAAAGTGTTGCCAACTGTTTTCCTGGTTACTGTGGTCCCAGCTGCCTTGAGGTCATTCACTAACTCCTGCTGAGAGGTTGCAGGACGTTTTCTAACAGTTCTCATTATCATTGCCACCCCACGAGGTGAAATCTTCTGTGGAGCACCAGATCGAGGTCTGCTGATGGTCATGTTATAATTTTTAAATTTTCTGACAGTGGCACCAATGGTTGTTTCTTTAATTCCAAGCATCTTGCTAATGTTTTCGTAGCCCATTCCAGATTTGTGCAGGTCAACAATCCTGTCTCTGAGGTCCTGAGAAAGTTCTTTTGTCTTACCCATGTTGGAGAGCTTGGAGTCTGTCTGATTCACTGATCAGGTGTCTTTTATACAGGTGATTAGTTAGAACAGGTGTCAATTCAGGTAACAAGTTGATTGGGAGTGTCTAACTGCTCTGTGAAAGCCAGAACTCCTAATGCATACTAGGGGATCAAATACTTTTTTCCCTCAATGTAATACAAATCAATTAAAATATATTCCTTAAAGTTATTTTCTGGATTTTCTTTTTGATATTCTATCTCTCCATGTTTAAATACATCTACCATTAAAAGTATAGAATGCTCATGTCTTTATTAGTGGGCAAACCAACAAAATCAGCAAGGGATCAAATACTTTTTACTCTCACTGTATGTGTTAGATAAGGGGGCAACTCTAACGCTGTCAGAGGAAGTCTTCATATTTGACACCAATCTCTCACTCAGCGTCTCTTTGGGCCGCACAGAAACACACAGAGCAGAGCAGCGCAAACAACAAAAACAATACATCTAAAACCTTTGTCTTATTTATAGAGAGGAACTTTTGGTTGAAAGTTAGATAAACCAGTTACCGTGGGATCCTTTGAGTCAAAGACCATAAAACAAATATTGACAGGCGGTCGACTTGAGTCTTGTTCTAATTTCAGCTGGATGTAAATGTCTGCTAGCAGGAACCTGAATAAATGGAACAAACTCAAAAACAAGGCAGCAGCAAACCTCAAAAGTCATTATAACGTCTTTTGAGCTAGTTAGTCTAAATATTTGCAGATCGGGTATAACATTATGACCTAATATTGTCCAGGTTGATGATTTCTTCGTCTTTATTGAGACACGGCTTGTGTCTCTAAAACAGTTGTGACTCATTGGAGAATGGACATGGACCTTTTGAAGGTGTCCTGTGGTGTCTAATAATGTTGCTAGTGGGGGCCTTTGGGTCCTATGGGTTGAGGGGAGGGACCTCTGTGGATCATTCCACAGATACTTGATTGGGTGTAGTGATTTTGGAGGCCTGGTCAACACCTTGTGCTCTTTTTCATTTAGGTGGGTGCTACATGTCTAAGTAACATCCACACCAATGAATTCCAGGTCCAAAAGTTTCCCAATACAACATTGAATTGTCACAAGATGCTCAATGTTATTTACTTCTGTCAGTGGTTTTAATGTTTTGCCTGATTATAGTTTTTAGTTTGGTTCATTCATAATAGCTGTTGTGTTTTATTTCTGAATGAATGACACTTATGCACACAATGACAGTTAAGTAGGTGGTTGCTCAATGTAACAACCAGCTCCAAATGTGCTCTGAGCGATCTGATCTGAAAATGTTCCTCATTACGCCTGCTTCACATTATCATTGTGGATTGGATTGTGAGTCTGTTGGCACGGTCAGGCAGCCTGTAAAGGTTTGTTGTGGTTAGCAATGTACAGTATGCACTGTCTAGTTTAATCTCTTAATGTTCTGACACATAAACTAAACTGTAAGTCTCTTTAAACATTTATACTTTCTCTCTTACACATACACTCTTTTTCAAACACTCTATCCCCTCTTTTTATGCCAACACACGCACGCGCGCACTGATACGAGTGTGTGAATGCAGCGGTACATGAAGCATACAGATTACTTCTTTAGATGCAGTTTGACAAGACTACACATAGAGGAACAGATGAGAGGAGGGAAGTAGTTCAAAAAGCAAGTCAGCACCCCTCCTCCTTTCACTTGTTCCCACCTCTCGATTTATTCTCCCATCTGCTTCTCCCGACGTCTCGCTTCCTCCCCTGCTTCCCCTCCTTCTACATCTTTTTCTTTCCATCTGTCTCCCCTCTCGTTCCCTCTCTTTTTCCTCACCGCTCTCTTCCACTTTCTTCTCATCGTTCAGAAACATTTTTTTCCCCCACTTGCCTCTGCTCCCTGCTTCATTCCCAATGTAGATTATTTTGCTTGCATCTGCTTCTCTCTCCTCCCCCTCCTCCCCTCTGTTCTCCATCTACTGTAGTTAGATACCCAGGTGTCTCAAGACACACACACACACACGCACACACACAGCTGAATCATTTGCAAACCAAGTGATTTGCCTTAAAGTGGGAACACACCTCCCCATGTGTGTAATGTTTGGTATTCATCTAGCAAGCACATCTGTGTGTAAGCTTTTTAACTCTACTTATGAGGACAACAAGTCCTCCAGACATTTTACGTTGGTCCTCTGGAGGGTGACTATTTAATTCTTCTGGCATGGATAGCATGGGTGAAACACAATTAATGAAAGTCTGTGGTTTTTTTTCTTTTCTTTTTTCCAGCATGTGAAAAACAACTGAACCTGTCTGTGTGTATTATTTCCCATCAGAAATTTAGAGAAGGCAAAAAGACTCCCTGTAGATTCACATTATTCTGCTGATCGCAGACCGTGCATCTGTTACTTGTGAATACTAATGTTTCTCCCAAAGGCAAAGAGCTGAAGGAAAACGGCCACAATTTAAGCCCCGTGTCATTTAGTTTTATGATGATGCCTGAGATGATATTACTCGCATGTGATTTAGTGTTTTCATTCGCTCATTTGTTAAAAGATTTGAGCTTCTCGTGTCTATAACCAGTCTGGATGAGGTTTCACTTGGTTCTTTATAGAGCTGTATAGCGGTTGTATTTCAGAGGTTCGGATCCGTTTTAATAACGACATAACACCTCCGTATTAGCCGTGCTTCTTTTATTAGCACGTCTTATCTTTTATTCAGCATTTAATTGAGATCAAACCACATTTGCTCAGATTTCTCCAGGTTTCTCTTCATGCTGGAGCTTAGTGTGTTTTAGAGTTCATTGCATGGGAAAGCTCGGATTGACATGAATACAACATTATTTCAGCCTTTTTATGTTGCAGCAGTGGATAAAAACAGTTACAATACTAAAATCTGGAATAGCTCTTAGTATAATGTCAGGATGTCTACATTTATAGTTCCCATCCTATAAAGTTTACTTTGTTTTGTTTTGCTCCATACATATATCGTGTGTGTGTGTGAGAGAGGACGCACATGTTCTCTCATCACCATGATAATAAAATCATAAGGAGACTTGTCCCAGTCCCCTCAGGTGTCAATGAGTCATCCTCAAAACAACCATTAGGAACTCAGCAAAGGTTCTAAGGCGGCTCGAGATGCAGCTGGTGTCTCTGTCACACGCACAGACACACAAACACGCACACAGGCAACTGTGTCGTACATGTCAGTCACCAGTTCACGCTAAACTCGTGCTGTGGAGGAATGCAGTATGCTGAGTGATGTAGCCTTGTTTTGTCAGCGCTGTCGTAGCAAAGATGCCGCAGTAGGTGGCAGTAGAGTCCCTTAAGGAAGTGGTATTAATTTGTTCAGTACTCATGCTTACATTGTCTCACATTTACTTTGTAATATGTGCCCTTTTTTTAGAAAGTTGGTGCTGGAATTTCTTTTGCTGCATGAGGAGGAGCTAATTTGTGAGGCTGTTTTGAGAAAAACATGTTTCAAATTCGCAAGCCTGCAGGCAACATAAACAGAAGTGGTTTAAGCAGACCAGAGTCAGGTTTTATACACCGTATATTTTTGCAAATCAGTAAGGACCGGTGCGGCATATTAACAATTTCCTTGAAGGATTCATTCTGAACTATTCTTCTGAAGAATTCTGATTCTGATGTTAATATTTTTTAACATACATGTACTCACACACATTGCCTGTCATGTTGGAATGAGATATATCATGCTGCACTGGCCACTCAGGCTGGAAATGAGGAAATTCACTCAGGCACGACTGGACAGCTCAGAAACGAGAACCCTGCTAATTATTAACATACACAAACACACACACATGAGAAGACACAGGAAAATCTCATGGACACAGTGGAGCTGCCAATACTCAAGGGAAATTAATTACCATGCTACACACACCAACAGAGTTATGCTGAGGTAGGCCTAATTAGGCATCTGATAGCACAGACTTAACGAAACTGACCACATATACACACATGCAAGTGCCCAGATCTACGCTCTTGCATATCAATGGAGGAACGCAGCATCTTTCAGTCACTTTCACTCGTCTTGAGTGACAGTTTTTATGTTGTTATTCTAAGTCGTCTTGTGTTTATGCTTTTGTGTTTCTCCCACATGTCTTCTCACTTATTCCAGATTTTCATTTCTCCACTCATTTGGATCAGACCAGCATCTGTGTTCTGCATTAGCAGCATCTGCATCAGCATCTGTGTTTTATCTCTGAAAAGAAAAATCAGCTTGATAAATTCTGTTTGGCATTTTGCAGAGCCCAAGAGTTGTCTAATTTGCAAGGTTATGAAGACACAGGGATGTACTTTGGAAGGAGACAACAGCAAATGAAAGCGTACCTTTTAATAGAATATTTTCAGTGGATATTGTCTAATACACTAAAGGGTAATTTGGTGAGGAATAAGATGCTCCATCTTTCTGATGGTAAATATGTGGATTATTTTTTTTTATGGTTGATTTTTATTGATTGAAATGTCCCACTATATTGTCCGACCAGTTTCCATATTTATATTGCTTATTTTGTATGACCTACAGTGGAAAATTATAAACAACTTGAGAAGTTGAAACCAGGAATATCTGGCATTTTTGCTAGATACACAGTTTAAATAACTGATAATACAAGTGTAGCAGTGTGACTGTTTAAATCTCAATTTAGGTCAAAGTATAATGAACCAATGACAGTGTTGGGTATAAAAAATATAAAAATGGTGAAAAAAGACAGAGTATGACAGAGAAGAACAAGCGAAGGGTAAAGAGAGCGAGAGAGCGAGAGAGAGAAGGAGGGAGAGAGTGTCTGGTTTTTAATTCAGTCTTCTGCATGCTACTAATGAAAGCCATCTAATGTTATTCATGAGTTTTCCTACTGTGCCTGCAGTCCAACCATGGACCTGCCATCCAGAAAACTATCACTTCACACAACATCTGACAGACACACAGAGGGAGAAGAAGAGCAGACAAAAGGCACGGGGAAGAAAGAGAGAGGGATGAAGGGAAGAAAGAGGAGGAGAGGGAACATAAGAGAACGTGGCTGAAGATGAGACAGATGTGCTTCGTAGGAGGAATCCTGTTGGCCACTAATGAACTGATGAAGACTGAGGAAGCTTCTGGTTTCTGACTTATTTTTGCTGTCTTTTTCTGTTTATCCTGATATTGCGTTTGTCCACATTTATATTTGTAACGTACTGTACGTACTGCACGAAGCAGCGTTCGTATCTGAGCTTCCGTTGCTTCCTGCCTGCGGGCCAGGAGCAGGGTCGTCTCTGTGTATGTGAATCATGAAATATTGTGCGTGAAATGTACACAGCGTGTGTGGGTGTTTCTTCCTGAACTGAGCGATCCCGAATGACAAACAGTAAGAGCTCGGTTGAAAGAACGCTCGGGAGGAACTGTTGAACTGTAGGACGCGAAACGTGTGTTTGTTGTTGTGGCGGAAGTAAAACATTTCGTTGGCTTTCCAATCATATTTGAGTGTTCCAGTAAATACCACTGAGGTGTTTCTTTTTCTATTCATGTTTATGTGTTTGAATTAAATTTCTGTTCTCTCTGGGGTGAGTAGAGAGCAAAATGGTCCGTTTTCATGAGTGTCACCAAATCCCTTATGGGGAGAAAATATTCAATTAAATGTAGTCAAGATAAACCCCCTACATCCCTGCTGGAATACCTGGATTATGTGACCGGTATCTGTGCGTGAGTACGAGAGAGGTACAGTGTTGAAGTCAGTAAATGGTTGAGTTTATCAGCCTGGAGGCGATCACCATAACAACAGTTGCTGTGGTGCAACTGTGCATTAATGCAGCTAATATAACTGCATTAACAATTTTGGTGATTTTTTTCTTATTTATTTCCTCACAGTGTTATATATTTAAAGAAATCTCACAATATTCATGTATGGCTCTTGGAAGATGGATGGACTTCCTGTGGCTGGCAGCCAATGCTCAAACTCTTAGTGTATAAGTTATGAGTTCTGGTTGTGTTTCGGCCTGACCTGGTCCTGTCTGTTGTCACTGCTTTATGTCCTGGACTGCAGGCGTCTGTTTCTTAAACTGTGGGTGGCTTCCCAGTTTCTGGTTGGTCTCAACGTGACAAGAATAGCTGTGCTTTCATGAACCTCCTTCCCAGGGCGAGACTATAAATTTACCACTGGTTTCCAAGCTGGAAAGGTCAACTCAAAGAAAACACCGTGGCATAACAAGAGGGGGAAGAAAAAGATGTTTGTGAGGAAAGTTGAAAAAAAAAAATCAAAAAGCAAAAAACACTGACTTTCTAGAGAGTGGGGAGGAGTGAACAGGAACTCGTACAAGTCTGCAGAGGCCTCGAGCCAAATACAACAGTCCAGTCTGGTCACACACTGATAGACAAAACACTCAGAGGAAACACAGAACGTCTGTCGCTAATGTTCACAGACAACAGCCTTTGGTCAGACCTACACAGTTTGTGTGTTTGTGTTTGTGTTAAATGTCTTTCCTTTACAGTCTCAAGGCTTGTAATGTCCCTTAGAGCATTCATACATATGTCCAGTCTAATCAAATGCTCCATGCTCAGTACGATAAGCCCCGGGCTAATGTATTTACACCCATACTGACTTGTTCTCCATTACGAGTGTCATAACTCATAACACCATTATTTGTCAGATTTAATTAGCAGCATTCCTTTATTTTCTCATTTTATAACAAACCACAAATACCTCTGATCTTTTACTGCACACAAGCTCCTGCTAAATCCGCCTCGGGATGCTATGTGAAACCATGGTTCCCTTTTATTAATCTATAGTGTTGCAATGACAATAGTGATGCACAGAAATCCTTCACACACAGAAAACTGGCTGATGGTTGTTGGTAGTACTTGTCTATTTAAATGCAGAGGCTTTCATTGTGTGTATCTCTGTCCCCATAGTAGCGTATATGTTATGATATAATTACAGTTTTCTTTGTTGCTGGGTTAAGGCTAGCATTACTGGATGGGGTCATCTCTCCCATCCCATATTGTTTTCATGGCTGTATTGTTTATGTCATTTTAATGTGATCATAAATAGAATAGAATATCCTTTATGGTCATTGCAGAATACAAGCTGTACAGTGCAACGGCATTTTGTTTACAGCTCTTCAAGATGCTCAGTATAAACAGTTAAAAAAATATATTCTGAAGGTAAAACAGTAGTAAAGAAAACAAATATCTAAATCTCAGTCAAAATGGATGGAACCGAACAGACTAAATATAAATATGAATTACAATATATCTGGTATATGTAGTTAAATGTGCAGTATTATGGAAATTGTCATGCAGTACGGGTTATTTACACAGCAGCATGGTTACAATGTGAACAGTTGACTTGGTTGTGTTAACAGGCAGAGAGTTTCTTGGTCTGGTTTACAGCAGCCACAGCTCAGGAGAAGAAAACGTTGTTCAGTTTGAATGTGTGAGTGTGGAGGGCTTTATAACGTAAAGAGAGAGTGTGTCAGGACTGACAGGAGAACTTAATAACATGGACCATCTTGTGACAATTCAATGTTTAGACCTGGCATTCATGTGGATGTTACTTAGACATATAGCACCCACCTGAGACCAGACCAGGCACCCCCACCCCATACAACACTTCATGCACTACATACAGTATTATAGAAGACTGGACAGACATATACCGATTAGCCACAACATTAAAACCACTGGCAGGAGTTAGACATGTACCATCAACCTAGACCAGACCAGGCACCCACAACCAATAGCAATGACACTCCTTGATGGCAGCAGTCATCCCCAGCAGGATGCAGCCTGACACAGACACACTCGCAAAAACGGTTTAGGAACAATTAAAAAACATTAAAAAAAATAAAATAAAAAACAGCACAAGGTGATGACCTGGCCTCCAAATTCACTAGATACCAAACTGATCAAGTATCAGTGGGATGCACAGAGACACCCTCAGAAGGCCCATGTCCATTCTCTCATGAGTCTCAGTTGTTCAAGAAACAATTGAGACCTACACAACATTAGCAAGGTGTTCATAATGTTATGCCTGATTGGTGCACAAACCTTTAACTTGATGTAGTGAACTTTATAGCAAACGGTTTCTTAATTTTGGATCCATGCAACATTCTCATTAATTTCTCTGTGTGTTTGAATCCTTAGCAGCTGAATGAGCCATCATGTTCACTAGCTTGTCTCCAGCTCTGTCTGTCTGTTACTGAGCAGGTAGTCTATATTGATCATTAAATCAAATGCACTAAGTATGTGAGCCGAGCACCAATCATGTCCAATAAAAATACCAAAATCTCTGCTCTAAGATTATGTATTGCTACCACAATAAACCCGCGTAAATAATCTGATGGTTCATATTGATGCACAAACACACACCCTCACAGTTCTCTGACTCACACTTTGTGTGTTTATGCGTGCGTGTGTGTTTTAGTGATGCACTCTCTACGGGCTGTAATTGGCTGCGTGAAGCAGACAGACTCTGCTGTTCTCTGGCTCGTTATCAGACTGACGGACAAACTGGAAAGGACAGCAGGATTACTCTGAGAAACGCATCAGACCTCAGAGGCAGGAAGCATACATACACACAAAAACACTTGAAGTGGACGAACAGCCGTCACACACACACTTGGACACATGCAAGTGCCGTGACACTAACAGGCTGTGACAAAGGAGAGAGTGTACCTAATGTATTGACCTTAGATGACAGTCAGATTGGATATGGGTAGGTAGATAAAACGAGATAATGGATGCACACAGTCAGCTCAATGCTGCAGACAGAAAAGGATAAGATACAGTTGCTATATGGGTAAAAGGTCAAGTTAATGACAGGAGCATGGCTGAGTGAACATGAGGATGTGTTTGGTTCTGTTGAAGTTCAGCTACGTCCAGAACTGTTATGTATGAGGAGCAGCTTAAGGTTTTAGATCCAAAACACTACGCAACAGTAATGAAAGTCTGACATGAGTGATATTGAAAGCCTGGAGGTCTGGTTCCAATCCAACTCACTGAGTCATTCACTTCTTAAAATATTAGTAATATTTTATTCTGCTTGTGGCCCGGGGAGGTCTTGAGAACATTGAATCAGCCTTTGAATCATTTTTGTGTTGTTTTTTTGTTTTTTTCCTGGTGGCAGGATTTTCTTTGGGGAAATTTATTTAAAGAATTAACACACCTTTATTCTCTTCTTCTTTGTAGATGTCAGACCTTGTTGAGGTGTTCTCAGTGTAAGACGGCCCGCTACTGCAATGCCACTTGCCAGGTATAGTGTGTGCACTGTTACATACGTATGTTTACACTGTCAGCTTGTGGAGACCTGCCTTCCTTTTTGGGGGTAACAAACTTTTCTCATAATAAATTACAAAGTATCAAGGTAAAGACGTTTCTCATGTACGTGACTAAGCAGCTGAGGCCTGAGGGCTGTTATTCTGCTACAAGTCTGATTTTCTCTATTTTATTTATGTAACTACATTGATTGTGTATTTGGCTCAAACATAATGTACCTGAACGCCTCCTGTGTGCCTCCTGTATAAACGCAGGTCAGGTTAGGTCTCCAGGTATTAAACAGCATGACTCTGTATGTGTGTATTTTTGTGTATCGGTGTGTTGAAATGCTCTTCTCCTGCAGAAACAAGCGTGGTCAGGCCATAAGAGAGAGTGTAAATGTCTGCGGAGCCTCCTACCCCGACTTCCCACTGACTCAGTCCGTCTGGCTGCGAGACTTATCTTTGCCTTGGTGTGTTTCTGGACTTTGTCACTGTTTAGCTCACTCAAAATAATGTGCACAAAGACAGATGCAGCAACATCACTATTCAGTCTAACAACCCTGCTGTGCATAATGTTTTTTGTCAGTACATGAAAAGCAACAAATAACGTGTAACAACAGCGGAAAAATATTTCTGTAAAACTAGAAGGACGTGCTAATGGGACCCTTCTTCTTCCACTTAGTTAAGTCCATCGGAGAGCAGTAGCGAGGAGCTCTACACTTTAGATGAGCATGAATCACGTAAGTCCCCTGCAATGATTATGGCATATGTGTATGATTATTTCTACGAGCTTGTATTCTTTTACGAAACACAAAATTCAGGTTCCAAGCTGGAACGATTTAATTTTGAGACGAATATATTGATTGTTTTGGACACTTTTAACTTGATACATCATTTGTTTAGCTGCAGACTAATTATTGTGTTACCATTACAGACCTGAATTCTATGTCAGAGGATAAGAAACAAGGTCTGTGCCAGCTGGCATCAATGTTAGAGCTGTACCTACAACCGGAAGTACCCGACCTGACGCAGGAAATGACGCCAGCACTGCCACCGTCCTGCAGAGATGCCCTCTGCCTCATTGCAAAGGTTAGCTAATGGTATTTCAACGCGTTTTCTCATATAGTTTGTAGTACATAGAGACATAACCACCTCGCCGTACTTCTGCACCACATGAATGCACAAACACAAAAATGTCCCACTCTAGACAACAGGAAGATTTACACACGTAACTGTTCATTGCATCCCCTGCTGCATTTGGCTTTAATCCAACATATGTCTAAGATTTTCCCAGCATCTGTAACTACATCATTGTGTTTGTGTATTCCCAGAACAACTTCAGGTCTTATTCCTCTTAAAACATGCCAGCTGCCTTCACTGGAATTCAAACCGCAAATTGTTGTGTGCAAGGATGTGTTTGTCTCCATTTTGTTATGCCTCTGTTATCTGTTAGCTAACTCTTCCCTGTGATTTCTAGCTGTTTGAATTTCAACAAGTGTGTGTTTGCGTGTGTGTGTCATCACAATGATCGTGTGTGAGTAATAAGGAGGTAAAAGTGTTTCCATAAAACAAACCTGAGTTACAAATTTGACCACCCTTATGCATTAAAGCACTGAGTTTGTTGTATTTTTTTTAAATATTTGACCTAATTATGCCTCTATTCTGGCAACAGCCGTCTGTACATCCAGTCAGTCCATTATTGTGAATGGAGTTCGTCATGGGATGCCCCGAGAGTATTTTCTCACAGTGACCTCACAAAACTTGTTTTTGGCCATAAGTCAAGAATTTATATGTTGAATAGGAAAACATTCCCCCCACATGTCTGAGAGGATAAAAATGACAACATTTCATATCTGAAAGGCCAACTTCACTGTGATAACATGGTGTTCTGCAAACACTTCATGCACTACATACAGTATTATAGAAGATTGGACAGACATTAAAACCACTGGCAGGAGTTAGACATGTACCATCAGCCTAAACCAGACCAGGCACCAATAGCAATGACACTCCTTGATGGCAGCAGCCATCCCCAGCAGGATGCAGCCTGACACAGACACAAAAACAGTTTAGGAACAACTCAGAAAACAGGAAGAACAGCGCAAGATGTTGACCTGGCCTCCAAATTCACCAGATCCCAAACTGATTATGTATCGGTGTAATGCACTGGAACAAGTCTGATCCACAGAGGTCCCTCTCCTCAACCCATAGGACCCAAAGGCCCCACTAACAACATTCTGTAGACAGACACCACAGGACACCCTCAGAAGACCCATGTCCATTCTCTGATGAGTCATTCAACTGTTGTGGAGGCACAAGGGAGACATACAGAATTTTAGGAAGGTGGTCATAATGATATGCCTGATCAGTGTATTTTAGTTGCATAGTATAACAGTGCAAGTGTGATGTCACTTGAAATTAATTTAATATCCTATAATGTGAACTCATACCATGAGGCTGGGCTGCTGATTTATCTGTGTGTTTTTATCTTTCTGAAAAATAATTCAGATAATTCATAATAATAATAATTCAGATGCATTCTAATCAGTAATTTAGACCTTTTTGCACAATAATAGATGAGATCATTAAAGCTCTCGGCTATGGTGAGATTAGCAAAGGAATTTAATAAATCAGTGAAGAGGGCTTGTGAGGCTGGCTTTGCCATTATCCAGAGTGTTATTTCATAGACCAATAGGGGGCACTGTGATTGCACGTTCCATATCCTGTACATGCAGTATAAAGAAGTCCTTCATTTCACTTATTATTTCTCTCATACACTTAAAGTAGCTATGAATCACTGCCAGTTCAACCTATGTACGTCTGTCTGTCCTTACATTTCTTTCTCTTACCTCATTATTCTTTCCTCTTCCTTCCTCGACCTCTCCTTTATGGTCTCTGTCTTTAATGGTTCTAGTACATAACAAATGAGGAGTTTATTATTGTGTACTTGGACTGTTCAGTGTGCTTAACAAAATAGGTCATTACTGTATGTGTGTATGTTGGGGGTCTACTCATGTGGGGGAGTGTTTTGGTTCTGTGTGTGTGTGTGTGTGTGCTATAAAACCATTCTTTATGTAAATAGCCTCCTTCTTCACATCACTAATAGTGTTACACAAACACATACATGCGTGCACATTGATGCAGCCGATGAGGCAATGCCATAGCATTGTTACTGCTCTTCTGTTACACCCAAGAGAAGCAATGAAGGAAGGACGGAGGGAAAGTGTGCATTTTTGCGTGCTATGGTCAAAAGTTGAGATGCTTGAGATGTTCAAGGTCCATCATGCAACGCTATCGCCGAGCAGCTGATCTGATACATTCTGCAGCATGACCCCATTCATGCAAGCTGAGCCATAAAATACTGTCTTCGGTGACCCAATCTCAGTAAATGTTTTGCATCTATGTCATGCAGAAAGACTGCTCGGGCGTGTATTTGTGCTTGTCCATGTGTTGCTTGGTACTACAATAGGGTTTCATGTTTGTTGAAGTGTGGGTTTTTTGGTCAGACTGCGGTGGTGTAATAAGCAGTGACAGAGGAGATCTGGCCACGGCACATTGTAATGCTTCCCTGCAGCAACTTCGCCTCCCTGGAGTGTGTGTGTGTTTGTGTCTGCATATGGTTAAGCTGGCATTTTCAGGTTTGTGTCGTAGATGCTCATATGAACACCTGCATGTGTATATATGTGCCTTTGTCTGTTTTGTGTCTGTATGCGTGCGTTCATTGGCCTGCCTCCGAGTCTTTGTGTGAACTTATTGTTATGCTGCATCAGCCCTTGCTGCACCGAGACCCATTTCTCACACAGATTCCTTTCATGACCGACATGTTACTCCATAAAACACACACAGACGGCACACAAACGCACACACACATCTCTTTCTCCTCTAAATCTGTTCCTGTGTGTCTTGTTCTTGCTCTCCCTGCCTCACTCATTTGCGCTGCCTGAGTTTCTGCCATCGCTTTACTTCACGGATGTTCTCTCATCTCATTCATGCTGAGGCCAAGTCTCTTTAACTGTAGCGTTTGATAGGAGAGTTATATATAACTTTTGAAGGACGGCTCACAAGCCAAGCTTTGTAATGAGCCAATCTGAGTTTAAAGTTTTGAATTATAGAACTTTTAAAACACCACAGGAAAGTCAGAGGTTTGAAAACATAACGTACCACATATTTTATCACAGTTTAAGATGATGATGTCCACATTGGGTGATTCATAAAATCCATTCCATTGAAAGTTCCTGCATATATTACTGCAGTGTACATCCTAGTTTGACAAGATAATTATTAGCACAGTTAACGCATGTAACAAAATAAGAAGAGACTGTAGTTTCAGCTAGTGTTTGGGATAAAACAACACTTTACTGAGTCCACGAGAATCCTCTCGGTATCATATCAGTTTTTACAGTGACTGCCTTGTTGAGTTTCACCTCTCGCAAAAGCTTTTACAGAACAGAAACATTTTGAAGCCTTAATTTATGTAAAATGTTGAACTTCATTTTTGTTATGAAATCAAGCTCATTTAAAGAAGAAAGCTTTCTTGTACAATAAATGCATATTTTAAAATATAATTCACCATTCACTAATCTCAGTATAGTAATCCATTTCCAAACATACCAGACTGTTTAGCTGGAGAAACTACATGACTTCTAAGTTGTATTACAAACTAAAGATCTTTGGTTTCTGAAGGTTTAATGGAAAATTAGCAGTGGAATGGTAATTCTAAAGCTAACAATGAGGTGGAAGATTTATTGGTCCAGCTGGACTACAGCCTCTGCACATGTAGTAGCTGAATTATGAAAGTACACAATTTTAACTCAATGTATTTCAACCAGGAGAGACTTTAAAGAGGAAAAACAGACTAATAGTTTTATTTTAAGTATGCTTTATTTTATAAGGTAGAAACAGATTGATCCTTGGCTGTTAGACCCAGGCAGGATGAAGATCGCCAGAGTAGAAGGAAGATGATGGATCCAGATGGAGAGTGTGGCAGGAACTTGAGGGCTGAGAAGGAGCAGGGTTTTGCCGTCGCTGTTGGCAGCAGATGTGGAAAGAGAGCTGCTGTAGTCAGCTGTTATAGGCTGAAGGAGGCTGAGGACATGATGTTGGGTGAATCATTTAAAAAGGTCTATTGCGGTACCAACTCCAGGTGGACACTGAGTTGAAAGATGGAGGTCTATGAGGTGAAGTTTCACAGGTGGAAGGTTCGGTGCAAGAAGAGTACTGTCACACGTGTTGTGTCAGACTAGAAGAGATGCAGCTTCTGTGATTGGAAAAGCAAAAGCTGCTCTGTAGGAAGAGTTGGTGGAGGCCTTAAAGAGTTTCTGGCCAACAGTGAGATGACTGAGGACTGAAGTCCATTATTTTCAAGTGTTTTAGAATTACACTATATTACCAAAAGTATTCGCTCACCTGCCTTTACTCATTCTATGAACTGAAGTGCCATCCCATTCCTAACTCATAGAATTCAATATGATGTCGGTCCACCTTTTGCAGCTATTACAGCTTCAACTCTTCTGGGAAGACTGTCCACAAGGTTGAGGAGAGTGTTTATAGGAATTTTTGACCATTCTTCCAAAAGCGCATTGGTGAGGTCACACACTGATGTTGGTCGAGAAGGCCTGGCTCTCAGTCTCCGCTCTAATTCATCCAAAGGTGTTCTATCGGTTCAGGTCAGGACTCTGTGCAGGCCAGTCAAGTTCATCCACACCAGACTCTGTCATCCACGTCTTTATGGACCTTGCTTTGTGCACTGGTGCACAGTCATGTTGGAAGAGGAAGGGGCCCGCTCCAAACTGTTCCCACAAGGTTGGGAGCATGGAATTGTCCAAAATGTTTTGGTATCCTGAAGCATTCAATGTTCCTTTCACTGGAACTAAGGGGCCAAGCCCAGCTCCTGAAAAACAACCCCATACCATAATTCCTCCTCCACCAAATTTCACAGTTGGCACAATGCAATCTGAAATGTACCGTTCTCCTGGCAACCTCCAAACCCAGACTCGTCCATCAGATTGCCAGATGGAAAAGCGTGATTCATCACTCCAGAGAACGCGTCTCCACTGCTCTAGAGGCCAGTGGCGGCGTGCTTTACACCATTGCATCCGACGCCTTGCATTGCACTTGGTGATGTGTGGCTTGGCTGCAGCTGCTCGGCCATGGAAACCCATTCCATGAAGCTCTCTGCGTACTGTACTTGGGCTAATCTGAAGGTCACATGAAGTTTGTAGCTCTGTAGCAATTGACTGTGCCTGAGTCGGCGACCTCTTTGCACTATGCGCTTCAGCATCCGCTGACCCCTCTCCGTCACTTTACGTGGCCTACCACTTCGTGGCTGAGTTGCTGTTGTTCCCAAACGCTTCCATTTTGTTATAATAGAGCTGACAGTTGACTGTGGAATATTTAGGAGCGAGGAAATTTCACGACTGGATTTGTTGCACAAGTGGCATCATATGACAGTTCCACGCTGGAATTCACTGAGCTCCTGAGAGCGGCCCATTCTTTCACAAATGTCTTGTTTCACAGTCTGCATGCCTGAGTGCTTGAATTTATACACCTGGGGCCAGGCCAAGTGATTAGAACACCTGATTCTGATCATTTGAATGGGTGAGCGAATACTTTTGGTAATATAGTGTATATTTTAGCAGGACTGTAATCTATCCCAACTATTTTTTTTGTGTGTGTGTGAGAGAAAGCCGGAAGTATGATAAATAAACAAAACATTAGCAATTCACTTGCAACCACCTGGCAACCACTTGAAACTCTGAAGCTAAATCAGACAGCAGACAGCAGAGGGGCTGACGTGTTTTGTCAGCATACAGCACACCCATAAACGTTTAAGCAACCTTTATCAAAGTCAGAAAGTCAGAGTCAACTCAGAGCAAACTTGGATGGACTGAGTGATTGCAAACTTGGTTAACTGAGTGCTGACTGTTTATATTCTTAACTTCCCCTAACCCTTTTCAAAGGACTTAGTTTCATGTCCAGATTTTATCAGTGTTTATTAAGATGCTGCTCCATCACCTGAAGACAGCTTAGTAAAGCTCAGTCTCCCCAAGTCCCAAGTGTTAAAGAAATTCACCACTTCAGGCCAAAGCACAACTTCCTCAAAACTGCATCAATCTAATTAACTGTGCAATCAAGTCTTCTTGTGGAAGAACCAGAGTCATAGTGTTGCACTACACAGTAGCAACCAGGTCAAGTGATTGTGACTGTGCCTGTCTTAGGTTGTCCCAAGGTTTAGCAGGGGGATTTTACCCGTCATTGGCAAATCAACCTTCCATACTTGCCTGCCCATAAGTTCTTTCACATGGTTATAACTTTTACTTCCATCTCCTGTCAAACCATGTCTTGTGTTCCTTGTCATTTTGCAAAAGTACAAGTCACAGGGTTCTCTCACACTGTGCTTGCTCACAGTGGTGTCAAGCAGTCGTGACTGCACCTGCCTTAGGTTGTCCCGCAGTTTAGCAGGGGGATCTTACCCGTCATTGGTTGACAGCCTTCCATGCTTGATCCTTGTAAGGAGTCGATTTGTTTAATTTTAACAAGTGGTAAAAGATCAGTCCAGCTTTAATGAGGATCTCATTGTGCCTGACCTGACTGGTGCAAATTTAACACATATGGGACTGATGATCTAATCAAATCAAATTTTATTTATATAGCACTTTTCATACTTTTCAGCAGTACATATTGCCTCACAGATTCTTCCCTCTCTGCTTACTTTACTTTCTCAATGACCAGTGTGGCACTTTCAAGATGTCTAGACTAGACCTTGCTGACCCATATCTGGGCATGTACGTACCCATGGCATGGCCCATTTACAGTATGTGTACACGTCACATGCCCTATTTCATAACTTAATGTGTCTTGGTAAAGGACACCTCAGCCTGTTATGAGCACATGAGGAAGCATGGATCAAAGCTTTGGTTTATCAATACTATGTAGCCTTGTTATGGTCAGGCCTTATTAGATAAGCCTAGGTAGGTTGGGTTAGGTTAGCTGTTCTTGGTTGAATTAAATAAAATAAGGTTGGATAACTTTTCTTAGGTGAGGTCAAGTTAGGTTTGGTTGGGAAAGGTCATGGCAGGTTCTGGTTTCTAGATGGTTACTGAAATGTATTTATAAACAGATTCCGTTTAGTTATTTAGTCACCTTTTCCCCAGTTGGGTGTTTATTTGGTTATAGTAGGTGAGGCTTAGTTAGGTTAAGTTAGTCTTGGTTAGAGCAGATATGGTCAGGTTAGTTACGTTGAGGCTAGAAGTGTGCTGACTGGAGTTTCTTTAAGTTTCACTTCTCATCCAGAATACTTCCCAGGTGGACAACAGCAGGGCAGTTCAATCTTCACGTTCCCACCCACAGCCGTGTCAGTTGGTAATCTTAGCAGAGTTCAGGTTTAAATGTCTATCAGATCATTTCCTCTTTCAGACTGCTTCATCTTGCTAAAATGTGTACACTGTTGTCTTCAGAGTGTCCCTTGTCAACTAGATGTCATTTTACTTCAGACTAGAGCTCTGTGAAGCCTAGGTGAAGCTGTTATTTTGTTTCCCCACAACCCCATTGACCCCATTCACTCCTTGCATAAACATACATCCTGGGCAATCTGATCGCAAGTACAGGTGTGAGCACCCAGGATGCACTGAGGACACAAGTGAGTGATATTCAACCTCATTTAGAGGTGGTCTAGGACCCCATCCAGACCTGGCATTGACAATCCAATCATAACTGTACAGCTTTAAGTACCTGTGGTCACACCTTCCATTAAAATGCATTTCCACATGTGTCCCCAGCTTGGATGGGAATTGATTACAGGGAAACTTTGACAAGCGTAAGGGTATTGCGACCTATAAGCAGGGTTGGCCGTGCTGTTCGTGCTGTCTGGGTAATCAGATGCACTCTGTATCGTCGTAGTATCTGCATAGTAGAGTTACAGACTCTATTGTCTGGCGTTCACCCGACAAGGCTTCTGTCTAGCATGCTCAAAGCGTTGTCAGGATCTTGGAGTGTGGCATCTTCTCTCTGCCTTCACCACGACCAGTAACATTTGGGTTGTGTGTTGAGCTCCCTTCGCTTGGCTATTGAGACCACAGCTCATGTCTCCTCCCTTCTTAGTGCGTTCTGTGTGGTGTTGCACTGCTCAGACCGGTGACCTATGCTGCCACCTGGGTATCGTGCTATACAGAGTACATCGGATTACCCAGACAGATTACATCTGATTACCCAGAAAGATTACATCTGGTGATACATTTTACACGATGGCCAGGGGGTGAACGACCCTGTTGCTGCTGTCAACAATGTATGAAATTAACTCAACAACCTCTGACCTGAAGAGGCCTTCTTTTTGCCCCCCATATCATCTCCCCTATTTGTTCCCCTTTGTTTTACTGCTCTCTTTTTTAGTTTTGCACACATAACTATGCAACCTAAATACACTAGATACCCTCTTGTATAGTGATGTAGTGGGAGTGTTCAAACTACCATCTGTGCCATTTTCTTGTTGTTTTGAGTGCCACCTTTTTTCACTTTGTCCCTCTGCAGTCTCTCCATGTCCTCCATCTCCTGCGCCTTCTACTGTGTGTGTTGTGATCTCAGCAAATGCCTCATTGTTTCTGCCTCTTCCTGTCATAGTGTCACCTGATATGATAAATATGAAAAAAGAGTTTTACCAAGAATTTCTTACTTTTCTGTGAGCTGATCTCGATGCTCCTGCTGATGACGGCCCTGTTCCTATGAAACCTGACCAGCCACAACCGATAACACATTTTTATGAATGAAAACAATGTTGTATGGGACAAAAAGTGAATTAGCATCCTCTGTTTACTTTCAAAAATTCACATATTAGCTTAATGTTATTTGGAATGTAACTTGTGAGAAAGGCATTTCACATAAGATTATACAGGAGAATGTATTATAAACTAATGAACATCAGAATAACACCAGGAGCAATGTCATGTCAACCTGACTAAATAGTCATTACTGTACAACACATCCATAAAATGAACTGCAGGGGATCACAAGTTCAGAGACTGCAAACCTTTCAGTCAACATAATTTGGTTGTAGTGTAAGAAACTGCTATAAAATCCGTCTGTTTTATGGAAATGTAACATAGATGACAAGAAGAGCAACATCTACAAATGAAAATAATGTTGTACAGGCCAAAAACTGAATTAGCATCCTCTGTTTACTTTCAAAAATTCACATCCTGCTGATGACGGCCCTGTTCCTATGAAACCTGACCAGCCACAACCGATAACACATTTTTATGAATGAAAACAATGTTGTATGGGACAAAAAGTGAATTAGCATCCTCTGTTTACTTTCAAAAATTCACATAGTAACTTAATGTTATTTGAAATGTAACTGGTGAGAAAGGCATTTCACATAAGAGTATACACGAAAATGTATTGTTCAATAAACTAATGCCCATAAGAACAGCGCCAGGTGCTATATTTAATTAAAACATCGCTAAATAACCATTATTGTTCTACAACATAAACTGCAGAGGATCACAGTGAAGACTACAGGTACTTCAGTCTACGTGATTTGGTTGTACTGTAAAAAAAAACACTCTAAAGCAGTCTGTTTTGTGGAAATTGTGGAGGACAAGTATCATTTACAAATGAGAAAAAGTATGTCACATGACAAAATAATAAGTAAGTTGTCTCAGTGTTTTTTAGAGTGGCCTCACCTCTCCAAAGGTCCATGTGGAGTTAGTGATGTTACTTTTCATCCTCATGTACCTGCCAGCATTTCACCTAGACGCATCAAACATGAAATAAATACAACATATGGCAACAAACACACAAAACCATTAGAAAGCTGTCCATCATGACATAATTATATCAACATGATTTTAGTTAACATGTTGATCAAAAATACAGTTTTTGGTTGAATTGAGTCAGTTTGTTTTCAGTGGGATGGAATTTGGAGGCCAGGTCAACACCTTGTGTTGTTCTTTATGTTTTCTTTTAGTTCCTAAAGTGTTTTTTGTGTGTCTGTGTCAGGCTGCATCTTGCTGATGATGTCTGCATCATCAAAGAGTGTCATTGCTATGTGGTGGGGGTGTCTGGTCTGGTCTAGGTGGGTAGTACATGTCTAAGTAACATCCACATTGCCTGTGCCTGTGCTTGTGCCAAAAGTCTCCCAGCAGCATTGTATTGTCACAAGATGGTCAATGTTATTCACTTGACCTGTC
Organism: Planiliza haematocheilus; assembly: GCA_005024645.1. Lineage (NCBI taxonomy): Eukaryota > Metazoa > Chordata > Actinopteri > Mugiliformes > Mugilidae > Planiliza > Planiliza haematocheilus. Next base: position 7,212,509 of record SRSE01000649.1, on the reverse strand, counting down.
AGTGGTTTTAATGTTATGGCTGACCAATGTATTTTTGCGTAGCTCTTAGAGTACCAGTAGGTTGAAAAGACCATTTACCAATCGGCAAGAGGTCAAAACTTTTTAGGGCTGAGACTGACAGTGTGTCCACACTACAAAAGCAATAGACTACAAATGATTTTAAATGGAAGTTGACACTGGCTGCTGTTGAACATGATGTGCAACAAGTCAAAGTTACTCCAGTGCTTTTTGTTCTTAAAATGTAAAACACACAAAAAATAGCACACAGTAGAGTCTTTAACTTGAAAACATTGTCAAGGGGTCATCACTTCCTGTGATAGTTTGCATTGTATAATGGTTGCAATTAAAATAATGCAATTAAATAAATAAAACTGCTGATTTCAAACACTCCTCTTAGTGACCTTATATTATGCTGTAAAACAGGGGCGTCAAACATACCCCGCAGGCCAAAACCTGAGAACACCAGAGCATCTAATCTGGCCTGCAGCATGAACTCAGCTGTAGATTAAATACTTATTCTCTTGTAGCTTGTGTGATCATGACAGTTTGAAGCTGGATGAAACAAGCAATGCCCCCTTCTTCTTAACTGTGCTTACGCCTAACCTTATAACAGGTTATTGCAATGTGCATTTATGAGCGGATTTAAATACTCTTGAGCAATGCTTTTGTTTTATTAGAATTATTATGATTTTAATCATCGTCCCCATGAGGCAGGATCCTCTGCATGGCGCTATGATTCCCCTACTGTGTTCACGATCACCTCTGAGGTTTTCTGGTTGTTGTGCATCTGGTCTGTCTCAGCACAACCCTCACCAGCTACTGGATCGGCACCGTGATGGGCCATCTTGGTGCTGGTGAGGCCCTTCACTGTGGTCTCCATGTGTGAACTCGATCATGTCTTTAGGAATACTGTCTTTAGCAAGCTATGAAACAGAGGTGGGACGTAACTAAGTACAAATACTTCGTTACCGTACTTAAGTAGATTTTTTCAGGTATCTGTACGTCTTTCAGTACTTTTTACTTTTACTCCCTACATTTGTACGCAAATACCGTACTTTTTACACCTTACATTGGAAAAACAGGCTCGTTAATTTTTTAACATCCACGGATGAAAAGATGCAAAAGACGTGACAAGCGGACATTATCCGGCCGGACATGACTAGAGCATCGGACGGAAAGTCAACGATGCGCTTCCTGTGTTCTTCTTCTACTGTTCTGTTTTGAACAGACAGCCTGTTGATCAGTTTGAGCTCTGCTGCCACCTAGTGACTGGAGGCTTGTTTATCGTTCAGGCGTCAATAAAGACAGTAATACTGAAAGTCCAGATGACCCCACTATTTGAGAACTACTGATCTAATGTGAAAAAAATGCAGGTATGCTGTGGTTTCTGTTGCTATCATTAGCTTTTTGAGGATTTTTGGAATCTAGTTTACAACGTTAGCAATGCTATGGGAACACACCGTTTTGATAGAATTTAGCTAACACTAGCTAGCCGTTTCAAAACAACAACCCAGAAACCCTCAGTTTATTGTTAAAAATTATCCAGATGCTCTTGTAGGACATCTGGTCAGTTAAGTCTAGATTATTCTGCTAGAACTTTTTCATTTTGCAAAATTATCAACGGATGAATTGTTTCATTAATGGCAACATCATTTTTACTTTTTACCTAAGCCTGTACTTTCTTACTTTTACTTGAGTAAAGGAGTTGATTCGGTACTTTTACTTTTACCAGAGTATTTTTTTAACGAAGTATCCGTACTTTTACTTAAGTACAGAATGTATATACAAGCATTTGGCGGTTTCTCCATTGGGGTGATTAAGAGACCCCCCACTACAGGGAGATAGAAAGGGACATTTTTTCCTCACATTCAACCGCAGTGTCTGGCCAGCTGTCAGTGATTGTCACTGAATACAGTCCAATTAGCACCAAGCTATCTCCCATGGAGTGCTGGTGGCCCACACCTTTGACTGATTGCAGTCTCAGTGGGCTCTCGGACAGCTTGCACCAACATGCTTTTTTGTCTCAGCTTTATTCTGGATTTGTTGCACCTACAAATAGATGTATGAGATGTACAGACGTACAAAATAGCTGACTGCTGCACTGATAAATGGCAGCCATCTAGTGGTCACCAGCGGTGTTGCTACCTGAGTTTAACCACAAATAGTGTGGGCACTACAATGTTACAGTATCGGTTTAGTCAGTTGAATGGGTAACCGTAGCTGTCATTGCAGCATTGTCCTGTTGCCAGCATTGCCCTCCCTGACAAACTTGGAAGGAGATGTAGTGAAACGTCACATAAATATGGAGTGTCAGAGTAAGAATAAACTCTCAAGATTGAAAAGGGGTGAAAATACAGTAGAAGAACATGTGAGAGAAGAAGATAGAGGAAACTGAAAAGGATGAAATAAGTGGAAAAGGAACAGAACCATGGAGTACATACTCTGCTTGATAAAAGGTTTGAAGTAGCTGTATTTATGACTCTGAGTGTATCAGACTGTATGTCGGACTAATGGGACGCACGAACAAACACGAACAAACACGCACACACACACACACACACACACACACACACCTCCCATCTGACCACAGTGCAAGCAAGGCGACTCTCTGTGGAAAAGTAGGTTGTATTGTTTATTACCTATATATGGAGACGATTTATCACAGACACACTGCACACACACACGCACACACTCCTGATGTCAAGTGTGAGTGTGGAGCCCATAAATTTACACCCCCCCTGCTAACAACTGTTGGCTTCAATTACAGGAGCAGGAATGAGGTGTGTGTGTGCGCGCATGTGTGTGTGTGTGTGTATCTGTTTCAAATTTTTTGGTTGTTATAATTTTTCCGTGTGTTTGTGTGTCTGGTCTGTTGTAGTGTGGCTTGTATAAATCTGTGTGTAGGTGTAAATCTACGTGCGGACAGATGTGCGTTGTACATGTGCGAGTGTAACTACTTGTTTGTGTGGGGGAATAATTTATTCTCGTGGCTTTACATTTGTTGGCCATCTGTTGAGCAGCTAAATGGGATGCAGGCGCAGACAAACTAGCCTGCGTTCACGAACGGAGAAGTTGTCATCCTACAAACTTTTTACATAGGAGGGAAAAAAAATATTATATGCAGAAGTGTAAGTAATGTGTTTTTCTGAATAAATGACCTAAGGAAGGAAGAGGCCACGGAAAGAGAGAGGTAGGAAATTAAGCACAGAGTTTGTACATAATTGAGGGATTTATAAGAGGAAAAAAAAAATCTGTGCAATAATGGGATATACAAAATACTAGCGTCAGCCTGTTCCTGCGTGTTTGTGCATGTGTGTAGGCCTCTGTGCAGCATGTGAAGTCATTAAAATAATCCTTGTGTGTCTGTGTTAGTATGTTCAGCCTTATCTATTCAGCATTTCCCAGATCTGCCATTGTAGCTGGCAGTGCCATGGGCGCCACCTAATTAGCTTAGGCTTTGCAAAATTCACCCCCAAACACACACACACACACACACACACACACACACACACACACACACACACACACACACACCCACTCACACACACACAGCTTAGTGTAATGACTTTGAGTCCGTCGTGAATGCAGTCACAGACGGTATAATGTGAAGATGGAATAAAAAAGCCTTTGTTTAATTGACTTAGACTGGCTGTCTGTGTGGGCTGAGGAGAAGAAGAGGGGAAGATGAGGAGAAGAGACGCCTAGGAAATGAGTGACCTGGAGGAAGAGGGAGGAGAGGAGTGAGGAAGGAACTGAAAGAGATGGAAGCGGTCAAGGGCGAATGAAATGGGGTCATGTGATAAGACTTGAAGATGTTGAAGTTAGGAGAGCGAGAAGAACTGATATGTGGACGGAAGACGGAGATGGTGAGAAAAAGAGAGAGCAAGAGGAAATTAGGAAGAGATCGGGGAGGGTTCGACTTAAAATTGGATAATCCTGAATAAATCCGGATGCCATCGTTCACTTCTGCAAAGTGTTTTGAACAGGAATATGTTGCAGGAGATAGGCATGCGTGTGAGTTGGGGGTAGGGTGGTCTTAATGAACAGCTGCAGCAGCCACAATCTCTCCGTTATCATCTCTCAGACTGTCTCCGCTCTCTCCTCTGTCGCGCCGACATTTACAGTAATTGCTGTTCTTTGGTGTTTCAGAGGGATTCATACAGGGACGGAGGCTGATAACATACCAGTGTGTGAGTGTAAGGCGTATTTTAGCTAATTTCCTGAATGTCCTTCAGGGGCACCTTCCAGAGAGTCAGATTTCTAAGCCAGATTTATCTCACCAATTAGCCTGAGTGACCCAACACAGACCTGTGTCTGCTGCACATGTGTAACAACATGAGATCACAGACCTTCTCCTGACCCTTAACCCAATGTTTGGAACTTTGTGAAGGCTTATGATTGTAGCATTATTACTTACTAGTAGGATTAAAACCTTCATTTTGTGTGGCACACTTTGTAGAATTCTCAGTGATTTGTTGTGTACGCTTCCACTCAGATGACTTTTGTCCTGGCTGAGTATTTACCTTCAATATTAGCTCCTGGGTTTACAGTTTATAATCATATCTCAGCCCTGTGAGTCATCAGCTCCTGTCCTGATGATCCTTTCACTAGTTCACTCACACAGGACAAATAAAGGCTTGGTGTTTGATCAATGCTAAGGATATCAGCTGATGAAGAATCGTATTGGCTATTCAATGACAAATACACATTTTGTGTTAAAATTAGGGCTGTCAAACGATTACAATTTTTAATCCAATTAATCACAAGATTTCTTGAATTAATTTCGATTAATCACAATCCTAAATATGACTCAAAAAATTCATTTTCTGTGTACTGTTCTCAGAAGAGAAAGATAAATGACAAGAAGCAGATATTACATTTGTTTTTTATTAATGACAAATCCAAAAACATTATTTAATTCTAAACAATGTTGGCGACTTAGCCATTGCTCCTTTTTTTTAAGCAAATACAGGATAGTTGAATGGAACATTTTTTCTATGGAACAAACAACTCCACTTTCACACAATTACATGTGGCCCTTTTACCTTTTATTTATTTGTCTTTTAGCCAGTTGCTAAGGCAAACTAACTGGTTAACATTTTCTGAATGTAAAGCGGACCGTTTCTTCTGAACAATATGGCCTGCAACTGAGAAGAGTCGTTCGCATGGAACCGTGGATGCAGGAGTCGCTAGATATTTGCGGGCAAGCCGGGCCAGCTTGTCATGTGCTCCTGAATGAGCAGCCCACCACTGCATGGGGCAGTCCTCCATACTTATGCTTGGCTCTGCTCTGTACCTGTGTATGTCTCTGTCAGGTTGCACCTCTTCATCTGACTCTGAATCTGAGCCTATCTGTAGAAGGTGAGTTTTCTTCCTGGGTGGTCCATCTTGAGAAGTCAGCAGAGACCTTCCGGGTGATTGTTCATAAAGCATGCCTCCAAGTGAGGTCCACACCTCTTCCCTCTCACTCTTGGGCAGACTCTTCAAGTCTTTGAAACGAGGATCAAGCGCCGTTGCAAGCTTAAGCCATGCATTGTTAGTATTTTCTTGGCGGGAAGCTAGGTTTTCCATGAAGATGAAGGGTCTTCTTCAGAGACCTTCATCACTTGACGCAGGTGGCAGAGAGCAGGCAGTACTACTGAGCAGGAGATATAGGCCTCTCCACCCAGAATCTCAGTTATGTACCTGCAGTAGAATAACACAAACAAACAAACACACACGTTATTTGGTATGCTGGCATTATATGTGCAAATTGAAAATTAAAAAATTTATTTGCACATTATATGTGCATTCCTTGCCTGCAGGGCTCTAGAAGAGTGCTCAGTCTCTGCAGTTTGTCCCATTCTGGTGGCGTCAGCATAACCAGTTTGTGGTGTTGTTGGTCCAGAGTTGCTTTTATTGCTGCTTGATTGCGGTTCAGGCGCTTGATCATTTCCAGCGTGGAATTCCACCGCGTTGGCACGTCTTGGATCAGTGGCTCTTGCTGCTGTCCCAGGGCCGCTCCATGGTGTTTGCTGCGCTGTGTCTGAAGCGACCGACAATTTTGCGACACTTGGCCAACACATTCGCAAATCCGCTATCGGAAAGGCTCACGTTGATGCTTCTTTGTAGCATGTGAGCGATGCAGGGCATGTGCTCATACGGCAGCAGTTTAGCCGCAGCTGTCATATTGCGTGCACTGTCCGTCCCTATAGTTGTGATTTTTCCTTCAATTTTCCATTTCTGTGCCACAGTTTGAAACTGTTGAGCACATGCCTCTGCAAAGTGACGCTCTTCTGTTTTCATTACGGTTAAAGCGAACGACTTCAGTTCCCAGGTTTTAGTGATGTGATGCGCCGTCACACCCAGATAATTGTTGTTACTCACGGAGGGTCCAGTGGTCTCCTGTCAAAGCAACATATTCCGCTGAAGCCAAATCCTCTTCTTTCGTTTTCTTTTTATCGTTATATAGTTCGTTGATTTTAGTCATCGCTGTGCCTCTCGACGGTGGCTTGTAGAATGCGTCTAAAATTGCCACTTTCAAAACTTCTGCGAGGCCCGTGTCTTCGACTATATTAATCGGTCTACAGTCCTTGGCTATCCATCTGGCAATTGTGTCTGTCAGCTTCTCAGACGTACACTTACTTAATGCCCTGCGTTCGGTGAGGGTGGTCTGACGCATGCCGGGCGTAACACCTGAAGTTGAAGCCCAACAAATGAATGCTTGCCGTTAAGATGATACTTAAGGCTCGAGGTGCTTCGGTGAAACGAAAAGTCCTTTCTGCAGTGTGAGCAAACCACAACATGTTTGTTTACTGTTCCATCTTTGTTTTTCTTATATTTGAACTGTCCATCCAGAGGGCCAAAGGGTTCGGACTCCTCCATCTCGCTCGTGTCAGCCATACTGTTTACGCAACGAGGAATGAACGCGGCGAGGGTTGAATTGTGGGTAAAACAGGGCGGGAATGCGTTAATGCGTTAAAAAAATTATCGCCGTTAATTCCAGAAATTAATCATCTCGCGTTAACGCGTTAATTTTGACGGCCCTAGTTAAAATGGATAATTATTTTGTTCGCGGTTGCCGCCTTGACTGGGAAAGATTCTGATTACAAAGGCTGAAACCAGTCCACCCAACATGGTGCATATCTAGCATCACTCACATTGATGATATACTTTGGCAGAGAAATATTTGAAATGGAGCTTTGTATTATTTTTATTTTCAAGCTGCATTATTTGCCCCATTTTTCATCTTCCTTGCTAAGGGTGTAATTCTACTTCTTCCAAAAGGCATATGGTGGATGGCAAGCCGAGGTGTGCTCATGAGATGTAATGAATTTATATCTTTGCCATCGACACACACACACAAACACACACACCTCTGTCTGCAGCCGGCTGGCCAGACAAATACGAGATCCAACAGCATGGGACATTTTTTAATCTTTTCATAACAGTTCGACTTTCCCCTTGGGAAACAGACTCGAGGTACTCCAGATGGCCAGCCTGCCACTGATAGTAGCACTTATGTTTTATATTTCATATCCAATGTTTAAATTATTCTCTGTTTATTGAGCCATTCAGATGACAATGACTTTGGCCCTCTGGCCTATGGGTTACCTGGCATTACCTAACGATCATGAGGATGGGATTTAGATTGTATCAGAAACACAGTGAGTTTTGATGTGGTGGCGCCGTCCAGCTTTGGACGGGGTGATAGACGAGTGAACTTCATATAAACTTGGATCTCATTCTCGCCTACTGTCTTTGCACAGTTAAAATATGGCAAGAAAAGCCTTCCCTCTTATCATCAGGGCACGTCCATATCAAGTGGTGGATGCTCTTCTGAAACACTTCATCTTCCTGGATTATAAATAAAGGACAAGTGGATATCAACTCAGAAGGAGCATCCTGGTTTCTGCTGAATTTCAGACCGTTATCCTGTAATCAGCCATCTAGAGAGTCAATATGTTTTTTACATAATTTAAATGAATCTTAATGCACAAATAGCGCTGCAACAAAGTGGAGTTTAGTCTTCTAGGCTGTTTTTTCTTAACCTCTAACTCCCAGAACAAAACTTAATCAGCCAGGCTCTTGTAGATGTGCATGAAATCAGTCAGTCATTTTCTATACCCATTTAGTTCTGTTAGGGGTCACAGAGGTCTGCTGGAGCCCATCAGGTCGCCAGTCCACCGCAGGGCCAACACAGAGACAGACAATCATTCACACGCATTCACACCTACGGCCAATTTAGAATCACCAGTGAACCTAACCAGCATGTCTTTGGATGGTGGGAGGAAGCTGGAGAACCCGGAGAGAACCCACGCAGACACAGGGAGAACATGCATACTCCACACAGAAAGTGGATTCGAACCGGTGACCTTCTTGCTGTGAGGCATCAGTGCTAACCACCTCTCTACTGTGCCGCCTGCATGAAATCAGGTTGTAGAAATGTTTCTCTCTTATTGTGGATTGGATGCAGACTTTCAAACTAGGAGAAAATCATATCTGGCATCTCTAACATCTGTGGATCTGCACAAAGAAGAAGAATAGTTTCTACTATACAACAACAAAAAACAGCTGCTCCAAATCCTTTGTAAAATGTCAAAGGCTCAGAATATTCTGGTGATAATAATGCATGGCTTAGATGTTACCACTTCTTTAAAACCTGAGAGTGAGGGGACTCTTATTCAGTCGCCGGTGTCCAAACCAATGTACAACACAGTGTATACACCAGTCTGGTATAGCATTATGACCACCTTTTTAATATTGTGTTGGCAAATACTTGATCAGTTTGGGACCAGTTTGGGTTAACGACTCATGCTGTTTTTCATGTTTTTTAGTTGTTCCTAAACTGTTTTTGTGTGTATGCCTGAGTCAGAACAAAAGTTTTTTTGTTTTGTTTTGTTTTGTTTTTTTAACTTTGTGATTAGATTTAAACAAAGTTTTGGTGAATTTTTATTTATAGATCAAGACTATTGACCTGGTGTGTCAGATGCAGTGTATTTTCTATGATTTCATAACGTCCCTGTCTTTGCTCATTTCTTAAATAACACTTCTTCCCTTCACTGATCCTTTTCTTTTCCATTTTTTGTGGCATCAAGCAATGGAGTGACTATCTCATGTCCTCTGAACCCCATGGGTCAGAACACCTCATAGAAACTGAGTCTCTCACTTTCGTGACTGCCGTTGACTGTGTTAATTATTTCTATGTATCATCAATACACGCAGAACTTTTACATGCAGCAGCAGTGACGCCTGTGTGTGCATGTACCATACGTTCAGATATCAACATATCTTTAAAAAATATTTTTTTTCCACATTGTACAGAAATATTATTAGATGTGGCTGTGGTCCAGGTGCTACAACAGGTTCAAGTTATGCCCTCGTCCACTCATCCTCTCTACCCGTTCACCTCTCTGCGGGTCGTTAGTGACTTATTTAAAACTTACTTTCTTGTGAAACAAAGACTCTGCAGCCTGTTAAGTATCGAGCCAAAGCCTGCTTAACCATCAATCCTTTTATTTCCGTCCTGAATATAAATCAGTTTCCTCATGGTTCATTCAGTCAGTCTCCCTCTCATCTCCTTTTTTCCATCTCTTCTCAAACCATGCCCACACATGAAACCCTTAGTTCTGTTCAGGGACAACGGGACGCACCTCGCTTTACTTTCAAGTTGTCAGTCTTCAATGTATGTGTGTGGGCGTGTGGGTGTGGCATTTGGGTTGTTGCCATCTTTTAAAATGTAAATGTGCTTGGAAACTCCTAAAGCCCGTTGCTGTACCTCATTATGAAGAGGATTATTTTTAGACCAGTATTTTAGACCAGTAATTATTTGGGTGTCTTAATTGTTGTCCCACACCGGCTGCAGAGAGGAGAGCGTCAGCTGAAGTTTGTATCTGTGGATTCTGTTTTCTCTCTTTTCTTTTTTAATGGGCAGCATCCATGCTGTGCTTCCTCTTGTTAAACATCAGCAGCCCATCAGCAGCACAAATAACACTGGGAGTGTGGATGCAGATACACGTACACATTTTATTCTCTCCATTGTCTCATCTCCGGGTTTCCTGTGTACACAAAAACAAAACAAATACTCGACCCACTGTTGTAGTAAACTATAATTTCTTTCCAAACACTGACTGCATGATTCTCTGCAAAATGTCAACTATACTCTGGCAGTGGAACAATTTTTCTTAAAAAACAACTACCACTTTCACAGTATTTATTTATTTTTATTTTTTTACACTTTCTTAAAGGAATATTTTGACATTTTTTGGTAACATGTTTATTCGATCTCTTGTAGCTATGTACCAAATATATAGTTGCCTTGTTTGCTTAGTTTAGCCCAAACATAGGAAACTGGGGCGAATGGCTAGCACGGCTCAGTGAAATAGAAATAAAATAAGTTGCTGACTCATTCTGACTCAATGCAATTAGTGCAATGCTAACACATGGTTTCAGTGGGTTGCCTTGCAATGGTGATAACAAGACTGCAGGAAATCATGGTGAGCTTTAGAGATACTGATAATCTGATCTTTTTCCTTTTTAACAAAATGTATGTTTTTAATCTCTGAACACAGTCAGTTTGGAGATCTTATAGATCAGAGATCTGTTTCCGGTTTCCAGTCTTTCTGCAAAGTCTTTCAGTGCTCACTATCCTCACTAAATCATTTTCCTCCCCTCTCCGCTGGATGAACAATGATTCTATCTCAGTTCCCATGAAACAGTCCATGGAGTGCTATTTTCTCACGCATATTTATGTGTATCCTGTAAAAACAGAGCTAGGGAGGACGTTCTCTCCAAAAAAGGACAGACTAATCTGACCGGTCATCTCCGATGGCCTGAGCATACCATGCATCTACATGTTAGGGCTAAGTGTGAAGGACTGTTAGTAGGATGAGGTAGATGGCTGGATCTGGACGAAGGATTTAACTATCTACTGTGGGGTGTCGGTAAGGACACGGCAGGAAGGTGTACGTTTATCAACGTTTATTCAAAGTCCCAACACAGAGTACAGGTAGGTATATGTATGTATGGTTGCTAAAACAGAATAATAAAGGAAAAGAATATCAGGAATTTGTAAACCGACCTATAATTACTAATAACCTGATACATAACATGTATCTAACACACCTGAGCTGTAGCTAGCACGCTAACGCACAAACTGTAGCTACCATACATAAGCTAAGACTAGCACACAAAAGCTATAGCTAACACACATAAGCTATGGCTAGCAGAAATAAATAAATTACAGTTTAGGGCAAAATATCTCACATATATCTTATCAGACTACAGGAATTACTGGAACATTGCCAAATAACATAAATATATGCAGATTATCCATTAAATGTTAATGAAATACAACTTACATTCTTCACGAACTCATACAGGCTCTTTACTCTGTCAGGTGGAGAGTCAAACTGACTCCAATAGGCAACATGTGGGATTAGGCCCCTCTATAGCTGACTGAACTATGCCTGAGTAGAAAGGAAAACATTTCTTAAAGAGACTGTATCACAGGTAACCTGTAGGGGGCACTGCAAAATATTACCATGACCTAGTCACACTTTCGTACAGCCGCCCCCAAATTTAGAATAAATTTGTCCATGATAAAGGGTGACTAAACGGGGGCGTTATTTGTAGCCTCTGGAAGGGGAGGAAGTTCAACAAGACGTGCGACAGGCCGAGTGTAGGTCCTGTCCTTTGTCCTCACATCTGCCACTCGAATCCGTCCATCGCTGCCAGGGTAGACTCGTTCGACCTTACCAACTGGCCACAGAGCCCTGGGAAGTTGGGGGTCTACAATCATCACGGTGCTGTCAACCGCCAGATTTGGAGTGTCCCTCTGCCATTTCTGCCTGGATTGTAGGGATGGCAGGTAATCCTTTGTGAACCGGGCCCAGAATTGGTCAGCGAGGACCTGACTGTGTCGCCACTGACGCCGGCCAAGAAGCTCCGTATCTGCATACACCACTTGGGGTAAGGAAGGGTCCGGCCGCCCCATTAAGAGAATGTTTGGGGTAATGGGATCTGGGTCAGAGATGTCAGCGGAAGTGTACCCGAGTGGCTTTGAATTCAAGATACCCTCGATTTCCACCAGTATTGTCCTTAGCACCTCCTCGGATACCGACTGGGCACCCAGGGTCACATGCAGGGCATTCTTGAGAGTCTGGATCTCCCTTTCCCAAACGCCGCCGAAGTGCGGTGCGTTTGGCGGATTAAACTGGAAGCGGATCTGCTGCTTTGCAAGTTTGGCTTGTAGGTCAGGGGCCAGGAGGGAAAAGGCTTCCCGTAACTCCCTCTCACCTCCTTTAAAATTTGTGCCCTGGTCAGAGATAATCTCGAACGGCTGTCCTCTTCGAGCGATGAATCGCCGTAATGACATCAGGAAGGCGTCTGTGTCTATGTGGCCCAGGAGATCTAGATACACAGCTCTGGTGGTGAGGCATTTGTAAATAATACCCCACCTCTTCTCTGTTCTCCGGCCGACCTTTACTGCGTAGGGGCCGAAACAATCTACTCCTGATGAATAGAATGCTGGCTTGTGAAGGCGGAGTCGAGCAGATGGCAAGTCTGCCATTTTAGGTGTCTTGACCTTGGCCCGCCGCTGCTGACATTCAAAGCATCCGTGTTGGTACTGACGAATAGCTTGCCTCCCCCTTAACACCCAATACTTCCTTCGCAGCTCAGAGAAGACCCTCTCCGAGCCTGGATGACATAACTTCGCATCAACATCCTGGATGAGGAGCTTCGTAGCTGGATCTTTGGGGTCCAAGACTATGGGATGTACAGAATCAGCGTCAAGCTGATCAGCCTGTCGTAAGCGTCCGCCTACTCTGATCAGCTGAGAAGTACTGTCCAGTTCAGGAGCAAGACAAATAAGCCTGCTGGTAGGGGGTACGGGTTTGCCTGCCTTTAGGCAGGTAATCTCCTGCTTGAAGCTGTGCTCCTGCGCTTGCTGCAGGATGATCCTTTCGGCTTCTCGAAAATCATCTGCAGTAGGAGAACTAGAAGGATCTGCCGCCCCGTGAATGACTCGCGCTGTGGCTTCTAACAAGGTCTGGAAGGAACTGAACTGACTGGGTTCTGGATACGCTGGGGCCGCAGTGGTCTGGGTCAGGCCACAAAAAACTGATTTGCGTAGTTCTTCCTTGTTATCCGCTTCTTCACCAGTGGGTCTCTGGGGCCACTGCGTAGGGGGCTGCTGCAGGAATGGTGGTCCGTCATGCCACCTGTTTGGGGGGCTCAAATCCAGGAGAGATTTGCCTCTGGTTAGGTCGTCCGCCGGGTTCGTAGCTGAGTCAACGTAACCCCAGGTGCACTGGGGTGTGAGCTCCTGTATCTCTGCTATCCTAGTTCCTACAAATACCTTATACCTGCAGGAGTCGGAGTTTATCCAGAGCAGGACGGTGGTTGAGTCTGACCAGAGAAAGGTGCTCTCTATAGGCAAGGTAAGTTCTCCCTGCAGCAGGTGAGCCAACTGAGCTCCACTAAGGGCTGCACTGAGCTCTAGCCTGGGCATGGATAGTTGGCGCTTTGGAGCCACTTTGGAACGTGCCATCAGGAATGAGACTGAAACTTGTCCACTTGCATCTTGGCAGCGGAGGTAGGCGACGGAACCGTAAGCACGTTCTGAGGCATCACAGAACACATGGAGTTGTCGACTACTTTCCTCCCGTCCATGATGTCGAGGTAAGGTGATCTTCGATAGATCCTGCAGTTCTGCTTCCCAGCAGTTCCACTCTTGCAACAAGGTGTCAGGAAGAAGGGGATCATCCCAGCCACGGTCTTTGTCCCACAAGCGCTGGACCAATATCTTGGCGCGGGTGGTATAGGGGGTAATGTAACCCAATGGGTCGTACTGGCTAGCTAGCACCCGATAAATGTTGCGCATGGTGGGTTGGTCATAACTGACAGGACGATGGCGGTAGGTCAGGGTGTCCGATTCACAATGCCAGCAGAGACCAAGAGTCAGCTCTTGTGGATCGGTCTTATTCTGCGAGAGCCACAGTTCGCTACTGTCGGACCTTGCTTCCTTTGGGAGGTGGCTGATCACAGTGGGCATGTTGCTGGCCCATTGCCGAAGGTCAAATCCTCCTGTAGCAAGTAGAACCCTCAGCTTGTCGAGGAGGTGGCGCGCAGCATCGGTAGTAGGGAAGCTCTGTAAACAATTATCGACATAAAAACACTTCTCGACTGAGAAGCGGACGTCCTCGTTTGGTCGACTGTTGTCTATGACATGTTTCTGTACCGCGTAGGTAGCACAACATGGGCTGCAAGTGGTCCCGAAAGGGACTACCTGCCACTCATATGTGCTTGGGGGCTGTTCCTTCTTGAGGTCCCGCCAAAGGAAACGCAGGAGAGGTTTGTCCTCAGGTAACAGGCGGACCTGGTGAAACATCCCCTTGATGTCACCACTGATACCAACGGGATGCTCGCGGAACCGTAACAGGACCCCCAGGAGGGAGGAGCTTAAGGTAGGTCCGGGTAGCAGAAGTGCATTCAAACACTGGCCCTTCCACTGGAACGAACAGTCGAATACCACCCGGTTCTTACCATTGTGCTGTACCATGTGATGTGGTATGTACCATGTCTCATTGTCCTCCTCTTCGGACCCTGGTGGTAACTTGCAGACATAACCGGAGGTTTCCAGCTTGTTAATCTCTGTAATGTAAGCATCGGCCTGCTCAGGGTTCTTTGCTAGTTTGGCTTCCGTGCTACGGAGCCTTGCCATTACCGCTTCCTTGGGGGCCTTCAGGGGGGGACTATTTTTTATGCGAAGCAAAGGGGTAGCATAGCGTGATACGCCATCCACTGTCACCCTGCAGGTCTTGGTGTCAAGGAGGGAAATAGCTTCATGATCCTGCTTGGACCTGGTGATGGTCTTGTCCTGGCGATGTGGAAGGGTGTCGAGCTGCCACAACCTCTCTACGTTGCGCAACAACTCCGTGGAGGGAGAACCAAAACTTAGGTGGTAGCAGTGAGTTGTTGCCTGGTTGTCACCTACATCACTAGCTGGACCTTGTAGAGTCCATCCCAGTCTTGTCTTAATCGCTGCAGGACCACCCGGAGGCCCTCTGCGAATGGGCTCGACAGGAGTGATAAGGTGAGTGTTGTCCGCCCCGATGAGGAGAAGAGGTTGAGCACTCTCAAGGTGTCGGAGGGGTAGCCCTCGGAGGTGTCTATATCTCTTCTGAAGAGCAACGATTGGGTGAGAGTGATGAGACAAAGTCAATCCATCTGCCGTGAAAGCGTTGTTGATCCTATACCTTTGGCGGGGTTTCTCAGCAGAAGAGATCTGGAAAGACACAGAGGCTCCAGGTAGGACGGAAACATCTTGTCGGACGGTTCGTAGTTTCAGCTCCTCTAGCTCACCCTGGAGTTTGAGCTCATTAGTAGCTGCTGGGAGGAGAATCGTCCTCTCCGATCCGTCATCCAGAACCGCATATGTCTCAAGCGAATGTTCTCCATTGTGCAGGATGACCTTACTGACCTTCAGGAGGACCCGACCACCAGTGGTTGCTCTGTCTAGATAGTACAGTCTAGTAGCGGCCTCATCTTGTGGTGAGGTCGCAGCTGAGGACTGCACTAGCTCTGAGGTAGGTGCTGCATTGGACGCAGGTGAGGTGGTCACCGTTGGGCGTTGGTTGACGTCATGTAAGGCTCTGAGGTGCTTACCATTGCAGAGTGAGCAGGTCTTCTTCAGGTCACATTGCGTTGCTCGATGAGATCGGCAGCACCTCCAGCAACGGTTGTTGACCTTAATCCACTGTACGACTTGCTCCTTGGTGAGTTTCTGAAACTCACTGCACTGAGTGAGGAAGTGATCTGTCTTCTGACAGTAATGGCAGTTACTCTTACGAAGCGGCTTGGGATCTGAGTTAGGGTCGGCACTAAACTCGGGCTTGGCCTGAGTAGGTTTCTCCTCCCTACCATGTAATACAGTAGTAGAGGAGGGCTTGGGGTTTCTGGGTTTCTCTCTCTGGCTAGGCAACGGACGCTCTCTCCTGGGTTCGCATCGGACCTCCTGCTGCAACCAGGTGGAGAAATCAATGAGGTTATAAGACAAGGCTCGTGGATTTAGCATCATCATATATCTCTTGAATTGGCGGTAGTGTTCAGAAGGGAGTTTCTCGAGCAAGCGTTCAACATGTGACCCGCAAGCAAGCTCAGCAGCACCTTCATGGCCGAGTGTTTGCAACAGTCCAACCAGGGAGTGCACCCGGAGAGCGAAGTTGTCGAAAGCAACGCCATCTCCATGTCGAACATTGGGTAGATCCATGATAGCCTTGATCTCTTTCTGGGCTAGCTGCCGAGGCTGTCCATATCT
Organism: Planiliza haematocheilus; assembly: GCA_005024645.1. Classification (NCBI taxonomy): domain Eukaryota; kingdom Metazoa; phylum Chordata; class Actinopteri; order Mugiliformes; family Mugilidae; genus Planiliza; species Planiliza haematocheilus. The sequence goes on along the minus strand of SRSE01000649.1, from coordinate 7,196,209 downwards.
CTCATCAAGCGCTCGAAGTGCACAGGTGAAAGGGTTGGGAGCGTTGGAGTATGCTAGAGCCAGACGTCGTGCGGCGTCTACCTTCAGATGATCTAGCAGCAGGTGGTACTTGTAGTGCTCCGACTCGTCTGGGTGTATCAGGTTTGCAAAGGCCATCTTCAGCATCATGTACTGGGTCTCATCTTCCCTTGTCAGGTTAGGAAAGGAGGGACCCTCTATTTTCCCATGTCTGTAAGGTGGATATGGGTAGGCAGCTGAAGGGGAACCCATGTTATACAGGTGCTGGCTATACGGGTCGGCAGCATGATGTGGCGAAGGGGTAGGATCGCGCCACGTTGGTGCTGGATGGCTATATGGCTGTTGAGTTGCCTTATAAGGAGCAGGCGGAGGAGGCCCCGGATGAGGTAGAGACTCATAGTGAGAGCTGTGCCATGACGACATGGATCGGTGAACTGGAGGCGGAGGACTGAAGCTAAGGAGGCGTTCAAATCGGTGATTCAAATCATCTACAGGCGGACTGTTATAGGGAGGTTCAGCGGTTGGAGACTGCAGTGGAGCATTCAAGGTTGTGCAGCCAGGATACAAAGGGGAGACCCCATTGACTGATGGATTGCGCTGTTCTGTTACTCGACGTTGAGGTGATAGGTAAGGTTGCAGTCCATCACTCTGAAGTGCTGGTGTACTCGCTGAGACCCTAGGTCCAAGGTGAATGGAAGTAGCTGAACTCATCAGCGCTTTCTGTTGCTCCAACTGCTCCATCTGTTTTCTTGCAGTTTCAGCCAGCATCTGATTTGTATCACTCTGCCGTTTTACGGTCTCCAGTAGAGATTTTATCAGGTCATCCGTACTATCTCCCCTAGGGAAGCTGGGAGAGGGAGAGGCATGGACACTGGAACGGGTAGGATACATGGGTTCTTCTTCCTGTGGGTCTGACCTGATTTGCCCAAGAGGGGGATCGGTCAGGTAATCGTCCAAATATGCTGGCCGACTAGTCTTGCGCTGGGCACGTCTAGGGGACGCTGGGGCTGATACTGACTCCATGATCCACAGGAAATAGTCAGCATCCGGCTCGAAGGACCATGTGAAGGACTGTTAGTAGGATGAGGTAGATGGCTGGATCTGGACGAAGGATTTAACTATCTACTGTGGGGTGTCGGTAAGGACACGGCAGGAAGGTGTACGTTTATCAACGTTTATTCAAAGTCCCAACACAGAGTACAGGTAGGTATATGTATGTATGGTTGCTAAAACAGAATAATAAAGGAAAAGAATATCAGGAATTTGTAAACCGACCTATAATTACTAATAACCTGATACATAACATGTATCTAACACACCTGAGCTGTAGCTAGCACGCTAACGCACAAACTGTAGCTACCATACATAAGCTAAGACTAGCACACAAAAGCTATAGCTAACACACATAAGCTATGGCTAGCAGAAATAAATAAATTACAGTTTAGGGCAAAATATCTCACATATATCTTATCAGACTACAGGAATTACTGGAACATTGCCAAATAACATAAATATATGCAGATTATCCATTAAATGTTAATGAAATACAACTTACATTCTTCACGAACTCATACAGGCTCTTTACTCTGTCAGGTGGAGAGTCAAACTGACTCCAATAGGCAACATGTGGGATTAGGCCCCTCTATAGCTGACTGAACTATGCCTGAGTAGAAAGGAAAACATTTCTTAAAGAGACTGTATCACAGGTAACCTGTAGGGGGCACTGCAAAATATTACCATGACCTAGTCACACTTTCGTACACTAAGAGTCAAAGCCAGGAGTGCAGGAAGACATAAAACTGAGAAAACAAAAAGTTTAACTGGATGCAAATAATGTCCCCCAAGCGCAGGATGAGTCATTAACATGTTTCAATGACAAACTTGCTCATTAAAATATGGAGAAATAGAAGCATGTGTTCCAAAAACCCATGTGTCAGTACGTGTCTTCCTGTGTGTGTTGGTGTGAGATAGTGCCCGTGTATTGATTGAATGTGCCAGAGCAGAGGCTGCATGACGAGTCAGCAGTTTTTGTGACCCAAAGCAGAAAAGCAAGCAAGTGAACAGAAAGCAAGTCAAGAGAAGAGGCAACTGAAGTGTGAGACAAATAGGGTAGAGAGTGTCTTTATGATGTTTTTTTTAATGCATTTCTGAAATGTTTCTCTTAATAGTTTTACTTTCATTAGCCCTTTATGGCGCAAGGAAGCATATTTGGTAACTTCAGCACAAATTTTAAATTGCATCGCTGTGCCTCTCAGTGAGCTTTAGTAGCATGTGGTTTTCATCCAGCCAATCAGCAAAGACCAAGGTAACATTCTCAGGTCAAATCAGGGTCAGATGTGGTCTGCAGGGTCCACCTCTGCATGAATGCTGAGCATAACTGCTTTATTAGGTACCATGAAGAAGTGGCCTAATGTTTTCTAATGTGATAATGTGTATGTTGAGTTAAGTGTCTTAATCAGCACTGGTGAAAATACATGTTTACATTTGTTTACCATGTAAGGGCAAGAAACTGTAGACGGTAAATTCATTAATCTTGGGTTGAAATTTTTCAGTGACTGCCCGATAAAGGGTTAACATTATACTTCACTTTAAATGATCAGAGCAATAGAGCAATGGCTGTCTGTCATTTCTTAGAGAGACCAAAGTGGTATTTAGGATTTAATGAGCCCCTCCCTGGAAACACCCCCAGGTGGAGATGAAGGGAGTGTAAGAGAATAGGAGGGGAAGATGACAGGGGGAGGCAGCACAAACACACAAACACTCATCTCCCAGTGGGCTAGTATATCTAACATAGTGTAATTACAATGGGGAGCTCCTTTAAATGAATCCCACTGCGAACCCCCTGCAATGTGTGTGTGAGAGAGAATATCCCATGAGAAATGTTTTAATAAACACTGCAAGGAAAAGTATTTAGTAAAGTAATGTGAACATTTTAATAAGGCTCTCCTTTCTTCAAAGCTATTTGTTTTTTTCCCCTCTATTTCTAGGCTCTATCAGTGATTGGTGATTAGAGAAGGTGATAGATAAGCTGGTGAATAGTCGACCCTACAGGCAAAGCTTGTGAGCATCAGCTTCATTGAATCGCTTGGTGACACGATTCAGTTGTACTCATCGCTCTTGTGAATGTCATTAGCTTCAGGCTACATGTAATCCAATTTCAACACATGGCAATAATGTCTCATAATGACAGTCCCACTCATACTGACTGACTGGTCTTAGAGAGTGCGAGTGTCATAACTGATGGAGATGGGTGTGCTGTGTACTGTTTTTCATACATGCGTGCCTTTGTCCAAATCACACACACACAGAGAGAGTGCAGCATTGTCCTTGTAAGTCAAGGACGTAGTTTCACAGGTGAGGGAACACAGACTGTCTCTGCAAGAGTAGAGCAGAGAGGAAGATGATGAGGAAATGAAGGAGGAGATCAGGAAGAGGAGGAAGAAGGGAAAAGAAAATACCAGAAAATGTTAAATTAGAAATCATTTGGGGAGTGCAAATGATTACATGCCACCTCGTTGACCTGAAAATTGTAGCGTCCTGCTTTCAGCAACACAAAACTGGCACACAAGCAGGGCAACAAGGCACAGAGGTGAGATGCAGCAAATCACTGTCTAAGATTTGCAGATGAACAGAATCATCTTTGCTTTCCAAATACTTGAAAAATAAAACATCTGTAACTCTGGTATTCATTCAAAGCCTTGTTTAAACTTGTTGGAGCTCTGTGTGTGTGTGTGTGTGTGTGTGTGTGTGTCTGCGGGTGGGCGTTTCTCCCCAGTTAGCTGACATTTCAGAGATTAGAGGGTTTTGATCTTTCATTTCACATCACAATCTCTGCTCACCACACCCTTTTTTTTGCCGCCTCCATCCCTCAACCCCCCACCCCACCTTCCTTTTACTCCCTCATCCTTTCATCATCCCATGGTTGTACCACAAGATAGGGCCGACACCTCTCTGAAGGAATGGGCAATGAGCTGATGAAGAACCAAGGAAAGGGGGATGGGGAGAGGATAGCGAAGCACAAGGCAGAGGAGGAGGAACGAGAAATAGGGAAGATGAGAGAGAAGTAAGATGAGTTGATTGAAAAGAGGAACGGCACGGAAGGGGGCATGCAGGAGTGGAGGAAGCGGGGTGGGAGGGGGGTGGACTTCCACGCTAAAATGCTCAACTTTACAGCAGAAAGAAAGTCACTCGTTTAAATTGCTCTAAGGTGTGGCTCTGCTACACACACGCACCATCTCTTTGCTCATATTTTAATGAGCAGTGAGTTAAGCTGCATTCACGCTACAAAATTTTCAAAATGGCCAGCTCAGAGAGGTGCTGTTGCGCACACGCTTGTTGGGTTTTTTTGGCGACGACTTGTGCCACCCGAACTGAGCTGCAAACCCTTTGCGGAGGTTTCGTTTACTGTTGGTTTATATACAGTTACCTGAAATGGTGGTGTATACCGTTTGTCGATTGGGATTGAAAAGGAAAGTATCCATATGAGTGTCATCATTTTGCCTGTTTGCTCTTGTTTCTCTGCCATGCATCATATTTTCCACTTTCATCCCTTTCTGATGCTGTTCCTCTGCCTCTCCTTCTCTCTGGAGGTCATTATTAACATCCTATTCCTCTAGGGGATCCATGAATCAATAAAACACACACACACACACACACACACACACACACACACACACACACACACACACACACACACACACACACACACACACACACACACTGACAGATCAATGTGACGGTATGTTACACTGGCTTTGGCATTCTCTCCTTTTTCTTTTCTTTTTTCTCCTGAATTTTCCTTTTCCATATCTCCATTCCCATTTTCTCTTTTCAGGTATCCTGTGTGGCTACTGTCATCGCCACCACCCAAACACTCAAACCCCATTAATGAAGCCACCCACACACACACACTCTCCCAACATTCCTGATGGTGACATGTTTAGCCACGGCGGCTACCTCAGCGCCATGTACAGCTGGTGTATGTCAGCTCCACTGAGCAGAAAAAATGCTCTTCCACTTCACTTCACAACACACACACACTGGTTGCGCCAGCGCTGACAGGCTTTTCCTTTACTGTAAAAGTAAACAGTAACGTAATGCTAAGTCTAAGATACTTCCTGCTATAAAATCTAAAATAATATAAACTCACTGGATTTATGTGAAGGCTAGTGAAGGCTCTGTCTGGGTGCCTACAGGTTCTTTCAGAGAGACATATAGCCTTATTTTCTGGAAGAGGAAGGAAGCTGCATTTCTGTGATGCTGGGGCTGAAGGGTTATTTGTCTGATCACTGCGAGCGAAAAGCACGGCCCAACCCTCCCCGCAGGAACGACGCTGTCACGTTTCCATCATGCTGTTTGAAGCTGCTGGTAGAAGCTAGCCTCCAGACAGTCACCTGCTGCTGTTAACTCCAACACCAGATCTGTGTGTGTGTGTTCATTCATTGGTTTTCTCTTTGTCTTTCCCATTTCATTCCTTTCCTCTTGTCCTCTTGTTGTTCTTCCTCGCCTTTTGCTCTAATCATGAACCCTTATAAAATATAAGACCAACGTTCAGGATGAGAGATGTCTCTTGGTTCGGAGTATCTTGAGTAGACGTTTTAAGCTGTGGTGTCCGACCGACTGTATGTTTCATGGAGTAGGCTCATTTCTGACTCAAATTGACACATAGTAAAAATGGTCAAAGGGAATTTCCTTTGATATAATCCTTTTAAGCCATTGTACCCGTCTCATTAATGAACCCATCTGACAACATAGAAGTACTTTTGATCAATTTGCGAATGAGCTCTATTCGACTCAATATTGCAGGCTTACGGAGGTCATTTAGGAGGCTTGCATGTGTGTGTTAGTGCAGAACTGTAGCAACTGTAGGATCTGTGTCTAAATTTGCTTTAGACTATGCTAGCCCCTCAACACGAAGTGACATTGTAGTTGAAACAAGTCCTAGATCTGCCAGTTTAAATGATGATTTACTGCACATGAGTCTTTGTATAAATTCAGCACACACATCGGACTAAAATGGGGAAAATGCAAAACGTATTCATCCTCTAAGTGCTTTACTTTCTACTTTGTAATTACCAACTAATTATCATTCTGTGTCAGTAATTAAGCAGTCATTTAAAATAAAAATGTACTGATGTACAGGAAGCTATCAATCACAGGCGTACTCTGTAATCTTGACCTGTTGGTTTCATGTCTGCTCTGGGAACCTGTCTACTTGGCACTGTAGACGCAAACGTAGTGTCACTCTAGATTTGCTGCTCTGTCTGTAAGAGTCCTGGTTATGTTTGATCATACTCAACCTGGAACTTTTTTTATATCGGGGAACATTTGAAGCCAACAGATCTGAAGACTGCCTGGAAGAGTCTTATGTGATAGAAATTCAGCTACCTTTGCTGAGTCTGTGAGAAAGAGCAGGAGCTCATGCTTTCTGAGTTCATCAAACAGCACCTTTTTTTGGCTAACGTGTGTATTGATCTATTGTGAGATACAATTAATTGCACTTAGCTTTCTGGTGTAACATGATGCATGTGATTATTAGCATTGGGTGTGTTAATCTAAGGTGGAAAGGTTCATGAGAGCTGAAACTAAATGCGAACACACACACACTCTAATAATGTGGGGGCTTGAAAAGTCAGTGATAAAAATAGCAATGTTTTGCTCAGCAGCATTAATATTAGGCCTGACGTCAATGCACTCTGTGTGCACATTTATGCCAACATCTGCCAGTGTGTCTGTACATATGTTTTGATTTGCTTTTTCTCACCATGATTTCACAAAGAACAGCTGCATGGCACCATTGTCAGTATTTATATTTCTGACAAAGCGGGTAGGTGACGTTAGCGCAGCAGACTCACTCTTCAACTCATCGGAGCATGAAGCGGCTCCATTTCTTTTTCCTCTGCTAGCTGCAAATGATCCTCACTATGGGCGAACAAACAGATCAAATACAGATGACTATTTCATTACTGTCATGTGGGCGTGTCCCAGGTACCAACTGACTGACAATGCCACACACACCTCTTGGTGGCTTATCGCCGTATGTGCCACAGAGGAGAACGAAACATCTTGAAGATTACCACTCAGACGGCAAATAGAAAACATGAACAACTTACAGTGCCTTGAACAAGTTGATGAGGAGGATGAATGAGATGGCTGTGGTGGAGTTTTTACTTCAGGTCTTGTGTCAATAGCTGGTGAACATTTTTTTTTTTTTTAAGACTGAGCTAAAAGGAAATTGTGAAGACTTTTCTCATTCTGTAAATTTAAAAGCATCATTTATCTTCAAGTTCTTCATTATGTCCTCTTTCACTAACAGACTTCTTTTAAGGTCAAAATTAAACATCCAGAACTTTAGATGGGACATTTATGATCAAACACTACAGTCCTATGTATCATTGGCTAAAGATATCCAGCCCCGTGTCCAACTTCAACTGCAACAAATAGAAAATGTGCTGCTGCTGCTTCCTGGCCTTTGTTCTTTCATTCCTTTTCTAAATTTCATTATTCAGTTTTTTCCTCTTTCAGATTTCTTCACAGCCGGTCTTTCTCACCGCTCTCTCTCATCATCAGTTTATGTTTTCTGCTTTCCTACCCTCATCTTTCTTTTTGTAATATTCTCTGTCTACCCAAACCCTTCCCTTGGCCCCTGGGGCTCATGGTTTGTTCCTGAGACAAAAATACCATCATTGGAGTTTCACTAATTAACTACCTCAAGTGCATGTGTGTGTGTGTGGCGTGTGTGTGGCGTGTGTGTGTGTTTTCGTTTTGCTGACGTGACTTTCTCCCTGGATAACAATCAGTAAGAGGTTAGTTCTATTTGTTCTTTGCAGTTTAATAAATAAGTCGACATAAATACATGAATTATTCAATGATCTGAATTTAAAATAGAACAATGGTTCTTTAGACAACACACAGAGAATGAATAATGTTGCGTAGTTACACAGTTATAAAGGCTTTTTGTTGACAAATGCAAAACAAATAAGCCTGTAGATAAAAAGTGTGCTCCTACTATTGTAACTGCAGCAAAGTTTAATGGGACTCATTCCAGAGAGTGTATGGTTTTGGTTTTATTGAAACCGAACCTCTGCTTTTGAGCCTGTTGATCACAGCATCACAGTTAATAGTCGCACTACATTTGTCTTCTGTCAGGAGCTTTGGTCATGTCATGTGGGGTCCCTCAGGGTTTTGTTCTAGGCTCTATTTTGTTCTTGCTATGTACATTTTTTGCTTTTGGACAGATTAGTAGTCTGTTCAGTAATATAATGCTTTTATGCAGATCATATCCAGCGGATATCATCATATACTGTTCCCTGACTAATTTTGACTTTGACAAATTACCTCAGTTTAATTATCTAGTTTAATTGATTACAGAGATAAGGCAATAACTACCATCATTATCCATGAATTGTAGCCTGCATTTTTTTAGATTCCTCTGTTCACTTGAGCTTCAGTGTCATGTTCAATACATGATTGTCCTTAGACTCTCCAAACAGTTAGTTTAAAACAGTTCATGTCTCCAGTCCTATATTGTCTCCATTATTTGCGAGATTTCATTTCAAGTCTTGGTGTCCTGTTGCACCTACACCAGTGAATGGACTTTCCTTGTTGTTACATCACAGGGATTCAAAAAGATTTGTATTTAGGTTAGGGTTGTTGTGCCTAGTTTTATTTTATTATATTTTTCTTGTGAGGGACTTTATTTGGTTCAGAACTTCTACTTAGGTGACCCCCTGGATTGTTTCTGCAAGTGTACTGCTACTTTTACTTAAACAATGCAAAGCATGATGTCGTGTGGATATTTTCTGACGTGAATGTGCTTGAACAGTCCAGTACATATTTTTTTCTTTGCTGCCTCACTCAGGTTTTCTGCATCGCATTAACATCACAGCATCTTGTCTGTAAATGTTATTACATTGGGCTTCATTCGTTTTTCTGTTGAAAGCTTTAAATTATCGACGTCTGTTACAAGTTATTTTGGAGACTCAATGACTATTGTAATATCAGTGCCTCTTCTCATTCTGTTGTCTGTCTTTTTCTGTGTGTGTGTTGTGTGTAGTTGAGCTCTCTGGGAGATGGATGAGTGTAATTTCCATTGGCCCAGGAACTAGTTTATCACCATGGTGTGCACACACGTATTGTTTATACATACACACATGGCCCAAGGCACTACTTACTGAAGAACCAAACAGGGTTTTAAATCAAGAGCAGATTACATTAAACCTCTGTACATGACACGTTCATCCAGGCACACATGCGCAAACACACGCATGTTGAAATCCACTTTTTTCCATAAGTACTCACAGACACTCACATTCTCACTCACACGTATTAATGGCAGCCACAATGTGTGTGCAAAGAAACTCCACCAGGCAATGGGAGGGACGCCAAGAGTTACAGTTTATTTTCACTGAGTTCTTTTAAATCCAGCCACATCTTAAGTACATTGGTCTCATTGACACATGTATATTATATAGATGTACCACATGTGCACTTTCTACATTATAATATAACAGTTTCTTCTTTCTGACTGAGACGTCAATCTGAAGTTTATGCTGAAACAGTATCAGAAAGATAATAATAATAATAACTTTATTTATATAGCACCTTTCTAAAACAAGTTACAAGGTGCTGTACAACAAACATAAAACAGGCAGGTCAGATGCCTGACAACAATCATAATATAAAATAAAATAAAATAAAACTCCCAAGAGAAATATAATGTAAGATCACCCACCCACAACAAAGTAATCCTACAACAACAATGACAAAACAAAATTATAAAACAAAATTAAGAACAGGCCAATCGATAAAAGTGAGTTTTAAGAAGAGATTTAAAAGAAGAAGATGGTAGTTGTCAACTCTGTCATCATTGTGGAGGAAACTTAAACTGTATTGAATTAAACACTAAAATGTTTCTGTTATTTAGTCTAACACTGACAAAAATTAGGTTGTCAAAATAATAGACATGTGTCAGTACAACGCAATACATTTCAATAATACTACAAACCACAGCCTACACAGTGGATACCCAGTTGAATCAACCATTAATCATCAGTTATTTGAAACAAAAGCAGAATACCAAAGTCTTCATGAAGCTATGGTTTAGTGCAGAACTGTTATATTAGAATACACTGGATTTCAGTATCATACCTCAACAGTCGAGTGTAAATACAAAGAAGTGGGTGTGTGAAATCGTCACATGAATATGTATGCAAACTGAATGAGCTATAGATGGCAAGGTAAAATTACGTGAAATCATGTGTAACATAAATCAGAAGAAACATTAATTAAACCATGTAAATAATCAGTCAAATTACATTTTCGGTACTGAACAAACCTCAGTTCATGTTTCATAAGTAGAAATATGAATTTGGCATCTGATAATAATGTTGATTCTAATAATTAAGATTAAAATTACTCCTTCTCCTTCTGACTAGCACAGTCATCATGTAAACCACGTTTATTTAATGACATTTTATAGCACTAAAGAAAACACTGTTTCCTTAAGCCTCTTCCCCGTAGTAGAATGTGAAAGACACAAATTGTAAATATTAATTCATAAGTGAAGCAAATTACAGCAGCTTCAGCAAAGAAACAGAGACAGAACTCAAGAACACGCACGCTGACATGATCACACACACACACATGGCCTGTGTCTTAAACACAGCTGTAATGGGTATAGTCATTATTATGATGACTATTGATTAAACACTATCTGTGCCATAAAAATGCCATTATCATTACTTTCCATTCTACTCAGAACACGCGGCCTGTAGCATATAAATGCAGAAGCTTTTGTTGGTGTGGTCGTAATGTGTAAGTATTTAATCATGCCTGGACGCATAAACACAAATGCAGACACGCAGAGGTATACACACAGATAATTGGATGAAGCATTTGGCCTATAACCTCATGGCCATCCTGGAGTAGGAGATAATTGTACTTTTACAACCTCAGGGATTATGAGTGTGGGTGTGTGTCAGTGTGAGAGCGAGAGAGAGAGAATTTAAAACCCAGAAAGAGAGGTCTTATTTATGTGTAACATCATCATCTAATAACACTGGTCTGTTTATTGAAATAGATAATAATTCCTCCAATAAAATATGTTGTAGCCATGTGCTGAAAGAGTTTAATCTTTATTACTGACCACTAATTTAAAGGGATGTTATTACATTAAAACCGAGCCTGTTACAATTTTACTGTGCATTGATTGATTCAAATCTTTGAACACATTGGTGATAATATGCAAAAATATACTTAAACACATTTAAGGCACATTTTGGCTTAATGAATGGAGAATTTTATCAGGCGACGGTGACCTGCGCAATGTATTTGAAAAAAAAAAATAATTAAGAAAAATAAATTAAAAGTTATAAATACCGTGAAGTAGATGATGAATTGGCATGAGATCAGCCGGTGCTCTAGGGAGAGATGCAGTACTGAAAATGGATGAGAGGAGAATTACCAGTTACTTGGCAACCGACCATCACAGTCTAACATCTAACTTGTATGTCCCCATAAACATGTCCAAACTCACTATTTGTATGACTTGAGGCTTGCTCTTGAAATTCATAGAGTTGATGGTTTGGTCCCTGTACAACACTGACATCTCTCTCCTGATGGCACACATGTCAGTCACACGTTGGACTGATCGTGTTTTGGTACCAGTGTAAGAAATTTGACTTTACTGCTCTGAGGAACCTGTTATTTTTCAAACCTTTGCTGTAATCTCTGCGGTCCAAGTGGTTTGTCTTGCAGAGTTACAGTAAATCTTTCCCAAGATGAAAATGAAGGTTTTAAATTTGTGTGTACAGGATACAGTATTTAATCAGATGGCTAATTTATCAGACTAACACCATAAGAGTAACTTATGCTTGTGTATACATCCAGCGACATGTATGTCTGTTTTCAAGTCCACTGTTCCACTTCTGTGCATTATAGAATTAGTTCAGCATCCAGCCAAGATGTTGAGAAGAAGAAGAGGCAGCTATATATTAAAGGGTGGTAGATCTTACAGGATTCCTCCTATAAGGATGTGAACCACATTAAAATATATATTAATTATATATTTATAACTTCAATATGTTTTTGTAAATGGCTAAAAAGTGGAAATTGTGTCTAAAATTATATGGAAGTAACATTATAAGATTGTTGCTGCATGAAACAAGTCAGTGTTTTTCACCGTATGAGACGTGTTTTCAGGCTGCTAAGTTGTTTTGTTCAGCGACAATCATTCAGCAGTATTGATCCAAGTTTTGCAATACAATCTTCCATGATTTTAACCAAACATAACAATGTTATTTGCAACATTCAAATACAAATAACACGGCTTGACTCATCTGAGAGATTGCCGCTGTGTTTGCATTATCCACTGGTGAAGAATGAAAAGGATGTTTTAGATAAAAGTTAAGGGTGCAGTAAATGCACAGAGGATAGGGCATTCAGAGCTGCCTGACTGCTGCCTTCAGAGTGGAAGAAGGAATCGCTATTCTCCTGTGAAACCCCCTTTGATTCAGACTACGGCAGAGCAGCCAAGCAGTAAAAAACCATTTCCTACAAAGAATACTGCCCTGAAAACAATAACCTGCTCCCTATTCTCCTGATTTAACCCTCCTCTAGACTTCTTGCAAGCATAAACCTGCCGTTTATTCTGTTTTCTTGCTTGCTTGTTTTACATTGTGCTTATTTTTTAGTTGCTGTTCTGAACATCAGTAGTTAGAGAAAGAGAGTAGCTATATATGTAACGGAAAGAAACACAAACCAGAATTCAGGCAATGTATCTATGAAGGCAGCAGTGATACTAGATGGGCTGCTGCTGCACTACACTGAGCAGTGCTTTGCAGTATAAAGGCTGAATGTTGGTGTAAGGTGTGTTGGTGTAGTTTACTGAGTTCAGCATGCAAAAATGGGTGCTTGGCTTGTAAACAGCCTATCTGGTGCAGATAATGGTGAGAGGTGTAGCTGAATGGCTCCTCGTATCATTTATTCCATGTGCAGAGATTACGTGTTTGTGCAGTATTTGCTAATTTCCGTATTTTTAGGGATGGGAAGTAAGACAAGAAAGCAGTTCAGCTGGAGACTAAGTAACGCTGTGCCATCTGCTGTGAGCATATCAGTCTGAGCCACCAGACCACATGGGGCTGCTTAAATCTTGCTAATGAGATACAAAATGTAACCTTTACTGGACAAGGTAGCTCCCTGATGGGATACGAGGGAAAATGAGGAGGAAAAAAAAAACCTGAGGCTTTAATTCTGGGGACATCAGAGAAAATCTTCTGATAGCATCGATGGTCCTTTTTTATCCTGGAGGCTTACTTATTATTACCTAAAAATAATCATAATCGATACACGCTTAACTTTAAAACAAGGCTTCATGCTAAAATTTAATGATTTACAAACCCCCATTTCGTTCTCTAAAAGGCATGTGAGTGTATAAACCCCAGGAGTCCATCTCTGTTTAAACAAGCATAAAACAGGAGGAAACAGGAGGGAGAGCGAGGAACAGAGAAACACATGGAGAGAGAATTGACAGAAAGAAAAGGATGCTGATACACGTTAAGAGGCCGCTGGTGAGTTGGAGGGATGAAGGCAGAAGACAAACGAGTGACGGAAAAGAGAGAGAAGAGCGGAGCAGAACTGTATTTAAACTCGTTAGCCAACTTGTTAGTGGAGTTACTGAGTGTGAAGGAAAGCAGGCAGGCTGAATTAGAGAGGTGCACTCTGGGACAACATTGACCTGGAAGGTGCTGCACTAAAAGCTCAAAGCATTGAAAAGTGAATGGAATAGCAATGATGTGAGCAAACACAGATGCAAACGTACGTGTGTGAGTGTGTACACATAATCTCAAGTAATATATACTACGAGGTGCACGCACATAGAATTTAAATTTCTCCCTCATGAGCACATACGCCCCAGGCTGTGTGTAATCGAACACAAGATTGCCTCCCGCTCTGTAATGACTGATTTCCTCTCTGATATCCAATCGCGTCTGAGAGAAATAAGAAAAGCAAGTCCACATGTGTTTTTGTCAAGTTGGCACATTTTCAGCTGATGAGCTGCTAAGCTGCTGCGAACCATTCATGCACAAACACACAGACGCACACTAAAATGCTCAGGCTCCCATTCAGATCACAAGTCTACATATCAAATCTGGTTTATGGAGCATACTGCATGTTGCTCACACATATACGAACACTTAAGCGTGCCTGTTACTGGTTGTGCTACATACATGAAAACACTGTATGTTTATTCGGAAAAGGTTAGTGGAGGCAAAAGTGTCACAGAGAGAATAATAGAGGCGGGTGTAAACATTTTTTAATCAGATTAGATACCCAGTGCATTAGTGTTTGACCAAAATGATTTTACTGGGCTTTGTTTGCCTTCGTTGGTGAGTCAGCAGGAGAAAGAGGACAGAGCATTGTCATTGTCATCATCTTAACCACTAGGCAAACAGGATATGTCAGAACATGTTTTAAATTATGAGTAACCAAGTGTAGTGGCAGCAGTTGAGCAGAAACAAATCCTGAATGCCCCAAACCAGTGGTTTATAATTGAATGTGTGCATGGGACTGCAAGTGTCTAGGAGAGCACTGTGGTAATAACAATATGAACTGTCAGCTCTCAAATAAACAATAGAGGTAGACACAGATTTATTTTGTCCTACAGATGGTACTGTGGCTTGAGCTCAGATCTTGGGATATAAAATAATGTTATGGGTTTTCACTGTACTCTACAAGAACTTTCTGCCTGGAAGATGTTCAGCAGACACTTCAGCACACACAGTGCACACACACAGGACTGAGGGTCATCTGATCTTGACATAACCTATTTCACACAGAGACTGACTCATCATTGCGGTTTTCTCCAGTATACTTTGACATGAGCATGAGCTAATTCTGCCTGTGGAAAGACAGTTTTTGGAATCCTCCTCTTTGTGTCCAAGGTTTACAGTGAATATAAAATCTATTTAGTAAGACTGTTGCTTTTTACTTTGATGAGAACATTTGTCTATTTACATGTCAAGCAGAAACTTCATCTGTTTTGATCTATGGTTTGGTGCTGGACAGTGAAACAGATTTCTGCTGCTCTCACAACAGCACAGATGAGTGTGAGACTGAACCAAATAAACCACATTCATTTGCAGCCTGGAACCCAAACCCTAAACATACAGTACCATCAACAAGTGTACAGTATCAGACAAAGATTCAGACTACTCAAAAAAGAGTAAAAATAATATTCACATGTAGAGTAAAATAGACAAAAAGCAGAGTATGCTTTAGGGTGTGGCTACCTTATGACTGACAAGTTGCTACCGTACAGGTGCATGTGGTGTCTTGGTGTCAGCATGGTACTCCACAAACCAGTGATGACTTCTGCTTCTTATACAGCATGTGGCCAAAAAATACAAGGAGAAGATCATTAATCCTTGAAAATGTGTACGCTGGTCTGCAGAATCCAAATCTTGTTTGAAATACTTTATTTCAAATGTATTTTTTTGTTTTTCTCTGTCTTAAGATGTATTCTGCACTGTAGAAAACAGTCAAATGCGTCCAAACATTTGACTGATAATTTTTGTGCATGCCGCAGTGTCACAGCAAGTGGAAGTTCAAGATTAGCCTCGTCTTTTTTTATTTTTTGTATTTCCTCTGTATTCTGTCTGTGTTTGTCTGCCTGTCTGCTGAGAGATGAAAGAGCTATGATTAGGCCATAAATACTTTATCAAAGCATTAATAGTGCACACACACACACACACACACACACACAGAGAGAGAACACACACAGATGCAGCCTTTGATCAGGTCTGATGGCCTTTGTAGTTTTCCACAGAGTGACAGTAATTGAGCCGATTCCAGCAACATTAAAGACATAAACCATCCAGTCACAAGTTTTTTGAACTGACATGACGGGACAAAGCAAACCAATCCAATTCCTCGATATGAGATGACAGGACCTCCCTTTCAGCGCCATCCCAGACCCCCATCCATCCATTTAGAGACATCCTATCTCTGTGTGCATTCAAAATGTCACTCGACTTATTTTGATCCGCCCCTCCTACCAATACTGAATTAAAGCACAGACATTCACAGTACAATCCAGAGATTACTGTAGTACAGTTTGGCGTAACCATCTCAGGGTCCTCTCAGTCTAATGAGCATACATGTAAACGAAGCGCAACGTCTCACACAGATAGAAAAGTTCTAAAGTAATAATACTAGCCTTACAGTAAATCCAGTCCTGAACTTTCCTGTTTACCCGTTCATAAACCTAAACTATGGAGTCCAAAATTAAGTGCAGTTTGTTTTTTTATTCCCCACAGAGCATGACACTTTTGATCTTATTTCCCATTTTCCACATCACAGGCTGCTCACCACACCCTCCTCTCATTCCTCTCTGTCTTTCTTTGCCTCTGTTCCTCTATCCCACATTTATCATTTCTCCAAGTTTCACCCAAATCGAATCAGCAGAAATATTGTGTGTGGCAGGCAGAAGAATAAATGAGAAAACACATGAATGGATGCATGGTCTGACATTTTCTGCATCATTTTGAAGTAAACCCCTCCAGACAAAAAGTGCGCTTTGGTACCTTTTGTACAGATGCAGTAATTGTGTCATTCTCCACAGTGGGCCTGGCAGTGACTGAATTATATCAGGCCTGTAATTCCTATTGAGGATTGTCTTATTATTTGCCAGCGAGCTACCTTCATTTAATTTTACGGAATACACTTCATTCACTCAGGCAGAGAGAAAGGACTCCTGTAGACACTTGCATCTCTCTGAGGCCTCCTCCCAAACTCGTCCCTCCTCAGTAGCACTTCACCTCAGTGTCACCTCAAATGAATCCACACTGCTGCGGAAGGATCTCATTATTAACAGGTATAAATAAATCGGTAAACTGTAGGAGGTTCTCCACATCCATCTTCATAAGAAGGCTGCAGCCATCTCCATGGTGACTGATGGGATATATGTTTCCTCAACTGAGGGGCTGGACTGTGTTATGTGCTGTTTCTCTGCAAAAAGCATAACACCTCTGAAGCGGAGAGCCTTTTTAATATAGACTGAATGTTGAGCTCAGCTTGACAAACTAGATGCAATTGAACAGACTCACTATATATTCTGCAGGTGTAGAGCTGCAGTTAATAATTGTTTTTCTTTATCTGTTGGTCTGTCTGTTATTCTCTTGTCTCTAATTGTTCAGTCTTATCACATAATAGTGAACATTGTCATTATACAATATTGTCATATTATGTACACACTACTGTGTGAACAAACAGATGGGTCAAACAGCAGGAACTGACATCTCCCCACCGGGGGACAATTAAGGGTTAAATTATTATTGTTATTAATTATTATTAAACTAGCACAACCCAGAGGATACAGTCCAATTATTTGTGTTGCCTTGCAGACTGCCCTAACCTTAAACGTTTAGTTTCATAAAAGACTGGGAAATCCTACAAATATTCACATTTGAGAAGGTAAAACCAGATATTTTTGATTTGTGTTGATCAGAGTATCGTACAGTGAGTTCAGCAGTGGTTCACATTTACCTTTGAAGTAATCAGCAGCCCACATCAGTCCTCAGTAAATACTTTGGGAAAGCTCTCAAGTGGATGGAGCCAGTGATACAGCTATGTTCATTCTGACACTTTGTATTGGTTGAGATCAAGCAGCAACCTCAGATAAATTGGAGGGCTGGCTTGCTACAAAACCAAATTAACTTAAAATGCCTGAGCTGAAAAACATGTTTACAACCTGATACAACAAAAAATCAAGCTTTGGTCCCCACGGCTGCTTTCTGGGTCACCTGTTTAAATCATATTATGCCTTAAAGTTAGGCATGATTAATAGGCAGCTACTGTCACAGGTTGTTAATGGTCTGCTAAGGCATCACACACCTGTCTCAGCTCTACTCATGCTCCGCCTCTTAGATGGAGTCCGTCGATACCAAGATTGAGACACAACACTGAGCTTTAAAACCACCCTCCAGGAAATCTGTGGGTGATGTCAGACAGGGTTCATCCATCTTTATATATATATGGTCCATGACTGAGAGGAAAGAGCAGGTGGTCGTGTCTGTTGACAATTACAATTAACTTTTACAGAGTGACACCAGCGGATCACGTTCTAATCCTGCAGCTGTAAGACTCGGCATCTGTGGCGAAATGAAAGGCTGGGACAGCGTTAGAGGAAAAAGAGGAAGGACCTGTAAGAAGCAGATAAAAATTGCTTTGTGATCTCTTAAAAGCTGGGAGTTTGTATGTGTTGGTGTTTGGGATGCAAAGGGTGTCTACCACGCGGCTCTGCAGATGTGGATGTTCTGGTAGATTGATTCTCATCCCCTGAGAGAGGGATTGTGCGTCTGTGTGTATCTGTGGGAGACACGGAGAGAGATTGCCCCACCACTGTTTGTACTTCCTCGTATCTGTGCTGTAACTAACCGATGCTAACTTGTCGTAATAAGGTGAAATTTGGCTGGGGAGTAAAATACCTTTTATCATGCAGCATGTTCAAGTGCACTCTAGGTTTTAAATTAATTAAAAAGCAGGTTTAGATGATTCAATAATGATCATTTTAGATCTCACCCTGACTTGTATTTGTCTGTTTAAGGCTTTACACACAACGATGCAGCACACGTAACACCAGTGTTTCACATGAAGCATTATATACTTTATTATTTAGCTCACATTCAGTCATTAATTTTCTTTGATAACAACACATGGATTATACAGAAAAGTTTGAAGCTCATCTTAATTATCTGCGTGTTTCTTTTATTGGTGACGTTTCATTGCTAAATGAAAACCTAATGAGCGCTCTTAACTGTATCTTGATGTTCTGAAATGCACTTATAACACGTGGCTGTTCTATATGTATCACTGTAATACAGGCTTCATGGCACGGAAGATGAATGTCTGTGAGAGCGACTGAATAACAATGAAGCCGTGGGATGAGGAAAGCATGATTTGTATGTATGAGAGACAGAGAGATTTTCACAAAGATTTTTGCACATTGTGGTTAATAAGTTGAGTAAAAGGCCTCATTTCCCGTGAGGTCTTACTCTAATGGTGTTTATTACAGCTGCACATTCACATTGAATGTTGATGAGTTCTGGTCCTGAGCATCAGCACGGCATCTGTCTGGGACTCCCTTTAAATCTTGCCCTCCCTCTCTGCAGGGATGTTGCCTTCCCTTAAAGAGAAAGACAGAATGACACTCTAAATACCAATGTTACCAAAGTTATAAATATTTCTCTTCTCCCTACACGAGGCAGAGAAACACACAAACACACCACAACCCCCAACACATGCACAAACACACTCACTTGCAAGCTCCGGCTCAGTAATTGACACATCAAAGACAGTGGAGTTTATTTTATTTTCTTTTTTTTTTAGCTTTGACTTCTTTGTTACTTACTTAATGTCTCAGTGTATTTATTGTTGTTTTCTCATCATCTCTTTCTGTCATTTTCTTTCTTTTTCAGCCATTTTATTATTCAAACCATGTCAGAGCCAACTTCACTAGTTGAAAGAAACAAACCATCTCTGTCCTTGGTTTGGAAGCTTGTGTGTTTGTTCATTTGTTCCTGGCATGTGCCATTTAAACCACGAGGACCACCATAATTCACTGTGAGAGGTTTATATACACAAAAGCATCTCTACAGCTGCTATGAAGAAGACACTGTAATTTGTGATGAACATTTTAGAGTGAACTTTTCATAATGAAGATATGGGATTTGTCATTTATTTTAAATTATTAAACAAATGTATGTTTTGCTGGCACATATTTAAACAAGGTGTAAATATATATTCACCTATCTGGCACATCAGAGAACACTGAATTGTCACAAGATGGTCAATGTTATTTACTTCACTTGTCAGTGGTTTTAATGTTGTGGCTGATCATGAGCGATCACGAATGCTTAATTTGTTTCTTAATTAAGTCACAGAAGGGGACTTCCCTTATGTATTTGTTTTTTTTGTGAACTCCACCATTACTCACTACAAAGTCATGGACGTTGTGTTGTGTTTGCGTCATTTATCAATTTAAAGTGTCAGTCACTTCCATTAGTCGTTGTCTCGAAGTGGCATGATGAGATTAGGTGAACCCGCCCACTTTGTTGCCAAACGTTCAGTGGTCGCCACATCACTGCTAGTTTCTTCCTTGTAGTACACCTCTTAAGGGTTTTGTAGCCGTGCTTGTGAAGTACAATAGTGTTTTGAGCTAAATCATCCTGTTAACATCCTCACAATGATCTGTTCTCCACCTCAGTTTAGCCTGTGAGCCCGCTGACATTCACTAATTAGAATGAAATACAAATTACAACTGAGGCTGATAGGAGGGTTTTGCAGGTCAAACACAACGTCATGGTGACACTACATGGAAAATCTGTATTAAAACAAAGGTTGATACTTTAGTCAGAGTCATATTGCTACCATGAACTGAAAACAAACGGGAAACAAATATTCAGGTTCACTCATATTGTTTTAGTGGAACAGAAAATAATTGATTATGAAATAATGCTGATATGTATAACTAACCAGCTTCCGTTAACAGTAACAGGTACACAGTCAGTAGTGGTGTGTAGAAAGTGGTGCTTTAAAATTGTTTAAAATTGGTACACTAGTGGAAACAAACAAATCTAATATAACAGTCCTGCTCTAAATCTCTGCTTCATGGTTGTTAAAATGTTCAGTTTAGGTTGTGGTACATTGTGGCGGGTGTAGCTTGTGGTGCTCTTCAGCTGTATTGAATTAAACACTAAAGTGTCTGTTATTTAGCCTAGCCTTCTAACTGAAATGGGGTTAAATAAGTGAAACGTTGGTACAACACAATATAATTCAACAGCACCACAAAAACACGGCCTCCAAAATGAACCCACAATTGAATCAACATCTCTATGAGTTATTTGAAACAAATGCTGAATACCATAACCTTTATGAAGATAAGATTTAGAGCAGGACTGTTATATTAGAAAGCATTAGTTTTCACTAGTGTTTCTAACAAACTGGAAAGTAAGTGAGCATTTCTCATTCAGATTGTTTTAAGAGGAAAGATGTTATCTTTTCTCATGTGTTTTCATGGAAGCTCTGTACCAAAGTAATTCTTTGTTGTATTTTTTAGTACATTTTCAGAACATATCGTATATAAATTACATTCATCTTCTGTAACTGCTTGTCCTGTGAAGATTTGCGGGCGCATATAAATTTACAGCATTTATTCCCATTTTCTGTCTTATTTTCTCAGTCCCACAGGGAGACACAAGTGTTTCACTTTATCAGTTGAACTCCATTGTAGGTGATCAATGAAAAATGCTTTTTTGTTTTTTATTTTACTTCGTTGATAAAAAATATACAAGCATGACTTTTATTTCAATACCCTTTTATGTTTCTTTTTAAGATAACATATCCCTCGCTTAAAAATAACTAGCAGGTTATTTTACCCAGTTTAATCCCCTGTGTCTCAAAGCGTGTCATGTTTCAGTCTAAGCGCCGCTGGGCCTTTGCAGTGCTGCAGATATTCAGAACATATGATGAAAGGCATTGTCGTTCCCTGAAGCAATTTAACAAATAATCACTCTCCCTTTTGTCTACACTTTTTTTTTTTATCCCCTTTCACTCCTTCAGGTGACATGTAATTGTTTCACCATCAGTGACGGTGAGCTGCAAGAGATTGGAGTCGGGCTGTATCCAAGGTAACACACACACACAGACACGTAAAGGGCAATGTGAGAAGACGACACATCTAAAAGGCGTCATTAATTTCAATCTGGCTCATAATCTTTGTTAGATGGTAACCTCGCTCTCTTGGTTGTACAAAAGAAACGCCACAAAATTTTAAATGCGCCTCGGAGTCACCTGCTCCATCACCGCGCCGCGGCAGCCCAACCCATCCTTACCCACTCAGTTTCAAAGCCCTCCCCACTCTCCTCGCTTTTTCCCTGACAGTTCTTTGAAGTGTGAGGAGGAAACGAAGGAATAGAGGAAGTGATTTTTTTTTTTGTCGTGAGGCAAAAACTTGAAAATGAATGTTGACAGAATATTATAACGCTGTCTGAGGAAGACTGAGGCAAAGGACAAGCCCAGAGCTCAGAGCCAGGTTTGACTTCAACTGATTGTGTGATTGATGAAGTGATTGTTGCCTGGAACATGGGAGAGAAACACACACAGATCTACACACAACAGCACACACACAGCAATGTGTAGACTGTAATCCCTGTATAGAGTCCTGGGTGAATGGAAGGGGATTTGGCCGGTTGTGGTACATGTTGTTAGTGTTGCTGCACACACACACACACACACACACACACACACACACACACACACTGCAGGTATCCCAGCCAGTATATCTGGCTGCTGTTGAGATGTCAGATGGTCACAGTGGCATTACCAAAGCTCAGCCAAACCATGTGTGTCTGTGTGCGATTTGTGTTGTAACTCATCCATAAATGATGGGCCCGCTCACAGGATGGTCCCCTGCCTATTCATATTTTGGGTCGCCTAGCAACCACGAGTTTGCCGAAGAGAGGGGGATTATTCTGGTGGGGCTGCACCTCTGTTCATCCCACCACGTTCTGTTCATTTTCCGTTCCTGCCGCATTTCGGAAAGTCTTTCTCTCATTAGCTGACTTTCTCATTCTCCACTGCACTCATCCCTCTATATATTTCATTCTCTGCCTACGTCTCCGCCAATGCTAATTGGCCTGTTGGAAATATGATGTGAAATCCTCTGAGCTTTCCATCAGAAGCAAAGTGATTCACACTTGAATTGATCGCACAGACCTTTGTTCACTTGTTGTAATCCACCTCAGCCGTGTAACTCAAAGAAATTTGGACCCATGAATTGCTGCAGTCAAATCCTCACTGGGGACAGGTGTTAAGATCTGATTTTACAACACGATGCGTCACCTAGCAAGGAGTGTTGCAGTTATGAAAAGTGCCTTAAATTGTGTAAATAATAAAGCCGTCAATGGATTCAAATATATAAGCACAATTAGTCACATGATTTCTGTAGTTAATTGAACCAAATGTATATGACTTTTCAAAATACCGTGAGGGGTATTTTCTTTTGCTTATCAGCTTGGTGGACAAAATCTATTTTATGCAAATGCATGTAATTATTCTGACAATCAAACACAATGACAAATGCTGTCCAGAATATTTTCCAAAATAACCTCAAAGGTCCCGCACGCTCAAATGCATGCTGCGTCTGCATTGCGGGCTGTCCAGTGTTTGCCAGCGGGTGGTGTTTGGTTCACATCAACAGCGAAAGCGTGTGGCTTTGTTCTCGTCGGGAGAGCCATCTGACAGGGCTTTGGAGCTGTGCTTGCCATTCGGAGTACTCGCTTGTTTATCCCTTTCTTCCGTTTCTGCTTCTCCTCACCATCCACGGCACCTTCGGGCTCAGGGTCAGATCGCACAACGTGTGCTCATTAATCGCACGTTAAAAACGATTAATGGGGCCGAAAGGAATTTGCATTAACGGCCCTAATAATTAACAGTTCAGACACAGACTCGTCTCTCCACAGAGCAGAGCATAGTACAGGTTGGATGTAACAGTCAGTGTTGTTAATGATAACGTCGTGTTACCAAGCTGTGTACAGTAATGAGAGTGATAACAGACAAGTTTCCCAACCCAACAGGTACAATTAAATGAACGGAGGGATGAGGAAGATGTCAGTAACGTGTAGTTTGTACATGTTCATGCTTATTCTATTCAGAATTAAACATGAATATCATTAAACTTTCCACTCACAAGGGAGATAATGTAACACCTTGGTTTCTTTCAAAAATTAAACACTGAAACATTCTGCATGGCACTGAGTCACAGCTGATACTTTATAACTATGATCAGCTGTATTTCCCTGCTGGTCTGATTTAGTTCTGTAAAGCTCCGGTGCTCAGGCACCTCCCATACGTGTTACATACATACAGGGTGCTGAAGCTATCGGTGCTGCTGGTGAAGGAGAGACACAGCGGGAGGCAGGGACATGAAAATTCAAGAGTTTCTGTGATGCAGAAAATGCATGCAACCCTGAGAGCAGGATGTATCATCAACATGTTTAATTCAGTTTTAAGGAAATTACAAACTGTCAAAATTAAGAAAGTGTAAAAACCTTTTCAGTCATTGTTTGTCCAGATATTGCTGTATACATATCGTACAAACATGCTGGCAACATTTTAAGGGGTCTTAAAGGTAAAAACTCTACACAGCAATCATTTTTTTATTTTTAGTCCTTCTTCATTAATACAGTAGTGAACTACCTCTACACATGAATAACTGTGAATTATAGATGAAGACAACAGTAACGCAGACGACGGCACTGAGCTTTTTCTCTCATTAAGCATCAGTTGAGCTGAACCGTAGTCCTGCGGTCTGTCTGTTCTCTCACACGTGTGATATTTTACTTTCCTTTCTGCTAGATACAGCAACAGTTGGTTTCAGTTCGTGTGAGCAGATACTATTAATGTGAGCTGGGGTTTAGTTAATTAATCTAATTAGTATGCTAATGAGCTGCTCTCCATCAGATAAAAGCATCGTTTGGAGGGCTTGATTTCTAGTTGATATTCAACCTGCAACTACTCCACTGAAGAACAAAGCCAGGGGGTTACTGATGCTAACACACACGCAGACACACACAGACACACACTCCCACTCTTTGTGTCTTGCACCCATTGTTTTTCTGAATATGATAAACGAGTCCATCGGTAATGGAGGGGGGTCACAAAAGAGGCAAACCTCTTCAGGATTTTTTTCTCATGCATGTGTGCAGTGACAGTAAACGCCTTTTATGAGTCAGGGAGGTCTTCAAATACTTTTTTATCAATGCACGGCTTCAACACATACGACTGGCTTCTCACAATGGGACAGACATTAAATACAGACTTTACCAAATAGTAAAAATATACTTGGCACTTCTA
The DNA here is from genome assembly GCA_005024645.1 of Planiliza haematocheilus. Taxonomy (NCBI): domain Eukaryota; kingdom Metazoa; phylum Chordata; class Actinopteri; order Mugiliformes; family Mugilidae; genus Planiliza; species Planiliza haematocheilus. The sequence continues at coordinate 7,171,279 of SRSE01000649.1, read as the reverse complement.
ACTTTGATTATATGGTTTTGGTTTTTGAGTCTTTCAGTTAATTTGTGGGCTGCACATGCAAAAAAATACTAGATTATTAGTGGCTTCATTGTTATGAGCTTTATCTATTGCAATCATGTAATAGATCATACTTTGTGGATTCGCCTTTCTGATCATCTTGGAGGCTGCAGTATGTGGTAATACTAAAGTGAGAGGTGTTTCTTGGTGTGTTGCCAGAGCAGTAAGTCTAGGACATCACATATTACTCATCAAATGTGCATAATTGCAGCACATTGGGTCAAGAGCGATCAGGTGCTTAAAGCTTCATCTAATGCAGCCAGAATTTGAACAGTCCTGAATGATTCCACCTCTGCTGTAATACGTCCCTTGTCTTTACTAACATCTTTACTAAGCTGTGCTTAGATTGCCTCAAAATCCATGTCACTATGATTCAAATAAAACCCCGGCTCAGTAATACTACTGATATTAAACTTTAAGGGGAAAAAACTGTGAAGTGTCAATAAGAGGACCTGTGCTTGCCACAAGTGTGTTGATGGTGACACTGTTGTCAACATAAATCTGCCAGTGGGTGAGGCGGAAGATGATTTGTATCTGTAATAAATTTGGGAAATGAGACCAAAGTCTTTGTTGTGACAGAAGTGGAGTACCCATCGTTTCTTGATTTATTGTGTTTTTGTGTCTGACAGAGAGGCTGATAGACCAACAGAAAGAAATAGAGAGTGACATTTGTTATGACAGAAGCAGAGAACTCATTTTGTCACTGTGCTGGGAATTGTGTGTGTGGGTGGGCGGTGCGTGTGTGTGTGTAACTTTTTGCTTGAGCGTTTATTTCAGTGTTTAATGTTCAGGATTCAAATTATGAGTATTCACATTGCCAGATGTTATTTAACACTGTAGGAGACAGCACTCTGGATAAAAGATACTCAGCTGTCACTCTAAACTATCTGATAGATGGATGGTAATCCTGTGGAAGTCAGCATGTGTTTTTCTTCTCTCTCATGAATGTGTTGGCACCAATTATGGTATAAGTTCCCACTGGACAGAGCGATTTGATACGACTCAGTACCACCTGTAGTGGTTGGTTTCTCAGCAGGCCTGTTAAAATTAGTTGCAGCTTATATTTATGTCTTCTCACTGTGTGTTTAAAAGAAAGGATGAATGATTTAGGAATACCCACACCAAGACATACATTTGCCAGGTTAAACATTTAATCACCAATCCATTTTTCTCTCCCACCTTCTTCTCCTCCAACTCTTTACTTTCTCTTCTTGTCTTTTCTCCCCCTCGCTGCTCTGTCTCCTTTTCTTCTTCTCCATTCTGCTCTCTCTCTTTTATTCTCCTCCACCTCCCACCCGGCGGTGCTTGCTCTGCCTTTTGCTCCGTGTTTGCTCTCCCTCAGTTTATCTCTGTTAAACCATGACTGTAGGCCAAACTGTGTGATGGTGTTTGAGGGAACAAAGCTGCAGCTCAGAGCTGTTCAGGATATCAACCCTGAAGAGGAGGTATGTAGAAGAAAGTACAAACACTGTATCTTTGCTGCATTAAGAACATGGAATGTGTTTTCATCAACTGTGATGTTGCGCCTCTTTATGCCCGTGTACTTCATGAGCAACATTTATTGAATGTTCTTTATTCACAGTTGGTATTGATGGAGGAGCCAGTTCATTGGGCGTTTTTTTTTTTAATATATGAAACTAAGAACCATATTTGCCTTTGGACTGAGTTAGTTTTATTGTTGTAATAAATGTATTTTGATGCATGTCCAATGAAGTTGTTATTAGAGAATTGGTAAAATATGTAGCCAAGTGAAATAAAGCGGCAACACAAGCAAGATGTCACTTTTCAATACTTTATCTTCCCTTGTGACTACATGCCATCTGGACTTAGACACACGCACACACACACAAACACAACAATAAAGTACATATAACAAAAAATGTAAATAAAATTGTTCTCTCTGCGTCCAGCTAACTATAAGTTACATCGAGACGTTGTCACTAACTGAAGATCGGCAGAAACAGCTGGAGGACCAGTACCATTTTACCTGCCACTGCCAGCGATGTGACTCTCCAGACAAGGTTAGAAAAACATTGGATTTCCACCTTATTTTCAGATTATTCAGGGTTACCCCGTCTACACTCATCCACACTATTAATTAACTACACACGTTAACATAATGACCCACATATGTCCAATATCAGAGTAAGGCATCAGCTGAATTTTAATGGTTCCATCAGATTAAAAGAGTCCTATCTAGACTAAATATATATTTAATGTTCTGGTAAAATTGAAACGCATATCTGATCTCTTCATGCTGCACGTGGATACATTTGTGACTTTCATTGTAGAAATACTGCCATGAAACTCTGCTTTGATACTTGATTTTCACACTCCCTTGAATCCAACACAGCATGTGCAAAAAGATATCTGTCCAGAGAGTGCTTGACTGAGATGAAACCGAGGGACTGACATAGGGATGCGCCTTCATGTAGCGACCTAGAAACATCTACGCTATATTGCTAAAAGTATTCACTCACACATCCAAATAATTGCAATCAAATGTTCTGATATTAGTAATCGAAACACTTTAATGGCTACATGTGCATACAATCAAGCACCTAGGCATCCAGACTGCTTCTACAAGCATTTGTGAAAGAATGGGTAGCTCAGTGAATTCCAGCGTGGTACTGTGAGAGGATACCACCTGTGCAACAAGGCCAGTCATTAAATATCCTCACTAAATATTCCAGCGTCCACTTTTCAGTGGTATTATAACAAAGTAGAAGTGATAGGGAACGACAGCAACTCAGACCACGTAAAATGACAGAGCAGGGTCAGTGGATACTGAGGTGCATAGTGCGCAGAGTTTGCCAACTTTCTGCAGAGTCATTCGTTACATACCTCCAAACTTCATGTGGCCTTCAGATTAGCTCAAGAGCAGTGCATAGAGAGCTTTACAGAATGAGGTTACATGGCCGAGCAGCTGCATCAAAGCCATTCATCACAAAGTACAATGCAAAGTGTTGGATGCAGTGGGAGTAGGGCAGAAGACCCAAGGAAGCTTTTAAGTCTGCAGAGTCATTCGTTATGTTCTCACATACAACATACGACTGATGTTACAACGTCAAGTATCTCGTGACCGTGACTTCACATGTCGTAACCACTTGCTTATGAGTTTAGTTTAAAGGCGGTATTGGTAAGGAAATGCTGTCTGGAACTTTTAAAGATGTTCATACACGCATCCTCTCTCTCTCTCTCTTGCGCTCTCTCTCTCTCTCTCCCTCTGACACACACACTCATCTATGTCCACCGTGCTGTTGTTGGCTCAGACAGCGTATCGGTGCATAACATGTCTCAGTGTATCCTTTCTCGTCCTCTTCTCCTCATTCTTCCTTCTCTCATATTCTGTCTTATCTCTCGCCGTCCTCCTCTTCCTCTGTCACTCTGTCACACTGTCACACTCCACCTCTTCATAACCTCTCTCGCTCTCTGACCACCTACTGAAAAATGAGAAAATTATCTTGTCTTTCAGCTGTAGTTTTCTTTTCCATCCATCTTAATCCACTGTCTCCTCCCACTGTATTCCAGTGTCTCACTGTCTGTCCCGGTCCGTCTGTTGCTTCTTCTCTCTCACCCCTCCTGTCTTTCTGTCTTTTCCTTTTCTTCTGCATCTTTGCTCCCTGTATATGCTGTGTATGACACTTTATTATTACCGTTTATGCCTTCGTGTGTGTGTTTGCGATAAGGTAAGAGAGAGCACTCAGTTGATTCTTTGGGACAATGGCATTCATTTTATTCCAGCAACCTTTGTTCCAGCATGCAGCACACACACACACCACTGTCATCTACTCTCTCTTTAATCTTTAGCTGATGATGGCAGGCTGCTGGGTTGTGACCCAAAGTTGTCATGGCGACACGTGACTGTTGACATCAAATCTGGGGGATGGCGTCTATGTGTTGTTTGTTCTTTATGTTGTGCTTGTGTTCAGATGCACACAAACAAAGAAAGCATGTTAGTAATAAAATAGTGAAACTAAACAGACACATTTAAGTGTGTTAAGACATGTAAACCTCAGATAATCTGTTCAGTAGGAAAGTATTAATGCTTAATATTGATGCAAAGTTTGCCCAGATGTTTCTCTCTAGCTGGAACTGAAAATGAATTCTTTCTGTTCATAATTGTCCCACATGGGTAAACAAATCAAACATGATGAGTTTCCAGGAGGGTCATAATGACAGTGATGACAAAACAAGTTATAAAAAAAACTGTTTAAAAGGATGAACAAAGAATAGAGGTGTGCATAGCCATAAAAACGTGGCAAATTTAATTTTGTCAATAAAGTTGACTGGAAAAAACAATACTGTTATATTTCCAGTTGAAGTTGAAGTTTATGTTTTGCATATGTGGGGAAAAAAATAAATAAGTTGGAATCTTTATTCAGAATGATTTGAAAGTGTTGAAGAATTATTGTCTATTTAAAGTCGTGTGGATGTTCAGACAGTCCTTCCTCTCCTCTCTGCCCAGGAGGCCCTCATGCTGTCAGGCGAAGAATCAGAGTGGCGCCTGCTGAAGGAGGGTCTGCCGAGACTGGAAGGACTGAAGACTGAGTCCAGTATCCTTTACCACTACAGACCAGACACCTGTTACATTTATTTATGATCTTTTCTTCTTTCTCTGTTTTAACCATATGACTTTAGAGATTCAGCTTTGGTTAGGTACCAGCAAAATTTGGTCAACCAATACATTAATATGCAACAATGCTAATTAAGTATGGGCACTCTTCATTATTAATGTGTCTTCTCAGAGGTGTGCTCAGATGTTAGACGACGGTTGAGACTTGGGACACAATTAACTAATTAAGACACTAATTGAATTTGTTCATAGATCTGGGTCATTTTCATCATGATATAACAGAAAGGAGGCAAAACAGATGATTATGTCTTTGCACAAAGTGAAATCAACAGATTCACATTAAGTTGTTTTCATATATACTTAAGATTTATCTTGGAGTCTTGGGTTTCTCCTTAAGTCACCCTCCAGATTGGCAGGGCCTGTTAGAGAGCTGCAGTCATCTGTTATTGACTGTTGGTGGTGAGGTTCCTGACGAAAACCTCTACAAGCTCAGAGTCACAGACATGGCTTTAGACGCTTCTGTTGTGCTGGAGCACTGGGAGGAAGCTCTGAGATACGGGATAAAGACGCTTCCAGCGTACAGGTGAGTCCCTCCGTGTGTATGTGTTCATAAAGGATTATTCAACATTGAATAATTGAAAATCTGCACGTGTGCTTGGATTCAACATCTTTTGTTTGTGGTATTGATTTTAGGATAAACAACAAAATGAGAGAAAGGGTGACAGTAATTTAATTTACTTATTTTTACTGCTCATTGTCAAAGACTTCACAGTCTTTACACATCTTCCAGGTTTCATTTGCAGTTACTTCAGACCAATGTCAGATGTTTTGTATTCTGTGAAAGAAAGGGGACTGTCTCAGACTGACAACTAGACAAAACTGAGGACATGCAAAGTGTGGGTTGGATGTACTGGGGAAAAAATACGTGGTATGTCACAGTAATCTTCTGAGTTCGAGCTGGAGAATGAACTCTGAAAGCAGTGACTGAGTGCAGAAACACTTATGCATTTTTAATATTTGGCCTAATAAAGGAGACAGTGATTTTGTTCTGTAATGCGGGGGAAAGAAAACCCATCAGAACATGTTGAGACAGTTGGCGTAAGTAAGATACTGTATCATAGAAAAGACTGTTGTTCAGCTGACTTCAAGAACTACAGGTTAATGTTCAAAACTCTAGCAATCTATTACCCAGACTCAGAGTCTGACAACGAACCATTTGGATTTCATTATGGGGCGCGTTTCAAGCAATACAGAGAAAACAGTATACCCCTGTGCGCAATTAGATAGTCCTGCAGCCAATCAGAGATATTTTGTTGTAAATAAATTCAACTCCATGGGACGTGTAAGATGATGTCCCAAAAACATCACCATGATGATGACAAGTATGTCAGCTGGTTTCATGGCAAACATCACATTGTATTCATCAAGTAGTGAAGTTTGAGCATGAAGTTTAATTTTATATTATTAAAGTTATACATCTTATTAAGCTGAATTTTGCAGACAAGCAGTTTTTTGTTTGTTTATGAGAGTGATTTATATTTCAGAACATTTTATTCTAACTTTACAAAATATAATTCATTTTACAGTTTTAATTTTATAATTTATTCTTTAGCTCCCTTAGCTGAGTGCCTTCAGATGTCGAGATCACTGTGATCTGAGCTGCTTAAAAAACACTCACAGTATTATAAGTTAGCAAGAAAGGAACAAAAGAGTAAAGATGAGACGAAATGTAATCAAAAATGTATAAATGGAAAGGAGAAAATCTGTTTCTCAGATTACTGTACACTACATCAGCAATTTGTAGTTTGGGACGACTAACCCTCACACACCTCTGTCTCTTCTTTTCTGCAATGCAGTTTGCACATTATACGTGTGTGTGTGTGAGAGAGAGAGGGAGAGACTAATTGATCTGGTGTGAAGGGCAGAGCTCTTGTGGCAAAGCCGTGCTCTCACACACACAAGCAACAACATATCCACCAGAGAGAAACAGCAACAGCCCATAAATAAATAATCAGACACAGAGCAGCAGAAAGAAAGAGGGAGCGAGAGAGAGGGTGAAGAAACGAAGGGGATGGAGAGATCACTATATCAAAGAAACTGTGAAAAATGTGTCTCAAGGAAGCCAAGACAAAACCAAAGTGAGGAATGGGGTTTTAGGGGAAAAACAGACGCGTGAGGGGAGGAAGTGAGAGAGGGGATGAAAGCAAGAGATGTATGAAAAAGGAGAGGGGGGCAGAAGGGTGAGGACAGAGGAGAGAGGACGGACGAATTGACAGAATCACATGGAAACAGGAACAAAGTGATAGCGGGGAAATAAAATAGTAAAAATTAGGTATGGAATGGGAAAATGGGAGTTTTAGTTGGAAAAGAGCGGAGACAACAGTGGATGAAAAATAATCATATAGATGGAGAAGAAGGATTCAGGAGAAAAAAGTGAGAGAAAAAGAGTGGGAGGAGGATCCTCCATATTCATCTCCTATCTTCCTCTGGGCTCTTCAGATGGCAGGGAAGAAAGATAGCTGCAGGAGTTATCGCTCTCCCTCTCTTTCTCCCGCCCTTCCCCTCATTCTGTATTCCTTTCTTCTTTCTCGCTCTCTCTGCAGGTCTTTTCGGTTTCTCTCTTCAGTTTGTGATGTATCGAGAGGGCTTTCCCTGCGAATAAGGCACACCTGCTGCAGGCTGTACAAGCCAGGCTTATTGAAAGTCTCCATGCATATGAACATATTTCACGCACATACACACATTCACGCAGCTGCACGTGGATCGATATGTGTATCCAGTGTTACTTGGTTTTTCTTTTTTGTGACATCATACTGAGATCTGCAGCACTAATAGGGAGTAACAGCTAAAACTTACAGCTTCTTTCCTCCACAGGTTGTGGTTAGTTCCACAGAATCAATGAACAAGGACTTATCCCTGTAGATGTATTGTTGTACTTTAACATTCAGCAGTATTACAGAGAAAAATCTGTTGCGTAAGACTTCTGCATTGACGATGTCCTCGGTAGACCAGCGAAGTGCACCCACAATGTGGCAGCATATGAAATGCAAACTCTTTTGAAACCAGCACTATTACTGCTCTTCCATTCTCTGGTGAAGACAAAAGTATTGAAGGCCAATGACTGACGTGTGTAGAAGACAAATTGAAGGAAAGAAAGTATTTTGCAGTTATAACCGCTAACTGTTGAATCGCCAGTGAGAGAAGGGAGCAACTCTCTTTGCTTGAAATGCTCATTGTCCATAGACTCATGGTCTGGACAGATGGATCTTGAGTAGGCATTGCTTACCTTTAAGCAAGCCCCCAAAAAGTTGGGAGGCAGTGTTGTCACCTACTTTGGTGTTGATGTGTTGCCTTGTGGCTCACGAGGCTTTGATCTGCATTTCTGCAGCAGGTAATAGTGATTCTGTCTGGTCAGACGGGTTGACTAATAGTTAAACTAGGGTTTAAAATGTTCTTTATCTTACTTACAGATGCAATGTGAAAAATGTAGAAGTAAAATTACGGTTGCTTTGGACAGAAAACAAATTACAATTAAGCTGAGTACTTACAGCTAATGTTTCCTCTGTTTTTTTACATAGTCAGATAATCCATGTTTTCCTCTCACAAACAACACGTCGTGGAGCTTTTGTTCCAAACAAGTGCCTCATTAGTTCCACTGCATTTGCCTGGAAATTATACTTTTTTCCCCAACTATTAAATTCTCCTTTATGCCTCTTGTCTTGCTCATAGCCGAGAGCTACGGCTTTCTAACTAGCTGCGTGCAACACGGCCGTATTTCTTTTCAATTTACTCTCAAGGGAAAAAATTAAGGGATAAATCAGGAGACAGCAAGTGAATGGAAGGAGTCTAATTGCTTTGTGCCTCTATATGCAAAGAGGAAATATAATTGGAGTTAGGTCTCGATGTGTGTGTTTGCAAGTGATGGCAGCCAGAATCACTGGCGTGGTAATTAAATCAATATTGTAACTTGTTATTATTCATGGAGGACTAATGTTGTTGGTTTAGTCTTTGAACTTTCTATTTAATAATTCAATTTTAGCCACAGGATTGGGGACCACCTCTGTAATTGGTAGAGTTGTCAATTAATAGCTCAGTTAGGCTTGAAGGTGTGAACAAATGGTTTATTAGCACTGAGTGAAATTTCTGCTGGAACGTTATCAGAGAAGCTGTGTGAGTTTGAAATCACTCTGGCTGTCGCCCCTATATGTTAATTGACTTGAATTTCAACTGATTCACAAAAAATCTTTTTACTCTAAAGGGAAGAGTGGATGTTTTTTTTTTATTTATTAACACAAAGGAATTTGCTGATTTTGTTAAATGGTTAAGAGTAATGGCTCTGCTAATATCCAGCCAGTGTGCGTTCTGTTTACATTGCCTCATTGAATTGCAGATTGAACCCTCTTTCGTTTACTGGAGTGAAATCTGGTAAATACAGCAGGTTATATGAGGTGAAATCAATTCATACTGACCTTATCTTCTTTGCTCGTATATTAAATCTGGTGTGCACGTGTGTATCCATATGCCTGTGTTTACTTACAGCTCTTTTTATTTGTGTGTGAATGTCAGACTGCACTGGAAAGAATAAATAAAAATGAAGGGATTTTAGTGCCATCGTACCACGGTTTCGTGCAATCGAGAGAAAACCGGAAGACAACAGGAAATAGAGGGAAGATTAAAGGGCAGAAGTAAAGTGGAGGAATGGAGGGAGGGAACGAGCCGAACGACCTCAGCAACTGTAATCCCCGTAAGAAGCGGGGTAAACGGGTAGGAGCAGAGGCTGTGAGATGTGGAGTCAGAAAGGGAATGAGAGATTAGCGGGGAGAGATGGAAAAGAAGAGAGAATAAAGGAAAAGCAGAGTCGGGTAAATGAGTGTTTTGAGAACTCCAGTGTTTGGCAACAACAAAGCTGTTTCCTAAAAGTCTCTGGGGCGTATTTATCTTTATAGGCATATCCCAGTTCTGTGTGTGTGTGTGTGTGTGTGTGTGTGTGTGTGTATGAACTTTCACTTTGAAGCATGTGCATGTATCTATTTACAGTATGTAGGCTTTATGTAAAAAGCCAGTAAACAATGTTGCGATTCTATTTCAGTGCCATCAAATACATTAGCTCCATAATTCGAGTTATGGTTTAAATTTGTAATTATTTGCTTTTTAGAAGATCAAGCGTATTTTATGAGTAAACAGTGTGTCTGGAAATAATGCAGAAACGAACTAGTTTAACTTAACAGCTGGTGTTAATCTGCAGATTATCCTAGGGAGTTTGGGATTTCAGTACACCAGAGATGCAAATGTAGGTGCTGACCTGTGAGAGAGTTTCTTAATGTCACCATAGATGCACAATGTCTTTTTCTGTGTCTCAAATATCCACTGATAAGGAAAGGAATACTGAAAAATAACAGTATCCTATGTGTGTGCTTAGTTTGATACAGTACATACAAGTATACCTATGTATACAGCTGTGACTGCGTTTTTCACGCTGTTCTCTCTCATGGGAATGTGTCATAAAGGGACAGTGTTAGTTCAGCTTCTCGTGTATCCTTCCGTGATGGTTAGTGTGTATGTCTGCACATGTGTGTCACGTTACACATTCGGATTTTTATCGAAGTAGTGAGACTAGAACAGAAATGAATTCAAAAATAAACAAGTAGGAATCAAGTGTTGACTCTGACACACAAACATGCAGAAACACATTCAAGCAGGTACAGTATATACAAACAAGCAAACAAACATGGAGACATGCATAATGCACACACTTGAATATTCTCTTCACGCCTTCTTACACATGCAACATTCAGATACTGACTGGCAAATCAGATTTTATTAGTCTTGTCCATTAACCTTTTGTCTGGCCCGTCTTGAGTCGATGCTGTGATGTCAGAGCCAACTGATGAATTTGTGTAAACCGCTGTAAATTCATCACACAATACATCATTTGTTAATATGGATGAACTAGTTAATCCTGCACACAAGTACAGTGTGCATGTTATAGTGCCACAGCCGTCAATACAATTTCATTTTAATAATTATTAATGTGTTGAACTCACAGTCAGTGCCTGCAGTTGTTCCCTGTTGTAATAAAACTGGAGAGTGACTTCCTATTATCGCACTTCTTTGCTTCCTTAGGTACACCTACACCAAGGTAGGAGACTGGGATGATTTAGAGTCAGGAAGCGTAAAGCAATCTTGACCCTGAAGTGTGAACCTGCTCTGTGTGAGTTTGTCCCTTCAGGTTTCTTGTGGCGATACAAACTAGCCCCTCTAACTACGCTGTGTACTTCAGCTGCTGCAAACATAAGATAAAGCAGTAAAAGCAGTATAAATCATTTTTCAGCAAAATTTAGAAAGGCCAATGAAAGTGAATGAGAATTACAGAAAGAGCAGAGTTGATACCAGAAATCAGCGTCAAAGTAGTGACGGTAATGGTACTTTAAAGGTTAATTTATGAGTGAAACGTCAAAAAAAAACAACAACCAAAAAACCAAACGTTTCTCTCTCCATCTTCTCTTTTTCTTGTCTTACTGAAGACACTACTACCCTGATCCTCATCCTGTTCACGGGGTCCAGCTGATGAGAGTTGGAAAGCTGCAGCATTTCCTGGAACACATTGAGGAGGCTTTGGACACATTCAAACAGGTGTGAGGAATGAAATGCCAAAAACAGAAATTGCTACAGTAAAGGCATTTTATATTTGTACTGCAAGTCTCATTCGATTTGTTTCCCCCAACATTCATATTGCTTATATTTTACTGGCTGACTAGTAAAGCTGGCTGAAGTTACTCTAAGCGTGATTTATTTTTACATTAAAATGATCATACCTTTGCTTGTATTCCAGGCCTATCAAATCCTAAAGATCACCCACGGAGATGGTCACCCCTTGACTGCCGACCTTACGATGAAGATGGAGGAATGTCGTAGTGAGATGGACCACCAGTCATCCAGCAGACACTAAGACACAGATTGAAGAACTGCTACAGTACACGCTTTCACATCCACATCTTAAATTCTTGACATTTGTAATACAATGAAAAAAATTTAGAAATCTATATGGACGTCCGTCGGTTTAGCTTTTAATTTGTTGATGAAATTGTTGCCTTTTTAAAAAGTTGATTTTTTTTTTCAAATTTGATCAACCTCATTTGAAAAGCTTGGAAACTGACTGAAGCAACGTGCCCAACAACAATCCTCTTCATGGTTATCAGTTGCCACTTTTGAAGAGCTGGCAACTCTTTGTTTACTACCTACTGGACAGAACTACATACACTGAAGGGCTATTTTCAGTTTGCTTTTGCACCAACAACAGGAATGATGAATATAATAACCATGTAGCAACTGGAATAGTAAGGTCACTGTGTAACATCCACCATCATGCAGCAATGTTTGATAAAGGCCCGATAAAGCTTGGACATTATTGTTTGTGACATTAAGAGCTGTATACACTTTTTTATAAGGGCAGTTTCTCGTGCTACATTCATGTCTTCAACCCATCTACGTACAAAAACACCCCAAGGCTATTGTTGTGCTGTGAACGTAGCTTCCCTGAAGTTGGAGCAACAAATGACCCTAAGAACTATAATCTTCCTTCAACTGTTAAAGAACATTTGAAAGCATTCCTGCCGCACCAAATGACAAATAAAACCTGAAATATTCTCACTGAGAATACCCCAGACACTGCTTTCCGCCGCCTTCCCCCCAAACATACAAAGAAAACACACAATATCTAAGAGCAGAAGTAACCGCTGTTGACAGGTTGTTTTGACACACTGACGTTCAGGCTGTGATTTTTCTGCAGTTTTGCTTTGCCGCTTTTGCCCAATAGCTTGTTTCAGTGAAGTTTATGGACATAAAATGAATCCTACAAAGTTCCCTTATTTTGTGTGAGTGTGAGCGACAGAGGGAGGGAGGGAGGGAGGGAGGCCCCTGTAGGCCCCTGTCTCCTGTGTAATCTTTAGATTCCATCGTGATGAGTGATTTCAGGGCCACGACTTACTGTGTGTGACCGTGTGAGTTTGCGTGCGTGCGTGTGTGTTGGTTCAGTCAAGTCGGGTTTTCAAAACATCCATCATCCTCTGTTCGTATCCATCACACACACTTCCCATGTTGATCCCTGTTTTGTTTTGTGTGTTGCCCTGTCGGTGTGTGAGCGCAGAGTGTGTGTCTGTTAAGGGCTTCTCACACACACACACAAACACACATGTCCCACACTAATCCCAAAATTCTGCCGTTTGCAAACTGATGACAGTATTTCCTGTGAGAGAGAAAAACATAAACCTGTGTGTGTGTGTGTTTCATGTCATTTTTCACTGTCACAGTCCTGCTGTGATCTTCAATGTTACACAGATAAAACTAAACATTTTAATCCAAAACTGAATTATTAGCTGCAATCACAACATTCATTTAATTGTTTTCCCCTGTGTGTATGAATGAAGATAAAAGGTGTGAGTTGATTGTATCTAACAGACTGAATGGAGTCCTGTGGTAATGACACTAGTGGGCTGAATGGAAGAGTCCGTCCCGCCGACTGCTCCTGTCCCCATTACTCACTTCATTGGCTCCGTCCCTGTCCGTCTCTCGCCCCCTCTCCCTCTCTCTCCTCTCACCTTATACCGCCTATCAAATTAGATTTACTACTGCTTAACCATAACCCTCTGTCTCTCCCCCGCTCTGTCACTCACTGTCTCGCTCTCTCTCTCCCCCATTTCCTACCTCTCTCGCTCCCCGGAGGCTTTCAAATGAAATTCGCCATCCGTTGGTCTCTCATCTCTCTTTCACTGGGTGTCTCTGCAGGCAGCCTGAGCCAATCAGGAAAAGTAAAAAAGGCTTTAATCACCTTCATTCACTAACCCGTCCGCCATTTGCTCTCGCCCTTTTCAATTTTCACTCTCATTTCGGAGACGCTCCCCCCGTCTGTGTCTACCTCACTGTGTCACAACCTCACCTTTATCTCACCTTGCTCTCTCCAGGCTTCCTCTCCTTCTCCTTCTTTATCTTTCTAGTGCAGCTCTCCATACTTATATAATGCAATCTGTGATCCAAATCGATACAGTCATCCTTTCATTCAAATTAAAGATACGGTATCTTCTATTGATTCCAATTGAATTAGGATTTATTAATGCACCAGACGGTTTAATAACTCATTTTGGTTTTGCTTTTATTATCAAAATAAGAACAGGAAACATGTGATGGTGGAAGGATGAGTATGAAGATCATCACCTTGATTAACAGAAGTTTCTTTTTCCATTAAATCCCTTGAGCTGAAGAGGCTTTGTCTCTAGAAAAGCACCAAACACGTCAGCTTTATTATGCGCTGTTATGTTGAACTGAAGGTTGCCCATTTATTCACTCCTTCACACGAGGCTAGATCAATTGTCTTAAAATAGTTTTAAAACTTTTTCTATTGCCTTTGTACGGCTAGTCAGATCCACCTCAGGATTCATTTCATAGCAAACTATTAGCTTTACTGGTGTTGCAAAACTTTCCAATAAGCCTTAGAGCTGCTGGCACGACTCCCGACCACATGTGTTTCAAATGTTTTACTTTATTAGAATTATCACGTTTAGAACGACCAAATGTGTTCCTTGAGTAAAATAGTCGCAAGTGGGCTGTCTGAAAACTGGATTTCTTCACTGTTTGCTTTTGTTTGTTCCTGGTTGAATTGATTTTAAAAATGTCTTTATTCTGGGCAGAAACTGGAAGTCTTCATCTGCACTGAAGCAAATCGTTAAACGAAATCAGAGAGGACTCAACATTGTTTTTTAGATATTTAGATGTTTTTCCACTATATTTTCCACTTCGTGATCTAGCATCACCAGTCTTATTTCACTGCTACACTCTGTCTCCCACTTTTATAAATGTATTTTCTTTACTCCTCTTCTCCTCTTTTTTCCTTATTCATGCTTTCTCCTCTTACTCTTGTTTACTCTTACTCTAGTAGGTTCAACCAGGCGATATGTCACAGAGACAGAGACAATATGCACACATTTATAGTGTGTAGAGCGTCTGACTTTAGAATCAGAAAGTGGGAATTCATGAGCTTCTTTCATCTTTTCAATATCTGATATTTCTGAGTCATGATGCAACCTCTAGACTGAAACATTACCAACACCTGGAAGTCAGATTGTTCCGCGTTCTGTGTGCAAAGAATGAAGAGTCTGATCTCTTTCAATACATTCCTTTATTTACATCCCTCCATCGTATTCATCATCAACCAAATGCGTCAGGCCACATTTAACAAAATCAAGTCTGCACATGAATGTGGGCCAAGGACAAGGACGAGGGAGTTTGAATCACAGACATGACACACACTGATGATGATGATGTGTTGTTGTTGTTTTGCATGAGCATTACCGAGGGATTTATTATTTTCCGAACAGAGCGACACAGAGAGCTGGCTTTAATCAGTAACCTGCAGATTTTTGAACAACTGACCCGCTGTCTTGAAACTGAGGAGAGCTGAAGTTGCCTCCTCATACTAATGATAGCATCTGTTTTTGGTAAATGCGGCCTGACCCACAGGTGAACACACAGTACTGATAGATGCTATGTGTCTATGATGCTATGTGTCAGATTTCCAGATAACACAGTATAATTCTTGAACGCTCCTGCAAAACACATAACAGCCCATATGACACTTTGTTGCTTAGATCAAAGATGTGTTTTCACAGATGACTAATCTGATTTAAAGTACATAGTTTACATAAACCGTTCTGTAGGCTATAAATAAGATGGGACGCCAAAACCTCATGTGATTTTCAGTTATTGCTAGAATTATAAAGGGCTACCACAGTAGATTTGGCAGTGACACATCAAGGAATAATCCTCCCACATAGCATCTTAACTCAGGAAACAAGTACACGGCATCAGCTCGTCCAAAGGTCAGGCTTCCCAAAACACTCTAATTACGCTAGGCTGTAGTTAGCGCTGCAGTACATGCAGGCATATCACCTAAAACAACACACTAAATGGTTTCCTTCTTCACCTGTAAAACATTAACCACCATTTTAATGTTCTTGTCTGGATCTGATCAAATGATACTGCTGTTTCCACATAACTACGCAGGATGTGAATGTTTTCAGAAACTCAAACCCATTAAAATCCCCAGGAGGAACAACAGGAGGAGCAAATTAAAACTACAAAAAGATCATTGAAATAAAAATGAGCGCATATATGATATGTGCACAGTATATATATTTATATATGACATGGGCTCAGCAACGTATATACAGTTATTTTTCTGAAATGCATAGTAATTCTTTAAGATCATAAGATGTAAAATAAATAAGGACGTTAATCAGCGACTTTGCTCTCTTGAGCTCAAATAAATAAACTCTCATTCACTCTTGCACTGTGAACTGGGAGATAAGAACAGGAAACTGGTCAGAGATGTCACTTTGCCTGGCTCTGGTGAAAACACTTCATGGGAACACTTTGTCAAATTTGTTTCTGGGGTAATTTTCCGCTTGATGACCTCACGGCCGTCCCTATAGCACGTTAAATTAATTACTGTTACCTCTTTACACATCAGTGCAGAGATAAAAACCTCTCAGAGTTTCTCTTTCTGTCAGGGAAACAAAGCAAAATTTGTGCTTGTAGCGGAGAGATAAATTTAGCCTTTCAGCGCTTTTGACAAATCGCGGTATCATTACAGCATTTACACTCTTCTAAACTCATCGTCTGTTCTTCATTTTACCTCAGAGACAAAGCCACTCAGAGGAGAGCGCGGCGATATTCAGAACGACAGACAGCATGACAGCGACGTACGAGAAGCATGTGAAGGATGGTGTTCTGTACTTCAGAGGGAAACAGGCTCGTTCATATATTTATAATTGTACAAACATTTAGATCATAAACATCTCAAGCACCATAGATAATAATATTAACAAATCTTAAGTTGCTATCCATCCAAAAAAATGGAACCAGGCAGAGATCTATGCCTTTGTAATATGGTCATCAACTTCTTATTTCTCTCTTTTTCTTCCATACTTTATACATATTTTTAATTGTTCCTTGACACTGTTGGCACACAATACTGGAACCATTTAAACAGATTTCAGCCTAATTTCACTACTTTGTTCCAATGACACAGGCGTAAACACTGTGTAGCAGATCTTTTTTTTTTTTAAATATCTCTTTAAATGTCCTTTATCATACATAGATTCTACATGGTCCCATTGCACTCAAATAAAAAAAGGATACCTTATTATAAAACACACATTGACAAATCATTCTCTTTAGAATAGAGCAGAACAACACGGATACAAACAACAGACAGTCCGCCTGTCAGTCAGTCGATGGATGTACTTAACACTGGATCAGAGAGGAGCGTTTTCACTTCCACCCCTGTGTGACTCAGACATCTCATTGCTTTGTGAACATGAAAAAGCCATCACGTCCGTATCAAGGGAAATATGGACGCCCCAGAGGGTCAAAATTCAGATGTGCTCTGTTTGTGAGTAAAGTCAAGGTAAAAACAACCACCACAAGAAACTAGCTTCAGTTTTTTTTTTCTTTTCTCTGTATCTGACCACACAGAACAAAAATCGTGTGTGTCTTTAAATTTGGTCCTTGTTACAGTTTCGTTGACTTGGTGTTGCTTTTCTGGAGGCCTTCTTTAATAAAGTTTTTATTTTTTAAGTTTTCATTTTTAATTTAGTTCCATCAATGTACCAAAGACAATACATTGCAACACACATTATTAGTTCATTATATAGTGAAACACTGACCCACAGTGAAACATCACATTTAATGAATATAAGTGAAAATCGTTTTGAGGATCAAGGATCTTTCATGAGTATTTTTATTTTTATTTATTTTTTTGTTCTATGCTAGCACCATACTGACTGCATGTACACAAATTCAAAGAGAGAGAGAGAGAGAATTGGTCTCAATATTGTTGAATGGTTCACAAGGCACTAAATAATTTTCTTCGTCCTCCGGTCTTTCTCTTGGTCAGTCTCTTTTATGTACGGCACAACAATACCAGGCCGTTGTGTAGTACTCTAGAAAGTGCTCTTCTAAAATGATGGCAGATGAGAAATTGTCTTCTCTTGCACCTCTTCTTTACCCTTCACTGTTTTTTTTTTCAGACCCCTCCCTCTTTTGCTTTTTTTAAATACATTCTTGAACGTTCAACTGAGAGGCGTCTCTGCAGTCCAGTTAACTTGAACTCCGGAAAAATGTGCTCACTTTATTTGATGTTTTCAGACTCACCAGACTCACAACCATCTGTCCCGGTGGCCATTATTCAAAGCAGCCAGTCCGTATGATGCTATTTCATGTCTGATTCTGAGGTTGTATCCAAGGCCCGACACAATAGTGTCTTAGACCGTTTGGTATCTCTGTGCACCTCCATTCCACATATCCATCCATCCGTCTTTCTGCCTACTTACATCAGGAGGAGACATTAGGATGGCATGCAGGATCGAGTGGTCAGTCTGTCGCTGTGTCCTTCCTTCCAGCCATCCAGCGACATTTTGTTAAAAAGATATTTAACCTGTTTGATTAATTGGGGCAAAGGTCTTTATAACGACATCTTTTTGAGTCCTGCTGTGTGTCTTCTACCTCTCCTTCCTCCAGGTCTCCGTCCCTCCACGTGTCTACCGGTGTCTTGTGGACACGTCAAAACAGGTGATCATCATGAGGTGGGCTTTGCAGAAGTTGACTCTGGTTTCCAATTTGTCCGTCACCGTTTCCAGAGCTTCCAGATACTCCAGTGAGTCGGCTTCATAGGGCTGCTGCAGCTCAACTGGATATAGAGGGACACGTAGAGAAAAGAGGTCATGATAAAACACTGCTGTATGTACACTCTGCATCTATTAGACAACGGGGAATTGCTCAAAATTACGCCTTTGCAGCCAAAAACTTGACAGAGTGTGAAATAGTTCCCAACAAAATGTTATTTCTGTTTGATTTTTGTTCTATTTGAAACATTTGCTAAAGCTACAGTGACATTTAAGCAACCAATAGGCCTGTAGGAGGGTAGGGAAGCTTGAAAGAGTCGGACTAATGCAATGTTTCTTGCATTCAGTTCTTTGCACTGGATTTGCTAACAAAAAGAAAAATAGATTAACGTCAGTCTTGTTGTAACTGTGGCTGATGGACACTACTCTCATATAGGAAGACATAATACAGTAAATAGAGTGCTCTACTAGTTTCTCACACACCCATCAGATTCCCTGGTGTGCCAGAGTGCTACACTTACACTCACTGGTCCATTTGTGTGGCTCCAGCATCAGGTACTGTTTGGTTTGTTCCAGTTCTTTCTTCAGACACTGGTACTTGGCTCTCACTTCACTGATTCGCTGCTGGCGGTGCTCCAACAGACGAAGCTTGGCACTGACGTAGACCACCTCCTGACACAAACAGAGTAGGCCGACAGACAGATATGGATTTTATTCACCTTTGTTTCTCCAGAGGAGCGTGTTGTGAAACGCATGTGGCGTGCTTAACATTCACACAGTTACATACATTCACACCCCGTCGGCTCACGCTGCGACTGCAGTGGAGTACTTTCGGACACTGAGCGGCTTTGCTGGAGCAGTTGGGGGTTAAGTGGCTTTCTTGAGGCCGCTGCAGAGAAAATCTATATTTTATGCCTTACTCTCTCTATCTCTCTCTTTCACAAAGCCCACACTGCTCCCTCCGCTGAATACATAAAGGTGGAAACCCCACAAAAACTGCTACAATTCAGCAAGTTTCATTATATATTCTGCCAAGTCTTAGGAATTATAATCATTTAAAAAACATACTAGTTCACAAGTAATACAGAGGATAATATAATGTAGATTTATTAAAAAACACTGACTGTGCTGAATAGTGCTAATGTAGATTCTTTGAAAATCCTTTGTAATATCTACTGTGCTATCACCGTAGCACAGATCCTTTACCTTCTTCTTCAGCCCTCACACATTAATAACACTTTTTAATACGTGCCACAACTATTACTGATCAAATCAGTTGCACTGGCATCAAGAGCAGTGGGTCTCTTGCTCTTTTGGTTTCCACCTCCATCAATTCTCTCTCCACATCATCCATACTTCTTCCTAAACTTGCCACTATACATCTCCTCATGCACTTTTCCCTTTCCTGCTTTTTTCCTTCCTCTGTCATTTCTCATCCCCAACTACAATTTTACAATTTGGTGTAAAGTTACAAATTCTGTGTAGTACACATGAACCTGTACTACTTCTTTTGTTGTTAGTAATTTGTTTTTCTGTGACGTTGGGTCAGTAACATAATACCTCCAGTGATTACAGTAACTTTAGATTTTATCTTTTAAATTCTTTAGGTTTCTCTTTAGACCCCCTTTCTCTAAGGTTTCTGTTTTCTTTTCTCCCTCATTCAGTTAAAGTCACTCACAGTGAGCAATATGGCTTTTTGATCAAGGGCATGTTAGTGCGTGGACAGGAGGAGATAAGGATCCAAACCTCCAATTAAAAGCTGACCCATACCAAAACCCAAAGACCGACAGCAGCTGGTGTAGGTCAGGTGTGTCTCACCCTCTCCCTTCTCACCCGTGCCTCACCCACTTGCTTTCTCCCTCTCACCTTGCTCCCTCCTTTGTCCCTCCTCTTCTGAAGTCGCTCGACGTCGTCTATCTCATACACCTTGATTTCAAAGGTTTCTGTTGTTGCTCCTGTGCCCCGGAGGTTTGAGGGTGCAGGAGGCCCCAGTGGGCCGTCTACCCAGCATGCCCCTGGGCTGGAGGAGGAGGACGAAGAGGAGGTGATGGCCTGTTTGGAGGAGCGGTGAGAAGGTGACGATGAAGTAGAAGAGTCCAAGGTCAGTGCTGGGATCAGGCGACGACGCTGGAGACCTGAGAGAAAAAATAAGATTTCAATAACAGTCCAAAAATAATGTTTCTCATAACTTTGCTTCATCATAAAGTGGCACTTAATAGAGTATACAGTACATTAGCCTACACACTCGGTATTGAAAATGATTGTTTACTCACTGAAGTGCATGAATTAGCTGCATTATTCTATATTCATTGAAACAATTATACAAAATTATACAATGACATATTACACAAAGAGGTATTTATTCTAGCTTTTTACTTTTCAGAGCACAGAGGAGGTAAGCTGCTTCCCCTATTCAGAGTCTGTAGTCTTGTATTGTAGTCCAAATATTAAATGAGAGGGACACTGAAAAATTAGCGTGATAGTGATAGGAAGAAAAAAACTACCGTGTGTTGGAAAAGCAAAAAGACAATGAGAAATAGATTATGGCATATAAAGCGTAATAAAAAAGTTGGAGCTTCTCGATTAGAGCAGCAGGTCACTCTATAATCTAACTACACCACTCTGAACACACACACACACACACACCCCTACGTCCACACGCAGGCTTTGAATAGAAATTGCCAGCCATGTCGGCAGGAATGAGAGTTATCTGATTCATCAGGCACCGTGAGATAAGGTTTGTGAGACGGACCAGAGAGAAAGTGGTGATTTTAATAAGGTTGCAGCTGTCTCTCGGTCTCAGTGCGGCACAGAAAGGTCAAGCAGAGACATTTGTATTTCATTAGGAAGCAGCATAAAACGGGACAGAAAAAGATTGTGGGTCTGCAGGGAGGATAAGGTGCAAGGGGAGAGAGGAGTTGGATGAATAAATGAGGAAATGTGTGAGAGGAATAGGTGGAGACACATGAAGAGACGGAAAGCAAGAGAATCAAATCTAACAAAAAATATAGCTGCAAGCAGCAATGAAGGGTTCAAGCAGTTCATTTGCAATAGTGCTGATAGTGTCAAAGCTACCAAATTTGGTTACAGTGCACCAAATCGTTGCAGAGATATGAGCGCCGCCTTCGCCGCCACTTTTGATTGGCTGTAGCGGCCAAACGGTTTCGAAGCTGCAGACGCCTGATAGTAACTTTTGTGCGCATTGGTCAGAAGACAGTCTGTGCCAATTTCCGTGAGAATCGGACAAAATGTGTGACCGCTGAAAATTTAGTTTCGCTTTCAACAAAATCGTAAATTGCGAAAAATCTATCATGACGCATTATGACGTCATAGTGTGCGTTGCAATCGTCATGATCCAAGGATTCCAACGATACCTTGTTTTCAAAAATCGGACGCACGGTTCAAAAGTTACATGCACAAATGTACTTCGAACTTTGACCCGTTGGTGGCGCTAGACCGTACTTAGCGCTTACATGCAACCCAGTCAAAGTAATATTGAGACTGGCCTTAAGCTATGTGCCCAATTTTTACAACTTTTTACCGTACGGTTCTATGGGCTGCCATAGACGCCCATGGCGGAAGATTCGGAATAATAATAATAAGAAAAATATAGCTGCAAGCAGCAATGAAGGGTTCAAGCAGTTCATTTGCAATAGTGCCGATAGTGTCAATGCTACCAAATTTGGTTGCAGTGCACCAAATCGTTGCAGAGATATGAGTGCCGCCTTCGCCGCCACATTTGATTGGCTGTAGCGGCCAAACGGTTTCGAAGCTGCGGACGCCTGATAGTAACTTTTGTGCGCATTGGTCAGAAGACAGTCTGTGGCAATTTCCGTGTGAATCGGACAAAAGTTGTGACTGCTGAAAATTAGTTTCGTTTTTCAACAAAATCGTGAATTGCGAAAAATCTATCTGATGCATTATGACGTCATAGGGTGCGTTGCGATCGTCATGATCCAAGGATTCCAACAATACCTTGTTTTCAAAAATCGGACGCACGGTTCAAAAGTTACATGCACAAATGTACTTTGAACTTTGACCCGTTGGTGGCGCTAGACCGTACTTGGCGCTTACATGCAACCCAGTCAAAGTAATATTGAGACTGGCCTTAAGCTATGTGCCCAATTTTTACAACTTTTTACCGTACAGTTCTATGGGCTGCCATAGACGCCCATGGCGGAAGAATTAGGAATAATAATAATAATAATAATAATAATAATAATAAGAAAACATAGAATCACAATAGGGCTTCTACGCAGCTTCGCTGCTTGAACCCTAAATATAGCTGCAAGCAGCAATGAAGGGTTCAAGCAGTTCATTTGCAATAGTGCCGATAGTGTCAATGCTACCAAATTTGGTTGCAGTGCACCAACTCGTTGCAGAGATATGAGCGCCGCCTTCGCCGCCACTTTTGATTGGCTGTAGCGGCCAAACGGTTGCGAAGCTGCAGACGCCTGATAGTAACTTTTGTGCGCATTGGTCAGAAGACAGTCTGTGCCAATTTCCGTGAGAATCGGACAAAATTTGTGACTGCTGAAAATTAGTTTCGTTTTTCAACAAAATCGTGAATTGCGAAAAATCTATCCGATGCATTATGACGTCATAGGGTGCGTTGCGATCGTCATGATCCAAGGATTCCAACGATACCTTGTTTTCAAAAATCGGACGCACGGTTCAAAAGTTACATGCATAAATGTACTTCGAACTTTGACCCGTTGGTGGCGCTAGACCGTACTTGGCGCTTACATGCAACCCAGTCAAAGTAATATTGAGACTGGCCTTAAGCTATGTGCCCAATTTTTACAACTTTTTACCGTACGGTTCTATGGGCTGCCATAGACGCCCATGGCGGAAGAATTAGGAATAATAATAATAATAATAAATATAGCTGCAAGCAGCAATGAAGGGTTCAAGCAGTTCATTTGCAATAGTGCTGATAGTGTCAACGCTACCACATTTGGTTGCAGTGCACCAAATCGTTGCAGAGATATGAGCGCCGCCTTCGCCGCCACGTTTGATTGGCTGTAGCGGCCAAACGGTTTCGAATCTGCGGACGCCTGATAGTAACTTTTGTGCGCATTGGTCAGAAGACAGTCTGTGCCAATTCCCGTGAGAATCGGACAACATTTGTGACTGCTGAAAATTAGTTTCGTTTTTGAACAAAATCGTGAATTGCGAAAATTCTATCCGATGCATTATGACGTCATAGGGTGCGTTGCAATCGTCATGATCCAAGGATTCCAACGATACCTTGTTTTCAAAAATCGGACGCACGGTTCAAAAGTTACATGCACAAATGTACTTCGAACTTTGACCCGTTGGTGGCGCTAGACCGTACTTAGCGCTTACATGCAACCCAGTCAAAGTAATATTGAGACTGGCCTTAAGCTATGTGCCCAATTTTTACAACTTTTTACCGTACGGTTCTATGGGCTGCCATAGACGCCCATGGCGGAAGAATTAGGAATAATAATAATAATAATAATAATAAATATAGCTGCAAGCAGCAATGAAGGGTTCAAGCAGTTCCTTTGCAATAGTGCTGATAGTGTCAACGCTACCACATTTGGTTACAGTGCACCAAATCGTTGCAGAGATATGAGCTCAAATGTAGAACGCCGCCTTCGCCGCCACTTTTGATTGGCTGTAGCGGCCAAACGGTTTCGAAGCTGCGGACGCCTGATAGTAACTTTTGTGCGCATTGGTCAGAAGACAGTCTGTGGCAATTTCCGTGTGAATCGGACAAAAGTTGTGACCGCTGAAAATTAGTTTCGTTTTTCAACAAAATCGTGAATTGCGAAAAATCTATCTGATGCATTATGACGTCATAGGGTGCGTTGCGATCGTCATGATCCAAGGATTCCAACGATACCTTGTTTTCAAAAATCGGACGCACGGTTCAAAAGTTACATGCACAAATGTACTTTGAACTTTGACCCGTTGGTGGCGCTAGACCGTACTTGGCGCTTACACGCAACCCAGTCAAAGTAATATTGAGACTGGCCTTAAGCTATGTGCCCAATTTTTACAACTTTTTACCGTACGGTTCTATGGGCTGCCATAGACGCCCATGGCGGAAGAATTAGGAATAATAATAATAATAATAATAATAATTAAAGCTGCAAGCAGCATTGTCGTGGCCAAGCAGGCAGTTCGGCCGTCCAGATTTGTCACGTAACTAAACGCAGTCGCGTAAGCCCGACGGACCCGGTACCGGGTCCAGAATAGCGTTAAAGTGTTTACGGCGTATCAAAAGTTATTTACATGCTGCGGTCGGTTTTTATTCTAAATGTTTCCAAAAGACGAGGCTTCAAAGCTACCAAAACAACAGTCTAAGTGTATTTTTCTCAAAGACAGTTTGTTCGGCAATAATTCAAACATTTAACTAAAAAAAAAACAACAGCTGGGTGAATATACGGGACAGCCGAAACTAAATGCAGTGGTATTCTATATCCCCTCGCTCGATTGCATCATGTTAAGACAAAACAAACCAGAGGAGTTGATCCTTCCGCTCATACAAAGCAAAACATAGTCCGACACTAAACCAGCAAACGTAAGCCCCGTAGCAACGACGGTGCAAAAGTTCGCATTTTGTTGTTGACACGTGTGTGTTTATGTCTCAATATTCCATCAAATAACAAAGCAGATTTCCCTACCCTTTCGTGGCCACTTTGAGTCTGCCCGGTGAACGCTCCGCTCAAAACAAACAGCACGGGGAGCCCGCATTGTGTCGTCACTGCTCGATTTCATACACGGTCCTTTGCTTCCATCTGCTGGTTGTATGTTGGTACTGCAGCGTAAATTACACTGCAGCTGAGATGACAAGCTTTCGATTGAGGTCCCATTTTCCGAGGTAAACCTCTGGTTACCTCGACTTTTTTCGATGCGTTTTTTTTTGTTCTAAATGCCTGCCACGACACCAGGTCAGATACAGTTGTAATCATTATGTAGGTCTACTCATAAATGAGAGTGGTTAAGTGTCATTTATGAGTAGACCTGAGAGAACACACATTAAGCACTTTAATGTGTGTTCTGTAGCCTACAAGTTCAAGAACCATTCTTATGCATTTTCTGAGTCATTCACCTTTGTTTTAGGCACCAATAAATTTTAGCTGGTAAAAATCTACTGTGGCCAAAAAAGTTAACTTCAGGCCCTGGTTATCCTCTTACAAACAGGCGAAAAATTAGGCGAGGATAGACATTTCACATTTCTCCTTTCATTTCATACACAATTTCATACACAATTAAATCAAGTATAGTAACAGATACAACATTTCTGACACTGGGAATAGATTCCCAGAGGTCTCTAGATGTCCCCAGACACCAAGGACATGCATATGAACTTAAATGAGACTTAACCAGTCTCATTTATGAGTAGACCTGACAGAACACACATTAAGCACTTTAATGTGTGTTCTGTACAAGTTCAAGAACCATGCTTATGCATTTTCTGAGTCATTCACCTTTGTTTTAGGCACAAAAAAGTTTTGGCTGGTAAAAAACTACTGTGGCCAAAAAAGTTAACTTCAGGCCCTGGTTATCCTCTTACAAATAGGGGAAAAATTAGGCGAGGATAGACATTTCACATTTCTCCTTTCATTTCATACAATTAAATCAAGTATAGTAGCAGATACAACATTTCTGACACTGGGAATAGATTCCCCGAGGTCTGTAGATGTCCCCAGACACCAAGGACATGCATATGAACCATGCAATTGTGTAACAATTCTTCATTTACTTTGGGAATGTATTTTTAGGCGTGTTTCTTAAAATATGCTTAGGGGTTAACAGGTTAAGCTGTCACAGCAGGTTTCAAGTCAAACAACACGGGATGGGTCGAGATACGAGGTCAACTCCAGTTCGGCGGCTCTGCCGCCGATTTCGACGGCCTGTCGCGGGCGAAAGCTGTTGCCAGTCGCTCCAGAAAGCAAGGCATTGATGAGGCGTGGTCCGAAGGCGGCCTGTGCCAGATTTGGTGAAGATCAGATGAAATTTGTGACCCGTGAAAACTTTTTGATGTTTTTGATGAAATCCAATATGGCGGCCGAATCGATGACGATGACGTCACAAGTCGACCTGCACTATCACCAGACACCATTAGTACATTTTAATTCCAAACACATCGAGAAATACAGGCCAAAATGCATGTTTTGCTAATTGCAGCGCCACCTAGAGGTCAAAGGTCACCAATTTCTTTGAGCGTCGTCCCGATGCGTTCCTGAGTAGCTGCAGCAAGTTTGGCTTTGATACCTGCAAGGGTTGCCTAGATACCAGCTTGAAACCGCTTTGCCGCCTTCGCCGCCGATTTCGATCGGCTGTAGCGGCCGAACGGTTTGGAACCCGAAGACGGCTGATACTATCGTTTGTGCGCGTCGGTCAGAAGACGGCCTGTGCCGATTTTGGTGAGAATCAGACAAAATTTGTGACCTGTGAAACCGTGGAAGTGTTTTTGATTCAATCCAAAATGGCGGAACATCCGACGGGGCGACATGAACATCGTGGGTATCTTTGACCTCGGCACGATCCAAGGACTCCAACGGCACCAGGGTTTTGAATGTCAGGCCTACGGGTCAAAGGTTATAAGCAAAAACGCAATTTTGCTAATAACGTCGCCCCCTAGCGGCCGAATGACACCAAATTTTTATTGCGCACTCCTAGGCGAGGGTCGAAGCGCGTGACCAGGTTTGGTCTTCGGAAGTCGAAGCGTCTCCGAGATATAAGAAAACTTCCTGTTTTGCGGCGTCGCCGCCGACTGTGATCGGCCAACGCGAAAAGTTGCCATCGACTGTCACCGGGGCAACCCCCGGTATGTGCGGATGTCACAATTTCATTTCAAATCAAAACGCATGGAGAGATATGAGCAAAAACAATGTTTTCCGAATTATAGCGCCCCCCAGTGGCCACGAGACACCAGATTTTGTCCGTGCGCTTGGGACCGAGTCTGGAGGCGTGCAACCAAATTTGGTGTCATTGCTCCGAAGCGTTGCCGAGATACGAGCTCAAACGGAAAACGGCGCCGTCGCCGCCGATTTCGATTGGCTGTTACGGGCGAACGCTCATATTTCCGAAGACGGCTGATACTATCGTTTGTGCGCGTCGGTCAGAAGACGGTCTGTGTCGATTTTCGTGAGAATCGGACAAAATTTGCGACCCGTGAAACTTTTGGCGTGTTTTTGACATAATCCAAAATGGCGGAAAATCCATCATGGCGGAAATTGACGCCATAGGGTGCGTTGAAGTCGGCTTGGTCCAAGGATTCCAGCGATACCTTGTTTTCAATTATCGGTCACGCGGTTCAAAAGTTACACGTGCAAATGTACTTCAAAGTTTGACCCGTTGGTGGCGCTAGAGCGTGGTTTGTGCTTAGATGAAACTCGGTCAAATTAATGTTGAGACTGTCCTTAAGCTGTGTGCAAAATTTCAAAACTTTTTACCGCACGGTTCTAGGGGCTGCCATAGACTCCCATGGCGGAATAATAATAATAATAATTAAAGCTGCAAGCAGCATTGTCGTGGCCAAGCAGGCAGTTCGGCCGTCCAGACTTGTCACGCAACTAAACCTAGTCGCGTAAGCCCGACGGACCCGGTACCGGGTCCAGAATAGCGTTAAAGTGTTTACGGCGTATCAAAAGTTATTTACATGCTGCGGTCGGTTTTTATTCTAAATGTTTCCAAAAGACGAGGCTTCAAAGCTACCAAAACAACAGTCTAAGTGTATTTTTCTCAAAGACAGTTTGTTCGGCAATAATTCAAACATTTAACTAAAAAAAAAACAACAGCTGGGTGAATATACGGGACAGCCGAAACTAAATGCAGTGGTATTCTATATCCCCTCGATCGATTGCATCATGTTAAGACAAAACAAACCAGAGGAGTTGATCCTTCCGCTCATACAAAGCAAAACATAGTCCGACACTAAACCAGCAAACGTAAGCCCCGTAGCAACGACGGTGCAAAAGTTCGCATTTTGTTGTTGACACGTGTGTATTTATGTCTCAATATTACATCAAATTACAAAGCAGATTTCCCTACCCTTTCGTGGCCATTTTGAGTCTCAAAACAAACAGCACAGGAGCCCGCATTGTGTTGTCACTGCTCGATTTCATACACGGTCCTTTGCTTCCATCTGCTGGTTGTATGTTGGTACTGCAGCGTAAATTACACTGCAGCTGAGATGACAAGCTTTCGATTGAGGTCTCATTTTCCGAGGTAAACCTCTGGTTACCTCGACTTTTTTCGATGCGTTTTTTTTTTGTTCTAAATGCCTGCCACGACACCAGGTCAGATACAGTTGTAATCATTATGTAGGTCTACTCATAAATGAGAGTGGTTAAGTGTCATTTATGAGTAGACCTGACAGAACACACATTAAGCACTTTAATGTGTGTTCTGTACAAGTTCAAGAACCATTCTTATGCATTTTCTGAGTCATTCACCTTTGTTTTAGGCACAAAAAAATTTTAGCTGGTAAAAATCTACTGTGGCCAAAAAAGTTAACTTCAGGCCCTGGTTATCCTCTTACAAACAGGCGAAAAATTAGGCGAGGATAGACATTTCACATTTCTGCTTTCATTTCATACACAATTTCATACACAATTAAATCAAGTATAGTAACAGATACAACATTTCTGACACTGGGAATAGATTCCCAGAGGTCTCTAGATGTCCCCAGACACCAAGGACATGCATATGAACTTAAATGAGACTTAACCAGTCTCATTTATGAGTAGACCTGACAGAACACACATTAAGCACTTTAATGTGTGTTCTGTACAAGTTCAAGAACCATTCTTATGCATTTTCTGAGTCATTCACCTTTGTTTTAGGCACAAAAAAGTTTTGGCTGGTAAAAAACTACTGTGGCCAAAAAAGTTAACTTCAGGCCCTGGTTATCCTCTTACAAATAGGGGAAAAATTAGGCGAGGATAGACATTTCACATTTCTCCTTTCATTTCATACAATTAAATCAAGTATAGTAGCAGATACAACATTTCTGACACTGGGAATAGATTCCCCGAGGTCTCTAGATTTTCCCAGACACCAAGGACATGCATATGAACCATGCAATTGTGTAACAATTCTTCATTTACTTTGGGAATGTATTTTTAGGCGTGTTTCTTAAAATATGCTTAGGGGTTAACAGGTTAAGCTGTCACAGCAGGTTTCAAGTCAAACAACACAGGATGGGTCGAGATACGAGGTCAACTCCAGTTCGGCGGCTCCGCCGCCGATTTCGACAGCCTGTCGCGGGCGAAAGTTGTTGCCAGTCGCTCCAGAAAGCAAGGCATTGATGAGGCGTGGTCCGAAGGCGGCCTGTGCCAGATTTGGTGAAGATCAGATGAAATTTGTGACCCGTGAAAACTTTTTGATGTTTTTGATTAAATCCAATATTGCGGCCGAATCGATGACGATGACGTCACAAGTCGACCTGCACTATCACCAGACACCATTAGTACATTTAAATTCCAAACACATCGAGAGCTACAGGCCAAAATGCATGTTTTGCTAATTGCAGCGCCACCTAGAGGTCAAAGGTCACCAATTTCTTTGAGCGTCGTCCTGATGCGTTCCTGAGTAGCTGCAGCAAGTTTGTCTTTGATACCTGCAAGGGTTGCTGAGATATCAGCTTGAAACCGCTTTGCCGCCTTCGCCGCCGATTTCGATCGGCTGTAGCGGCCGAACGGTTTGGAACCCGAAGACGGCTGATACTATCGTTTGTGCGCGTTGGTCAGAAGACGGTCTGTGCCGATTTTCGTGAGAATCAGATAAAATTTGTGACCTGTGAAACCTCTGAAGTGTTTTTGATTCAATCCAAAATGGCGGAACATCCAACGGGGCAAAATGAACATCGTAGGTATCGTTGATCTCGGCACGATCCAAGGAGTCCATCGGTACCAGGGTTTTGAATGTCAGGCCTACGGGTCAAAGTTATAAGCAAAAACGCAATTTTGCTAATAACGTCGCCCCCTAGCGGCCGAATGACACCAAATTTTTATTGCGCACTCCTATGCGAGGATCGAAGCGCGTGACCGAGTTTAGTCTTCGGAAGTCGAAGCGTCTCCGAGATATGAGAAAACTTCCTGTTTTGCGGCGTCGCCGCCGACTGCGATTGGCTAACGCGAAAAGTTGGCATCGACTGTCACCGGGGCAACCCCCGATATGTGCGGATGTCACAATTTCATTTCAAATAAAAACGCATGGAGAGATATGAGCAAAAACAATGTTTTCCCAATTATAGCGCCCCCCAGTGGCCACGAGACACCAGATTTTGTTCATGCGCTTGGGACCGAGTCTGGAGGCGTGCTACCAAATTTGGTTTCATTGCACCGAAGCGTTGCCGAGATATGAGCTCAAACGGAAAACGGCGCCGTCGCCGCCGATTTCGATTGGCTGTTACGGGCGAACGCTCATATTTCCGAAGACGGCTGATACTATCGTTTGTGCGCGTCGGTCAGAAGACCGTCTCTGTCGATTTTCGTGAGAATCGGACAAAATTTGTGACCCGTGAAACTTTTGGCGTGTTTTTGACATAATCCAAAATGGCGGAAAATCCATCATGGCGGAAATTGACGCCATAGGGTGCGTTGAAGTCGGCTTGGTCCAAGGATTCCAGCGATACCTTGTTTTCAATTATCGGACACGCGGTTCAAAAGTTACACGCGCAAATGTACTTCAAAGTTTGACCCGTTGGTGGCGCTAGACCGTGCTTGGTGAGTGCATGAAACTCAGTCAAAATAATGTTGAGACTGTCCTTAAGCTGTGTGCAAAATTTCAAAACTTTTTACCGCACGGTTCTAGGGGCTGCCATAGACTCCCATGGCGGAATAATAATAATAATAATAGGGAAGAAAACGTACAAACACAATAGTGTCCTACGCAGCTTCGCTGCTTGGCCACTAATAATAATAATAATAATAATAAATATAGCTGCAAGCAGCAATGAAGGGTTCAAGCAGTTCCTTTGCAATAGTGCTGATAGTGTCAACGCTACCACATTTGGTTACAGTGCACCAAATCGTTGCAGAGATATGAGCTCAAATGTAGAACGCCGCCTTCGCCGCCACTTTTGATTGGCTGTAGCGGCCAAACGGTTTCGAAGCTGCGGACGCCTGATAGTAACTTTTGTGCGCATTGGTCAGAAGACAGTCTGTGGCAATTTCCGTGTGAATCGGACAAAAGTTGTGACCGCTGAAAATTAGTTTCGTTTTTCAACAAAATCGTGAATTGCGAAAAATCTATCTGATGCATTATGACGTCATAGGGTGCGTTGCGATCGTCATGATCCAAGGATTCCAACGATACCTTGTTTTCAAAAATCGGACGCACGGTTCAAAAGTTACATGCACAAATGTACTTTGAACTTTGACCCGTTGGTGGCGCTAGACCGTATTTGGCGCTTACATGCAACCCAGTCAAAGTAATATTGAGACTGGCCTTAAGCTATGTGCCCAATTTTTACAACTTTTTACCGTACGGTTCTATGGGCTGCCATAGACGCCCATGGCGGAAGAATTAGGAATAATAATAATAATAATAAATATAGCTGCAAGCAGCAATGAAGGGTTCAAGCAGTTCATTTGCAATAGTGCCGATAGTGTCAATGCTACCAAATTTGGTTGCAGTGCACCAAATCGTTGCAGAGATATGAGTGCCGCCTTCGCCGCCACATTTGATTGGCTGTAGCGGCCAAACGGTTTCGAAGCTGCGGACGCCTGATAGTAACTTTTGTGCGCATTGGTCAGAAGACAGTCTGTGGCAATTTCCGTGTGAATCGGACAAAAGTTGTGACTGCTGAAAATTAGTTTCGTTTTTCAACAAAATCGTGAATTGCGAAAAATCTATCTGATGCATTATGACGTCATAGGGTGCGTTGCGATCGTCATGATCCAAGGATTCCAACAATACCTTGTTTTCAAAAATCGGACGCACGGTTCAAAAGTTACATGCACAAATGTACTTTGAACTTTGACCCGTTGGTGGCGCTAGACCGTACTTGGCGCTTACATGCAACCCAGTCAAAGTAATATTGAGACTGGCCTTAAGCTATGTGCCCAATTTTTACAACTTTTTACCGTACAGTTCTATGGGCTGCCATAGACGCCCATGGCGGAAGAATTAGGAATAATAATAATAATAATAATTAAAGCTGCAAGCAGCATTGTCGTGGCCAAGCAGGCAGTTCGGCCGTCCAGATTTGTCACGCAACTAAACGCAGTCGCGTAAGCCCGACGGACCCGGTACCGGGTCCAGAATACCGTTAAAGTGTTTACGGCGTATCAAAAGTTATTTACATGCTGCGGTCGGTTTTTATTCTAAATGTTTCCAAAAGACGAGGCTTCAAAGCTACCAAAACAACAGTCTAAGTGTATTTTTCTCAAAGACAGTTTGTTCGGCAATAATTCAAACATTTAACTAAAAAAAAAAAACAACAGCTGGGTGAATATACGGGACAGCCGAAACT
The DNA here is from genome assembly GCA_005024645.1 of Planiliza haematocheilus. NCBI lineage: Eukaryota > Metazoa > Chordata > Actinopteri > Mugiliformes > Mugilidae > Planiliza > Planiliza haematocheilus. The sequence goes on along the minus strand of SRSE01000649.1, from coordinate 7,138,509 downwards.
AAATGCAGTGGTATTCTATATCCCCTCGATCGATTGCATCATGTTAAGACAAAACAAACCAGAGGAGTTGATCCTTCCGCTCATACAAAGCAAAACATAGTCCGACACTAAACCAGCAAACGTAAGCCCCGTAGCAACGACGGTGCAAAAGTTCGCATTTTGTTGTTGACACGTGTGTGTTTATGTCTCAATATTACATCAAATTACAAAGCAGATTTCCCTACCCTTTCGTGGCCATTTTGAGTCTGCCCGGTGAACGCTCCGCTCAAAACAAACAGCACTGGAGCCCGCATTGTGTTGTCACTGCTCGATTTCATACACGGTCCTTTGCTTCCATCTGCTGGTTGTATGTTGGTACTGCAGCGTAAATTACACTGCAGCTGAGATGACAAGCTTTCGATTGAGGTCTCAATTTCCGAGGTAAACCTCTGGTTACCTCGACTTTTTTCGATGCGTTTTTTTTTGTTCTAAATGCCTGCCACGACACCAGGTCAGATACAGTTGTAATCATTATGTAGGTCTACTCATAAATGAGAGTGGTTAAGTGTCATTTATGAGTAGACCTGAGAGAACACACATTAAGCACTTTAATGTGTGTTCTGTACAAGTTCAAGAACCATTCTTATGCATTTTCTGAGTCATTCACCTTTGTTTTAGGCACAAAAAAATTTTAGCTGGTAAAAATCTACTGTGGCCAAAAAAGTTAACTTCAGGCCCTGGTTATCCTCTTACAAACAGGCGAAAAATTAGGCGAGGATAGACAATTCACATTTCTCCTTTCATTTCATACACAATTTCATACACAATTAAATCAAGTATAGTAACAGATACAACATTTCTGACACTGGGAATAGATTCCCAGAGGTCTCTAGATGTCCCCAGACACCAAGGACATGCATATGAACTTAAATGAGACTTAACCAGTCTCATTCATGAGTAGACCTGACAGAACACACATTAAGCACTTTAATGTGTGTTCTGTACAAGTTCAAGAACCATGCTTATGCATTTTCTGAGTCATTCACCTTTGTTTTAGGCACAAAAAAGTTTTGGCTGGTAAAAAACGACTGTGGCCAAAAAAGTTAACTTCAGGCCCTGGTTATCCTCTTACAAATAGGGGAAAAATTAGGCGAGGATAGACATTTCACATTTCTCCTTTCATTTCATACAATTAAATCAAGTATAGTAGCAGATACAACATTTCTGACACTGGGAATAGATTCCCCGAGGTCTGTAGATGTCCCCAGACACCAAGGACATGCATATGAACCATGCAATTGTGTAACAATTCTTCATTTACTTTGGGAATGTATTTTTAGGCGTGTTTCTTAAAATATGCTTAGGGGTTAACAGGTTAAGCTGTCACAGCAGGTTTCAAGTCAAACAACACAGGATCGGTCGAGATACGAGGTCAACTCCAGTTCGGCGGCTCTGCCGCCGATTTCGACGGCCTGTCGCGGGCGAAAGCTGTTGCCAGTCGCTCCAGAAAGCAAGGCATTGATGAGACGTGGTCCGAAGGCGGCCTGTGCCAGATTTGGTGAAGATCAGATGAAATTTGTGACCCGTGAAAACTTTTTGATGTTTTTGATGAAATCCAATATGGCGGCCGAATCGATGACGATGACGTCACAAGTCGACCTGCACTATCACCAGACACCATTAGTACATTTTAATTCCAAACACATCGAGAGCTACAGGCCAAAATGCATGTTTTGCTAATTGCAGCGCCACCTAGAGGTCAAAGGTCACCAATTTCTTTGAGCGTCGTCCTGATGCGTTCCTGAGTAGCTGCAGCAAGTTTGTCTTTGATACCTGCAAGGGTTGCTGAGATATCAGCTTGAAACCGCTTTGCCGCCTTCGCCGCCGATTTCGATTGGCTGTAGCGGCCGAACGGTTTGGAACCCGAAGACGGCTGATACTATCGTTTGTGCGCGTCGGTCAGAAGACGGTCTGTGCCGATTTTCGTGAGAATCAGATAAAATTTGCGACCTGTGAAACCTCTGAAGTGTTTTTGATTCAATCCAAAATGGCGGAACATCCGACGGGGCGACATGAACATCGTGGGTATCGTTGACCTCGGCACGATCCAAGGAGTCCAACGGTACCAGGGTTTTGAATGTCAGGCCTACGGGTCAAAGGTTATAAGCAAAAACGCAATTTTGCTAATAACGTCGCCCCCTAGCGGCCGAATGACACCAAATTTTTATTGGGCACTCCTAGGCGAGGGTCGAAGCGCGTGACCAAGTTTGGTCTTCGGAAGTCGAAGCGTCTCCGAGATATAAGAAAACTTCCTGTTTTGCGGCGTCGCTGCCGACTGCGATCGGCTAACGCGAAAAGTTACCATCGACTGTCACCGGGGCAACCCACGGTATGTGCGGATGTCACAATTTCATTTCAAATCAAAACGCATCGAGAGATATGAGCAAAAACAATGTTTTCTCAATTATAGCGCCCCCCAGTGGCCACGAGACACCAGATTTTGTCCGTGCGCTTGGGACCGAGTCTGGAGGCGTGCTACCAAATTTGGTGTCATTGCTCCGAAGCGTTGCCGAGATATGAGCTCAAACGGAAAACGGCGCCGTCGCCGCCGATTTCGATTGGCTGTTACGGGCGAACGCTCATATTTCCGAAGACGGCTGATACTATCGTTTGTGCGCGTCGGTCAGAAGACGGTCTGTGTCGATTTTCGTGAGAATCGGACAAAATTTGCGACCCGTGAAACTTTTGGCGTGTTTTTGACATAATCCAAAATGGCGGAAAATCCATCATGGCGGAAATTGACGCCATAGGGTGCGTTGAAGTCGGCTTGGTCCAAGGATTCCAGCGATACCTTGTTTTCAATTATCGGACACGCGGTTCAAAAGTTACACGTGCAAATGTACTTCAAAGTTTGACCCGTTGGTGGCGCTAGAGCGTGGTTTGTGCTTAGATGAAACTTGGTCCAATTAATGTTGAGACTGTCCTTAAGCTGTGTGCAAAATTTCAAAACTTTTTACCGCACGGTTCTAGGGGCTGCCATAGACTCCCATGGCGGAATAATAATAATAATAATAGGGAAGAAAACGTACAAACACAATAGTGTCCTACGCAGCTTCGCTGCTTGGCCACTAATAATAATAATAATAAGAAAACATAGAATCACAATAGGGCTTCTACGCAGCTTCGCTGCTTGAACCCTAATAATAATAAGAAAACATAGAATCACAATAGGGCTTCTACGCAGCTTCGCTGCTTGAACCCTAATAATAAGAAAACATAGAATCACAATAGGGCTTCTACGCAGCTTCGCTGCTTGAACCCTAATAATAATAATAATAATAATAATAATAAGAAAACATAGAATCACAATAGGGCTTCTACGCAGCTTCGCTGCTTGAACCCTAATAATAATAATAAGAAAACATAGAATCACAATAGGGCTTCTACGCAGCTTCGCTGCTTGAACCCTAACTAACAATCCCTATAAGGCTTCTCGCAGCTTCGCTGCTTGAACCCTAATCAGGCACACGGAGGGACTCAGCTGGAAATGAGATTAACATTTTGGTTCCAAATTGTTTCAGTCTTTGGTACACATGCTCTTTCTTCTTCTGACTATTTGCAGTACATTCAGTTTTTGTGACTCGAGACTTAATTGTGTGTATTGTTCCTCTTTTACTGGCTACACCTAATCCTTGATTTCTTTGTGCTGTTTTGTGGCGGTTTGACAGAAAATGGGTTCTTTGATCCACAGAGTTTGTTGTGGTTAAATCCAATTGAAAGTAAATCCAGACTTCATGCTGCATGGCAGGAGGTGAGACTGCATCCTCGACCCTTTGATCAAAAGCCTAATTCCAATTTAAATCAATAATCAGAGACACACCGGGATGAGCCGACTCTCTCCAATCTGATTTTATGCACATATCCATCCTCATGCTCAACCAATAGAGAGTAATTTGGCAGGCACATTAGCAAGCGCTCTGCGTTGTGTTCTGGTGAATATATATTCATTACAGCCTACACCAGCAGATTCCCTTTTACCATTTCACAGATGGATGGTCAGGGTCACCTTTCCTACCTGGCACCTCCTGCAACCACAGCTTTCTTCACTTTTCTACCTCCTGTTCATTGCTTTTTTTAAAAAAATTTTTTATTAGGCCTTTTCACCAAATGGATTTTCCCCACAGAGGTCTCTATTCTTTCCACCACCTCCTTCTTTATTAAAGCTTTAGCAGTTTCCTGGTCACATTTTCACCTCTGTGGACTTGCTGGGTGTGAAAGCTAAAGAGGCCTTCTGAAAGTGTGAAAGAAATGAAAACAAACTGAGGCTAAACTGAATGAATATGGTAATTTTTGCATTTAGTATTGGGATTGTGTTCACTGATCCAGGCGTAGAGTTGTAGATCACATCCACAGCTCTGTCGTGTATAAATTTAGGGGAGATACAGCAGCTCTACTAAATGAGGGAAAATGCATTCAATATGTGAAATGCTCCCTGGTGATTTTCTCTCTTTCTGTTGTCTATCAGTGCTAAATGTCATTAAAGCAAGGTTTAGAAAATATGTTTAATCGTGACCTGTGTTGCTTCTGCTCTTCTTGCTGCTCTTGGAGCTCCGCCGGGAGGAGGTGGTGGCTGAGCTGTGCTCACTGAGTGAGTCCTGGGCAGAGGAGGTGCTGCCTGTGTTCTCGCTGCTGTCCCTAAGCATGCTCTCATAGCCACTGCTTCCTCCGCTGTGGTAAAACAAGGCCGTCTTCCCCATGGCCGGGGGGAGCTCGCCGCTCAGTACACTGCTGTTAAAGGCAATATGAGATAACAGTTGAAGATTAAATCTAAATCTTTTAAGCAGACTTTAGCACAAGTTTCATATTTCTCAGTGCACTTGAGCGTATACCTGTTGTCACTAGCGTGGCCACTGCTGCAGCGGTGTGGTTTTCTGGGAGCTGTGATCTTGCTGTAGGGAGAGGGTAGTGTTTGTATCACTGCTGCCCTCTCCTCTCCCATACTATCGCCTCCACCACCTCCTGCTCCAGCTCCTCCTCCACTGAGAACAAGAAAATAGTCCAGAAGCATTTTAATACAGGAGTAAACTAATCCATTTCTGAAAGAGTTTTACTAAATAACTAACACTGGAGAAGAAGTGAAACGAACTAACCTTGCTCCTCCTCGTTCCTCTGTTGACTCTGAGCCGCTTCCCTGGGCATGACCCCTGGAACGAGAGCCAGCACTTCCCTGGAGGAGCTCTGATATTCGACCGTTAACAGCCCGCAGAGGCAACTTGGCAGCCAAGCTTCCCCCTCGACTGCGGCTCAGAGACTGAGTAGACCAGGATCCAGGGGCAGGTGCCTGCTGCTGCAGAGGTGCTTGGACTGAACTCTGAGGCTATGGAAACAAATGGATGGCAGGAGAAATGGAGGTGAGGATCGATTTAGAGCACAACGACAAGGTCTCAGAATTATGCTTAAACTGATAACGTTTTTCATCTGGCTTCGTCCGATGAGCATAGCTATGTAGTTTCCTTCTTACCTTTCCATTAGGAGGAAGGCTGGAGCTACGGCTGGAGGTCTGACTTAAAGACTTAGTGGAGAAGCTTAGAGTCTTGGTGCTGGAGGCAGACAGGCTCCTCGTCTTGGGACTGCTGGTCATCAGCAGCTTACTGACTGCAGAGATCTTCGATTGGCCGTTGCTCTTGGCAGGTGATTGGGGGGCACTGCTTGAACTGGAGCCTCCATTGAAACTGCTGGTGTTTCCAGTGGGAGAAGATACCGATCCAGCACGGGTGAGGCTGCGCCCAGTACGAGGCATGGTGCTTTCCCCCCTCACTCCTCCTCCCCCTCTGAGGCTCTCACCTCTCTCCAGGGAGAAGCAGTCATAGTGGTGGGAACCACTATGTGAGGTGTGGACCCGGCCCAGAGAGTTGGTTCTGTTGGCAAGCTGTTCTAATTTGGCGCTGAAGAGCCTGCTGCTGTCTATACTGGAGCCACGTTGTCTGATTCCTGCAGCTCCACATCCAGATGCATCATCCGTTGAGTTTCCCGATGCTAATACTCCATGAGTGGGTTGTTGGAGAGGGCTGGCTGCCCTGTTCCGCTGGTCAAGGCTGGACTTTCGTACCGGTGGCAGAGGTGGGATTCCCCCTTTCTTGTGGGAGAGAAAGCCCTGTTTTCCGGTTGATCCCCAGCGGTCAAGTGTGGCGCGGGGACTGCAGGGAGTTGAAGTGGTGACGCCAAGGTTGCGGTACTCGATTCCACTGTCTAAGCCATCGTGGCGGTTGAGACGGTGCCACCCACGGGGAAGACTGGCTGTGCGGTGGATGTCTGGGCTGTAGATATTAGTCAGGCATTCCCCTTGGCCAACAACAGCGATCATCTCACAACCATCGACCACTCTCTTAAGTGAGTCTGGAGATGACACCACCTCACCCCCTGAACTAGAGCTGCCATAATCTCCACCTGGTGATCGAGAAATGTCAAAAAAAGAAGGTGAAATAAGAACATAGACTTGATTTGTTTTTTCTTTGAAACAATAAATTAGTATTTCTTACCTTCCTTGCAGAAGCTCCGATTGTCTCCATTCCCACCAGACTTTTCTCCTGAGTGGCTCTTTAAATGCTCAACCTCTCTCTCTGGCTTCACTTCGCACACAAGCTCCCTGGAACTTCCCTCCTCCATGCCACGTTTCAGCCAGGGGTCTTCAAAGCTCATCTCACTGGACATAGAAGCTAAAAGTGCCGCATTGGACTTGACTGGGTCTTTCATTAGGTTGGTCTTAGTAGGAGAGGAGAGGATGGTGGGTTCCTGCAAGACCATGGGTTTAACAACCACACATGGGTGAACACTGACGGTGCTCTTGAAAGGAGAGAAGTTACTAGATCCTGACAGAATTTGAATGTTAGTTTTAGCCATAGAAGGAGGCAGTTTCTTCAGTCGGTCTTTGGTTGGAGTGCCCTTATCATTCAGGTTATCTGACAGGACCAGTTCTCCCTCCAGACTTCCTCTTCTTGGGCTGCCACCGCTTTCATAACCAGCCAGCCCCTCAACTCCAAAGCTCTGACTGGGTTCTGGATCAGCCAGTGCCTCTCCTTGCTGGCTCTGAGATTGACTGAAGCTGTGGAGAGACTGGTCAGCTTCACTGCCCATGCTCAGATCACTCATCCAGGAGGAGATGGGGGAACCACAGTTAGAAATTCCTGTGGCTAAGGCTTCACCTTCTATCCGCAGCTTGGCCATAGCCACCTGCAACAGGGATCAGTACAGTAAGGCATCTTCAAATCCAGTAGAAAGTGATATAAGATTTGGCTTTAGTTTAAATTATGATGCCTGCAGCCACATACCAAATGATCTAAAACCTAATCTAATTATCTCAAACAACACTGTCACACTAACCTCTGCCATCGCAACAACCTCTGTAACCCCTGAGGTTGCTGCAGGCATGTGATAATCCTCAACAGCTCCAGTTGAAGCAGTGCCAGTGATGATGCTGATGGGTTGAGAGGCTGTAGTGAGGGCAGTTGCAAAGTCACTGTGGAAGCTGATGATGCTTGTTGGTCGACAGGCCAAGCCTTGAGTCTCATCGAGCGCTGTGGCGTCAAGGTCGTCCTCAACTTCAGAAGCCAAGGTGTACACCAGTTCATCCTCACCAAGCAAAGGAGGACCAACTGTTCCTACAGATACTGCTGCTGAGGCTGCAAACGGAGGAGAGAAGATACAGTTATGTATGAGTATGAGTTTCTTACATGTTTCTTACACTTACGTACTGTATACTGTACATACTGGACCAGAATGTTGTTCATGACTTATTTTGCACCTCATTCCTGTTTCCTTGGGTTAAAATAGCTGTGTTTTATTTCAATTTACCATCCTTGTGCGTGTCCAAAGGTATCGGTGGTACATCGTCGTCACAAAGTGTCTCAGCTGAGCCCAGGCTGGCAGACAGAGATGGAGTTGGCTCTCGGACGTGCGGGCTCATACCCGCAGGAGAAGTCCTGGACAACGGGGATTCTGTGGAGGAACGGCCACTGTCTGCAGCCAAACTGTCTGCAGGATCAGAAACACATATTTGGCATTTTAATTAGTTTTGTTTTCCAAGTGCAGAATGCTTTCACCCACTGGTGAATTGTTAATTTAGGAAATTGGCACCATGCTGCAATGCCAGTTTCTAACCTCAGGTTATTATGCTCACAAACTGTGCTGTGCTCAGGTGACTCAGGTGTGTGTCTATAACTGATGGGCCTTCAGCAAATACAGAATGCTATAGAATGGGGAAATGCTTTTCATGCCAAGCAATAACAGACTATTCCTGTGATAATTAAATACAAGAATCAGATTAGAATCAAATACCCTTTCTACCCACAAAACCATGTCTAAAATATCTTTATCAGTCTGAAGGTACTCAAATAATTGCTTATTTTGATCTTTTTCCAAATGTGTACAAAATTAAATTGAGTGCGACATGTGAGCGGTCTCTCTGTTGAAGGAACAGGAAATGATGGGTGAAGGAGGGAAGATGAGATGCAGCACAAGGGTGCAGGCTGGACTTAAGAGGCTGAGGCTATAGACCTCACTACTTCAGGTCTGTTGCACCCACTCAACCAGGTGAGCTTTTGGGGTAGTGGTATGTAGTGGAAGAATCCTGTGTGATGTGTTATTAATGTATCCTGTATAGTCTATTGTTGTACTTTTAATTGAATGTGGATTGATGGGATGACTGATGGCTCTAATGGAGTGGTACTATTTGAGTGCTTTTATAGGATGTTTTGTAACAGGAACAAAACAGAAGCAAAGAGACACATACTGTCTGAAGTCAGAGCATCTGTGGCCTGGCCGTCCTGAGCCAGAGTGTGGGAGGACAAGGGCGGTGTTGCTGGCATTACGCCCTTCTGGGTGTACACTTTACAGCGCTGGGATGGCGAGGACGGAGGCCTGTCAAGGAATACATGTCAACATTGTTCATTACTAGCACACAGAACTCATTGTGCACGGCTTTTCTTTTTCTTTTTCTTTTTTTTTCTTTTTGTTCATTACTCTTAAATTTCATTTAGTTTTCATTGGAAATGAGTGGCATGTTCACAGTCATCATTATTTCTATATTTCCTGTATGTGCATGTGCATCACCTGTACTCTGAGGTTTTGGTCAGGCTAGCAATGCCAAGGCGTGGTGATCCTAGAGAGCGTGCCTTCCCCTCTGCACCACCGCCTGTCACATTTAGACTCTCACGGCTTTACAGGGAGAAAAACAGATGAGACATGTAAAATATCAAGTGCTGAGCTTAAATAAAACCCAGTTCTTAGCTGCATAGATTATAACATGTCCTAACCTGTCATGTAGATGGGAGCTCTTGGCCCTGTGCAGGGGGTTAGACGTGATGCTGCTGCTTCCTGTAACACTCCTGGTAGCAGTAACTATGGGGCATCCAGAACTCTGAGCCAGGTTATGGATCATTGTCTGGGCCAGCTCTGCCTCCTCCACCACCTCCTTGATCTCCTGCAACTGCTGGTCATTGGTCCTCCTCTTAGGGCCTGCCGTTGCTGAGGAGAAGGAGAACTGAACTGAATCTCCTACTGCACATTGCAAAGAGTTGCAACGACATTAAAAAGGGAAATGTGCTGTCACCAAAATTGCAAAATATAGTCAAAGTGATAAATTAACTAAAGTCTTTTTCACCTGTTTTGACTTCTGTTTCCAACACAGCTGCAGAACCAGTAGCAGTGGCAGAGGTTTGAACAGAGGAAGGTGGACATGGCTCTTGTTTGGCGCCTTGTTTGTTCACTGCAACTTCTTCAAAGGGAAACTTTGCCACCTGCAAAAATGAAATGAGTGATAGATAAAAAAAAGAACAATGTCCAATGAGAATAACATGCTTGGTTGGTTTTGACGTTTGTCATTGGTAATACTTCTTGACATGGGACATACACTGCTGTGACAACTAGTGAAAGCATATGCGGATACAAGCAAATAGGAAAACTGCAACAGATTAAACTCTCAATATGAGATCAAGGAAAGATCCCATCACACTAACAATTGTACTTTTCATTTTTATGATTTTCAAAACAAAAACAAAGAAATTGTGTGTCACCTCTTCACTGCCATCAATGCAATCCAGTCTTTCCTGCAGTTCAGCAAAGGTGTTGCACTTTAGGCATTCAGCTCCTTCCTCTGGGACAGGAGCCAAAGGCTGACCAACTATTGACTGAGACGTCTGCAGCAGGGGCTGAGAGGGGCCACTGGGCTGATCATCTGGCTGAGACTGCACCTGTCACAGAAATCACTGTGAAGTAAGTAATCTAACATTTCTTTACAATAAATATCATTCTGATTACTGCTAATCGCCTAAAAACTATAGGAAAAAACATTTAAGTTACCTTGTTGTGTGCTCCAGCTGTCTGGGTCTGTGTCTGATGCTGCTCTGTCACTTTACCTCGAAGCAAAGCGGGAATAATTGGTACGAATTCTGGCGGCCCCTCATTGTCCGTCAGCTCTCTGTCCGACACCGCAGCTCCATTGGGGCCCACATAGATCACTGTGTCACATGACTGTTCGCTGCTGGAGTATTCGTCAGGGTCGCTAGACAGCCGCAGCAATGGCAGGTCGGAGTCAGTGTCACCGCGGTGATGGAAAGGTCGTAGGTGGGTCGGACGACGCATGCGACCCTCCTCGCAGGAACTTTCTCCTCCAGAGGAGCTGGACGTGTATTGCTGGAAGAGATTGTTGAGTGGTGAGAGAGAAAGGGCTCCAAGACAAATAACCCACTACAGCAGAATGCAAGTCAAAACCTAGTTCTCTTGCAGACTAAAATTCAAGGATTACTCAGGACATCTCTACTGTGAGCTTTACTTTTAGAGCTCTGAAGCCGTCAATTTACCTGTTCTGCTGCTGAGCCATTTTTAAGTGAACATGAGAAGTGGAAGATGAGAGATGGCAGCAGCAGCAAAAGAAGACAGTATGACAAAATGCTCTGCACAAGTACAACATCATTCAGAACAAAGTATTTCAACTTCTCTACACGATTTTTACAGAAACTCTAGAAAATAAAACATGCAGTGCAATGTTGAGGTAACGATCAAGAATTGTACAACTGATCGAACAGTGACTTATGTATCTCGTTAACTTAAGGTATATAGCAAGAGACTTAAGTTGCCTTCATCTGATTATCCATGTACCTAAAGTTTTAGTTTTACAGTATTAAGATACGTCGCCTCCCGGTTTTAATATAGCATCAAGGTTTGATTAAAACTCACCACTGTGACTTTAGTTTTCTTCTTTTTCATGCGGAGGACCCGGGAAGCAATCTGGATGGTGGAAAGGGTTTCTGAGAAATCTCTGGGTGAGGCAGAGATGTGAGCAATCATGGTGGTCCGGCAGTTCATGTTGCCTAGCGACTCCCTTAGCAACATGGTCAGCTTGCTGTCCCTGGTTACACATATACACCGAGATGTAAGCACTAAAGACACGTTGATCAGAAACGCACACGGCAGCTTAAACATGTGACAAAATGGGTCGATTTTCCAACGGACGCCCACGTACTGCATATCTGACATTTAGCAAAGGATTATTAATAAATCGTCTTGGATGAGATCACTGAACATTTTCCAGAAGTTGAAGAGACTGATGATAGTCTATGTAAAAATAACACAACACTGGACTAGCATATTCATATAAAGGACACTGAGAGGGTGGAAAGCCAAAATGAATGGTAATCAGCGTTTATGTTTTTTGATTAATGATGCAAAAACACATGAAAGCTACTGTTTCAGACTTAAGTGTGCAAAGTCTTAAAAGAATGAAGTCAAATATTGTGAGACAGTCTATCTCCCAGAGAGATTATTCTAGCAGATGGAGAGTAAAACTAGGCTGTGTGTTTAAGAAAAGACTTTCTCCTGGGTGGGCTACTGCAATCATTCATAGTGTGTGTGTGTGTGTGTGTGTATATACGTATGTGTGTGCTGAGGCCTGCAGGCTGACAGTGAGTACAGCTCCTCTGTGGCTCGATACCTCATGCTGCTGTCCCCCTTTTTCTAAAAACACAGCCCGCGGTCAAGACTCACACACGTATGTTTACGCTCACATGCGTGCGGACGCACACACACAAAGTATGTACACACTCTTATCTTGACCTCCTCTTTTTCATCAGTGCTCTCTTCCTCTCTTTTCTTCTGCCTCAGTTTGCCGCCTCGGGCTTGAACAAACCCTCCTCTCGCTCCCCCGATTTATCTCTATCCCTCTGCATCTCTCCCTGAGATTAATGTATGTAAACTGATGACTCATGAAGTATTCATTTGGATGTTAATTCAAGTGATGGGAATGTTGGATCAGAGCTTACCTTTCAGCCTGTGCTGGATATATTATTACTAAAGTTTTACCAGCTAGGAGATGTGTACATGTAACACAATGCTCGCTCTGATTAAAAATATTCTGTGATGAATGCATTATTAGATCCCCATTATTACAGGAAACTAATATCTCTAACAATGTGAAACTGAGCCGTTCATAGATTTTTACTTGTCTGAATTAATAAATCTCAACATTTCTGTTGTTTGGTACTATGCTTATATTATGCTATGTTCTGCAATCATTCAACTGAATATTGGTAAAAAGGAAATGAAACTGTGTCCCTGGAGAGGACTGTTTGGCAGAGAGAAATCAATTATTTAATATCGCCACTTATTTTGGTATTACTTTGGACAAGGTACTGCGCAGAGTGCCTGAAGAGAAAACATATTAACTAAACATCAAGTTAACTTCCTCTTCATGAGCTGAACAATGGGCCACGTAAAGATGTTGCCTGTTTGTGGTTGAAATACTTGGATTCTCACTAGAGCTAAACTGTGGGTTTTGTGGAGAGAGCCAACAGTCTGCCTCTTTTCATGAATTGTAATTCAGTAAATACAAAGTCCAAAAGTCTGCCGATCAACAGTAGATTTACCAGTTACCTAGCAACAGTACTGGAACAGGACTGGGATTATGAGAACAGGATGGGACCCTGTGCTGGAAGCAGTGAAGCATTGCAAGGCAGGCTCAGCAACTTAGATGAAAAAAATGAGTTACTAGGAATCCTGAATAAACAAATTTTTGGTTTACGTAGTGAAGATTTTGAATAAATGCATGTAGTTGGTTTGGTTTCTGGGGATGTGAAAGGCAGCGAATATCAGGTGCATCTGGTTGATGCGTCACCTGGTTCACCATTTATTTCACTTTGTCCAGTATGTTACGACATTGCTTTGTGAACGAATCCCTACGCTAGCAAACAGCATTCCCATTAGCCTAAGTAGAGCCTCTGCCTCAGTGTACTTAAGATGAAAGGCTGAATGAAAATCATTATATGCCAGTAGTAATCTGTTGTTCTGTTATAAATAACAGAGAGAAGTAAATGAAAGGAAGACCTGCAGCTGTGAAGCACCTACAGTATTGTTTGAATTAAAGACCAGATTTAAATACCCGGTTGACTTTAGCCCTGCAGTGACACATCCCATCAATCTGTGAGAAGTGGCAGCATCGACTGTTGAACCAGTCAAACCCCATTGCACTCCAGCAACAGTTTGAGTCATCAGTGCCAGACCACAGTCAGCAAAGCTTTGCTCACGGCTTCAGTGCTAAGTAGCAGGTTGTTTTGCAATGTAAATGCTAAAGCTGGTGATTAAATTAACCCAGCGAGCGGCACAGAGCTACACAGCTTTGAGGAGAGTGGAGGAGTGAGAAGAAAGGAGGGAATTAAGAGGGAATTAGAGAAAGGTAAAGGAAGGACATTTACTGTCTCTTATACTGTATACATACTGTCTGAGCAGACTACATGTCACCACAGTATTTATGTTTTTTCTCAGTCCATGTGTTTATATTTTCAACTCTGGCTACAGACTCTGTCTGTATTATCTCTCCTTTGCTCTCCTTGCCAGTCAGTTAACCAGCAAAATGAATGTGATGAATATGTAACAGCAGCTGTTCTTGTTTATGACATTAAGTCCCCCAAACACGAAGCACCTTAGGAAATCTGCCGTCTGCTTTCCTTTCTCCTTCTCCTCCAGCTCCAAAAACATCCTGCTCTCCTCCTCCATCTTCCTCTCACTCCTCTTCACATTTCTTTCATTCATTTGTTAAATTTGCCTCTTGTATTCCCCTCGTCAGTTTCTGCATCAGTTTCCTGGCCTCTCCCAAACACACATCAACCTACTTGTATGGGATGTGTTTGCTCCCGTTGACCAGGGCCAGGATCACATTGCCCAAGGCAGACAGAGAAAGGCACAAAGGGGCCGAGCTGGGCGAAGAGTTCTCCTTGCTTTTCCCACCACCTCCTCCACCGAGTGCTTTGACGTCACAGCTGCCCAGGTCCAGGAGGTGGAGGCGGCTGCGACCTCCTGACACTAGTGGGAAAAAAAGGGTCACGGATGAAAGAGGGAAGGCAGATGACGGTAAGGGTTGTAAGCGATTATATCAGTAGTGTAAAAATGTGCATGTTCTCACATTAATAGTTTCATCTTTAAACACTCACAGTGCCTGAATGTATGTCCTATCTCTGAAAGTGATTATTATAATTTATTAGCAATATACAGTATAGTAGGTCAGTAATAAGCATATGGACAACTCGATCAAGGATTCTGATGCATAGGCCATTTATCCATAGCAATGAAGGGCACTGTATTGATTGATCTGCATAAAGATTAAGTTATCAACATTTTTTTATTTACATTTTTTCACTACATGCTTTGTCTTCCATTTTGACAAAGGAATATAAGCATGTTTTTGTCTGGCTACTGTGCTCTGTCTAACAGTAGTACTAATAGTGATGTTGTATGGTTAATTGTTGTTGTTGCACCACTTATAACAGCGACGACAGTATCAGAACAGTACTCACTCCCTCCTTTGCCTGTCTTTTCCATGCGATACTGGTATATGTGCAACGTAAACAGCATATGTGAATTCCTGTGTTCTTCTTCTGTGGTGTCGGGGCGTTGGCTGCTGTGGCGAGCTGCTATGGCTGCATCCAGGAACCAGGCTGCCTTTTCTGGGGTCGGAGCACGGAGTTCAGACTGGTTCTGGAGCTGGAAAACATGGGGGAAGAAAACAAATGTAAATATTGTGTAAATATTTCCACTTGACACGATAAGGAAGCAGCAGTGAGTGGCCAGAGGACAGACAGCCAGACAGGAGGAAAGGATTAGTTTTACTTAACAAGAAGTGGTTAAACGCTGGTAATATTGTGCACCACAAGGGCTCAGCATGTAGGGGGCTGACTGACATATTCTAATAAAACATTTCTAATTTGCCTGCAGGTATGTGAGAAATAGATAGAGGGAAGCAAGCATGAGTAACAGAGAGTGCATGTGGTGTGTGTGTGTGTGTGTGTGTGTGTGTGTGTGGTGCAGGATATCATTACTGATGAGATTATGTCAGATTAGTTAAGGATTACACAGATGTGCTTGTATCAGACGCTCTAATCCTATCAACATATAACTGCACTAACGCACACTAACACACACACACACACACTTGCTCACTCACTGTCACTGTTGTTCTTGGCCTTCTTCTACATACACATGCTATTAAGACTACTGTCGTGTAGTCACCAAAAAGTGAATTGTAGTGCTGGTAATAATAATGGTGGTGATTAGATTTATTCACTTCAAGCAGCCCTTTGTCATCTGATTCATGTGTAACAACATGGATTGTTTAGTAATCACCGCACGCATTGAAAAAATAAAAAACAAAAGGTTGAATAAATGAAAAGCCACCTGAGGGTAATTTTTCACTTATATTCTCTTCGAGTTGTTTACAGCTGAACCTGTTTTTCTTTTATTCTGACAGAGGCTAGTCAGACGCAGATGAACTAATCAGCCAGCTATTCCTGAAATTGTCTAAAATATGTATTGTGTATTTTTGGATTAAAAAAAGACTAGAATAGTGTACAGGTTTAGTATGCTAAACAGGCTGTACTGTCTCTGTTGCTACATCCCAGACAATAGAGAACAACCTGAGGCTAAATAAACAAAGGAAAGGCGCATTGATACAAAGCCAGAGAGCGTTCATACACACACTCACAGGGTTTAATCAGCCACAGCTACATTACATAAACTGTCAGCTGTGGTGTGATTAAAAGTAGATTTGTGTGTGTGTACCTGCATGCCACAGATGGGGTCCTCGCACAGGTACACTCCAGGTGACTGTCCATCCTGTAAACTGCCAGTAGCCACTTCAGACAGCAAGTCCTTCAGATTCTCCTCTTTTCCCCAGACCTGCACACAGACGCATTAGCTGACTGATAGTAGACAGCTCATTGTCTGTTTTCCGTCAAGGTTACTTTCCAGATTGATCTATGACCAATATCCAATATATCAGTCCAAAACGGAGAATCCAGGCTTTAATAAGCCATTACTTTTAATGCAGAAACAAACGACTAAAATCATGATAGTTACAGAAAACTAATGTCAGCTATTATACTGCAGCTCCACACGTACAGCTACTGCTGCCGCTGCTATTTATAAGAGACTGGCTTTGTCAAATGGTTGTTTGTCATTTCTGTAGGATAAAACCGCACTGACCTCCACAGCAGAGACGCGGACAGAGAAGCGTGCCCCTGTTTTCTCCTTTCTCTCATTGATGAGCTTAAACAACCAGGAGATGGCACAGGGGATTATACCCAGAGTCTGAAGGGAGTCGTCACGGCCAATCATTGTGTAGGATTTACCTGGATGAGACAGAAAGATAAGATGAGAGAGGGGCGAACTATAAAAAGATGGACATCTGTCAAAAAAAAAAGAATATCAAAAATACACAACCATGAATAGATCAGTGTGTGCCGTGCATGTGTTTGCGAGTCTGAGCATGCGTGTACACATGGGTCTGTCCCTTTCAGTCACAAGATGATGATTATCCCCCTCCCGCACCTGCCCTGGCCGTCAGAACTTGGAGATCAAACAGGCATCTTAACAAAGCCGCATGTCACAGCTAACAATCACACCGACACAAACACTTACACAGAAAACAGAGGACATCAAAAGCCCGACTCCAGCGATGCAGAGTAGAGAAATGTGTCTGATTTGTTCTGAGAAAGGACGGAGGGGAGGTTGTCAGCTACACTGTATTTCTACATTGTTCTCCTACAGTGTTTCCTAGAGTGTCTAGACTAACTGTCAAAACAAAAATGCGTTTCATTATTTGTCACAGACTAGATGAGATTATAACTACTGGCTAGAAAAATCAGCTTTCACTAAATCACAAAACTGAGACTTCTCTAAATAAAACCAAAGTGCTGTTAAACAAACAATCAGCTGTATTATAAGAGCTCCTTCAAAGCATCACTGGGTCATTTACTTTGATTTATCTAATTTATTAGCTGGTTCCTTTCATTTAACAAATCAAATGGATACCCTCAGTCATAATGGCCCTATGCTGTACTGCAACCAAAACCAAAGAACATTTAAACAACCCTGCTTTCTATTTTCTTATCTGTCAGGCCCGTGTGAGAGTCTTAAAATACACATCTATGTGAGTATGTATGTGGCTTCTGCTCTGAACACCTCAGACATTCAAATAATGACTTCCACCAGCTGACACAACACTGACGCACAGTGATGATACACCACACAAAGTGAAGCCCTGTGTGTGTGAGAGATTGTTTCTGAGGACCGCTAGTCTAATACGTTTAGCAAAATCCATCAGACATGACTTAAAGCGAGATGATTCTCTGATCCCTTTGTTCAGGAGGATTTGGACTTTGATTTAATTTTTCCCATTCAACGAAAACCTTTTTGCTTGTAGTGAATGTGCACATGAGTGTGTGCGTGAGTAGACTTGGCTGCTTCTGAGCCTCTGTATGTGTCTACAGCCGAGGGCCACAGAGCCGAAGATAAATGCTGGTTGTGTTACTTTCCCCATTTTAATTAGATATAAGGTAATGCCGTTATAATGTCGCCTCATTAAGATCCATGGCCTTAGGTGAGCTGGATCATAAAGAATTATCTCATCCACAGCTACAGCAGCGGCCGCTTCAACTGAGACAAGCAAGGTCACGGCTTTAATATAACAGTAAAATTGATTGAGAAATCCATCAAAGATAGTTTGCTCTTTCAATCAAAGGACAGCACTTTTAGTATCATCAACACGATCAAGCTTGGCAATAAGAAGGCATGTTAGGAATATTAGTTTCCGCCATAGTCAAATTATGCTCTATAGTCATCATCATGCATCATGACAGTCTGTGTTGTCATGTGTCACTATTTGACAGCAGAATGAAAACATGTAAACATGATGAAATGGAGAATATTGATCTACTCTAGACAGTCTGCTTGTTGTGTTGGTTTGTGTCTTGGGAGATCTGCAGTGATTATATGTGCATCTGTTGGCTTGATCTGTCCGACATGATTCTAGTAAAGGGTGTACTCTACAGGACTGTAGATGCTGGGGCTACAGTGGTCATGAATTTAAGTTGGCCTAGCTGATTCTTCATTGTCTTAATGGCAATAAAATAACAGTGATGGATGGCGCATAGTGATCACCCAGAACAGCTGACACACAATGGCTAAAAAAAAAAATAATCAGTTTTCCCCAACCAGTCTGTGAAAAAATGGAATTGAAGACTTTTATTATTATTTATTTTATTATATATCTTTCACACAGCTCAACCCAAAGAAGTTTATAATGAGCATGCTCTCAGCTTGCTCAGCCAGAGGAGTCCAGTGCATCTGCTCAATAGCCTCTGCACCCTCTGAGCAGATTTCACAGGAATGAATGGCACACCTGTACATCCACGGAAACTACACATGAAAAACATGAGGAAGAGAGTGGTGTGCTCTGTGCTCTACAGGACAACCCAAAGACCAGCAAGAGGCTCTTCCATTTAAAAAAAACAAACAAAAAAAAAAACAGCGTGTTATTGAATCTTTAGTGAATCTGTCTAAATTCCTGGCTTTTAGTGCAGGTCTGACAGTTTTGCTCAATTCTTTATTTGGATCCCCAGTGGCCTAAAAGAAGTTTCTAATCGGCTCAAAACAATCCTTAGAAATAAATAAATAAGACCCGCTTTAAATGACTAGCTGCATGACTGAACAGTATAATAAATTATAAATGACTTTTTTTCTAAAGATTTGGCAAGTATCAAATTTCCTGTACCACAACAAAGAAACATTTGTTTTGTTTTTACGTAAAACTCCACGTTCCCTGCTGATCTGAAGCATTTCCACTCTACTCGTCCTCTGCTCATCAGTTCAAGGGGAGTTAGAAACTCCAGCTGTATGCACCAAGATCACAAACCAAGACGGATAATGCTGCTTGAATGTACAGGGATAAACACAACAGGGGCTGACCCTGCGTTGAGGAGCGTGCGCGTGTGTTGTGGGTCTTTGTTTGTGTCAGTGCATGCCCGGATTCAGACACATTGCAATGTGCAGCGAGGGGTCCTGACCCTTTTAAAGACAGCTTCTCTAAAAAGCAGCTTCAGAAGGATTAGTGAGGGGAAAAGGAAGACAGAAACAGAGACAGAGCAGACTGAGGATACTTTCAGCTTCAGCAGACACTAATCCTCTTCTTTCTCTCTCTGATACATGAGGGCCAACCGAGAGACGGCCAAGTGAAGGACTGACACACTGATGGTGAGACACACACACTAAGGATGACTCACAAGCCACACATGCTTTGATTTTGTGTGTGTGTTTGTGAGAGAAAAGAGAGAGAAAGAGAGAGAGAGAGAGAGAGAGAGAGAGAGAGAGAGTCTTACCCAGCTTGGAGTGTCCAAAGCAGAAGACACAGCCATCTGCTCCATTCACCACCGACTGAATAACCTCAGCAACTGTTCCCGCACACACCTCCGCCTAGCAACAGCCAAGGATATAGGAAGAAGGTCAGGAAAATTAACATATCAGTAGACATGGTCCATACTGGAAGTGAAGCTATGGTTTTAATATTATTTATCACTTTGGTGTGTCATGAAAGATTTATGACATGTAGCTGTTCAAATGCCAACATCAGCCATAAGTTGTGAGAACACTGCTGCTAGCCAACTGGAAGAATATCGACATTTCCCTCATAGATATTGTGAAATATCATAAGAAAAATAAAAGGAAGTCACAAATCCCACAAGAGGGGATCTCTTTGATGGACTTCCCTTGTGAACATGTTAAACATGACCCCATATGAAAGCAGCACATCACTGATATCACACTATGCTGGCAGAAAAAATGGAAAAAAAAACCCATCTCAGCAGTCTATTAACCATTAACTTGATTGACAGTTTAAATAATACTGTTTATCATTGCTAAAGACATGGGCAGGCATATGCTGTATGATGTATTTTTACATGTTTGTCTCTGAGAACCAGCAGCTTGTTAGCTTAACTTAGAATATAGCGGGCAGAAGCAGCCAACCTTGCTTTGTACAAACTTCCCTAAAAAACCCCACTTATTATCGCCTCTAAAGCTCACAAATACACATGATATTATTTGAAATGTAAAAACAATTATTTCATGGGTTGTATGCTCATAGTATCATAGGCCCTCTGTTTCCAGTCATTGTGCTAAGCTAACCAGTTGCTTCAGAAACTTGGAATCACTTTGATGAAAGCTTGCCATTCATTGCATTGTCATGTAAGGTCATAAGTTAAAATCCTGTGTCTAGCAGACTCCTTTCTCTGACCTGTGATGCATCAGGAGGGAACGCAGCGTCAAAGGTGAACATCTTCGGAGGGACCTGATTGGCTCCCGCCCTTTTCTGGGAAGCAGCACTTGGTGTTTGATTTGCAGAAGGGTCCATGATGGTGATTTGTTTCTTCCTGGGATCCACTTTCAGGAAGGAGCTGGACTCGGCTGCATCGGACTGAGACACCGGGCACACACGCATCATCACTTTCACCTGAGGGTAGGACAGTTATAGAAAACACATGTTTAGAAACAACAGACTGAAACAGAACAGAACAGGCTGAAGGCAAATGTATTGTTAATCACAGATACAGTGATTAAAGTTAAAATCATGACGCACACAATCTGCATGGTTGAGAGATATATTTATTCTGATCTGATATATAACAATGCCCCAAAACGAGGCGCAGGATGCACAAACAAAATTAGCAAATAGTTACACATGGAGTTTTCAAGATGGTTTTCTAAACTATGGCACTTTGTGTTTCCTTGGCAATCGCACAATGGCATGTGTGCTGGTAATGTTTTGTTATATTTTTGGTTCCTCTCATGCTGATTACGCCTGCCTTCACTTATAATTCACTGAGAAACTCTACCCAAGTTAAAACCAGGAACAGATTTGGTATTTCTGTGAAGCATTGTTCGTGGAAGACGACTATCTTCACCTTTAGACTCACAAAGAGCGACAAAATTCAGCTTTTTACTTCTGTACTTCATGAGAATATACACGCTCCCTCCTTCTGTCATCACCTTATTCATCCTGAAAGTATACCTCATCCCTCCTCCATTACCTGTCAGTCTTTCGTGATCTCTTTCTCATTCTACCCCGTTCTCCTCTGTTCATCCCTCCTTTCTACCTTTAGCTCACTGCCACACATCAAAAGCCTAAATTACAGAAATCCTGTTTTAGCTCTCTCACCCTCTCGCTCTTTTTTTCCTCCCACTCCTGTCACAAACTGTTACCAGCCACAATTTACCGCCTGACAGCTGCTGTTGTTTTCTTTGATATGAGATGCAGCAAAACGCTGCGTCATCGAATCTGAGTGAGTTGCAGAACATTTTAACACATAAACAACTCCGTTTGTTCAGGATGTTTAAAAGTTTGAGGCACTTTCTAGCAGTTTATTGTTGCTCTCTTCTCTTCCGCTCACTTACATAGGTGAATTAATCTCACTTGTTCGTTTGATCTCTCGGTGATGATATCACCTTCTGATTCATCACATCTGTCTCCCTCTCTCCATGTTTTGTCGCTTAATGTGTCTCCCTGGTTCACACTAGAGGATAATCCAGAGGCTTAACGCCACATTTCCTTTCTGACAAGTCGAAGAGAGGCTTGCTTGAAACGGATGGTGGGATGTTAGTGTCAGGTATGTGAACGCTTTATGATTCACACCATTCTCACTGCCCTACTTATCATGTGCATTTGATATTTATATTGCAACTTTGGATGTAGCCTAGTGTTTATGTAGCTATAAGCCCTCTGCCGTCATATGGGACTTATCAGGGAGTAGAGAATGGAGAAGCTTGTTGCAAAAATGTAAAGGTTTGTCTTGTAATGAGATGTCTCTTTTGGTCCAACCCATGATCAAGTAGCTTTGGCACTAAGTCTAATCCAAGAAGGGAATAATAAGATTGCTCTGCGTGTTTCAAGCTGTGGAAAGCGCTTTGAGATCATTGACGGTATAAAACTAAGCTAACATTAAAAAATAATGTTACAACACAGGACACAAACACCAGTCATCTGGGGGAACATCCAAGATTTGAATTACAGTGCCATTCACCTTTCTCTTCTTTCAAAAGCTGACTTTCTAATACTTTACCTTTCTCGCAGATTTGAAAAAGGTCATTCAGGGTGTTTCTGCAAACACTCACATATGTCCCTTTGGGTGTCAGTTGACCTATTCAGTTGTTTATCTCTGTTCACCCTTAAGAGTTATGTTCTCTGTCTGGACTTTCTAAGATCCAAAAGTTGTTCTTACAACTTCGTACATCTTCATATTGATTCAACACACAGCACATTTCCCAAGTGATGTCTCTTGCGTTGTTGTCTTGGCACATACCACGTGTACATGTTAATATTGGTAGTTGCTTTTTTTCTGTTTTTGTGCTGTAAAATGTTATAATGCAAGTTTTTACTGACTTGAAGTCCAGAAACAAACAATTGCATTAAGTAAGTTTGGATGTGGTTGTGGTGCATTTGTGCCATTATGCCAGGAGTCTGATGATTCTTTTCAGTAGCTTTTTTTCAGTACTTGGAGGATACAGACATGAACTGACAATATCCCTTATTCAGACTTGAATGGAAGGATGACATATTGATATTTCCCACTCTCTTGTGCGTAATTAAAGCTTAAACAATATGACAAGAATACGGCATAAGGCATGGCAGATGAAAGGAGCTGAACGTTTCAAACAGCAGACGAGCTGACGGTATACAGTGCACTGGCTCACTGGCTGACAAGCAGAAGATATGCTATTGCATTGGTTGTTATGACTTAACAGAAACAGCATGGATGCATCATTAGTTCTGGCCTGTGTGAGGCTCATTCAGAAAGGAGCTGCAGGTGCAGCCTTGAATTCAATGTATGGACCAAGCAAAGTATTTAGTCCCTGAAATGGTAGTCGGCATCTATGAGTACCTTGCCAGACCCTAGTGCAAGGTGGGAAAAGCTTTAGAGCTCTAGATCTCAAAAAGGATGAGAGCAGTACATGGCTAGATGGATAATAGTGCAGCAGTATTGTTGGAGGATAAGTATTGCTGTAAATCCTGATATCTGTCATAGCTAAAGTCAGATAATCTCAACTATATCAAATGTGTTAAATCACTTGAGTATGGTAACTTGACGATACTTAATAATTTACGGTGGCAAAAAAGTAAGAAAAATATCTGTATTTTTATTATGTATGACATGTGTTTTCTGAACAATGTAAACTGTAATGTCTTCAAGGACTAATGTTGCAGGGTAGATTGAAAAGACAAATGTGTTTACGTGGCTCCTAAGAGGGGAAGAAGAGGCAGGGAGAGAAATCTTTTGTCTGTTTGTGTTTGTTAGCACAGATGAATAATCATGTCAAGTGCGCTTGCAGTTAAACACAACGACGGGACTACGCTTTGCACGGTAATCCCAAAACACTCTAAATCCCTCTGCACTGAGACAGAGTATTAACAGAAAAAAAGTACTGTAGGTGAGATTATATATTTATTTAATTACATAACTGAAAATGTTCAGCAGCTTTATAATAAATGGTCCAAAACTCATGAAGTAAATCTTTTCCAAAATAGATTCAAATTTAAGTTTTGATATTAATTATAAATTAATGAAATTAATTCATCGCCCAAAGGTGAAGGACAAAGAGAACCAGAGCAAGCTTGGCTTACATTGCACTAATTAACCTGGATAGCTAAGGGTTATATAAAAACATAATATATTGCCACGTAAAAATCACATAGAAAACTTATCTTCTAAAAGCTCTTAATATGTTCATGTTTGTATCCACGTTTCCCTCTCACTCTGTTGTCATGTACGTGCACAACTAATACAGCACATTAACAGGCTTTCCTTTGGTTGCATCATTAAATGACCACGGGCCATTTAAGAGGGTTGGTTCAATAAATTCTGTGAGTGGGTGTGCATAAGAGAGTGTTTGTGTTGGCGTCTGAACTGTGTGTATCTTTAGATGAGGGTCTAAGATGAACTGTGAAGCCACCCAAACACAATAAATGTGTAACCTTCGTGACCCTTAATAACCCCAGGATACTGAGGCTTAAAGTCAGGTCAAGAGTTTGTGTTAAAAAAATACGACTAAATACCCATACCACTACACAAACACAGACACACTCTTTTTTTCTGGCACACACTCTCAGATTGAGTGCTAGCCAGGCCCTCTCCTGACCCCAATAAAAGAGCCCATCACATCAGTAAGAGCCTGGGGGGAAGGATTTTACCGTTGCACGCTTTACAAGGCGTAACTCATAAAGTCTTCCCCCCTGAGAGTCTATTTCCTCCTCATGTCTGAAAGTGTGGAAGGTGTGTGTATAGCATAAATGGGGCCATAATGCTATGCCATGTCCGTTTCTCAGAATACTGAGTGTGTATGTGAAATGGCTAAGAGTCACACCGGGGACCATTAACCTCTCTTCCCTTTTTGTCAAACTGTCAAATATCTGTGCTGATGACCACATAACAACAACTGGGAAACAGACACATAAGCACAGTTATACCTATAAGGTGACTGAGGAATTACAAATAAATACTATGTATTAATAATATGTATTTGTGCTACACCCAAAACTTTGGGTCGGTTTGTGTCTTTTCCAGCTTCCGTTTTACATGAATTTACCTAAGAACTTGAATCTGGCTCTTAAGCCTGGGTCAAGATCAGTTAGGAAATTGTGCCTGTATGTCTTATCAAATACACACCCACAATATTCTCAGAGGATCCTTGGCCTAGTTCCACCACTGAATCAATACATGCGGCAAAGTGCTCCAGCCAATACAACATTTGCAGGAGGAACACAAAGCTAATGGACTCTTTGTCCAGTTAAATGAAAAAGAAAGATGCAGTGATGTTTATTTTAGAAAAAAAAGAGACAGAGTGAAATACAGAGAGAGAAATAGGTTACTAATAACCCTCCAGAGACTCACTCACTTTGTCAGTGTCTTGTGATCCCTTTGTATCCATTGAACCCTCTCTTCTTTCCCCTCCTGCAGATATTCTCTCCACCCTCCTGACTCTGCTTCTCACTTTCACACCACACATATATATATATCCATCTCTTCTTCAGTCTCTCTTTGCGTTTGACAAAAATCACATTACTCGATATCACTGTGAACCCACTCCATTCTCACTTATCTCACTTTCTCTCCTTTCTTAGAACAAATGATTATGCCTTTCCTATCATCTGGTCTTGGAGAACGTGGAGATCAGCTGAAATATGAGTTTCTTGTCCTTTTTTCTCCATGTAGTAATTTATTTTCCAGTTGCTTAGGTATCTGTGTAATGTGTCTGAGTGCCTGTGTATGATTCCTATTTTCAACCTAGAAACGAACCAAAGATTACACCGGCAACAGCTTTGAGGTTTATTTCTAAGCCGAAGGGCAAAGACTCAGGATTTTTTCCTGAGTAACTGACCTTCCCCATAGCGCACACTCTAGGATAGTGATCTCACTGTTCCTCCGCTTCACGTACAACACTCAGGAACAATGAACACTTTGAGCCAATTTAAGTAAAGGAATTCAGGAAAACAGCAACAACCAAACCTGAGCAGAGAGAAGATGGTTCGATAGTCCCTCAGAGCTGTGCTTCATTGCTATTGGCTGGAAAATCAATAAGCGACTGAGACGGAGCTCTAATTGGTTCCCAAACACTGCAGAAACACACA
Organism: Planiliza haematocheilus; assembly: GCA_005024645.1. Lineage (NCBI taxonomy): Eukaryota > Metazoa > Chordata > Actinopteri > Mugiliformes > Mugilidae > Planiliza > Planiliza haematocheilus. The sequence continues at coordinate 7,112,534 of SRSE01000649.1, read as the reverse complement.
ATTGTGCCAACACTTGTACAGAGACATAGCTACAAATACCATATGGGAATACTTCAGGCTTCAGATCAATTCTAATTTTAACTCATTTATTCATTCCAGCTCTTAAGATCTACGTTGGCTGTTCTCACTTGGATGTAACACTGAGATCATACAACTAATTTGACAAGGAGGAGACTTTGTATCACATAAAGGAGCTCTTCTGTACCTAAATGTAACTTTGGGTCATACATAATTGTACAGCCCAAGTTAACCATTCACGAAATTAGTAAAATGCACCCTTGGGTTAAGAGACCAGCATTATTGAAGCCCTCTCACATTGTGTAACACCGAATCGTAGTCATCTCCAGTGGTACAGAGGTAAAAGTTGATCAGCAGCTGTTTGGGCAGTCCACTTCACCATAGGGCCATCAGGAAAAAAATAGTCTTTGTTGCACCTTTTTATGAAGTGTGAAACAATTAGGCCCTAGTTTGCTAAAATCAACAGCCAGTCAGAATAATCTTTCTCAAGAACCATACATTCAATATGCTCAGTTGGCCAAAAAAGCCACACATAGGAATATGACTAGTGGCAACTTTGTAGGACACAGTCCCAAAACAGGGTCACAAATGTTCAATGACAACCCAACATTGGCTGACAGCTGAGCATCTGGTTGGTGTGACAGTCTGCTTTTTACTTCCACCCCATAGCAATGACACTCACTGGATAGCAGCAGCCATCCCCAGCAGGATGCAGCCTGACACAGACACACACAAACAGTTTAGGAACAACTCAGAAAATATGCACAAGGTGTTGACCTGGCCTCCAAATTCCTAGATCCCAAATTGATCAGGTTTCTGTGGCATGGACTGGAACAAGCCTGATCCACAGAGACCCCTCCCCTCAACCCATAGGACACAAAGTCCCCCCACTAACAACATTCTGTTACCAGAAACCACAGGACACCCTCAGAAGGTCCATGTCCATAGGCACAAGCGAGACCTACACAATATTAGACAGGTGGTCATAATGTTATGCCTGATTTGTGTAGCTGAAGGGACTGCACTTAAAGCTGATACAAAACAGCCATCTAATAGGAAGATGACTGTCATAAAACCAAGTGTAACCTAATCATGTGTTGCATTAATCGGCACAAATGCTTAGACCTGGTGATTTGCTCATATAAGAACTAAGTGGATGCACTAGTACAGCTGCAAACTAATGCAAAACTACCAACCACCAGTTATCTCTGACTTTAAATACAAACAGAATGAGAAAACCTCTGGTCATGTAATTCTTAATATAATTCAGCCAATGAATGAATGTTTTTGATTGGCTCTCAGGTCTGTTATCAAATTCAACATGCGTGTGTTGTGGGGGTTAAACTCATGTGGAATACTAACACTATGGAGCCATTTCTCTGCACCCCAAAACATTAGTATTCTGCAGGACTAGGGAGGGTTAAAACCCGTCAAGACTCGGATTCAGTAAAAAGCGCACAATCAGGTTATGGTTATGATTAGGGTTAGGCACTTGAGACAAGTGGGGCTAGGATAAGGGACGGGGGAATGCATTGTGCCAAAGTTCTCACAAAGACAGACACACAGGTTCGTGTGTGGATCACAAGCTCCCCGTCTGCCAATACCGACAGCATTAATATTTCAGCTGCAAGGTGGAACAAAGTGGCTACTGTACTGGATTCCCATAACAGGCTCAGTCAGTCATTTAGATACTAGACACACAGACACCCGGACGGGCATAAAGGCACACAAATGCCCATGGAAAATGCGCTTTCACATGCTCACTCATGACAGACGCACACAGCTTGTGGCCTGAGAGGGATCGTAGCTGCTATTAAAAATTGATTAGCTGTCATAGTATCATTTTCCCCCAAGGTCAAGGCGCAATCTGTGAGTGTGAGTGTGTGCAAAATGCTGGCTGCAGAGATGAAAGAGGAGGGGAGCGAAAAAGCTCCCACAGTCCTTCATTTTCATTCAGATACGGAGAAGGGTAGATGTATAAGAGAAGAGAGGAGATAAAACTTATCCGTCCACTGGATAAGAGAGATGAGGTGACGATAGGTTATAGAGGGAGAAGAGGAGACAAGAGAAAGCTCCACATATTAGCTGCCATAACATTTCGAATAATATTCTCATCCCTCTTCAGATAAACTGTATGTAGATCAGGTATGACACAGAACAGCGAGTGAAGCAGCAGACAGCTTAAAGAAGGATATGTACGCCCTGGGGCAACTGTGACACGCTCGTGTATTTCCAACCTGGAAGCGTGTGTGAGGCTGCACTGAGGCACAGCGGGGCTTTGAATGCTGCTAGCACGTCTAAGGAAACAGACAAGGCTGCAAAACAGCACATGACACCATAAAATATAACTCAATTAAGGCTTCTTTTTAAAGAGGCAAATGTTTTCTCGTCAACATAATCTGTAAAATTAAATCAGTGGATGCAATTTGGACCAGGAGAAAGAAAGCATTCAAGCATTAGATTATCGTAATAGCTGCTGAATGACTGAATGATATCAGTGAAATCAATCATGAAGTCCAAACCTGAATGAATAGGAAGTAAATATAAAATCTTTTTAGAGCAACTTCTTTTTCGTTCCAGATGAAGATCATTGTCCTTCAGTCACTGTACTCAATTCTCTGTTTTTCATATGTTTCGTTTCATTTGGCAGCTTCAAAAACATGGCTCTTGCAGTCTCTGCTGTATTTCAGTGTACGTCTACAAATGGTTTCCTAAGTGATTATACATACACAGCTTAACTTCCTTGACTGATACACATCTCCCCCTGCAGTCAGTGGTCTGAATGGAAGGCTCCCAACTGGCTGACTTGATTAAACGGAGGGGAGTTTGAGATGCAGACGCCACTCAGACAGATTCACTGAGGGATTCTGTTTAATTCGACATCCCTAGAAGGAACAAGGAAGACTCTCTCTCTCTCTCTCTCTCTCTCTCTCTCTCTCTCTCTCTCTCTCTCTCTCTCTCTCTCTCTCTGTAACACACACACGGCAGTTACGTCCGACCTGTGCAGGTTGATTTCCCCTGGCTTTAAATGTGATGTCTCAATCTGTTTTCTGCCATATTAACACTGGGGGAGCACACTAACCCCCAATCACACTCGCAGACAAGCCCATGTATCCTGCAGGATGTATCATGCACACTTCCACCGGGGGCTTTGCTGCTTCCTTGACAGCTTTCATTGTACACCATAATCCTATGAATTTGTGAGCATGCAAGCCCGTGTGTGAGTGTGAATGTGTGCAAATGCCATTTCAGCGGGGAACCGACCCCCACCGCAGGTGACATTTTTTACTGGAGAAATGTCACCACAGCCATTTTCTTCCCATATGTTTGCATGAGCGTGTTTGTGTGCGTCTGACTGTGTGTTAGACCGAGTCTTGGCAAGCTTCAATTGATTTCACAGAAGAGGTCTGTAACGTTGCAACCAGAATATTGGTCTGCCTTGGTGCCACTTTTATATCATGAAAAAATATTTTTTTTCAAATGGTATCCGATAATAAACCAGGAGGCCAATAGTGTGCCTTAGAATAAAGGCTGAACTGCCCTCAGTTAACAAGTTAAATCTTGATTATTTAATCTGCACAAATACTGAAGTGAGAGATTAATTACTTTGGTTTAGCAGGATGTTAGATTACACACGCGTTCTTGTCCTGAAGCCAGACTAGCTGATGTCCTCCCCTGCTAAGCTAACCATCTCCAGGATGTAACTTCATATTTAACAGTCACAGGATGAACAATAATTTAGGATAAGATCTCTGCCAGCAGAGCAGCAGGAATTCGTTACCTTGCTAAAATGTTAATGCTAATCAAATGTCCACCATAACAGAGATCACACCAGAATAAGCTGCGATAAGTCCACATGACTGTGAAAAGGGGGTGGGAGGTGTCTCATATTTGTAATTAAACAGTAGTAGCAGCACACATTTACACACTTAAGATCACAAAATATCAGCGTGGGATAGAAAAGCAGAAATAACGTAACGGGAAGGAAAAAGGCCAAAGAGGCTATGTGCAGAAAATAACTGTGTATGGGGTTTTCTGGTTTACATATTCTGTGGTTTCTGTTTAGGGGTCGATAATGCAACGCTTTGTTATGTGTGTGAGTACGCTTGTAAACATGTGTGCGTGAATCTGTCTCCTTGACAACTGAGAAGACATCTGTCATGTCCATATGGAAATGAAGCAGAGACAGAGACTAAGAAGAGAACTACACAGTACATGAACTAACACAAAAAATTATAATGACACATCTAAACTGATATTATTCAATGAGTTTATGATTTGAGCATAATTTATTTTACTTTTATAATGTATGTATGTATAATGTATTCAACAGAGATATAGGTTTCTACCCATTTATCTTTTGCGGTTTAAACTAGTTTACTTCAGCATTTAGAAACTTCAGTTCTTTAATAATTTCAATTTAAAAAAATAGATGGGATTCTTTTTTTTACCACTGATCTGATAAATCAGATCCAAGCTATAATACTTACATTTCATTTAGTGTCTTCTCAGCATTTTAAGGTATTTCAAGGTGCTTGTCGGTGTCATCCTGGATTAGTTAGCTAAATAACATTTTACTACATCTGATTACAAATGTAACTGAACCGAGATGAGAGAGATGGGTTAGGGTCTCATCTGGCGTTTAATATGAATGTCACACGCATATTTTCACACACCCTTAAAATGACACAGTGACGGAGCGCCCTGGCAGCCAAATGCCTGCAGCACATGGCACACATCCGACAGCATTTGTTGCCACTCTGTCTTCCTTTGTTTCCGTCTGCATCTTCACTATCAACTGTCCAATAAAGAAGGAAACTGCCAAAAAACAAACAAAAAAACTAACTATTTCTGTCCCACACGCACACAAGTACACACAGGAAGACAGACAAGAGCTCTAGGACACCCAGTTGTGATGAATTAGTTTGGTAAGTGATGCGCACACTTTTCCACAAACAGTATACTGCGGATCCTTTCCTTCTCTGTGTGTGGTAAAAGACACAAGTGTTTGGTGAGTGGTGGATTTTGTTCTCCACACTCATTCATTTCCAGCACTAAGGACACACACACAAAGTCAGTGAGCCTCTCAAACTGTGGAGGAGGGGACACTAAAAACTCATTACATGGACGATCAATATTGCACACACTTGAGAAGACCCCCAGCCACCACCCGCCCCCTTCCCACGAATCCACAACACACATACACACAAACGTTTCATCAACCGCTGGCGCCGGTGACAGATGACTTTTGTCAGCCTGAGATGTGTTACCGTGGTAACCATTAGGTTACATTTCGGTATGGCACAACAGGGGGGGGGACACACACATACCAGTAGAGACATTTAGATAAACTGGTCAAGGTCGTGACAAAACACTACAGCTCAATATTTTAGCACATGCCAGGTCTTTGAACGACTACAGTAGCACTCGCCTGAGACTAAACCACTTTGACTTATCTTAGTAGTTAATTTACAGTAAATGCCACCAATACAAGCTGCTGCCAGGAAACATTTTTAATGAAATAAATAGTCAAAACCTATTTTGGTTCTCTGTAAAAGTCTTGTGGCATATTTAGTAGATGAATAAACATATGTAAATCATTATTCTGTTATAGTTTCTCTTTATATTTTGCAGGTTAAATATTTTTTGCTTTTCAAATTTCTAAAGTGTGTGTCTTGTTTGGAAATTGGGCCATGTTGACACAGTTTTTCCTTCAAAGGAGACATAATTATAAATTATATAAAACAGCATGTGCCTTGTGCACCTGTGCTGAGATGTTTGCTGCAGTAAAATAATTGTCATAATTTTAAAAAGATTTGATTTCTGCACTTAACTGAAAATAGGAGCAGTACGCAATGCTCCATAACCAAATCTCTCAAACTTCAAAAACATACTGTATGTTGGAGTCATGATATTAGGAGGTATAATAAACTGAATTATAATAACTACACATCACATCATTCAACAGTGAAATAAAAAAATATCAGCCCAATGAGTGAGGCCACAACTTTGCAGAACATAATGTGAATGTAATTGCATTTAGATGTTTTCTGCTGTTGTCTGAATATTCATATTGAAAATATATTATTTACCTTTCCAAGTCCAGGGGTATCTTTGATCTTGTTGGCTGCACGGAGAAGGCAGGGTGGAGCCGGGGGAGGGGCCACCAAAAGAGCAGCGCTGAAATTAGTGGGGAACAGAGGAGGGTCACATGATGGTGATGGTGATGATGTCAGTGGGGCCGTGACCACGGCGGACTTCTGCTTCTTCTTCTTTGATGCTAAGTTCAACTTTTGCGCAGCTCTGATTGAAAGAAGCAGAAAAGAAAAGGAAGCCATTAACCAATCAAGTTGTGCTAAACCCATAACTGAAAAACATTTTAGAGGAGAGGAGAGAGGAGGGATGATGCCACGTGTGCACGGACACATGGCTCTAATTAGATCCTTAAACTTTACCAAAGTACAACCATGACATATACTAATTGCAAATAGAACGCAAATTATACACCCTTCAGCCCACACTTACACATACACTTTGCTGTTTACATATGTAGCAACATCTGGATGGGGAGTGGTTCATTTCCCTCCTTGAGACTCAATTCCCTTTGGAATTGAGTTTAGAAGAAGCCACTAGAGATGGTATTTATAACCAGTATACTCCATCTATCCTGCATCAGGATTCCCCTGTTATTTTAACTTTAACTTTTAATTCACATTTCTTTTTCCTCTTCTCATGTTCTTACTCTCATTTCTTAGTTCTTGCTTGTTTCGTGCTCTCATTTCTTATTTCACCACAGAAGGTTCCAGCTGCTTCTCTCATCGCGTGATAACATTTTGGTCTCTAACATTTCTGTAAAAGTAGAAATACAATGTTTTATTGTATTTGTCAAGACTATCACAGTCAAATGTAGATGTTTTCTGCTTGATCATAGGTGGTACACCATGGACATAATAGAATTATACAGGATGACAGCCTGTGGCATTTGTCTTTGTACAGTCAGCAATAAAGCTTGTGCACAGAAAGCTGTTCTAAACTGACTATTTAATTATATCGCTGCGTAGTTAATTATATATTAGGGTCATGTTGCCAAAAACAGTGTGTGTCAATGTAATAAAACAAATTATAAATAATGCACAGGCCAGAGCAGAAAGGCACAGGAGGGGTGAAGTGAGAGTGCTCTTGAAGCAAAGATCTGCAGGTAATCGCTCATTTCAGTGATTTGTTCTTGTCACTGTATTTCTTTAAAATTTAAGACGCTACAATTGACACTGGCACATTTCATAACTTGACAAGCAGAGGCGATATTAACAACGCAATGAAATGAAAAAGCCTTAAAACATCTCTGGCAGGGATCCTGGCGCTGTTCTGCTTTAATCTTTCCTCACATATATTTCTAAGATTATAAAAGGAGAGAGAGCGAGAGAGAGACCTCGCGCCCAGCTCTCTGTCAAGGAGCCATATTCTCACACCATTGGCTTTCAATTAACTGCAGCAGGTTACAGAAATGAGAGCAAGAGGGAGAGTCAGCATAAGAGAGAGAGAGAGTGTGAGAGAGAGAAATAGATGAGAGGGGGAGGAAGAGAGATGTGGACTCAGTGACCCATGGAACGACCAAGCATTTCACCATTTGACTAGCTCTCCCAGGAGATTTGTATATGAATGTGTGTGTGTGTTTGTGAATGTGAGAGTGCATACTGTGTGAAACAAACCTACACGAGAAGACCATTAATTGGTTTTACACTGCGCAAGCTAGGCTTACATATTGCAGCAAATGCGATCAAAAGCAATTACAGGTTTTCTTACTATGCCAGTGTGATGCTCAAAGCCCCCCATGTAGCGCAGCAAGCAGAACAGATTATAGAAAGCTGTTTGGCAGGTGCAGGAATTTCACCAGATCTTAAAAGCAGTAATGGTGTTATACAAAGCAAAGGACACAATTAGAAGAATATATCAGAATTAAAATCTAAAATCGGATTTCTTCGTAACAAGTGAAAGAACAGACTGCTGCAGTGCTGCTGATGGTTGCAGGATGCAATGTGACAATGATGGATTCATGCACAATTACTCTGCTGCTGGAGATTCCCACTTGTGCACTTTCTTTCATTCTTCTCTGTTCTTTATACGGCTTTGGCTGCGGCCGTTTTTACAATTCATCCTCTAAATCCATCCAGTTTCACAATGCAGGCTATGCATCTATTGGTATGAGTGTATAGGTCATATTACCCTCTCATTATATCCTCACACCCTGACTGGTTTAATCTATGGGACAACTGAAGCGTGACACTCTCTCTCTCACACACACACACACATACAGGCCACCTAACTGGTAGCGTTTATTGACAAGTGGTCTGGGATTTGGCTAAGTGGATCTATTGCAATCTAACCCTAAAGTGAAGGGCACTTGTTTTCCATCCATCAGCTCCATCTCTCTATCCATCACCTCTTCCTATGTTACATCCTTTCACCCCTTTCTGCTTTACCTTCATTCCTCCCCTCTACCATCCACTTCCCTCCCAGCATTTCACTCTGTAGGTATCCCTGTATCTTCCACTTTATTCCTCTCTCTCATTATTTTTATCCGTCATCCTTTGCTTGTTCTCTGCCCTCCATATATCCACCCATCCATGCCACCATCCATTCAACCTTCCTTACATGTATTGATTGTTTCAGCCATGCCTGACTCTCTTCCCCTCGGTCTATTCAAGTGTCCTTCTCTTGTTAAAAGCCAGAACAGGTCACAAATAGCTTGAGCAGTAACATGTTGTTGCTTTGTTTTCTTTTTCCTTTGGCACAGCTACAGACACTTGAAACCTATACACAGAGCTGATTTATGGCAGTGTCCCTGGACTGTGTTGTTGGTTCAGTAGCTAATTACATTCTGTTTAGCAGACTGTCAGCGGATGGAGATACAGGGAGAGATGGAGAGCGATGGTAGCTGTTTGAAAGTGTGTGTTGTGAGGGCAGGTCAGAGAGACTGGCCTGGACAGAAGACTGGCTTTACTGACATTATCTATTGACACGTACATGTCTACAATTGCCACAGCTCTCGCTTATTAGATGCCAACACTGCTCTGTAATAGCACGTGCACATTAATTATGCTCATCAAAGCGTTATCCAGACATACAGATCACACATTACCAAGGTATTAAACACTTTTTGGTAATGTAAATTACAATGCAGGGTATGAAATGAATGTTTGCAAGCTGCTAGTGTTGAAATAATCTCTTTGAACAGATACTCGCATGTGAATATGCAGAATATGGAGCCAAGAAACAATATTTTGGTACTGGCCTCTTTCTGGTTTCCATTTGCTGTTCAAGTAACATTGACCGATCATGTTTCAGTTGTTTTTGATGCATGAAATTCACACAGAGAGCAAAAGATGCTTAAATAATAACAATCTAGTGGTTAAACTTAGTGTAAACTGTCTGGTTGCAGACATCACTTCATAAATCCAACGCCATACTCACGTCTCAAGTTGCTAGTTGAACTATAATAAAAACGCCAGCACACAGAACAGGAAGCCTTAGCCTAGATATCCATGATGTTTTTTTATCTGGATATGCACAGGCTACAGTAGAAGACCTAAAACATTGGTCATCATCAGGCGACAGCAGTGGAATAAAATATTCATATTTAAAAGAATGAAACCACTTGAAGAGCAAATTGGCGTCTTCATCCATATGTCAAAAAAACAAAAAACAAAAACACCACCCTCATTTATTTTTAATGAAAGGTAGTTGACATAATAATTAGTTTACCAGTGATCAACGCTCCGTCTTTATGATGGGTGGCTAATTGGTGCCCAATTATCATTTGATGGAATACTTGTTTTTGGAGAATGCACAGGAGAGGGGCAAAGAAAGAGAAATCAGCCCCCAATCTCACTGCCATCCTCCATCCAAAATAACAATGCCTTCCCAATTCACCAATTCACTTGGGACCTATTCATTTACCCAGCCACCTCCAGCAACGCACGCACTCACACGCAGGCAGCCAAATCCCCGAAGACCCAATCCTCTGAGCATGCAGTAAAAAAATTCCTGCACTGATAGAAACTCCCTTCCCCCAGTGAGTAAGAACATGCACACACCACAGCATGTCTCTATCCTCTAGCCCAGCGTCCCCAGAGGGCCACTGCAGCACAGGAAGATGTAGAGCTACTATGCCAGTGTGACATATCCACAGACAGATTGGTACTAATGAAAGATATTACTCACATGCACATTAGCTGAGGTAAAGGAAAGGTCAGTGTGGAAAATGAGAAATTGTTGGAGAAAGAGAGGAGAGAAGTATAAGAGAACAAAAGGGACGAAGGAAATGAGGGAAAGAAGAGAATTAAATGAAAACAGAGGAGAATGAGGGGGTAATATGAAGACTGGAGAGGGAAGGAGAGCATGGAGGCTGAAGGGGATCAGGTGAGAGGAGATGGGGTGGATACGGGGATTTTGTTTTGTGCAGACAGCGAGCAAGAGGGAAAGTGTGTGTACCTGTGTGTGTGATAAGAGTGTCTGTATGCAGTCCACGTCTGAGAGGAAAGACCAAGACAGACACGGGGTTTACCAGCACTGCATGGCTGCATCCATGACCATGAACACACACACACACACATACACACAGTCCCACAGTGCAGAAACAAATAATAGGAAACTGCAGAGACCTGTGTATGAAGTTTGAAACGACAAACAAAAAACAGACACAATGACACACCGTCTAAAGGAGGGGGAGAAGTCTGAGAGCTGGACACATGCAGAGACGCACATATGGACAGACAGACACCTGCACCATTAAACAAACAATGTTCTTTCACTTACAAGGTTCACACTCATAAATCAACCAACGCCATCTGGCTGTGTGCTTAGAATGTCAACCAGATGTGTGCATGTAAAATGGCCTTGATACCTGAACGTCCAGGGGTCACAGGAAGACAGAGTGTGTGTTCCCGTACAATTTATGAGTTTATGAGTCTGGTTGCCGGCGCTTTGAATGACAGACAGCGATGCGTCTGCTACACTGACGCTTGACATTTATACGTCAAACACACATTTCATTACTTCCAGATTAAGAGAAGAGGTGTGAAAGTAAGAGGGAAAACTATCAGTATCGTTTAAACTGTGATTTAGAGCAGCTCATTAGATGCGACATCTCAGCAATGCTTCAGACAGTGTGACACACTCATAGACTGGTGTTAACCATGAATAATTTACTCATTCATTTTCAGCGTGCCATGTTTTTTCATCAATAATGTAGCCATATTACCCGTGTCTTATTTATGTAGTGCTGCTCTGCATTTCTCTAGATTTGATTACACAGTTCATCGACAGCTGATGACTGGATAGATGATTTATATGCAAGCTTATGATGAGTAAGTACGCTTATGAACAATATATCACACATCTACATTTTTCCACCACCTTCGCCTAAAGACTGTGACCACAGTCGTTTTCCAGTGTGGGGCCTTCTATGAGCATCTGGTTTTTGCAGTGTGCCGCCTCTGAATCAGTTGAACCGGCGCCAGAAGGAGTTAGTATGGAAGGTCATGGCTGTTCATCTTAGGATACAAGTGATTCTTTTATCTTACCTGAACATTTAATTACACAAAGAATTTAATGACAACATGATCCCCAAAAAAGAATAAACTGTTGACCAACAGATCAGCATGATTCAGGAGAGGATGGTCCTGTACAATGGTGTGTAGCTCTTCTTAGCTTCCTAGCCTTCATACTAATATAAATACGACTATACGTGAATACTACTTTATTTCTTGCCAGCTGACCATTGGCTGAAGTCAGTGTGTGCAAATCAACATGTTAGGATTTACAGATGCCAACTCAGATTTCAACTCTGGATGAACTAAAGCTAGTGATGAATCTTTAAACTTATATGAGCAAGCAAGTGTTAGGGTTAGGGTTAGTGTTAGCTTTCCAGATCCCTATTTTTACAGAAATGACCAGTTTTCTCCATACTGCTGATTCTAATAATCCACATAAAGTCACCAACGCCTAAGTTTACTAGAACAGAACTGCATTCAGTGACCATCATCAATTTGCAAAATCAAAGACCTTCCAGTAGATCTGGAAACAGATGAGAACACAAGGACTGATCTACCTGACATTCACCTATGGTGAATGCATGTTCGGTCACTTGGGGTTTGATGTGAAAGCAGCTTACCTGGCAAAGAAAGAGGCAGCGGCGGAGGTGGCGGTCGGCGCTGTGGTGGTTACAGCCGGAGCGTGAGAGGGAGAGTTTGTATGTGATGATGAATTCGTGTGGGAAGGAGAGTGTGTGTTGTAGCGGTTCAGGGCAGCTTCAGTCAGTTCGTCTCTTGAGGCCTCCGAGATCATCTGGGAAATCTGACGAGAGACGGAGAGGCTTTTTACTATGACAAACACGGTCAGTAGAACGAATAAAAAACACTATTAATATCTACATGGCCCACACATTAACAGTGTGGATGGGCACTTTACATTTGTGGTGGCCAAGTATTCATGGAAAACTAAAGTTGTGGGGGTATTTTGTAGTTATGGGGTCCTTTATGCATGGCTCTTTCAGGAGTAAAATCTGTTAAGACATGGTTTTAGGATAAAAGTTATGGTTATGGTTATGATTAGGGTCAGGGGTTAGGGGTTAGGGAATGCATTATGGAAATGGTAGGTCCTCTCATAGATGTAAACTGAAGTTTGCGTGTTTTCCTTGATAGACCACCAACATATAACCTCTCTAATGGTCACAGTCTAAGACAGACATAAACAAACACACCCTCGTACAGGTTTCTGTGTTTTGACCTTTCCTTTCACCTTTCCTTCTCTTCCTTGCTATTCCCGTCTCCACTTGTTTTTAGTAATGCTCCTAACCCATCTAGTTTCACTGTCTCTGTCACATTGCCATCCTCCAATATTCTCTAATATTAGACCATGACATTTGTGCTTTATTAGACTTTATTCAAGGAAGAAAAAAGTCAAGCCAAAGAGCGAGACCTTTGAACTTATAAGACTGAGATAAGAAGTTTGCTGTGACTGTTTTATCATACGAGGCTAACCCAAGGCAATAGATTGTGCTGCTGTAATTAGTTGAAAGTGTTTCCCTTATATACTGTATTCAATATAATATATCTGAAACATAATAATTCATTATTGATTGTAGAGGGAACTGCTGCAGTGGTTTTCAGTCTGGTGGTGACAGAAACAGTGCTCAGTGCAGCAGCATTGCCAAACTGTCTGAACATATGCACATAGAAACAGTTACATTTAATATATCAGTTTCCCAAGTCTGATGCGAAAAGAGCAATCATTTTACTGCCCCAAGCAGAAATCATTCAGCAATTGTGTAATGTTGCTTGAAATTATTTACAATGGCAAAAACAGGGACCCAAGACCAGCGTCCTTTGGTTGTATTTTAAACATCGGGGGAAGATACAACATGAACTTCTTGGCGGATGAACCATTTATCAGAGGAAATTTAGAGGCCCTATCAAAGCAGCTGGTCACCTGCATATTATTAAATGCTGCATATTATTCATTCATTTACTCATTCGTCTTCTGTAACTACTTGTCCTGTGAAGGGTCACGGGGGGGCTGGAGCGTATCCCAGCTGTCATCAGGCAAGAGGCGCGGTACGCCCTGGACAGGTTTCTGTCTACCAGTCTATGCTACTCACTGTGAACTGTTTGTGTTTAACAAGATCCCTTATAAATTGAAATCTTCTGAAAGAGTGGTTTGGTATTACACATTATTATTGAATATCCAATCAAGGTTAAAGCTTTGATGTTGAAGTCTGGGGTCTTTGTTAGATGCACAGTATGTCTATCTCTATGAATGTGAATCGGTGTGTGGGACCAGGCTCTCTTATGCCAGTGTATTCGTACTGTGTGTTTTGTCCATCAAAAAGTAAACCCACAAGCAATTGAGCCACACATAATAAGCCTCTCCCTGTGTTTCTGACACCCACCCACACAAAACCACACACACAAGCAAGCCCCCAGAGAGGTATTTATATATGGTCCATTCAACTGCTTTGTATGTGAGTAGATACTGCATGTATGACTTTCCACAATGCACAGATGCATGTATGTATGGGCATGTTTATGTGTTCACATGTGTATAGGCGAAGCATTCATAGCACAAATATGGATTATTGATTAAAGTTTATGTGCTGCTCGCAGCCAGACAGCAGAGCCCTTAAATCATTCCCACACACTCCAATCAAGGAACTATAGCGTTTGTGAGAGTTAACATATTGTATTGTGAATATGTCTGAATGTGTCCTTGTGTGTGCATGTGTCTGCACTTCTCTGCACCTGTGTGTGCATGTGCGTAAATCAGCTCCACTGTGGATATATTTACGGCGGAGGGCTCCTGGGGTCCAAGCACGCCGCCCACTGCCGTGATAAATTACCTATTGTAAATGAGATGCCTCTATAGTTTATATACCATACCCCTCCAGAGCATTTACACACACATTTCAAATGCTCAGACTTGGCTTGCTACCCTTGCATTATTAAAGGAGTCATGGATATATAGAATGACGATCTACTGTGCTACAGGAATACCTGTGAAATTGTGCTGGTTTATCATAAATCCTGATGAATGGAAGGAGGGAAACCACTTGCACATTGTAAAACAATGTGGTCCCACAGAAGGTTATTATGTCGACTGAAAATGAGAATAAAGAAGGTTTAATAATATAGTATGTGGCCATCGGTGTTGGAGCGGCAGTTAAGACTCCTGGGAATGGATGCATATAGGGACTTAGGTTTAGATCCTGTTGATGCTGTACAGGACTAAGAGTCTAAAGAGATGCTAATAACACAGTGACGTCTTAGATATGCTCGGTAGTGCTACAAACTATAAGATAACAAGTAGCAATAACAATTTTAACATGTAGCCTAATGTTATTCCATCCTCACTTCTTATTTTAAGTGTGACAAATTAAACACACGACTAACGCTGATGGGAATGTCAGTTTTACAGGAATTTGGTCATAAACAAAAATATGGAACAAAATCATGATGGCCTTTTCAAAATTTGACCAATATATCAGGCTGATTTGTCAACAAACATGGCATGTCCTGCATAATAATCCTTCGTATTGCTGGTAGATTTATTAGCTCATCAGGAAAAGGTAGGGTTAGGTGACCTTTTGACTTGTGAAACGTCATTTGGTCATATCCTCATTGAATTTGAACCCGGCTGAGATCCAGTCGCAGAGGGAGCATGGCCACATCCAAAGGTGGTCTGGTGGATCCGTTTGCTGCCTGGGTCCTTGCGGTTTGCAGACACCTCAGAACAGGTGGACTATATTTATTGAACATGCGTAAAACTGCATATGTGCCAATAAAACAGCTTGTTTTGTGAAGCAGCTGTGTGAGGATATTTACTGTTACCCACACTGGAGCACTTTTACAAATTCTCAAAACCCTGTGCTATGATAACCCTAGTTGCGCCCAGTGCTTGGTACTGCTCTTTGAATGTGAGTGTGTTTTTTTGAATGAATGGTTTGATGTATCATTGCATCTATAGCACTAAGACTCTAAGACTCACACATGGTTCCAATCACAGGCTACATGGAAACCGTGAACTGGCCTTTATCCAGTTAGGTTATCCAGATGCAGATTACATGCTAATACCTGGTATAAATCAGGTGAGGGGATCACTAAAGTCCGGAGGACAATCCACCTGGGAAACGTGAATGTTGGCTCTGTTGAAATTTTCATGACTTTCAACAGTTGCCTCTCTGTATCTGTAGGAGTCGTGTGCTGATGGGTGTCACACACCTCTCATTCTATTGTATTAGAGCTGTCAAATTAGCTCCACATCTGAATTGCGCACACAGAAAATAGGTGGTCACTTGGCTATTGCACATTTACATAGATTGCCAATGTAGCATTTTTGGTAATGTAGTCGTTACCCTCCATTCAGATGTTCCCAGAGGACACAAAGGCTGACTTGCTGCCTCTAGGTTTTACAATAAATTAGGTTATACTACAGTGGATGAAACTTTAATGATCCCTCTGGGGATATTAGGTCACAGTAGCAGAGAAAATTATATAGTTAGTATCAGGACAAATAGAAATAACTGAAGACAGTATTTAAGACAGCCAAATTTAGTGAAAATAATGAAACTAATCAGTACCAACACAACATCTGACCACATATTCACAAAACACTGACCGGCCCTGAGATTGGATCTGTCACTGTGGGGCACTGGTTGTGATGTCAGTCTTCCACAAAAAAGACGAGGTGAAAAAACATCCCACTTATTCTGTTACTCACACGTGTTTCCTTTGCAGCACGTCACTTATCCACATCCATTTTCCCCGCTTGTAGAAAAAGGCAACAAACGGGTTCATTCATCTTTATTACATTACAAACATTCGCGTTCCTCATCTGTCTCCCTTATATTTATTGTATTCTTCCACTGTGTAGCACACGCACCACCCACAAAGAATTTGCACGTGAAATGTTACGTTTGTATGAGGAGGGCGAAAAACCAGACAATACAGACAATTTGTGTTTGTGTGTGGCCTTGCCTGCTTTTGTCAAAGGAACACGCACAATCTGCAAAACAGTATGCATGCTCACAAGGAGGAGAGAAAGACCCTACCCTTTCTAAATAAAAAAAAAGACTCATTGTGCAAATTAGACATCAAATATTGGGACAGAGAACAGGAAGAAATGGAAGATTGTGAGCAAACTACATAAATGTGTAAATATAGCGTATCTGTCTCCCTACTGTATTAATGCAGACGATATTGTTTACAGCTTTGATTAAGAATGAGATGCAACAGTTGTTTTGGCGGTCATGAAAAGAGAATGAACACCATGAGACTGACATGTAGTGGAAATGGGAATCAGGCAAACTTGTGTTGTTTGATAACAGACTCATTAATTTGAAGTCATCATGTATCTATGTCTGTCTGTGTCTGTCTTGCTTACCAGCCACTTACTGCTGGTCAGTGAAATCCATCTACTGTATATACAGTACTACATCTGATAATGTGATATTGATGCACTATATTCATTCTCAATCCTCATTATATTCTGTATAAGTAGCTCTTCTGACAGATGAGGCAAACTGTTTTAATGGAGGCCAGAACGTAGTAGGAGTACTGCAGGTAAAATGCTTTGCATAGCTCACAGATCAGGAGGCGGCCCCCTTAGCAAAATCTTTCTTCTGGATCCAGGGAGATGAAGACATTCTCTGCTGTCATGACTAAATATACCGTATACAAATACAAAATACCCATAATGACGGCTGTTAGCTACACGTGCTTACTCTTATCATGTTCCTATTTTTATGTTGTGGGTTAAGGACCTTCTTCAAAGGTCGCACAGTGACGGTAATGATGGTGACATGTGCTGGCTTTTCTTTCTCTCCATCCAGATTAATTCTGCCGGTCCCAGGGATCGAACTTTCCAGTCACGAGCTTCTCTAACCTTTCAGTAACCACAGCACCCTTAATTAGTCCTAAAGGATATCCAGCCAAGTCGAGCAGTTTTTGAGCACTTCATACTAATCTATGTGGGCATGTGGCTTGTTATTTCACATCCTGTTTCTCTCGGAGAGATAAACAATTACAACCAGACACACTCAAGCAAGCCCAACATGCAGGTTCACGGTAAATTAGGACAGCTAATCTAACCATTGTTGAAGTCACAGCCACACATACAGTAACACACACGCAGCACAAACACACACAGGAACAAACCATACTGTATAAACCTGTTTTCAATTAGCTGCTTGAAGGACACAGTGAGGGCAAAGAGGCAATACTAGATTTGTCAGAGACATAAAGAGTGAGGGTCAGATCCATCACCTCCATTTATCCACTACCATAAACAGTTAAGACGCGTATGTGTCGTTTTTTTGTACAAATTATTGCCTGTCTCTGAACTCTGCCTTTGAAGCTTGGACCTCTGAGATACACCAACATCTTGTTCATTCAGTTAATGGATCCAGTCAATACTGTAAAGTATACTACGATGTTGGTCATATGTGCGCAATGCTGTATCATTATAACGTAGATAGTAGACAACTAGATAGATAGTCCACTGAAATCTCACATCTTCAAATGTATTACAGTCTGATTCCCAATTGAGATACCCCTACAAATTGCTCTCAGTTATAAAACTAAAGGCTGTATCATTTGCATAATGACCAAAAATGAATGCCTTATGGCTGTATCCCTTCATCAACCAGTCAAGTTTGCATCTACAGACAATCCAAACTCATTAGTAAAGTTTAACAACTGGATGTGACATCAGAGCACTTGTATATATAATGGCATCACTTATCTTTGCCGTAGCCTAGCATTAACATGACTACTTACTGACTTTTGCCCACTGAAATTAAATCGGCTCATGCTTTAGTCAAGGCGATGTTTGTACCAAATTTAAGAAATTCCCTCAAGGCGTTCCTGAAATTTCATGTTTATAAGAACGGGCTGGATGAAAACAGCCTCCAGCTTTTGGCTGCTGCCAGCAAGGATGCATAAAAAATCTGTGTTAATGAGGAATTTAATACAATAACATTTAGAATCAATTTGAAAATATCTGCGGCTGCCCACACTATGATAATAATGGTGATAAGTCTTCCTTGTCATAATTGAATTAGTGTTCCCATTTGTCCAAGATCTTCTGAGACGATATATATATATATCCTAATAAATATAAAAGGTTGTCACTTCTTGCTGAAACAGCAAGACTTTAATGTCAGCAACACTGGCAGACAAGCGGTTTCTCTTCTCTGTCTACCTCTGGGTCCTCTCCCTTTCAGCCATTTCTCGTTGTGCTACCACTTACTAGTGACCTAACTGGTGACTTTAATTATTTATTATAGGAATAATCCATTCTAGTGCTTCTGTTAGCAGACATGGAAAATCCCACAAATCCTGATGATTCCTGCTGCAGCATTTCAACTTGAAACCATCTCATGTTTGCTTTCTCCTCTATTTGCTGAAGAGTGTGAACACGTTGGAACAGATTCCTCATTTGGCCTGCATTTAATCATCTGCCATTGTAAGACCCTCTGAAAGATTGAGATGTTCTTCCATCGTCTGTTTTGTGCTTTAAGCAGCAGAACGACTTTACAATAAAAGCTAATGCTCTGGCCAACTGAGAGATGAGAGTGTAAAGGTTGCTAGATGGCATATATGCAGATGGTGTCTCAGAATGATCATCGTCATCTGATGCTGATGACAAAATACCAGATGCAGCCCCAGGGTGTTTCTTATCTCATGTTCTAAAATCTCTCTTCATCCTTTGTCACTCTAATCTCTCTTCGTTTGCTCATCATGACTTCCAATTTCCATTTTTTGATCATCTCTCCACACTTTCCACTCAGCCCCTCCCTCTCTCTCTCTCTCTCTCTCTCTCTCTCTTTTCTATCAGGGGTGAGTCTAAACGAGGGTGATTTATTACTGTAGCTGGTTTCTCCTTTGCTGCTGAAACACCATTACTGTCAAAGTCACCGCAGTAACACTCAATATTTTACAGTTTCCAACACAGAGGCTAACGACAATACAGTATACAGAATTACATCATGTTAAGAAATGCGCACACACAAAAACACATCAGGACGTCATATCGATGACAAAAAAACACATTGAGTTTTAGCATCTCACCAGGATACATCTGTGAGGGGATGATGATCACAAGAAATCAGAGTGACACCATGAGCCAATACACTTGGCTTTTAAAAGCAATCTTGTGTGCCGTCTGTGTTTCTATTGCAGCAAACAGTAATTCCTTTAGTATGGATAGTGACAATGACTGGGAGATGGCTGTACTGGAGGAGGTTTCTGAGGAAGAAGCTTAAAAAGACAGCTTTTTAGTTTTCAGTTTTTTGGGGTTTTTTTCACAATGGCTACATCACCAAAACATAAAAAAGTGATCTTGTTTTAACTGAATCATTATTATTGTAAAAAAAATCATGCAGCAGGAGAAACAAAAGAAAAATATTGTATGAAGCTGAAAAAACTAAGTAATTTATTATTAAATCATTTAAGTGATAACCTAAAATTTGGCAAAAAGAAAAATGCACCCTCAGATCTGAACACGTTTCTTGTAATTTCCCCAAAACACAGACAAGAATACTCAAAGGCCCCTCAGCCTAATTTCTGTCTGACCGGTCGGACAAGATAACGAAACAGTTTGAGAGACTGTACAAAGCAATTTCAAACTGTGAATCCATGTCTCTTCATCTGTCTCAAGTCATGGGCTGAATAAAAATATACAGACAGATAGGGAAACAGCAAGACAGAAGAGTGTGTATGCACCAGACGAAAGTGTGAGAAATGATAATGGAGAAGGAAATTTGGCATAAGAAATAAATGTGTGTGAATGAGAGCGCAAGAATGAAGGGGTACTGGGGGTGTGTGACATAGGGTCCCCAGAGTCCTAATTATCACTGTATGAATTATTACATCTGTAAAACACGTTCATACACACACACATACCCACATGCACATTCAGACACCTCTGGATCTCCCCTGGAGTCTCAGCTCTCCTGCCTGCCTCCATACACCTCGTCACCTCAGGCAATTTCTCCCTTATACCATCCTCTTCTCTTCTCTACCCACACTCTCTCTCTTCCTGTCTCCTTCTAAAACATTTTCTTTAATCTCCAGTTTGCATTTGAGTCACTTTTAAGGTTTGCTTCATGCTAACTGGATGCCTGATGTCAAGTTTTAACACAACAGAAGGGGATATATCGATTGCTTGTCAATAAGTGATGGTCATCAGAAAATGCAGGAACTGGAAGCTCAGCAGAAACTAGAACTGTTAGTTAGTCACACTAACAGCAACCTGAGAACCCAACAGCTATCATCTGGTGACCACCAATGTTTTCAGGGTCTTCTGGTGTAGCCAGTGGATATCTGTGTATCTGTGCTACATTGTCAATTTTGTGAATGGGGTTAAAACCTACAATTAATGTCTCAGTCCACCTCCCCTGGGTTTTTCCAATTTTAGATCAGTCACTTAGAGCTGAAAAAGCTATTTGGATCAATGGTTAAATGTACTCAAAGAAACACCCAGTTGTTTTTGTTAAGATGTCTTGTCAGTAGATGATGATTACGCTGAAGTGAAGTGAAAAAAATGAAATGCTGTGCCTCCTGTCTTGACTGTGAGAGTCATATAAGGAGGTGTACTTATCTGCACACTGGTGGCATGTTTGTATAGGTTCATGTAGGAACAGAATACATTTTGTTTCCGTTTCCATGGTAATATTTTGTCCTTGTAGGAAAAGTAGCTCAGAATGAATGAAACACACATGCATACACACACATCGATGTATCTCTAGATATCATACCTGATACGGATAGAGCGTAACTCCTCCATTAGTTCGGTTCAGGTGCTGATGTGCTTGTAGAGCTGCTGTACTCAGTACCGATCCACTCCCGTTATTACTGCTGTTACCACCATTGTTGCTGGGGCTGTTTACTCCAGTCACTGGTTGCTGTTGGGCACTAGTTGCTTTTCCTGAACTGGGGGACCCATTTCTTCTGTCCATCCCACCTCCAAGACCCAAGGAGCTGGGCTTAGACCCCAGCCTGTGTCCTGCACCTTGAGGCTGTGGGTTTGTGGGAGCACAGCAGGATGTTTGTCCCACCGAGGGACTCCCATGGCTGGGGGTTGATGATCCATGGCTCGGGCTGGGCGTTGGAGTCTGGCTAGGGCTTGGAGCTGGAGATTGGGAGGATGGGTGAGGAGGGTGTGAAACAGCTGAGGAGGAGGAAGGAAGAAAAGGAGGAGGCCAGTCTCGTGATACAGAACCTCCTAGTGTTCCAGAAGCTCCCATCGGACCCGGAGGTCCTTGAGATCCATATCGTCCAATCAGGGCCGGAGGGGAAGAGGTGGGAGACAAATCCCACTGGTCAAGAGTCAGGACCATCCGCACAGCCTCCTGCTTGAGTTGAGTGAGGTGAGTGGAGCAGACATCACAGCGGCTGTCACGCTCGTTCCATGCTCGACGAGAACTGTTTGGCACCTGAAGCTTATCGTGTAGAAGGAGCGAGAATGAGGGATCCTGGAAGGAGAGAAAGAGAAACAACAAGCTAGGATTTAGACTGGTGACCGAAGGAATAAGAAAAATTAGAGGTGTTTTGAACAAGTCCTGTCTATGAATATTTATAGAAACACCAAGAAACAGCCATATCGCCTGAGGGAAGGTTAGTAGCAAGACAGACACACAGACATTGCTAAAAACACACACACACACACACACACAAATGCACATATATACCCTAGTGGTCTAGAGGGTACAAGTATGACAGAAGCTGGCAGCAAGGAGAAGGAATAATCACAGGCGACCTTCTACTCTTCTCCTATTTCTGTCCCGTCTTTTCTTTCTTTTAAAAAAAAATGCCACAGTGCATTGTGTGTGGAGTGCATGATTAGACTTTGGAAGACTTTGCCCTGACAATAAAAATATACTTCCCACCACAAGAGGTTAATTGCTTGACTATCAAACTGTAGCAATGAGGAATTCGAAGGTTTATTTCTTGTAAAGATCCAAATAGAAACCATTTGATGAAGAGGGAACAGCACAGTAAAGGTGTCGCAAACTATATCTTATTTAGTCTTGTCATAGAGAGTCCAAAAGTATTCAATATAACACATTAAATTACATTGAGGTTGCACTCATTTAAAAACAGATTGTACAGATTTGTACAAACAAAGGGACATCACTGTGATTTCAATAATCGTCTCTCCACAGGTGAAATGACCAGAGTATAATACTACAGAGGTTGACTCAGGTGAAAGTGTTTTATATACAGTTAGAATGCATCCACCTAAACTAAACTACATATAATGGAACATCAAAGATTTGTCTTGACTTCAGCCAAACTTGTAATTAATCAAAAAAACTGAGGTTTATAATCAATGAGAAAGACAAGATGTTATGACAAGTAACATATCTGTGAAATATCTAAGATTCTCACATCTATGGCATTCATTTACTTAATTCCTTTGTACAAACTCCATTCCCGTTATTAAACATCTTCTGCTGAAGAATATGTTCAGATTGCCCTCTTGATTGACTCATCAGAGGTTTGTCCAAGCTGAAGCCATTGTTCGTCTGTTATTATAACGATTATGATGGGTTAAACGTGTTAGAAGTCAGATAGTTAGCAAATCTGGCAAATCATTGTTCTACTGAAGATTTTTACAATGACTCTAAACACAAACTATGAAACCTGGATCAGTTGTATCCAAAGCTTGAATAGGCAGACCAAAACCTGTCTGAAAAAAGCTGACTGGTGGTCTCAGAAGACGTGAAATTTCACTACAATTCTTCACTTATATTGGTATTTATAACAGAAAATGTATTAAAACTGAAGTTTACGTATCTTCAGCAGTGGTCTCAGACTGTCAGGGACCTATCCATTTATACAATGCATTCCCTAATCTTTACCCTGACCCTAATCTACTTGTACACTTTATTAGAAAACCCAGTCTTAACAGGTTTTGACCTTTAAAAACGTGTTTCCTCCACACACACACACCTACAGTGGTACAGTGTTTCTGCAAAACAAAGTAGTCTTAAGACCTCATTCGAATCTTCCAATGAGGAAGTATCCTTAGAAACCCATCAACAGATTTTCATAGCATTGCTCAAGGATATATTAACTTTGTTCACTCAACCAACAGTTGAACTTACAGCATGGTCACAGATATGTGTCTGTAATGGGGACAACTATCAATCTTTACAAGGAACCAATATATAGTTTCGGTAAGTTAACTAGACAAAAATATTACATAGGACCAATTTCAGCAATATAAGCATCATGGAAAAAGTTTAGATGTTGCACAAAACACAAACTCTCTCTTTAAATTAACACAAAGGTGGGTTAATACTTGTATGTGAAGGGTTTCATAATATCTGTGGTGGTGGTTACGTTTGTACACGTCAGAATTACTTTTTGCTAGCACATGGAGACCACAGAGATAGTTATGTTTTTTTCTCATATGAGTTTATATACTCTTTAAAGATGTTTCTGACAGTGTTTGCCTTGTTACATTTCATGTAAGCATGTTTATGAGCAATTACAGTGTGGCTTCTTGTGTGCAGGGATCAGGATATTTGTCCAGTTTGTTGCCTATATGTATAGGTATTTGTGCATGTACAGGTGTGTGTGTTGTGTGTATGTGTTTTTTCAAGACTAATTGGAACCACTTGTGCAGAGCAAAGCCGCTCTAAATCTCCTGCCACGACTCTCCGATATAAATATCAAAGTTAACAAGCAAAATAAACACACACATACACACACTGTCTAAATCCCATTTGACCTCAGTGAAATGCAATATATTTGTTTCTCAGTGTATCATGTTACCTGACAAAGTTCATTACATAGATTTTTTATTTTTTTCCCTCATAAAGTTCAGGCTTCACTCAGGGCCCTTGGAGGTGACTGTGGGATTAAAGCAACTAAAAGTGCCGTTGTGAGCTTCTTGCTATCTTAACTGTAGGCACGGTGTCAGCAAGTGTCTGTGGACCTCTGTAATCCAAGAAAACATCTGTGGTTGGTGTTGCCAGCTCACTGAATATGCTCTCACCCATCACTGCTCAGGCAAAGACAGAGTGAAAGATTAAATGTTAAAAAGTGTGTTATTTTACCTGACGTGAGTCTGTGAAGACAATAAAGAAGAAATTAAAGCTCCCCTTTCTGTTATTTTATACTCTTCTGTCTCTTTTCTAGCCATAACCCTTTACATTCAACATCTTCTCCTGATAAAGATTCTACATTCGCGGCTGTTTAACTAACCCAAGACATGTTCTCAGTAATATATGAGCAGACACGTCAACAGTTGTTTAACAGACTTCTATCTGAATATCTCAGTATATCATGGCAAGAAAGAAGCTGCACGGTATTAATCAAAGTGATGAGCTGGCACTCTTGGCCTGCTGATGTTTAATCAATACGTGAGTTATGGAGATGCAGAATGTACTGTATGTATGGACGTGTGTGTCCGATCAATAGATGATGGACATCTCTTTAGACAATGTTAACACAAAGAGACAGATGATTGGCAGAGGAGATAGAATAACATGCGGAAAAACCACATGATTTATTAACAGACAGTTTTTACCCAGACACACTGTAAATACACACCGGCACCCTTTAGAGGAGTTTCTCTCACTACCAGGTATTCAAAACTGTGTTAACACTGTAAAAAAAAAAAAAAAAAACTCTCCCTAACTGTCAATTGTCTGGATTTCTGTGTGTGCGGTCAGCCCCTCTGGTGGCCCATATTCTAATAATGGAATAGGAGCCTGTTAGCAAGAAGGAGAAAGTAAATGTCACGCACTGTCTGCCACACACAACAAGCTTCTCTCAATAACAAGCCTGTTGCCTTTCCTCAATCAATACACAGTGTGCGTGTGCACACAAGGCAACATTTCATCTAATAGTAAAATGCTCCCTCTCAATGTGAGAGCTGCCTGCTTGGCTATGTCAACAAACCACAAGACCACAAGATACACACACACATACACACACATACAAGGCAGGGGCTCAAATCTTGGCGGGCATTTGCGGGTTTTTATGGATAAAGAGTACCTTGTTACTTGTGCAAACTAAGTAGCATAATGAACAGAGCGTGGTGTTAAACGTATACAGAGACATGTGTAGCAGTGCAAGTAAGATGTCACTTACACACTCCAGGCTGCATAAAATAAGCTACTGGCTGGGAAAAAAGAGAGCTGATGCGAAGGAGGATAATTTATTTAACTGATTTTATTCCTCTGTATGTTAAGTCAAAAGACTTTGAATGGATTTCGACTGAGGGAAGGAGCAGTAATGTCAGAAGCGGTAATGATCACAACACTTTAATGTGCTCCTAATGCGATGTGTTCTGGCTGCACATTACACTCTGCTCATCAAAGCTTCTTTAAACTAACATGTCTTCCTCCTCTCCCTGCGTGACTAAAGTTGTCTGTTTCTTTTTATTTCTAAAAATTACACTAGAAGAATTTATTTTAGACGCTAGGAAAATGCTCAACGCTACTATCATTACAGATATATGAAAAAAATATATAATGCCGTGTCAACTATGTCTACCACGGGCTAAACACAACAAGTCACAGTCTAAGAAGGCTCATTGTAGCTACCATTATAGTTCACATGCGGATAGACATTTCTTGTTGTCTTTGTAGGGAGGATTTGTGCATTAAAGGCTCTCTTTTCAATCTTCACAGGACACTGACTAGTCTGTGCCTCTGCGGATCAGCCACATGCTCATAGCTTGAAGCCTGGCGAGATGGAGTGTTGCATGATCTCTGGATCTCACAAGCATCACAAGAACTCACCTTCCTTGCAAGGTAGATACATGTTCAACCGAATGAAAGAATAAATAGAGAAACTGGCAGGGGACACAAAGCACACAAATCAGGGCAGACGGACTCAAACAAGAAACTGAGTGTGTGTGCAGATTTAAAGAAAAGCAGTGTATTAAGTCATATTTAGGGAAATTACTGTCAGAGAAGAGACACATGCTGGAAAGGGGGATGATGCTGCAGCAGTATTTTTCACAGTAGTTATTATTCCACTGTATAATGTTTTACTGTTTCACCCAGTGAGCTGAGTTGCTAATGTAGTGGCAACTTTCTTGTCCTTACATGTATTTGCAATCACTGCAGATGAGCGGTGTCTCATTTGACTGTTCATGTCAGTTATCATTAAATGTGTTTGTGGCAATTAAAAGAAACCACTGTGAACACAGTGTGAGGCAATTTTCACCAATGCCAAGAAACAGCCCAGCCTTTCCTGTTTGGGTAGAATTGGAAAAGTTTCATCTTTGCCAACAATCTGTGAAGAGGGAACATTTAATCTCTCTTGGCTTCTTTTGACCCCTCCGTTTCGCCCCGCCACACGCACTCACACACGGCAGACAGGCAGGCAGGCGACTGTAGCGACTAAAGCTACAATAAAATGGACATGGTGTATGGTCCTCGAGATGAGGGTCGTGTTGTTCCAAATTAGCTGAGATTTGAGGAGCTGCCAAACTGCCTGAGTGAAAAAAGACAAAGAGAGCTGCGATCTTGAAGGGGAGAGAAGGGAGGAGGTGGGAAATGGAGAGAAACACTGGCCATGGACGCTGCTTACATGCACACGCGCGCACCGCACGCACGCACGCACACACACACACACACGCACACTAACCTTTTTCCGTTTCTATCTCATCTTTCAGTAGAGCAGCATAACTTTGAGTTTGTTTACATCCTCCCATCCACACACGCACACACACACATTCTCATTAGTGTGGTATTGTGCTGGCAGACAAGCTACAAGTTCAGTCCAGGGGAAATCGTTTTGAAGAGTTCAATGTGAAAATCTAACTGTAAGCTAATTTATTTTCCATAAATGTCAACAATTTTACAGTATCACAATAACACATTAGAGCATTGTTCTATTTCACAAGACTGTGGTTAGATGTGTCTTCTTGTGATGTTATATTTCCTGCTCTGCTCCCTTCAGCTCTTTGTTCCGTCACATCTATCCATCTCTTCACCTCTGAGTTCATCAGTATTCTGTGAGTGACTCAATCAGTCTCAGCTCCGCGGATAGTATATGTGTGTGTGATTCATTTCCTCCTGTAGGGGTAGACAAACATAGCCCCAGCTCTATTCTGTAAGGATGGAGTGACGGAAAGAGAGAAAGCAGAGACACATCAGAGCAAACTGAACAGTAACCTCTGTGACTCTTAGTGGCTGACAAACAGCCTGTGCAGCAATGACTGCGTGAGTGTGTGTTGGTGTATGGGTGCAGACTAGACACAGAGGGATGCCATGACTGAGATTTGATGAGAAAAGACAGCTCAGCCCTGTGCACCTAATAGACTTTTTTTTGTGTGTGTCTGTATGTGTGTGAGTGCCCATGAAGTAAAGGATTCAGAAGAAGGGGCTGTCAAACACTACAAGACACTTCCCCTTTTATAAGCACACAGGCAAATAAATGGAAAAACACACTCTGTCCATCACTGACGGAGTATAAGACAACATTTTGTCCCACCTCCCATTACTGTGTTCCTATTTTGTCATACACTTTCTCTTCTGCTATATTTAGCAGCAGTTCATTGCATCACGCTTCAAACTGAGAACACAGGAGAGGACGGACGATCAGAGAGAAAAAGAACATGCCAGAAAACTGTGTTCTTTAATGTTGGGCTGTGTAATCAGTTCCACATGAGTGACGAAGGAAGATAAACCTTTCCTCCAACCCCCATACTCATTTACCTCCCCTCATCTTTCTCCTCACTTAATTTCTCCACTATTTGCTCCTGCACATACTCTATAATACATACGTGCACAGGCACTTCCCAGCAGGTCTGGGATCAGTGAATTCATGCATAAGTGATGCAGGCGGTCTCTTGCACCTGCTATAGCAACACACAGGCACACACCAAAAATGTAAACTAGGAAAAACAAAGAGCGGATAGGAAGCCAGAGGAAAACACTATAAATTTCAACTATGTTGGTGGTCCATGATCCTGTACATTGGTCTCATGATATAGAATAATGTGTGTGTTTCTGTGTGTGTGTGTGTGTGAGTGAGTGAGTGATTGAGTCTGGTGTCTGTGCAGCGGCAAGGTCAATAACACAGAGATAATAAATGACATCACAGACATCAAACACTTGGATGGGCACATATATAAAGGACAAATGTTACACTGACTGAGGTCAAGCACAGGTCTCTTTCACCATCTCTCCAAATCTACATGCCAGAGGTGCACGTTACATGTGCCATTCAAACATAGACACAATATGAAAATGTTTGGTAAAGGGAAATTACATTTTATATACTTGGAATGAGGCCTTTCTCCAAATATTTCTGGTTAAGACACGTGGAATATATTGAGATTGGACATGTATACAGCACCTTTGGAACATGCACCTCAATTGGTATTTCAATCATAGTTTGCCACTGATGGCCTCTTGCCTGTGTATGGTCAGCTATGTGCATTCCACACAAATCAGTATAATAATAATATATTACACCATTGTCACATAATTGTTATACAGGCGAGTGAAGTCAGGGTGAAATGAAGGAGGGAGGCAAAGCAGGAAATTCCTGCAGAGATGGTGTCATGCTGATAAAGGCAGCACGTTTAGAGAATCGATCACATAAATGATGCAGCATAGCCAGACCAAAAGGCTTCATACGCTGCCAAAGTAACTGAATAACTTGATGTTTGAAAGCTGTCACAAACAAAGAATAGTGTTTCCGTGCAAAAACTGTTTTTAATAGCATGATTTGTGAGAGTCTAGACACTGAGTAAACCAACCTCTTGTTTTCCGTCCCTGAATTTTCTTCTTGTGTTTCCTCTCAATGACAAATAACTAAAGGAACCCAGTGGGTTTCCTTCCTTGCGCATATATATTACCTGCCCCTCCCCTTCTCCTCTCTTTGGACTCTGCAGTATGTCTCCTTTAATCACCTTTTTAATTGGTCATTTGCTCCCATGATACAATAACGGGTGTAGGCGTTGCATTGGTTAGGGCACAACTGTAACCTTCTATGCACGCACACTCACACACATATTTGCACATAAAGTCACTTATGCATACATTAAAATGAACACACACACAATTCTGTTTGTCTGCACTCATCCACATTCCCTTGTTGACATGCTATATTAATAACAAAGAGAAATGCATTACAATCTTTGCGTTGCTATGGAAATTCAGACCTTAATTAGCATAAACAACTAACTAGAGATGAAGTATAAATTACCCCTTTCTTTCACAAGACTTGTGTGAATAATTATATATGGATATGTGTGCTGCATGTGTATGGATTGTGCAGAGGTGGGCGACTTGGTGAGGCTTAATTCTATCTGTAATGATATACAATAGGTGTCACATGTGATGACACACACACACACTCAAATTGATCTCTCCCTGTGATGATCTTTCTCTCAGGACTATAGTTCACACTGATCACTCTTTCGTATTCCCTCTCAATAAAAATCAATTTTCATTTTCAGTCAAATTGGCACAGCAGGTAATTATGCAGCATGTTAGTCTGAAAGAGCTGCCATAAAACACAGCAGTAAAAAAAAAAAGCACTTTGATATGCGCCAGACCAAATTGATCATGCAATCAATCATGCGCGTTTTTTCCATTTTAAGTAAAAATTCAGTAAAAGTGTGTGAACATAAATGACCATGTGCATTCATGCCTTTCCCGTCTCATGCCCTTGAATTAAAAGGCCTCCAACATTTGCCAGTGGTAGTCCTTAACCTCAGGACCCTGGGATGGGTTCAGTCAAACATGACGAGATAGTGGTTTCATAAGCTTTAATGTGTTGGGCTTCATAGATGTTAGTCTACTTTGAAATCTTTCTTCTTTGAAAGGTTGTGGGCAAACGACTGTCACGGAGCAGGGTCAGTGTGAAGGTCTTTAAGAGAGGCCTTCAGAGACTCTTTGAAGCACTCCCTCAGACCATGTTGATGACGTGCTTTGGTCTGCAGCCCGCCAGAGGCTACATTCGTGCAGCCGCTGTTTGGGATTGACAACCATAATAAATCGGTTGTGTCAACATTGCCATGGTTTCGCTTATGTTAAGTGCTCATCGGGTATTTTGCTCCACAAAGTTGTGGAGTTGCTTGACCAGATAGCATGGATGTGTGTAGAGTGGGATGTGAAACCCAGTCAAAGAGGCTACAAAAGACTGTAAACAGTTGCCTTTGTCTCTCTCTCTCTGTCTGTGCAAACATTACATACGCTTGAGTAAATTTGTGCGTGTTTTATTTTTGCCTTATCTATATTTAAGTTTGTGTGCTCTTTGCTGTCCTTGCCGTGTGGTAGAAGCTGCCCTCCATTAACAGCCTGAGCTACAAATCTTGTCCCAGC
The DNA here is from genome assembly GCA_005024645.1 of Planiliza haematocheilus. Classification (NCBI taxonomy): domain Eukaryota; kingdom Metazoa; phylum Chordata; class Actinopteri; order Mugiliformes; family Mugilidae; genus Planiliza; species Planiliza haematocheilus. The sequence continues at coordinate 7,081,660 of SRSE01000649.1, read as the reverse complement.
TTGTGCATAGTTAAGTCTACAGACCAGCGCCCTGCTATAGTGTAAATGAGCTAGCTGGCTGGAAGAGTCTGGTTTTTACTATCTGACCATCTACATCAGTGCCCAGTGCTATAAATGAAATAGCTGTTTAAATTACTGCCCCTGTTTTTATGTGAAAGTTACTTGCTGGTGCCTGTTTTTAAATTATCTGGCTTTCCGTGGCGGTGCCCGACTGTAAATGAACTGCATATAAACTCTGTTGCCTGTTTTTAAATTAGTGCACCATCTGCAACAGAGCTGCACTGTAAATTAGGCATTCGCTTCCAAAGCTATATGTGAGAATAATCTAATTCTGTGTGTTAGCGAGCCGCCAATTAGCAAGTTGCCTACTCTTGAATAAATGAGGGACTTGGCTTCATTTTTAGATAATTCAAGAGAGAATGTAGTCGATGTCAATACCTGATTTCACATGGGACATTGGTGGCTTAGGGGTGTAATTCCATAACATCACCCTCTGCTCACCGTTAAAAAAAAAACTAAAAAATACAATTCATCTATTTCATCCGTCATGGGTAAAAGAGAGAAGAGAGGATGGCAATGGCCTAATTATACAAAGGATAATGTTTTGGCAGCTACCCAGGATGGGTGGTCATCTGTAATGAGTCTGAATACTGTACGAATTTCCCTTGTTGTCACAAGGTAAAAGGTCTGTCCATTCAGATCAGGGCCTAAGACTAAGTCAGTCAGTCTGTGTTAGTATGATGCTCCATATCTGAATCAAAGGGATCCACCCTTCAAGCAGTGCTAGCGGTGCTCGGATCACATTGAACTGTAAGGCAAAGTTACATTCACTGGTTACCACAGATACGCAGAAAATGTCCATCTCCTACTTTCTTTTCTCTGTACTGTCTCTATTCTCTCAAGAGATGGGGTCACACCTCTATTGGACCTATAGTATAAATGTCCCTGACTGTATGATTCTCTCTTACAACTGCTTAGCCCCCAGTTTGTTCTCCACTTTCTTCTTATCTATCTTTCCCAAACACTCCATCCTATCTTTTCTTTCTTTTCTTATCCCTCACCCCCTCTCCCAGGTTCTCTCTTCTCTCTCTCTATCCCTCTCTCCCCCTCTCTCTCTCTCTGACAGTGATAAATTGCCTGTTGGGTCGGGTAATCCATCTTTCCGTATCCCACACCTGAATACACACTCTGCAACACCCTCTCACTCCTCCTCTGCTCCCCTCTTTTCCTTCTCTTCTTCACACCCATGCGGTCTTCCCTCCACTATCCTTCCATCCCAAGGTTAGTGAGGCTCGCTGGGGAGGAGCTGAAGGGAACGATCTGCCTGACAACTCCCGCTTATACATGTGCGCACACACCCTGGGAGGCAGGTGAACTGTATGTGCACAGAAGCGCTATGAGTACCCTTACACAGACAGACACAGAAAATAAAATATACAAACTTAGTGCACCAGCGCATGTCAGGGGTTTCCTCATCAGTCAAAAAGTATTGTATGTTTAGATGTCAATCATGGACGACTAGAGAAAGACTACAGACACCAGCACTATTCAGTATGTGCCATATGTAAGAATCTGCAACTACCAATTTAAGAAGAGATCCAACCTACAATTTAGCTATTTGTAATCTGCATCTGCATCATAGTATTGAGGAGTCCTCTTGTCAAGAAATATACTGCTGCAACTTCCCCAGTTTCATTTGATTAATTTCTCACCTCTCTCTTTACCTGTATTTGTAATTTTCCTCATCAACAAAAGCCTGTATTTAAAACAAAATAGGCATTGATTTTAATATGACTAAGAGTACTGTGCTTCTAGCTAAATGCTAATATCAGAACGCTAATATGCTTAGTTACTACATGGCTAACATCCTCTTGTTGAACAGATATCACTGGCTGAAGGGATGTCAAGTAATTAATATTTAATTAATGATTAATTAATATCTGATTCAGTGTTAAATAACGCTGTGTCCATTCTCTAATGTTACTTTCCAAAGCTGACAGATACACTACACCTTTTCTCTGCGCTGAGATCAGCCAGCTGTGAGGGGACAAGAAAAAAAGAACTTCCCTCCCTAGTCCTCAACTTTTACTTTGTTACTATATTTAACACCTTTCATGTCAAATTAATGAACAATTCCCCAGAGAGACAGGGTGATCTCCATCATATTTATCTCAGTTTTTCTCTGAGCTGGCTGTTCGTGGTCTTACAATCTGGTCTGAGCATAAACCAGCTGCTTTAGGATTCATCCTCTGTGGACCATGAATGTCTTTCCTCAGCCAACCCCACAGCCCTGCCACCAGCAAGTCTAATAATGTGTCTCTATAGTATCATAATGAACGTAGAAACATAGGCACTGCATCTCTTACACACGTTTAAAATGTACATTAAAACACCATGAAGACACAAATTATATATAAAAAGTAATTTGAAGAGCTAGTAATCACATAAACAAACTGTTTCAGTAAATCAGGAAATTAAACCAATTTGTAAGTTGCTTCTCCAAGGGCTAATAGAAGGAGGTTTTATGTGTTCAAACATAAACCTGAAATTACCTGGGGGTATACTTCAATGATCCTGGAAGCCTCTAAAACTAAAACAATTTTCCTCAGTCCAATATCCATGAGAGTCAACGGAGAGTGCTTGTTCTGTTCCTGGATTCATCATCACACAGTAGTACTCATTCATACATGAGAGTTCTGTAAAGGACGGCACAGTGCTGCACTGTTGAATAACAAGGCCCTCACAGGGAGCAGCTGTAGTTTAGGAACCTTGCTCAAGAGCACATTTGTTATTGGAAGAGGGGAGACTTCATCTATATTTCATCAAACGTGCATTCAAAATGACATCCACCCTGCCACAAGGCTGCATCCACAACTTTTCCTGACTACTATTGTTTGAGAAGATGATTAATCAGACATTGTTCAAATAGGAGACAGAGCGAGACAAAATGAAACAAAAAAAATGAAACATATACCAAGGTAAAGATTAAAGAGGGAAACCCCTGCTTTAGTGCGGGCAGCCTGACACTGACACTGCATGTAGCTTGGTGTACAGTCAATGGCAGATAACAGTAAACAACAACAACCATTTCAAGCCCGCTAAATCGAGCCCCGCAGGCGCCGTCTGCTCAAGGTAATTGGAAAGTTTAACGGCTAAAGGCTATTCTCTGTGTCTGATTGAAGCACAGACTGAGAACAAACAACCAATTTAATTCTCTTTCTCTCTCTCTCCCACCTCCTCTTTCCACTTTTGTGCTGCCTATAAGGACTATTGCCTCTGCTTCCATCGTGTATTTTCAGTTGTGTCCTCCTTTCTTTTCTTTTTTCTTTCTCGCTCTCTTTCCTTCCTTATCTTTTTTTTTATCTTCCAACCCCTCCATCTTTTTTAACAAACTGGGGAGCAGGAAGATGTGTTAAGAATCAGCTGGATAATAATCAAGCCTTTTTTTAGAAATACTACAGTACCAGCTACATAACTACTGCGGTGAAATCTGCCATCGAGCCAGACTGGAGACTGCAGCTTAAATGTCATCCCTGTTCGCGTTTCACCTCCTGCCTTTTACAATGCCTGCACACAATAGACTCACAGTCCTACTTAAAACACACCAACCCACACACACATTACAGAGTTCTCTTCTTATCCTATCTTTGGCATTAGTCAGCCTCTTAACCTATATAGTTAAGCTAGGAATGCAGACACATGCACACGCTAATTTTGCAGGCCGCCAGAGCAGTGTATAGAGCAGGAATGCCATTACAGTACTTGTAAAACATGAACGACTGACTGGCACTACTTTTGACCCTAAAAGGCATCTGAGCTGGCACACACACACACACATAATGTACAGGGCCACTGCACCTTTGTGCAAGCAACTATAGTCACCTCTTCCCACATGCTCTCTACATCCCACTCCTCTACACTGTTCCCTACATCTACATATTGAGCCTGCAGCATGCTTTGTAGTTAGCAGTATAGACAGTAGGGTCGTGAGGTAACTTTTACAGACAAAAAGCTGCAGGCCTGAATCAGATCCACCATTAGGGCTGTCAGGTTTATGACATTTTTGTTCATAATTAAATGTCAAACAAAAATTGGCATTAACAGTTTAATTGTCCCTGTCAATCTTCTGCGTTTTTTTAATGCTTGATTTTTTCGACTCTTATTTCTTATAGACCGTCGTCCCCATATTATAACCGTTGGCGGCCCTAATTCTCCCCTCAGGTGCTATTATTCTATAGAGGAGGGTGAGAGGCACGGATTATACAATAATTGTGGTAAAGCTATTTATCATTAAAAGAAACTATAGACCTCAGACCTTCCCTAGGACATAATCAAAGAAGTTCTACATAGCAGAGCAATATTCGTTTTCTGTGGTTTAGGTGTAAAGCCAAGTAGAGAGAAAAACAGCATCTCTCTCAAGTTCCAAGGTATAGAAAAAACACAGTAAGAATTTTTAGCTAAGGAGCAAAAGGCCATCTCTAACAATTGCATTGTCATTTGTCAGATGCTGAAAATGTCACCGTGTCATCTCAGATAGCTATGAAGGCACAGAATCACATATGAGTGAGCTCATAATCTGTAAATAAACCTGCAGCAAGTAGTGCACTGCAACAACGCTGCAGGGGGCTGTATATTCGGTGGGTTTGTGTGTGTATGTGTGTGACAGCAGAAAACAAATTGATCCTCTTTCCTCCAGATGTCATTTCAAGTTTCTTCAGTTTCATCTATATTGTGCAGACGTATCATGATGACTTCATACCTTGCTTTGTATTCATGCCACGCAGTTACACATCCAAACATCAGCATCAAGACTAAATGCATGAACATACTTGACACATCCACCTGCTCTGAAAGCAGAAGATAAACAGAAATGTAGCAGAACATCTTATACACATATTTTGAATCTGAAGTCATACATTTGTTTTTAAGCATTATTTCTACACATACACTGACACACCAACATACACACATGTACTAGTGTCATTATTATTCTAATGTAACCCTCCTGTCTTCATTACAACGTAATCTGTTGAAGGAACAACGGCCAAATAAATTGCCCTTACTTTGAAAGTTGAACACTTAAAATAGTTTCCACAAAAATAAAGTACATAGACACGCAAGACACGCACACACACACATCATCTGTGTCACTCACACCTCAGCCTGTCAGGAGATTTTCCTTGTGGGAGATGCTGAAGATAGACGTGTTATGTGTGACTATGCGATAGCCTGTGACGGTGCGGGTGTTTGCATCAGTGGATGCGCATGCTCCTGTGTGATATATCAGCTTATGACAGCAGGTTGGCTAATGTTAGAAGTGTGGTTAGCAGGTCTTCAAATAAACCCCTCAACGAGCGAGACTTCACAGTGTCACAGAGTGCTGGAGCTGGCACCTGCTGTTGCTGGAACACTGGAACGTTTTCACTTTTAATCTTGGCTCACGATGATGAAACCACAAACTTTTCAAAGTCTGAGAAAAGACAGTGTCTGAGCCGCAACGTGACACATTTTGTGAGACTGACAAGCAGAAAGATGCTCACGTATATTATATACAACTCACTATATAAAACTATTTTTATATTGTCACGGTCACAGGTGTGTCTATGCACATATAGATGTCAGACAGTGGTGCTGTGGTCCAGGACACACACACAGAAGAGATACCTGCATAACTACTGTACTCTACATATTTCTATATTGTGGACGTGATGGAGAGGCAGTTGCCATGGTAGCTACAGACCTCATGGCAGCAGGTGCTGTTGCCACCTTTTCCACCATCCAGCGTACACGTGTTATTGGTAAAGCACATGCACACATGCCAGTTCATTTGTGTGTTTTCGTGTGATCCTCAGGGTGCCTTGATTGTGTGCATGTTAGTATAATTCTGTGAGTATCTGCACAAGCTGTTGTGTAGCGTGTGCACTCATGCATGTGATTTGCCTGTTACTGCATTATGTTGTCTGCGTGCTAGAGTGAGGGGTAAGTTTGTTTTAGTCGGTGAGGAAGACAGAGGTGCTATAAATGCAGAACTAGTTTGTCTTTGCATTAATTAGTGAATGGTACGTTAGCATCTTTGCTTTATTCCAGTATTTGTATCCTCATATTTGCCAGTAGTTTTGCTTTAATTAGAATGAATGAGGTAATATAGAAATACAGGGGTGATATCCGTCCCAGCTCATGTATTTATATTACATGGTGAGTCTTTTAAAAAATGTTGAATAAGTTTGAACATTCCCTGTATTCCTTTCCTTTTAATCCATCAATTATGTGCGTTTAGTTATCAAGTTTGCAGTTAATGCATACTAACAATCTGAGTTATCATCTGTTCTCTTTTAGAACTGCTTAAGCTTTTTTTCAGCTTCTCTGGCTCTTTACAGACAGGATACACACACAGAGACAGTGTGTTGACTGGAGCTGCCTACTGGCTGGGGGAGTTAGTCTAATTAAGTGTGTCCGCTCTGGGTCAGTGACAGTAATGACGATGATAGCACTATTAGAGGAAACGGTAGCTCCTCCTTTTCCCTGCTGTTCCTCAGTCTCTCTCTCTTTTTTTTCTCCTCTAGATTTAAATCTTTCCTCCTTTTCTCTAGAGCCTGGTGTAGCCACGTGTGGGCACATTTTAGTTTAAGCACAGGGAGGACATGTCAGTATTGTGTTTTTGGGCAATCCTCAAAACTACAAAGGGCTCTTTGTAGGTTAAAACTGGGATTTAGGGTTAAAGTTTAGGATGGGAGGGGTTTAGAGTGAGGGCAAGAAAAAGTGTCTGGAAGAAAAAGAAAACATTAAAAAAAAAGGATATTTTGGGATGTTGGCTACAACTCCATTACTCTTATCCCTTCAACCGCTTCAAGAGTTCCAGGTCATCCCAAAAGAGAGATGCTGGTTTAGATTTATACACTGCTTTTTTCACTTTGACACACAGTCACCCTCATGGCATTGTGCCTTATCTCACAGACAGCATCATCCAGTAGAAAAAGGCTGGTAGAAATAGCTTTAAAGCTTCCTATTGTTCTTTGGAGCATGTTAGAATCCATTTAAGTTTAACACCAGTACTTTTGAACTAAATATGTGTCCCTTGATGAGACTTCCCCATCAAATGAATTAAAATATCTGCTGATCTCTGTTATTTTCGCGAAATATAATACTAGGTGTTGTGATGGTGTGTACGTGTGTGTGTGAGGATGGGACTGACATAAACCTAGTTTATTCTTCAGTTCAGCCTGCGTCAGCATCCCTGCCTCCCTCCCTCCCTCCCTCCCTCCCTCCACACATATATCCTTCCATCCACACCATCTTGCTGTTATTGATGAAGCAACCTCTTTATATGGTAATGTCTTTCACACCTGAAAGGCATCAGGAGGACATGATCATCCTCTCTCCCTTTCTCATGCATGCACACACAGGCGCACACAAAATTGCTCAAACTATATATATATATATGTTGCATACACACAGTTGTACTTCTCGCCAAAAACAGACCCTAACAGGTTATTATTCACGTGAGCTCCTTAGATTTTCACCCTCTCTCTGCCTCTCACCTTCACCCACACAGCTATGACGAGCCCATTAACACTGATGGAGATATGTATGCCGCTCACATCTGTCACACGTCGCTGCCGTGGCAACACCAGCTGCCGTGGTTACCAGAGGCCTGCCTCTGTGGTGTTATGGGATTTGGTTATTACAGCATAGCTAGCTACCTGTGAGCACAGATATATTCCTTTGAGTACTGATTGCTGAGCAGTGATTCTCCACCATTTGATGTGAGTAGTACACCAATTACAGGCTAATTATTGGTTGTAGGCAACAATTAGCCAATGACTGGGATTAGTTAAACTGATTATATCCACAAGTATATCAACGCAACTTGTTTTTTTTTTAATTTTTTTTGTGAGTTGGAAAGGCATCTGAGACAGCAGAGAGATCAGTAAGCTCTACACTTCCAGTTTAGATACATTTCACAAAATCTTTTGATCTTACTGGGCTTCAGACTTAGTCGTCAGTGTTTCTGCATCTAACTGAAAGAAAAGCGTCTTTGGCAGTTTGTCATTCTTTAAATTTGGAGAGCAACAATTCTGCCAGGTACTGTATGAGATTAGTGCGGCCCATTGTGACATCCACTGGTGCAATATCTGCCAATTATATTTAGAAGTATACGTGTGCCTGCATGGGTTTTCTCTGGGTGCTGCAGTTTCCTCCCACAGTCTCTAAAGCAATGCTTGTTAGGTTAATTGGTGATTCTAAACTGGTTGTAGGTGTACAAGTGAGAGTGAATGTTTGTCTGCCTCTTCGTACATTTTTTCCCTGTGATAACACCACCGCCCTGTCCAGAGAGCACTCTGTCTCTCAATGTCCCCAATGACAGCTGGGATAAGCCCTACCCCAGCAAGCTGTCATAGATAATGGACGGATGCACAGAGCTGCAACTGACAGCTGTTGTTGATGAAATTGACTAATTATGTGACCTGCTGGGTCAACACAGACAGAAAGTCTTACACATTCTACACATTAAGTTAACAACAACTACTGAGCTTGCCTGACAACTGGCAAACTCCATCTGCCGGCGAAGACTGTGTGATACAGCTGAAAGCTCTCATAAGGGAAGTGGGCTCTGTGCTGTGACTGTAGACTCATTCTTACAGCAATGTAGAGGCTTCATTCTAAGATGATTATGCTTATATAACCTTTCAAGAACTATTTTCAAGACACATAAAAAAAGTAGTAAAGTAAGTAAAAATCACCAGCAGTTACTAAGTAATGCTAACATTATGTAGTGTTGAAGTGGTCAGTGATAAAGAGGTGCGTCCCTCTGAGACTCAACACAAACTTGTTCCGAGATTACTAATATCGTTAGTGAGCATCATTTAGAGCCACTGTTATTCAGTGATGGTACAAAATATTGATGTATGTGAATGATGACATTATAGTTATGTTGTTGATGATGATTATTATTCGTAGTAAAGGTAATAGCAGGAGTCAGCAAATAATACATAATGATGAATACAATTAATGTGTACATTGTATGAAAGTGAATCAGACAGTGGAGCCAGTTTGTTTATCGTGGTCAGCAGAGAGCTGTTTTTAGATATGTACTTTCCAGAGAACTGTCTGTGTTTATGGTAACAGAACAAGGAAACCATATACATGAAAGTAGCCCTGGCATATATCACTGTACTTTAATAGTAAATACCTTAATAAATGTGCTTTTATAACGTGCATTAAAGTTACATATCTATGTACAGCAGGAGCTGATGACACTGTTTAATCTAGAGTCACATCTTGGCAGACACATCAGTGGGTCTGCTAATGCAAACATTTTAAGTGCCCATACCATATTTTTATCCACAAGAAACTCTTAACAGTGAAGTACTCTATACTTCACAGAACATGTTCAACCTGACAGAAGAAAGTGCACATGAAAGTAATCTCAATAAATCTCAAGTTGCCAGTAAGAGGTCCCCAGGGAGAGAATATATTCACAAACATGTCCTTCTTTGGCTAAATTTTTATGTCTCATGTGGAATTGTATATGTTTCACTTTATAAACATGGATGGTTTAGACTTTCAGTTGATCTGAAACAGACACTTTAGCCCGTGACTAAAACACACACACATGCAGTGACCCACTTTCCCGAGCTGAACTGGACCAACCCGAAAAAACAGATCCCCCTCCATCCATTTATGATTCGGGCGTGGATATAAGGGATGAATACACAGATGCAGACAGACACACACATACAGCCACAGCCGTAGAGCAGGGACAGAGGCCGTAAGTGATTACAGCTGTGCGGCCAGATGTGCTTTTGAGTCCTGCGGTTACAAGTGTGCATGCATGTTTTGCGTGTGTGCGTTTAAACCTGAAAAGATACTCTGCTCATTCTAATCCCTGAAGAGAGCGCTAGCTCCTCTGCACGGCTGCCCATGCTGCCCCAGGCAACGTGACCTGCCTGTCCCTCTCACTCCAGCTGACTGGGGACCAGTTTCAGCAAAATGAGCTGGGTTTTAATTTAAGGACAACGTTTAAGTCACATCAGAAAGAAAATACATGCTTTAAACAGTATGTTCATTTATGTCTGCTATATAATATTCCTCATTTTTAAATCCTTATCTGAACTGTCATACCCTGAATAATTTAGTACATACTGTACATGAAGGGCATCCAACATAAATAACAAAAAAATAAATAAAGCACTCTAAATGAGACAAATCGGTTTTCATAGTCACATCGTGGGGACACAGTCCCAGAGTTATAAAACATTACGTTTCAAGGTAAAGACTTGGTTGAAGGTTTATATAAAATCAGATAAGTAGTGTTAAATCCAAAGAATTCATGTAAATTAGTTTAATGTCCTCTGAAGCAATGGAAACCCAGCTCTGTGTGTGCGTGTGTATGTGTGTGTTTGTGGCCAGCTAGGGTCAAGCATGACCTGTCATGTATTCATATGCAAAGGTGAGAGATGCTGTAGGTGTGAATGTGTGGCTGTGTGTGTGTGTTGAGGGTTATATCGGTCAGCGGATGTGTGTTTGTATTCTAGCTGTGTGGGGTCACATATGTCCCAGTGTCCTGTGGGAATAACATGGGGTCTCTTGCTGACAGTACATCAGGAACACACACACACGCGCGCGCGCACACACACACACACACACACACATACCAGGAGCTGAACTGCTGCTCTGGCACATTTGGTGAAGGAGAAGGATTATTAGGTCACATTGCTTCACCAAGGACATGAGTTCAGCGTTTCCTTGACACAGAACACCTGTGTATTTCAGTTCACTCTTATTAAAGAAGGCTAGACTGAAAAAAAAAGAAAAACAGACAGAAACTCCTAACTGGTGAAAATAACTGGAGTGTGCAATTCTTCAGTAATGACCCAGAAGTATTTTTAAGCACGGAAACTAATGTCTTGGATAACATTAGCAACTTAGTAAAAATAGGCTCAAAGTCAGAGAGCTGGACAAAGATTGAACAGGACTGTGCATATTAATTTGGGGTTTGACCTTCACATGTTGTTTCTGTTGAGTTCCTGCAGTACCATTAAAGAGCCAGTTGACATCTTATTTAATTTATCTGACTCGCTATAAAAGCAAATGAAATGGTTTTAATGCAGTGTGTCAAATGTGTTTACTCAAGACAAAGACTCATATCATCTCACTACTAAATTAAGAAATCTCTCTATTTGGCCTTGTGTGTACCCATTCCTCACTTTTCTGGACAACTATTTGTCCAATCTGTTTCATACTTGGCAGCTGTATTGCTGGGGACCAAGATAAGTGCAGTGTCGACTTTAAAGGTGTTTGGCCGAGCAGTCGTTACAGATTGGCTAACAAATGTTTTCTCTCAGGCATCCACAGCAGTGTCTACATTCTCAGGTTGGCATTCAGAGAACCTTAACAACAGTTTTCAAGTACTGTATTTCAATATATCAAGATACAATTTGGCTCTTCCAAAACTGGCACCAGTTGAACGCCCACTGCACTCTTGGACAAGGCTTTGTCAGCAGAACGCAGCTCACTGACTGCAGCTCATACCATCTTTGGCTTGTTGTTTGCATGAGTGGTTCTCATGATTTGGCACGTTCCAAACGGGCACTGCACTAGAAGGAAGAACTCCCCAAACAACAAAAGGAGGTGACGTACAGTATGCCAACATTCATGGAAACCACTGTGTTCAGGATCTTAGACAACATATGTAAGTATACATGTCAGAGGCACATGTTTGCTCTTCTGAGTGTAAAATTACTGACAGTATTCAGTGTACTGCACGCACAGTGTGTGCAAAGTTCAGTCTCACATTTTCTCGTAGTTTGAGTCAGCCAAGCACACATAGACAGTCAATAAAATCTCAAGCCATGAGAGATGTTTTGGACTGTGAGGAAGATTGGTTTTGGCCTGGTTTTGATTTAAAGTACTTATGACAAAAAAAAAAAATGTTGTATGCAGCTACATTTTACATGAAGACACAGAGTGCCTATACTATTTATAATACTGTACATTGTGGCTGAGCTTATTCAGCACAATTCAAAAATGTTGACCAAATGGGGAAGCTTTAATTAGCGTGAACTAAACCCAACCTCACAAATAACACTTTAATTTGTGGGCCACCAGCTGACAGTCAGAGCTAACCCCCACAGTACCCAACAGTTTCCAACAAGCATCCACCGCTGTTGCTGCCTCAATGTCCCGTACTGTAGTCCAGTATCTCCCTCTCTCACTAGCTGCACTTTATTAGCCCTGTGGTGCATAATGTGTGCTCATTTGTTACCAATTAACTCAAAGCCTGATGTGTGGCCCACTGTATTCATCAGTAAAAATCAGCCAGCTGCAGCAAAATAACATCAAACCCAGAGGCAACGTGTTTTAAAAAATATGCAGAGTCAAAAGCCCTGCCAGGAGGATTTGTGGTATGTTAATTCATGGTTTCTATGTGCATAACCACTCTATGTGAGCCAAACCAGTGTCAACACAAAAACATGATTATTTTTTCATTTGTGTTTTCTGTGTTTGTTTTCCGTAGTGCAACTCTAAGCTTTTCTTAGCACTGGAAAGAAATGCCTACTGTTGAACACAGGCTTCTTTCACTTATTAATCATAAGTTAGCAGTAGAAATAACAATACGAAACATGACAACAATACACAATCATACATTTACATAAAACATACTGAATCCTAAATCAAACTGCAGCACTCTGGGACTCAAAAGTATTCTGCTACTGAAAATCAGTAGGCTAATGAAAACTGAACTGATTATATGGACAACCCACAAAAAAAAAGGAATCACCTGTCAGAGCAAATTGAAAAAGGCAGCAGTCCATATGGATTAATAACTGCTTTAACAGGTCAATCCATCATGTTAATTCCCTCAAAAGAAGAAAAGCAATACAGAATAAAGTGAACTCATTGATTTGGTAATATGATCCATCAGTAAAAACTGGAGGATAAAAAATTTAGTTTTAGGCACTCATTGAGTAGATGATCAACAGATTCACATTAAGAAATGAGCCAAAATCCCAAAGGCTGTTCGGTTTCTCCTCTTTCTCATAGCTGGTCATATGGATGGTTGGACAAATTACAGCATCCTTATGATTTATGACAACAATAACTCTGACGACACAGCAACTCAGTAAGCAAGGGAATGATTAGGAGCCTGGTCTTTCATGAGCAACCAAGTTAATAACTCACTGTCCAAATGCCACAGTTAATGAAGGAGCAAGTTATTTTTAGATGCTGTGCTACTGAGCGTAACCAACTCGCCGCTACAGATCAGGTAGTACAAAAACATGCTGGGGATGATTCATACACACCTACAGTAACTCACAGGGAGGAGGGAATAATCATGTTTTTACCTTGCTGGAGTAAGGTCCAGGGATGAGCAGTTTCAGTGCTTGTCGTTTTAACTCTGTCAGCCGGGCACTGCAGTTCTCACACCATATACCTCTTTCACTACCAGGGGAACTCCCACTGCCCGAGGCTGGTGATCCTGTACCAAATCCCGGGGAACCGCCTAGAGACCCCGGCGATCCCGTCCCGATCCCTGGGGAAATGGTGCCTGGTGATCCAGAGAAGGATCCCGGTGAAGAGATTCCTGAGCCTGGGGACGGTGTGCCCGTGGAGCTGGGCATGGAGCCAGCACCCTCTGGGGCGGGGCGTGTGCTGGAGCGGGTGGTATCTTCGTAGGCCTTTCGGTACCATGTGTCTGGGAAAATGGACGCAGACTTGGTCGGGGAGGTGTCAGGCATCTGTGAATTATTACAAAAATGAGTGAACGTTTAATGACGGGCCTTTTACTGCAGACAGTGTGAGATGCCATGGTAAGAAAAGCAAAATATGTCATAAAAAAGGGGCCAACACTGGGAATATGTGCCTTGATGAGTCTGCCCACACAGCAGATTGCACTGGGATGAGACCAGAATCATGAGGAGAGGTTGAGAGTACCCGGCCTGTATCATGGAAATTAAAAGTCAAGTTATTTGCATTTTGCCTGCAAAGCAAAATAACGTTCATTGTTGTTGACCTACGTTTGGCAGGTTGTTGAATTTAACAAATCATCAAATATTTCTCAAAAACAAATCACCCAGGCTGAAAAAACATCTGCCAGTGGATCAATATCTTTGTCTGCATGCAAACAAATAATCAGTGCAGGGCTATGAATGCAGTCACTTTGGTGCCAATGACACACAAAGGCAGTGGGGTTCCAGTGAGTAGTCTAACATTATAGGACATGGAAGCAAATGGTCCAGTTAAAAACCTATAAAGACGAGGCAGTATTAAACAATTTACTGAGACGGTCAACAAACTGGATGCTTCTATTATCTACTAAAAAGGATCAAGTCCGTGTTGACCTGTGTTGTTTTGCTCCACTCAGCCAAATGGGAAGATCAAATGAGCCGCAAGGAGTGGAGAATGTGATCTTTTGTGGCTGGGTAAATCCAGTCAGAGAACAGAGCTATTGATGTGGCGGTGACTGAAGAGGTTGGGCACTACTGTGATCCCTCGCAAGGGCTATAATAAGGCAGCACTGCGTAGACTGATAGGTGGGAATGCTCAATCATCTCCAAGTGCAGAGGTGGGTATAATGCGACCAAGCCCTGTGTAATAAATTAAGGCTAATTAGTGTGTAGGTGGTAGGCAGTGACACAGGTGTGAGTGTAATACCTGATTTAGCAGCTTGGTCCTCGGTTAGTGATAATTAAGTGGAACTATCAGTGAAAAGCATGCTGCTGTTGTGACACCAGTAAGCAGTGATGTGTGAAGTGTGATCTTCAGAAAGCAATCAATCACCAGCATGGACACAAATCTAATGAGAGCTTCCATCAGTCATGTCACACTGGAAAGGAGCAAACAACAGTTTCCCATTCAACTGTTGATGAGACGCATGCAGCACTAAATGGATGATACGTTTTTATGTTATTCGCAGGCTTATTTGGTAACAGTGTCCACCCCATCCGCTGCTGGAATGAATAACCTACCCCATATTTTCTGCTCCGGCTGCTCACAGACCTCTCCTTAGTCCCCGACAGTGAAGTCATGTTGGAGGTGAGAGGAAGGGGAGGAGGAGAGGAGAGCAGGAAGAACCTCTGGTGCCGCTTCACATTCAAAAAAGAAACCACCGGATCGATTTCAATTAACTACACGCCCCTGCAGTTTGCTCTTCTCAGACTGGAGGGAACGTCAAGCCACTTCCAGGCGCATTTGGAAACCGGTTACATCCCCATTTACGCAGCCGATTGACAAAAACAAATATCCTATGCGCTTTTCTTTTTTTCCACGGTTTGTTGCGTCTAAAGAACCCCCCTCGAAGCACTTCTAAAAACCAGACTAAGAATTCACACAGGTCCTGCTGGAAAGCAGACCGCTCCCTGTCAACAGAGAGATCTCTGCGCTGAATGAGGCTCTCTGTTCAGCAGCGCTGTGGACTGGCACCGCACTCAGCCCTGCCTCTCTCCATCAGCTCTGCGTCTGAGGCTGGCCAGGTGAAACAAAACGCCCCGGCATAAATTCCGACGCACGACTCGAGTCTCTTGGGTTAACGAAAAGGTTTCGACTCATTCGATCACGTGAGATCTGACTGATGCAGACCACAGCTAGGAGCCAGTTCCTCGTTGTTTTACATAGAGTGTTACTATCCGTACCCTCCTGTTGACTTCCCGAGGCTGTGCGCTCTGCTGAAGCCAGCATTGGACTGAAGAGACCGGAGAGAGGCGCACATCTGGATGAGGGCGGGACCAACCTGCCCCTCATCAACCTCAGGCCAATACACATCCAGGGGTCCCGGCAGAGTGGCAGGTGGACTGCTGCTTGTTTGAAGGATTTATTTATTTATTTGTTTTTAAATACGTGTTAGCATTTTTAGCATTAGATTATTGTTAATGTTAATGTCAATTAAAGCTAATCCAAGTGGCTTAATGGACTTAAACACATGGAGAAAGGCCACAATATAATTACATTTAGAAAACAATATTTATAGGTTAATTGATTTCATAAAGTTAGAAAAGTCCAAGTATAAATAGTCAATAACCAATACATAAAAACACACAAAAAACCTTCGTAACAGCCGTGACAACTTCCTCTTTTAAGGAAGAAAAAAAAATACTTCCTTTGTTTATCGCACTTGCAGAAGAAAATTGCAAAAGAGCTCATCTGCCGTGACATTGTACCACAATGCCGTGACCCGGATTCGAACCGGGGTTGCTGCGGCCACAACGCAGAGTACTAACCACTATACGATCACGGCGAGCTACGATGAGCCGATGTCAATCGACGAAAAAAACCATTGAGTGACTGGATCAGGTTGGACGCAGGCAGCGACTTTCATTGTAGGTATCACATGGCTCTGCACAAGTCATTTTTCTTGACCGATACTCGCTTTGCAAACTTGCAAAACTACTCTCAGACGAAAAAGAAGGGTTAAATGGCTACATGGCCTTCAAAAGAATTGTCTGTGTTTCATCTGTTTGAGGAAAGGTCCTGAAGGACTGAAAACCATCCGATTAGAAGAGTGTAAAAATCAATGCAACAGTATTTGTGAATTTTTGGAAGAGACGTTTGTGTATTAAAAGTAACTGCAGCGTTTACAGGCTCTGAGGACTGTGCCTAGTTGAGGAGTGGTTACACAGTGCCCTCTGCTGTTACCACAAGTGTATTACTGGAGAAACCAGCCGGTTAGCCGCTGATGAGACATGTCCTTGGTCTAGGTCTAGGACACGTCATGCTAATGCCATTTTTATGTCTTCTTCGAAATGTACACTGTTAGCCTGCCATTTAAAGTTCCAGTAAATAGCAAAAACTGAAGTTAGCATTTGAAAATAAACAACAAACATAATTTGGTCTGTTAAATTAATGTACTGTACACTCGCTGAAGTTTTGACATACTAACTGACTAACTAAGAATAAAAGCACATGTGTAAATAAATGTAGAAAATGACTGAATTCCATTTGTTGCCTCGATTTCAGAATCACGATTTATAAGTTAAGTTAGCCTATATCCCGGTATTAGTGCAAATGTTTGCAAATAACATTTAGATATGACATATGATTAATAATTATCCTTTAAGATAATTATTTAAAATATTAGATTATATTTTATAATAATTATTAATACAATAATCAGATAATATTTATAATAATGGTTAAAAATAATTAGATTAGTTTTTTCATTTTTCAAGCGCCCCCTGGCCCATTTTGAAAACCACTGTTATAGGAGATTTAAGGATAGGCTGAAATGTGATGTAAGGGGACTACTGTGGAAGGTGGAAGGTTAAATAAAACAAAGGAAATATATTTACTGAATTATTTAGTTAACATTTTACTGCTCAAAACTGCATCTAAAACCCTCTTGTGACCATCTCTGCAACAGCACTTGAGCCTCAAAACATTTCCTGGTCATATTTGCGGCCATGTACTCCGCTCCAGTAAGCGGCGCTGCATCTTTAAATCTGTCAAAATAACCGAGTAATAACAACAAACTAGTGTAGTGGTGTCGTACGACGAATTACTTTCACTATTGATGTTTAAAAAAAATGTTATTCATAAGCTTTTTTTTGGTCAGAAATCATCAGCTTTGTGCAGCGGTGTTTGTGTACAACCCCGATTATGTCCCAACTCTTTACTGAAGCTGGTAGCTAACTGTCCAGACAAGAGTGATTTTTAAGGTGAGTGGCTATTTGTGGCTACATGGGTGGTGGTTATTTCTTCCGACTTGCACAGAGCAACATATTTGTATAGTTTCAGCTTGTAACTTGGAGTCTTAACTGTCGCATTGCATGTTTTGGTTTTGCCTGTGTTTTCCTGTAACTATACTGTTGCGCCGAGCAATGCCATTAACTGACAAATAACTGCCATTAGGGACCGCCCAAAATCCTTAGCTAATGTTTTCTGGCACGAAACGTGCACGAAACGTGCCATAAAACTAACAAAGAACTGATTTAATTAGTGCATTTGTTTACCGTCTGGCTGTTTATACAAACAATGACGCATTTTTTAAGCGTGTTTGCTAGGAAGCTATTAGCCTCTCGCCCCTGTTCTATCTTGGACTGGGTGAGTTATTGCCGTGCTAATCCGTGACATTATGTCATTATGTCATTATGTATGGTTTGTCTTTGTGTTTGCAGACCTCGGTTGTTATTTGTATTTAGACTTTCTTGTCTGCATCACAACACGCTTCTCCGCATATTCGTGAATGCAGTGTGAAGATGATAAGTATAGAAATGTCCTAACGATATGGCTAAAGTACGGCCTACTAGGAAGGGCCGTAATGTTGTGGCTTGGTTGAGCAACATGTCATTTCTTTACCCTTTTTGGCCTGCTTTTCAGCTTCTAAATATTTTGCATTGTTGACAGTCCTGGCAGCTTACTGTAACTCAACGGGAATCTTTCCAATGAGAGGAATACACAAAGTCATACAACAATGAGAGGTAACAGAGCATCATTTCACCTGTTTCCTTCTAGGAATCTAAAAGCTTTAGAGATTCATCAGTAATGTGAATGATCTTTCAGGGGCACCTCGGAAAACGAGAAAAAGGGAACCGAAAAAGAAAACCCCAGAGGAAGTCAGCCCAGACAACATTTCATCTCCAGCTACAAAGGAGTCAAGTGCTGTGCCAGGCTTTGCCATGGTTGTCCACTCTGCAAGTTCCTTGCCAAGTACTCCGAAGAGACGCAAGGGACATAGAGGACACAAACCAGAAGCCTGCCTGACTTCCACGCCAGTGCGTAGCTCCTCCACTGACATCCTGTCCAACATTTCAAACTCCCCTCCTGATGTGAAACCGTTGGATTTTGGATACACCGAAATCATCACTCAGTTAAAGGTGCGATCTGAAGTTAAAGCTAATACTGACAAATGTTGTTTCTGCATTTTGAGCTTTATGTGACTTTGTTCCTGTGTCTACTGTTGTAGACGTCAGCGGTCGATTCACCAACCTCCAAGACAAAATCTCCAAGCAGACATAAGAGGGTTCGTGAATCCCATCCGAGACAAGTTAGACAAAGGATGTCAAAGGAAAAAACACAGACCTGCAGTACAACTAACGGTCCTCCAGCCAAGTCCCGGCGGGGCAGGAAGCCCAAGACTAAAACTGTGGATTCAAAACATGAGCCCACTGCCCAGTCATCCGAACGCTCCAGACCAAGATTTGAACTGGCAAAGCCTGATGCAGAAGGTGGCTTCATGTTTCTTTCTGTCTCAACACACTTGGTCACCCGCCTCACAATATTTTTTCTGTCTCACAGTTTTTCTGTCTGAAATGTGAATGCTACTTTATGACATGAAGGATTAATAAAATATTCTGGTGCTAGTGCTTGTAGAGCAGAGAACATTTATCAAGATAATTCATGTGAGCAAACTCATCTGCTCTAATTCAGTGTTGCTGTTTTCCCCTCTGTCTTCCAAAAAGAAGACACTGCACTGTCGTCAGATTTGTCAATAGAGCTGAGTCACGACGACGAACAGCTACCGCCATTTTCCTACCAGGATCATGAAGAAAGCGATGAGGAGGAGGAAGAGGAAGAGCTCCCAAGTTTCTTGATGCATGTGGACAAAAGTGAGAGAGACTCCAGTGACGAGGACTAGATACCATCTGGATTGTGTGCATTTAAGTACTTTAAGCGGATTTTCTTTTTAAATGTGTGTCTTTCAGAGCCCCCATCCATTATGGAAGGAGTGTTTGTGTGGTGCAAGTTCAGACAATATCCATTCTGGCCTGCATGGGTGAGTGCAAAACATGTAGATGAGTGATTTTTCAGTGGGACAGAACTTCTAGATGGACAAAAACACAATGTCTCAGAGATTCTTGAACTAGTCAATGTTTTTGTTTAGACAGTGGCTTAAACACTTGACATTAAAAAATCTGTTTTTAATTGTACAGCTTAAATTGATAAGGTAATCAGTTTAAACTAATTACTGCCATGCTAAGTGATTGAAAACTAGAAAGCCCAAATTAGAATAGTTCAGAATCTTTAAAATGCTTTTAAATCTGTATTATTTTATTTTGCAGGTTAAAAATGTGTACCTTAAGCAGAAAAAAGCCAGCATCGTGTTCATTGATGGCTCAAATATTCAGCAAAAGAAAGGGTAGGAAAAAAAATGTGTGTTCTCTCATTGCATTGCTGTCTGATGCCTTTGCTCCTTTAGTGAGAAAAGGTGTCATCCGCCTTTGCAAACTGAGATATTTACACAAAACACCAATGATCCTAACATATGGAGTTTTATGTTTTATGTTTGTGTTATTAAAGGATTACTGTGGCTCTGAAATCTTTGAAGCCTTTTGACTGTGAAGAAGCTAATGAGCTGGTGGTAAGAAGTCCTCAAACATTTTCTACTGCTTCCTAAAAACAAGTTTTCTTGTCAAATCGGTTGACAGTGTCTTTCATATTTACCACAGCGTAAAGCCAAAGAAGAGTATGATGCCACAATTACCTGGGCCTTGGAACTCATAACAGACTACAGATTCCGCATTGGTATGTACTGTCCATTTGATACTTATACAGACAGAGACATTATACATTTAAACAATGTGATGCAACTGAAACGGTATAAATGAAGCAGTAGTAATTGTAATTGTGTTTTTTTTCTTTGCAGCATGTGGCTCATTTTCCGGCTCTTTCATCAAGTACTTTGATCATCATATGAGTACGTTTAATCGATGATAATGGCATCAATTGTCTGCACACATGTGGTTGTGCTTGGTTCTGACACCACTCCTCACTGTTGGTTTTTGACTGCTCTAGGTTATCCAGTGAGGAGGAAGTACTCACAGGCCGCCTCAGAGGGACTTACTATAGCCAGTGACACAACAGAGGGGACGTGTGATGATCATCGGGACGACAGCTCTAGTGAACAGCAGGAAGACATCAGAAGTTCAAAGAGGCTGCTTCCGGACCGGACGCATGCTGCACACAACCGCGCTAATGAGAAGCTCGTGCATTTTATTGTCAAGCAACGCATGGTGGAGAGACACCTTTTGGTATGAAGAATCCTGTTGCCAAATTAGAAGCTAATTTTTCAACACCATTCACTCTATATTTCCCTATAGAAGTCAGTGATAAAGTCACTAACAATTCAGTAAATACCTTCTGTGGGGTGACTTTGTCAGGAAAAAAAGTTGAGGAGACTAACTGGCTCTGGTTACTGATTTGGCCACTGGATCTTGCTGCATGCTCTCTCCTTCTAATCCACTTTCTGCATGATAGAGGAGAGGACGGACCAGAGAGAAAACGGGGAGATACCCCCACAGACTGACACAAATTAAAAATAAAAATGCCCTCGCAAGGTTAAGAGCAAAAAATTCAATCTGATTACAAAAATATACAGTTGTATATCACAGAACATTTAAATAGTTCAAGTGTACAAACAGAGTTAGCCCTTTGTGCTGCTTCTATTTGAAAAGCAAATACAGTCAATTCGAATGAGGAACCAAAGTTGTGGACAGTGTTTCCTTGCGGGAAATATTTTTTAGAAACTCTGTGTTTCCCAACTTGTCAGTCAACTGTATCACTCCCATTGGTCATCACCCCAATCGCCTCACCCTTAAAGTTGGGATAAGTTAACTGGTACCTGCCTCATCACCAAAGGGGTTTTTGCATAATTTTGCCCACATTACATGGACTCTTGTTGCTATGTCAGTGCTAGTCTGTACTGTGTTTACTCACCATGTTGTGGTGAGGTTACAGACTGCAACCAACTGCATTTGGTTTGGTTTGTAGATGAGCCCCACTGTTGATATAAAGAACTCAGTCACTCTAATGAAAATATAAATAAGACTACGTTAAGATTACATTCAGTTTGGGCTAATACATCCCCCTAAATCTAGTTAGTAATTTCACAGAGCACAGTCAGGGATTATCCTTATGTTACTTTATCATATCATCTGTGTGAATGGACTTGTGTGTGTCCCAAGTATGCAAAGCATGAAAATATCTTTTCAGCATCTAATTACAGGAAGCATTTCGCTTCTAAATATTGGTTTTTAATTTGACAGTGTTGACATGTACTGTGAGATTTTAAAGGTTATATATGTAACAAAGAGCATACACGGGGGACTGACCCTGACTGAATAAATATATCCCTCCTCAATCACTCAATCAACAGGCTGTGATTCATGGGCGGCAGCAGTCCAGATGGCTTCGCTCCTTTCTAAGCGCTAAACAAAGACGGATCGTCAACATATACTTGGAAGATGACCACCAGTTGGACCAAGTCTACCTGTACCTGAATGAGCTCTATGAATCGGCTGTGGCCAGCGCCCCTTGCCTGAATGGGGTGACGTTCATGGAGCGTGTTCCTTTCGTTCTGGATGTTCTTCTTCCTGAGGTGAGCTTAAGTTTTCATCACTACTCTGGCATGTTTTCTTTGCAGTTCCTTTTTTCTTTCTTTGTTGTTAGATTATTGTCTTTCTGTGCAGGCCATCATCAATGCCATCGCTGGGGTGGATAAGGTTTCCATAAAAAAGGCAGAGGAAAAGTACCTTAAAGGACGACGTGTGAGTAACAGGTAAGAGTCTGAAATGTTAAACCACTGAAATTAATTGAAAGGGGATATTCTTGGGTTAAATACTGAGTTTGATTACAGACTGTTATTATCAGTAATATATATATATATATATATATATATATATATATATATTTTATTTTTTTTTATTTTCAGAGAACGTGAAGAGTTTGACTTGATGATAGAGCGGCAGATAAGAGAAAGATTTCAGCATCAGAAGACAAAATCTTTGTTATTGTCTGACCCTGTTGGTTAGAAGACTGGGGATTGTAAAGATTGTTCAGTTTGTACTTTATCGAAATCTTGTTGTGTGCCTTGCAACTAAATTACAGTGCTCTGATTCAGCTATCTGGATTCTAAGCTTATAACGCTGGGTCGACAGCTGTTTTTTTGTTTGTTTTTTAATGTAAAAATAATCTAATCAGTATCATAACTAACTTAATGTTGGTTTGCTGTTGTCAGCATGTACGTTGCCAAATATCTCTCAAAGCTTTCATGTGTAATCATGAACTTGTTGTCAGTGTATGCCTTTGAATTACTTGGGCAAATAAATGTTTTATGAACCTTTTTGTTTATTTGTGCTTCCTTACAATAAGGGATTTTTTTTTATTATTATTTTAGTAACTGATGTTGTGTTTTGTTTTGACGATACAGTCAGCATTGATGGTATGTTGCACATATAGTTTGTTTTGTTTTTGTGCAATGACGATAAACATAATGCAATGCAATTTAACTTTTTTCTTATAAAATGAATACGTCTTAAACAGAGACAGTATATATTGTTTTCAATGTGTTATCTTGGTTATTGAATAAACACATTATTAGGTCTGTTCAATGGTCATGGTCTTTCATCCCAGTGGGTCCTTTATATATTGCAATAGCTTTGTTCTAATTCAGACCTGAAGGCTTTCTGAATGTGTTTTTATCTGTTAGCACTTCATGTGTACCATCAGTGACGGAAATTAGATGAAATGTGCAGATTGCTTTTCCTTTCTGCAGTTGGGTGATCTACATATATCTACGGCCACGACACCAGGCAACTGGGCAGCTCCTCTTGTACTGTGATTCCATTTACTTGACCGAGTAAATTAAATTCCTCTCAAATGTGCACCATAATTGTTCATTGACAGTGGTTCAGCATTAAATCTAGATATGTATTCAGCACCTGATAAATAAACCATTTTAAATATAAAAAAGAAATAACATGTAACACTGCAACACAAAATTCTATTCTTTTTTTTATATGTTATGTTAATGTATTTAAGTTATAGATTAACTTTGTACCCAAATGAGCTTCAGATCCAATAAGCCTCTTATGTCAGGATGTGGAAGCAGACTAGATACAAATTTTTAAAGAAATCTTAGTTTATGGGCTAGGTAGACACAAATGTAAGTATATGAGATTATTGTTTTTCTTTGATTTAATTTTTTTCCTCTCCTTTCGAAAGTAAGAGTTGCGTGATTTCAGAGGCTTTTATTTTGGGCTTCATGTAAATTTGAGTATTTACATGAAGCCCACCAGACATACAGTCTGGCGTTTGTAGCGTTTGCGTTTGTAGTCAATTGTACAACAAGAAATCAAGAAGAAATCAGTTTGTGCCTGTCGTGCATTCACGTAGATTCCAGTAACACATTAGTAAGTCTAGTCTCACATCTTTATATTGATGGAAACTTGTGGTGCGAAAGTATTAAAAATGTTGATGTCCGAGCAAGCCCAACCAGAGGGGGCAGCAGTGCACCTTAACTGTGTATTCAGGCAGAACCAATGACGGAGAAGAAGACTCGCTTGGAGCACTTTCAGATTGTGGAAATGGCGCTTTGCTCTGTAGGAGCCTGAAGTCAGTTCATTCGTGCTTGTCAGTTGAAGCTCCCTGAGTAGTACTTTTAAAAGAAGCGGATTATGACAAAGGGAGGAGGGAATCGGGAGATTCGTCAAGGAAAACAAAATCATCGTGGCTGTGATAAAGCCGCCAACATCGTCGGACAGGTAGTGTAACGTTAACGTAGGTAACAGCTAGCGGCACATTGCATCACGTTTTCCAGCGCAGCTAGGAGAGCGCTAACGAGGCCAACCCGAACTCACTAAATTCGCATATACTGGCTTAACCCCCTGGACACTTTGCTGTAATAACATTACTTATGCCTGAAAAAGAGAGCCGTTGCCACTGTGTTATCGAAGCCACTACCTAATTGTATAGTGTCTGGCGTTGCGTTTGAACTGTTCTAGCTAGAGCTGAAATTAGCTAAAATCTCAGATTCATGTAAAGACGGAACAAGTCGCTGACGAGACGGGACTTATAGTATGACGTTAATAAAAATAAAATCCTATTCATGTTTGTCAGCCCAGAAAAAAACAAACGTTAAATGATGGGTAACACTATTGCTCAAAGTTAGCTGCGTTAGCGAAAGTAGCTATCCAGCCCAGGCTAGTCTAGCTAGCTTTTACGTTGAACTAGTTATTAAATAAACTTAAGTTTAAACACTAGTGCTGGAGTTCTGATGTTGTAGCATAAATAATCTCACAGTCTAACGTGGAATAACCACTCACCGCTGTTACAAAATGCTCGCTTTTAGTTTTAGCTAACGTTCGTTTAGCTAGCTTAACTTTAACGGCGAATTCGAATAAACTGTAATCCTACGTGACCTTGCAAGCTAACTGAGTAGCTAATGTGGCTGAGGGAAAAGTGTATATGAGCTCCTTGTCAAAGGCTAGCAATGAGTAACATTAAAATATGTTTAAGTTGTCTGTACTGGGTTTGGTGTTTGACCACGATGTGCGCTGTATTCTACTAAAAGCGACTAGTTGTTTACACTGTTTTCGAATTAGCTCTGACAGATGATGAAGCTAATCTTTGGTCTTCACACGCTAAATAATGAGATCGCACTAATAAGTCGTTTTACAATCTTGAATGCCTTTAGTACTTTTTTCTGTCTATTAACATGTCGTGAAATTTACAACTGAGAACTCACACCAGTTTAGACACACGTGAACACCAGATGCTGCATTTGGTGTAGCTAGAAGTGTTATCTTAATCTGATCTGCTCATTTGCTGTTGTAAAGTCGCTGCCTTTGTTAATACACTTAATACTAAGTGCGTATATTGGGATTGTTAGTAATGGTCAAGTCTATGTGGTCCATCTCATGGCATGGCATGTGGCTGCGTAGTGACAGGCCGGTTGCGCGGGAGTTCACTTGAATCCGTTGTGTTTTCCTTGCTGGTCACAGAGGGCGGTGTTGTGTCCAAATTTGCACCTTGGGAAACGGGCCAAATTTCTGGCCGCACACCTGTATTCACCATCTAGATAATATCATCAGCTGCAGTGACACATATCCTTTAAAGACTTTGTTCAATACAGAGGTATAGCCATAACCATATAGGAAATTTAAAAATAATTTCGAATGATATTGATGTTGTGAACTTGACAAGCTTGTTTTGACCACGTAAATGACCCTGTTACAAAAAGAGCTGTTACAAAACGCATCTACTAACAGATGTGTGTTAGTGTGTAATGTGTTGCTGGTGAGAAAGCAAACCCAGTGTCAGCTGTCAGCAAGTTTGCTGGTTTGACAACTGAGGGTACAGCTGTGGTATGAAAGAAAGGCCTCTTTTGTACTCTGAACCGATAAATCCTATAGTGAATCTACGGAGTAGGAAAGCCGGACAGCAAGATAGACTCCCGTTTTAATATGTCATACTGCTGTTTAATTATTGAGCAAGTGTCTTGGGCACAGTAATATTGAGAAATGGCAATGAAGGTTAAATGGACTACTGTTTTCTTGTGTTTCTTTTGTTTTAATACAGTGAACAATGCATGACCTCACTGCCCAAGTCACTAGCAGCCTGCTGCCATTCTCAGAAGTGACTGTTGATGCTCTGGGAGAGGATGAGATCACTCTGGACTCTGTTCTTCTTGGAAAGCTCTCTGCTGGTAACCATATTTCCTGAGTAATTAGTTACAGTGATTTATGTTTTTCCCTTTATTGTTGTTTTATTGACAAATAAAAGATTTAAGCACATTGCAGCTCTTCATCTTTTTTTTTGATCCCCACACCCAGGTGGGGATCAAAAGTGATAATTAAATTTTGGGGGTATTTTGCTCAGCCTGGCATCTGAGTAGTTACTTTACAATGTGTAACATGTAATGTCTAACTTAATTCTAGATAATGATCCATCTTTTATTTCTTTGTATGTAGGCCGGAGTGGGTTGACCTGGCTGGCTTGCGGCCCCCATCTGGAGGTTGTCCATGCAGTGACAGGAGAACGGCTGTCTGCATACTGCTTCAGTGGTGGAGGGGAGCACCCACCCTGTGTTCTTGCTGCCAAGGACTTCAGCTGGCTCAAACGGTTAGAACTGTGTTTCACTGTTTCTTCGTCTTTATCTGTTTTATCACTATATGATGTGGAGTCTAATCAATCAGGATAACAATGACTACTCTTAGAACATGTAATGAGTATAACTGGATTCTGATACTTTTTACTAAGTATTTTAAACTCATTTTAATAGGTCCGGATTGCTGGTTGGCTTGGAAGAAGCAGAAGGCAGTGTGCTGTGTCTTTATGACTTGGGACTGTCACGAGTGGTCAAATCTGTGGTTATACCAGGCAGGGTGAGTTAGCTGTTTACCATTGCTCTTCTCCTTTTCACTGGCAAAGTTGGTCAATAATAGAAAGATAACCTTAAGCTTTGACTTTAAATGCTAAACTGATAAATTATTGTTTTGTCTTATTGTGTCTTCTTTCATCTAGATTACAGCTATTGAGCCATTAGTGAGTTATGGTGGAGCCAGTGCTTCAACACAGCACCTCCACCAGAGTTTGCGCTGGTTCTTTGGCATTGCTGCTGTAGTAACGGATCTTGGTCATGTTCTGCTCGTGGACCTCTGCCTTGATGATTTGTCCTGCAGCCAAACTGAACTGGAGGCTTCAGGTGAGGAGTGTCCATGAGGAGGAGTTGGTATTATATCCCATAAAACACGATTTCTGCTCACCACACGTTACAAGCTTTGAGTGAAATGTAGAGACTCCTATAATTTAATAATAAATTGGCAAAGGAGTGCTTATCTTGTTCTTTGTTTTTCTAAAACCACCTATTATTTGTGTTCTGTTTGCAGACTTGCAGGTAGTAACCAAATCTCCTTCAGAGATCCCCAGGCTTAGAGAAGTCAGCACCAGACAGGGCAGACATCTTTGTCTGCAGCTAAACGCACCCAATGGAGTTGGAGCCACAGCTTTGCAGTATATCTCCAGGACCAACCAGTTGGCAGTTGGGTTTTCTGATGGATATTTACAGCTGTGGAACATGAAGACTTTAAAGAAGGAGTGAGTGTTTATACGACCTCTGACTCGTGGAAGGCGAATTTCAGTCCTAGATAACATTACCTTTAAAATATGGCCACAGAATGTTCCTTAAAATAGAAATTAATGAATTTGTCAGAAATGTATTGCTGACAAGATTTCACCAATACATTGATTACATTGATTATTAACAGTAGTTGAAAATACTGAAGTAAATGTAAATTGTGATTTTTATTGAATTCATGGGCTACAAGAATTTGTTAAAGTTGCAAGAATAGCATCAATAGGGACTGTTTGTTTAAAAATCACAGTGTATGCATGAATTTTTATTTGTTTCACTTTAGATACCACTCCCAGTTAGAGGGTGGCAGGGTGCCTGTGCATGCCTTTACCTTCCAGGAGCCAGAGAATGACCCCAGGAACTGCTGCTACCTCTGGGCTGTTCAGTCTTCTCAGGACCAGTAAGTCTTGCCTGTATTTCAGTTTGAATTTAAATCATTAACTTCATCTTAATTCATAAGTACGTCTTCCAGAGAAACGTGTTCTAGTTTCTAATATTTCTTCTGTCTTCCTTTACTCTTACACAGTGAAGGCGATGTGGTCAGCCTCCACCTGCTTCAGCTGGCCTTCAGTGAAAGAAAGTGTCTCACTTCTGGAAAGATCCTCTATGAGGTCAGTTGTACAAACTATATAAATTATGTATATTCTTTTCATTTTAATCAAAGGATCCTTTACAGTTCATGTCCCAATAAATGTCTTGTGTATTTACCTATCCTGTATTATTCATTACCTCATCTTTGTCTTTCTCTCACACAGGGTCTCGAGTACTGTGAGGAACGTTACAGTCAGGATTTAAGTGGTACAGCTTTCCCCCTCAGGGCCCAAACCACAAATACTCGCTTGCTGAGTTGCCAGACCATCGAGAAATTCAGACCCCATCCTGACAGGGATGACAGCATGAATGAAGGTTAGCCTGCTTCATCTTAGGCTTCCTGTGGAAGATAGCAGTATGTAGGGAACTATCACATTTGAAGAGCTCTTCCCTTTAACGTTTCCATTGTTGTTAAAGTCGAGGAAGGGAAACTGTTACTTTTATGTGTCTCTGAAGGTTCTGAGTCATCTAGGTCATGGTCTGTCTAAAACAAAGGCCACTGGACTTTTTTTTTCTTTCTTTTTCTTTTTTTAAAAGCGTTTTACAACTCATCCAAATCGCTTCTTCAGTTCTGAACTGAACAACTGAAGAAGCACAGTAAAAGCCAAAAAAACTGTAACAAGTCCAGTTGCCTTTGCTTTAGGGTTCCAGTGCATGGTGGACAACAGTCCTACTCTGTTTTTTTTGCATACATCATTTGTTTTTTCTCAGTTGTCTAAAACTCACCCAAAACTTCCATCTGTTCTCTTTCTCATTCTCTCCATTCTCACCTCCTCCCATTTCCAGTTGCATCTCCAGACACCAGCGTGTCCATCTTCAGCTGGCAAGTCAAGGCCTACGGTCAGGGAACTCCATCTACCTACATTGGGGTATTTGACATCAACCGTTGGTACCATGCACAAATGCCGGACTCATTAAGGTACTGGAGGTGGATTTTGTAACCATTAATGAAGTGTCTTGAGTCATATTTTTCCTATAGATACACTTTAACCCTTAATAAAGGGACAAACTGCTGGGTTTAACTTCACACTGAAACTTTGTGCACTTTTCAGAACGGGAGAGTCTCTTCAGAACTGTCCTTATCTGGCAGTCTGGTCTCTGGACCCAGTGGTGCAGATGGTGTCTCCCCATTTCCTCTTAGATGTGGTGGTACATGAGCGCAGCCTAAGCAGAGGCCTGCCGTACACCTGCCCCCCTCCAGAACAGTACTTTAACCCCACCACATATAATTTTGGTAGGTTTAGACACAGTGTATGTCCAACTGTTTTGGTATATAAACAAGAAAAGAGGGGAAAAAATACTCTTGTCTTTGTTGTTTCAGATGCCACCGGATTGCTCAACACTGGAATTGTGCACTTAACCTGCTCTGGGTATCAGAAAGAGGCAAGTTGCTTGTGATCATTTTTATTTTTTTTTATTTTTTAGTTTGACTTCATGATGAGTCTTTTGTGAGAGGTGACTATATGACTTAAATCAATTGCAAAGGCAAACTTCATAATATGTGTTTATTTCCACTTAAATTATTGAAAATGATAATATATTTACTGCTAAGGCAATATTTACCATTCTTGTGTGATTGTAACAATGGGATGTAAAGTAATTCTCACTTACCAACGCTCCACCATTGTCATTAAAACCAGACCCTGAGTTTTTTGAAGAAAGCTGCTCCTTGTTCCAGTGACGTCATCTCCACTAGCTACTCTCACTGCCTTATGTCTGGCCTGCTCTCATCTCGCCTGGCTGACACTCAGGCATCCAGCCTGTCTCAGGTACATGTCCACACCTAACAGACAACATGTTCACCACAATCACTTCTTCACACAGACCCTACAAACCACTGCTCTCTAAGCTTTATGCTCCCTCTTTTAGTACACAATGAAGAAAATCTATCACAACGCCCAGAATAATCTCATATTTATGTAAATGTTTGGAGTCAAAACTGCTGTTGTATGTCGGCCTTTAGGAGGAGCAGCTTGATGCCATCTTGTCAACAGCAGTGGAGACCAGCTCCTTGGGACTGATCACTGGCTGTATCAAGCAGTGGACTGCTGAAGGTAAGGAGTCACACACTGATTTTCTGTCAGCCAGTTGTCAGCCTGAATACATGCCAGCAAATATCTGGCAAAGATGATAACTCTTTTTCCTCACACACAGACAAATAGTATTTAAAACCTGCACTAAACTGTTCTGCAAACATGCAATGCTCTGAATTCTGTTCTTCTTCAACAGAACAACCTGGCTCTGCTCTGAACCTGCGCTACATCCTGGACTGGGCCTGGAACAAAGTGGTCCAGACCAAGGAGAGCTGGATGGCATCTGTATGTTTTAGTAGTTTTTAAATTCTATATAAAGTCACATAAGCATGGCATGGGATCTTCATGTTTTATATTACAAAAAATAGAATTTGCGAAGTAATCATTCATAATGTTTTGTACAACGGGACATCTGTGCAAATATTGTCTTTTTCCTGTATTACATTTGAATAGATTAGATCAGATATGTTTGCATAACCTGGTTGCAGGCCTACCATTCAGTGCTATGACTAAACATTGACAGTGTGGTATTGTTTACGCTGCTGAAGGATAGGACATGTTTGTCCTGTCACTATGTCAATATTAAGTTATCAAATATCAAGTTATTCATGACCAAAAAACTTGCATGTGAAATTCGTGATTTCTGTGCAGTTGTTTCTTTCAGCATATATATGTATATATTTATGTTCCTCTTTGTGTGTCTGGTTTGTAGGTGCACCACTGTTTGACAGCTCATCCAACTTCACAGACCCACAGACAATGCTGCTGCTACAGCATAGTCAGAGACTGCTCAATAACCTTAGTGCCATCTTCCACTGTCTGCTCAGTGAAGCTCAGGAGCTCACACAAAAAGGTGCCATGCCCACACTGACACACTCGCCTACATTATCGTGTGATGTAACAGAAACTGGTTTAGCCAGCACATAAACGTTTTTTTTTTTTTTTAATGTCCAGTTTGATATCAGTAACATGTAGTCTCTCTCAGTTGTATGGCAAAGTTTCCTTTGATTGACTAGGTCGAATAACTAGCGTGTTGTTTTTGGTTTTGCTTTGATAAATCAGTGGTTATTAATATCCTCAGTTTTGTTTGTTTTTGTTGTTGTGTAGGTCTTGCAGGTCTGATGAACAAGAATGTGGTGTCCAGTCTGATTTCCAAATATGCCCAGGTGGTCCTCTGGTTCTGTCGTACTGGCTTACTCCCTGAGGGATCAGGTAAAATGATCTGAGGAATTTCATAACAATGATGAAACCAATTAAGAGCAATTACTGTATTCAGTTTGAGTTTTCTCTATCCTTTTAACCCCGCTCCCCACCAGATAATGATGCTCTCCAGATTTCTAGACCCTTCTACACCCACTCAGTCATCAGCAACTATTATACTATTCGCAGAGAGGAGCTGGCCAGGCTGGCCAAGTGAGTAGTCATTGCTCAGTCATAAGTAAAATGACATGCTCATCTAATTTTTCTTGCTTGTCTCACATTTTTCCTCCGCAATGATTGTTAAGTTGATCTAAAGCTCTGTTGATCTTCTCAGGGGCAAGTGGTGTGCAGACTGCCTGATGATTGACGGCTTGGTTGGCCAGTGTGGTGAACGCTTAACCAAGCTATGGAAAAGGGATGACGGTGGAACGGGCCAATACCCACCACCTACACTGCACGTAAGGAGTAGTAATTTGTGCCTTTTAACTTTGTTTTCTATGATGCATTTTATCTTACATTGTATTTCCTCCACTGTCACAGTGTTTGAAGTAGCTGGATATGAATTTTGTATCTTTTATCAACAGGCCTTGCTGGACATATATCTACTGGACAACATCGAGGAAGCAACCAAACAAGCAATTGTATCCTTCATCTTGTACTACAATTTGTACTGCTTTTATATTTTTCAGTTTTAAAATTGTATAACCAATACAGTCTAGTAACCTTGGTGAAATGTACTGTTTTTAACACGACAAGTTTAGCATTGAATCGATTAATTTGAGCCTACTATTTGTATAATCCTTGACCCCTTGATCCAGGTAATTTACCTGTTGCTGGACGTCATGTACTCCTTTCCCAATAAAGACGGAGCATCAGTGGAGTCTTTTCCCACAGCTTTTGCCATCCCTATTGGACTGGTCAAACTGGTACAAGGCCTCTGGCTACTGGACCACCATGACCATCAGGTAAACATTGCTTTACACATTTGACATCCAGCATTCAACCACTTTGTGGAGCAGATGAGTGAAACCATTCTATCAGTTCTCTGGGAGATTATTTAAATCATACAGATCTCCTGATACTAATATTTTGTGAACTTCATAATGGTGAAGTTTGCTGCTGAGTTGTTGTGCTATATTACGTTCCTGTCCTTCTGCAAAGTTAAAATAACTAGAATAATTATTTCCTTCTTTGTCTTGATCAGAGCTCATTTGAGCTGCTCCTGCATCCTGCTGCTTCTCAGTATCATTTTGAGTGGCAGCATGAGCGTGTCCTGCAAGCGCTGATGTGCCATGGCCAACAGATGGTTGCACTGCGATACTTCCATGTTACAAAGCCCCCGATTACCTCCACCTCACAGGCCAAACTTTGCCTGTCTGTACTGCTACACAACAGGTAGGTTTTGCAGGAGAGTGTTCATCATGCCAGACCACACCAGCAGTCTTGAATTACCTTTATCAACCAGCCAATGTGCCCTTCCTCCAGGTGTCTCATAGAGGCTGGGTGCTTACTTCAGCGGCACTCTAGTAGCTTGAACATGGGTGAGCTGCTTGCCTTCTTGTATGAGAGTTGCCAGGAGCTAGGCCTCATCAAGGAGCTGCTCAAACTTCCCCTGGGCCTCAATGAACAGGTAGAGAAACATTTTTACCACAATGTAATTGTCCCACATTTTATTTTATCTTCTTTTTATTGATTTGCATTGGATGATTTTTTTATGCTTGAACCTCTTAAACTTGTTCCTTTGGTTTGTGTCTAGGAATGTTTGGAGAAATTTCTCCAGGGTACAGGGGGTCTCCAGAACAGAGAACTATTGATGGTTCATTACCTTCAGCAGGCTAACTACATTCCTGCCCTACAGCTTAACCACAGCATCAAAATGA
The DNA here is from genome assembly GCA_005024645.1 of Planiliza haematocheilus. Taxonomy (NCBI): domain Eukaryota; kingdom Metazoa; phylum Chordata; class Actinopteri; order Mugiliformes; family Mugilidae; genus Planiliza; species Planiliza haematocheilus. The sequence goes on along the minus strand of SRSE01000649.1, from coordinate 7,048,112 downwards.
ACTTTGTGGTACGTTTGACTCACATGGAGTAGTATTCTAATGACAACATTTTATTTATTTAATGTATATGACATTTATAATAAGAATTACAGTAGTCACAATCGGATGAATCGTTAAATTTGGCATTTAGGACCAAAGACAAAATCCATGTCAGTCTCAAGTTAATGATCATTTTCCCATTGTCTTTGTTCATAGAATGAGAGAGACCCAAAGCTTAAAGAACGATCCAACACCAGGAACTGTATTCTGGATCAGTATGGCAAAGTTTTGCCCAAAGTCCAGAGGAAACTGGCAATGGAGAGAGCCAAGCCATACCAACATCCATACACCATCCACAGAGAAGGTAAGGAGACAGCTTTAATTTATTTCTTTAATCAGAACATAGAAAATTACTTTCACAAAATCTCACTTTCAGTGTTCATTTCAAACTAAACAAAGATTTATCAAATATGAATAACATATTTATACACTCTGCTTTAGTTTCCCGGCCACAGCCACTGTCGACTATCACCAAGCGTTCTGCCAATGAGAAAGTGATGTCCAGGGCTGGACTGATCAGTAATGTCTTGACCAAGATAAAAGAGGTGTGGATAGGAAGAGAAGGTACGCCACAGTCCTCCCCAGCCAAGAGGTGAGCATACATTTGTATGTCAAGTTTAGAAGCTTTTAGTATTTCGATTTGATTTTTTTTTTCTTAAACTTCTTCCATTTGCCCCTTCCAGCCCTGTGAGAGCTGATGTTCTGAGTCCCAAGTCGTCCTTTCTGTCAGTTCCTGAACCCTTCCTAGGAACTCCTATCACCATGACCGCCAAACGAAAGTCAAGGTACTCTCATAAATGCTTGTCGAAGTGAAGAATACTGTACTATTATACTATGGGAGACTACACTGTAATAAGCCCATCACTCTACTTTATCCTGACCTGTGGTATATGAAGTATGTGACTTTGAAAATTAACTGTGAATCTGGATACTGGATACAGCATATTTACACTTAATAGTAGAACCTAAACGTTGGTATATACGTAAATGCTTGTACGTTTTGTAATAACATTTCGTCCTGTTATTCCACTGTGACCCAGGCTGGTGGACTTGGTGGTTCATCCCTCCTGTCAGACCCCTCGGCCTCTTCTCAGCCCCCCGAGACCTCCCAGCTCCTGGGTTTCTCCAAAGAGCATCAGCAAAGCGCCTGAACTCAGTTTGCTTCAAACACCGCAAGTTGTCAAGGTGAGCAGACAATTGTAAAATAATTAGTTTTGTAATCCATGCATTTATTATCACTAGCTATTGTGTTACTTACACTTTTCTTTTGCTTATCCACTCAGCGAGCTCGGGCTTTGGCTGCTTCTGGCCCCATGTTCTCAGGCTTCACTCCTCAGTCCATCCTTCGCAGCAGCCTCAGGCCCACACCCGTGGCAACCCCTTCTGCTTCTCCAGGACGGTCCATCACCCCCCCACTCCGCAGCAAAGAGAGCCGGATCACCTTCATCGAAGAGACAGAATCCCCTGAAACGGAGAAGGGTGTCCGATGGACTAATGGGGTAAGACCTGGATCAAGGTGGTTTGAGTGCATGGTGTTTGAGAGACCACCACAGACATAAAAACATGGTGTCTTTGTGTTGGTATTGAATTCACAATGTGCAGTAACCCACTAATATGTACAGCCCAAACTGTCGTGCAATAACGGTTTGATTTTCTCTTCATAATAATTTCAATTGTCTTGTCTGGAACTGTTTTCCTGTGTAGATGGCAGCAGACAGTGAGATAAGCCTGCTGACCAAGGGCTCCACAGTTTCCAAGGCTGCACGTAAGACTTGGTCTTCACAGCCAGCTGAAGAGGAGGATGTTGAGGAGAAGGATGGGGAATCACCCCGTGTAAAGTTGTTGCCTCCAGAAGGTGGCATTTCCTCACCACAGCTGAGACGCTTAGAGAGTGAGTCAACCTCTGTCCATGGAGTCGCAGGAGAAACAAAATCATCAGATGCAACACCGGCAAGAATTGGCCTGAGCTTTGACACCAGCCTGGCGTCTGTTCAATCAACAGACACTACTCTAGAGTATTACGATGCCCCTGACCAGGAAGGAGAGGGAGGATATACTGCCACAGAGAAAGATGAGGACATAGTGACACTGAACTTTAAATCCCTGAATGAAAAGGAGGAAATCGTGGTAAAGCCGCCATCAACCGCTGATCAAACCCGCCACCAGACAGCAGACAACACAGACAAGGAAGTAGAGGTGCAGGAGAATGAAACCTTTGAGGACGTGATGGAGTTTGGTCTTGAACATTCAGTTGTAAATGTGGTGGAATTTCAGTCTGACAAGGAGGATGATCAGGATATTGAGATAAGCGGCAAACAAGAAGATGAGGAGCTATCAAGGCACCTTCAAGGTAATTCATTTTCTGAATTTGCTTTATTAATTTTTCGGTGGCTAACTGTTTGAGATGAGTAGATGTACGCGAGGATTGCACAGCATCGGAGTACAATCGCATGCGTCATGCATGGATGTTTCTATTCTCAGAAATAAATGGTGTTGAAAATATGTCTTGCCGCACTTTTCTAAAACACTGATTGATATATTTTGAATTCCCCCTAGTTGCTAACCAGGTAACTGAGAGCTCAGACTCCGGCGCTGCAGTTGAATCTCAGCATCTGAAAGTGGAGGGACTGGATACCAAGCCCGAGACAAATGACTTCACTCAGCATCCTGAACCGTGTGAAGCCACTGAAACTGCAAATGAACCAGCAGAAGATGTGGAGCAATCAACAGGTCCATTTTTAATGATTATTCTATAACATTAGTGATTGCCATCTCATATTGTAGTGGTTTGGTATATATGCAGTACAATGGCTGAGATGGTAACTATGCAGAGTACATCTACAAAAACCTGGAACTGTGGTCGTATAGTTCAGATATTATACAATTTATAGGATGTTAGTGGACATTGACATGCTGCTTATTATGATGACACAAATTTATTTATTCGCGTTGTTTGCCATCAGATCTGACAGAGTTTGTACAGCGACACCTGTTTGGTGGCGAGCCATCTTCACCGCTTACCCGATCTGCAATCCACAATGAGTCACAGATCCAGATCTCCGTCAACAGGTTTGCATTTTATAAAAAACTAATTACAAACTTCAAACAGACCAGATTAGTTTTTTGTGAGGTTTGAAATGTTCTACATCTACGTTCTACATAGGATATTTCGAGAAGCCCAGAAACCATTTTAGTGATACAGAGAATGTATCTTCTTTTAGCTAGCTTATGAGCTATAGCCATAGCTACTTGTCACTGTTACACCATAATGCTACATGGTATATTCTGTGTTATATTCTGTAACTCTGTTGTTTCCGGGTTCAAAATAACCTCATCATTCTCACTTTCTCCCAGTGAGTCATTAGGTGAAGATGAAGAGGAGGAGAAGCCTGCTGCTGCAGCTTCCCTGGTGTTGACTACCCAAAAATCTACTGCCTCTGTGACATCCTCCGAGCCAACTGGCACCGACTCCCACTGTGAGGAGGATTGTGCACACATTAACTGCAGCGCTATTGATTACAATGCTATTTTAGCCTCACAAATATTCTCAATGTTTTCTGTTTCATAGCTGTCGTGAGTGTCAACGATAGTGAAGAGCTTTCCAGTCCTGCATCAGAGGAGGATGAAGATGAGGAGGAGTCGGAGGAGGAAGAGGAAGGGGATGAGGAGTCAGATCAAGAGGAGGAGGAAGAGGACTCTGGTAGCGAAGTGGAGATCATTGAGGAGGTCCAGGGTAATGGGAGGCTGCCACCCCTCCAGCCAAGTTCAGCCTTTGCACAGCAGGGACACACACACTTCCTACCAACGCTATCAGAGCAGGAGGCTGCTGTGTTCTCTCTGATCAATCCCGATGCAGAGATGAAGGTAGAAACTATTGGAATAATTTAATGAAGTGATTTAGGTCATTTATCAAAGAGTTCTTGAATGTGAGCATAAGCTTATTTTCTCTCAAATGTCATTTTGTATTTTAAATTTAGTCAGACATAAGAGATTACCTGGGCTTTTAGACATTTTGTAGTATTAATGACTAAAACTTTTTCGTTCTTTACAGATGGTAGAAGAGGATATGGAGGGTGAGGTGGTGATGGTGAGACTTGGGGCAGATGATGAAGGGATAGATCCAGATGAGAACGTAGACCAAGGTTCATCATACATGGAGCTCAGACCTTCTACCACTCTCCTGGTACCGTTAGAGCTTGTGGAGGGACAGCAGAGCCTCGCCGCGAGTGCTCAGCTGGAGCTTGTGGAGGAACAACAGACACTGACCGAGAGTGTTCAGCTGGAGCTTGTGGAGGAACAACAGACACTGACCGAGAGTGTTCAGCTGGAGCTTGTGGAGGAACAACAGACACTGACCGAGAGTGTTCAGCTGGAGCTTGTGGAGGGACAACAGAATGTGGCGGATCGGCTGGGTCTTTCTGAGTTTCAGCAGTCCGTTGTGGCAGATGACCCACAATCAGAAACATACAACAGCTTCTCTCTAACTCTGGATGTGGACGAGATAAAGAGGCAGACATGCTAGGTGTTGGGAATGATCTGCTGTCCTCAGACCCATCTGTGCAGTCGCATGCCATGAATGCTTGTGATGAACCTGAGATTATTCTGTTGGCCACAGAGGACCAGGGAACTCCACCATCTGGAGAAGCTTCAGAAGAGGCCAAAGGGAAAGAGCTTGAAAGCTTGGATATAAATGATGTGGACGGACAGAGGGAAGCAGAACCTGTCGAACTCCAAACTGATCTACAGACTGAATACACTGAAGAAAAGCAGGAGATAGAATATGCTAAAGAGCACCAGGATATAGAGGTTGTGATGCTGGCTAAAGATAATGAAACTGCAGCTCTTTCAACCTCTGAACCAACTCCAGTTGGAGAATTTCCTGTGGATGCCCAAGACTCTGTGACAAAGACAGAAGCTGCTGCTGATGAGGAGATGAGAGAGGAGGACAAACCAGCACCTGCTGAGGAGAATGGGCCTGTTGATATCGGCACAGAGCTTCCCCCCAGCACAGACACAGAGCCTGCTGTGGAGGAGCAGCAGGAACACGGAGCTTTAACAAAGGCGGAAAAGGAAAATGGGGAAGAAATTAAGACAGAGAAGGAAACAAAAAAGAAAGAAAGGGGAAGACCAAAAAAAGATCAAAATGTTGAAGAAAAACCTGACGAGAACATTTTGAGCTCTATTAGCCAGACAGACGAACAACCTGTACCAGAGACGCCCTCCTCTCAGAGGAAGAAGGCTCCTTCTACCCCAACACGGAGGATGACAAGAAGGACAGTTAAGTTTATCTCTCCCCTCTTAGAAGAAGCGGACAATCCAGAGGAGGATGGGACTGCAGATGATGCCAATACAAGCAATCTGGTAGCTGCTTCACCCCGCCGTACTCCTAGAAAACAGGTTAAAGAAAACAAAGTCCAAGCCAGCACACCTCGAAGAAGTACACGCAAAGCTCTGCCAGACCCTCCTAAAGATGAAGCTGAAGAAGAAGAAGCTATGGATAACGATACCTCACTCGCATCAACCTCCAAGGCCTCTTCTCCAGCTAGACGTTCAAGCAGGGCCACTGCCTCTAGGACCAGCATAAAGAGTCAAAGTGGCAGCGAGGAGTTGTCTGCTGCCACAGAGGATGAAGTCGCAGATATGAAAGTTGGTGAACGCACAAGCTCCAAGACCCCCACCCCATCCAAACGGAGGACCACTCAGGCAAACACTCCTAGGAGATCCAGCCGAAGGACGTTGAAGAGTAGTGAGGTGGTGCCAACAGCGCTGGAGATCTTGAGAGAAGAGAAGGAACAGGATGAGGTTTTCGACTCCCCTGTAAGACGTAGCACCAGAAAGGTAAAGACGGAATCACCAGAGACACTTTCTGCCACGCTGGAAGAAGACGAGGACAAAAAACAGCAAGTTTCAAGCCCTGGCAGAGCAACACGACAGTCCAGACGGATTTCCCTAAACGTATATCCACAAGTGAGGATTCAGATTCTTTTTGTTTAAAAATTCTAACTAGCTGAATATAATTGTTGATAACAATACGGGTTTCATTTCATCAACACACACAGATTAAGCAATTAAGTTCATCTTGTTTTACTTTTGATTAGTGACTTTCATCGTTGTTCGTTTTCATCCCTGATTCTCATGCTTGCTTTAAACATTATTCCACATTGCATGTTTTAAATCTCGTCCATCCATGATTCATTGATCACATTTAACACTCACAGGTAAAACTGGTTCCTGTGTCACTTCCTCAGAGTGTAAGGAAGGTGAGCAGCGAGACAGTTGAAAGTGAAGCTCTGCTCAAAGTCAAAAGAAGTGCTAGTCAAACCAGCCCCCGTCGCACAACTCGAAGCAAACTTTGGGACCACCCTGATGAAGAGCTTCCTTTACTGGACTCACCATTGGAGGTGAATTCGGCAACTCCTGTGGCAGATGCCCTCATCAAGAGACTCCAAGATGAAGAGAAGCGAGAAGGTACGTACGAGGCTACATTAAAGTAAAAGTAGAAGGACCAACGTTACACAGTGATGCCAAGATTTTACATTTTACAGGATTCACATTTCCAAAAAATGTGTGAATGTAAAGGTTTAATCTTCCAAATACAGATAATGTCGTCGTTACAAAGACGGTGAGAAGCAGCAAGAGGAGCACCAAGTCCTCAGTGGAGCAGCATCATCCTCTGCCTCCTGTGGAAGACAGCCAGCTGCCTGATCCTGAAGAAGACCAGTCTAGTCCAGGCGAGCATTCATTCATCTACTCTCCTTCACGAAGAAGAACAAGAGGTGAGCAGAGCACCGATTTATTTGTGCTGATCTGACGGTGCGTGGTGGTTTTAAACCTGCGTTGTGTCTGTGTGTCAGCCCACAGAGCGGAGTGTCCTGGCCCAAGCCAAGAGTCATTAACTCTTGTCACTCGCCGCAGCAGAAGAAGAGTCAAAGATGCTGACACTCAGGTAAGACTAGATTTGTCATTTTACAGCAGTTTTTGCTGTTTTATTTTCACTACTTTCTTCACTGCATTTGGTTTCTTTACGCTTATCCAGGTGGTCATGTGTTCACGTGTTCATCTTTCTATTCATTGCAAGCATTTGAAAATGGATGTTTGACACTTCAGACATGAAGCCTGACAGAAATTATGATATCAATTAAAAAAAATATTAATAATAATAATTGGGAGTGACATGTGACTTAAAAAAGTTAAAAGCAATAAAAGTTTTTTTTTAAATATATTTTTGTGTTTTGTTTTTTTCCTAGGAGGAAACGGTTTCAGAAGAAGATCATGTGGAAGCGGAGGTGGCTGCAAGTGTTTCTAAAAGCAGAAAAACTGGCAAACGATCAGCCAAGTAAGCATCTTCCCTTAAATAAATATTTCCTACATCCTGTCAAACAAGACTGCACAATTGTTTTATCTGGCAATAAACAAGGTTTCTGGGTCTAATAAAACATCATTTTGAATAACTTATCTGTTTCACAACTGTCAGAAGCTGTTTGAGCTCAAAAGCATCATCTTTTGTTTGCTCTCCTCTTCAGATCCAAACCAGCTGAGGAGCCGCTTCCTGTGGCAGAGGTGGACCTGATCTCACCTCTGCCCAGTCCAGCTGACCCGCTCCCACGAGCTCTGAAGAGGATCACGGACGGAGACGTCCCGACCACCAGCAGGAATCTTCGACGCAAGCGCGTCATGGATACGGTTTTTACAAAACCCGTCACCCGGAGGAAGAAACTGTGAGGAGGTTGGTTGGTGGTTTTAACTCGTGAACCTCAGACAGCCACCCGAAGAGTTGAACCTACTCCTTGATGAGCTGTCAAATAAAAATGTATGCCTAAACTCACCATGGTTCTGTTTCCTGACAAGCCTCACAGTGCTGCAGTTTGTACATTGACTTCTCTGTAGAAAATAAAATAGAAGCAGCGTAGGCAGAAAAATATATTTTTGGGACAAAACACACTGGATGTCAGTGTGAGAAAGAGGACTATATTTTTGGAGTTTACACGTTCCTCCCGTACTAACTTGATTTCACACCATATTGTATTTGTGGCTGTTTTGTGTTGGACATTGTGTGATGCTCTTCAGCTTGACTCTCTGGCCACAGAATGACACAAAGGAAAGCAATCAGTGTGGATTGTCAGAAGATCCCGGTAATAAAAACCAGAGATTGGACTGAACATGCCTCCGATAAAGAGGTTTTAATTGCATTCTCTTTCATTTTAAGATTTTTGTTGTCGTTTACTTTTAAGATTTCATGGCCTGCAGTTTTTTTTTTCTATTTAAGAAGAAATGCAGCCCAACCAGTGGAGATATATTTCTACTGCTAAAATTTGTATATAGACTTTTGCTATGTTCCAAATAAAGTTAACAAATAAATCCTAAAGAATTATGTTGGTTTTGAATTTTTAAGTGTCTTTGAATGCGTTTGATCATCTAATCAGACAGCCTATGCCACAGTCTTAAAGTTGAACATGGGGATGTTTTGTGTAGGTTGACACTGTTTGCAGATTTGGATTGTTGCTGAATGTCATGACGGTGTTGTATGTTGGAAAAGAAAATCCTTGCACAGCGGTTAGCAAATGTTAAACTTAACTGGGGATTTGTTAATGGGTTGATTTAATTAAATTTATGGCAACCACCATCTGACACAGGTTATTTTCTGATGAATGTATATAGAATGTCTTATTTTTGATGACTGCTCTTTGATAAATTGGCAATGCTTGAATACTTCTCTACTTCTTGAGTGTCTGTCTTGGTTGATTTAAATGTCTGTTGAGTTTTAAACAGTGTGATGGATCACTAAGCCTGTCTCTGTCTGTCTGAGGTTTGCAGTCAAACACTGAGAGGAGCTACAAGCCTTTAATTATCCTTCACTTAACGCCGAGACCTCATCCTGTCAGTCCCTCAGATATCGTCAGCCTTTCAGCAGCTTCCAGCATGTTAAAGGTCAGGTTAAAGGTAATGGCTGCATTGAAACAGTTGGAGTTACGTCTGATTTCCCTGAAGTGGTGACATAGAAGTATGTTTAAGTGTCCTGTATATGTGACTCCCAGGGCTCTGTCTCTTAAATAATTCATAGCCGAGGTGAAAGTGAAACCAGGCTTATCTCCACTGCTCCACTTCACTAACAAAGATGAAGGCAGTTAAAAGGCAACTTAAACACGTTATTTCTTCCCATATTAGCTTCAGAAGATCATTACTTTTATTAAATATTTAAACAGTGGCCACACTCCATGTTAATATTTCATTGTAGTGTTCAGCAGTGTCTCCCCTCAGAGTGCCGTTTGTTCTTAGGCTCAAAGTTGCCTCCACCAGCATGTTCTCAGTCAAACCTCGTTTCCTGACGGGCTATGGCGGACACCAGCGTCGCTGTCACGCTGAGCAGTTTGCGTCCATGTCAGGGTGTAACTCGACACGAGTACCGTGTTGTCCTGTGTGAGGGACTGGATCACTCAGTCTGCCCGTCTCCTGCGTCGATACCTGCCTGCTGCACCATGAGGGCTAAAGCCTCAGACATGCACGGCAAGGACTGTGTCAAAGTGGCCGTCAGAGTCCGACCGTTCAACAAGGTCAGTGTGCTGGTGTTCTGTAGAATATGAATCATTTAGCTTTTGATCTCTGTTTCATCTGATCCACTTTTTATTTGTGTTCCTAAATTAAGTGTGTACTGTACTGCATGAATCCATTGACTATATAGGAGTATATGCCCTGATGTGAGTTACAAGGAGCAATTGCAGGGAATACATGTCAAAACTTAGTAGATTAGAAATATGACCTCTACTCTTCACATCATGGGTTGATTCATGCATGTTTATATCTCTGACATATAAGGCAGAAGCTTTGTAACAGACTGTTGTGTTTAACTTCAACCTCCAACAATGTGGAAAACCGGTCTTTTCAGTGCAAAATGGTAACAAAATGGTAAGAAAGGTCTGTCCTGTTTGAAGGATCAAATTTCTCCATAATACTTGTCTAAGCTGTGAATAAACATAAATATAAATAGATGAGTTTCTTTGCCTGCATGAAATGATGGGGACCTCAAACTAACTGGTCCTTGTATCCCAGCGATAATGTGCTCAAAAAACTCTGCCCTTCCTCAAATGTTCCTTGAAATAAACATGGTTATGAAACCTGAAGTCCTCCCACAGCCTTGTGCTCTCTTTTTTGTTGTTGCTGTTGTTTCCCTCCCCGGCTCAGAGAGAGAGGGACGCAGGCAGCCGTTGTGTCGTCTCTCTGGTGTCGAGCTCCATCACCATCCAGGACCCGCGTGACTCCCAGAACCGGCGGTCGTTCTGCTTCGATTATGCCTATTGGTCCCACAGCGGCTTCACGAGAGACCACAGTGGCCTCTATGTGCCCGAAGAGCCGGGAGGACGCTACGCTGACCAGGTCAGCTCCATGGAAACCTGCTAGATCAGGCAATGATTACAGTCAAAAGAACATAGTGAACCACTTACAATTAGAAATAAATAGAATTTGTTATGCATAAGGTACAAAATCTGGTTTGTAACTAGTGTAGTGAGCATGTATACCATCTGTCCCCAGGACTGTGTGTTCCAGGACCTGGGAGAAGGAATACTAGAGAATGCACTGCAGGTAGCAATCGCTGTGTATTTTAATTAATACTGACGTTATCATGCAGACTGTCATAATAAGAATATCCTGAAATGACCTCCACAGGGTTACAACGCCACGCTGTTGGCCTACGGGCAGACCGGCTCAGGGAAGAGTTACTCCATGGTGGGCTATGGGCCGAACAAAGGCCTGGTTCCTAAACTCTGTGACCGGCTGTTTCAGACCATCAGAGAAAACCAGGAAAACAGACAGTGTCAGGTAAACAGACGGTTAAATTCAGCTGGTGGTAGTTGGTGATGGGACTTCTTCTAAATGTTCTTGCTCTTGATGCCTCCACAGGTCTTTTTCAGTATGTTGGAAATCTACAACGAGCAGGTAGCTGTCATTCTCTACTCTCGATCTATTTGTTTAATCTGTTTTCTTTTCTGTATGACTCTTCTTAGAAGGATGATTCCCTCTTTCTTGCTGCTGTCTGTGCTGCTCTGTCCAGGTGGTTGACCTGCTGTCTCGGGCGTCTCGTACACCAGGAGGGCTCAGAGTCAGGGAGGAGCAGCAACGAGGTTTCTATGTGGAGGGTCTCCGTACGGTCCCCTGTGAAAGTGCTCCACAGGTAGGCAGATGGATGGGAGGGATATGGAGAGACAAAAGGCCTTACATTGTTCCTTCTATGTCAAGGAGGAGCAGGTTTAGATTCTGTATTTGAGTTTCCAGCAGATGAGCAATAATTTCATGTTAATGTACAGACACAGGTCCTAATCCACTGCTAATGTTGAAGTTAAACATATTAAAACCAAATAAACCAGAACTTAACTCTCTAGGTGGAGCAGTTGATGGAACAGGGGACCAGGACCAGAACCACCGCTGCCACCCACATGAACGCCAACAGTAGTCGCTCACATATGCTCATCATCCTCCAGCTCAAACAGGTTTGTGTGCATCATGAAATGAAACTAGTTAATAAGAACATATTTTGTTCTCAGGTTCTGAAACCTTAAAACTTCAGTTCCACAAAGGGAAAACTTTATTTTAAAAGATGTACGTTTGCACTCGTATCGCAGTTTCAGCAACACCTGCTTTTCAGAGCTCTGACCATGCAATTTTAAATCGTGTGATTTTTTTGTCATGGCTCTCTCATGGTTTGTCTAATGAAATCAATTGTAAAAGAATTCAAAAACAATAAATTCAAACGCTATGAGAGTGATTTAGGATTATGACCAAAAATTGTGTATTTCCTCTATAGATGTTTTTGTTTTCCACATCCTTGGTTCACATGAATAATCTGTTAACTCATGTCATTAGCACCTGTGTATATCTGAACATGTGTGAATATACTGCCAAAGTTTACTGAAATGGCTACTTCCTGTCAGATCTTCTCTAAAGAGAGCATCACGAAGCAGTCCAACATTAACCTGGTGGACCTGGCTGGCAGTGAGCGCCAGCGGTCGTCAGGGTCGGAAGCTGACAGACTCAAAGAGGGCACGGCCATCAATCTGAGCCTCACCACCCTGGGCAATGTCATCAGGTTGGTCTGCTGCTTAAGCTTTCATTCAGTGCCCTTTATCAGTGTTTTCAGATTCTCTCCTCTTCTGTCCTCCAGCGCGCTGGCTGATGTGGCCGTGGGGAAGAAGGTCGTCCACATCCCTTACAGAGACTCAGTTCTTACCAAGTTGCTGCAATCTGCTCTGGGAGGCAACAGTCGCACTGTTATGGTAACTGGCTCTTAACTAGAAATGAGTTCAATCCTGGACAGAAAAAAAAGTTGGATAAGGTTATTTTTCATTTCTGACACAGATTGCCACTCTGAGTCCTGCTGATATCTGCTATGAGGAGTCTCTCTCCACCCTGCGCTATGCTGAGAGGTACAATAAAGCACTGCCTTAGTGTAAAATATAATAAATCACAGACACAATTATCCACATTTCCTGCATTTCCCCCCACTCTTGTTGATCGTTCCTTCTTTTCTCTTGAACCCCTTTCCACCTGTCCTCTCCCTCCCCTCTTCTTCAGGGCCAAGCGTATCCAGAACCGGGCAGTGGTGAACGAGAGCCCCACTGAGCGTCTGGTCAAAGAGCTAAAGGCCGAGAACGCCAGGCTGCTGCAGCGACTGAGCCGACTGGGCCAGGAGGGACGCAGAACCAGCGAAGAGACAAGTAACTATCAGGGTCTGAATGCGGGAGTCAGCAGGCGAGGGGGAGAGAGAGGTCGTCACTCGTGCTTGTGTTTTCAGAGGAGCTTCGTCAGCTGCTGGCCCACAATGAACTCCAGATCAGAGCCATTCAGACTCTGTGGGAGCAACACCTGCAGGAGGCGCTAAAAGACTGGGAGCAGCAGTATGCTAACATCACACAGGTGATAAACAGTAGAGATTCTGTTGTTTCAGGAAAATACTCAAACACAGAATGTTAATGCACAGATATTTTATCTATAAGTTCATTTTATTTATCTTCTTCTTACCACACTCATATTCTGATAAGAACTGAGTCTAGCTACGCCAGGCTTCACCTGTATTGTCTTATTTAATATGTTTTCCTCCATATTTCCTGTCTCCTGCCATTAATAAAGTCTCTGTCTCCTCACTGTCAGGAGAGGAGGATGATGCAAATGCATCCCTACATCCTAAACATCAACGAGGACGCTCAGCTGTCAGGGGTCGTCAAGCTTTTCATCCAGGAGGGTTAGTCCATCTGTGTCTGTCTCTGCATGCTTATAGTCTGACTCAGTTTACCCCTAATGCCAGACAGGTCAGTACGTTAAATAAAGGAAACAGTAATGCTAACTCTGATGGTTTGTGGTAACCTCTTCCAGGTGAATGGGACATGGGGCTCAGTGACTCCTCCCCAAGATCCATCTCTATCAAAGGCTTAGGGTGAGTTCTCATCACATCAGTACAAATTTAGATTAGTGCCCTTCAGTCCTTCTAAAGAATAATCTAGTGAAGAAAAATATTTGTACAGTTTGTGAATATTCGCTAGTTGTAATGCTAAGACAGAAGTGTTGCTTATAATTTCTCCCTATACACACATTCATGTCTTTACATGTGTTTGTGTGTCAGGATTCAGGATCACCACGCAGTGTTCAGGAATGAACAGCGCCGTGTGACACTGACTCCGCTGCCAGGGTCAAAGGTCATTGTAAATGGAAATGCCGTTTCCCAGACAACCGAGCTGCAGCACCTGGTGCGTCTTGAAACACATGCCCATTTCATGACCAGATGTTTGTACTCAGCATTTCTCTCTCTCTCTCTTCAGGACCGTCTCATTCTGGGCTCCAGCTGTACGTACCTGTTTGTTGGTTATCCATCCGAGAGGGGCGGGGATGACTGGACGCGCTACGACTACGACTACTTCCAGTCTGAAGTGGCTGCTGCTGAGGGCATCCACCTGGGTGAGCAGGTTCAATAAATGTCAGTCTGATCTTTCAAATGAAACTTGTCAGATATTATTCACCTGTCTGTGTTTAGGTGAGTCCAGCGCTGGCTCCAGTCAGACAGACCCCAGTCTGCTCGCTGTCTTCTATGACTACATCAAACTGATGCCCATGGTGGCGGAGGCTAACCAGATGAGCCAGGAACTGAACAAGGTAGAATCACCGCCTCATGCTGCAAATGATCAGAATCACTCATGCCATCCATCCATCCATCCATCCATCCATCCATCCATCCATCCATCCATCCATCCATCCATCCATCCATCCATCCATCCATCCATCCATCCATCCATCCATTTACACTCACATCTTCACCTACAGTCAATTTAAAATCACCGATCGACTAACATGCGTGTCATCTCTTTATGGTCTCCTGTGTTTTCAGGGTGTTGAGTTTAAGCTAGAGATCAAGAATCTGGCGCTGTCAGATTCAAAAGGTCATGATCTGGAGAAGGACATCGAAGTGAGAGTCACCTCTAGAGGAAGCAAACAGGTCGCTCTATCTCTGGATCTGTTGTCTCTCGTGTGCATCCACCTGGGTGAGCATAAGGAATCACAGCGACATTTTTTTTATGCTCACTTCCTAGGTGTGGATGTGGTCCAAGGCAAAGTTTGTGAACCGCAAGTTCCTGATGGAGGACGTCTACCAGCAGCACCAGGCAGAACAGAGTGGAGACAACGTACGTTAGTGAAAGAATAACACTAACGCTTCTCACAGTGTAGTGATGAAGTGTTCTTAAACAAATCAGAATAATGCATGAGCTGTGCTTCTGTTGTTGTTTTTCCCTCGTCCTGAAAACTGACAGCACGGAATAAAAACCAAGTACAGAGAGTGAACACAGCCTCCGAGGGGGGTGGGGAAGCAACAGATACATATGGGATCTGCAGACATCTGAGAAACTGACAGGACCTGCTGCTGTGTTTGTTTTCAGAATCATAAAGAGTATCTTGGTTAACACTTTACAATGATTTACTAATGATCACATACACTATATTGCCAAAAGTATTGACTCATCCATCCAAATAACTAAATGCAGGTGTTCCCATCACATCCATGGCCACATGTGTATAAAATCAAACACCTAGGCATCCAGACTGCTTCTACAAACATGTAAAATAACTGGTCGCTCTCAGGAGGTCAGTGAAGTCCAGCGTGGTACTGTGATAGGATGCCACCTGTGCAACAAGGCCAGTCATGATATTTCCTCGCTACTAAATATTCCAGAGTCAACTTTTCAGTGGTATTATAACCAAGTGGAAGTAACTGGAAACAACAGCACCTCAGCCATGAAGTGACAGGCCACGTAAAATGACAGAGCAGGGTCAGTGGATGCTGAGACGCAGAGTGCACAGAGGTCACCAACTTTCTGCAGAGTCAGTCGCTACAGACCTCTAAACTTCATGTGGCCTTCAGATTAGCTCAAGAACAGCGTGTAGAGAGCGTCATGACCTGAAAACAACAGATCACCTTTGGTGGTTAATTTAATTTGAACTGTATTTAACTATATCTACTGATCTTTGACCTGTCTTTGCTTCCTGCTGACAGAGAGTAGAGGGGCTGTCAGCACTAGCGTTGTCCAGAGACAAAGACCCATTCTGGGATCCAGTGGAGCCTCTGCTCCTGGGCACTGCTCACCTCTGGCTTCAGTCTTTGGCCTTTCGCATCCCTCTGGAAGAGCAGCTAGAGGTACACAAACAATTACTCATGTTTCTATCCATGTGAGGACATACCACTGACTAAAACTCAGACTGCTCCTCAGAATAATAGCATCCTGAGCTTACCGTATGTGACTATTGGTGGATAATCTCTGTGTGCAGGTGCTGGGGTCAGAGGGCACTGAGGAAGCCATTCTTCAAGCCCAGCTGGTCCCGTGCACCTCCTCTGGACTGTATGCCCCACCACACACACACACACCTGCACACACACACACACACACACACACACACACACACACACACACACACACACACACGAGACATGCGTCAGTAACTAGGCGTTCTCACCTTCCAGCCCTCTGGGTGAGGATGACATCCTGATTGACCCGTCTGAGATCCTGGGTCGACGACTGGATTTCCAGCTGGTCCTGGATCAGTGCTGTGGTCTTCGCTGGATCAGAGAGACCCGTAATCGAGGGGTCCAAATTGGGTGAGGGGACATTCTGCTTGGTCTAGGGGCATGTGGCTTGGAGAGTTTGATGAATTAGAGCTCAGAACCTGGAGTCCTGTTCAGCAGAACCAAGACAAATTCATGGAGCTGTTGATGGATTCCAGGTTTTAGTTGAGACGAGCTTGCCTTCGATGTTTGATTCTCACCTGACATACCTTCATCTTCCTCTGTGTTAGTTTCAGGTTATTTGACTGCAGCCAGCCTCTCTACACTCCTGCTGTGTGGCACAACGTCAATCCTCTGTTGGATCACAGGGTCCACTTCACCTCCCTCCACACCTCCCAACGTCTGCTGGACTACCTGCAGAGCAGCGCTGTGGTGCTGGAGCTCTGGGGCCTCCAAGGTGAGGATGAGGAGACGGATAGGTAATTAGACTGGGGCTTTCCAAACCGTACTGAAATGAAATGTGAAAGATTACCTTCTTTATGAGTGAGTGGAATTAAATTAGATTTACTTCTGTGCAATGATTGATTCTCATCGTACTTAGCAACACTTCACATCACATTACACAAAGTCTGTTTAAAAAGGGCTGCTCAGTGTTGGTCTTCTGTCTCAGAGGGCTGCACTCACTTGATGTCGTCTCTAGAGGCAGTGAGGATGACTGCAGAGGGGATCTTCATCATTGACGAGTCAGGCCCAACGGAAACAGCTGTGAGTTTGATGTCAAGGAATGATTTGGGCTTAAAATACAGAATGAAAAAAACACAGACAAACTAAAACATAATCTGGTAAAGGTTGAAGAATTTAGCATAAAGCTGACTGAGCTTCAGTAACTTTAAGTCTGTGAAGATTCTTAGTCCACGTTGTACAAAAACAGCTGGAGTTTCCTTGAAACTCATCACCACTCATCCAAACAGCTTCTTCAGTTCTGATATTAATAATAACATTGATTTATTTTGGCTCGTGTTTAGTTTCCTTTTGCACATGATGGGAAATTCAGTATTTTAGTTTAAAGTCATTTGTACACACTGTGTACATACTGAATGTAAACAAGTGTGTATTACAGACTGTGGACTCAGGAGAGCTCAGCAGTTCAGTGAGAGCTCTTCAGCAGGACGTGGAGGAACTAAAGAGTGTTAATGCTTCACTGAGGAAAGAGAATCACAGTCTGAGAGAACAACTGACCTCAACCAGGAACGGTAACCAACACACATCCATACATTTTATGAAAGGCTTCGATTTAGTACACATTCTTTTTCTCTTCCTTCTTGTTTTAGGAGGCGAAGGTGTGCGCGGTCGGTCTGTGCGTCCCAGCTGTGACGCGGAGTTTGCTCGTGCTCTGAAGGTTTTTTACCACAGTATGACGTCAGTCAGGGGTCAGCTGCAGCGCCTGCGCAGACACAGGCCCAGTGTACGTATCCATGTCTGTCTGTAACCTTAGCAACAGTGAATATTATTAAAACATCTGGCATTCAAGAAAGGTCTGTGAAGTGATGACAGTAACTGGTGACTCTTTACTATTTATCTTCTTTGGCGTGTGTTTTGTGTGTGTGTGTGTTTTTTTAAGTGGATACTTCCTATTCTACTATTCTGTAATTGTTGTCATAATCACACATATGTTCAGCTGGTAGTAATTTCATTTACAGTCAGAAACACAGCCTATTTAAGTTGTTTTAAAGTTATTTTGAAATGCACATACTAGAATTTAGTTAGTTGTGGCTACCTGTTCAAGTAAGTATTGATACAAACATACCTGTTATAAACTTTATGCTGTAAGCCATGTGTGCTTTTGTGTTTTCCAGGAGGAGTCTGACCTGCTGGGCCTCAGACTGTTTGTGGATGAGCAGAGTCGTCTGCTGAGAGACTTCTCCGAGCAGCTGGAGCAGAGCGTCTCCGCTCTAAAGCAAGATGTAGCCGCCATCGTCCGCCGGAAACGAGAACGATCTGGAACATGGTCTTGACCAGTTATTTATTAAGAAGGTCTCAGTTAAATACTGCTCATAAGAACCCCGCTCTAAAGCTGCAGCGTTCTTTAACTGAAATGTGGCGTGTTAATGATACATCTAACAAGACCACAAGAAATACATTTAACATATTTTTTGCAAGCTATAAATAATTGGATTTGTTACCATCAAGGAAAACTGCACAGTGTACCAATGCACTCAGAGCATCACATAACACCTGTAGACATTGGAAGCAGTGTTTGGATATAAAGTACTACTGCAGAGATGTGTGACATACAGTAGTTCACATTTGTGCTCATCCTGATTTGATTTCTTTTTTAGTTGTTTCTTTGAAGTGAAGGTATGGTCGTAGTAGAAAGAATTAATGAACACGCATTAACAGCATAACAAAAAGTGAAGTCTGTAAAAAGTTTAATAGACTGCATGTACAAGAAGTCATTACAGTTCCAAACTGCAAATAAATTAAAAGGCAAATACAAGTCAAGTCTTAAAATTCATAACATTATGATGTTTTTGAACCATCAGAAAGTATTTTCAGGCTACTGTAGTTCAATCTGAATCTGTCTCATCATGACATCAGAAATCCATGTCTGGCTGTGAGGGGACTTTTTAATGCTGTCATATGTACCACAGCATCTCTCAGTGTCATGTCCAATTGAGAGGTAACAGTTTAATGTTTGTGAGCAGTCACGACTTGCAAGAGTACAGACAGTTGCTGTAGGTCCAAAAGAAGATAAAGTGTGGGCACATGTACAGGAGGAGAGGCAGAAGGCAGATGTGAGGCAGATTAGTCATCACATAGTACAGGACATCTATGTACAACACATACGCAGGCAGCTGAGGAGGAGGAATGAGGACGGACAAGAGGACAGAGGCGGCAGTGAAAAGGCAGAGAGTGAGCCGGGCTTCAACTGAAGAGGTAGACTGGAAAAAAAACCACCAACTGTGAGATAGACAGCTTCAGATATTCTGTGTGAGTGGGTTAAATTATGCACTCGCTGAGATTCTGAGCACCACCGTTTCCACTGAACTGACTGAATGTGTTTACTGTTTACTTTCCAAAAAGCACCCAATGAATGTGTGTTTGTGCAGGTACAGAGAAGGCTGAGGGTACAGGTGAGGTAGGTCAACAGGGGAACAAAACATTTACAATATGCACATATATAGTACCTGTAACGTTTACTTAACAAGTGGAATATCAGAACATCAGAGGAGAACGTGAAGCAATGACTGAAGGCTTTCTACAGTTTGTCTGCACCTCTTTTGGTTAGAGTTTGTCAGGATAAGAACATGAACACGTGATCACAGAGCATGTACAGTAGCAGATATTAACATCAGAAAAAATCAAAGCACTTCCTCGTTTAAATAAACCCTTACATCTTGTGTGTAAACTTCAGAATAGAAGCACGGTTATCTGTTTCCATTTTTAAATGACGGTCCCGTCTGTGCGGCCATTGTGAGGTTTGAATGCTGTGATGGATACCTGAATCCTGAATCCCCCACTATACTGGTTGTCAGTTTTCCTACTGTAAGGTTATACACAGATTGTAAAGCCATGTTAGACGTGTTTTAGATGTGGACCTATTGTCCAGTGTGTTATCAGTAAACACTTCTCTTGTCTCTAAAGCTGCCATGTCTTTCTTAGCCAAGCGAAAGGCTCTGGAGAAGAGTCAATGCTAACATTGTTTTGGACTGAGCTGGAAGACATGTCTGTGGATGTACTTATATTAACAGACATTATTCCAGACCATAACCACGTCCACATTATATCACTCTCATTTTGAAACAACCCGTTTACATTCTGGGTTACACATGTTCATCTTTCAGCTCCCCGCTTCAAGCTAAAGGGAAGAAATAAGTTTAAAACATCACTGATGTCCTATCACTCACTCTCTCACACACACACACATTGAAACTTTCAGCACCAGACAGACACTGTTCACAGTATAAAAATATTTCACTAAACCACAGAGAGGTCCATGAGTTCACGCTATGCCCATACTTGATGTTTATCTCTGAAGCCACACAGATATAAACATCATTCATTAAGAGCTGCAGTCCAGAACAAACACAGGTTGGGAGAAGAAGGAGGACAAACCATTTAAGATTGTTACAAAAGCAATACTCGGCAGTGTTCACATATTTATAGTATAGTATAGATCTGGAAATAATGCCACTGTGTTTCAGTGATGCCACTCCCAAGATCAAACTGGTGTCCAACCTGCACATTCATCTAATAAACCAGCATGAAACAGTTTAAATATAGGATACACTGACCTTTCCTTTTATGTTTAACAGTGTAACACCACTGAAACACAATCTTCAACAACTTCACGTTCACTGACTGAGCTGTGCTGACATGTAGCCAACACCACCTCAGTCCTCAGTGGCACACTCCCCATCTAATAAAAAAAAAAAGACGGGAGGATCCTGTGAATCTGCTGAGGACACACCTTCCTTTAAAAGGCAGCACACTGGTCACTCCTCTCAGGCGCTGGTGCCGTCATTCTCTGCAACTCGGCCGTCGCTTGAAGTGGTTCCATGGGTGATGAGGGTGGGTGAAGTGTCAACTGCATCTCGCTGGCTGCTGTGCCGTGAGTGGGTGTCTATCTGATGCAGGCTGCTGTGAGTGGAGAGCGGGTGGTCGAGACGTGGCATGCTGCCATGGAAACTGCGCGCCTCTGCACCTCTGTAAATCTTAGTATCGCTTCTGAGAGGGAGGAGGAGGAGACAAATGACAATTAGAGGAGAACCAAGGAGAGGAAGACACAGCTTTGTGGACTTCCTGTTCTACCTGTCATCTCGAATGCGGCGCAGGCTGCCGTGGTAACTGGCTTTGCTGTGGACGCTGCTGGCCTTACTCCTGGTAGAGGCAGGGTGTCCGTGGTGAGTTCTGACTGGCTCGTCAAGGTCGTCTAGGACTGCTAAGTGGGTGGAGGAGGCGTGGGTGGAGGTGCCCTAAGGATCAGACATAAATGATGCTAAGACTGTAAACATAAAGAAAGAAGTGTCTGCTTCAATCACACACAGGGAAACATTAAACCCCAACGTGCCACATCATGTTTTTGATTACATGCACATCCCTTGAAAAATAAATTATATTTTTGATGTTTGAATCCAAAGTAAAGAGTGTATGCTTCAATGTGTCTGGATCACTACTGTATCTGTAGTTGTACCTGAGTGGACGTCCCTCTGGACTTCCTTATGATGGGGGTATTAGGCTCACGCAGCAGAGACTGGGCAAAGTCCGGCTGCTCTTGCAGCACCTGGCGAGACTCATTCACCCCACTGCTACGGAGAGAAGAGGGCGAGGGCAGGCAAAAGGTGGAGGTTTATGGAGGCGAGACAAGGGAAAAATGAAGAGTTAAAGCGGGAGGTAGAGGGGAGAAGGAAGATAATCAGAGAGTGGAGAGAGAAGAGCAAAGAGGAAGGCAGAGAGAGGAAAAAGGTTATTGTGCTGTTATTGAGGATGAGAGGACACAAGGGCACAGGATACCCATGTGTCATCACAGAAATGTGCAGTAGTGGTACTAAATATAATATTAGATAAGAGGAAAGCAAAAAAATCTCATAAAATATAGATAAGTTCTATAGCTTTATATCAACTGGATAGGCTATATATGTACTATAAGACAAAATGAGTTGTGTAGCTTCTTACTCTTTGCGCCTGCGTCCATGCAGAAAGCTGGCCCATTCAAAACAGGTCTTCTTACTGCCCACCCAGAAAACAGAGGGAATCCCCACCACCAACATCATCAGGTATTTGATCAGGAACAGAACCATGGCGGGTCTGCTGGTCTGCTCAACCTGTGGAGGACAGAAATATTAACTCTGCAATCACTGAACCATCACGACATTTATCAGGTTTGAACTATACAGACTAAAATATAAAAGGAGCAACAGAAAGGAAACTGCTTTCATTATTGTGGAATAACTCCTTAGTACAGAAATGCTTAACACCTGGAATGTCACTGAAATTAAATGTGCACTGAAAGGACCAAACGTATTAAGCACCAACAAGTGTTTTTATCCCAGTCAGTCGCTTTAAATGATGGAAGAGGTGAGCTAATCCTACAAAAGCCGCTGTTTCAGCAGCTGAACTGCAGTAACTGTCTGCTCCACAGTTAGACTTGATCTCCAGAAGAGGGCAGCAGTTTACACCAGTTCCCTGTCTTGGTAAACACTACATCACAAGTGTAATGGGTTTAAAAATGCACTATTCTCATTTTATTGAATTAAAATCCCCAGGTTCTCGTGGAGTTTCAAAACCACACTGTACTGAACTGTACTGAGCAAAGAACATAAATAGAAAGCAGGTTCCAGGAATGTACAGAATATCTATATGTAGTTCAGCCCCTATAAGTCACGGGTTCATCTTTCTGAAAGACAAAACTTTCCTCTGGAGAGCCCTTGAGCACACAGTGAGTGCTGTGTTAACAACAAATGTCATTAGTCTCAGTTAGGGTGGCCTTTTAAAGGTCCAGTGTGTAGGATTTATGTGAGACACTTACCAGAAATCAAATATTATTTTTCACAGTTGTTTTCATTCATCACCTGAACATTAGAATAATTGTGTTCTCACTATTTTCCAAAAAAGCGCTTCATGTACAAATAGACCAAGACAAAGTGTATCATGTTGCGCTGTCATGTTCTACAGCAGCTCAGCACAGACAAACCAATCACTGGCTGTAGAGGAGGCTTTCCACATTCTTAGTGGCTGTACTTTCTTCTACACACTTGGAGGGTGAGGCAAGGCGCATTCAACTGGCTCTACAGTCTCAATCCTAGATGCCTCTAAATCCTACACACTGCACCTTTAATCTCAAAAAATGTTCCACTGACAAAATATTTTAGTACTCGCTCCTATGACAAGTCCTCACAGTTGTCAGGTTAACTTGGCAGCAAAGTAAGCTGTTTCTAGGTTTCTTCTAAGAACCAGGGACAGACGCCTGTCTTGCCCCAGCTGAGATTAGATCTCCCACCCAGGAATACACAAAGAAAGTCACTTGAACTTGAACAATGCCCAAAGAATCCGCAATTATCCAAAAACATGAAATTGTAGCCTGTTCCACACACCCAAACATTTGCGCGCAGACTCTTCCCTGAGGGCAAAGATCAAATGACACATAGCAATACTGAAATTCCAGAGTTACAACTGGATGTAAAGCTGGTCTCTCCTCTCCTCTCACACACAGCTACAGACATGAGCATACACTAACAAGTAACATAAGCTGCTGCACCTGCCTCCACCCTTCCTTCATATCACGTCTGTCATTCACAAATTGGCTGGCACCTTTCTATTACAGTACTCGGATATGATAATCATGGAATATGGAAACATAAACAACTGCTTCTGAAGATAAAGCTTTACTGTGTCAGACTGATGAAATGCTTTCTTTGACTTGTGTGCATACTTGTGTCAGGGAGGATAGAGTTTGTTTTTGTCTGGGCTGTGCATTTATCTGGTTATTCATTTAAAACACCACACTCCCACCATTCTTCATAACCGCTACAAAGACCTTATAGAGTACAGTCAGCAGAGCATGACTGAGCAAGCCCTGAGAGAGAGACACCAACAGAGAGAGGGAGAGATGCGAGTGTGTGAAAACCAGCCGAAAGAGTGAAAGACAAAGAAACAGAGCAAAACAGAGACGGGAGTTTTGTGTGGAGTTTCTCCAGGCTTGAGAGCTGTATTAACTGAGCTAATGATGCATACTGCAGTCTGCTCCCCTCCTCCGCAAATACCAACTCACTCAGCCTCGCATATCTAACTCTATCTGAGCCACTGTCTCTCCAAAACACAGCCTGATGATGAAAAGATGATTTCAGCTCAATACAACCTGGCCTCTTTTAGTGATAACATTACCATAATTAAGTTTACTGATCTACTTAAATGTCTACGGAAATAAAGGCAAGAACTTATTTGAAGACATTTTTTGTCATAAACCGTAATTAATATTTAGAACATCTGGTTGAACTCTGATTCAAGTCTGACCTACTTCTTTATTTTTCCCCAATTGTGGAGAAACGTTTTACATTTTTTGTTTGTTCCTCAAAACTAAGCAGATAACTGTCCTGTAGGCTGTTTTATAGCCTGTGTGACCATCGTGCAAATTATATACTTGCACTTTAATACTTAATTGCATAACCTATAATTAGTTTAGATGATAGCCTACAGTACAAGAAGAAGGCTCAGCTACTGAAAATGCTGGACTGTCCTTTAAAGATCTGGAGACTTTGGGAAATTTCATCTTTCGTAAGTGGCTACCTTTACATGGACGCTACTACTCCACTAATAGTCGGGACAAGAACCCAATCAGAACAAAAATGCCTCGTGCCTCATGAATAATATTAGCAACCAATAACAACGTAAACATCCGGTCGCTTCTCTCTGGGTTGAATAAATATATTCTTGCTACACGTTTGCTTTGTGGTGGATAAACATCAGGTGATGTGGTAAGATTCTGGGAAAGACAGAAACATGGTGGCAGAAAAACGATTCATTTAAAAGGATAAACAAAGCAAGAATGTATGCGGGCTGCAGGGTTGAAAACGTGGGTTTGTCTTGGTCGTCTTCAATGTAATTCATTAAAGATTGAAACAGATTCATTGTTTAATTTTTACCGTTTAATGTTGGATTTTGGAATCTCTAATCATTAAGCTTTCGGTCGACGTTGAAGAGACATTGTTCATGTAAACATAGCCAGTGTCTAAATTTATTATTTAGCTTTTATTTAGGGGGAAATCCTAAACCAGAAGGACAACCACCTTATCCTCAAACATAGGCTCCTTCACACCAGCAGGATATCCTGTCCACACTGTGTATGTGTATATGTTTAGAGTGTGCCTGAGATGACAGGCAGCTCCTGAGAAGCCATTTGTTTTCACACAGATGGGAGAAGAATAGTTTGTGTGGCTCAACAAACGTAATTTAAAATCTACTTTCAAGAGACACATTTAATCTGTCAACCAGAACATGATTTTACACACATTTGCGTTTCCCTCGGTCTTTACCTTGTATGGACAGGGGATGTGATAACGCCTGCAGTTCTCCTCCATCCACGTTTTCTCCCAAATGCTCCGGTTAGCGTGTTCGTAGATGTAGCACCCAATCACAGTAAACAGGGGGGCCAGGTAGAGCACAGAAAACACTCCCATGCGGATCATGAACTTGACTAGTTTGGTCTGATTCTCCTTCTCCAGTGGGATCTCCATGCGCACTCGGTTTAGAGCGATAATGCCCACTAACAGCAGGGAGACGCCAACCTGGAGAAAGAAAGATGAATGTGGTGTTAGAGCACAGTGATAGATCTCACAAATTAAAATAAATGATTGTTTTTAAAGAGCTGTATGAATGACAGGCCAAAAGGTGTTCATCCATCCACCCATCCATTTACTAATCTGTCCATCTCTTCTTCTGTTCACACTTGTATCATCTCATCCACCCACCCATCAATCACACCATCCCACTCATCACCTCTTTCATCCACCCCCTCGCTCATTTATCTTCTGACTATACTCACCGCCACATTGAAGCAGAGCGGTGCCAGAACAAACCACCGCAGGGCATCCATGTCATACAGCCCTATGAAACACACTCCACTGATCCCATCTCCCTCAATTTTATTCAGGGCCAGCAGGGTGACAGTGAGGGCTCCTGGGAGGCCCCAGGCAATGGCATGGAAGAGGAGTGCTTTCTTCTCAATGGCTTCACTGCCCCATTTAGGCACAGCGGCCAAAAACCAAGTGATTGTCAGGATGACCCACCAGATGCTGCCGGCCATGGTGAAGAAATACAAGACCATGAAGAATAGGGTGCACACCTGAAATAGAAGAAGAAGAGCAATAACCTTCGTTTAGTCAGTCATGTGGCAGAAGCTATCTGTTGCATCTGTAACTAGGTAAACTCATTAAAAATCAGACCTTGTTGTGTGAGCCTTGTGTTATGGTTGAAGCTTTGAACTGAGCAGGGCTGACCGCGTTGCATGCGACCCTGTCTTCCAACAGGAAACCCAAGAAGAACACCAGCGACACCATGACGTAACACACAGCGTAGAAGATGATTGGCCGCTCAGGGTATCGGAATCTACATCAAAGGATGCTGATTTAGGTTTACATTTACTGTATACATTTGAACGTGTGCAATAACTTTGTATATCATATTAATTTCCATTTTACTATCAATCTTGTCAATCAATGTTGACAGTATATTTATAAAATCATTGATATTTACTGAGGTTTAGATGTGTTCACATTAATCATATAAAAACGTTGATATCAGATACTAGACAATCAGTTATTCAAACCTTGTAACGTCAATAAGGAATGTCAGGAAGGTGAAGAGTGTTGCAGACAGACAGACAATGGAGACCACTCCGATGAAGTATCGTATGAGCGTCAGCTCCTGCTGGTTGAAGAACATTGAGGGGCACGGGGCAGAACAGTCTTTTCTACCCATGAAAGTGTAACCCAGGTCGGGTTCGACTTTGAGTTCTCGGGGGCACCAGAAACCATAATCTCTCTGAACTGTCATGGACGACTGGTCAGTGGGTTCAGAGCCTGTCAGCAGGTCCTCAGGACGTGGATAGGGCTCGTCACAGTCTGGGAACCTGAAAAACAATAATAATGTTAGACCACGCAGTTATATGATTGATGCAACTTTTTTGAGACTAGTACTGATAACCAAATATCAGAAAGTCTTTGTATGAACACTATTAAACAGAAGCACAAATGGTACACATACCTCAGACTCAGCAATGTTTATATTCAGTTTTTATTTAACTTACAAGGTGTATATACCTCTGAAACTGGTTTCAAGCACTGAGCTTAAAAAACAAAACAAAGCAATACATTTGTACCTGCTGCACTCCATGTCATCTGGCCAGGCCACTCCAAATATATCCATGAGTTTGTGGCACTCATCCTTGGCCCGCTGGCAGAGGGATCGACATGGCATGGACACCCTTCCGTACACGGTGCACACCGGGGCGTAAAGGGCACACAGAAACATCCTCAAGTCTTCACTGCACACCAGGTTTACCATTGGATGAAAAGGCTTTAGAGGAGACAACAGACAAGAGATCAGGATTTTAATTTATGCTTGAACATGTTACAAAACTCTCCAATATGAACTGAAAACAGTGGTTGGAGCAATATAGTGTGTGGGAGAAGTCTCAAAGTGCCACATCTAGCATGACAAGCTTGTTATTAAACCTGTCATGCATGTCATGAGCGTGCATGACATTAATACACTCCCAAAAATATCTGCATATTTACATACATGTATACACACGGGCATGAATAACAGCCATCAGTGGCACACATGAGGAGGCTCATATTTAACCTGAAATAGTCATCAAAGATGTTGGAGGGAAAATGAGAAGTGTTCTAACCCCTCTGCTGTGGCTTGCACTGCTACTCAGTAGTCCATTAATATTTAAACATCATGAAAGATATATAGAAGCAATTATAGTAGGGGACAGCAAAGACCTCTGAGGGCTGAACTACAGCCATGGCAATAACCTGAGCAAAGAGCACAGCTATTCACACTCTACAGATTATATATTGAGCCCTGCAGTGGTAGACTGAAAGGTTAGAAATGTAGACGTGTGGCCTTAAGGCTTGTGTTTAAAATTCCCCCAAATGATTGGAAAAATGCGACTGATGGACTGTCAAGCAGTGTTTAGCAGCTACTGTTGACACACACCTGAACAAAGACTTCAGTTCAGTGGAGTTTATGTCTTTTTATTTGGTGTCTTTTTAATCTGGTGGTTACTTTGCAAAGGTGAATTATATATCATCAAATACATTTAAATAATGAATTTTAAACTGAGATCACAAAGATACAAATACTAGCACCAGTAGATAGAAACTAAGACAGAGGACAGAGCAAACTCACTATTAAATGACTCGCATCTTTAACACATTGAGTTTCTGCACAGTCAACGTACTGATTTCATCAATCAGCAACTGTCAACAATACTAAGTGCACAGTGAGCAGTCAGGGTTGTGTGTAGGAAGACTTGCATCTATCGATTCACTGAAAACTTCATTTCTTTGAGTGAGCTTTTACAATAGATAACAGAAAGCGAACGAGCAATGAGTGGAGATTTGAATAATGAAATAAGACACTTTGCCTGAGAACACACAGCACAGCATCTTGTGTATGTGTGTTTGTGTATATGAGTGTGTAATAGGGACACAAACAGTGCACTTACACTAATTGCTAACAACAAACGTTACAGACTGTATGAGTGCATTGGTGCATAAACCCATGCATCAGTGAATGTATGTGCGTGTTTCATGTATGTTTCTGTGTGGAGTAGAGCCTTGCATGTTTTGATCGTTCTCAATTGCTGTGTTCTAGATCTGCACATTAGAGAGACGCTCAAGGAGTACATTTGTGCAGTGGTGCATGAGCTGGGTGACATAGTTTTGAGTATTGTGCAAAAACACATGGAAGTGTATGCACACACCACTCAGATCCTTTCAATAATTCATTCATTTTACAACCCAGGGATTTTTTTTTTTTGAACACGCAACATTAAACTGGGCTGTGTTTATGTTGAGATGTAAAACAAAATGAACCGCAAAAGATTCAGCTGCAAAACAACTAAATACCTATAAATACTCACTGATAATACCTTTAATAACCAAATAATAAATAATGTGCAGACTGACTTAGAAGCACTGTCTTGTAAAAATCTTGAAGGAAACATTCACTAAGATGCAAGATAATAATCTTATGTCACTTTTACTGTAAATGATAAGTATATCCTATGGTCTTGGCACAGTTTCAAATTAGATCAAATGTGTGCTTGTCAAAAAATGTCAAAAAGTACATTTCTATGGAGCATAATTATATTTATCTAAACATGTTTGCGGTAAAAAGAAAAAAAAGTGAAACATTTAACAAGCCTGAGGAGGACGCATCCTAGTCCTACTTGGTCAAAGACAACATGATTAATGAATTGGTTCAGTGCAAATTAATTTTAACTGTCTGGCCTCAACAAAAACACAAGTGGAAATCAATCTTAAGAACAGCTTGTCCACCAGTCTTGCTCATACTTTTGGTACAAGCCTAAGGCCACACTTAAATGAGTGGTAGCTGCTTTCTGCATGAGTGTGTCTCCCTGAAAAAAAATGGAGGCTTTCTACAATTCACCTCACACTAACTCTATGGCAAATATGTTTGTGGCTCCTATTTTACATGTCCTCATTCTGCCCGTTCCTCCCGTGCATGTGGATTTATACACGTTGTCTTTATGTCCCAGTTTTCCAGTATTTGTGACTGAGCAAAACTTGTGTCTGCACAAGTCATCGCATGTGTGCAATTATTCTGACAGTCAGGGCAATTGTCCCCATCTCCCACCACAGAGAGAATATTGATATTAAGTGGCCTATCTGTGCCGCCCAACAAGAGAGGAGGGGGATGGCAATCAGCTTTCCATGGAGAACAACTCAAGTGAATTGTCTGGCATTTTGTGTGTCAGTTGTGACGGACAAGCAGGGAAAGGAAAGCGGAAAAGCCCGCGAGTCTGGCCTGAGGGTTATGTCAGGCTCCAACAAAAACACGAAAAGATGCCTAAGAATGCAATAAGGGTGGGGAGAAGTCTAAGAAGTAAATATACTCTATTATCTTCCAGATATCAACTTCTCTCTCTATCGCTGCTTGTTTGTTTCCTCCCTTCAAATTCACTTAACACGTGGGCAATTTGTTTCTAGTTCAAGATTTCAGCTGTATGAATGATGGTTTGACTTTCAGTCATTGGACAATTATGAGAAATTGAGAAACAATGCTGCATGAAAATGTAATTTTACAACCAATCCAGTGTTTTTGTTGTGTGTGTGCCAGTGCTTTTGACAAGCATTTGGGAGTATTCAGAATGAAAGGAGGAATGAGAGACCGGGTGGGTTTTCTGACACAGAATAAGAAAAAAGCCCCTGACTGGTCCACCTCTTGTTCAATAGAGGGATTAAGTTTCTTTCTCTTTACTCCCGCTCTCCAAAGAAACGCAGGGGGAGGGAGAGAAAAAGAAACAGGAGGAGAAAAAAAGCTTTGAGCAAAAAAAGAAAATCAACAAAGAAAAACTGAGAGAACGACAGAGAGTAACCAGGATGTGATTAACAGTCACGTAATGCAGGCAATAATACTTCTGGCAAAAAGATCACAAAATACTACGAGGGCTTTCACACGTGGGAACTTTATGCACTAGTCTGAAACACGACTGTTAGACGTGTTCCCTCCTTAATGATCCTTTAGGGAAAGGATAAAACTAATCTAACCTCCACTTTACATAATTCTGTCTCATAACTTTTACTTACTGCATGTTGGCATGTTGGGTTCTGTTTTTTAATCGTCCATGGTTTGCAACTTAAGACTTTAATAAACAGTCAGCAGTGGTTCCCACCATGCAAAATTGGCTTAACCACAAATTATTTTTTATTGCTCAACTGCTCATTTTTTCCATTTTACTTATGTCCCTTCATCCATGTCTCCCTCTATTCTGTCAGAGTCAGAGGAGGCAGTCAAGAAGAAAGGATTGGTTGCACTCATGGATTCATATCCAAAACATGGAAACTTGGATTTTATAATGTGTAATATCTTAGTAGGCAGTTGAACCAGTGGGTGTTTTGTCTGCGTGTGTGTGCACGCACACTTTGGTACTTAGCAGCTGCAGAAAATCCAGTTAGCCAACTCTGCAAAAACTCATACACTCAAGAGGAGGAGAGGAGTAACAGAAAAGAGGGAGGGGAAAAAAAAACAAGAAAGCTGGAGAGGAATGGGGGAAAAGAGTGACGGCTTCCCGGTGGATTAGGGAGTCAAATGGATTGCAAGAAGTTTTTAGAGTGTGAGAACCTCAACCAAACCTACACGCTTCCTGAATCTGTCACCAGCTTTGTCTTGTGGTCCGATCAAGTTGACAGGCTGTTGGGTCGAAGCCCACAAAGAAACAACTCCTGAACCGGCAGCAAAGCCTCCTTCAAAAACAAAAGTGAGATTCTGTCCAACTCTGTGCCCTGATGTGTGTGACTAAAAAATACAAAATATTCTTCTGGTCCTGGATTTCTACAAGTGATATGATACAATCCATTGCGTCCATATAGATAATCAGTGACTTTGATTGAACGTTGTTTTTCATTGTAGGCGTTGCGTAAAGTGATTTCTGATCTCAATAATGAGCCAACAAAACAGACAAAACTAAAATAAAATCCTTTAAAATATATGAAAAAATTAAGTGTTTTTAATATTGAAGAAGAATTTTACGAAGTAGGTAAAAAAAAAAAAAAACTTATGGGCTTCATCTTTTACCAATATGTGTTTTTTCTGAAATATTTATAAGCACAGACCATGAAGTAACCTCAATTCCATGAACCTATGAATTAAAAGCACTAAAATGCTTATCTTTTAATGCAGTGGTAGAGTGCGTGATTACTTTAACCTCTTTCTGACAGATCAGAAGGAATTTAGATGAGAAAAAGCAGGCTTTTTTCTGCTAGACCTGGCTGAAGTCCATCTGGACACATCATCCTCACACGCTCTCTGTTTCTTTTCCCTCCTCTCGTGCCATCTCTGTCTTACACCGTAACTTACTCTCAAATCAGTCTGTCAGGCCCTGCAGCACAAATGCTGTCAGACCACATCAGCTCTACTTCCATTAGCTAGCTACCACATCCCTTCAACATCCTCTCTCCACTGGCTAAGAGAACTAAATTGTTCATTATCTCTTTTTGTGGAAACTATATTTGCTTCTCCATCTCTCCTGCCACTTGATCCCTCCACTCTCCTTCCTCACACTCCAACTATTAAAAATATCCTCCATTATTGCGCCCATACATTAAAGCCAATTACATTGTCTCTCTCTATTACAGTGTCAGAGAGAAGTGCACCGTTGCAGTCATGTGGTGCTTTGCACCAGCTCGCCTCCAGTTTTCTATTTCATTACAAATTGCTTCCTTACTTCTGTCACTATAATGCTGAGATTTATGCTCAAGCAACATTTTCTAGTTTCTCACTCCAAAATGACAAATGTGTCCACAGATAAATTCACACCACCAGACACTCTGTCTCTGGCTACGTGCCTGCCTCTTCTCTTCTCCCACACGCTTGTGAGAGACACAGGCGTTGGCCATGAATAGATGAACTGCACACACTGAGATGCTCTCCTCCCTAATCTCTGAAAAGACAGTTAAGAAAGGGGCACCGTTCTCTCACACTCTCTCTCCCTTTCATTCATTTGTTCGTTTATCCGTGTCCATACTTCGTTCAGTTGGGAGGGCTGGACAAAGCCTTTAATGGCATTCCCCTTCACGTTCACTTCCCCTCCTCCTCTCCTCCTATCTTCTTTCTCCTGTATTCATCTCTTATTTTCCTTGCCTCCCATTTACTCCTGGCAATTATGCTGACATGCACTTGTCCTCCTCCACTTCTCCTTTTCCTTTTTTTCCTTTCCAACATCAGTATTCATTGACTTTCCCTACTCTATTATCTTGTCATTTCAAAAACGTTTTAGCCAAACTATCACTCTGTCTCTTCATCATCTCTTAAATCCCCTGCACTGCTTCTGCACCATCCACATCTCTCAACTTCTTTTCTGTCAACCGTATATTTTATCTCAAGCGGCGATTAAAATGTCTCAAATTATTTACTTATTATCTTGCAGATTATTAACCAGCATTTTTAAATGTCATCCATGTTTCCTTACAAAACTCAAGAGCTGTTTCAAACTTTCTGATCAAGCTTTTACCCTTTTGTCTCAACTGTTTATTGTGATGTTAGTGGATGTCTGTTTCTGTCCACGGCTCAGATTTATTCAACAATTCAAACTAACATGGCACAGTGCCAGACTGACGGCTCATTTTACTGGTTAGCAATACAACTGATCAATCAAGGCTCATTAGCCAGGATTAAGAGTCATCATCTTCTTCTATGCTACAGACAACATCAATGCTACTGTACAGTTCACCCAAGTAGATTTACAAAAATAACAACTCTTGCTGTTTTAATTTTATCCAAATAACACCTACTGCAGCTTCAGTATAAACTAAACATGACATTAGTAGGATTGATGACTGATTAGGACATCACAAAACACCTTTCATCTCCAAAGAAGAAATCCACAACGTTAACATAATAGTATTGTTTGCTCAGGGTGAGATAGCGTAGGAGAAAATAAGTACTTTGTCCACCCATTCAAGTGTAGGAAGGACGGT
Source organism: Planiliza haematocheilus (assembly GCA_005024645.1). Classification (NCBI taxonomy): domain Eukaryota; kingdom Metazoa; phylum Chordata; class Actinopteri; order Mugiliformes; family Mugilidae; genus Planiliza; species Planiliza haematocheilus. Next base: position 7,014,806 of record SRSE01000649.1, on the reverse strand, counting down.
TATTATGTTCACCAAGAAGACCAGTCATCATTGTCAATCATCTTTGAAATTACTTGAAATTATACCTTTATCCGGTTGTTCATGTCTGACTTTTCCAGACAACAATGAACAAAGAAAAACTGTGGGGTGGCTTTTCCAGACTGCCGTGTCTCTTTGCCTCATGTCTAATATAACAATAAAGAAGCCTGTCTTTTCATTGGTGAAGCAGAGAGCAGGTTTTTCTTGCTCTGACTGTAAATATCACACATTTTGAAGACTTTCTGTGACTACCAATTTTCCAAGGCACATAGCACTCCAGAGAATAGTGTGTTTTTTCCATTAAATATAGGACTCGTATTTCCTCTCTCTTCCATTTCATTTCTCTCCTCCACCTCTCCTCGGTCTATTCCAGAACATGCACTCATCATCCAATTTCCCTCCCTCCCCTGCCTCTCTGTCTCCCTCCATTCCTCCCTTTCCTTCCCTGCCTATTTAACTGCCATGGCAACAGGTGATGTGGAGGTTTTAGCAGGACCACATCTCATAGACACACACTTTCACGCACACTCACATTGTGGTAGGACTCCTTTAGTGGGTGAACAATGCCAAAAGCATAGCAAACAAGCTTGCACACAGAGTGGAAGAGAGATTAAAAGAAACCGAGAAGCATGGGACAGAGATAGAGATGTAGATGGGGACCCAAGAGTGTGACAATGGAGCTGAATCAGATCACCCACACACATCCTAACACCATCCAAGCCGCCTTTGCACATCCATCTGTTTGCCACTTACATTTATGCTCAGTTACAGTCTGTGGAAAAACGGTTTCTGTCCTCTCAAGAGAAATACAGACAAACACATCAGAAACAATAAAATATATCTTCATATAAATATTAAGAAAAACGTGTCGTTCATGTTCAATTTCATATCCATAAAATAAAAGGACATGTTACGTTTCCTGGTAAATACTCATAATTTGGTCATCACACCTGTTAATATGCTGCGTGTTTGGTCTACACTGTAAAAGAAAGAAAGTGTATTGCTTCATTATACAATGGGTTCATTCAATCCTTTTTCTCAATTATGACATTAAACACAAAATAATAATGATTATTGTAGCCATGTTAATCGGAACGGATGTAGCAATAAGACTGAGTCCACTATTAGAAACTGGTAGATGGAGAGGAACATTGCTTGGATTAGCTGGGTGAGTCACAAAGTGAGTAGGATGCTGGGGTTGGAGGAAGATGGAAAAGACAGACAAGAGATGTACCCAAGCAGACATACACCACACACAGCAGGACAACTCACTGTCAGAGAACATACTCATCTATTTAAAAAAAAACATAATAATAAGCAATTGTTGTATTTTTGGTTTTCAGACACATGAAGCAAAAATACTAATACCTGTAGACTGCAGGGTGTTAGTTGTTGTAGAGGCAGTAATACATGCAACCGTACTTTCTAAAATTACAAGGAAATGCTTTGGAATATAGTGCAGCTAGTCTGTGATTTCAACCGTTTATATGTCCTCTACGCAGTCATATGGGAGCAATTCCGGGAGAGTTGGGAGCTGCATGTAGCTCAGTAAGTGCACAATTAGCAGAACAAGAGCCTGTAAAGCTGATGCTGGTCGTGGGCTGCAGTATGCTGAAAATGTTAGAACTGCCTTGTGCTGAGTGGCTTTGCGTGAGAAAGGGATCAATGATTGTGTGGCCATATATTTGTGTGTATATTAGTGTGAAGTTGGGCTTAGCAGTAATTAAACATCTCTCACCAGTCGCACACATAGGTTCTCAGGCTGGGTCATGGGTTCAGATTAAGACCGTAAGACGTGGATAACCTATATTTATTATTTGTTGGCTGAACACAGAGGGGCTTCACATATACTGAGTTAAATGTAGATCACAGTATTGGAATCCACATAATAGGTCACACAGGCAGAGGAAAGCATCCATAGAGAGATACACAACAGGTCGAGGGATTATTAACTTGGTATGTCAAAGAGGGTTTCATGAAATTCTGGAAAGACTGAACACAAAGACTTTTTGTTGTGATCTGAATATCTTTTCAGGTTTTCAACTGTTCCATGATATCACCTTGAGCTCTGCAGGTCAATTTTACTAAAATAATCAAGATTCAAGCACGTTTACGGGAAAAAAAAAAGAAAGAAAAAAAAAATGCCGGGTGTTACTCACAGCAAGCATGCTGACATTGTAATCAACTGTCTATTGTCCTAGCTCACTGACAACATAACTATGTTTGGAATCACTGCTCCATATGAAACCTTGCTATATTAACAGCAGGCTACAGAGCAGTATTTGAGATTTGAAAATCTCTCAAATCTCTCTTTAGGAGGCATTGTGAGGCAGGATAAGCAGTTGTGGCAGCTATGTAGATGGGGACAGTGTGCCAAAAAACAGCACCAGGCAGTGCCTTTGTTCTGCGCATAAATAAATGATTGCTTCATTTGGACTGGCAGCTTCAATAGACTCAGTCACAATAAGCAGGATAATCAAGAGTTCAACTGAAATAAACAGGAACTTTTAAACTGAATGAGGACCTGTCTCTCTTTTTCAGAGTGAATAGGGTAATCAGCCTCTTCAGACGCATTGAACACCACTCTCTCTCTCTCCTTCTCCCTCACACACACACACACACACACACATCACTGAAGCAGCCAAACCATCACACGCACACAAAAATGCCCCTCTATAAAACCTCATTCCCTCTTTTTTTGTATTCACTTGCACACAAAGTAAAAAAAAAAACAACAACAGACCAGACCACACTTGAACTCTGAAGATTTGGCACGCACACACACTTTCTGCTGTGGGGACCTGGTGGCCCCAGGGTGGCCTTTCTTAAACAGAGCAGTCTTATTTTGAAGGACAGGAACCCATGGTGAGAGAAACACAAACAGCAGAGACAGTAGAGTCTAAAGACTTTACACAACCTGTCACTCCGTCAGTATTTCCCTCCATTTAGTCTCTGACATTCTTCTTCTGCTCTACTGCCCCACTCATTTTCTTCTTTTGACATCATCCCCTTTTCCTCCTGTTCTTTTTGTGACCCCAAAAGATTAATCCATCTCCCTCTACAACTCACACATACCAGAATCGACTATTTTCTCAGAGTGATAAACATATAATGTACTTTCAAATTTTTTTTAAATAAAAATAAAAAATAAACAAGAAAACAAAATGGGTGTTGTGTTTCTGTTCATTATTTTATTTTTATTTAAGAACAGCCCACTCCCTTTGTATAGTGGGTGGTCTAGTCGGTGGATAAGCTCTTACACATCTTTATATTAGTAATTATGTATGGAAAGACCCGTAAGTTTATCATATTCTATTTCACTGTTTTTAAACTACGCTTAGGAGCAAAGCCAAGAAGGAGACGTAAATTATTATTATTGTACAAGTCTTGGAAGGTAATTTGAAGAGCCTCATGTGCCAGCACCAAAAAGAACTATAAATTTAAAAATGACATAGGAGTTTGCAATTAAGTTGAATCCCAACTGTTGCTGTTGTTAGAGACTTTCAAAAGCTTTTTTTGTGCAGTACAAAGAGAATGTCTGACTGTGATTGTTGTGTTTCAGCAGCTGAACAGCAGACATTTAGACTGTGCTCTCTCTTATTGTAGAGCCTGTTCTTCCCCTTGTGAAGGCTACATTAGCTCCAGTGTCTTTTATCACCAATACATAAAAACTGTCAGCATTGGTTCATAAATGTAAATGACTCTATAAAAGAAATGTAATTACAGATTAGCTGAAAAAACTTGTTTTGTAGCAGCCTTGAAAACTCAAGTGATTGACAGCTGTCTATTCACTTTTAAAACAACAGCTCACACTAGACTTTGTCAAAGCGGATTTAGACCAGGTACTCTAACGTCTTTCACTAAAGATTTCTAAATAGCAACAATTGTGCCAGAATTGTCCCAACTCAATCAAGTATAATGTCACATAATACCCAGGTATTGTTGTTGTTTGTTTAACTATCACAATTTAAAGCAGTTAAATCAAATGATCTCTGACACTAAAAATATACCAGAGAATGGTTCTATGCAACAAAAGAGTTTTGACTGTAAGGTAAAACCAAGCTTTTAACCTGAACTTTGAATTCCTTTTCTCTTACTTGCATAAAACCATTAGGCACAGTAACTCTTGCACATTGCATACCTGTTTATTTAACAAAGGAGGGCATGATGAAATATATCTGTTTCATAACTAACTCCACACATAAATCATCCAGTGAATTTAATTAACTTGGATCCTTAAATTATTAGATGTTAGGTGTGATTCTTTAAACGTATTATTATAGTCTCTACAGAAGCATCGAGACGTACAGTATGTCATTTAAATATAAGCTCAAAATAATTTCTGAAGAACAACTGCTTCAGAAATAATCTTTACTTGCAAGAGAGATCCGACATTTTGTTCAAGCCATGTGAACGGTTCTCGATTCTTAGTGCAGATACACAATCCCAGTGATGTCATACATTTAAATCTCTGTGCCTAACATGCATAGACCTCGATGTACATCCTCTGGGAACCATTTTATGCTGTGGCAGATGGGCAGTACAGATCTTATTCCTAAGTGACAGTATAGACACAAAAGCATGCTTCTATGACATGGAAGCACAGACAGAAACATTCCCAATTTTCACTAGTTACAGCATCTCCCATTTTAAATTCATCCCCCTTTCTTTCACCTTCCCCCTCTCATGTTTCAGTCTTTCTCACCCTCTTTGCTCAGGTTTAATTGACTATTGTGGCAGATGGGGCGGTCGATGGTCTGTGGGAATCAATGTCATCATTGTGGAACTGAGTGAGAGATTAGCAGCTAGTTAGCACTAGTGAGAGATGACAGCTGGCAGCGTTATCGTCTGCCTCAATCTCGCTTTCTCTCTCATGCTCACACAGGGAGTACTAGAGTACAGTTAGCCTTTAGCCCGGTTCAGTAATTACACAGAGAATAAATACTGCTCTATATTTCAAACTTGTCATCCAAACACTGAATAAATATGGCCTAGTAAGTTAATCATGCACACACACACTCTGGGATTATCCTGGCACTTAAAAGGAATAGAGAAAAAAGGTAATACTTCCTGTATCAGTCAAAACTGAGAACTCACCAGGACCACAGCAGCGTGCCACCTCAAATGAACCAGGGTTTAAAAATGTTTTTAAATCCAGGGCACGAATTGCATGATGTCTCAACCTATGACTTAAATAAAAGTAGCGTGACAGCTCACTACAATGATCCATCTACTTTGCAAGAAAGCCAAGAAACGAAAGCTTTGCCACTGAGACAGAGCAAACATTCATCATGTGATGTGACCCAAAAAGTGACTACAACAGCTGCTGACAACAGCTCCAGTTTCATTAAGGCATTTGAATAGCTTCACCCCGAACTGGCAGCAGTAGTTTATTTGACATTTTTTACCAGAAAAATGTCCTACAATAATCATAAAAGAAAAACAAATCAATGTTTGAGTCAGTCCGCAAAAAACGTGAGCTCAAACTTGACAACATCAGAGCACACAGTGCCAAACTCTCTGTGATAGCGACAAGGAACATTCACATTTAACCCAGCTGTGCTTCTGGACAGCTGCTCAGAAAACAGCTCCAGCATTGTGAAGGATCAGCTGATATTAGTATAACACAAATGGCACAATAATTCATCAGCCAAGAGACGACTGTAAGATATACAGCACAGAGACATGGGAATCTAGAGATTAACTAGAAGTCATCTTCTTCTGTAAATCATAACAGACAATGCAGTTTCCTGTTAAATATATTTAGTAGACTATGTCCACATCAGATCATTTCCTAATGATTTCCTAATACTTGGGATAAATGTACATGTAAAGAAAGTAATGTTAAATTCACCATTGAGTCTTTGTATTCTACATTATTACAAAACAATAGTTCAATTTCATTCTCATTCATTTGAACACTCATACCTGCACACAGGCTGCCAAACATTCACGTCTGCACACACACACTCACTCACGCACACACACACTAGTTGGTATTATGCAGCCAGTGCTATTGAGAGATATTATTAAATTTCCTCCAGGGTTCCCACCAGGACTACCATGCCTGGTCAAAGCAGACCAGAGCAGGAAACCTAAAAGCGCTCATGTTGCTACACAACCATCTCCAGAAAGCTGTCTCTTCCATGACTAGAGGGACCGAGGGTGTCAGTTACTTGGCTCCTTCATCATCTAGGTCAAATCAAGTTCAACAACAGACGCTTCTTACAGTCCTCGACACAGCGTGTTTTGACAAGACACTGGGGAGTTTACTGATATGAACATTTGCATGGTCCTGTGAGTATAGGAGCGCTAACATCAATTGAAAACACACCAAGCAATTTCAAAATACATGCCTGTCAATCCAAAATATAACAGCCTTTTTCAGTCCTACTATTTTCTGAAGAGAAATACTAAGATGTTGAAAGCAGTGATGCTTAAAGTTTAATGCAGTGCTTATTTTGACATGAAGAAGAAAAATGTTAGAAATCCCTTTGTTTGATTAAACATGCAGAGAGCAAGGGAGAGAGTTTTAGCTTGATAGCCTGGCTGAAATTCATCTGGTTTTGACATGGAAAAATATTTAACATGAACTAAACATAAAAATTCCCTAAGATTAAAAATGCAAGCCAACATAAGGCTTGTCCAAATGCATCTGCTTTTCAACAGGAGTAATTTAATATGCCAACTATAAACAGCTGTAGGCAGATTTAATTCAACTGATTGTATCCGTTACCCTTCTGTGTTCTGTGTTGAATCATAAACCACAGTTGCATGGTAGCCAAAACATGGGTAAAACCACGTTATTCAACATTTGTAGTGGGATTTGGACTCATAGACATGTGGATGAATGATGAGACAGAAACAGGACAGTAGTACAAATCAATCTAAATTTATCCTAAGATAAACTGAAGCTTGTCTTTGATGATTTATTTCCTTTGTTCTTGTTTAGAGCAAATACTCTTATTGTAAACAGGGAAGTATAGACTGTAGTTCTGCTGCATTTTAGTACACGGCAGTAAACACACCCAGCCGTGTTAAAATCACGCACAGTGGCATGCATTGGTGGTGGCGTTGAAAAAAAAACAAAAAACTGGTAATTACAGTCTGGTTATCGAGCAACACCTTGCTCTAGGCTCTTTCACTCTCTCCAGGGAGTAACAAAGGAGTAGGAAAGAGAGGTAACATGATACAGATGGATGGTTTGTGTCTACTCTTGCACTCAGACAGTGAGTAACAAAGTACTGCTTAAAACCAATGTCCTTACAGAGAGCCACATGTCTCTGAAACCATCAATCACATAAGCACCTCACTGAAATAAATTTTGCTCCCTCTGCTGCTGATTCAATGGCACCTACCGTCTGTCAGCTACTACTCAAATTCAAAAAAGGAGATCTCAGGTTAGGACATACACATTCATGTGTGTCTACGTAACACGGTAACATGTAGTGAGAAGATGAAGCTGCAACACGAGGAAGGTAGATCGAATATCACCCTTTCTCAAGTGTTACACTGCAACAGCTAACTCCTTGATTCTATGCCTGCGACTCCGTATATCCTGTGCATTTTGAGGTAATGTTTTTAAAGAGCAGCCCATTTCTCTCCCAGTGTAAAACAAGGCCACTGCCTTGTTTCTGTGCAAACCATTTCTGTGTACACTGACGACAACAAATATGGGTTATTTGCAAATGTCTTACTGATTGTGAGCTTACATAGTGCTCTTTCTTGACTATAATTACTTATACAAAATACAGCAAGACTATTTTGATAAAGTAAATAAATCAATTATTTTCCTGGGAATGACTTGGGATTCCCAGGCAGAGCTAAAAAACAGTGCAAGAGAAAGGGACATCTATAAGAACGTGCTTAGCTTGTTGCCTAATAACTCTGGATTAATAGCAGAACATGGACGGAAGGATGGATAATTTATCAAATGTTAATTAATTCAGGCTACAGTAATGAGAAAGCAATGTATTACAACCATAGCAAACAATATTTGTTGTGACATTTCCACTGCAGATGGAATTATATCTAAGCTAGCCAAACACTACCTAAGGCGCTGACACTGTGTCTTTACACTGTATGTGAAATCCTTTTGTCCTTGGCAGGTGCATGACACTACAATGTGAAACTCTGCAGGCTGTTGCTTTGTAGTTGTTTACCCTTTCTACCCGTTGACAGCAAGACAAATACCTATGCATTTTTTTAACTCCTCAAAAAACATATCAGTACAATTTAGAAACAAAAACACGCAGTTCTACCTCTCCAGTTTCTCCACATGGTGTGAATAACACACACAATACACAATGGCACATACAACCTACCTCCATCGCTAGTGCGGCTGTTTGCTGGTCGTAGTGATTGAGGAGATTGGGCATAAAGGTGGTGTTGTAAGGCAGATCCTGGCACATTCTCAGTCTGATGGGTTCACAGCTAAACTCGCTGTGGCTTTCTATGTACTCCATATGAATGGACAGTGCAGGTGTAACCAGGGAGAAGAGGACAAGAAAGAGAGGGATGTAGATATAACAAACAGGACATTTTTGCCTGCAGCCCATTGTTGCAGTTTCTGTAAACTTGTCTCTGATCCATCCTCTTCCAAGAGGTGTTTGCATCTTAATGTTGGTCATTTCTCCACAATGTCTCAAACTGATGACACTATCATCTCCTAGACAGACCCTAGATACTGAGCATTTAAAGGTAACGAGTCCATTTTAATGTCAGCAATAAATCCACGAGGCTGGTACACTCTGTGTATACATCCAGAACTGCATATGTGGTGCGGATCCAATTTATTTGCGAGCTCTGAATTGAGCTGCTTTTCGATGTCTGTCAGTCTTCAAATTCACCAGCCATTGTAGTATTGTCTTTTCTTGTAGTCTCTCAGAGAATGCCTTTAAATGCAGCGTCTAAGTGTTTATCTAAATAAAGACATTATATTGTTTCTCTCCACCACCTGGTGCTTCCTTGGTCAAAAACAGCTTCTTCTTGTTCCATCCCCAAACTGAGAACATGTTCCTGAGATAATAGCTCCACCATAAGCCATCTGTTAGGGGGTGTCCTCTGGGTTTCTGTGTGTCTCAGAAGAATTTGCGTGCCCACGTTATGTCATTATCATCCAAATGATCTCGAGGACTTGTCCAGGATACACAAGATCCTGTCTTTCACATCAAAACGACTCACTGCACCGAATCCATCAGGTCCTGTAGGATTAAAACACACACAAAAAAGGCTTAATGGTCGAAAAAAGTAGTGTGGTCTCCCTTGAAGTTTAGTACGCCACGCCACACCCTTCTCCATACAAGCAGTAAGTAAGGATTAAAATATCTCATGAAATCTAAACCTGCCTAATAGGTGCACGGCAGGCTTCTCTGAAAGACAGTGACAGGCTGCGTGTTACCGCTGAACTTCCTCAGCTTGACTCAGTATCAAATGATCCTCATCTTTGAGCGTTGTGTCAGCGGGGTCAGATTGCAGACTACTGAAAACACGTTCAAAGCAAACCGCGACAGCCGCCGTCGGTGTGCGCCGCTAATGTGAACGCTACACCTGCGGATCATCAGACACTCCCCCGCTCTCATGTTTGTGTGAGGTTGACCGGGCAACAGTCGCGCTCCCCTGCGATGTTTCACACTCTGCGACTCGGAGTCTTTATTTACCTTAACACTAAACTTTATAAACGTGCCAGAGAATTACAATATCACTATTATTATTTATTATTTTTGAAAGCCTCAGTTTATCGAAGCTTAATGCACATGCGTCAAACTGCTCTGGCGACCGTTAGTCTCAAGCTAACTTGTGTGTAATGAAACGGCCACTGATAGCTAGCTAGCGTTAACAACATTACGTTAAAAGATTAATAAAGTGAACACCTGTGTGACGTTAACCGTGGGGCGCAGTCCTCAGCTCGTTTATTTACTCGACGAGAAGATAACCTGGCTTAGTTTCGGAGAGCCTTCAATTCACTGAGACATCTTCGCTGTAACTGAAGCAGGAGCCACACACGGTGACACGCCAGGATTCAACAGACTATCAATCAATCAGTGTTTTGTCACCGCAGTGCGTTCAGACCAGCAGCGGCGCGGTGTCTCTGCGCGATTCCTTTTAAACGCATATACATTATCTGGGTCTATCTGCCGTGCCTGCAGTTACATGCATAGTTACGCCCTAACGTTGTATTAATAAATGCTTTACCTTGTGTGGAGAACAGCGAGCTGTTCGGGCGGTCCTCGGCTCCACCGGCTCCGTCCACTGCAGTACTTGCTTGTTCCACTGTTTGCAGCTGGTTGCCTGCAGCGTGCCACTGACTCATCGGGAGCGCGCCCACTCACGTGGCCGCGCAGAGGCGCGACGAAATTGGCCCCATAGGACGCAGACTGTGAGCTTCATGTACGACACTGACCTGTCACTGTAGACGACTGCACATCTCAAATATATATCTTACAGTACTCCAATAGTCAGATGTCTATATTTTATTAACATGAATAATTATAGACTATATTCTATAGTTCTCAAAAATGGCACACTAATTACATCACACAGCAAAATATGTCCTACAAAGCTAACATTTATATTAAATTAGGGGTGACCTAATTGGTGTTAGTTTCTGTAAAGACGGTGACAATTATACACTAAGATAATGAGTTTCTAATAAAAGAAAAATGACCATGAATACAATAACAACATACACATATATTAATCTTTATTTCATATCCACAAACTATATCACCAAGCCATCTTTTAAGTTAATTCTGAATACATTTGATATGCACTTAATATCTATTAAGCCTATGACAAATCAAAAGATCACAGAACAATATCTACTTTGTCATTTACTTTTTTATGTTGTTTTTTTAAAATCATATTTTTATTTTGAATTTATTTGATGTTCTGAACTGATATTCATTCGTTAGTAAACTATTGTGCAAAATAAGCACATGAATTATAATGCATTATAATATTTAAAGGAAATACCATTAGCGCTAAACTGTCGTTCAAGAGTTCAATATTTTTACACAACTCCCACTTTTAGCCATCCTGCGATTTCAAAAATCTGTTCCATGTGTGGCATCAACTCCATACACGACATGTTGTGAGTGTAGCAGTCAACACTATGCTAATATTTATCCCTTCCAGCTTCAGGATTAGTACTGTGTGCTATGATTCCTTTCCACGCGATTGAGCACGGCACTAGATTAACCGTTTCATGGCTGATTTGAGCTGATCCTTTCTGTCGTTGTGTGTGGGTGGGGAGGGGGGGTCTATTGAAGGCGAGGCGGTGGCCCACATATCTACTGGTTTATCTTCCTGAAACCACTTAGTAGTCATCCACAGTTCTGTACAAAAAAAATGCACTCCATACAAACACGGCTTTGTTGATCCTCATTCCTTTTAATTGAGACCGTTCATACAGAGAGTAGTTGATCGCCATAAATGTGAAATGGATAAGATAAGACCTACGGTCTGGGCGTACACAGATAAAATACTTAATCTCTTGATTTGATAATTCCTTCAAATGTCTGAGCAAAGGCAAAACATATACTAAAAATAAAATAATTCGGTGTGAGGCACGTTTTCACAAAATTCAGTCAATTCTACAACAAAGCTGACAAAAAAAAATACAAGTCAAAATGTTCAAAAAGCATATAAAATATAGCACAGTTTCTGTAGCTGTGGTGTGTACAACGAGTCAGTGTTTTACAGTAAGCCTCAGTAGACTAATGAACATGTCACTTTATAATAGCAGTTATAATTACCTGCAAACCGTTTTCAGGAAGTGCAGCTAAGCACATCTAATTGTTTTTTGGCTGGTCAGCAGCCAAAACTGCAAAGCATTAAAATGACTAGAAGTCACAGTTTATAGTAAAATATAACATCTACATAGCATATTATAAATGACAATGTACACGAGCAGCTTAAACATTAAACGTGTCTGTTAAAAGCACCTCAGGTGCAATGGAGTGGCTTAAGATTTTAAAAGCATTGTAATAAAATCAGATGTTGCTGAAACAAGAGTTTATACATGCTAAAACACATTCAGCTAAAATAAAACATATTTTCCTAAATATGACATTTATTGTCTTCAAGAATAAATGTTTGTTTGTGCTAAAAAAACATGTTCTGTTCCAGCGTTCACATACACACACACTAATATCAACACAGAAGGATGGGCACTTTGGAGAAGCACAGACACAGATGATATTAGCCATGCTCTATTCTACTCACAGATTAACCGTATGTAGCATAATGGTCCCACAATGCAAGAGTCTGTGAACTGATTCCATTCCTGTACTACATTACTGCGTGACACTCACCTAATTCACTGTAGATACACAAGTCTGTACACAGATGTAGTGATGCCTTTGAAATTTGGCTGTGCTTGGCTGTCCTTCATGCTTTAGTTATGCTTCAGGATTCAAGTCCTGTCCCATCAGGTGTTGGCTGTGGGGGGAGCTCTCTGCCTCTTCCTCCAACTAATAGACAAAATTAAAGAAGAGTTCAGGGACAATGAGATGAGTGTGACTGTGTATTGCTTTGATTTAGAGGATGACAGACCACGAGGGAGTGGATATCTATGAGTAAGTCCTGAGTATGAGTTAAACCAAACCTTGAGTGTGTTTCTGTCTGATTCAGACACACACACCACCACCATCACATCCCTCAAGCATATCCGCCTGCCCCACACAAAGGCACACACCTGCTCTTTGATGTAACTGTTTCCACAGGGTGCCAGCCCCCTGAGAGCTAGTCCAACGTGGAAGCACCAGGCTGACAGTCCAGCCTCAACAGCTGCCAACAGAGCAGAAGGGATCCACAGCGCCAGGGTGGTTTCCTAAGTTCCCAGAAGAGGCGGGAAGAAGGAAGAGAGTAAAGAAAGACTTAAATGTAAGAAATGTAGTTTGTGTATCTTATAAAAATAAAGCACATCTCATTGATCTTGTTTCCACATTCAAAATTAAAAACACATGAACACTCTGAAGTTACATAAACAAAGACCCAACTGTGGATATGAACCCCTCTGAGAAGTGTGTGAATGCAGCATACTGTATACTCACATAGATTCGTGTAGTATCAAACGGACATTGGGCACCGATAGGTGACCGAGCGTTGACCAGCACCTGTGTGTCATTGCATCCTACCATCAAGACCCGGCCGTCCTGGGCAACAGTGATACTGATGGCCAGGAGCAGCCCGGTGCAGCAAGCTGCTGAGAGTAGCGAGTTCAGGAATGATGCAATCAGAAGTCCTATTTGCTGAAAAACACACATATACATAGATCATACATTACACACACTAGGGGAGGTGTACAACTCACGATGCAAGTGTCTGGAGTCAAATTAACTTCTTACCAGTTTAAACACGTGAAGGTTCCTTGATACCAAAATGGCAATAATTCCACTGCCAATGCTCTGCAAGGTTCAGATAATGAGATGATTATTCCAGCTTAACCAAAGTAGGGTCTATTAGGCAGTGTGCAACATGTAGTAATCCTGGCTCCAACCATGTGAGGCTGCAGTTTTCATTTAAATAACAAGCTAAGAAGGCTTAGACTAAATTAAATGAACTGGTTTTACAACAAAGAATACTAAGTGACACACTATCAAGGGAGAGCAGCGATCAGATACATTGATCAGATATATTTTGTAATTTCACACTTGTACCCTCAAATATCGTGTTTGGAGGACATTTCAAAGGACAGTGAAAGTTAACACCTTCTCGTCTCCAACAAGACACAGTTTATCTGATACATACATGTAATGAAGCCTGGCCTAGGGGGACTGGTGACTGGCTTGAAGAACCAGCTCCCTTACAATAGACAAGTTCAGTCTTGATTGCTGAGAAAATACACAACACTATTACTGAGCTAAAGGAGAAACAATCTCAAAGCATACACTTGTTGCTCTGATGCACAGATCAAAGAGGATCCTTGGGATGAATGTGGTTTTGATGTCAGTTAGTGTCATAAATACTTTACAATTTCAAAGTAAAATGTTCTTTGAGGTTACAAAATCCCTCTGTACTGGAAGTTTTCTATAAACCTTTAGTCTCTTTGTGAACAAAGTTGACTTCAAAACATCTAAGCTACTGACTCACCAGTAGGCCAGAGGTGACTGAAATGATGTTGGCTGCAGTGTATTCAGTAGTAATATGCTGGCTGGGTTTGGAAATGTGACGGAGGACGTTGCCGTGGACAATAGCTCCAAGGATGAAGTTTATATGGCCAACCAAGATGAGAGTTAAGCCCTTTTTCATGAGCCTCCTCGGCCCTTTGGCCTTGTCTGTATGAGAGAAAGAGAAAAGAAAGAAATAAAAAGTACTTTACATATCCAAATTGATTGAAACCAGACTTTTATATTGCATATTTTATACTGTTTTCCTTACTAAGATTCATGTTTATGCCTGTGTTTATTACAGCAACCACCAAGGCAAATTTCTTATGAGTGAGCAGAGATGGCAGTAAATACAGTCCTGATTCTGACATAAGCCAAATTATTAGATGATACATTAACTTATCAGTGCTCTCTGGTGGACAAAAATTGATAATGGTAATAATAATTTTAATGCTGTTTATATCTGCTGACAAGATAAAACATATTTTCAATATCAGTATCAGGCAGTGGCTTTCTACATCTATTACCTGATATCCTTATGTGCAGATGTGTGTGCACTGCATGTGCGTTCTTGCTATATATTACAGACATTTACACTTGTATTGTGTATGATTGTTCAACAGTGTCGATCAGAAGCAGATTTAAGAATGGGCGACGCGTGCAGCTGTAAGTTATAAAACATAGGTCCCTGAGGAGCATAAGTTAGAATGTATGAAATAGAAGTCAACCATTAACTATATAAATATTAAATATTGATATTATATGCTGCAACAAATTAACTACTGACCTACCTTATTATTATTTTTAAATCTTACTAATCAAAAACTAGTCCAGTTTAAATGAAACATAATTTTATATATATCTGACTACAAACATTTTAACGGACATTCAGTTTAGTGGCTCGACTCATGCATTCGCATTCAAAGGCTACTCTGAACCCCAAGTGCACAGACCGTAGGTGACTCCCGGGTGAGTCACTGAGATGGGAGGAAGCAGAACATAAACCCGTAGGCGCTACT
Organism: Planiliza haematocheilus; assembly: GCA_005024645.1. Classification (NCBI taxonomy): domain Eukaryota; kingdom Metazoa; phylum Chordata; class Actinopteri; order Mugiliformes; family Mugilidae; genus Planiliza; species Planiliza haematocheilus. The sequence continues at coordinate 6,999,658 of SRSE01000649.1, read as the reverse complement.
TTTATCATATCACAAGTTCTGGTGTCGTCATTTTCTTTTGAGATTTTAGCGTCGTGTTTTCTCATGTATAAACCAGAATCTAAAATAGGATACAAACTATATGTGCAAAGTCTTAAAACTGATTCCCGTGTAGGCCCGTGGTCAGTTTCACCTGTGGAGGGAAAGCACCAGCCCACGACATTAGTCAACAAACGAAAATGTTTTCCGTATCAACGCTAGTATGCGGTCAATAGAAACACTCACCAAACGTGCACATCTCTCTGATGGTGAAGAGATTCTCCTAAGGAATATTGTTCGCAGTTGTCGAGGCACCGTTGAACACCAACAGAAAGTCCACACGGACGTCCCTTTGTCCACTTCCTGTATGACGTCACGAAACTCACCTGTGAACGACCTGCTCTCGCGGCACTGTGAGGAGAGCAAACGCTTCTACACAGCCTATGGGCGAAACTCATTTTAGATGATCTGTCATTTTAGTATCACAAGTAAAGTGTCTGTAACAAACTACTTGAATCTGTTTGACACACGGCTCTGGAAATACAAATGTAAAAATGTCAATAAGTAAAGAACAAAGTGAAGCAGGTCACATATTTATTCATAAGAACAGGCATTATTTCTTTGATTTGTCAGCACATGAAAAGATGCATTTACTGACACTGATGTTATAAACAAACGGAAAGGTTTTCCAAACATAACCAAAAGCTCACACCATGGGTGTCACAGGCTAAAGCTGCCCACCCCGTACGATTATTTAATAACCAGTTTAGTCACCACCAGCAAACTGGGTGGAAGAGACATTACAAAGAGGAGTTGTTGAGGGGAGAGTCGATGTAAAGCTCTGGTGATCACATTGCTTGGTTTCAACCACTTCTCCATACTTGAAGTGATGCATTTACATTCACCTGGTTGACTTGAGAACATATCTTTGCAAAATACAATAGTAGCAGTTCACAAATAGACACACAAACAGAGGAAAGTATACAAAGCATGACGATCTACGGACAGAAAAAAAGAGAGAAGGGAATTGGTTTACAGTAGTAACCTGAATACATAAAAAGAAAACTGAAACACACCACTGGAATCATTAATCTCACTGGTGAGGTGTACAACTTATTATAATTCAACAACCAGCATCTGAGTAAAGATTCATCTGAAAGCTCAAACAATGGTCTTTAAAAACAGCCTAAGTATGATTTGAATAGGAAAAGGTTATTGTATGAAAGTGTCTATTTCTATACACACTAAGAATGTTACTTTTTTGTGCACTCCTGAATTGTATGAGCTTTCAGCCACAGTAGTACCGTCAGTCCACAAAGAGGTCTGAGCCAATATATCACATATTGCCCTGATTTCATTTCAGATCTCCACAAGACCTGTATGATGTAAAAAGATGCATTCAAGTGTCTGCACGTTAAATGATAATGCCAATCCACTTAGATCTTTGTTTCATCAAATAATCTGTTTGCAAATGAAAAGCAACAGAATCACAAAATGTTGCGCATCAGCTCAGATTCAACAATGTGGTCAGCAAAAGGGAAATCAGAAAAAGAAACCTGATACACAATGTCTGTAAGATACAACACAAACACACATATCAGCTAAATGCTAGGTCCTCTTTCCACAATTTATGGCAATCTATTCTTTAAAGGCAGAGTAGCATGTGCAAACCAAACAAGCAGCAAATGCTAAAACTGAATAAAATAATACAAACAATATAAAAAGAGGACTTCACTGGATGTACAAATAAGGCAAACAATAAGGACACACACACACACACACACAAAGAAATTCAGTAACACATACTTCACAGTACCTCAAAGTAATCGAGTGAAAATTGGCAAGATGCAGTAATGCACGTACATGTTGTTCTGTATCAAAATGTTTTCATATCCTGGATATTTTAAAGTGATAAAGTTAACTGAGGAAGGTGCACATCTGCAACGTGCACATGTCCAGTTAAACTAAAAAGTGATTGGCTGGTCAAACAAATCACAAAGTCAGAAAAGTCAGAATGGTCCATCATACAAACCATAATGTAAAAAGGAATCAAATAAGAAGGAGAAGGATATGTAATGAGAAAGGAATGCTATGCTAGGTTTTCTTGGGTGGAAATGTGTCTCTCCCTCTCTAGGGAAGCAACCATTTTACAGATTGTCATTATTTGCAGGATCCTACTTTTAAAATTTAGAAGTTCAACAACAGCGAGTCAGTTGCGTGACTCCACCAAAGGCCAGAATCAGTATTAGATGATGTTTTAGGTCTAACTCCTCCTGGGACACAAACAGGACAACTGTGCGTCTGAGGAAAAGGTAGGTTTCAATGCAAAGATATAAATATTCTAGTCAGTTCTGTTGTGAGAAGTCTGTTACAGCATTAATAAGGTTCAGACATAACCAAGTTAAATGCTAACCCAATCCAGATGAATTACACACATGGGTTTCGAGTGCTTTTGGGAAGTTTTATTCCCAGATGTAAGGGAAACCCCACTCTTTGGTCACATTACCACCTACGACCTTAAAGAAAAGACATGAAATAAACCCACAGAATACAGTCACTGCGTTAAGTCATCAAACAAAACATGTAACAAGGTTGAGAGTGTACTTTTAAAGAGACAGTAACAAGGTCAGGGAAACAAGTGCTAGTGAGAGGCTTGGTTGATATTGTCTTCTAGTAGAGAGGCTATTTTGGTTTGGTCCATCTGTGGAGAAAATACAGACATTTTTAACAATTCAGGTTGTTACAAAAAACAACAACCCACAAACCTGATGGAGAATTTAGCTTTTGGCCAATATTGGACAAGAGAGACAAACAACTGACATCAATTGCAACAAATGAAGACATAAAACAGTTTTACAATTCCATGAAATGAAGAAAGTCTACCTATGCTATTGCCCACAGGTGGATAAAATGATAACATATGTGTGGGTGTGTGTGCAGCCTAAGTGTGTGGGCATCAAGGTACACAAGTAAAGATGCAAAATGCTCTTATGGGTGAAGTGTACTAAAAAAACAAACAAAAAACACTGTGTTTTGAGTATGTTGAGTAACCTGTAAAATCAGTCAACACTACACAAATGGCAAACTCACAAAGTTACACAGCCAACATGAGTCTGTCTTTATAAAACATAACACCCACCTCACTAATAAATCCCAGCTGCACCAACTCTTCAGCCAAATCTTGAACATTCTCATCTGAAACACACACCAGCACAGTTATTAATTCACCGTCACATCAACTCTGTCACACGCAAACCTGCAGCTGAAAATAGGTCGGGCTTGGAGGATACAATGTACTCAGAAAATAAAGCCCAGGTTCACCTTAAACACATTTAAGTTTGATGTTCCTGTGATTTAAATGTGTCAAGCGTCCAGAAAGGGATTCATCCAACAGAACGAAAATGCCAACATGTTTCAACCAGCATAATCCTTATTAGGACGCGATCTGTTATAACATGTTGGCTTTGTAATACCCCTCTTTTTGTCCTGGGTATGGACAGTCTGACGCTCCTTCTCGTCTGGGTTTTACAGTGCCCAGAATTAGCTTCCTGCATTGATAGTTGTCATAATGTGTGTTATACTAATTTGTGTTTAATCCCCATAACATAACTGAGCCCTAACTCAAAAACTTTTGTAACAAATTGAAAAATTGAAACTATATAAATTATCCGACCTAAAACTGTCAGTGAAATGCAGATCAAGTCTTCTCTAAAGAATCAACATTCAACAATTATACAGAACAACTCTCTCAGAAATTCCGTTGTTACATAAAATAACTCTTTGTACTGACTGCACTGTTCTTCTGACTTTTAATATTTTGAGAATAAAGTGCAAGAACTGTTAAACCACACAAATAACACATATGTAAGGGTATTTGCCCATACTTTCAGTGTGAACCTCATCATAATTTTATGTTACATAACTTTAAATGTATATGTTTCAATTACACAACTGTCCTTTCAGTCCTGACTAATTATTTTAATATGTGCTAGTGTTCATTGCATGTTTTACTGTCATATTAGTTACCTCCCCAAACTTAGACATTCTTTGCCTGGGCCAAATGACTTGTCGTGGTCCATCAGTTTTTAATAACCTAGCTGTCAATTTACAACTGTGCCAGGAATGTGGCTGGGACAGCACAAACTTCATGAGAAGAGGGTGCATCCAACGGCTTTGACAAGGGAAAGAGAAAAACAACAGGTTCCTACAACACTGACACGATTGAGATTCACATTCAGAGTAAAGCAGCTCCAACTGTCATCAAGATAATGAGATAATACATAAATGATAAAGTTAGCTCAAGGTTGTTAATGTATTGTAGAGGGTTGTAGAAGAGCCATCCAAAAGACCTGAGGGGTGAAATTTGAGTGGCTCGGTTAACCAATGACCCTGCAGCGTGACTTTGGACTTTGGTGTGTTGATAAGGACAGCTTTAAAGTATATCCCACGATATCAGCAAGAAGGTCTGTTTACAAAGAGCACAGTGTGTGTTTGTGTGACTGATTAGTGTGAATGGGCGCGCACGGACGTGATGTTACAGTATGTATGCCAGTGGAATTAAGGCGTGAGTGTCTAAGAGAAGACATATGACGTGAGAAGAGATAACCTGAAGTCAGTGGATTGAGTGTGTGAGACATAGAGTGTGTGTAAATGAGGGACAGGGAGATGAAAGCCTGGGAAGAGATGGGCAGAGGAGGTGACAGCTGTCAGCTGCAGCCTTTCACAGGGCTGACATTCCCAACACGCCTGTAACGTTATACATGCCTGCCATACCTGTGTGTGCATATTAGATCATACTGCCCACATTATTCTAACCAGTTGTCTGCTATATTACCAACTGCCTCCCTCACAGCTCTTCTTGTCCGTAGCAGTGCAATGAAAATACTGATTTCCTGTGTGCATTTTTTGAATAAATAGGTTGTAAAAAAAATAGTCACTGCTGATTTACAAGAAAATATTATGACCACGTTTTATTCTTTTTAAAGCCAGTGTCGCCATTAATACAATCCTTGGAAGCAATGTGACACTTCCCCTGATTTATATAGCTTTACAAGCTGTATTGTGACACCATTCAAGCTATCTCTGGATTTCACTTTCTCTTTCTGCAGGCCTCAGAGGACATATGCAGGGACACAGAGAGGTACTGAAAATAAAACCATCTGGGTAAATCTGATCTCTTGTGTGTAGTAATCCAGAAAGACATAACTCAGAAATAATTCATAGACTACTTTAGTCAAATGTAATTCCTCCACTGGCCCAAGCTGTACACCTAAACCAGATAGACATAAAGGCATTACTTCATGTGGAAAAAAAACACACTAACCCCTAAAGTCAGTTTGTTTTGACATCAACAGAAACCCACAGGTACAAAAACACGTAATAGTAATAAATGTTTTCAAGTACTACGTACATACATTTTCTTGTATGTGACTCAGACAAACATGTCTGGGAAAAGTATTGACTGGTTAGCAATTTAAAGGTGGTTTCCTATTTTATAAACAATACTGTACTGGCTTAAGGGACAGGGAGATGAAAGCACCATGTGTTTATATAGAAAACCCAAATCCCACTTTTACCTCTAAGATCACTGGGACTATTTTGAAACATAGCTGTTGTACTGTGTTTGACTCAAAGTCAAACACAGTACAGTGGAGAATAAGAAAAGACAGGAGTGCTCCCTTAGCATCACTATGTATGCGTCAGTGTCAAATACAGTAGAAATAACAATATAGAGATGCTCTTACGAGGTAACATGTCACAGCTTAGATGTCTATTCAGTTTATCGTCCAGTTTCAGCAGCAATGTTATCTAAAAGAGAGAAACAGAAACAGAGAAAGTTTTATTTCGTTTTACAACGAAACGTTGTGTTTTAAATTAGTTAAACAATACTAGCCCAACCTCTCAATGTTATATCGGAGACTTACATGATACTTTGCTCCCTCCTCGACAATTTCAAAGTTACATTGCATCTGAATGACCTGCAGAAGAGGAAGATTCGAAATAGGAATGTTTTTTAACAAGTATTGGTAAAATGTCAGACTAAATTTACACTACTCCTGCTGGGAGCAGTATAAAGAAATGACCTAAAACTGTGGCATTCAATCTGAGCCTTCATTACAAAAAAAGAGCAGGTAACATCATGGCCATTCTGTAATTTAGTGACAAAATACTGGCTCACCTCAAGGATAAAAACACCCAAACAAAGACTAAACAATGTTGTGTGCTACCTAATGCAGTGAGGATTGCACAGTGGTGCCTTCTTCTCAAACACTTTTGGCTGTCCGTTACTGTGTTTGGACTCACCTTCCGTGTCTCGAGCTCTGCAGGTTCGGGGGTGGGGGATTTGACCAGTGGAATGACAACAGGAGATTTAACAGTTTCCTGATGAGTCTGCTGTGGGCATGGGAGCCCAAATGCTGTCATTGGATAAATACCATTCCTGATACAAAGACAGGAAAGACCAAAAGAGAGAGATGTGTAGAAAACATGACAGAAAGAGAAGAGATAGAGAAGTCAGAAAAAGGTTGGGTATACCAACACAAATATAATGTCTCAAAACATACAATAGGAATGATGAAAGAGGTACAGACAGTCAGGTGCTTCACTACTGCCCCCGTGTGGCCACATATTGTTGTAGCTTCAGAACAAAGATAGAATAAACAGCTAAAAAAAGAAGCAGTCTTTCTGTACACAGCTTTGTTTCTCACCTCACATCCTCCAGGAATTTATCAAGCTCCAACGCAGGAAACTGTGAAAGCCTACAGAAAAAAAGGAAAATTAATAAAAAGTAACATGTTGTCTACAAACAACCAAAACCACATCTGTTATTACTCCTTTTCAGTGGTCTGTTACTGTATTAATGCACACATGTTGTAAAAATACAAAGGAAAAAAACAACATAAAAATATATTAAGTGAATTAAGTTGTTTCTATTTATAGCGAATCCCTCTCAACTACAAAATGATTACATTGTTTTAGCATAATTTGTTATCAGATTATATTTTCTGTCTGAATGGAAAATGTTACTATTTCTAATTCTAATGGCAGCTTTGCCTAGATCCCAGCTTCAGGCACTTACTTGAGCTGCACATCTTTTTGCTCAGCGATGACAAGGTTGGGGTCAAGGTTCTTGGTAATCTCCTCCAGGGCATTCTCAGGAATCATGTCTGAACAAGCACAAACGGTGGCGGTAATTAGAAGATACCTTTATGAATGGTACTAACTTTTTTTCTGACGGTGTGCGAGAGACAGGAAATGTCTTAGCTACGGCTCTTCCACACATGTATTTATACTGCAGCCTTATGGTAAAAGCTGTACTAATGTTAAAGGAAACTGACACGCTGTGAATCACACTGTTACTGGAGCATCGTAAGCAGTTCATTGTTCATACAAACATATTTTTAAAAGGTTGCTGTAGCAACTATGTTGACAGTCTACTATCTATGTACTGTACACATCCAGCAAAGACAGACTTAGCATTTATTTGATTCTGGTCTCCAGTCTTTACCCCACATTTACGTTATTTAAATCTCAACCAACTTCTAAAGAAAATGTCAGTATGTTTAGGCTGCAGCATGTTTGACTTTCTCCCCCAGCTAGTTTTACTTGTCTGCCTTGTGCTGAGTGCAATGTGGCCACTATAAGCAACCTCCATAACACCAGACACAGGCTTCATTGAGCACAGCAAGTTCATAAGTTTTAACTCTTGCTCAAGTCACTTGTTTGGGCGTATAAACTGCAGCATGATGCCAATTTCTGTTTCTGTAAAAGACACATTTTAAAAAACCCTTGATTGTCAACCATGCGTCAAAACTTTGAGTCGTGATTCAGTTCCTATTGTTGTCTCTCCACTCCGGTCAGATACAAATGTTGTTAATCTTTGTCTGTTTTTTGGTATGTGTGTGTTAAAAACTCACGATGATGGCTAACTATACAGTGTGCAGCCAGTAGTTTTAAGAGTGGTACTTCAAACAGAGCCTGGTTAAACAGCAGCTCCCGGGCTGTAGGCCTTTTATTAGGCTCACACTCCAGGCACTTTTGGATCAACACCTACAAAAATAAACATTTAGCTTACAGACATTCAGATAAACATATGAATTTGAGATTAAAACTAAGACACATATTACTATACACACAATGCTTAGTCTGGTATGACATTTCAGGATGAAGATTAAAACATTCTTTGTAGCTCACCCTTTGCAGAGGGTCCTCCAGTAACTGTATGGCATTGTTGATGGCCTCCTGAGAAACATAAGAGGACTCTCCATTCCCCTGAATCTCCAAAAGCGCCATCTGCAACACATCAACACAGATTAAGAGACTCCTTTTGGAAAAGGATCATGCTAATATGTTATGTATTGGAAGCCTCATCTCACCTCTAAGGCACACATGCCAAACGAGTAGATGTCCACAGCTGTGGTAACATCATCAACAGCTGCAATAGGAGAAAGAGAAACAAAGGCAGAGGTCAACAGGCATCATAGGTTAGTCCTTTCTCATTACTGAGATCTAAATCTGATTTTTAACACCACAGCAGCACATGAGGAGATACATAATGTTGATCTGATGGCTTCTCTATGCTCAGCCCTCAATCTTAATGCACAATGTGACGTGTAACAAACTTAAAAATACAAATTTCTAATACCATCTATATGTTTTAATGCTTTTTCTCATATATTCGTATGATCTGGTTTGTTTTTACAGTCAGGAAAGTGTTATTAGCAATAACAGAACACAAACCAAAATGTTATTTACCTGCATATTCTGGGGCAAAGAAGTGCAAGTTTTTCTGTTCCTCGTGACATGTCTTCACATGGTTGTTAATGGTGTCTGGAGCAACTGCAGATGAGGCAGGAAGACAGAATATAGAGAACAAACAGACGGGACAGAGAACAGTGAGAGACGTTAGTATGGAGCATGTGATACAAGGCGGAACAAGCAGCAGGGAAAACAGAGAAAATAAATATGACCTTTAAATTGTGCAAAATATGTCTGGGATAATTTGTATGTGCATAGAAATGTACTATAAAACAATATGCAACTTCCTGTCCTTAAATCCATAATTTATTATAATTTGATTCGGTCACCGCTACGTTAAATACTCAAATGAAACTCTGATGTAACTCTATACCTGATCCGATCTTGATGAGGCCGTTGTGCTGAATGAAGACAGTGTCACAGGTCAGGTTGCCATGGATGATTGGTGGATCACATGAGTGGAGGTAACTATATGACAGGAAAAAATGATATTCACAAGTACATACAAAATACATATGCAAGAATATATATTATTTTCCATTTGTGTGCATTTTCCTGTGAAAGACTCAAACTAAAAAGATGTCTGAAAAAGGAAACTGACCTGAGAGCAGACAGGATCTGTGTGCACCATCTCTTCCAAGCCTGCAGGACCATTAGCATTATCAGAGAGCTTTCTAGCTAGTTTTTGAAACTGGGTAGCAACGGCTTGCACAATGTCATTTAACTTTTCTCAGAGGTAGTACACACTGCATTTCTTACCCCACCCCCCAACTGACAAAAATGACACCTTCTTCTACTAATCCAGTCACAGTCCATCTACATGTTAAGAAACGCTGTCAGATATTACTGTTATACTAAAAATGCATTTGCATTAAGTCTGGTGTTACCTTTTCATTCATGGTCTTGTGGTTTTTCTTTGTCTTCTTCAGAAACTGTTTCAAACTCCCTGATGACATATATTCAGTAATGAAAATCACCTGAGGGTGAGAAAGAAAATACTATCAATACACAGACAGACATGATTCATATGTAGATTAAACAAGATGATTTCACATTGTACTAAACAGAACATTATTCATGCAGAACATTTGATAATGTTTTGTAAGACCTGAGACTCACCCTAGCCCGGTTGTCTTTTGTGTCAGCCCAGTACTTGTGAAACTTGACAATATTGGCATGTTCCAAATGGATCAGGTTATCAAATACAGCCTTCACTTTCTCCTAAAACCAGACACACACACATGGTTATTATAAACAGTGCATTCACACCGGCTCTGTCTTCACTATTACAACTCAAGTGACGTCATTGCAGTCAGTGATATCGGTACCGATGTCATAGACATCTAGAGTAGAACTCCTGTGACGTCACTTTCAGCACCAGTGATGTCACAGTAAGCTAGAGTAGAACACTAGTGATCTCATAGTAAGCCCTAGTACACTTGTGATGTCACTATAAGCTACTGTAGAGCACTTGTGATGTCACTATGAGCTACAACGGTAGAACAATAGCACTGTCAGAACTCTACAGCTGACACCGTGAGCTAACCCATAACACCAGTGATAGCATTGAGATTTAAAGTAGAAATGTATGGATGAAACCAAGGACTACAGCGGGACAATAACGTCCATGAGAGCTACAGTGGAACAGAAGTCTACTGCATATTTTATTTGCAGACCTTGAGCTACAATAATCTCACTCATACTACTATGGTAATATACAATTTTTTTCATGTCCAATCGATTTTCAGAATTTTTAGTCAGTATGTTACAAAATAACCAGATCTATGAAAATAAGTTTAGAAGCTAAACATTACAATATAAAGTTATTTTCCCTTATCTGGATGAGTCAAGATTGGTCTTAACTGTCTGCATCTCTGGGCCTTACCTCCAGCAGTTTGAAGTTCTTGCGCTCTGAGATCATTACTTCGTTCCAAACTACCTCCACACCTTCCTCTGTGTCCATAGCTAGGTATGCAGCATCTATTCCAGGGACATTACGCTGATTCACCTACATTTGAAGGGAATAAAACAGCTTATGAAATAGTGAAATGAAGCAGGAGTCAACAACGGTTCACAAAAAATAATCATCAATACTTCATAAACATACATACTGTACATTCACCTCATTATTTCTCCTGGTGTTGTGTTTTCATTTGGTTACAATCATGCATTGTTGTTCAATCTTTACTTCAGTAGTTTCTTTTTATCTATTTGTAAGTTCACACTTTATTAACATAACAGCTGACCACGTGGATTACACCGAACTAAAATTGAAATAACTCCTGTGAGGTAGGAATATTTTGGAAAAATATTAAAGCATTTAGACAAAGTCCAGCCAGGACCAGTTTGTGAGGAGCAATCTTGGTGTTCCCCACCCTGAAATCTTTTAATAGGATAACATGCTGGTTAGTTCAAGCGCAAAGTCGCCTCAGCAATACATAATAAAGATTATTTATAAAGACGATAAACATTAAAACAAGAAATCATTCTAGCTTGACATATATGTCTTAATAATATTAAATGAAATTAAGCATATGACTAATTACACTTTTGTGTAACATTTATTATAAAACAGAGGGCAGTAATATTATGTATTAACAAATAAAATACTACTTGATATATCTGAAAGGGTATTTATTTTACACAGACAAATGTTAGATTAGACGAAAAAAGTTATTTTATTCATGCAGGTGAAGAACTACAATGTAATTTTGCTGACTCTGTTTATCCGGTCAGATCCATGATCGTGTTTCACTACATATTCAAGAAACCAAAGGTTTGCTTGCTTCCACTTGATGCCATCTTCCTACCTCCTCTCTACGTTTCTGCCATCGGCCACAGGGGCTCTCTTCCAGGATGTCTGATTCATCTTCACTCTCATCCTCATCCTCTGTTGCTGATGTGGCAGGATTCTGTGTGGAGGCCACAGACGAAGACACAGATGCTCCACTTTGTACCTGTGGACTATTGCTGGACATATTTCCCGCTGGTAACTCTGGTTTCTCCTCAGAGCCAGGAGCTCCTTTCCCCTCAGTCTCCGACATATCCACTTGTAATCTCACTAGCTCTCCTTCTCTTGGCTCCAGATCCTGCGCTGCAACAAGTGACAGGACGCCTCTATCTTGCTTTCTCCTCTCTGACTGAATTGGTCACACATCCATCTTCGTGTCAGGCCCGGCTTTTAAACAAGGTAGCGCTCAGAGAGAGGACTGTAAAGATATATGTTGGGTGGTTAGGAGGCTATTGCGGCATTTAGGCAAGAACGTGTCAAGAATGATCTTTTCAAACGTGAGTCCGTACTTTTTACCTTCACACTTAAATTACCCGGTGTTACTGAGGGACAAACTTAAGTCATATGCTTCACGAGTAGCTTAGACTCAGAGGACGTGACTGTTACTGAAGTCTGAAACAGTCATAAACTCTTAAATAGCTACTGTAAGTTAGCTATCTTAGCTGTTAAGCCTATTGCTAATGTTCAACATTGACATTAGCTTAGAGAAGTTCAACCACCCACTCCTTTGCTAACTTTACCCCGGCTAACAAGCTAATGGAAGGTAAATAAACAAATTGCACACATAAAGTGAGAGAACAATCACTCAAAATCTTACCGTGGAACAGAAGAGTGACGCCCAATAAACAGCCTTGGGTCACATACTGATGAAAACGCAGTAAAAGAGACGTACCGACAAAAATGCTAGTTCGTCATAAAAAATGTTGTACGGTTTCAAGTCCTTTTCTCTGAGCAGAAGTGGGAGGGGCGGGGCAGGACTACCGGGAGCACTTGTTTGCGCACAGGAAACGCAGTAGCGTAACACGACTCTGAGGCCAATAAAATAAAAACAACGCGGGAGGTTTATATAACATTTGAATAAATCACTAAAGCACTCCTATACTAGCAGACTTTTTATATATTCATACTATACCTCTATTTAAATAGAAGACCCGTCTGTGGAGTCCATAACGAGCAGTGTGTTTGTTTTCTCTCCACTACTGCACCGTTTAAACACGATGACGGACCGTACGATGAAGAATTACAGCATTTTATTATCACTTACTTATATCACGTATTCAGAATAAAGAGTACACAAAACAAGAGGTATTTGTTCGATGCGTATTATGTTGCCTGTGTTGCACAAAACTCCACAAAAAGCTACATTTGGCTATGTTTCGTCCTTAAAACTCAGTCCATATACCGCCTTCGTAGTTACGCAGTAAGGAAAATCAAGCGCACTCGAATTCGGGTCTTGAAACGAGCAGCTCAAAGGACAATCAAGATAGAGACCACCATCTGAATTACGAGTTCGGAGGGAGGGGTTTTTCACAGCACCTACAGTGTTGTTAAAATGTACATAGCTAACGTATACGTTTTACCAGTGCATTACACTCATTCACTGTATGCTGTTGGGCAATAATATATTCATATTTTTGGTAACATGGAGAGTTTGTCCGTCCATGATACGTGGTTTCAGCGAAAACGGAAGTTGTCAGGGGTGAACCCTCTTGCTATTCTAGTAGCCTGCCGTACAGCTGTTTCACGTTGCTAAAATTCTGCGCAAACTGGTTTACATTCAAGACAGTGATGCGGACAAGCCAGCAGCAGGAAAATAAAGGCTTTCTTGTTTGGCTGCCTTTTGGACGAACAGACCCCTGTCTCAGTTCTCCCACTATGCGGAGGCTTAAGGACACCAACGCAGTCCACACAGGCCGTATATAACGGATATTTTATGGAGGGTGGGACGAGGGAGAGGCTGTGAGGCTGTGAGGCTGGGGAGTCGGGGCATCAGCTGAGCTCGGGAGAGCAGCGTTAGCAAGCTAGCCTTCGTGACAGAAACGCTTACAACGGGACACCGACCCTAATGTAAGGCAGCTCCCGGGTTCAGTTCAGGCACCATGGCCAATAATGGTAACAGTTTGACGCCTGGGATGGGAGAGATAATCCAGCTGAACGTCGGCGGGACACGGTAAGATTCGTCCACCTCCACACTTGATGGTCATTATTTGGGAAATTTGAGCTCTGGCTACGTATGATGACATCTGCATGGTCAAGCAGCCTCGGATGTAGCTGAAGTAGACACAGATCAGAAGGTTGTGCACTTTATCATTACTCCCTTTCTTGTCCTCTCCCGCACATAGCAGCTTCTTAATAATCCAGATAGTACACACTGTACACTGACATGTTAACCATTTATTCAGCATGGCAGCCCGTTTTTCTATTCTAGCCAGTTATGTACAGGATATACCCCCTTTTATTATAATGAGACAGTGATAGTAAAAATGTCCTGCTGTGTCTTCCTGCTGTAGGTTCAGCACCTCCAGACAAACTCTAATGTGGATCCCGGACTCTTTCTTCTCAAGGTTTGTTCTATGTTTCAGCATTTTGACTCTCAATTAGCACATGGAATATGCATATATATAAGTACAATCATGTATCTGGACTAATTGGTCACTGAATGAGATGTCTCTCTGATGCTCTTCTGTTAAATGTTATTATACTGGAGTTATCTCCCAATCAGGTCAGATCAGATCTTTAAAGAATGAGCATTACTTCAGTGTTAGAGTGTACTGTATACTGTGTGTAAAACCTACCACAGTAAATCATTTAAACGTGTTTACTTGTTTTTAAACCCAGCTACTGTCTCATTTAAATCTGGTAGACTCAGTTTCTCTCTATCTCCCACACACTCAGAAAATGCACCAGTACTATTACTACAGCACGTCTGCTTCGGACTAGTAAAGACTGAATAAAAACAGATTTCTTGTTACATATTTAATGTTAAGTGATGCTCCATTATCTCATCGCTGTCTTACTTCATCTTTCTACCACTGGGGTGATGGAAAGTATCGAGGGATTGCAATTGCAGCGCTATACGCCTCATAAATGTTTGGTATTTTATTGAGGCAATCATCTTGTTGAGTGGGAAGACTGTGGAAAACAGTCTTATTTAAAGAATATGCGCTTTGAGTTTTGAGATATAATACATTTATTAAGGAAACAGGATTGGGGTAAGTGTCTTTTCAGATGTTTCTTGTGAGTTATTTAAATGTAATCCTAGTCTCAGAGGGGAGCCCACAGATTGGGGCTGGGCAGATACCACAGTCGTGACAAACTCAAACACTGAGCTCACAGTTTGACGACAGCTGACCATGTAGTGTAGCTGCCTGTCAGAGTGTCTGCCAACCCACCTGTCTGCCTGCCGGCCTGTCAGTCTCGCTGCTCCCAGCTGTCTGCTGTTTGCAGTCAGTATAAAGCCACTTATCACACAAACTCCTGAATTGTCACAACCCTGATGGTTCATAGAAACGCACAGTGATATTGTGGTAACATATACTTCAGTGTAGTATTGGCTGGTGTAAAATACTTGCAGGTAATGGTTGGACTGCTGGTAAGTGGAGAAGTGTTTGAGTTAACTGGAGAACTCTGTGTGTGTGTTCTGTTTCCAGTTTACTGAGTGGAAGGATATCCACTCTTCGGGATGAAACTGGAGCCGTGAGTAGCCTTTGTTGCTTCTTATTCCAAAACTAGGACAGCATCTGCACTCCAAGAGGACGTCACGTTTATTTAGTTATTGCAGCTTCTCCAATGCATGAGATGATAACATTACATTTAAGACCAATTAATGTGCTGTACATAATATTAGACTCCATGGATGCTGAACTGTTTTGTGTGGGACTACAACCAAGTGATTGATGCCTTGTTTTATTTTTTAAATTAGTAGTTTGGTTTGCAGGATGTCAGAAGATAAATGTCACAATTGGTGACACTGTCACTCTGGGTTACTTTTAAAATGGTTGCTAGTTAAATTTTAAATCATGTGGCTGCAAAATTAATCAGCGAATACAAGTCTGTTCTACCTGGCTAAATGTACACTACCGTAGTTGAAATATTTCTCAGTGGTTAACAAACGCCTGGCTTTCTCGCTCACAGATATTTATTGACAGAGACCCTACAGCGTTTGCACCAATTTTGAATTTCCTCCGAACCAAAGAACTGGACCTGCGGTAAGAAGTCATGAAAACATTCAGAAAATATTCCTGACTTTTTATTTGAAGGTGAAATGTTGATGCGTAAACAGGGTCTCACAGATATGCACGCTGTCTTTTACCTCTCTCTCTGTAGGGGCGTCAACATCAGCATCCTGCGTCATGAAGCAGAGTTCTACGGCATCACTCCTTTAGGTAAAGAGCAAACAGTGATGAAGATTATGGAAATAACATACCTGTTTTATTTCATGTTGGTTTGTAGACAGTTCATTTATTCACAAGATAAGTCACCGCTCACTTCATTTTTTTTTTTTGAGCTTCAGACTTGATTACCAGTGTCACCACCTCAGTACTGTTACTTCCATGTACTCTACTGTTTTACATCCTGTTTCAGTGTTTGTAACTTCCCTGCATTGTCTGTGTACTTGAATGGGAGTGTTACCTTTGTGAAAAGTACTTAAAGTCATGATGTGCATTACATAATACAATGCAGAGTAATTACATATAAATATAAAACAAACTAGACAAACCAAACCGAAGACAATGATATATACTGCATAAGGTACATATAAAGTTTCCAATTCATGAAATAAAGTAAGAATAACATTATAGGTGTTTTTCTTATTTTATTCTATCAGTTACAACAATAGGGAGACATAATAGATCAGCATCAGTCATTATGGTGTTCATGACATTTTCTATAATCACTGTTCTCCTCATGATGTTTTTATTTATCTGTGTGTAGTACGGCGCCTGTTGCTGTGTGAGGAACTGGACCGCTCATCATGCGGTAGTGTTCTCTTCCATGGCTACCTGCCGCCCCCAGGTAAACACATGAAACTGATGCAGTAAAGAAACTGAACTGAAAATTAGGCAGTAACTTATATAATATATCTAAAGTTCTACTGAGGTTTGAAAAACAGCCCAGGATTGAAATGACCTCATTTTAAGTCATAGAAGTGAATGTTTGCCTTGACAGCCATCCCTGCCCGTAAGTCCAGTCCCACCCCCGCGGTCTCTGGCTCTGATGAGAGGCCGGGTCCAAGTGGAGCAGAAGGCTTCACCCGCGTTGGTCCCCTTCCTCACTCCTCCTTCTCTCACTCATCTGGAACAGATGACATCCACAAAGCGGGTAGGTAATGTGGGTCTGCTTTTACAACATGAATACTGGTGATCATTTTTAGATTCAGACTCACTGGACACTTGATTAGACTCACTAGTGAGAATGTATTTATTGATGTATAAATTCAGCTGTATGATCTGTCTGGAGGATGTAGTTTGTGGTTCTGTTAAACTAGACTGAATTAAACACTACAGTGTTTCTGTTATTTATTCTAGTGCTGACTAGAATGGGGCTGTCAAAACAATAGAAACATGAGTCGTATAAAACAGTGCAGTTCAATAGAACTAGAAACAGCCTCCAAAATAAAAACACAGTTCAATGTCTTTCAGTTTAACAAATGCTGAATACCACAAGCTTCATGAAGATAAGATCTAGTGCTGGACTGTCATATCAGAGTGCATTTGTTTTCACTAGTGAACAGGCAACTTCAACCGATGCTGAAGCTTATCTTTCTGGTGCTAGAGTTATTCCTCAGTATAAGTTTCAGCTAAGCAGAGTGTGTAGCATTGGCTGTTATAATGCCTGTGGACTGTCTGCCTTTCACAAACAGCGTCCTCTTCATGAGCTCTAGCATGCCCTCTGGCTCTGTCAGGGTTCATCCTCATTCATATGTGTCACATCTGTGTTTGTGTGTCAGTAAGAGAGTATGGTATACGTACTGTTGTTGTGAGCATGCATTAATGCTGCAGCTAATGTGACCTGACATCCCTTTAGTGCACTGACTAACAGCGCTCGCTGAAGTAGCCTAGTTTCACATCAACCCGCTCCATGATCACATCAGAGAGCGGCAAAAACACACAGAATGCTTCTGGATATTTGAATTCATTCATTTGATTAATTCAGGAAATAATAAAGAATGAACTGAAAGGTCAAAAGCAATTATCAGGCTATGGAAGGATTGTGTTTACGTGTGTCTTGTTTTTGTGTGTAGGTCCCGTGGTTGACCCTAGGAAAGTGTTGATTGTAGCAGGACACCACAACTGGATTGTAGCAGCTTATGCACACTTTGTCATCTGCTACAGGTAACACTGCCACAGTGTAGTCTGTTTGTTACACTCTATAAGCTCTGGTTCATGAGTGAGATACATGCAGTTATTTACCCTGGAGTCTTTATCTTTTGTGTCTAATATTTCTGACTAAATAGCAGCACACTGCCTGTCATCTCTGGCTCCATGCACATCCAACCTTCAGCTCAGTGAAGAACTGCTTCACAGGAAATCCTAAAGCAGGAACAAATACTGTATGTGCGTGCTCTCATTACAGGATAAAGGAATCATCAGGGTGGCAGCAGGTGTTTTCATCCCCCTACCTTGACTGGACCATTGAGCGTATCGCGCTTAATGCAAAGGTGGTTGGTGGCCCGCATGGAGACAAGGACAAGATGGTGGCTGCTTCCTCTGAAAGCAGCATCATCCTGTGGAGTATCCAAGATGGAGGCAGTGGTAACGAGATAGGTGCGTTTAAAAGACAGAACAAACGTTACAGAGGAGTTCACCAGGATTAAGGGCTGGGCCTTTATTTTCTAAAAACATTCCACCACCGTACTGATGATCCACTATGACATCCTCCTCTTTCTGACGCTGTCTTTACTTCACCTTTCCCTGGCTCTTCCTACTATGCTAATTCGAGTCATTCTCTCCACCCTTCCCCACAGGTGTGTTCAGTCTCGGCGTACCTGTTGATGATCTCTTCTTCATCGGGAGCCAGCTGGTGGCTACGAGTCACACAGGAAAGGTTGGGGTGTGGAACGCTGTCACACAACACTGGCAGGTAGGAAGGCTTATGCAGCTACGTTAGACAAAGAGACGTGGAGGAAGAGGAAGTGTTTGTGATTCTGCTTGTGTGTGTATCTGCTGTAAAGATGAGCACTCCTCCTTCACTACATTGTTTAAAGAGGGTTTGCCTCAGTGTGTCGAGTGAGTTGTCAGTGTCTTTATTCATCTTCTGTTGTCTGCGGACTTAACATTTACTCCTACAGTGAGAGACGTCCAAACTGAACTGACCGTGAGCTGACTTTTTGTGTGCATTAGGTTCAAGATGTGGTTCCTATCACCAGTTGTGACACAGCAGGATCCTTCCTACTGCTGGGCTGCAACAACGGCTCTATCTATTATATAGGTACAAACACCTCAAACCTAAAACAAAGTCCTGACCTTCAAGCAGCTCTTTAGAAAATACCAAAAATATCCTCATTTCTTCAAAATGTCCTCACTCCAATGGTCAAAACACAAACTGTTTGTCACAGAGATAGCTACACAAGTACACACACAGTGTTACATGGCTTCTGCTTCTGTCACTTAGTTAATTAGATGTTTGTGAAATTGGTTGAGTACACTGGATGTCACTATTTTAAGATGAGGATTTCATAAGTTGAAATATATTTTTGTCATGATTACTTTCCTCTATCTAGTGGATCCAAACATCTCTATATAATAAAGTGTTATAAAACCTCAACCTTGATATTAACATGTGGTCTGTCTCTTCTTTTCAGACATGCAAAAGTTTCCACTGAGGATGAAGGACAATGATCTTCTGGTGACTGAGCTTTATCACGACCCTTCAAACGATGCCATCACTGCGCTGTCCGTCTACCTCACACCTAAAACCAGTAAGCGCCTCTCTACAGCTGCTTACACCCGTCTATTTTCTTCTCTTTCTTATGGTTTCAGTTCAGCACAGTTGACAGTAACCTGTGTGTGTGTATTTATGTTGCTTTTCGTCTCTGCTCTCAGGTGTGAGTGGGAACTGGATAGAGATAGCCTACGGGACGAGCAGTGGTGCAGTGAGAGTGATCGTGCAGCACCCTGAGACAGTGGGGTCAGGCCCTCAGCTCTTTCAGACGTTCACTGTGCACAGGAGCCCGGTGACAAAGATTATGCTGTCTGAGAAACATCTGGTATCAGGTGAGGAAGAGGGTAGACGGCTGATGAATTAGTGCAGCCTGATGACGCTAATGTTGCCTTTTGCTCATGTTCATGTTGTGTACCTCTTATCGTGGTTGAAATCTTTTGTGGCTGTGTTTTTTTTGTGTGTGCGCCAAGTGTGCGCGGACAACAACCATGTTCGGACGTGGACGGTGACCCGATTCAGGGGAATGATCTCCACGCAGCCAGGCTCCACCCCTCTGGCCTCCTTTAAGATCCTGTCCCTGGAGGAGACGGAGAGCCACGGGAGCTACGGCTCTGGGAATGATATAGGTGAGGAAGTAAAGAAGGGAAGCTCAGAAGAAAGACGTTAATATGAATGGAGCACTGATGCATTAATATGTAGAGTTGGTCTCTCCTTGGAAATGGAGTCTAAATTTGCTCTACTACCAATTCACTTTGTGTGGACTGAAGCTGAGGGGACATGTTCTGTGCTCTCAGGTCCATTTGGAGAGAGAGACGATCAGCAGGTCTTCATACAGAAAGTCATCCCCGTCACCAACAAGCTGTTTGTCAGACTCTCATCAACTGGAAAGAGGTACAGCCTCCTGCTCCATACACGCCACCTGACTTTGTCATAAGCTGACCGATGTTTTTGTGTTTGCATCACTTTAACATTTTACATTTTGTGTGCGTCAGGATCTGTGAGGTGCAGTCAGTGGATGGGACCACCATCTCATGCTTCATGGTGCGGGAGTGTGAGGGCTCCAGTCGAATGGGATCCCGGCCTCGACGCTATCTGTTCACCGGTCACGGCAACGGCAGCATCCAGATGTGGGACCTGACCACTGCCATGGACACCGCCAACAAAGGAGAGGAGAAGAGGAAAGAGGGTGAGGAAAGACAGACGGTGGAGAACCAGGAGAACCTCAGGCTTTCATAGAAAGAGCTTGAAACAAAGCGGTGGATCAGTACAGCAGATCAAATATTAGTTTCTGTTGATGAGAAACGGTGTACTGAAGCTGCTCTGTGTTTGACAGATGTCGGTGGGCCCACAGAGGAGGAGCTGCTACAGCTGTTGGACCAGTGCGACCTGAGCACTTCCCGCTGTGCAACGCCCAACATTAGCCCCGCCCCGTCTGTTCTGCACCACACACGCCTCAGGGAGTCCTGCTCCAGGTTAGAAAGACGTTACACACACTAACTGAGGCGGTTGACTGGCCATTAAATCTCTTACCTGACACTCTGTGTTCCTCAGTTTGCAGTTACAGGCCCAGGAGCCCATCCCTGAGAGCCAGGCTACGTATGGAGCTGTGAGACCCTACAGAGAGAGCCCCCTGCTGGCCCGCGCTCGTCGAACAGAGTCCTTCCACAGCTACAGGTGAAATAACATTAATCAGACTGTAACATATGCCTTGTTTCCACCAAGCAGTACAGTACAGTTCGGTTCGGGACTTAACCATTTGGTACGGAATGGTTTTGTGCGGTCCGGTACAGATTGTGTCTCCACTGAAAAAGGTACCACTCTAGAGACCCGCTCAAAATAGCGCCAGTGTTTATAGTTTGAGGACTTTACCGCACGCGCACGATGACGACTTCTCCCTCATCCAATCACTGAACAGCAATGGGCGTGTCTCTAAACCGTACCACAAACTGGTACCCCAACATAAGGGTGCCATAAAATGGTACGGTTCGGTACGCTTATTTGGGTACTCTTCAAAAATTCTCACCATGGAGACATAAATAATTACGAACCGAACTGAACCGAACTGTACTGTACTGCTTGGTGGAAACAAGGCATTAATGACACTACAGGGGTTTATGTGGTATAGTTAAAAAGATAAAATAAAAAAATATATTTATATATTTGGTTTTATTCATCAAAATGAATGAATCCGAGGCATCCCAGAATATGAAACAAGAAAAGGCAAATACTGTATGTGAACTGGTCACTATTTCCGTAGCTTGCTAAAGGCCCTGCTGTGCTCTACACCAGATTAATGGGATCCACAGCAGTGTGTGTCCGGAAGTGACTCAAGTGTTTATTTTTGTAAGGGTGCCACCCTTACAAAAATAATCCATGTCCATAATAACATTCTTGAACACATGATGTAGCAAAGAAGAACCCGTCAGTGTGGTGGAAGTTGTTTTGTTTAACTAAATTCTTCCTGCTCGCCCTCCTGATTATAATCTGCTTTCATTATTTGCAGCCAAATTAAGAAGAAGCTGAGTTGTTCTTATTTATTTCCATAGAGATTTCCAGAACTTCAGCCTGAGCCGAGGTGTCCTGGACAGCACAGGCCAGACGTCCTCTCATGGCCCCAGCCAGACCCCCGATGCCCGCCGTTCGCTCTGTGATTTTGGGCCTGAGGACAGCGAGAGGAGAGCCTCGGTCATGGAGCTCTGGTCTTGCCGAACCACCAGCGGAAGCTCTAGCACAAATGTTGCAGCCGTGACAGCTGCTGGCGTCTCTGGGGCCAAGGCAGAAGGCAGTCAAGAATCTCCACGGCAACCCCCAGACAGTCCCATCCCGGGGGGTGACGTAAGACGAAAGGTGCATCCTCAGCCGGAGGAAGGAGAGGCTGTGGGATCAGGGGGAGACGGGGCGAAGGCGGATGGGGGTGTGAGGAAGAGGGGAGTACTAGAAGGGGGCTTTCTAGGGAGGAAGAGGGCTCCTCCGGTTCCTCACCTCTCCTCTGTCCCCTCCGGATCCGAAGGTGGCGGCAGCGACTCTTCATCAAATGCCTCGCCTTCCCCTACCAAACTGAGCGCCGCCACCTCGCCACGACACAGGAAGCTGGCACCTGAGCCGTCCAGCCTGGACAGCAGCCTGTGAGAGCTTTTGATCCCAATCAGTGGGATTGTCTTGTGTCGGCATCCTGCACGTAGGACGTATTATTTTGGAGATGAAGGGTGACTACAACAGCAACAGAGGAACACAGAATCAGCTGCAGGCAACATCATCTTCTGGCTCCAGCCTTTTTTTTATGGTTCAGGATGTTTGTTTCTCTCAGACACAAGGGACCACCATGTAGAACTAGAAACAACATCCCAAAGATAACAGCATCTCAAGCAGAACAGGAATGCATTTTGTTTTTGATTTCACTTTGATCAGTCTTGTTCTGGATGCGACTGGAGCTCCTGCTATCTCAGCCCGCTTTTGGTGGCGATGCTGTTAGCACTTTAAAGTTTCAGACACGAGTCAGACAGTAATTAGCCTGCTAAGATAGTTTGAAATCGTTTCCGTCTTAAAGAACACAGAGTGAGTACACTGGCAGGCACGGGTCAGGTACAGTCATGGGCGTGTTGTCGCTGCCTGTTGGGTGGAAGCACAAGTGTTAATTCTCAGATAAGTACAGGCTGAATACGTTAAGGTTCAGCAAAAAAGATACCACAGCACAGTACTAACAACAGAATCAGGGCTCCTAAGTCTTTAGGAGTGTGCTGTTTAGTTTGTGAGACTCTTGAACAGCTACACAATGGATTAATTCTGGCACACCTGCTCGTATTGTTTCATCTGGTAGGACTAACTTTACCGGATCATGACCATTTAAAGTTACACGAAAGATCTGCATTTAAACACACATCACATTTAAAAATTGTTGCGATCTTCAGCTAATAATCTCCAATATCAAATAAGTTTGTATTTAAATACTTCTACGTATCATATAAAGCAGAAAAAGCAGCAAAGAAGAACACTAGTTCCACGTTGATTTATCAAAATGATCAGATCAGTTCATGATGATATCAAGCGTCTCTGACAATACGTGCAATTGAACTCACCGTAAACACGTGACCTTAGCCAGAATCTTGGCAGCTACTTCTGTCCCAAAAATACTCTGCTGCAGCCTGGGACACAGTTGTTGTCTTTTTCAAAGCAATGACACTAAAAGCCAACCAACAGCAAGCGGTTAAGTCATGTTGCAGCTCCAGCAGTGCAATAAAACGGTCATGGTTTGTTGTTCGACAGCTCAGTACTATGCAACAGCGGAGTTGTGATGCACAACAGAAACTCTCTGGTTTCCACATGAAGGCTTGCGCTTTACATGGATGACGGCTCTCTGAAACACTGAAGCCACTTGTGGGCATGTGTCGGCGTTTCACCTCAGTTGTCAGACTTGTACCTGTTAGTTCCAGCCCAGTAGCATTAATTTGTTTACTTCTAAATAAATCCTCTGTAAGGGCACAACACTGGGAGCTGTTGTGAGCAACATGTGACAGTGAGTGTGTCCCAGTGCCGTACTTTAATAAGCGTTTTTAAATGTGAACATGAAAGAAGATAATTAATGGGACGAAGCTTCGTGAGAGAAATCATCTGGTACATGTTTTATTGCTCACATTTGTGATGTTCCTGCTTCAGTTTAGTCACTCTTTCACTGTGGTGCCTGTGCAAGAATCACGCTAATTATTTATTTTTTTAATTTGATTTCTGTTTTTCTTTTTCCACAATCAACGTAGTACTACACTCAGCTTAACACGAGGACCTACACTACATCACTTTACTCCCTGTGAAACAGGTTTTAATGTGCATCGTCGTGTGTTGGATGACTGTTGCAGTGCCTTATTTAACTTGTTTAAGGGTTATCAGCTTGTTGTGTGTGTGTGTGTGTGTGTGTTTTAATTCAAAGAGATGTGTGACCAAAGGCTTGTGAGGATGTGGAGGCGTGTGACGGACCTGTCCACTCTGGCTTTGGCGAGATTTGTGTTTTAACAGATTTACAGCTGGTCAAATGAGACTTTGTGTGTGGCATTACATATTAAGTTATCTGTTGTGTTATCAATAATTTCAACACAGATTAATATTGGAAACCCCAGGCTACTTCACCAGACATTTAATCTGTAGCTTGTTCTTTGTCTAGATCCCTGTTGAAATGACTCTGGTACTTAAAGCTACTGTGGGGACAAACCTGGAGAACAAGACCAACAGAAACAACCTGAAATGTTCATTCTAATTTGCCACATCCAGCAGCCGTTTATCATCTTTTATTGCTTAACGTTTCTGTATTAGACTTAACTGACCATGCTTGTACAAAGATGTATACTTTGATACACTAACTGTAAGGAAAGTAGACATACATGTTGAAGACAAAATCCTAACCAGGAAGCACTGATGCGTGTGATGGTGTGTTGATACACACACTGTTCATATAAAGGCCTATATTGGTGTTACCATGTTACCGGACCTAACTGCGTTTGCACTTGCACTACGAAGACTAATATCACAGTAACTCGCTAGTTTATTTTCTATACAAATATACAGTTTAAAGTGTATTTCAGCACATAGTTGTCTGTCGTCCCTCAATTCCTCTCTGGCTATGTTTACATTATATTACAGCCAGATGCTAATAAGTGAAAAAGAACTATACATATCTGTTTATTTAAGCTGCCCTGTGTGTCATTGTTTTACATTGTGTATGTTAGAAATGCTGCGTTATGTTGTGATTTTATTTACATTTGCCTGATCAAATATAAAGCTGGCGTTGAGTCACAGTTGTCATTTTAAACTGAAACCTCTCGACAGTGGTTTTCTTGTCATTCTTACACGACACGGCAGAAATTACTTCACAGTTATTTTTAGTTTTAAGCAAATATCAACACATTGGTTCTGGATCACTGTCTTGTGGTCAGAAATAGATCAAAAATCTGATGTTTTTGGGGGATTTTTCAATGGTTAAATCTGATTATTACGAGATGAAGATGAATTCAAATAAACCATTATCAATAATTTAAGGTTATTAATTAAAGTAGTTCAAATTCTGAATGCAGCTTTGAAACCAGAACCAGGCTGGAGAATTGCTGCCAGTCACAGTTTGAATGGAAATCTTGCCCAAGTGCACAGTTTCTGTTTTGTCTTAGCGTCACAGAGGTGTGTATGTGTGCGTCTCCCCACCACTTTCATTTCACTAACCTTCCCGTTCAGACAGTCTCCTCTCTGAGATGGCGTCTGTCGTCATTGTGATTTATGAGTTTAATAAAACCCTGTGTGTGTGTGTGTGTGTCTCTCTCTGTGTATGTGTGTGTAGCTCAGGGCCATACTGTCCCTTACAATCACTCCACAAGCTCTCTTTTCACAGCCTCTCCCTCCCTGCGTGGCTGACAATAGCTGTGAATGTGGCTGTGAATGTTTTAGAAGTGCCCTTGTCAGATTGGTGTCCTTGAGCGAGGGCACTGTTGTTACTGCCAGTTTGTTAATTTCAAACTTGCCTTGATGTCCCCTTAAGGGACACGGGAGCAAAACTAAATTACTGCTGCATAGTTTTGACGGAGACACCGGCCCCTCTGTGTGTTTGTGCTGGCTGTGTGTGGTAACTAAGTCTCTGTGCAGCTGGTGGCACGTCTGTGTTGCACTAACTCAGCAGAAAAGAGGACTCTCAAACTGAGGTTTCAGCCAGACCACCATGACCAGTCTTTTTTTGTTTTTTAAACATGCAGGGTTTTTGTGTGTTTATGTGTGAGTTTACAAGAATGCCGCATTAAACGTTTGATCTGAAAAACAAAACCGGTGTTTAAATTTACAAATAAGTTTCAAGCAAAGAAAATGTAACAACACAAAACAAATACTAGATGTTTTGATATTTTTCTTATTTTTTTTTAATAATTTCCCAGAAAATACACAAACATCGATCAATGAATCATCTATAAATAAGACTCTTTTTGTACAATAACCATAAATAATACTGCCCGTGTAAAAAAAAGCAAAAGGTCATAATACAATAGGCTTCAACATTGTCCACAAAAAAAACATCATGATACAGAAAGTCAACATCTCTCACTGATAAATACTGATTCTTGCCCCAATCTGTGGAATCCACATATTTAATGTTTCAATCCTGCTACTAAAAACTAAACACTGCTCATTGTGTCCTCGATAGAAGGATGAAGATCACTGTCAGCCACAGACGAACACTGACCACGGACACGCTGATAACTACAGTCTAAAATCAAACCCAGACATTTAGCTTCTCTACAGCTGAGCAAAACTCAATTTGATCATCACCAGTTTAAAATGCAGTAAACAGTACGACTACAGCTGACAACACATCTCCGATTGGAAGTAACACCACATGATCACAACAATCAGACGGCACATCTGTGATTCCCAGCCACATTTAACACATTAAAAAAAAACAGTTGGCATTTTTTTCCTAATAAAACTCACATCAAGGCCATGTGTTTCATTTCAGCTAAAGGACTATTGCAGCTGATCATGTGTTACTAGGCACAATTACAGGCTGATGCAGAGGAGGTGGCTAACATGAACTAGACTAGACTAGTTTCACTCTGGATAGTGAGAATTAAACCTGCTGTACTTCATCTCTCTGCACTTTTTTAAATACATTTCTAAATTACAGTTGGCAAGCGAGGCAGTGAATCATAATACAACAACATTTGCAAAATGTGTATTTTAAGGGTTGTTCTTAATCTGAGCAAGGTTGAATATACTGTGTTATTCCTAGCTACAGCAAGATATGGAGCTTTCACCTAACTCGTAGCTTTCACCTGACTCTGTCCACATGTGAACTACATTCATGGATATCAGCTCCCTGCCTCTTCTCAGGTTAAGGCTATCAGGCCCTACAGGTGTTGATAACTTTTGTTTTAAAGGTCCAGTGGTTAGGACCTAATGAATATACTGTGAAAAACATAATTTTGATAACATTGAAACCATGAATTATTTTCAACTTTTATATCAACACTACAGAGAGCGTTCTCTTCCATAGAGCTGCCCACATTTCTACAGTATCCCAGAAATAATACACTTCCTCTAGACAGAGCCGTTAGCATTTTTTTCTGATTAAGTGACGGCCCATGCTCATGCTTGGAAAGGAGGCATGAGGGGAGATATTCAGTTGGTTGCAATCTGAAACATCACCACAAGATGTCACTATATCGTACACACTGATCCTTTAAATCAACACCTCCAACAATAAATACGTTAAACAACTATAACTATTCCCTTTCTCTCACTTTGTTGGGTCTGCTTTTCTTTCTCAACTTTGTACTTAATTATTCATTTATGATGATAGATATAATTTCTATCTATACACATTTGTATTTAAACTTAAAATCTCTGCAAATGAAATCTCTAAAGTTTTTAGAGACCCTTCCTCAGCTAACACTAAAGAGCTTGTATGAATGTTTAACTGTTCAGGCTTAACTGTGATACCTGATAGGTGGGGACATCCTGTCTTAAAGGTGAGTGTCAGTGAACATGGTGTGCTCCTTTTTCACAGAACTTAAGGCCTGGATGGCGTCCACAATCTCATCGTCCTCCACATACTGAAAGAAAACACATGAGAGCTTACATTTAGGTCTGGAGTAAATTGAAAATCTTGAAGACAGTTACCACCAATAGTCCACCTAAAAAGGTCAGATAATAGCAGGTGAACATGGGTGTGCCAAACCCAGAAACACAAAGCAAGATCTTTCTTTTTTCTCTGGCCAATGATATTAAATACCATGTTCAACAAATATACATAACCTTTCCAATGACTTTAAAGACAAAGCGCTAATAGGTGGAGGTGCACGTACTCCTGATAGTTATTATAAACTGTCTCAGCTCTGCTCTGTAGTGGCAATTAACATATTCAACCCACTTAAATGTATTTCCATCCTCACCAGTCCAGAATCATGTCCTAGTGGGTTGTCCCAGCTGCCTTCATCCAACATCAGGGACTTCCTGTCAATTAGCTGACTGACGCTGCGGTGCAAGGAATGCTGGGAGTAGGCCTGACTGAGGTCTGTTTGGCTGGGAACCCGCAGGACAGACATGGGGCTGAACCGAGGGCCACTGCCAACTATCTTTGTGTCTGTCAGACCCTGAGAAGTAGAGTTTCAGTGAGGGAATGATTTCAAGTGTTTGAACATATTCAGATACTTCATAAGTAGTACCAACCAAGCATTTAATCACATTTCCTCCCAAGAAGCAGGTTCTTAAAGCAATGTTTTACTTAGTATGAAGTTTTGTCTGAACTTCAATATTGTCATTGTTGTTATTTCTTGACTCATTCATTCATTCATCTTCTGTACCCGTTTAGTCCTGTTAGGGGTCACGGGGGTCTGCTGGAGCCTATCCCAGCTGTCATCGGGCGAGAGGCAGGGGTACACCAGTCCATCACAGGGCCAACACAGAGACAGACAACCATTCACACTCACATGTACACCTACGGGCAATTTAGAATCACCAATTAACCTAATGAGCATGTCTTTGGATGGTGGGAGGAAGCCGGAGAACCCGGAGAGAACCCACGCAGACACAGGGAGAACATGCAAACTCCACACAGAAAGGCCAGCTGGCCCATGGATTTCTTGAGTCTGGTAGCAGAATGTCTTTAATTGTCATAATATAATAATTCAACAGGGGGCACTACTCTGCAAGGATTGGCCCTTTGGATCATTTAATCTCATGTTCAAAAGCAAAACCAAAGCAGATACACATAAAGCACTTTATCTTGAATCATAAAACAAAGAACATCACTAAGATAATATGTAGAGGAGCTTTCAGTGGGAATGTACCAATTCCATATTTACTCTTACTGCTAAAAGGTGCACGTGTATTTAACGACAAACCAACATAATGGACATGTCTTCCCCTTAAGCAGGACAACAAACCATCCACTGTACTTATATGGAAGGGTTGCACACACACACACACACACACAAAGCATGCAGATGCAAACAAAGCAGACATGCAGCCCACAAAAATGCACAATCTCATACCTCATTGTACAAAGTGTAGCTTTTAAGTATAACGTTGCTGATCTCAACACAGTCTGCTACAGTGTCAAACTGCAGGGGGACAGTAAAATAAGCATTTAGGGTTGAGACAGCAAACACAAAAAAATAATCTTACTGTGGGGCGATCAGGGAGGAACACAGAGCCGGAGTGATGTTTAGAGCACAACTCAGGACAGGGCCTCTGAGAGCGAAAGAGAGAGAAAGGATGGACAGAGTGACAGAGGAAGACAGATACCAAAAACAAAGAGCGAGACAGGTTTGAGAATGAAAAAGAAAAAACATTTAAATGAATTAAAATAATATTATGTTGTGGAAATTAAAAAGGAACAGTAAAACTGAATGGAAAAAAGTTACAAAATAAAGTAAGCCAGAAGATAAAGGTGGATGCCTTTATTTCTAAACTATTTTTAATGGGGGAAAAAAAAACTCATTAGGTTGTCGTCGTCTTTCACAATTTTGTGGATTGTGAAAATATTAAACTAATAACATAGGTTCCAGGAAGCAACTTTCCCTTTTTAAGCCAACCAGCTCTCATTGTTCCTTGTTAACTACCCTGTCTCTTTCTCAGTGGCATCCTCGTTTCCTCTCACCCTGTATGTTTCTCCTCCAGCCTTTCTGGTTTTCTGTAGCATGACCAGCGGAGGGCGCTCTCTGGCTGATGGATTCTTCTTCAGGGCTCTGAAAGGGAGAAAAATACATTCCCACTTTTTTGTTCTTCTCTTTCAGATAAAAAATAATAAACAGTTGGTATCCTGTTCTTTGTAAATGCACGTCTAACTTATGCTGAGTTGTACTGATGCAGTTTGACATATTTAATTTGAATACCTTTGTAGCACCATGCCCAGGAGTATCGCTAGCAGAAACAGACCCAGCAGGGCCAACAGCAGGATGAACCAGAGTTCAGAGTAAACCGGGGTAGCTGACATGCTGACACCCTGTTGACCACCATCTTCAGACTCAACAGGATCTGCACAAAAGGCAGCGAAAGGAGGTACATTATGTAGATTTGTTGTATTCTATTTTCTTTCACGTCAGTTTTATCATCACAGTGAATTTTCACTGAAGTTAAATTTAGTTGATGGCTCATAGTTGTCTGCATCAAGACTGTGTGTGTTTATTACCGATGCCTGTGGCTGGGCTGTATCTGACAGTGGGAGTGCTGGCACTGCCACTGTTTGTGGTACAGGTCACCTGAAATGACAGAGCTAAGGAGAACAGAACAAGAGTGACAAAGAAAGACGCCATTGTAATTTAAAATAAAATCAGAACATTAGCGAATGTTAGGTAGACCTGAAACTAAAACTTTATCTACTGTATCTCCCTCCACACTCATCTCAGACAGCTTATTCAGTTGTGGTGAATAGTTATTTAATACAAAGCATATCTACTAAAATATATCATTTGCAGACTCACTTCATTAATGATAATTCTTATATGACCTGTGTATCAGTCTGTCAGAGCCAGTTCAGTTCAACAATATTTCCTTCTCCCCCCGAACTGACAGTTAAGGACTGGTATGGTCTGGTGTTAATTGTGAGTGAACGTATTCCAGCTTCAACTTAGAAGATGTGTTTAACAGCTATCTGAGATCACAGCATGTTTTGTTTCAAATACACTGCTGTGTGTTTGTACAGAGGTCCTGCTCAAAAAGTGTTTATCTATATCCCATCCTACTCATACACGTGTGCTCTCACTTTTCTGTGAGGTGCGTGGAATATGCAGATAGCTGTAGAAGCCAGTATAGACCCTAAGCTGGCTCTCAGTCACGCTGTACTCCTTCAGGTAGCCGTTGAGGGAGAAGGTACCCGTCCAGTCCAGCCAAATAACTGTCAGGTTACTGTCCACCGAGAAGGGAGACACATACTGGGGAGCTGAAGAGACACAGAAAGGATATAAAGAATGTGTTTTTATGCTTATAACTAGTTAGCTGTCATGTTTCAGGGATTGAATTTGTTACCTTCACTGAGTGTGCTGACGGTTGTCCAGTTGGAGGCAGTGCTGCCCATGTTATTGAAGCAGGCAGCTCTCAGCTCATAGGTGGAGTATGGTTGGAGACCTGCACAGTTTAGTTGTGTTTAGTCAGAATCAGAAAAACAAATTTATTTTTCTACACTTATTTTTTTTTTCAATACTGAACATATTTTGTGATCATTCTTCCTTATTCTATTATATCATTTTTGCAATGAGTACAATATCAATACACTGTTTTCCATATTTTATGTGTGTGTCTGAACACTGTGGTTTTAAAAAACGTCACCTGTAACATTGTAGCTCCTCTTTTTGCCAAAGAAACAGATTTCCATCGGTCCTTCAACGCAGGGGAGGGGAACAGGCTGGATAGGCTGTGGGCACGGCGATCTGATATGTAGCTCACAGCTGGATACAGAGAGATTGAGTGAGATTATGGTGTATGTTTATGGCTCATGCACTGTGCACTTGCTAAGGTTTCTCCCTACCTCTCAATGACTCCATTAGGAGCCAAAGGCTCATCCCATTCCATCTGAACAGAGCGGGAGGTCAGGGTGACAGGGCGAGGAGGAGGCTGCTGGGCTGGTGGGGCAGACAGGGTGTGGAGCTCCGTCAGCGGACCCCGGCTACAACACTGGCAAGTATTAAAAAAGAAGAAGAAAATAAGACTCTGCTGTAGTCTTTCACTGTGGAAATGTTAATGTTGAGTCAAGTAATGAGTTGAGAAATTCAATTGAATCCTCATGTCAATCTGATCTGCTTTTATTTCTGATCTGCTGACCAGATCTTACTTTCAGGATTATACAGAGCCGTACATACACCAACAAATATATATATAAATATCTATCTATCTATAGATATATGCTGTATTTTACCTGATAACAGGTGCAGGCTTCTAGTCCTATCCAGTACTGTGTGTAAGGACGTAAACCATGGAGTTTCTGTTGATGGGACGTCCCCTCTGAGAGCTACAGGCAGGACGTTGTGGAGTGACATAATGGTTTTAGTGATCAGCAAGGGGTTGTAACTGTTGAGTGACAACCAAGTATTATTATAATAAATAGTAAGCTGTTTACCAGAGTGTGATTGTTGTGGTCCAGTGAGAACACTCTGTAAAGACTAACAATCCCATTGGGTCTGGCTGGAGGGTGGATGGCCACCACGGCTGACGTCGCCGAAACATGCAGGAAAATTGGGAGGCCCACACCATCAGGTGGAGCAGGTCCTGTTCTGCCACTGACCCATGGGCTGCCTGAACGACCAGCAGAATTCACTGCCCACACCTGTCGGTCAAAACCAAACATTTGCAGGTAAAGCAGACGGTGAATAATAGTGAAGCAAACACGAGAAAACTTTTTTTCTCGCATCATCAGGATTTTTGATGCATTTTATGAACTCTTAATGATGAAGGCTTCTCTTAATTACCCAGTATCCACCAGACCAACAGAAGGGTATAAGTCAATTCACTGGTCCATCCATCAAAACTACCATCAGCAGTGAGAGCAAAACCTTTTCACCATGCAACCCAACACTAACATATCTGCATGACAATTACTTTTCACCTTCATCAAGGAGTTATTCACACACACACACAAACACGCACACACATACACACACACAGTAATCTTATTTGTGTGCCTGTGTTGTGTATAATTAGAGGGTGTACACAGCACAGGGTCAGGCAGGGTGGAGATTTGCATGTGTAAGTCATCTGTAGCCTGTCAGAAGTAGTGCAGAAGGCAGATGGATGGGTCTGAGGTTTAGTGTTGAAAGTGTGTGTCTGTGTGTGTGGTTTGTTGTTTGTGGCTACGATTGCGAGATTTTTGCGTGCACGGGTGTGCATGCAAGAGTGTTAAGAGTTGAATTAACCTCAATAATAGTCAATTAGGCTGTGATCAATCAGACTGATTGATCTAACTGACAGCACAGATGGACTGAGATGGGAGAAGGGAAAGAAGAATGAAGGATGGAGAGACCGGGGTGAGGAAGACAGGATGAAGGGTGGACAAGATGCAAGGAGAAGAAGCAGGAAAACAAGGCCCAGAACCAAGAGGCATTTTGAATGAAAGATAAAAATCATGCAAAAAAAAGGGGGAAAAGGTTTCCAGGAAATATCCTGAGCACCAGCAGCTCAAAAACATTACTACATGCAATCATACAAGGCTGAGGCTTTTCTCATTTGTAGTTACTGCTGTACATCCAGGTTTAACTAACGCAGGCTTACTGCAAGCCACTTGAGTTTTTATTTAAATTTCTTCATACTAAATGTCAGTATGTAAAATATAATGCGACTAGAGAAAGGACAAATATTAAATATCATCTCCATAGTTGTTGCGCGCTCTATGAAACTGTCTGCTGTGTTTAAAAAGGCTAAGAGGAACTGATGTGACTGGTCATTACAGTGTCCCACTCTGAGTTCATCCAATCAGATACTGCAACTTTCCTGTTAATAGTATTCTCACCCTGTTTGATTTTCTTTTTGACATTTAACAACTGTTGTTTGCTGCACTTTATCTGTGTTTCCATTTAACAGCTTTACAGAAAAACCCTGCATTAGTACAGACATAAAAAGAGGACATATGAACCAGGAAGCCATGTGTGAAGGCTTACTACACATTAGTTAAAAATCCAGATATGTAATATCTACTGGTACACACTGGATGGCTGCACGTGTTTCACACACCAATTTAGTATTCTGCCAAAGAAGCCTCAGTCTCAACTAGATGTTATTTTACTGAACGTCGCCTAAAGTAACAGGAGCAACTACTCAGTCAGTGGCTGACATACATTCAAGAAGTCACATGAAGATGCAGTTCAGTGGATGGATTTCAGCCAGTTCATCAGAACATGTAAATAAGTATAAAACTGAGGCCATATCTAAACATCATCTAAGAGACATCATCAACTAAGAAAGATCATCTATTAATTTAATTTATGTATGATGCCCTTGATACAGACAAATATAGAACTATAAAATATTTGCTATAGTAATCATTACTAAAACTCGGATTCTAGGAGAAATCCAATGAAAGGAGCTGGAATTTCAAATTAAAGTGAGAAGCAGAATGAATCTGGACATATGACTAGCAAGTGTCTCTATAGTATTATACTAAGTCCTTCTGGGTCATTGATGAAGAATGCAGATCAGCAAGAGGGTTGAAAGGAAACCTTAAATGAATATTGTATATTTAAATCACAGGTATGTAAATGAGAAATGAACTGTTATTGATTATTAATAAAACACTGTATATGAATACTATGAAATTTAAATGGCACACATAGCTGACTTATCTCAGTTATCTTGCAAATATTTTAATTTCTTCTTTATTTCTGAAATTAAACAGTTAGTTTAACTCAAACTATGGCGACAAAGCAAGCCTGGATTGCAGCTTCTACTGCTTCACTGTTAATCTTTGGTCAACAAACTTTTACTGTTATTGTAATCACATATTTGCAGCACCATATTAATGGAACAGAGGGAGCAGACAAAAAGCCTCATTAAACAGCTTGAAGCAAAGTGCAATAGCATATTCTTTACAACATGGGTCCTGTACAGGAACTGTAACTTGACTTGTTGCTCAGAAGGGTTTTGATTAAATTCACTTCTGTCGTCATACAGAATTATTGGCTGCAGCAATAAAATATCTCTACCCAGCAACAACCATGTTCTTTGCCTGGATAGCAACACAGCAAAGTCTCAAAGTGACGCACGAGTTTGGGGTTGATTAAGAAGTTTGTGTCACTTAGACAGAACAAGGAAAAAGTTCAAAAGTAAAGTTGGTCCAGATCACCTTGCCCTTGATCCAGTGCTAAAAGGTAGAATTCATCTCCTTGTCCGTATTTCATCTGTGGGCTTTTTACTGCTTTCTCTCCTCTCTTTTCCTATTGGGCCGTGGTTTGGCTTATTACAGACAAAATAAAAATACACCCTGTTGGCTGCCATGGCAGCAAATGAGCCGCCATGGCAACAAACGCCTCCAGGAAACTTCCACACAGTATTCGAGGCTTTTTATTGGACGGCTGGACTGCGGATTCGATTTGAGTGCTCTGATAGGCCAACGGAGCTTCTTGGCGGGTGCATCTACTTGGGGTGAAGGGGCTAAGTTGTGTGAAAGTGGGCAGTAATTAAAACCAAGCATAAAGCTGTCAATAGGAGCTTATGACCCAGTGTAATTAGCCTAATATGATTTCTCTCTCTGCACTGTGGCGTGCTAAACTAAACTGACTCGTCCTTGTGTACGCCTGAAACGTAGAGAGAGAAGGATGAGGGCCGGATAGGAACATAGACAGATTAACAGCTAAATAAAAATAAAGTCAGGCAGGTAGACAGAAAGACAAACTGGTAGGTAGGAGGTAAGTGGACAGACTGATAGATCGATATACCAGCTGAGAAAACATTCTGCCTGCCATTTCCCTCTGTTTTCAAAAACTAAGTGATAGCTTCAAATGAAATATCCATAAATGTATACAGTTCCTTAGCTCTCTCTCTCACACACACACACACTGACACATGTTTACGGGCACACACAAACACACAGAATACTACTGTGTAGATGTGTTTATGGCCAGCACACACACACCACCACCTTGTCCACATACCCGAATCCCCCACTAGCAAATCCTCAGGGGACGTGTAGCGGTCACCATTAAAAGGTCTTTCCAATACAAGCTCTGTTACCAAGGAGGCTAACAGTTAATTCGATTGGCTGGCTGGTAATCAGGAAGTGGGGTGCTCAGAGGGCCCAGTGATTAATGGCTCTGTTGCCCGCTCGTCATCTCCCAAAGCTCCTCCCTCCCTCCCTCCTCATGTCATAAATTAGGACCCTCGTAAATAAAGACGGCACCACAATCAAGCAAACTCAATCAATTACAGCGGTTCTCTGGCCTCGGCTCATATGTCTGACAGGCAGGAATGCTAATGTTATTGTTGCTTCCAAAGGGCTAACCTGTCAATTAGTGTACCAATGCACAGGCACAACACCATGAATATGGACCGCTCCATTTAACACCTGTCTGATTACACGGCTTGTGTGTTTGTGTGTGTCTGTGATTGTTGGTGTGTATGGATGCTGTTTTAGTTGATGCAAAACACTGAGACAATGATCTCTGTGTGTGTGCGCGCGTGTCTTTCGTGTGTGTGACCAGACTTTTACAAAACATCTCATTGTGAAAGCAGGCTACATCGTCTGATGAGTCAGTCACATCAGTCTCATCCGCAAAAGAGGTTCACAATAAAACATTTAACTCTGTTCCTGTGTCTGATCCAAAGGACAAAACGCGGTGAACATTTCTGTTCTGCAGACTATATTTTCAGCCTTTACATACCTGAAAATCCCACTTGCAGTTTTCTTACTATTATTTCTGGTACCCCACTGTCTATTTTTGTACTGTTTAACTTCTTTCAAAATCAATGCTGTGACAGTTGCTTTTTAAAATAAATTTGAAAGTTTCTCCAAATCATCATCAAATCATTTGAAACTGTTAAAGGCCTCAACTACCAATCATATAATATCTCCTTTTTCCATTTCTTCACTAGAATTAATGCGAATTATTTTAACAGTATAAATATATAGCAGTTGCTACAGTTTAGTTATTCTCACATACACACACATCTGAATGCACATGGCGTTATACCTGGTACTGGTATACAGTGTACGGCTGCAGTCCTTTATCTTTGCAAGTGGTAGACACATTCCTGCAGACAACTGTTGCTGCCTCACTTCCGTGGGTACCAGTGGTATTCTCCAGCCTGCGGTACACATCATAATGCAGGATTCTACCATTTGGCTTAGCTGGAGGGGACCAGGTGAGAAGAAAGCCG
The DNA here is from genome assembly GCA_005024645.1 of Planiliza haematocheilus. NCBI lineage: Eukaryota > Metazoa > Chordata > Actinopteri > Mugiliformes > Mugilidae > Planiliza > Planiliza haematocheilus. Next base: position 6,962,409 of record SRSE01000649.1, on the reverse strand, counting down.
GTCTGTAGGCTGGTGTGTATGTCAGGTTGGAGATCCAACAGTGGCCCCGTCTGTCCAGCAGGGGGCGCCTCAGGCGTGAGTATAGACGACCAATCACTAGAGGAGCAGCCTAGCGCTGTGCAAGCCTCCACCCTCACCTCATACCTGCACACACATACAAACACACATTAAGAGATAGCTTACTTCTTATTTATCATTTACATGCTGATGATAACTTTCAAAATTCTGGAAAAAATCTCCCTGTGTTTTATTTAGAAACTGATTCAGGTCGAAAGCTTAGTTTTTAAGGCCGTCTTCAGAGGGTGCTGTATGTTTTTCCCATTTTTTAATGAAAAAAAAATTGCAGTTACTACAAGGTTAATAATCTGAAATGTTGGTTGTGCTCTTTGGAAAGACAGAGAGAATTAAAAACATGAGAGGGGCAGAGAACAGGAGAGAACTGGAGATGAACAGAAGGTCACCAGAGAAAGGGTGAGTGGTCTTTAGATGTTACGTCTGATAGTCTTTAATTATCTGAATCTTATCGTCACATCCACAGACTGAGCACATTCAGGTACACTGAAACGTACACACATAATTTAACAATTAGACATGCATATTTAACCCTATGCATTAATAGGCACACAGATGCAGTCTTTGATCTACACTGGTGTTTGTGTCTTAGAGTGACAAAAAATCCATTTGTCACCAAATTTTTCACCAAATCACGGTTTCTGCATTTTAGCAAGCGCATTAGTATTGGAATTTTTAACACAGGCATCAGCACTACACACATTGGTGCTTAAATGTCTCCTTAGACTGCATGTTTTTTAATTACATAACATAGACAATAAGGCGTCTAAAGCGTCTAAACCCTTTTGTTTCCTCTGGAGATCAAATATGTGTTACTAAAGATAACGAAAGTTATTCATTAAGAGGGAAAGTGAATCTAAAGAAATAAATGATGAATCAAAGGCAAAACAAGTGAACAATGTTCCGATTTTAACAGATTTGTCATAGAAGAGTTCCTTGGTTGTGATGATACGATTATTTTTCTGTTACCAAGAGATGCCACTCTGTTCCCTTCTCCCTTCTTGTTGCCCACACTTATCGCTCATTCCTCCCTATACTCTTCTCTGCTGCACAACTTACACAATATATGCAATATAATGACGTTTTTTTTGTACTGCAAAAACCATAAACAAAAACTATATGTAGTTTTCTTATTTACTTCTGCATACCAAACATACAGTTCATTTGTACACATTTTCTTTTTCCTTTTTTTTTGTAATGCAAGTATTTATTTCTTTTATCTCTCGTAGTAGAACATTTTGCATTTCAGACATCTTATGCATGTTACATGTGACGTCAGTGGCACAGCAAAACAAAATAAAATAAGAATACCACATAAATTATGTAAATTATGTATAAGATGTGATGATGTAAAGGGGAAATATTGATGCATTCACATAGCTGGAGAGCATATACATACAGCAGGTGGATGTACACATGCTTTCCTGTATAATAGATTCAAACAGGACTGTGAAGGACATCTGCTTGGACTCACCTATGGTAAGGAGCTAGTCCATGTAGAGTGGTGTGCCTGTCAGAGAAGGCACTGTCTTCTGGTGTGAACACAGAGCTGACGGTGCTAAGCTGGACTGGATCTCTCTGATAAACAGTGTAACTTATAATGTCTCCATTAGGACGGGCTGGAATCCGCCACTCTACTCCAACCTGGGAACAACACAGAACATAAATACGATTTAATAACAATTTAATAGTTCTTGACTGATTCAGATTTTACTTTTGAAAGACTGAACAGGTGAGTGACCCACCTGGTTTGCTCCCACAGGCGTTAGTATGGGGGGACCCACGCCAGGCGGAGCTGATGGGTGAGTCTTTGCTGTGGCTACGGTGCTGCTCACGGCACCTCTGCTGTTGTTGGCCCTAACAACGTAGCTATATTCTACGCTTGGCAGGAGTGTGAAGTCGTGGTAATGGTTGTCTGTGCCAACGTAGATCACTTCCCCGTCTCTGCGGAGTTCATACCCAGTTATGATGCCATTGGGGTGCTCAGGTGGTCTCCAACTAATCTCCACTGACTCTGGGCCAGTGACCTTTAAATGAAAAGTTAAAGGTCACATCAAACAGAATCCAATTACTTTTAACATTCAGTGACTACTGAAATGATTCAGAAAGTAAAAGAGAGATACCAATCAACTACTTATTTCAAGGCAAAACAAAACAATAACTTGACAAATCTCCACAAATACTAAAAAAATGCGTTGACTTTTCTTTCTACTTATTCTACTGATAAATGGCTAATGAATAATTTAATTTAATAAACAAACTAAATGTCTTCAAAACACAGCAATTATCAATAGATTTAACTGAAATCACAGATTTATGTATTCCACATCAAGACGAGGTTTTAATTGAATAAAGTCAAACATGAACAAAGACACCTTAAGAGTCGGAGCAGGCAGACCGGCAGGAGGAGCCTCCTCAGTAACAGTGGACATCGTGACGCTGGTGGTGCAGCCACCATTGGTACAGGCAGACAGAACCAGCTGATATGACGTATGTGGCTGCAGATCTGACAGCACTGTACTTAGGTCTCTCCCACGATAAGCCTCTTCATTATTCAGTCTCAACACATATTCTGTCACCTCTCCGTTCTGAATCATTGGTCTACTCCAGGAAATATTTATGCTACTGGATGTGATGGCATCCACTTTGGGAGCTCCCACTGTTGCAGGTGGAGCCTCTAGAGTTGTGATGTTTGTATGAGGGCTGGTGATACATCCCTCAGATGTGCAGGCTATGACCGAGTAGCTGAAAACAGAATAGAATGAAGTTTATTTTTCTGATTAGAAAATTATTAATCTGTAACGACTATTTGGAATAATGAGGTTTCCAAAACAAGAAAACAGTATGAGTAAAAGCAAGCAATACCTATATGTTGTATATGGCAGGAGGTCTTCATCCGTGTAGCTGAGGACAGTAGGGTCAAAGCTAAATGAGAAACTGATGTTGTTTCTCTGAATCCTGTAAGACTGAAGCACCCCATTGGGCTCCATAGGGGGAGACCAGGACACCAACACCTCACTGGGCCGGCCTCGGAGATGACTGGCTTTTGGAGGGGCTATGGCACGAGGCGGTGCTTGTCTGGTTGTTAGAGTCACCCACGGGCTGCAGGTGTGTCCAGCTGGATTATGAGTACAGACACTGAACTCGTACTTTGTCCAGGGACGCAAACCAGTCACTGTATAGGAGAAGCTTTCGATTTGTTGCGGGGATGTTTCTCTGAAAAGCACCTGGTGGATACAGTGTGGATGATTTAGTAGCACAATTCCATTTGAAAAAAAAAAGACCCCTGTGGGATGTACTGTATTGTTTATATACTGACATATTTGTATTAGTTACAGGAGCATGACACAAGGTTATAATAATGTTGGCAACACTTGAATATGTCATCATGGATATTTTAATTTACAGATGACTGATACTGAACTCAGAAAGATGCTGGATACTTACTTTCCCCCTTTCCATATCTTCTTCCTTACTTCTTCCCCTTCCCTCTTCCTCAGTTCTCCCAAGTAAGAAATACTCGCCAATTGGCCCGTTGGGTTGGGAAGGAGGGCCCCATGAAAGTGACACATGGTCGGAGCCGATGGAGAGAAGCCTGGGAGGCGCCTGGGAAGCAGGTGGTGCAGCCGCTGTAATGACGTGCTGAGGTGGTGTGCGTGTGCAGCCTGCCGAGGTACACGCTTCCAGGGTCAGAGCATAAACAGTCCATGGTTCCAAACGACGAAACAGGAAGCTGCGTGATAGCCCGCTGAACTCTAGGTTCCCCTCACTGTACAAGTTATACATCTGGAATGGATAAGTGGGAAAGAAAGGAAGAGTGAAGGAAACAGTCTGTATAAAGTAAATTATTGTATCTTCCTCGTGTTATTACTGTGATTTTGAGGAGACCTTGAGTTCTGTGTTTTTATGGTGTGCTTTGCATGTACCGTGATGACTCCATTTGGAGCAAGTGGCTCATCCCAGCTAAGCAGTAACGCCCTGCCCTGCTCTCGCTGCTCCACTGTGAAGTTAGCCAGGCCAGCCGGAGAGGCTTCCAGGGTCCTAATGTCCACCCACTGACTGGAGACGTGGCCTGAAGGGTCACAAAGCATCTAGGTTCAATACAAGTGCTCACTAGCTGGTGCTTTTATTATTTATCCCTGATGTTTTAAATGATCTCATCTCATTCAACCTACCTGCCCCGTTCACAGCTTCCACTCGTAGACTATACTGACTGTGTGGTTCAAGACCATACACCGTCGCCTCTAGGACTGAAGCCTGTAAGAAACGGAAAGACCGAAATCAGTAGAAGAAAATAGAAAATGTAGATAAAGAGATGTAAATTCATAAAGAATATTAAATATATGCGAAAGGGGATGGGTTAAGAGAAAAGAATGATTGTAAAGAGTTAATAAAAAATAATTTCAGATACTTAAAAGACAACAGAGAAGTGGGTAGAACGCCAAAGAAATGGAAGAGAAAGATGAATTTAGAGGCACAAACAAATCCTGCATGAATAAATACCAGTGTGTTACTCATTAAAATGGAATATGAAGAAGACCACTGAAACAAAGGCAAGCTAAGATGACATAACATGGGATTTGTGATATCAACATTTTAACATACAGGCTCTGCCATGGTAAAGTAAGTAGACACCAGAGAAGTGGCAGAGACAGAGAGAGACTGGCAGGCAGACGGCTGTCCCTTATGGGTGAATTCAAAGCTTCCAGATTGAGTGTTTATGTCACACATGCACCCTTTCATATCACATACACAAACACACAGGGTGTTTGCCAGTAGCTTTAGGCAGTGGAAGCCAGCCCAACACCCTGGCAAACACAGGGGCAGTGTGTATGCGTGTGTGTGTGTGTGTGTGTGTGTGTGTGTGTGTGTGTGTGTGTGTGTGTGATACAGTGGGAACGCCATTTACTAATTGATAAGAGACACACTGTTGTTTCAAAGGGCCCTGGCGTGCAATGACATGGTAGTCTGGGAGTACCAGCCTCCAGGACGTAGCAATGCCTGTATGAGTGTGTATTTGTTTATGACTCTCTGAAGCAGCTACAAGAGGTATGTTTCTCTGAGTATGTGAACATATTTAAGTGAAAGTAAAAAATAAGAGTCTATATTTTTATTAAGCGTTGAGTCTGCAGTTAAAAAGTGTCTGTCCAGGACCGTATGCTTTCAAAAAACCAAGCATATGTAAAGAGATTAACTGGTAACCCACTTCAATGCAGCAGCAAGAGGATCAAAAAGTCTCCAATTCAAACAGAATCAAATGAAAACCCTGACAAATCACCGTAGCGTGGCACCAAGGATGAACTGTCTGAACAACAACCAGAATGCATGTATTCACTGTTTTCATGTCTGGAAGCCAACATATTTTTCATCCACAGTAAAATAGGATTAATAAGCCCCTAGACACCTAGACACAAGCTAAATCCTCCTGCAAATCACAGCACTTCTCCGTAGACAGAGGGAGGGAGGGACGCAATGAGAAAGGGTGGGGAAAGGGATGGAGAATGATAGAAAGAAAGAGGGGCGGAGGGAGAGAGGAATAAAGACAAAAGGAAACAGAGATGGGAATGAAATGAAGTGTGTGTAAGTAAGGCAATGTAGGGCAGAGAGTTAGAAAAGAGGGATAAGAAAAAGTAAGAGGTGAGTAAGTTAATAACTGCTGAAGGAAATATAAAAGGGAAGAGAGAGGGAGGGGGAGAGAAAGACAGAGGGAGACTGAGTGAAGTAAAAAAAAAGAGGGAAGAAAGCTAAAGTGGGAGAGAAAAAAAAAAGATAGATGTGGCAAAAGGGAGAGACAGATTAAGTGAGCGGGAATGAGAGATCTCTCTACCTTAAAAGCCAGTGAAATATGTGAGGCATGTGGCCTATAAAGCGGTTAACATATGCACATTGTCAATAGCAGCATCTGGCGCTGGCAGATTTTATAGGAGCATGGAGACTCTGCAACATGCCTCTAGATGGCAATACATTCAAACACTTTATCACTGAAACACACCACATTAACGGTCTGCTCGCTGCACACACACGCTCATACACACACACAAAATGTACAAGTACTGCGAAATTCACACACACAGGCACGTAGACAGGCTGTAATCAAATGGTGTAACACTGAAACACACAACTATTACATTACATTATAACAGCTCCCTCAATAACTATTCCTCTCTCATGCATACTCATCCCCATACTGTGCAAACACACACACAAATATACACTATACTTTCACATCTTCTAAAGCGCATATTAAGGAAAACGCAGACAAACACATCGAACTAGCGGAGAAATTATGACATGAATAACAGAGCTACAAGGTAAATGTAACATCCTCTAATATCTGCGGTGAAGATAAACCTGTGGGAGTATAGGAAATACTAAAGACCACACAGCTGGAGTGGCATTTCCCAATCTTGTAATTGTAAGGTTTCTGTCTACACTCTTATTTTATGCAGCATCTGACCTTGATGGTGTTTAAACAACTAGACCTGGCTGTTTTGGAGATCACTCCATGCTCCACTGCCAATTTGTGGGTTTGAGCTGCACTGCAATTTAGCAGCAGCCTCTGATACCTGTAATGTAGGTATTTCATATCTTGTAAAAAAAAAATGCAACGGTTGTCAACGACTGGAGCAGTTAGAGCTGCATTTTGATCAATGGTGGTTTTTCTGTTAAGCCTAGTTTGAGAGAAAAAAAGAAATCACAGCCAACCTAGATCACATGAAGACTTACAATAAAAAGAAAGGGTTCTTGTCAACCTGAATTCAGAGTGCATGAACATGTACAATACATGCGTGCGTGGATGATCAAAGTCACCACTTAATCATACAAAATGCAAAAGAACAGAGGGGAGCAAGGAGTCAGAAGAAAGAAAGAGACTGGGCCGTGTAAACAAGATCGAGGGAGAGAAAAGGAGACAATGATATGAAAAGAAAGGAAGAGACAAGACAGGTCTTACTAATTTATACATTAAAGAGCTCTCGGATCTTACATGGTTCAACACAACTTAGCATCGAGGGCAAGGAAGCAATCTATTCAATCTTTTTTTTTCCTCATTCTCTTTGGTGTTTGAGCTGAGCTACAGCAGGGATACTCAGGATGGTGTGTTTCTCTGCACGTGCAGCCTATATAAAAGGGTCAGTGTGCATGTGTGTTCCTTGGACGTGACGCACATATACTGTGATTTTGTGTGTGCATTTGCATGTATCCTAACAAGCCCACATCTGCAAGCAGTTTTGTTTTTTACCCACGTGTCCCTAAAAGTGCGTGTGTGCAACTGCACATCTGTGTGTGTGTGTGATATTCAGGTAGAGAGGCATGGTGCAGCCGGGGGGACAGTGTGTGATACTAATTAAGAATAACCATGTGTATTTGTCAAAAGAATTATGCTGATTATCTCACAAAGGCCCCAGCACTGGGCCCCGCAGAGAGACGGAGACAGAGAGACCAACCAAAATTAGCATATGGCTACACATGTGCATGCACGTACGCACACACAAACAGACCCCCTCTATCTCTTTGTCTCTCATTCACACACACTCACACACACAAGCAGGTAAAAGTAAAAAAGAGCACACATGAAACAAGCATGCCTAATGACAGGTGAATGGGGTCCAACTGGTCTGCCGTTGGGATGATTCTCTCCACAGTCCTTCTCTGGCCTCTCTGTTCTGTTATATTAAATCCTGGAGAGATAATAAAGCACCATGCTGCTTCACCTTTTCTTATGCATCTTACTTCTTTACAGTTTTGTTAAAACGTGCTATGATGAAAGATGATGTGATCAGATACGACTCATTTAGCTCAATTCAGTTGAATTCAATTCACTTCAGTTGAATTCAGTCCAGTTCAATTCAATTGTCCAGTCTATTAGCACAAGCTGCGTCCTGACCAGCCCTGTGAGAGCTGTAATTGTTTTCAGAGGTTTCTGAGGTGAGCCAGTGCACCACACGCTGATCTCTTGCACCCCATGCCAAGCTCTCAAGCCAAGTTTGTGTACGCGCGTGTGCCTATTTATGTGTGCTTGCCTAATTCAATGCTGCTGGAACAATTGCCCTGTGTCTGTTTGTAAATGCCCTGCATGTGTGTCCCTGCTAGTCAGGGTGCGATAGACAAACCTTGACACATACAGAAATTTGTGCGACACACACACACAAACAGACACACAGAGAAACACAACCACAGACACACAGAGCGCCATTAGGCATGTGTTTTGTCTGTGGCCAGCACAGATGTAGAGGAGGACTGTAGGGGTCTGGAACAGCCATGCTCACTTCACACCGACATCTATGATTGGCTTTGTCGGTTCCAGACCACAGGAACAGCATATTATATATATAAAGTATATAAATTCAGCATGTGTTTGTGAATGTGGTGTGGCAAAAGACCAGTAAACTAATTATGGTGGGCAAAAGACTGTATGTGTATCTTTTGAAATATAGTTAAAAAAACAAACAAACATGCATTTCATTAAGGCAATCCAATAGAAAAAATAATCAATAAAAACAGAAAATGACTATTTGTACAACAAAAATCTAATCAAGAAGAAACATATACATTAAAAAAAAAAACAGCTTCACAAAGACTCATGTCCAGACTGTGAGGCTGCATCCGAGGGGCAGGAAGGCCTTCCCATAGTTGAATAGACTCAGAGATCACAAATACACTAACTATTTATTTTTTCTCTTCTTTTTTATACTCACACTCATGCACTCTATGCGTTCCTCTTAAGTGATGACCATTATATTGCGGCTGCAGCTCTAAACACCCATTAAAACAAGTGAAGAGCACTACAATGGATGGTGTGGCCTCTTCACAGACAGACACACAATAACACACAACCTGTCATTATTATGAGAAAGAGGATGTAAGAAAGCGAGAGTGCAAAGAGAGAAAGAGGAAGAGGAAGCAGAAGAATATAAAGTCACTTGGATAAAAATCACTTGAAGAAGAGGGAATGAAGGGGCCAAGATGGTGGATGAGTACAACATAAAAACTGTAATTTGACACAGAGGAAGAGAAGCCTCAGACAGAAATGTAGTTATGGAGGAAGAAATAAGCAGTATGCAGCGACAGAGGGAGGAGCTGCAACAAAGATGATGAGACAGAGAGAAAGATTGCAGTGAGAAGATCAGGGAGTGTTGCAGCCTGATTATTTGGCTGTTTATGCAGAATGCTGAGAGCCCTCCAATCAGAGTTGGAGACATCTAACTAAGGGGTATGACAGGCACAGGGCCTAACAAACTCTGCATCAGAGTCTCCTTATCCTCTCCTATAATCCTTTCTTCCTCTCTTCACCTGTCTCCTCCCCCTCTCTTAACCTCCTCGTCCCTCTCTCCTCACTCTCTGTGCACTCAGCTCCCCATTTCTCTCTTCTCTCCACTCCCTTTGTCTCCCTCATTTGTTAAAGGGTGTCACTGGGAGCAAGGGCAAAGCCCTATCATTCCTGATCAACCATCTTCTTTGCCTTCACTCACTCTCTTTGGTGTTTTAGTGATGCAAAAGGGTAGCTAAGCTGAAAGTAAGAGAGGGTCAAAAGTAAAGCTGTTCATCTTTTGCCCCAGTCAAGATTGAACATCCAAATTAACGCACTGTATTTACAGTTTTATCATGTCATGTCAATAACTGAATGTTTTTAAGATCATCATATGAAAGCATACCATAAGAAATATTTTGAGGGTGGATTTCTGTTGCCATGGCAAACAAAGTGGGTGATGGTGGGATTTTAATGGGTTGTAACACACCTGCTAGCAAAACTGTGCTCACGGGATGTTACAATCCAAAAAGTCATGCACGTAACTTTTTTTTGGAGAACAATAATAAAATGATGAATAAGTCATGCTGGGGTGCTTATACGGTTTTGTTACTTTACACTAAAGTAAGGCTAGCTGTTTCCGCTGGCTTCTAGTCTCTGTCCAGAGCTAAGAGCCTTCTAGTTACTGCAAAATATTTATCCCACACCCACAGGAATGGCATCAATGTAATCATCTAACTTGCAGCAAGTAGATATTTAATGATGTTGACAAAAAGCAGTCTGCTTTTTTTACATAGGCAGTGCAATGATATGTTAACAATATCATTGTATGGACACATACATTTCCTAGTGGGTGATCTTGTACTGTTCTGTTAGTTTTACTGCATGTCTACCTGAAAACCTCCTGAGCCACTTCATCCTTATATCAGTCTCCAGGATACATGCCGGCAATCTCACATGCTTCAGTATTTCCAAATGATGCATCAATATTCACAGCGTGTGTTCAAACAGAATCAGAATATATGGTGACCAATGGTTTACATGGTCACCATATATTCTGACATGTCCATCATCATACACCGTCCAAATGAGCGTGCTCAAACACACACTGTGTGCGCATTCTGAATCCTCATATCGGCTTTGAGACACAGTTCGCCGGCTGGCCCTCGCTGTCCCACACTCTCTGACGGGCTCTTAATGGTAAACTAACAGATTGTAAACATGCTGCTAGCTCTCTCTCTCTTTCTCCCCACTTCTCATATTAATCACTCTCTCTCTTTCTCCATCTCCCCTTTTCCCTCACTCTCCACTTCCTTCACCTCTTTCACTTCCTCCTTAACTCTATTCGTTTCATTTTTCTCCCTACTTCCCCCATCCCTTCTTCCCTTTCCCTCTCCCTCTCCCCTCCCTCTCTCTTTCTTTTTTCCTGGGGTATTTTTTAAACAATGTGTCCTTCATGTACGGTTGGTTACGGGGCGTACAGAAGGACATCATTAGCGCTGGTGGTTAAGCTGTAATTTACACCATTACCGAGGTAGGGGCCATTTTTATTGCCTAGTAAATTTCAGCTCTGAAATATTTAGACCATATGGCTCAATTTGTGTAATAACCTTAATTTCCAAGCACCCTTCAGCTCCCTTCAGCGCCGGCTGTTGTTGGCGGATGGCGGTGCGTGTACGCGTTTGTATGTGTGTGCACAGTTTGGATTGGAGCGCGCGCACACACACACAAATCCGCACACGCAAACACGTACGCAGAAACAGAAGACATGGCAAAAATGTTAACACATGCGCTACCCATAACCTTTTACGCACTCTCTTCCACACACTCTCACTGATTCATTCATTCACACACACAGAAACACACGCACGCACACCTATGTATGCATGGCGGTGTCAGATTAATAGGGTGTCAGCTTCTGTTTGGGTGAGGGAGCGTCAGGCGTCGGCCAGATGGTTCTCAGGGATGATGACTGTCAGGGGTCCTGCTCTGATCAATGGGATGTATTAATACAGCACACACACACTGTTGCATATACACACACACACACAAACAAAAATGTTCTGCATGCACACAGGCATACGATATTCAGACATATGCATACACATAGAGGAACACACACACACACACACATGCGTATGCTCACGGTCTCCCTTCACCAGCGATCCCAAGGGCCACACTGAAACATCTGGAAGAGCCGAGGGAGGGAGGAAAGGACAGCAGAGAAAAGAGAAGGAGGTGGAAGGCAGGGAAATACAAGGCAAAAAAAAAAAAGAAAGAGAGCAGGGACAATGAAAAAATAGAAGATGAGTGAATGACTGCATATGGAGTAAGGGGATAAAAGACAGAGGAAGAGACGGGTTAAAGGATGGAGGAGGTAAAAGAAGGTTGTAAAACTGCAGCGAGAAGAGAGCAGATGTAAGAGAACAGAAATTTAACATACAGGATAAGAAGAAAACAGCATAGAAGATAGAGAAGGATAGAGAAGAAATGGAGCGAGACCATTCAGAAAAAAGTTAGTGAAGTGTGATCAGATAAGAAGAAAGGAAGGAACACAAAAAAGGAGAGAACTGTAAGGAGGTCTGAGTTGTGTGGCAGTGTGCGCTACTTGAAGGTGGAATTATAGTTGCTCAACGAAGCCCTTGACCGGAACAGAGTGAAAGCAACATGAACACTGCTAGCTAAAATGTCCAGTTTTACATAGATAAGATATGAACACAGAGCAGAAGACATCTGGGAGAAGAGCGAGAGAAAAAAGGGAAAACAAAAACATAATGAAGGAAAACACAAAGCAGAGGAGAGGTAAAGTAACCACAGAGCAAGAAAGGCATCCTGATGGGGTTGTGTGAGTGACTAACACGTCTGTCAGGAAGGTGTAAGGCATGGAGAGTGAATGTGTGTGTGTGTGTGTGTGTGGGAGAGTATGTGTGTGCCAGGCGGCGTGTAGGGGTCTAGCGAGGCAGGCCGCCTGCGCTTCGTACCCTCATTCCGTCCGATTGCCATGACGACCCCATTAATCAGCCAAGCTGGCACAGAGCAGGGTTCCCAGCCCAGCCTGAGATCAATACACACACAAATACACACACACCAAATTGATACACATACACACATACACAAACAATGCAGCTGTAAAACTAAGACATTTATAGTGTATGGGAAAGAGCCGATTGGTGGACACTAAGTAGAGAAAAAAGTTAACTGATGATGAAGAATCCATACACTACCATTAAGCAGTGAATTAAGCACCATTTTTGCCAGGGAAGCCTCAATGAATGACCACTGAGCATGAGGGATGCACATGGTTAACAGAAACAGTTTGCACAATCCTTTGAAAGTCTGTTCTTTCCACATTGTTTCAAAACCTAGTTGCTCATCGTGACTTTCTTTGTGTTGCCAAACATTGTAGTGCATGTGGCGAAGGCAACGGTGTGACAAATGACCGCCACCAAAATAAGTCTATGCCATGTCAATGAGCTTCTCTCTCTCTCCCACACACACACACACACAAACACAGAGTGTTCCATATCAATGAGAAGGTGAAAGGTCTCCATTTACATCTTGTATTAATTATGAGTGACAAGCCAAAGGTCACAGAGGGAGAAGAGGCCACACGTATGGACAGAATATAGATCTGTACTTCCAAAGCTTCTCCCTCTTTAGCTATCCACCTTCCTTCCCCTATCTATCACTCTGTCTTCCCCTCCCCTCTTGTTCATCCACTTGTCTCTTCCCCCCTTCCACTTCTCATCCCACTAATTTCAGCTGTTTTCTCTTTTCTTTCTTCACTAGCAACTCTATTGTTTCGCCAGTTTTCACTTCTTTATCTAACATAGCAAAACATACACATGCCAGCACACACACGTCGCTACAAATCATTGTTTTAATTATCAAGTGGCTTATTCATCATCTCTTTTATTGTTTTTTTTATTTTTAATAGAGAAATAAAATTTCATTTTCAAAAATGGGCGTGTAAGTATATATGTACACAACACTGAGTCTGAGGTGTTGATACAGACACACATGCTGGTATGCGGTGGCATGCAGAGAGGAGGCCAGCTACTGTTGGCCAATATCTCATTGCAGCTTTGGGTGAACTTAGCCTACTTACTGTGCTGCCAACTCATTGAGATTAGATGACAGCTGTTAACAGTAATCTACAGTGTGTGAATGTGCGATACGTGTGGTTTTAGGAAACTTATACGGTAGTCATTCCCTGTGTTGAAGCATCAGGCGTGGCACAGAATTGTGGGACGGGCCCCGGAGAGTAGCAGGCCTTGGGCTCAGTGTGTGTGCGTGTGTGTCTACAGACCCCTCACTGCCAAACAGATGGCACCAGCACCACAGGTAGACTCTAAATTTCTTCACAAGCATCATGAGAGACAATAGACACACATGCACACGCACGCACATAAAATAATGTAAATACAGTCTACTTTTTTTTTTTTTTTTTAATGTTTTAAGTGTTGTATATTTATAGGTATGTTTCCATATGTGTAAATTATGTTTTGGATTTTTGAACAATCTGATCAGTACATGGAAATTGATCCAGTGATACGACATATCAACGCAATGGAAAACTCCCTGTGATTAGAGATGTGACTGTCCTTAAATAATGCTCTGGGTATTCATTCTGTGTGTGTGCGTGTGTGTGAGAGTGAGAGAGCATTTACCTCTACAGTGAGAGCAGTAAAGGTGGTTGAGTTGAGCGTTGGGTCCTGTTGCTGCTTCTTGTAAACCAGTCTATAATGGGAAATGAGACCATTGGGCTGCCTCGGTTCACTCCATCTCAGGCGTGCTGAGTAGGCGCCTATCACAGAGCACAGCATGTGTAGAAGTGATTCAATATCAAAACATTTTACATATACCAGTGTTCATGAAACTGTGTGAACTTACCCAAGGGCGTTACAGTGGGAGCGGCCATATCTTGTGGTTTTGCTTCTAAGGTCCGGGCTAAAGTCCACTGACTCAGGACTGAACCTTTTGAGTTGTAGACCTGAACTCTGTACTGGAAGTAACTGAAGGGTCGCAGGGCAGGGCTGGCATCAAAAAATTCAAGCGGGCCACTGGACCAGATGAAAACCAGCAGTCCCTCCTCTGTTCCTAAGGGACGCCTACAGTAAAATAAATTCTTGGATTAGATTTTCTTTTTTTCCCAAATTATAAACATGTATATTTTATGTAAATGTAGTGTATGTCATGATACATCAAATTAACATAGCAAAAGTTATTATTTTGAATGATATGGAAACTTTTACTGCCAAAGATTTAGTAATCAAAGTACATGTTTGAGCAATTCTGGTATATTCAAAATGTATGTAAATTATACTGGAGAACATGTTATGTATAATTCTTCTACTCTGCTTGGGGCTGAACTTGATCACAGTTAGTTTGTGTGGATTTGGAATAAAAAAGTAACATCACGTCTTAAACATTGTGTGTAAGTCACTGGCTGATGCAAGCAACCTGAAGTCTTTGGTAAGCCCATTTGTCTGTCGACGCAGGGTTTAAGGTGTGTGTATGAGGGAGAGAAAGAGAGATTTTCCTGTTTTATCCAAGTCCCTGTCTGCCTGAGTCTGATCATGCCAGATGTGTCAGTGTGTTTGTGTGTGTGTGTGTGTGTGTGTATACTGCTATGCTAATGTGTGTTTCCTGAGGACTTAAAGGGCTTAGTCTGGTCTGACCCTGCATACAGATCACACACTCTTTGGTCAACAAGCGGACCACGACCTTCAGCATGCATTAATACCCACATGGCACAGATGCACATTCACTCACACAATACATAGATTGATAAGCAGACTTTGCTTGAAGAGACATCACCAAAACTTTCACCGTCTTCTGTGTTCTTTGGAAATGGTG
Organism: Planiliza haematocheilus; assembly: GCA_005024645.1. Taxonomy (NCBI): domain Eukaryota; kingdom Metazoa; phylum Chordata; class Actinopteri; order Mugiliformes; family Mugilidae; genus Planiliza; species Planiliza haematocheilus. The sequence goes on along the minus strand of SRSE01000649.1, from coordinate 6,947,231 downwards.
TTGCCGCCTATTATTTGAAGTGGTAAAAGTGTTTTGTCTATATCACAGGTTAGATAAATGGAACATAATGTGCCCTTTTTTTTTTCATAATTTTAATCTATTTTTGCAGACATGCTCTTAACGCTCACTCAGACGATTCAGTCAGACACTTACCAGGGTTACATCCCAAAGTTTTCGACTGTCACCTTAAAAGATGAGCACAAAAGCAGACATGTTGTGAATTGTTTAACTGTATGTTGCTCACCTGTATATATGGTAGGATGTGATGAGTCCATTTGGTTTTGGGGAGGTGACCAGTAGATCTCCAGCACATTGGCCCCAGCTGCTTTGACTGTGGGGGGCAGCAGACCTTCTGGGGTCGTCTCCAAAGTCCGAACATAGACGCCATCTCCTACTCCACACCCATCTACAGGGAACAAAGCATTGCATTCGTGGAATAAACATCTACAAAGTCTACTCGTATCACCTTATCACACAGCATATGGTTATTACCAGCTTAAAGTCTGTAGCTGAAACACCTCACACCATGCCCAGTGAAAAGGGTTTTAACCTACTTGGCCTTTAGTTCATGTATGCAACCTTTCTTTAAGTCTAGAGTCTGTTACAATTAAATATCAGTGTTAAAAAGAATTGCAGCAATGTTAGTCACGAATACTGCTGATACGTGAACTTACTGATTTCCTCAATTGATTAGAACGTAGACAATCTTAGAAGAGAAAGGATTCTTACCAGTCTGACAGGCCTGCACTCTTAAGTAGTAAGTGGTGAAGGGCTCCAGACCGGTCACAGTGAGGTGCAGGTCTTGACCAGCCTGATGCATTATGGCACTATCACTCATTGGATTTAACAATATGTTGTAGTTCACAGGCTGGCCATTGTTCACATGAACTGTGGAAGGAGACATATTATGATTCGGTTTAGTTGGTTACGTTTTTAGCAGTACATTTATAAAACAACAAAGTACAATAAATGATACAACTGAAAATATTTCAGATGGAGATGCACTGCTATTTTTTACGTAATGAACATTAAAAGCTTAGAAGAGGACTTCAAACTCTGTGCTAAGACTCAACAGCTATGGGCTCCTCAATGCAACTGACTGAGAAGTACCTGCAAAATATTGGAAGGCTACTAAATACTTCCTGACTGCAACTTCCACTGATGAAAGTGTATGTCTGGTAGAAAGACGGAGCAAAAACTTCAACTGACTGCAACGGAGCAACAGGAAACCTTTGGCTTCACCATCCCAAGAAAAACTTTGGAAATCATGGATGTTGAGTCTCCTACACTAAAGTGACAAGGCTCTGTGATGGTAAGAGGGTGCATTAGTGCACACAGCATGGGTAACTGGCACATTCTGTGCACATTTCAACAGAATGGCATCGCGATACAAACTTGTGGCCTGCCTGCAGTCTAGATAATGGGTGAGGAGCATTAGCAGCTGACATCCTATAAAAAGTAAGAATGGTAAAATATTACAGCAGTTGTTCTCTTGCAAATGTTAAAAGACGAGGCAATGTTGAACAGTGGTAAATATGCTCTGCCCTAACTTTAATGAAACGATAACATTTATTACATTCAATATGTGATATATTGTCCGTTCACTCTTTTCAGTTGAATATATGCCGATCAGCCACAACATTAAAACCACTGACAGGAGAAGTAAATGACACTGAACATCTTGTGACAATTCAGTGTTCTGCTGGGAAACTTTTGGACCTGGCATTAATGTGGATGTTACTGAGACACGTACCACCCGCTTAGACCAGACCAGGTACCCCCACCCCATAGCAATTATACTCCTTGATGGCAGCAGCCATCCTCAGCAAGATAGAGTCTGACACAGACACACACACAAAAACGTTTTACTCAAAAAACAAGAGAACAGCACAAGGTGTTGACCTGGCCTCTAAATTCACTAGATCCCAAACTGATCACTTATCCCCCATCCATAGGACCCAAAGGCCTCCATTAACAACATTCTGTTGCCAGACACCACAGGACGCCCCCAGAAGGCCCATGTCCATTTTCTGTTGAGTCATAACTGTTTTGGAGGCACAAGGGAAACCTACACAATATTAGGATGATGGTTATAATGTTACTGCATTCTCTTTCTACCAGTACTTATATTTTTGATCTTGGCCTTACAATTCTGGCAGCATAGTCTCACAACCAGACAAAAAACACACAAATGTATACATACAGACAACTCTCACACAGACACACACACGCCCCTCGACTTTGTTAATATTCTCGCCGGAGGTTTTTCCATAATTCAGGCCAACTGTATTGTGATGGGTTATTCAACATTCATGAACTCTGGATATCTCGAGAACGAACTGATTACCAGACAAATGAAAGACTTCAATTATTCACCCCCCCAACTCACATATGCACACATGCACCTACACTCTCACACACACACCTCTGACTTCAGTGCATGGAGCTTTTTACATGAACACACCTTTACATAATCCACACACGCACGCACTAAATGATATTTATGTGTGGACACACACAGAGGTGTTAATGCCATATAGGTTTAATCATCACTGTGATATTTAAGTTTTATTATGTACAACCAATGACCTGCTTTCCCATCTTCTCTTTCATACACATCATGCCCACAATTACAAATTCATACATGCACTCTTTCCTACAGCAAAAACCGTACATGCAATACATTCTCTCTCATTCTACACACACGTAGGCACAGACAACCACAAACACCACGATGGAGAAATTGATCTTAGAGTAAATGTCTTTTTAACAGCCATACGTCAGTGCTTTGGCAGTCAGTTTATGCATATGAAGACGCAAACACATGTGCGCGTACGTACACACAGTCAAACACACAGTCAGAGAGTTAAGCATGCACGCACACACACGCACACACACAAGACGAAAACACTCCAGACTCTGGGCTCAGCGAGTTAACCAAGCGTGAGAACCCAGCCGATATTTCCTCACCTTTAAAATCAACCCATAATGACAATAGAATAGGCCTGCCTATGGAAATATCTCTGAGTGATGTGCACGCACAAGCATACGTGCACACACACTGAAATACACATGTATAAAGATGCATACATAAACACAAACACAAATATACAGAGACAAAAACCCACACAATTCCACACACAAAACAAAGTGAAGTGTCTTTGCCAGTTGGCCTTTTAAGCAGTTTCTGAGATGGGAAATAAGCCTAATGAGTGAGTAATAGTCAATGATAGATGGGTTAGGGCAGACAATCACTGCCCCATAAGCATGAAACCCAGCTCCAAGTGTATGCTCATGTATGCCTGTGTATGTGTCCAGGGCTTGAGAGGCCAGAAGGTGAATGGAAAACTACCCGGGGCTTTTGTTTCAGTCTGACCCCTCTTTGTAAGCGTGTTTAGAACCGTCATGCAAATTTGAAGCTGCTTTTAAAATGTTACAGTAAACATACATATCAATTAGTTGCCTTTCCATTAAAAGTGAATTTATTAGGCTGCATAGTGTGTCAGTGGGCGATGCTACAGGCTAATTTACTCTCATAGCTGAAAAAAAAAAAGCTGATCAGTCATTAGAGATAATTATTCGTTGTGTCAGAACTTTGGCGGAAATATTTGCTCCTTTCCCATTAACCACATTAAATCTAATTTTTTAAAAATAAAGCAAATGTCCAAGCAAGGAATACAATTTTATAAGCTGCTGAGGAGATTTTTATTTTATTTCCCTGAACTTGTTTTAATGTAATGCTTTAAAATGCATGCAAAAATACTGATAATGGAATCACACCTTATGTTTTCTGGGTGACTCTATGTTTATGGGGACTGTAGCATTATATAACCACACTAAAGGCTGTCTATTTTCATTATTTCAGCTCTGAGCAGAAATGCCAGACATAGAAAAAAGTATTTGTAACAATCTCTAAAGAGCAAGTTTAGACTTACAAATGACAGGGAGCTGCTGTAAATTAACACATTTACAAAAGTTTGTTCTGCTGTGACAAACCAAACCAAATTTAAAAACCATAATATATTTCAAATTGAAATGACTAAATATGATTCCATCCACAGAAAATGACTTCAGGTCATCCATTCTTTCATCCGTCCACACATCTTTTCATTTATATTGCTACTCACCAGGGGGGGACCAAGCAAGAGAGATGGAGTAGGGGTCCGACACTGTCACATCGTGGGGAGGGGGGATCCCGGTGGGGCATGAGACTGGCGTTTGTATAACATATTTGTCACTCACACCAGTCCCACCTCCTGTGGTAGCCTCCAGCTCATACAAATACCTAAATAGTGCCGTAAAGAAGGATGTGGTTAAAACAGCGAAGGGATCACAGGAGGAAAAAATAATATCTAGAACAGACATTGCTAATGTGGCAGTCTCAATAAATATCCAGTAAGTTAGTACCCAACTTATTGATTTAAATTATAAGTTACAGTCCATTGTGCTGCCAAAAAGCCTCAACTTTGAAAGAATTTAAGTAGTGCTGATGGAGATTGCTGCCCCAGGATGATTAGGATAAGTACAAGGTAAAAACTGAATAAAGTCTGATTAAGAGTGCAGTCAATGAGCACTACAAAAAATATACATTTGTGCAACTTGCCAAGACAACACAAAAGTTGTGTAATTACAGACAATACATAGTTTGCCTCATTCTTTCTCAGCATAGATAATAAGTGACTCCTCCTATAATGAGAGAAACAAATACTTTTAATACCAAGTTATAATTAACCAATGAATTGGGAAGATTTAATGTCTAAACATCTCTACACAAACATTGTCTGAAAAGACATAAGCAATATATTGTCCACTCCAAATGCCAGCACAATTTAAATGTCAGCATTTCAAAGTATGTATGCACATGTTAATACAGTAAATAAACTTGAGGTCCATTTCTTCCTCTTCCTTCCCCTCCATCACGCACCGTCCTTCCTCTTTTTCATTTGTCTCGCTGCCTCTCTCGACCCACTCTCCACCTCCCTAGCCCATGACATCATAAGATAGATTTCCCTTTTAAGAGTGTGTGGCTGGTTGGTGCTAAAGCCTACATTAGCTGTGTAAGTGGGCCACCATTTAACATTAAAAGCCTTTAATTTGCTATAAACTCCAGCACACATGCATTAATAGGCGGCGGTGTTGGGTTATTGTTCCTGTGCAGAGCGCTTTAAACAGGAGGCCATTAGTGCCTCTGCACTGGGTTAGAACACACTCAGGAGAAGGTATTAAAACTACTCACATGTTACTCTCATAGACACGCACACAGACAGAAAAACATAAATAAATGCACCTCCCCGAGACACGCCATTTACGTCAAGGAGAGATAGAAAGAGGGAGGGATGGAAATCATGAGAGGAAGAGACTGAGTGTGATGGAGAGGGAGAATTTTATCATGGCATAAGGTTTCAGTGGGAGAATGAAGTTAAACACTTCATCACTGGAAGATATTTACTTAAATGTAAACACCGCCTTGGGATATCAAAAGTAGAATTGTGTATGTGTGGTGGGTAATCGGTGAGTGAGGCATTTGCATCTGTTTGGTTGTGTGTGTGTGTGTGTGTGTGTGTGTGTGTGTCCTGCGGGGGCAGCCAGAGGGAATAGGTTAATTCTCTCGTCATCTTAGACACTTCCTGGGCTGCCGAAGCAAAGTGACAGCTAATCAACATTGTCATAAATAATCAATGGCCACTTTGAGCAGTCTCACGCACAGGCACACGCACACATACGCAGACATGCGAGGGTACGCACTCACACATGCACACACAAGTCTGCTTGGATAATGGGGCCGGTGCTCCCTGTGTAATTCTTGGCGCAGGGCTAAATTGGGAAAAGAAGGGGAAGAGGGAAGGAATGAGGTAAGAGGGGAAGGAGAGGAGGGTGAGGAGGAGAGAGAAGTGAATAGGAAGTGAGACAAGTGATGAGAAGAGAAGGGTCGGTACAGGAATGCCTTCTGGCAGACTATCTGGAATTAGGGAAAATTAAACGTCACACACACACACAGTCCTATCTCCTTCCTTCCTTTCTTTCTCTTTCACTCACACATAGAGGAGATTGGAGTACTGCAGGGTGTTATCCCAAGAATTCTATTTGGGGTAAGGAGAAATTGTCTCTGGAGAGAGAAGGCAGAGGAGAGACAGGGGGGACAGGAAAGGAGGAGAGAAGGTATCGTTTTACGCTGACATAATTAAAGCAGAAATTTCATTTTGGAAAAAAAAATTAAATACATGGATTATTAAAGGTTGAATGAAAACAAACAGATAAATAAAATCTACGCCCCACTGCTGTCTGTAAGCAAAAGCCAGATCTGATTTGTGATTTTAATTTATGCACATGCCAGTGTTTGCATCTGTCATTGCTATGTCAAATATTTGCTCATTAAATGACGCAAACAGACATATACAGACTGCAGTCCTGAGAGACATGGATGAGGTGATAGGAATGCTTTTAAAACAGGGTCACCTCAACACGAACACACAAACATATGTGCGTGTCGTCTCACATGGGAAAAACGAGGCATTAAAGTGAAGATTAATTGTGACGCTACAAGTGAAGTGTTTTTGTACGTGTGACTTCTACGTATGTGCACAGTCCCTACCTGCGGTTTGGCAGGAGTCCAGTGTCTGTATAATTCTGGTCACGGTGGTCTCCGGTAAAAATAGTGTGACCGTCTCTGTTCAGTCTGTACTGGGAGATGTGTCCATTAGGCCGGGATGGCTGATCCCAGTACAGCTCCACCGCAGATGTGTTTATTATCAGGTGTCTGGGCCTCATCCATACACCTGGAGAGGACCGGACAGAAAGAAGAAGAGAAAGTGAGTGTTTTCTACTTTTTTCCCCCTGTAATTAATTAGCACTTATTCTTGTCTTTATTTCACACACACTGCTAAAGGTCTAGTCAGAAAAGAAAATCAATTTGCGTACAGAAATTTGATTCTTTCTGAAACAAAATGCCCACTGTAATTATTAACTGAGGACATTGTGATGATCACCGTTTGGTTGACTGGGATCTGAAAATAGTGAATGCAGATCATCAAATGATCAAACGACTCAATCCTTAAAATAATAAGGAAAAGGAAAATAAGAAGGAGGAAAAGATTCCTCAGGAGATTACACTGAAAGCATGAGAGGACAATGACATTAGAATAATTATATAATTTGAAGTTCAAGAGAAAACAATTAATCCAAACCTCAACTGTATGTTGGCATGCATAAGGCTTAAAGAGTTCATTCAAATATAAATTATTCACCAATATATAAACACAAACAAGTAGAAGATATGTTAATTAATTAATTGTAGTGGACAAGGGGAGTATTTGGAAGAAGGAAACTGAAAGTCCATATAAAAGTTCACATAAGATACAAAGAGAAAGAAGCAAAGGTAAACAAATACGTTAAAAGGTGGGTTGAGGACCTAATTTACATGTTTAAACCGAAAAGGAATAAGGAAAATATCAGAACCTAAAAATATGTGCAGTAGGATTCAGGAAGAAGAGACACAAAATAGTGTGAGAAAAAATGAGACGTGGATGAAGTGAAGACAAACCATCCTAAATCAAGTTCTTTCTTAAACAATAAGCTCTGACATGTTTTCAGTCAGGCATCCGTTTGAGGAGTCATTTAAAACAGTGGCGAAGAAAAGAGACGGACGGAAGGTAGAGAGACACAAGATGTGTATGAAGAGGGAAAACTGAGAAAAAAAAGGGGGAGGATTTAAAAAAGGACAGCAGTGGCAGTGGGAGGAGAATAGAGAAGTCAGGAGGGCATAGAGAAAAATGAGGAAACATGTAAAAATGGAAATCAGTAAAGAAGACAAAGGTTTTATACGAAATTATACGAAAAAATTGTTGTATATTAAAATGGTAATAAATTGTTATATTGTTGTAAACTGACTAAAATCAATTAAATTCAGCTATCACAATGATCAGATTAGAACAACAGAGTTTTATGTTTAGACCAATTATCAAGGTTACTTTGTGAAATAAAATAAGTAAACAGTGGAAGTTTTGAAGATTCTGCAGGATCTACAGTAAGTATGTGCATTGGTGGGTGTCTGAGCATACCAGCAGGCAGGGCTTCCAGGGTGCGTCCTGAGGATGGTAAGCTGGCTCCACATCCAACAGTTGTACAGGCCACCAGTACAAAACTGTAGTTTGTGTATGGCTGTAAACCTGTAGCACACAGACATGTGTTAAAACATGACAAAAAATAAATGACCTGACGTCATATTTATAAGAACATGCAAAATGATCCAATGATGATTTTATTCCTAGAACAATTAACTTTACAAATGAGATTATCAAAAAATATCCTAACTGTATCCTAACTAACAGTATCCTAACTGAAAAGATAAATAAAGTAAAGCTTGCCCTGCCCATATCACTAGTTCTTCCCCTGAATGTTTTTTTTCCCCTCTTTCTCGCTTTCACTCTCCCTCTCTCTGTTTTTTTTTCCGCACACTCTCAACGGATGGATCCATATCTGTCGGTGTTAAATTATGCATGCCATAACTCAATAATGAAACAACGTAAAGATGGGCAGCCGCGGAACTGACATGGGATAGGACTGGTCCAACGCTGTAATGTCATCAGCTTTTGATCTATGATAATTATGATACCTCTGTATGCGTTTAGGCTACAGTGTCCAGACATGATTTATTTATAGGCAGCCGCTATGCAGTCTAAAAGAAATCACATCGCGACTGAGTGGTCCTTTAACTGCAACCAGAGGAAATCAGCTTTTCCAATGAGATTTAAATACTTGAAGTTGCTAAAAATCCTCTGTGCACCTAAACAAAGTTACTGTGTCTGGTTATTGGAAACCTCTTTTTACTTGAGATATATTTCCTGCCTGGTTCTTGATTTAAGGCTCACGTATGAGGATGAATGCAAATCCTTAGTGCTGCCACAGGGGTTGACGGGGTGTTTTATGGTCATTCACTTAGCTGACAGCATACAACAGCCTGCAAATCAAATTCAAAGGAAAATGAAAGAACTAAATGACTTTATTTCAAAAGGATGACTGCATAATATAGTGTGTTGAATTCTTTATTTCTGCATTAAATCCGCACCCTTTTAGGTGAAGCAGTAAATGTTTTAAACTATTAGTGATTTTTTATAACGTAGATAAATATGTTTTTATATTAATAAACAACTAGTCTTTTCATTTCTCTTTATCCTTTTACTTATCAATAGGTTTAATTGTTACACACATTTTGAAAGAATAAACACACTTTACAGAGTGGGCCTTTTTTATTTGTAATATAAATGTAAAAATGATGTACAACTAATTAATGACTCAATGTTTGTGAGTTATATAGACAGACAGACAGCTGGTTACTAGCATAATTTTGTCTAAATGGTATTTATATTATTTTAGATATTATAAATGAAAGAAACGTAAAGAAATGACAAGTGATACCGTAACATAAAAATACCACCACTTAAATAAACATCTTTTGATTCAATTTCACTAATAAAAATCAAAATGATTCATTCCTGTCTCCAGCTGTGCATATCTGAAGGATGACAGACAGAAAGGGAAACCCTACTGAGTGTCTCAGCTGTTGTATGCATGTTGATACTCGCCCCGTGTTGACTGCTTACAGCAGAGAAACATGTGCACCAACACGCACAGACTGCCGCACAACGGAACGCTTCACCACATCTTCCTCACGTCTCTTTCTGCTGCTTAGCCTGCTTAACATGCCTCGCAGCCTGCCGCGCTTAACCCAACCTGTGATCAATGTGTCTGTGTCTGTGCGAGTGTTTGCGTGTGTGCAAATGTTCTAACAATGTTGCCCTGTGTTTGGGTTAAATAAAGGAAATCTGCCAGCCATACGAAAGTACCAGGGTTGAAGCGAAGGGCTTTGTTACACTATTTAACTGTGCAACTAAGCGTGTGTATATGCATGTGTGCACTCTACCAGAGTAAATGATATCTGCACTGTAAGTGATGTCATTTGTTGCAACACTGGATAAAGCAGTAACCCTTCACTACAACCTCTATACACAGCATCAATGCAGGAGTCAGAAAACTGCAACGACTACTACGTTACATTTAAGACAAACTAGAAGAAGCGAAATTTAAGTGGCAATGAAGACGTGTGGCAACGGCTTCAGAACTAATTGAAACTAGAAAATTAGATAAGAGCCGTGTGCTCAATCAGAATAGTCCGATTGCTTTGATGTGTTGCCTGTTAATTACAGCAAACTCTCATGTCAGGAAGCAGAGTGGCCAGATCAGAGAACACGTTTGTAAAAGCACATTTATCAATTCCACCCTAAAACTAAAGGAACTACAATCACAACTATCACCTGATGCTCCAGCTGCTCTTGCATGTTTTAAATATACTTCTCATTCAGGACATGAGCATGTGCAGACGCGTGTAAACACACGCACGGACACCTTTGATGTTCCTTAGCGCGTTTCATTTGAACATCAGCACTCAGACTGAAGAGGGCAGTGTTGGTCTGCTGGAGAACCAGCGCCACATCTACGAGCGTAAACGTGCTTACCTGTATGTGTGCGTACCCGTGCATGCTCTTGTGTGCTCATGTGCTTGATTATGGAAAGACAGAGGAAGCTTCAATCATTTTAACAGTGATCACCGGGAAGTGAAAAACGGGTGGAGGGGGTTTTGATGTGAGCAGCCAGCGGCTTACTAACACAGAGCGAGACAAGCCTGTAACTGTCATTGCAAGAGCTGGACACAGTGGAGATCTGTGTGTGTTTGTGTAAGACACCAAAAGAAACAGAGACAGAGAGACATTGGCAGCAAGACAGAGGAAGGAGTTGGTGCTCACACTGAATCGAAACGTCAAAGGGAAAGACAGACAACAAATAAGCGAAAGGGTGGTGAGACTGTTGAGGATTTCTTTTAAGCCCGTTGTCTGTGTGTGTTGCAGTAAAAATAACTGATTTAAAATGGCATTTTATTGACAGGGTGCCATTCCCTGTTTGCATTAGAGAATATGATAGGTTGATGGGCGCAGGCCGCAATACCATGCCTGCCACCTGATACAGAGAGAGAGAGAGAGAGAGAGAGAGAGAGAGAGAGAGAGAGAGAGAGAGAGAGAGATTGGGGGGTGAAAGAGAAGATAGTGGAAAAGCCAGACAGGCTAATAAAAGAACCAAAAACTGTGAGGACAGCTGAGAAAAAACAAACTGAAGAAGAATGGAAAGATGATAAAGCATAATACAGAAGAAAGAGAGACATAATTGGCTTTATTTGGATGAAAAAAAAAACAGATGATGTACCAAGAACAAGAAAGAAAATGAAGGAAAATAACAGAGAGAGGGAGAACGGAGACAGAGAAGAGAGCTTTGATAACACCTCTCCTAAATAATTAAGAGTTTGACTTCCTGTCTGTGGCTCCCTAATGCAGAGACAGTCTGGGATGGAACAATGAGATCAGGTTCACACACACACACACACACACGTCCATGCACACACACACACACACACACACACACACAGATATCCTAAACCCAAAACCATATACGCAAGTTAAGCTAATGCATCGAGCATACCGTATCCAAAGCATTCACATGACATCCATGCACAAGTGCATTTACACAACTGGACACACACGTGCAGACTTAACTTGCACAAACGCAAATCTGTGTGGAGGCCGAGGCCAGAACATCTTCAGGGAAAGAGGTAGGACTGAGTCGTTTAGTAGAATCTATACTTTGCTGAATGTATATTTTTGTGTCTGTGTTTGTTAACAATGTTAGCTCTAATTTAGTTTTTGGATTTCAGAGAAATAACATACCACTGGAAAAATAGAATAGAAAATCAAGAGTTTCAAAAACGTGACAATATTTTTTATCCAGTAGCAGAGCTTCATTTACATGGATTTAGCTCAAAGTAAATATTGAAATGGGCCCACAGTCTGCTTGTTTATGTTTTTCTCTTCTGTTGAGAAGAGAAACAATTCTCCTCTTCTAGACTTGTTTGTGTCTGTCATATATAAAGAGGACAGATGTAGGGCCGAAACAGTAGATTTGTAGCAGGACCCATGTTCCAGCACAAATCATAATAATGTTGGAAGCTGTGTTTATGAACTTGTTAGTTGAAAGACTCTGTGAAGAATCTTGTGATGGAAGAGAGACTCAGGATTGATACATGAGCTCCGTGTCCTCTCCTCCTTCTTTCATGTCTACATGCCTCTACCTATGGCCTGGACCACTAAGAGCATTGAATATGTGGGAAATGCATTAATAAATAAAAGAACATACTCTATTCCCCGCTGTTCTGAATTAATAACGAGCCTACAAAAGACCAATTAAACACATGATTAATGCCATAATCTATATAATTGCAGGCAATAATTCATTGTGAGCTAATGATAGCAATACTTAATATCGATTCACATGGGGTGTCTTTGTATAGTAGTGCTTAATTCTTTCTATGACGTGTCACGGCAAAATGCTATTAATAAGAGTCTACTTCTCACTTTTCCTAAGGCAAAAAAACAAAACAAAAACAAGAAATTAGCTTCTTTATTTTTAGATTGTCGCATCATAAAGGCTGCTGTTTCGCTTGGCAAATTTTCTTCACAAGTGTGATGCCACAGAACTACTCGTAATATTTAAGTTAACAAGTTCATTTTTGGAAAAGAGGCAAGTGATTATTGAAGCCAGTAAGAGGCAGTAAAGACAAAATTATATTCTCACGTGGTTAGTGCTACAGAAGAGATTTGTAGCCTTTCACATATAAAACTTCATTCATTTGTTAAGAAGCAAACAAACCTGTATTTTCAATGTACCAGTTCAAATTACTATTAATTTTAATTTAGTTAATTTCAGATACTTGTATGATCACATCTATTGTTTTATATAGATGTGTACACACCTTGTAGACCATGAGGTACAACATGAAGAGGCATCTTTGGCCCGACAGACATTTATCAGATCAAATAAGTTACAGCACTGAAATAACGATTCAAACTAAAATCGACATTTTCTGAGCTAAAAAAAGCTGACTTCTCCGGTTACTGTGGTTTGAGTGAGTGTGTGCGTGTGAGCTCTCTGAGCGTCTGTCTCTGACAGTGGTACGAACCGTTGGAGAGATGCAGAGAAGATGAATTATGGCGTATTAAACATTAAGGGTGAGGGAATAGCGCAGCAATTATTTCTATTCATATTTCACTGAAAACACTTAGATTCATCCATCCATCTTTTGTCTGTCCCACTGCTTCCACTGTTTCTCCTTCAGTCTCTTTTAAAGCACGTCGCTCTGTGCACCATTCAGTCCTGTACTCACTCTTTCTTTCTTTCTTTAAAAGCACACATTTTGAAGTCCTTTTATACACGTTCAAATCAAAGGTGAAGGTGTACATGAAGACATGAAAATGGTTAGATGAAGAAGGGTTAGTGTTTGGTGACAAAGGATACAAAATAGGAAAGTTAACATTAACCAATAAACATGCAAACTTTGATTGTAAGGCCTTTCTGAAATCAATCTGTATAGGGTATAGAAAGTTAATTCAGTTCTGACCCCTTGTTACATTGTGCCTCAGTAGGGCTGCTGTAAAAACACTGTAACGTATTCCTAAAACATGCATGCGCTGTGTAAACGAGAGCTGCAAAGTGGAGAGATAAAAAAGAGAGAGGGAGAGATAAAGGGGGAGACAGAGACTGCCCCAGTAGTGGCTTTGGCTGAATACGCATGGTTTTCCAGTGTCTCACAGGGGGACAGGGGAATCTCACACACACATGCTGGTTGCTTACACTGGCACATGGGGCTGGTACAGTATTACAGCACATTACCATCTCTATTTGGCATTGTTTGCCTTGCCTCATGCCTACACATACAAACACTACTACACACAACTCCTGACCATACAAGCCAACCACAGGCACCATGGGAATAGTCTATTGGCTACTGGCAAAGCTGATGCCTGGTCTGAGTCCAAGACAGAGCAGAGCGCAGCGCTGTGAAGCAAAAAAGCCACTGAATTTCAGCTTCAAAAGATGTCATCAGTCCATTCTCATACGTAAAAATTGAAAATGGGGTAATCAAAGCAGCTCTGGAACACTGAACATTTTTTAAACCGAGCCATTGCAGAGTCCCAAAAGAAGCAAGTATGTCTACAGTGATAATATTCTACTGGAATTTGTCTGTTAGTCTCTAATACATTCTGTTATAATGCTGACAATTAACATTTGTTTTACAGTGCTTCATGCAGATGCAGATGTGTCTGAATGTGTGCGTGTGTGTGTTGTGGCTGGTGGCAGAGGGCCAGCAACACTACTCCTCCTCAGGGTAGATGAAACTAAACTTACAAATCACCAAGCCCTGAAACCACCATGTTTGTGCGCAGTTCTGCAAGATTAGGACACATCTGTTTCATACTTACCAACTACTTCATTGTTTTATTGGAGCACTGGGGTCTCAAACGTTTTGATGCATTTGTTGTGCTGTTTGCTTGTTTTCTCAAGGGACAAGCATGCAAGCTCTTAAGTGTGCTTTGAGTGTGCTTCTACATTTTTGTTTCTTCTACAGCCGTGGCCTACTGGTTAGCGCTTTGGGCTTGTAAATGGAGGGTTGCCGGTTCGAACCCCCGACCTGTAGAAAGCGGCTGAAGTGCCCTTGAGCAAGGTACCTAACCCCTCACTGCTCCCCGAGCGCCACTGTAGCATGGCACCTCACTGCTCCGGGTTAGTGGGTGCTTCACCTCACTGTGTGCTTTGTGTGTTCACTAATTCACGGATGGGATAAATGCAGAGACCAAATTCCTTGTATACGCAAGAATACTTGGCCGAGAGAATCTTAATCTTAATCTTAATGGGAATGTGTTTGTCTGTATGAGGGGCGAGGCCAGAATCACATTTTACAATACATGGCTTCCTCAAACCAGCATTTACAAACTAATAAATAGCAAAGGAGGAAAGAAAGAAGAGGAGAGAGGGCAGGTAAGCACAGAGATGATGGAGAAGAAACAAGGAAGGAGTAGAAAGAGAGTAAAAATGAGCAAGACAAAAGGAGAGAGAAGAAATAAATGTGAGCCAAGGCGGAAGGAAGGAGAGAGTCGACGGGCCAGGGAAGGAGAAGTGAGCAGACAGTAACATAATTTTACAACATGTATCTTACCAGTCACTGTGTAATTTCTGGGTCCATCAGTGACAGTAAATATGGTTCCGACACCGGTCTGGTTCAGGTGGTACTGCTGTATGACTCCACTGTGTTGAATGGGTTCAGACCAGCTCACGTTGAGGGAGGAAGGGCTTATAGCTGTCACCACCGGAGGCTGCACATCCTCTGGGACTCCCTGGACCGTCACTGCCACCACCTAATCACACACATGGTCATACACAAACAGTAAAATACAAACACATGTGATCAGCTTTTAACATGACAAACAACTGCATCCAAATTCAGGGCTTCTCTTCCTGATGTAATAAAGACCCTGTTGACGACAGATAAAGACATTTGCCGCTAACTTAATGGACTCCAACTCCCTGAAAAACACCCAAAACAAAGAACCTACAGTTTTACTTATTTGCCTGTGAACAAGAACACAGTTTAACACAAAGGTAACTAAAACAGAAACTACCCACCCTTTCTGTTTTAGCTTCATATAGAACTAAACTAAATGAATCTGAAACATATGATGAAATATTTAGCAACAATCAGCAAATATAAACAGTCTGAATGACAGAAAAAGACAGAGAAAAATACTATAAAACAAATTAAGGAATATGTGTTTATAGTGGATCAAAGTGACAATATTGGGGACTACGAGTTCTTGGGATATTCTGGGTAATGTGGATGCTTGCCTTTACTGAGCTAATCATTTACTTCAGTATTTCTGCTTTGCACAGAATTTAGCTGAAAGTTTTTTTCAGTAATGCTCTGCAGCTATGATGGATGTTTGATTCCAAATCAATAGTAGTGTTGTATTTCTCTCCTACAAGAAGAAAACAAACAAGCAACCCCTCAGTAGGTTTTATCTCATGCAAAAAAAAGTAAATAAATAAAAAATGACTGCTTCTTAGTACAGTGATAAGAGTGACCATCTTATTGTACATTCCGAGTGCAGTATCTGTGGGCCCCTGTGAACGCTGGGTGAATGTGGAGACCACAGAATCACAGGGCAATCTGCTGCTAATGGCAACAGGGATATCCTGCCTTAATAGACTGTCACTAGCACTTCCACCACCTGTCCCACACAGTGCTATGCAATTAGAGCACTGCTACTACAACTAAGGAGACACACAAACACGTGCACGGAGATAAACACACACAGGTGCATCCAGGTATACACATGCAAACGGCAAAAGGTAAAAGAGAGGTAACAGTACAGGAGGACAAGAAGAAGATGGGAAGAAAGATGCAGTTCATCAGTGAGTGGTCCACTGTGCTGTCAAACTCAAATGTCTGCCAAGATTTTGCTCAAATGTGAGGAAAATAAAAAGTAAAATAAGACCCTTTCGTGTGCAAATCCACAGTTCACACACCTTTTCTTTGGTGGACCACTTAACTAGTATTTAGAATTGTGTGGTGTATGAAAACAGGTACACTGCAGTCAAATCCTGTTAGTAATGGACCTGGGTAATCTGTGTTTCCCTGTTTAATGCAGTAAAATAACTGATTCATTCATAGTTTCTGGAAATAGATAAGCATTTAATGTCGAGAAGAATAAAATACAGATGCTCATGTAGCATGCATGAAATTATGCTCGGAAGGACACTCTTCAGTCCATCCATGTCCCAGGATAAAAAAGAAATTGAATCTTGGAGGGCCAAAGGAAAAGGGGATTGTGAAAGACATAAAGATAGGAGAAAAGGAGAAATGTTGGATTCCAGATGACAGCAGCCAAAACTGGTACTTGGAAGTGTGAAGAAATGAGAATGAAAGAGGTAAAGTAAGGAAAGAAACAACAGTCTGGAGAAACCAGGGATTGAGATCAGAGGAATGACAGGAGACAAATAGCTGAGAGAACAGGACAAAAGGATTCAAAGAGAGAAGAGGACCAATCGCTCTTCCTCTGGCTCTAAGTGACCAACCACATTAGATCAGCACCTTCTGTTGTCACGGCAGGCGAGCGCTCGTGTGTGGCTGTGTTTGTTTGTCTGTGCCTGTGTGTCTGTGTGTGTGTGAGGGTGGCTGATGCCAGGTAATTGCAGTGGTGTATTAGGTTAGCACAAGTTATCCCATAATTGGGACTGTTTGGCCAATTTTCACCGGTGTACAAACTAATACAACTCACTCCCTTTCCACTCTCTGCTGAGAGTGTGCGTGCTCCTTTGTGTGCATGTGCGTGTGTTTGTGTGTGTGTGAGACAAGCAGGCAGACAGAGAGAACATGGAAGTCTGACAGTTTGTTGTGAGGGTGCATGTATACTCTCTCAAATGGTTAAAGTTTCCAGCCAGGAGGATCCAGTGGTTGACTTTGAGAAATGCCAGTCTACTGTATAAGATATAGGCCCATTTTATGCCTATCATGCCTTTTGTGTAGGTCTCCCATGTGCCTCATCTGAGAATTGACATGGGCCTTAAGATGGTTCCCTGCGGTGTCTGTTTTTGGGTCCTATGGGTTGAGGGGAGAGGCCTCTGTGGATCAGGCTTGTTCCAGCACATCCCACAGATACTTGATCAGTTTGGGATCTAGTGAATTTGGAGGCCAGGTCAACACATTGTGCTGTCCTTCGTGTTTTTTGAGTTGTTCCTAAACTGTTTGTGTGCGTCTGTGCCAGGCTGTATCCTGCTGGGGATGGCTGCTGCCATCATGGAGTGTCATTGCTATGGGGTGGGGGTGTCTGGTCTGGTCTAGGTGGGTGCTACATGTCTAAGTAACATCCACATGAACGCCAGGTCCAAAAGTTTTCCAGCAGAACACTGAATAGTTACAAGATGGTCAACGTTATTTACTTCCCCTGTTGGTGGTTTTAATGTTGTGGCTGATCAGTGTATATATGTATATTTATACGTACCTATATGTATATATACTGTACATATGTGTGTATTCATATACATACGTCCGTGCGACCATGAACGGTACCTATGATACAATGCAGACACCGAGGCCTTTTGTAGCAGTGGACAAAGTATTAAGATGCTTTACTGAAGCTAAAGTACCTCTGACTAATAAATTACTATATATGATGCCTTTAAATTATTAAGACTAAAGCATCAGTGTGAAAGCAGCATGTTACAGTTGTAGCTGCCATAGACAGAGCCAGTTTGAATTACTTCATATACATTTTTATGACAAGCAGATAAATCTGATTTTGAGATTTCTAGATGCTTTAGAGGAAGAAGGAAACCTTTGTATGGGTCATACTGTTCTGTGAATACTTAAAAAACAAAACATTGTTCTTTTTCTCGAGTCATCTCTCTGACCATTTACCATCCTTCCATCCATCCCCTCTTATTTAATACAGCCATTCTCTGTCGCATTCATTCATCACATACATTCATTCATCACACCAACGCCAGACATGTGGACAGACCAACTCTGTCCACATGTACAGGCTTCCTCTTACGTAAGAACACCAAAATAATGAGATGTTAAATTAGCTTTTTAAAAAAAGCCAGAAAGACAGTTTTCAACATGAGCTTTCATCCCCACTAAGCCGGAGAAATTAATTGTTGTGGTGATATCAGCTCAGCTACAGCCAGAGAGATAGCAGGGGGACTTCTGTGTGAAGGTATTATGGGTGCTATCACAAACATCGCGTAGGCTCAGCAAATCCAGGGTCTCGCATACAGGCTGAGAGTGGAAACAAGGCTAAATAACAACTTGTTCCTGCACAGGAACAGTACAGAGTTCACACAGTGTGCAAACGTCACAAACTGTAATTTCTTAACGCCAAAAGTCAGACAACTTTTGGATTTGTAAAATAGCACTTGGAGCAAAGCGTGTGCACAAGAATTATGATGTAAATAATGTCTGGGAATCCACAATCAGCATTTGAGGTGGCTTTAACAAGAGGGTAAAGGGGCATTTAGCTCAGGGGCCACTAGCCAAACAATGACACAAACAGTAATTATAAGAGGAAGCTGTGTTTTCTCAGACTTTCCTCTCTCTCGGTTTTTTTTTTACACACAAATGCACACACCAATACACGTTTTGCTCACCCTTCTTTTCTTCTTTAAGTGTTCAAGCTAAATTAAGGAAGTGAACTAAACTACAGAGTAAAGTGGTGCTTAGTTCAGTGAAGCCATCTTTAGAGGAGCCATTAGATAATCATACAGTGGAATAATGTCATTATGAAATGGGGTGCTACAATAAAGTAAGGTTTTCAAAAGTGTGTGTGTACTGGTGTGTGAAAGAGACATAGCATTACGAGGAAGGCTGGCAGGACGGAGATGAATCAACAGAACCGTTGTAGCTGTAGCCAGTAAAGTTTTACCTGATATTATTTTTGTTGGGCAGGTAAGCATGAGGTTAGCCTCACAAGCCTGTCAGTTATGAGATGTAGAATAAGATCTTTAATACAATGCCACTATAATAGCACTGACACCAAACACACATGCAGTCTTACCTGTGCACTGTCAGTACAACCAGCCCGGTTACAGACCCTCAGCTGGTAACTGTATTCCTGGAAAGGCCTGATCCCACCAACATCAGTGAAACTGCTCTCATCACCGCGGTAACGTTCTTGTCCGTCCCGCAGTATAACATAGTGGGTGATCTCCCCTGGTCAAATAGAAAAGATAGCAGTTTTTAATCACTGTAAGATCTTTCTTAATATTTCAGTCTGCATCCACACTGGTAACAAATCATCCTCTACTGGAGTCAAT
The DNA here is from genome assembly GCA_005024645.1 of Planiliza haematocheilus. NCBI lineage: Eukaryota > Metazoa > Chordata > Actinopteri > Mugiliformes > Mugilidae > Planiliza > Planiliza haematocheilus. Next base: position 6,927,482 of record SRSE01000649.1, on the reverse strand, counting down.
TAAATAGACAACATTCACAGAGAAGACTTTTTTTGTTTTTTTTAATGGGAAAACATCTGAAAAGTAAGACCACACAAATGCACATACACATATGCGTACCATTAGGTCTGGCAGGAGCTTGCCATTGCAGCTGAATGATGTCATCCCGTTCACCGATGCGACTCCAGCGGGGTGATGCCACTCCCCATGGTTTGTCTTCACTGGTTGTCACTGTTGTAACGTTGCTGGAGCCTCGGCCAAAGCTGTTCCAGCCCCTCACTCTATACTCATAGGTAGTAAAAGGCTCCAGGTCAGAGTCTATTTCAGAATAAGGAATGGAGGAAAGACAGACAAACTGAGCAAGTGAAAGAGAAAAACAAATATCCCCCAAACCATTTTTTCACTAAAAAGACATACGGCTTCGCTGATACTGTACTACCATAATATACTCTACTCACTCTTATTATTAAGTTCAGAGTTGGCTGATGCCATTCAAGACACAGAGTTTTCTTTAAGGCGTTAAGGGTTGCAAGAAAGTTATGATCCATGTACAATAATTGCACTACTTATTATATTATTATACTCATTAATATTGTAGGTGCACATTTAATAATTCCAGTATACAATGATCATGCTGAACACAGCTTTTGTGCATTTTATTATTATAATTTTTTGTTTTAATAAAGGATATTAGTGAATGATTACAAGTTTTAAGACATGCGTATGTATCAAAATAATCCAGATGGATTTATGCCTCAACTTGTTGCCTCAAAAACATTCTGCCCAGCTACCGTATATATTCTAAAATAATAATGATAGTTCCTTATATGCACCTGTACTGGTAGGTGTACTCCAAATGTGAGCTGTATTAATGTGTACCAAATATATGGTGGGTGTAAAGGAGCGTAGAGGGACTGCTGCTGTAAATGAGACTATGCTGTAACTGCCAGCGTGGGACACTTGTCTATACTACTGCGCTAACAGAAGCAGCTAAAGACGGCGTTTAAACTATGATAAATATACGTGTGGACGTACAGTATATATTTATAGCAGTCATTCTGCACATGTAGCTCTACCAGAGAAGTATAGCATGATACTCTGTGTGTTTGAGTGAGTGTGTGTGTGTATGTGTGCATGAGAAACATCTGGTGTATGGTGGGTGGCGACAGCTTTATGTGCCTCTGCCCAGATGGTGTCACAGCATCGCCTAGAAACTCTTATCCTAACCGCCCCACGCTACACACACACGCACTCACACAACGTAATCAAAACACATACACAGAACTACATTCACTAGAGAGGCAACCTAAAATAGTAACTAAGCGAACCCGAACTCGCACAAAACACATGCAATTATGAGTACACAACCACTCATACGTGCATATAACATCCCCAACCACGATTATTCTTGATTAAGCAGACGCAACTACCCAGATAAATAATGGGTTGACAGGCTGAAAATCATCATGCACACGCCCACAAACACAAATAAACACACCGCTCCCTTTGGGCTGATAAATAGTACAAAATGTTGAAATGGCATTTAAACGCCCATCTCTAAGTTTTAATGATACACAAGTGTACAACGCAGAGAGAGTTACCATGTTACGGCTATTAATGTACACTGCAGCAGCTGTCATTGTGTGTGTATGCGAGAGAGCGTGTGTGTAGACGGGCATCTGTCTGTGAACCTCGTTGGTTTTAGCGGCTGACACATTTAGAGTAAATGCAGAATTGGTTTCTGCAGGCTCGCAATTTCTATGAGAGTCGTGTTTCACAGATGGCTGTTCTGTATTAGTTATTCTTCACCGTGTCTCTGAGGACTGAAGTGAGAGTCCTACTTTCTAGCAAAGTTATATGTCAAAGGCAGGGATGGAAATACATTATGAATGGTCAGAATGTTTAAAACTCAAATACAATAGGCCTACAGCAAAATGGTGACCTTAAAACCTGCTTCAAGTAAAGTTCTCACTTTCAAGGGTGATGGTTCTGATTTTATGCCTTGAATATGTTACTGTTTAAACTACTAAGTCACTTTGTGCAATCACTGGATGGATAAATGTTAAAGAACAAACACTGATTACCTGTATAGGTGTATACGTTGGCATCTCCGCTGTACACAACCTCCTCATGTGACGAGCACAGGCTTCGCTCGAATTCCATGTTCTCAGTGTGCCTGTGCGTGTCTATGATTTTGTAAGTGTTATTACTTCTGTTTGAATGTGTAGACGGGCCTGTGGTGAGCGTTTCCTGCACGGTGCTGATGAATGGCGAGTGTGTTGTGGGCCGTGTGCTGAGCTCTGTGTGTGCAGACAGGACCCATGTGCAGGCAGTCATAGACGGATCAAGGTCACAGGAGCCACAGTAAGCTGTAGATGCTGCAGCCACGGGACACACAGCACCCTGCAAACACTGGTGCTGCCCAGAGGAAAGTAAGAGAGGCAGAGACACACAGAGGAAATGAAGAACAGAAGAGGTTTTTCTAAATGAGTCATCAGCAACACAAGCAGAGCAAAATAAATACAGTATGTTACAGAAGTTTACTGTTTTCTTACATGTTGTGTTCCACATGATGTATTTTGATGTTTGTCTCTACCTCACATATACATGTATGTATAATATGTATATGTATGCGTGTGTGTGGAGAACATGGTCCTTAATGACATCATTAGAGCTAATGAGAGTTCCTACCCCTCGTCTCTGTTTGTGTGTGCGTGTGTGTGCATTCATGTGCCATCTCATGCTGACTTAGGAACACACAAACGCCACATGACCCCAGTTGATAAATGGAAGATGGCCCAGTCCCCAACTCCTGATGTGACAATGAGAGTGAGTTTGAAGAGAAAGGGGGAGAAATTGAGAAATTCTGTGTAATGTCTAATGTCCACTGGACACTGCTGCTGGAGATGATCTGCTCTGCCATTCAGTGAGCCAGAATTCACTAGGCACTTGAGTGGTGCGTCAAAATGTGCTAATTAAATCTTACGGTTCCTCTTCCACTAATACAGCAAGAAAACTTAACTATCTGTATCTAAAAACAGACATTGCATATAGACATAAACGCAGTAATACATGCATTGTGTAACATAAAAACGCACCTGTATTAACAGGCCAGGCGTGGGTCGGTCAGCGCAGACATGTCTTTGGAGGTCGTAGCCAATCCCATTGCAGCATTTCTCTTCCTGATGAATGACATTCGACCCACAGCACTGCAGTGTTACTGTGGCATTGCCAGCAGGGTGTATTGTGGGATATCCTTCGTGGCCCACACAGCAAAGAGACGCTGAAGAGTTTATATACTCTTCACCACAGCAGACAAAGCCTGAAAACAAGAATGTCTGAGTCATGTCACTTTTTCATGTGAATTTTCATTGTTGATCTTGCTGTACCAGAAAACAATTTATTATAAAACAACTTCTATATTAGCTCAGAATCACAAGCCAAGCCACAAGACAAGTTTCAATGTCTGACAATGACGCACGGGTAATGGTTTGGATCTCTGGGTAGTGAGGTTAAAAAAAGAAACACACCTGCAATTCGCACATATTGCCACAGGTGCTGAAAATAAAATGAAATGGATATCTTTGAGATTGCCACTCTAAGTCATTATCCATCCATCCTTTATCTATAGCTGCTTATGTTTTAGAGGGTTCTGTGGTAAGAGAGGTGAGGTACACCTTGGGCAGGTCACCTGTGCATGACAGGGCTTACACGGAGAGACAACAAAGCATTAACATCTACACTGATTCATGCTCACCAGTTAAACTTGTTTTGTTTTTTTGTTGTTTTTTCTACGGAATTTAGGATTAAGCAAGACCACCTGAATGCAAGCAGAGGGAGAATGCAAACTCCACACAGAAAGGTCAGACCGCCAGGTTCAAACCCAGAACTTTCTAAGTAGGCGGCAACTATACGAACCACTACGGCACGATGCTTCTCTACTTTAAGCCTGAAATGAAACTGAAAGTTCTTGTAATGCTCTGACTTATCAAACTGAATTCATGCATGCCCGCAAGAGCCTTTGAGAAAACACTGAATGGGTTACGACCTCATGACATTACTCCCAAGATTCAGGCTCCTTGGCTCACGACATCTTATGATTAAATATATGTTCTCTTTACATTTTATATAAAAACACAGACAACGATGTCTGAAATCTCATTTTACGCTTTTCTTCTCCTCATACTATAATTCTAAGCTTTGCTGTCACTTTCCAAACTTTCTTTTCCTCCTCTCTTCTATCTGCACTGGGACAGTATTTAGGCTGCTGTGAATAATATTGTGCATCTTTTCTTATCAACTCTTATATACATCCACATATCCTCTCCTCTCCCTGCTTTCCCTCCTCCCCCTGCACACGTCTTTTCCTCTCCTGTATTCATCTCTCAGCAGTAATATTCAAGCTATGCCGCGGAAAGAGTGCAAGGGGAGACGAAGTGTGTTTTTCTGAGAGCTGCCATTTCTGACAGTGATAGGTGATGTCTGTCTGCCACCACTTCACCTTCAGCATCAAGGTGACATTTAAAATACATGCTATCACTCCATTTGCCTGTAAATGTTTTGCAGCTGAATATCAAATTCAAAGTATGTTCCTTCAAATTCTCCGGCGCTGCACGTTTCAGATTCAAATAACTGGAGCTGTTTTAAATGACAGACAAATTACAGCTGCTGCAGATTTGGGGATTAAATTCCAAGTGGAGAAAATTCAGTTTGGTCTTGAGAACCAATATAAGGTCCTTATGGTTAGAAAAGTTGAATGAGTAATTCTACGTATACCTGGTGTGTATGAAGCTCTGCTTTAAAAAGCATTAAGCTCTGAGTAACTCTAGTAAAAGTATATAAAAAGGTATGAATAAAACCAGATACGTAGGTGAAACCTTTCTAAAAACACTGACCAGAGTTGACAAGCGACGGAATAAAAGCTAGAGTCGAACCAGAGATACTGAGATTCATGGTTGCACTCTAACTCTTACCTCATGTACATTATTTTAATACTCTACTAATTAAATCAACTCGTTTCCAGTTGGTTTATTTACAACTTGCAAATTCAGAAAACACTGGGACTCGTGTGTAAGATTAAAGGAGAGCAACAATGCTTTTCCCCATCTTTGCAATACATATTGTTTTCAATTTTCATATAATGAGGTAAACTATTGTAACAGTGACGGTTCAGGCTGCTCTGAACAACTGATTACCAATGTTTTTCTCTCTGCTGATGTCACCTCATCTCATATTTCTAATTTACCAGTTACAGACACAGAACTCCCACAAAACACAGGGACCACAGCTCAAGTTGGTCAATCAGAGGAAAGCAGGTATTTGGGAGGGAGGCCTTAATGAGTCAGCAGGGTAGGAAGATGGGCAACATAAATGACATAAATGATCTGAGTAAGATAAATATGAGGGCAATCAATATGCTAATAACGTGTATAATATAAAAGGGAAAAATATCCCTTCCAGGTACGTAAAACAAATGTTTAAGAAGTGCAATTAAATGCATCAGAAATCGTACGATTAATCACAATTAAATATTTTAATCTATAAACAGCCAGAATAAATAAATTAATAAAGATACATTTATTATGGACACCAGGGAGAACTAATTCTGCAAGCCGCTCCCATGCAGGAGACACAAAACGAATGAAAGCCAAAGACAGTGTCATGAAGTACAGTAAATACGGCGACTTTTCTCCACTGGCCCTCTGAATAACACAAGTTAAACAATTCTGGTTTGATGGCTTAGCTTGGTTGAGGATGGGGACTGGAAAGCTTTGGCCTTGCAATGGATTATGGCTCTAATACTGTCCTCCTATAACACTGAGTCAGCAGGTCCCCCGCTGTGAGGGTGCATGAGAAATACAAATGAGCTAAGCATGGCATGGATCGACGAAAGTATCATAGCTGTAATGATGGAAAAATTCTACAGTCATTGTTTAATAAGAGAGTCAAACAGTAAAGGCTTCTCATTTTTAATTTGAGAATGCATTATTGAAAAAAGTCCAAGTCTTTTGTGATTATTTAGGTTATTGTAAAAATAATCTATATTTTATGAGGTATTTAGGAAATCTATCCTAATAGTTGATGACATGCTGATCTTTGGAGCTATCTGCCCCCAGCTGTGATGCCCATTTTAGTTGACAACACACATTAAACACTAAGTCATTGCTTTGTATCATGGCTACAGTCTTTAATGAGGCTGCAGCTAGTTGTGGAGTGATAAATAACTTATTGTTTAACACTCTAATCAGCATTCACACTTAGAACGCATTAAATAGCTAATTTAAGTAATAATTTGACTTAAAGGCCAAAGTAGAGAACGCACACATTTTCTGCCACGCTGTTGCAGTGCATTATATCCCCACCGCATCCATCACAGGCACCATGTGACAGGAAAACACATGTGTATGTGTGTGTGATTGTGTGACATAAAAGCAGTCTGACGGCTAGTAACTCACTTAGCAGCGGCAGCTGTTGTGGAGCGGGGGCTTGGTGGCCAATTCCCCCAGCGCCTTACTTCAGCTTCAATGACGCGCAAATAAACAGCTCAACACTTTTCCAAAATAGCTTCGCTCGTCCTCTCGGCATCCTCACCTCTACTGCTCCCTTCCGTCCGGACGCACGGCTCACATCTCATAATTTTCAGAAATCAGGCTGCAAGTCTGCAACTTTCTCTGTCATTATTGGCTTTATTCAAGTTGAGTTGTCTTTCTCCTCAACTCTTTCTTTGAACGTCTTTTCTCATCATGCTACATGCAAATAGGTGGGACAGGAAGGACAAACCCCCGCACAAGCAACTAGTTTCCATTTCTTAACTTCTCTTTTCAGCATGTATCTACTTGCTCCTGTCTCAACCTCCTTTCTCCTCCTCATCTTTATGCCTTCCTCTTGTTTTCACCTCCCTCTCATCCTGTTTTCTTTCCACTATAACTCTGTCTCTCTCTCTCGCTCTGCATCGACACAGTTCATAGGTCCACATCGTTTGTTTACTGTTCTGCAGCTAAACTTCACTATTGTATTATCATGCATTCAGCAGAAATTCAATCCCTGCCTTTTGTGAGTGTTATCTGTGTATGGGTGTGTGTGACATGGCTGTACATTTGTGTTAACATTTTGAAATGCACACCCCTATTTTTCCTTCCTCTCCATAAGCTGTGTGTCTTTTTCCATGAGTGTGTATGTGTTGCCAGCATGTTATCTCACACCTCTTGTTTTCTCTCTTGCATCACAGAATGCTTCAGCTCTAATCTTCAGATTTACGCAGGATTTGCATACATTCGTTAATAGCGTAGGGAGCGCCGCGTCAACACAAGGTGCTTAGACAACGTGAATTATTATTAGGGTTTCAGTCATTCCACTTAATGGTAAGTCAATATTTAGCCCTGCCAATGAACTACTGATAAAAATGTGTGTTGTGGATTAGGGTTATCCGAGCTCTCTAGGAGACCAAAACCCCTCCACAACTTTAAACAAACCAAACACTTTTAAATACCTGAATATATTACAAGGGGTTTGTGTAAGTGCACAGCAAATGCACACATACACAGTTCTGTGTGCACACATGTGCTGCAGCGGGTTTCATAGACTAGAGGCATTTCATGTGTCTTTGTCTTGGCTGAGACATACTGAAGACTTGAAATCCTATAGACACTGCATGGGAGTAGACAATGCAACATGGGGATGTCTTCCTTTATTGCCGTGTAGCACACATTTGCCCAGTGCAAACAAGTTTTTATTTTATTTTTCCTTTATTTCTGAGAAAATAGTAGGAGTGGACCTACTTCACTGCTGTCCCCCTATCCGTATTCCAACTAGATTGGGGAAGTTATGCTATTTACACTATATATGCAATATTCTCAAACTAGTCAGCAGATGATGAGTTGAGTTAATGGGAAACTGTGTTCTTGTACAATATTTTTATTTGTGAAGTTCCATATTTATAGTCAAGTAAATGTTTTAAAGAAAGAAAATATCACAGAATATATTTAAGCTTTCAATAAATGGCATCAACCTGTAAATGTGAACACACACAAACACTGCAGATAGGAGTGTGTGTGTTTATGTATGTGCATAAGGACATACTTTGTGCTCGAGGGGGCCACACTATATGCCATGTCGAGAGAAGAAATAACAGTGGATTGACTTTCTTATACAGCGCACAGTGTTCCCTTGTGGACACACACGTTGAGGATGGGGGAAGCAAGCATGCTCATAACAGAAGACACACACACATACACAACTTTTCCCAGCTGGCTGGATGTCCTCTTGTCTTTACCAGAATTACCAGCTGGACATGTTTGTGAAAGTGTGTGCATTTGCCTGTATGTGCCTCTTTGCATCTTGAGTGTTTGTTTAAGCGAGAACGTGCGTGTGCATGTGTGTGTGCGCTGAGCTTTAGTAAATGCTTTGGGAGCAGTTATATTTTCACCACCCTACAGGGATTCACTAAAGAGTGAGAAACAGCAAGCAGCTGTCCATTTGTGTTTAAAGTGTCTGTGAGAAAGGGAAAGAGAGAGGTATGAAGGGAGTGAATAAAGAGAAAGCAATCAAGATACTTTAAGTGTTGAAAAAGTAATAAAAGTAAGATATAATTAAGGGAGATTTCATGAGCATGATGAGGCACAAAATGTCCGAAAACTATGAAGCAAAACTTATTAACGTATGCTGCACAACTTTTTTGCTCTTAATAACTCCACAGTTTATAATAGCAACAACATCAAGAATAGCACCAAGCCAAATGAAATGCACACACATACACACACTCACTCTCACAGACACATATCAGCTCAACCCTGTGCTCCCGACAGCTTCTGGTTTTATTCTTGCCAGTCATTAAAGTAAACCTAATAGAAAAGCCATCATCATAAATACATTAACAGAGAGAGAAATGTCTTCCTGTGTTCAGAGAGCACTCGATCTTCTAAAGCAGCCAGACGCTGCTGTTTGGAATCCACTACTGTTGGCCATTTGCTACCCATCATTGATGAGGGGCTTTTGGCAATGATAAACCACACACAAACAGAGAGAAATACACACCCTGAAACTGGTGAGAATCTTTTGGCAGATCAATCAAAGGACATGCAAAGGAAGTATGTCTCTCTGCATAAACATACATGTAAATACAAGCACTTTTAGCGCAGATATGCATACACAGACAACCGCATAGACTCAAAGTGGAAGATGCATGAAGTAAGTTGAAGTCATACATTATGTACATTTGCATACACACATACGCTTCCACTCTCACAACTCCACCAGGCTCAGAGTGAGCTAGCTTAACTACTGGGATAATTTCCCTCCAGCAAATGGTCACTGTGCCCTTGAAAAACATATTTGATTATTACTTTTTCTCCCCCTCCTCTTTTTTTCTTTTAGCATCATCACAGCCATTTTCATCACGCGCTCTGATGATGGCACGGCAAGGCGCGTTAAGATAACACCCCGGCACCGCCAGGCTTTTAACACTTAAACGGTGAAAAGGGATATTCAGATTTGTCCTTGAACGTTTGGATGGGGCCTGCTGGGCTGGGACAGAGGGAGGGAGTAAGGGAAGGAGTTAAAGAAACGCACACATTTTCAAGATTCACTCACTTTCTGAAAAAAAAGAAAGAAAATGAGGTGGGGAGGGTATTTATGGTTGCGCCCACAGTGAGTGATGGGTCTGTGGGGTTGAAGGGCAGATGGAAGAGTTAAAAAATTGGGCACCATAAAGTAAAAGAATAAAGGGGAAAATGATTAGCGGAGCACACAGTGAGACAGGGAACAACGGGAGGCCAGAGACACCACGGACGTCCCTTTAAACACCATCTAATCTCACCTAAGTCTTAGCTAAACATCTTACATAAAAACTCAGAGAGAGAAGAAAAGAGGAGCAAATGAAGAGCTTAAAAGTTGGTCTTGAACCTGCAGCACAGGAGGAAATGCCGCAAGAAAACAGAGGCCCTCTTGTCCAAAAGCAAACAGCATTTAATCTACTTGAAAGTGAAATGAAAGCTGTTTAAACAAACGGGCAGATTTGGAAGGGAAGGATTTAGCACAGAGACTTTGTGTTATTGTGTAACAACTGAGGATACTGAGGAAAGGATTAAAGCCCATCTCAATAATACACCAAAGACTAAAACCAGAAGTTAAAGATGGCATATAGATGTTACTTGAAAATGTAATATTTTGGAGAGAACCTTGAAGATCTTAATCAGTGACACAGTGCTGTTAACAAGAAAGTAGTTTCTTTAACCGAGGTAAAGAGAGAAGCAGGGTGCAAATGACACCGACTAGTAGGTAGAACCACAAAGAAAAACATTTCAGAGGAAGAAGTCCACTGGCTCAGCTTTGTGTTAATTTCACGTGTTGCTGTGGGACGGTTTGTTTGAGGTGATACTTCTGACCCTGATTCTATTTTACCTGATTTACACTGGGTGCTTTCCCATTTCAAATCAAATTGTCCAGCCCAGAGAACACATGTGTGTAAGTGTATGTGTTGCATACTTTTGGATCAGTGTGCATGTGCATGTGCAGGTCTGTTTGTTTGTGTTGTATTGTTAGTGTGCGAATGCTGGTGCACATGTGCACGGAAGCCAGTACGCGTATCTGTTGCCAGACGGCTGTCTCCTGGCATTGCTGTTCCCCTGCAGTGTGTGTGTATGGTTGTTGACAGTGTGGACGGTAATGTGTGATAGATCGCACTTCAGGGACCCCATAATCACATCAGCCTAACCTAGTCTATCAGCTGGGCACAATGGGATACCCTTCACTCCTCCTTTAATCTGCTCCATCTAGCTCTTCACCACTCTTCTGTTGTTTCCTGCTTTCTCTCTTCTCTCACTTTTAACTCTTCTGCTCACAAAGTTTCATTCATCTAATTCACATATTTTTGTGTTTAATTCTTTCTCTTGCTCTTATGTTTCTTTCTAAATATTTTTAGATTTTTAAAGTAAATTTGTCGTTTTGTTCACACCTCTTACTTTTTACTTCTTGAAATGTATCCTGCAAATTATAGTGCACATGATCTGTTGTCCTACATTTTCTCATTTTTGTCTGATTCTCTATTTCTTTTTCCATATTTCTTTCTTCTCCCTAGATCTGTCTTTAATTATATCATTAAAAGTACAAAGCCCTAGACATGGTGAGAGGGAGCAATGAGAGTGAGTGGCGCCAAGGTTAAGTAGTCTATTCTATAATAGTTGTTGCTGTGCGCATGTTGTGTGTGTGACTGTCTTGAAACAGACGTGTGGGGTCGAGGTTGCATAGCCGGCCCCAGGGCTCCCCGACAGCGCAATGCACCCGGCAAATGGCCCTTAGCCTTGCTAGCGCCGCTAGCTCTGCGATCCATCATACCATATGTTCTCAATGGGGAAGCTAACGCTAATGACTGATGAGTGGATGGGAAGGGGGCACATAAGGGGAGGGGGAAGAGATAGAAGTAATGGTAAGAGAAGAAAGGAAGACCAAGAGGCCAGGCATAGTAACAGAGCTGGGAGAAACAAGATGAGGAAAAGAAGGTGACAATAGAGGATGACAAAGGAGAAGTGGAGATGGGAAATAAATAAAAAGGGGAAGACAGAGAGGAAGAGGAGGCTGGGAGCATATGCACTCCTTGGGAGGCCTCCTCATATGAAGGATGACCATATAGCCCGCTCAGCTGGAAGAAAGAACGGAGGAGGTTGTGGAAAAGAAGAAAGGAAATGCTGAGACAAAATTAGTCACATTGAGATGCCCTGGAACAGAATATGAGTAAAAGAAATATTAAGCATGAATGATAGATTGAAAAGCAAAACATTGTCCAAAAGAGCTCCTCACTGACAATGAATAAAAAGACCATAAAGCAAGTCAGTAGGTGTGCAAAAAAGTGAAAACAATAACAATAATAAAATATATTAGTTTTTCTAACAACTTACTTTATAACAACTATAGTAACTTTTCTTCAGCATATGTGTATTTGTGTGTGTAAAGAACTTGTGAATGTGTGTGTCAGTGTGTTTGTGTGTAGGCTAACAGAGTACTATAGGCCTGCCCATATGGGGCCATTGTTTATGTGTGATGAATAGTGTCCACGTGTCTGTCTCTGGCACTCAACACTAAGCGAACCCTGCCGAGGGCACCCTGTTGACTCTGTGTATGTGTGGGTGCCTGTAATACGTCTACATGTGAAAGTGTGTGTGCGAGGGAGAATGAGTGTGTATTTCTCCTGCTGTGTGCTTGGCAGTGCCCTCAACGGTGCCATCCTGAGTGTGTTTCATCATCATCTGCCATGACAAAGATGTCTAATGACACACACATGCACCGACATCCACACATGCACACAGACGCACAGTCCCATCTGTGCCATGGTATCCGGGTGCTTTGGGACACTGCGGGAGAGGAAGAAAGGGAAACGACCCCACGTTCCTGCACCATGTGTCTACCTCTCAACCCCTTTCCTATCCTCTCCTCTTGTGTAGTTTGGTTTTTTCCTCACTCTCCATTTCCTCCATAAACATTAAGAAGTCACCAGGGACTTAACTGACAAAATACCTCTTGCACTAGAGTAAGTAGTCTCTAGTTTTTCCTAGTTTTCTAACAAAGGGCATTCTGTCGATTGGACTAAAGAATAAAACAATGTTGCATCCAGATGGCTCTGCAGGCCATCAAACTTGTGATGTCAAAAGTGTGATTTCAGTGTTGGTCAACATCACAGAAAGACAAAATCTTCCCACTCTTATTGAAATGTAAAAACATCGCAACAACAGCTGACATATGTTTCTAACTGTGAGTTTACCGACTCACCTGGAGTATATTTATGCACTTCCCCCCTCTCAGCATCACCGCAGCACACAAGTGTATCATCTACAATATGGCCTCCACAGCACTGGACCCCATAGCCATCATGGAGGCTCCCACTACAGCAGAGCTGGCCGCCTGTTATGGAGTAAGGAACCCCCCCACAGCAGCTGTCACCCAGTCCCACTGAGACCCGGCCCTGCAAGTGGTCAGGACAGCAGTATTCATCTACAAAGACAAGGACAGATGAAGGAAACACTTGAACAACATGGAGAAGAGGCAACTCAAGTCAAGCAGAACGCAGCAAATGTGATGTGTAAACATAGTAAGTCATTTGAAACTCACTGGTTTTCACATGAACATAATACCCTCCACAGCACTGGTGGCCAGGGAGAGCTGGGACCAGTTTCCCATTGCAGCAGACTGGTCTCAAGGAATTGTTCAAACTCAGGTAACTGCCTTCACAGCAATGATGGCGTGGCTTCTTTGTGTACAATTCTCCACTGCAACAAACCTGATTGACACATAACAGTGTTAAACAAACACACACAGTATTTGTTAAGACTTTTAATTATGGAACAACAAAAAGATTATTCTATTTACAAAAATTATTAGTGGGTCAGGGTTTCCTCAAATATGACAACAGTACCCAAAACACATCATTATCCCTTCCATCAAATATATCACATATTATATCTGTCTACAACATGGGACAGTGTTGTGCACTTACACCCAACCATGTTTAGACAACCCTGCCTGATTTAGTGGCATTGGTTCAAAAGTTAATTTATTAAAACCAACCAAGTCCACAATTCTTAATCTTCAACAGTCTAGTTACTGTTTGTCAGCATTAACATAAGGATGCAGAGGCAAGACATTGAAATGTAGTGTTTTTCTCACTTTATGGGACTCTAATGAACATCACAGTAAAACATTGAAGTTCTTCCCACATTGTTCATTAGGGACATTAGAAATACAGTTCAATCAAGTACAGAAGAAGTGGGCAGACTGTACATGTTTTCTTCATGTTGCTAACCTTATATATGCAATTGTGTGAGCAAAGAAGCATCTGTCTCTATATCCCAAAAGCTCACATTCAGGCACAATGTACAAAGAACTTTAAGCACATGATGGTTTGTTTATTTATACATATGAGCTTAAATGGTGTCATTTCTTGTGCCACTGGATGCTGTGGGGATAAATGTATAGCGGGCAGTCACTGTGCCAACTTGGCTGGCATTCAATGACACAAGGATGGAAGTGAATGCAGATGACAAGTTAATCTGTTTAGAGAAATTAATCACTGAGAGGTTGATCATGCATCCCATATAGACCGTATGCTCAGAAAAGGAAACGCATGTTTTTGTCTGAGGGGCTGTATGTTTTTTTGGGTTTTTTTTTCTTTGAGCTTTTGTGTTGTCTGTTTAAATATCCTGAGGGAGTACATTACAATTACTGAAACAATGTATTTTTTCCATTTCAGACCAGCAGCCAAAGCCTGTCGACACCTACAGTTTGCTTGACCAGCAATTTTAGTTTATACTCTTGGTAAGTTGTTGATAAAAGAGACTCAGTTGTTAAGAAGGGAAAAGAAGAGACAGTATAGCAGTGGAGAAACAAAACTAACAGAAATGTCATGTTTTTTAACCTGTAAAGAAACAGTCAGAGAAACACAATCACCTGTATGTCAGGATGAAAGCAGGATGGCCCACACACACCATGACCCACAGGACACTGTAGGTAGGAACATCTGAGCCTTAAACCTCCCACACCGTCTGACTCTTCCCCCAGAGAGGATGTCGTCCCACCAGCACATGATCTGAGGGTCCGTCTTAAAACCTCATACCCCAGCATGATCCCACTGGGTCTGCCTGGATGGGACCAATCTAATCTCACCACCCTGACGGAGGGAAGAAAGTGAAAGTGATAGGTCGGGGTGTGTTCTTCACACTCCTTTCACACAATCGTACATAAGGAGTCACACACAAACTTTCCAACGCACACGCATGCATGCATCCATGCATGGTTAAAGCCTGACAAAGTTGAGTTACAGTGTCGGGGTGTGTGTATCTTTATAGACTTCACACTATTGATTTTCCCCTTTTTCATCTCTGACATCTTTGGCAAGGGGAAGACCCATGTAGTAACATACAGTTACAACTTCCACAGTCTCTCAGACAAAAAATAAACCACAAATCAGCACTTTTTCTGCAGCTGTAAGATTTGCAAAATAATGATTTAAATATATAGTACAGTCCGAATATTTGAATAGTTTAGTATATGCCCAAAATTCAAAAAGAGAAATGCTTTATAAGTAATTAATATTAAATACTGAAATTGTGATTTTCTTTAGAAATCAATACTGACAGAATAATAACAGCTTTCAAGGACTGTACAGGAAGGTAGGAACAAATATTATCATCATCCATTCGTCGACTGACTATAGCTTTAAATGACTTCAGTACCATTATCTGTTATTGCTATACGCATTACTATTAGTTGGTTGTGTCAAAAGGAAAGAGCAACGTTTGTGCTGATGATAAACATTAAGGATTAAACACTCAAATCATGCATGATAGAAAATTGCAGTACATCTCTTTATTACCTGGGATTTATCACTTGTGCTTGTGGCATGGCAAAGTCAGCAGGCACATCTTCCACTGTAGTTGTTTTTGTAGCATTACTCCGGACACATGCATACACTGTACACACCTCCACCTGAAATACACATGCCAACATACTAGCCAAAAAAACATAATGGACACATTTCCTATTCTTTTCTTTTGTTTTCTTGTCTTGCCTATTCTTGAAGTTTTATGTTCTAGTTTCTTAGTTTGCGTACCTGTATGTTGTAGACAGTAAAAGGCAGCAAGTCTCCCAGCAGGTAGGACCCCGAACTGTTGTCTACATTGCCATGGAGACGGTCATTCACATAGATGTTGTAGCCAGTAACCGCTCCATTGGGTCGGAGGGGAGGGAGCCAAAGCACTCGTGCTGTGCTGCTGTTCACTGGAACTACCTCTGGGGTGGACAGCCCTTCTGGCTCTGAGAGTGGCACATGAGAGCAGAAAGGTTCAAATATGTTAATAATAACAAAGTGTATTATTTTGTAAAAATGTGAGACACAGTCCCTTTGAAAAATTAAACATAAATTATCACTAAATCTTGTGTCCCAAAAGAGTGTGGCATTAGCAATCATCAGGACAGCCATGTAAAAGTCAGCTGTCATTAAAACATTGCATTTTTAGGAATATCAGATCTTACAATGCAAGTTTAGTAGCCACACAAGCTTCACACACACAGCATGACCATTTTTGGGACATCAAATGACAGTTTTAACCTCAGCTCACTTTACAGGTGTATGTGTTAAGAGAGACAGGAAGACAGATATGGACAGCAAAACTGTGGTACATACGGAGAGACTGAGCGTATAGGTTTGTGTGAGCAACAGATGCAAGAAGACATTAGAGAGACAATGAATAAAATCAAGAATCAAAGAGAGGGAAAAAGAGCAAAGAATATTGTTAATTTAACTCTACTCAAATGATGATGAAGAGTAGAGTGAGAATCAAA
This sequence comes from Planiliza haematocheilus, assembly GCA_005024645.1. Lineage (NCBI taxonomy): Eukaryota > Metazoa > Chordata > Actinopteri > Mugiliformes > Mugilidae > Planiliza > Planiliza haematocheilus. Next base: position 6,911,177 of record SRSE01000649.1, on the reverse strand, counting down.
TGCAGAGGAAGTGAACACTAGAGATCGTGTGTGTGTGTAAGAGGGGTAATCACACAGACTCCATCTATTATTCTAAGTGAAAATGCACTCAGCTACGAGAAGTTAACCCAATTCATTTGCTGCCAATGCACTTACCTAAACCCAACCTACCGCTCTACATTTCATTTACTGCAGGAAGGCATTATCAACGCAATACTGCACACTGAGCCTCTTGCACTCATACACACACAGAAGACATGCACGCACATTTTTTCTTGCCAATTAGTCCTGATGTTAGCATTGCCCTATAGATTGCAGGCCATGTTAGGATGGTGGGTAGGGTTGAGCTGCATTAGTTAAAATATATTAAGCCTCCTTGGTGTGTGCATATGTGTGTATGCGTGTGCATGTGTGTGCTGTTATAGCTGTAAAATAATGAAATTACCTCCAGAGCCCTCTCAGTTAAACGAGCCATGCTTTACCTTTAGCACCTAATGATTTTCTAATGTTTTTAATGCACTTTTTATTATACTGCTAAGATTAGAGAGAAAGAAAGAGGCCTCTGACATATGATTATATGACACAGGAAGAGAACTGTGAAGGGAATAAAGAAACAGAAGGATGGTCAGAGAGAGGGAAGTGAAGACAGAAATAAAACAACAGACAGCGTAAGGAGCTCTGACATATGATTACAGGGACTGATTTCAAAGATAACACTTAAATGTTAAGGGACTGAGCTGAGAGGAAATAGACCGAACAGTATGATGACAGTGGGGTAGCTTGTGCAATCTATAGCTAAAGATAATAAAGGATGACCCGGACTGAAATGGGAAATACCAGTAGATCTAAGAAGAGATATCCTCATATTTCACTCTCAAAGCTCCAGATTTTACATGCTGATGAGGAGTCCCAGTTGTTCATAGTGAGAAATATTAAGAGATCATGCAGACAGCTAAAGCTGTGACAGCAGATGACACAGTATTAGAGAGATGTATAAATGTAATGAAGTCATTACATATTTTGGTGATAGTTTTTGCTTTGAACATAAAGAAAAAGATATTATTTTTTTCAAACATTTTACAATCCAGTTCACAAAAATGTGTGCAGTACGTATGAACCAGTGAGTTACTGAATCAAGAACAAAGTAAAGCAATGTGTCAGTAGCATTTGAAACATCAGTAGGGTAACTGATGACAGAGTAATCGATAAAGAATGTGTCACAGTTAACCAGAAACAACTCACGACGGGGTGTGATCCACTTACGTATGGCTGGGAACTAATCATTAGCTAATGATTCACTACTGTAGTTTCTCTCAATCACTTATTTGGTAAATAGTCATTCTCTATTATTCAGTCCTTGAAGTTATTCTTGAAGCAATCATGCACAACGCATCAACTGTCAGATCGCTCATTCTTTGGTAACTTCTACACATCATATTGTAGAATATTAACAGGTTTTGAGAAAATGGATGATTTGATTTATTGTTGAATTTTTACGCAGAATTAAACTAAAGACAAAGTAATTGTATTGTAAAGTATAATCTACATTTATTGACAAATAGAATGTGCTTGTGCGTAAGCAGCAGTTTGTGTGTGTTTGTCTGCCAACAGGCATTCTACAACACCTTAAGTCTGCCTAACACGCACAGTATATTGATTTCATGCCTCTCTACATGATGTGTTTAACATCTCCTGTGAAACACAGAGTTGTGAAGAAATGTATGTCATCCTAGACACCTCTTTTAGATGTACTGAACTGATGGACTGTAGATAACACGCTAAAACCGACATTTAAAAAAAGCATATCCATTTTTGACCAGAAATAATAATAAAATACACACATACCTCCATCTGCTGTGGTGACGTTAACTATGGTCTTAGATGTATTGTGTGCTCCATTGGAGACGTGTAGTGACACCAGATATGTGGTACTGGGCCAGAGGTCACTTATAACTGTGGAGAGGATCTCGGGGGTGAAAGTCAAGATCAGACTTGGCTGGGGAGACTCTACTGTGACAAAGAAATATTCCACCTCTCCCTGCAAGTCTTGCAACGCTGGGAAAGACATGAAGAGTGAAGAGCAGTCAAACTAAAAGCAAATATATGTTTTGAGTTCTGATTTCACTTTTGGGATAATTGACAAGTGACAGCACAATCCTCACAGAACACTGCGCAATGAAAGTATACTTTCCGAGTATAGTTTCATGACTTTTTGTAAATGAAGACTTTATTTGAATTGTGTATATGTGTGTGAATGTTTAGAAAAGAGGGCAATCTTACATGGTTGTGTCCAGTTGACTTGTACAGCGGTGTGATTGATAGCTTGGGCAGACAAAGATGGAGGGTGGAGGGGCACTCCAGCCATGGTCACCGCAGTGACAATGTCTCCTGAGGAGTAGCCCACATCATTATGAACTACCAACTGGTACTGGTAACGAGTGAATCTGTTGAGAGAGAGTATTGTTTCTGAGTGCAATGTGTTTAACTAACATCCTGCAATCCTACCAAAGGAATGCATCGAAATCTATCCATCTATCCATCTGTCCATCTATCTATCCATCTATCTATCCATCTGTCCATCTATCTATCCATCTATCTATCCATCTGTCCATCTATCCATCTGTCCATCTATCCATCTGTCCATCTATCTATCCATCTGTCCATCTATCTATCCATCTATCCATCTATCCATCTATCCATCTATCCATCTATCCATCTATCCATCTATCCATCTCATTCATTGCCTGGCCACCATGCCAGTACTCATCTCTGTTTCCCCAAATTGGGAGCATGCTGACCACCATCTACTGTAGGTAAGACTGACAATGGATGAGTACCAAACAACACCTCTTCAAAGAAACACAACAGGTCTTTAAAAGTTACTCTTTCTCTAAAGTAGAAACTTCTATTAAACAGGCAATTACTTTGTCAAAAGTATTTTCTCAGACATTTTTAAAAACCCTGCTAAGTTAAAAGTGCTGACGTATTCAAAGTGTGTCAGTTTACTTCTTGAACAAAGCCCAGCAGAGACATAAACCCAGAGCTGTTTAGCAAGCACAGAAAAAAAAGTGATTCCACCAAGTGCCAAACTGAGATTAGGGGACGCTGTGTGAAAAACAATTTAATTCTTTGGGATATTTGCTTAATGTATCTTTGAGCGGTATTAAAAGATCGGCATCAGCAGCAGCTCGCCGATCGGCTCTGCACACACGGTTTGCTGCGGCGCTGCAGTTTGCTCTAGAGCTCATTTCAGTAATCTCACCTGCTTAGGCCTTTATCTTGGTAGAACAATTTGGTGCCGGAGTAAACATGGAGCCAGCGATGGAGATCTTCAGAGGGGGGTGGGGACGAGGCTGTTAATGTGGGGGCCGTGGCAATGGCCAGGGGCTGGTGGGTTTTACGTCTGAGCAACTTGTATCTAAGGGGGAAATTTGAATAACAGAAAACACACACACACTGGTGGATATTTAGGAATTCATTAACACACAAAACATGTACATAAATTCACCAATTTAAGCACAAAGACACACACTGTGCCCTCCATACACACATGTTGGCATATACACACATGTTGACACACACAATTTTCAACTGACTCTTATTCTTATCACTCATTTCCTCCTCTTCTGCTGTTTTTCATCATTTCTGTTCTTCTGCCCTCACTGTATCTCATCCCTCCCTCCCCACACCCCTCCATCCGTTGTTTTTTCTGCGAGGTTTGTGTTTTCCTCTCCCCACAGTGATGCTAATTTCTGCTGTAATCAGAAGAGAAGGGCTTAATGCCGCCTTTTAACCAACCCACTTAAACAAACACACAGAGCTGAGCAGAGCAGAACAGAGAGACAGGCTCATGCATTTTAATCGCCGGCTAGGAAAATGGACCTTTATTTTAGGCCTAAACGCCGACAGAGTAGAACAAGACACAACAAAATGGACCGGAGTGTGCATTAGGACTGAGAAAACACTCATTAAAAAAATGTACAACACTTAGTTCATTACAAAGGCACTTACGTTAGCAGTTTGTTAACATGTTCCTACCTGCTAATTTGCAGGTAGGAGCATTGGCAGGACTCACAACATCAACATCCCAAGAAAGTGAATGTGGCTGTGATGGCGCATCTTTTGGTAGCTTATATACGTTCAAGAAGCTCTTTCTTATGTATAGTTTAGTGTAGTATCCATGTTACCTGATGTTAGGTCCATTGGGCCTGCTTGGCGGCTGCCAGGAAATGGCCAGGAAAGACTCGCTGACTGCCACTACTGACAAAGGCGCAAGGCCTTCAGGGTTTGTGGGTGATGTAGTAGCTGGAGTTGGCAAACTTTCTGAGCACCCTCCAACATGCCCTCCACCCTCTGAACACGCCAGCACAGTGATACTGTAATTTGTGTAAGGAATGAGGTCCGTGATGGTAACGCTGAGCTCAGATGCATTGCCAGCCTCGACAGAGATGCGAGGTTCGGGGAGGCGGATCTCATAGCCTTGGATTTCTCCATTGGGAATAAGAGGAGGTGACCATGTGACCTGAAAGACAAGGGATTTGGAAACATAAACATTTTTGTTTTCATTTAAAATAGAGTATTTGGATGAACCCCAATGGTGCAGGGAATTTGTGTTCACCTCCAACTGTCTTAACCGGCTGTGTATTTTAAATGTTCTCACCAAGATGATGGGAAAAAGCTTTTAGATGGATGAACTGCAGACAGTCATGGCATAGTGCATGTGCGCGTATGTACACGTGCAGAGGCTGCGGTATGTCCCTTGCAAAGATATACTCTGCAGTATGTACATGATGTAGATGAATGCATGTGTGGTCAAATCTGAGTGGCACCAGTCACCAGGATACTTCAAAAATCAACATTCAAGTGATCACTTTGCTTGTCCGGCTGTCTTGAGGGGAAAGATAACCTGACTTTGACTTGAGCAGAAGACTCCTTTCATCACATTTAAAGCAGGGTACACACAGAGGCACACACATACACACAAACGCCATGCTAAAATAATGAAAGCGACTGGTAATGGAATTGCTGCATGCAAAAACAAAAGCTTGGTGCTGTTGAGCACTGCATCTGATTTGGAAACAGTTCAGTCTGTCAGCATTTCAGACTGAGGATGAAGGTAACTGGCACACACACGAATAGTAATACACACACACACACACACACACACACACACATTTCTACATGCTTAAACTGCAACTCTGTACACTTGTTTGCACATAAACACACAATGACAAAGTTACACTCAAAAACTGCATGCACATTTTCTCTCTCCCTCTCTCTCCCTCTCTCTCTCTCTCTCACACACACAAACAAATACCACACCACTTGTGGATACTGTCATGTACAATAACTGATCAGTTCAGAGCTTGCTGAGACTTACGAGTTTAGATGATTAGGTCAGTGTTGATGACAGTATTATGAATGAACGTCAAGAGTAATTATTTCTCATGCAACCTTGATATTCATTTAACAAGTGACACTGTGAGGTGATACAGGACACACACACACCCACACACGCACACACACACAACCACATATGGGCAGGGTCATTTTGAGTTAGGTAGCTCATTTCCCAAAGTGCGTGTTGGGTGTGCTTTGTGGTGGAAGTCATTTACAGATTGAATAGCTTGATGTAATCTGGAGATGGTGAAGACAGCAGAGACCCTGGGCTGACACGGAGCAGTGGGGCTAAGGCCAGTACAGTGTGTGTGTATGTGTTTGTATATGTGTATATAAATGAGATCGAGAAAAAGAGGGAGGGAGGGAGGGAGGGAGGGAGGGAGGGAGAGAGAGAGAGAGAGAGAGAGAGAGAGAGAGAGAGAGAGAGAGAGAGAGAGAGAGAGAGAGAGAGAGTTAAGTTTGGAGTGAGAGAGAATAGTGTGTAAGGACAGGATGTGAGTGCATCTACACTATTATATTCAGTAGAAACTCAAAGGCACTGAGAAAGCTGTGCAGCGGACAATGCATAACTCAGTTTACTTGTACATGCTTTAAAACTATTATTCATTTACTGAGGAAAAAACAAATCTGCAGTCTGCAGTGACTGATGATTAAAAAATGTTCTATGGCAGAAGTCAGGCCTACAGACCACATTATATCACAAGGAAAGTTTAATTCACTAAATGTACTAGCATGCGTTTCCCAAAACTAACGACTAGTAATCCATGGTCTCACAATGACACTAACAAAGGAAATATATAAATATGAATGCTGAGCCTGCTTATTCGTGCAACTATCCATTCGGCCTGTCATGTGACAGACAGACAGCATAAAATCATACTTCAGGTATTGTTCACATCAAACATAAGAATGGGGGACTGACAAGTCCAGCCTTGGACATACACTATATTACCAAAAGTATTCGCTCACCCATTCAAATGATCAGAATCAGGTGTTCTAATCACTTGGCCTGGCCCCAGGTGTATAAATTCAAGCACTCAGGCATGCAGACTGTGAAACAAGACATTTGTGAAAGAATGGGCCGCTCTCAGGAGCTCAGTGAATTCCAGCGTGGAACTGTCATAGGATGCCACTTGTGCAACAAATCCAGTCGTGAAATTTCCTCGCTCCTAAATATTCCACAGTCAACTGTCAGCTCTATTATAACAAAATGGAAGCGTTTGGGAACAACAGCAACTCAGCCACGAAGTGGTAGGCCACGTAAAGTGACGGAGAGGGGTCAGCGGATGCTGAAGCGCATAGTGCAAAGAGGTCGCCGACTTTCTGCACAGTCAATTGCTACAGAGCTACAAACTTCATGTGACCTTCAGATTAGCCCAAGTACAGTACGCAGAGAGCTTCATGGAATGGGTTTCCATGGCCGAGCAGCTGCAGCCAAGCCACACATCACCAAGTGCAATGCAAGGCGTCGGATGCAATGGTGTAAAGCACGCCGCCACTGGCCTCTAGAGCAGTGGAGACGCGTTCTCTGGAGTGATGAATCACGCTTTCCATCTGGCAATCTGATGGACGAGTCTAGGTTTGGAGGTTGCCAGGAGAACGGTACATTTCAGATTGCATTGTGCCAACTGTGAAATTTGGTGGAGGAGGAATTATGGTATGGGGTTGTTTTTCAGGAGCTGGGCTTGGCCCCTTAGTTCCAGTGAAAGGAACATTGAATGCTTCAGGATACCAAAACATTTTGGACAATTCCATGCTCCCAACCTTGTGGGAACAGTTTGGAGCGGGCCCCTTCCTCTTCCAACATGACTGTGCACCAGTGCACAAAGCAAGGTCCATAAAGACGTGGATGACAGAGTCTGGTGTGGATGAACTTGACTGGCCTGCACAGAGTCCTGACCTGAACCCGATAGAACACCTTTGGGATGAATTAGAGCGGAGACTGAGAGCCAGGCCTTCTCGACCAACATCAGTGTGTGACCTCACCAATGCGCTTTTGGAAGAATGGTCAAAAATTCCTATAAACACTCTCCTCAACCTTGTGGACAGTCTTCCCAGAAGAGTTGAAGCTGTAATAGCTGCAAAAGGTGGACCGACATCATATTGAATTCTATGAGTTAGGAATGGGATGGCACTTCAGTTCATAGAATGAGTAAAGGCAGGTGAGCGAATACTTTTGGTAATATAGTGTATGTGTATCTAACACCTGTTCATGCTGACTTTTTTTTCAAGTCCAGCCATTCCCACTGAGCAAAGTATACAGCATAACAAGTGTGTCCACACAAAAAAATCTGTTGCTGAAGTATCTCACATTGTTTGTAAGTCCAAACCATCAACCCGTCAGTTAGATCCTTTTCCAACCCATCTAGTAAATGCCTCTCCCTCTCTCTGTCCTCTCTAATAACCAACATCCAATCCAATCCAATCCAATCCAATTTTATTTATATAGCACGATTTAAATAAACACAAAGGTTTCCAAAGTGCTGCACAGCAAGATAAAATATAATAGGTACACAACACAATAAAAGCAATGGACACAATAAGATAAAATAAAATACGATCAAACAGAATTAAAATCAACAAATAAAAGCAAATAAATAAAATCATTAAAATAAAATAAATGAATGAAGTCAACTGCCTACTGGGTGTTAAAAGCCAGGGAGAAAAGGTGGGTCTTAAGGTGGGATGACATCATACATTCCTTCCTGGTGTTTGGCCATGTTCCACCATCTCTCGAAACTGCTGCAATTACCTCTATATTAAAAAAACATGGTGCTGACCCCAATAACCTAAATGACTTTTAACTTCTTCCAACATGTCAGCTTTCTCTGGACTTTTAACAATTCTAATTTTCCTCAACCTAAGTGCAGCTTTTGATCCCATACCATAAAACATCGTGCTAGAACGGCTTGCTGCCATTGGTATCACTGGCACCTGTCATGACCGGTTTATATCATATATCTCCCACTGCTGAGAGTTTGTTCAGCCTAAACACTTCAGATCTCACCCTCCACCTGTCACCAAAGGAGTCCCCCAGGGCTCTGTTCTGGGCCCCTTCATCATTTACGTTTTTCCTCTTGGCAATATTTTTGTAAATACAAGGTACATTTCACTCCTATGTGTATGGCACAGAGTTTTACTTGTCTACAAAGCCAACCTCCAATATTCAACCGCCTGCCTTTTCCGCCTGTCTAACTGAAATTAAATCCTGGTTCTCCTCCTCCTTACAAATTAACTTCAGTAAAGTCTTCCTTGTCGGCCCACTATAGCCAGTTTAACATTGATAACTCCACTGTGTTAGAGTCATCCTTGACAGCACTTTAACTCTAGAAGCCCACATCAACAACATCACTTCTTTTGGTACTTTCAACTCGCCCACCAAAGCACAAAATACCACCGTCTCGCTATTGTTATTTTTGGTCTACGCTCCAAAGTCCAACTGGTCCAAAATGCTGCAGCTTGTATCATCAGCCGAAATCCCTCCATTCACCACATCACACACCCACATCCTGCACCACCTGCCCGATTGTCCACCGCGTGTTTCAGAGCATTCAGTCGCAAAGCTCAGTGCCTTTGCAACACTCAACCACCTGTCATCTCTGACAACCTTCAAATTCAGAATCAAAATCTCATCTTTTTAAATTAGTTCACTCTATTCAAACTGTTTTCCCTTTCATCTCAATTCTATGTACTTTTAAAGTCTGCTTTTATTTTTCAGTGCATTATTGTTTTATTCTCATAGTGTTTAATGCATTGCTGTTTGTTTTTGTAAGGGAACTTGAGTCCTCTGAAAGACACCCAAAAATGAAACGTATTATTAACAATATTAATATTTGTTAGTTGTACCTATGATCCAATTTTGTCTCACTGAAGTTCTCATTTTACCATCACAGTTGAAATGTGTGCTGTCTTACTCCATAGACTTACTCTCTTAAAATATTCAATTTGATGAAGCCAATAGTATATTGAATGACAATGACAGAAAGGAGATCATCTTACGACAAAAGATAACGTTGGCATGGCTCTGTCTGTGCTTTGACATTGTTAACATTCCATTACTGCTTAAAAGGGACACTTGTTTAATTCAAGCAAACTGAAAACAGGATAATGGCTAAGAAAAACTGGAGTGTGATGGAAGACTTCTTCTCCAGAAGAAAGAAGTGATATGCAATGAAGGAGAGAAAACAAAATCATACAATTTGGAGTGTGAAGGGAGATATTCAGAATCATCCGCTGTGTTGTCAGGGGTCAATTAGTAACCAGGAAGCAGCCTGCCTGTCTGTCCAATTAGCAACAACCAGGAAGGAACGCTTTCCTTCTTGGACCTGTGACCCCTAAAGCTGTACTGCTGCAGAGATGACAGGGGCGGTTCTGAAATGATGACAGGCATTAGCATTTTTCTGCAGTTAGCATTAGTGCAGGGCTGCAAGTGCAAGTGTGTGTGTATCTCTCTGTGTGTGCATGCATACGATAATAAAAGATTGTTTCAGTGGTTTTCATTGATAGGCCTTGATGTGAGATTAGCCAGTGGTGGAATTTAACTCTGGTTGCTCCTTCAAAATGGCCGACAGAAAGGAAGCTGCCTTAGACAGGGTCACAGCCCCTCCCATTTCTGAAGGGGACCTTGAGTTGAATGTTTTTCTTTCTCATTAAATCCGAAAAGCAAAAGACAGAAGAATCAGTGTGACATTGCTTTGTCTTTTCTACTCTGTCAAACTCAGAGCGACTGAAGAGATTTTCAATGAAGTTGTGTTTGAAAAAATGCAACACTTTATAAATTCTAACATCCGTAACTTGGTATAAGTAGCAACATCCCATGATTTTAATAATAATTGTTTGCTTCAGCTATACTGTGGATCTCCTGTACTCATAAAATTGAACCGACAGACTCTGAGTGAACCTGTGAGGAGCTAGTTAAAATAAAAAGGTCCTTACTTGAAGTGACTCTGGCCCCAAGACCGTCACCCTTGGAGGACTGAGACCAGCAGGTCGAGAAGGTCTGGTGGTGATACCGACCCACGGCCCTGCAAGTACATACAAAGACGTGAAGATCTTTAACGAAACTCTGAAGTCTGCATTTAAATTAACTTAAGCATAATATCAAAGTCTTACCTGTAGTGTTGCCAGCCTGATTATGAAGCACAAGTCGATACTGGTAGCTAGTCCACGGACTGAGAGCGGATGAAGAGTCAAGGAAGGAAAGAGGTGGAGTATCTGGCAGGAGATGGCCCACTCTGGAGACTTGTTGGGTCCCAGCAACTCTTCGCTCAATCAGCCACCTTTAGCCAGGACAGCATCCAAAGGAAAAATTACACACAAAACCGAGTGTCATAGAGGGATCTGAAACCACATGTAATTCTTCCTCACCTTTCCAGTGGTCCGTTGTTCCACTCTGGTGCACCCCACGATAAGAGAACAGAGGTGGGTGTGTCAGAGTAAAGGTGAGGCGCAGGAACGCCTTCAGGAGGAGCAGGGAGGGTACGAAAAGGCTGAGACATCTCAGACACTGAGCAACCCACACTGGTGCATGCCTCCACCTAGATGTTTGAAAGTAATTCCGTAACATATGTGATGAAGAATTTAGATCCAGTTATTAAGAAAAATATTTTTTATATTTTCTGCAAAGGAAAACATTTGATCATTTTTGGCCCAACAATTTTTGATATCATGTCTAGACATTTTTTATATATTTGCATACCTTACTGAATACTATGTTAGTTGATATAATACACTGCTATGCTCTACCACAATTTTATGATCAAGTTATAATCTAGCCATATCCTAATATGTAGTACCTGGAGGCTGTAGGTCTGGTAAGGAAGTAGGTCGAGGACAGTGTAGCTAGTGGTATTTCCTGGAACAGTGACTGATTGAGGCGTCGATCCTGAAGCTGTACTAAAAGAACTTGAGATGGAGCTGTGGGAAAGCTCTTGTTTTATAAAATGTTCAGTATTATAACTAGTTGCATTGTACTCTGAGTTTGTACTTTGGGTACTTGCTTCTTTGGGGTTAAATGAGATGGAATTTGGGGCTTGGCTTACATTGCTTATAGAAGTGTACTGAATATGTCTGTCTTCTCCTATAGCAGGCCTCAGTGTGGAGAGATGGTTGGACAGGAAATTGTGTGTAGTGTCCTGAATTGTACCTGAGTCATTATTAGTTCCTGTTATGCTAGAAAACATGGATACGTGGCTTGACGCTTGAGCGGTGGTAGGATCAGATGTTGACCTAAGGTTACCTGAGTTGAGATGTGTTCTGGATAACAGGCTTTGGTTTGGACCTAAACTGGGGTTTAGGGTCGAGCTGCTACTAGAGACTAAGCTGTGTAAAGAAGTGATAATGCTGGGGTAAAGATAAAGTGTATAATTTGTAATAATGCCATTTGGTTGTGTGGGTGGAACCCAGGTCACTGCTACACTTCGAGAATGAAGCCCTGATACAGCTAGCGTGTCAACTGGTCCAGGACCTGGAGAAAGAGGGGAAAAAAATATGAAGAGAAAAGGAGAGGAAAAATGCTTAGAAAAAATGACAGGAATGCAAGGAGGGAGGATTTGTTCTAAAGTATTATTTGACTAGTAACATCAAGAATGACATCAGAAGGACAAAGAGTGATTTTGCCATTACTATCCAAGGGATTAACATGGAAATTCCTTTTCTCTCTCAATTTCTCCCCCTGAGCAAACTAAGGTTGCATTTATAGATTTTGTGGTACTTGTGACTGTTTGAATGTGAGGTAGCATCTTTCAGTGGGGTGAAATGTAGGCTGGACGAGAATGGACATTATAGCCCTCTTCACACTGACTTTCCCGTGAACAAACAAATACATTCGCATGCATGCATAATTTTAGCAGTTGCAAAGAGAGATAGATATATAGATGTGGCAAAATTTCAATACTGCTCAGAGTCAAAGCGGGCAAGGTTATCTCGTTACAACAATGCAAGTCAAGGTCTGGGATATATTAGATGTAAGCACAAGTAAGTTCACTCACTGAGGACCAAGAAGGGACAGAACACAAACCAGCAACCAGGTTTTAGAGGATATGGAAAAAAAACAGAATTATAACAAATGAGCTGAAAGCAACAGCCACAAAAGTCATTAAGCAAATAAGGTGTTGGCTCTTGGCTGGTGCAAGTAGCAACTCAGAAGTTTCCATATCCCAGTGATCAGTTTCATTCTTGAAGCTCCTTCTTTATTTTAAACTACTGTCAAGGACAACAGTTTGGTCACGATAATCATACCCGCAAGACACTGACATACATGGATCTTAGTTCCAGGCCAGAAAAATGTTGGGACTGCTATTTGGACCAGTTTTCTTGACCAAGACCTGGTTCTTAGATAGCTAACAAAACAACCAAACATACTAATGAGTTAATGGGTGTAACGAGTTTGGTTCATCATTTTATAGTACAGTATATATACAGAGATGGACAGAGTACTGGATCCCAGTACTTGAGTAAGAGTACAAATACTCTTGGTCAAAATTTACTCCACTACAAGTAAGAGTAGCCCAGTCAATACATTACTTGAGTAAGAGTAAGAAAGTACTTGCTTTTAAATGTACTTAAGTATTCAAGAGTAAATGCTTTTAAATGTACTTAAAGTAAAAGTAAGAGTAAGAGTAAATTCCTATTTTCCTATTTTTTTTTCATCTTTGACGAGAATGGACCTGACTGAATTAGTCATTTTACAATTTTATATACTACCTTGTATCTCTTGTTTCAGAGAAAACTCTTTGGAACACCTGCACTGATGTGCTTGCCTGTAGAACCATTCTGTGAACCAAGCCTTCCCCAAAATCTATAAAAATGGAAAGAAAATGAATGGAATCATCAAAGACGACAATGATGTCAGTTTCAATAATATTTGATTGAGTTGTCGCATTCCCAAAACAATAATTCAATTTTAATACATGTACCCCCATTGATTCCAGATAATTCTACCATTACCACATTTCTGCCTAAAAGCGTTGTGGTGTTCATCCTTTTAGTTGACCTTACTGTACTGTCATGAAACTGTACCTTTCCTATGCTGACTTTTAATAAAAATATCAGTCAATCAATCAATTAACTAAGGACCCGTGTCAGAGTCATAACAAGGCAAGGGGGTCGAGAGGGTAACTTTGGTAACTTTGGTGAGTTTTCAATCATATAACGTTATGGGCATTGGCGTCGCCACCATTATAAGAGGGTGGGTCCAGACCCACTCACTTTTCGGGTCCAATACTATTGATAATATTGGCGGCATGGGGGCGGCATTGCGGCCGCGAAGCAAAAAAAAAAAAAAATCAGCGATCACTGACATGTCTTTTTCACTCCGACAAAGTCGAACCTAGCTTTAAGATAAGGCCATGGGTTTTCTTCCTCCGCCTCATAAAACTCCGGCTCATCATGTTCAGACTTGGATTCATCGGAGATTTCTTCAGCAGTCGCCATTCTTCTTCTTCTTCTTCTTCTTCTTTTGGTTTTATGGCAGCTTACTCCTTATTTTTGGAGCATTACCGCCACTTACTGAGTGAACGGTGGAACAAAAGATTTGGCAGTTACAGACTAAAAACCATTGACTGTATATACTAAAAACCCTTAATAGCAGTCGCCATTGCCACCGCGGTCTTGTTTTGAGCTGCTTGGGTAGGGGATGACGTATTTCCGCTTTGACGTAAATCCCAGTTGAGAAGGTGTACTGTGATAGGTTTCCTTCTTTGACCGACACTGCGTGTGGCCAATCGCATTTTAGGGGGAAAAAAAACAACAAAAAAAACAGTCAAACCTAAAAGTAACGAGTATTCATGAGCCTTCTCAGAAATTAACTCGAGTAAAAGTAAAAATCTTTGCCTTGGAAATGTATTCGAGTAAGAGTAATAAGTATCAAAGAATTCTAGTATTTGAGTAAAGTACAAATCCTCAGAATCTGTACTTAAGTACAGTACTTAAGTAAATTTACTCCGTTACTGTCCACCCCTGTATATATATATATATATATATATATATATATATATATATATATGATTTGGTAAAGTTACTAAAGTAATTAAAGCTAAAAATTAAGAACTACTGGAGTTCAGCTGAGACCTCCGAGATCTAGTAGACTTCTAACTTCTTGGCTCTGCCAAATGTTTATGTTGTCTGCTACTTTCCCACAAAATGATCCTATTAAAAAATGGAAGTTGACAGAGACGCAAACACGCAGTCACATGGCGTGCACATGTTCATGCACATCCAAGGACCTACACAAGACTAGTCATAGGGATATTTCACTTCACGGTAGCTCATTTGAAGGTAATGCCCCTTCTCCCCTCCTCCTCCGACATTTACATCTCACTGTACTGCTCTGCTCTGTAATGGACACACACACACAGATGCATGTCCATACACATAGTCTTCCCAACACACACCAGCTCACATACCCACACCCACAGCAATGCAGTATAGCAGTAATGGTGCTGTGTGAAGGGCAAGCAGATCAAGGTGACTGAGCGGACTGAGGGAGCGTGCTGCGTCGCTAAGTGCTACCGCTAACCGCTAACGGCTTTCCCAGATGGCGGTGTGTATGTGTGTGTGTAAAGGAGAGACAAAAAGAGAGAGAGTAAAAGAAGATGAGAGGTTTAGAGTATGCGTGAATGACGGTTTGGGAAATAAAGTGTGCGAGCATGTATATGTGTATGTCAGCATGCATGCACATGAGACAACAGCTGTGTAAGTAGAATATGTGCGCATTGTGCTCACTATCTATTAACTGAAGGGTCTTACTTCCCACAGAGTGAGATGCCCGCTAACATCCAGTAATTGGCCCACGATGTCCAGTTCTGCTAAAGGTTTTTAAATATGTTTTGTGTAATACTTATCAAAGTATGTACATATCAGTGATTTGCCTCATGGTCTATTTTTTGTAGTAAAGCATAATGTATATGGTGTTTTTGATTATAAAGGAGAACAGTTTTTCAAAGTTTTATAAACATCTTTAACCAAGTGCAAGTGGAGTCAGTCTTTGATAAAAAGCATCTACTATCTAAGCCAGGGGTGTCAAACTGATCCGTGAAAGGGCCGCTATGGCTGCAGGTTTTCATTCCAACCATGCAGCAGCACAGCTGACTTGGCTCAATCAATCAACTGAACTGCCCTCGTGTAGTCATTTCAGGTGTCCTCTTGCTTGATTGGAACAAAAACTTGCCAGCCACACCCACTGCATGGGTGCTGCATGGTTGGAATGAAAACCTGCAGCCACACGGCCCTTTCACGGATCAGTTTGACACCCCTGATCTAAGCTATTTTTTTTTTTTTTTATCAGTAAGTTAGAAAAAAAATACAAAAAAATTAAATAAATGAAATGCACATCAGGCATGTGTGCACAAATACAACCTGCACAAAAGAGACACCAGTCAGATACCAACAAAGGCAGATCACAAACTAAGAACTGATACGTTACAATGGCCCGTCATACACACACTTACATACATATGAATTCTGTCTCCCAAACAAATAAAGAGCAATATAAAATCTGTCCTGTAAAGCTTGGCTGATTTTATAGATCACAACAAGGTTCACCAAACAACTCCATCTTTGCTCCAGTCTGTTTGTTTCTTCCTTTTTCCTGACCACTTCCTCCTCTCTCCCTCCTCACCCCCACCACCTCTCTCATTTTCTTTCTTCTCTGCCCCCCACTCATGCTTTGTGTCTGGGTCTCTCTTTCTCTCTTGCTCCATCTCTCTGGTCTCCCTGCTAAATAAACAATGCAGAAAGTTGACCTTTTAGGTTAACAGGTTTTTATGCTAGCTCTACTCAGCACTCACACTGATTCAATTACCACCAAAGGTCCACTGAACCCTACGAATAACCAAGGAGCCCGTCCCCCTGTCTGCCTGTGTGCATGCTTGCATGCCTCGCTGGATGCTCGCTCGCCTTTGCGGTTGGCTGCTGTGTGTACCTACCTGTTTGTTGAAGGTCTAATTAGATAACCACATTTGCCTGTCTTTTGGACTATATCTTTGCATACTTTACTTTACCCCGCCTGGTTAAGATTTGTAAAGATGTAAAGACACAGGCTACAGATTCACAGAGAATTAGACTAATAGAAAGGCCTAAACTGAATATAATGTGACCACAAAAACAATCCAGTCACCTTGATCCAGTCTCCATCAACCAACCAAAATAACCCCTGTTGTTACCCCCATTCCTTCCTCCCTCTCTCATCCCCTCCTCCCCACCGCCCTTCTCCCTCTAAGTGTGGAGTGTTATTTAGGCTTTACTGGCGCGTGTAAAATTCTGCAATTTGAAGGGCTGTTAAGTTTTTCAATTGAAATTTTCATTTAAGATGCAGGTGATGCTTTTTTTTCCATTTTTTTTTCTTTTTTTTTTTACTGACGCTTTACTGCTCTCCTGATAGGAAGGAACGAGTGTTGAGGGAATGTGTGGCGACACTTCGCTTTCTGGTTTCCTGACTCTTTATCTTTTTTTCCCTCTCTCTCGTTCCTGCTCACCTTTTTCTGTCTTTCCATTTCCTATCCTCCCTTTCCCAACTGCTCCTACCCTTTCTCCAATCTCTTTATTCCCCAAGCCTTTCCCTCTTTTTCATCCCTCCATTCCTCCCTCCGCACCTCCCACCCTTACTCCTCCTCTCTCCAGTAAAACACAGTAGCAGAAGGCTAAAACAGGAGTGCAGGGCCACCAAGCCTTAAATCACATTTATAAGGATTTGGTTAGCATAGTAATAACACAATCAACTGACAAGGGCTTGAAGAGGGGTGTGAGGAAGGAGGGATTGCGTGAGTGTGTGTGTGTGCATGTGTAGGCCTACTTGTGGGTGTATACAAGCCTCTGTGTATGTGTGTAGGTAGCAGTGAATCCGTGTATATTTAAGTGCGCATATCTATGTGTATCCATGTGAAGAGAAGAGGAAGGGTATTATTTTTAGCCGTGCACAGGGCCCCATGAATGCTGGTGTGTGTTTGTGGGCATGTGTGTATGTGGGTGACTGGGCATTTGAAGGTTAGTCAAGGCTCCTAGGAGTCATAATGAGGACAAGCGCTGAGCTTTACTGTTATCAAGATGCTTACGACGTGGTGTCAAAACGTGACAAGTAATACGCAGAGAATTTACATTGCATTGGATATCTTTACTTTTTCTATAGATTATTTAATGTCATTGCTGCTTTAGGATTCAATGACGAGGCAGCGAGAGAGAGGCTGATGCGTGACCAAGGTCACAAGCTTGATTTGCAACCATAACATCACGAGTATATGAGATGTGCATTAGGCTTTAAGTAACTAAAAACCATCATGATACCTTTGAAATGACAGTCATTCAAAAACTTCAGTATGCTTTTCAGAAATTGATGATTTGGAGTGATTTCTTATTTAATTCCATGTACTGCATAAAGGCTTTTAAGTTCAAAATATTGTTTGTCAAATTATTCAACTCAGTGGGAACAAAATCCCACTACAGAGGATGACAGTATAAATCAAACAAAAACATTTACACACATAACTGTAAAGTTCAGTTGATGCATAGAATAAGAATTGGACTATGCTCAGTTTAGTATATTCCTGGTAATGCTAACCTACCACAAAGCAGGGGAAATGATTACTTATGCAGTCACTCATTAATTAAATAACGAATTCTTTGTGTTCTGCCACTACATCTGACCTCATTTCTGTTCCTTTTTTTTCTCTTACACTTCTCTTTTCTCTGAGTTTTAGGTTTAATTTGTTTTTTTGGTAATTTTACTTTCTGTGAGTGCTTGGCTAAGACCATTTTGTCCAAAAGGATCTTTATTCATACTCTACATAACACGTTATAACACACACCTCAAAGAACATACACGTACCCCCCCACCCCAAACACACACACACACACTCTCTCTCTCTTTCTCTCTTCCCCTCTCTCTCTCTCTCTCTTAGATCACTTAGCTGGTGTGAACATGGGAGTAGACAGAGGAAAGGGAGCTGTCCAACACGGCTAGAGTTTATGTTCACAGGAGCCGTCTGTCTGTTCTGCAGCGGCAGGAATTCATAGGGACCAAATTACATTAAAAAGATGGATATAAAACTTTAATGGAATGATAAAAAGGAAAGGAGGAAGCGTGGGTCTCTCTCTTTCTCTGTTCTGTCATTAGCCCTCTCTTTTCTTCTCTTCCTCATTTTTCCTCAAGTCCTCTTTTTACCTTTTTCTCCTCACACTTAGCTCTTCTCTCTTTTCCCCAATTTCTTCCCCATAAGAAGTGAAATTCCAAAGTCAGAGTAAAAGCAGAAAGTTGGGAGACAGGAAGAGGTGTGACATAAAGAGAATTAAAGAAAGGAAAAGGGTTTGGGCAATACAGAGGAAGAAAATACAGAGGAAGTGCATAAAATGAAAACATAGGAAAATTACTTAAAGCATATCTAACTGATCTTATAACACCCATGTTCCCATTGGTAATAAAGGTTCATGTCAACATACAGCATAGTATGTGGAAGTGGAAACATTGCAAGGTTACAGCTCACACTTACACTGGTTTGGTTAGAGGAATCCCTTCACAAAGGACTGTAACACTATAAAGAATTAAAACGTATATTAAGATCAAAGGTATATGTATGTCCCTTGAACATGTGTTTAAATATGTATGGACATACTGATGTAGTTATATTAGTATTTTATGCTGATATTAATGTAGTGTTTGATTCCACAAAATAATAATAAAAAAAAACAATTAAAAAATCCCAACTATGTATTACAGCTACTGTATTAAATCATAGAAAATGAAATTCAAAACGTAAACGTAATTTTTGCTAGTGTGAAAGAGAGGCGATTACGAGGGAAATGTAGCCTTCCCTCTCACCGACAAGATGACAAGAGGATGGTTTAGGGTGACAAATTACACATGGAGGAAAATCCAATCTGGCCACATGTGGCCTTCTCCCATCATAGGTTTAAATCCCCTTTTATTAAGAACATCCATACCCATCATATTTTATATTACTGTGGTAAAACAATTATAATCCATATTTTAAATGTATATTTTCTCATAAATAATACAGATGTTAAAATTCGCCTGTAGCCAAAAAAAGGGTGTATTCTTCCATTACATGTGCAATATGAATATGAATGACTGAAACAAGAGATACATTTTTTTTTCCCTGACGATGCTTGACCTCTGTGACAGCTGGCTGCAGGTTAAGTAGCATCCCAGTGTTTTGTGTTGCATGTCTGCATGAAACGGTGTGTAACTGTGACTGTGTGCTACTGCTTGTGAGCATCATGAGGTGTGTGATTGATAAGGACGACAAGGAGGCGTGCATGTGTAGGACACATGTTCTCAGTGTGTGTGTGCGTGCGTGTGTGTGTATGTGTGCCTGATAGAGTCAGAGAGTGGGATGGAGGTTTGAAAGATGGGGCACAGTGTAACTGACTGGATACAACTATAACAGTTATAGTGCACACACAAACAACAAAAAAAGGTAGATTGATGTAAGTTTTCATTCTCACATTTGT
Organism: Planiliza haematocheilus; assembly: GCA_005024645.1. Classification (NCBI taxonomy): domain Eukaryota; kingdom Metazoa; phylum Chordata; class Actinopteri; order Mugiliformes; family Mugilidae; genus Planiliza; species Planiliza haematocheilus. The sequence continues at coordinate 6,891,335 of SRSE01000649.1, read as the reverse complement.
GAACACAAGAGTGTTCACAAATATAAAGCACACATGATGCACACAGTATCTACAATTTCTGAGCTGGAAAAATTGTGTAACAAAAGCTCACTGTGTTTGAGAATGTGTGTGTTCGTGTGTGTGTTTGCTAGAGGGAATTCAATCCTGCATAGCAATGAGTAAAGCGCAGGGCCATAATTTAATGCATCCTAAATGTCTGCATTTGTGTGTGTCTAAATGCGTGTGTGCATTCATCAGTTATGTGTGTAACTGCACTTGTATTCATGCGAATGTGTATGTACACCACGCATACATGTATGCATTTTGTCCACATTTCTGGGTGTACATACGTGTGTATCAATGTATGCAAATCTCAGCTGCTTAATGATAATGTATGTGATAATAGCGTGGTACTAATTAATTTATAACTTTGCACTGAGGAGGCTGTTCCAGTGGCTAATATGATTCTATTACAGCAATTAGCCCACAATGACACTGGCTAGGTCACTCACACACAGACACACACCTTACAGTATGCAAATCATCTCTGCCTGTCAGTGTGTATCTCCCAGCCATGCCAGTGCCCATGTTTCCACTATCTTCTTCAGTCGTATATGTTCTTTCTCTCAGTGCTATTGTTCATCAAGAAATCACTACACCTATCATACAATAAAACCTTGGGGACCATCAATAAAAGTGAACCGGGCGAATTTCTGTTTTTGTTTTCACGCCACACACCATATGTTTATTGTGTGTCTATCTTTTATCTCGTCGTTTAAAATTAACAGCTCTGTCAGACTCTTTGAGTTTAACTTTGACTCAGCAGCACTGATGGGCAACTGACAGCAGAGGCCACCTCCCAGCCTGTTACTTGCAGAGCTTGGCAGGGCTGCTGACATGAGCAGCGCAATGCAGCATGAAAACACAACACCATCAAGTAATGTACAGAACAGTGGTATAGTGGTTTCTCTCACTCAACAACACATTTAACAACATTTTACTGGTTTGCATTGTCTGTGTGTGTTGTCTGTAGAAATGTGTGTAAATATGTATAGAGCTATGGCTTTATTCACATTTCTTCAACCCCACTGAAATAATTATTACAGTTGTTATTATCAAACAGTTAAGATGGGCACTACATGAAATGATCATATATATGTGTAAGATATACAGTATGTATATACATCGATTAGCCATAACATTATGACCCAATATTGTATAGGTCTCCCTTGTGCCTCCAAAATAGTTGTGACTCATCAGTGAATGGACGTGGGCCTTCTGAGGGTGTCCTGTGGTGTCTGGCAACACAATGTTGTTAGTGGGGGCCTTTGGGTCCTATGAGTTGAGAGGATGTTCCTCTGTGGATCAGGCTTGTTCCAGTGCACTCCACCGATACATGAACAGTTTTGGATCTAGTGAATTTTGAGGCCAGGTCAACACCTTGTGCTGTTTTTTTTTTAGTTGTTCCTAAACCGTTTTTGTGTGTGTGCCTGTGTCGGTCTGCATCCTGCTGGGGATGGCTGCTGCCATCAAGGAGTGTCATTGTTATGGGGTGGGGGTGCCTGGTCTGGTCTATGTGGGTGGTATGTCTTAGTAACATCCACATGAATGTCAGGTTCAAACGTTTCCCAGCAGAACACCAAATTGTCACAAGATGTTCAGTTTTATTCACTCTCCTTTTAGTCGTTTTAATGTTGTGGCTCACGGTGAATATTTGCAAGCTTCAAAACATCAATCGGAATGTAATCCTTTTTACGGTGCCAAATCTGCTGAAAATAATGGAAGAAGAGTTTTTGTCCCCAAACTTTGTTGCCAATACCAAATTCATTCAATAAAGAAGGATGAACAAAGGAGACAGAGGTGGACTAATATTTTGAATGACACAAACTACAGGTGTCCATGTAAACGCAGCCGATGAACAACAAGAATTTAAAACTTTAGGTGCACACTTAGGTGTATGAGTATGTGTACTTACGGTCCTCTGCTGTGCGCAGGGTTGCCCAGGAGCCGGCTGTCTGTCCATGTGTGTGTGACACCACCACTCTAAACTGGTACTCTGTGTATGGCGACAAGCCCTCCACATGGTAGGAAAAAGTGTCTGTTGCATTTTCTAATAGCCTAGAAGCGGATGGACACAAACGTAAATACAATTACTGCCAAACATCTGAATCTGGTCGGTGCAATATGCTGCGTTAACAGGTGGCTAAAGTGGGACAGTGAATAGATTTTATACCTTCTGGTCTAGAATGTTCCTCATGAATGAATGGATCTGAAAATGTACTTTATTATTTAATACAGAGTCACACAAACTTCAGCACTGGACAGCTCCAAAGGTGGAAGAAGCCACTTGGATGAGTTGTGAAGCGCCACGAAAACTTATGCTGCCTTAGTTTTAGTTCGTAGATATGTTGTAGGTATACCATGACCTGGATACCTGAAAACCTTAACAGACTCTACAGACAGTGTTTTCTGTACATCCCTGTGGTCAGCTGTGAACATGGTATATCATGACTACAAAGCCATTGCCAGATGCGTAGATTCTCATTGTGTAAATGAATGAGGGCAGATGACTATATTTTTTTTGCTAGAAATCTAGAGTATGTCTATTTTTCTCTGAAAAAGGATAATTTCATGTTTTATCAAGAAATCAACCTGTTGTTGAATTCTAATGTAAAACAAATTTTAAGTGTGACATTACCAAAGGACTGCACAACAAGTTTTATACAGTTAATAAAGCAGAAATCATCTTCAAAGTATATACACTATTTTCATAGCCTTTTATCTCCCCTTGTCATTCCTGATCCCATGTCACATAATCATACAAAGGAATCTAGGACAAAGTAAAAGAATATTGTCATAAATGAGGGACCGTTGACCAGTTAGCATCAGATGGATAGAAGGGATGAATGAATGAATAAATCAGGGAACAATGAGATTTCCATAGCAGAGGAGGAGGAGGGCATGGCTGTCTGATATATAATACATGTAGCTAGTCATTTATTTATTACCACAGAATGAGAGCCTCCTCTTCTTGGATTAAATTGCAATTTGTTGTCAGGAAGCATGTAATGAATACATATCAGATGCACACCCTCTCTCTCTTTTTATTCTATCACATTTTCTCTACCTCTCTCTCTCCCCGTTCCCTGTCTTTGATTTTTTTTTTTTTTTGTCTTTTTTGTCTCTACCCCCGTCTCCCAGCTTCATTCCCTCTATGTTTCTGATGGTATGTCATATTGAAGTGACATATTCAGCTGGGCTGTATAATGCACCTCTTAGTATGTACATGTGTATGCATATGTGTGTCTCCACCTTTTTAGGCAGATATATGTCTGAAAAGGTTGTGCATGTATGCCATTCTCTCTAATGTCATTTATTTCACACCATCTCAGACAACTTGCATTGGTTGAGCACATCTGTGTGTAAACTTGTCCACTTGTTTCTCTGCTGTGTCTGTGCGTCTCAGGGTCTCCCTCACCTTATGACAGGCCTGTGTGGGGATGTCCTCATTTGCAGGCTGTAGTGGAGTGGGCCTGGCGCGTTGGCGTTGGCAGGGGCGGACCAGGATACATTCAGCTTGGCATCAGTTGCATGGGTCAAAGTTGGTTGTGACAACCCATCTGGGGCTATATGAAGCGAGAGAAGATGATAAGAGGGAGACAAAAGGAAGGAACCGGTGACGGAGGAATGATTGAGGGATGAAAAAAATAGAATAAGAGAAGACAGCCAGAGAGGAAGACAAAAACAACAACAAAAAATAACATAAAAGACATTTTCATTTCCATTTTGATATTATTAATCTGATTGATCAACTGCAACGTAGAGGGATGACGACATAGGAACGATTCTCCTGAAAATGGAACAGAAAAAGTAGAAATGATTGAAGAAAGGAGAGACAGGAGGGAAGACAGGTAGGTGAGAACAAAAGAGGAAAATACATAACAGCAAAAGAAGAAAAAACGTTTCCTGTGAAGTGTGAGTTCCACTCACACACACAACTCTCTCAGCAGTACGCCTCTTTTCTAGCTGAGCACGACAGTATAGTGTTAGTGTTGGAAAATCAGTAAAAACATCTTGATTCAGTATGATAGCTGTGCTCTTAACAGAAACAGAGATGGTGGCATAAGAAAAAGATAAGGACAACAAATACAAGGAGAAAATCAGAGTGACCACACTGTTGACTGTGTGAAATAAGAGCAGCTCCTCTGATGTATAAAGTGACCCTTCAATCAAACATTGCTCTCTTTCCACTACAACAAGACTGATTGCTGGAGACATCTCATCCTAAAGATGGCACACACACGCCAATAGTGAAGACCCACATATTATGTTGGTAGAAAAAGCCTCAAAACACTCTCTTATGGTGGATTTAGAATAATATTAGTGGTGGTTCACCAACATAAATTATCATTTTGCAGTCATTATCTTAACATACACAAAGAGAAAACAAGACTCAAGAGCTATTTTACTTCAAAGACTCATGTGTGTCTATGCGTGGGCGTGTGTGTGTACGTTTTATAGGACCACCTGTGACCATGTGTGTGAACCATTATGTGTAGTACTCTCTTCTCTCAGTACCAACAAAAAGGAGGACAGCTTCAATGACATACAACACAGAAACAAGAGAGTAAAGAAGGAACGGATAAAGAAAAAGAACAATTTGGAAACAGGCCTCAGCTATTATCTTAGTTTCATTTAGTATGTAAGGATAGCAAGGGCAGTCTGCGTTTCCTTTCAGTTTTTCACCAGATACATGTATGACATAGTATTAATCGAAGTTGATATAATTAAGGATGTTCTTTATAACCTACATGTTTTTTGGTTAAATGAAAATTTGATAAATTACTGAATCAATAAGATAAATCTGCAGCTGAATTTTAGATAAAATGCATCCCGGGAGTCTCCTTAATGATAAAGATCCAGATCAGATCAGTAGAAAGGCCACTGGCCCTGATTGTGTGTAATTCTTGAAATGCTGACTGACTCTCTCTCTCCCACACACACACACACACACAACACATACATCACAAAGACACACACTGTTGCCGAGCCTGTGTCTCTCTCATGGTGTGTTAGCAGGTACAATATCAGAGGTGTCACTAATCGTTTTAAACTATGCACTTTTATGTTCACTTCTCTCTCTCTGCTCTCCTCCTCCTCTGCTCTTCTGTCTCTTGCTCCGCTATCTTCTCTCTGTTCTTTCATAGAACAAGGACGCATCAAGACAGTTTGCCTTAAAGAAGTCTAAAGAGATGCCAGAGGCACAGAGGTAGAAAGAGAGATAGAAAGAGAGGAAACGTCTGGTATTTAAAATTTATACTTTCTTATGCCTTTGTTTTGAACTTGAACAGCAGAACTTTCCTAAGTCTGTCTTTTGTTGTTCTCTCACTAAGACACGGCTGTGCAAAGGTGTTCATGACTTTTGGTAACATTAGCTAAAGTGGTAAGGTGTGTTGAAGGTGTGCTGGTGTGTGCTACTGCTTGGTTACTATTATCTCCACTGATTTACTGTAATGTCAGTTTTTTTCTAAGGAAGCAAACTCCCACTCCTTGGAGATGTGACCATCATCATTTACCAGTTCAGTCCAACAGTAACAGGGATGCTGAAATCAGTGCAAAAGACACTGGACATACAAATGACCATAAGGTTAATAAGGCTTCACAAGTTTAAGTGCTATAAATGACCACTAATCTCTGTTATTTTTATTGAGACATGTAAAGCAATTTAGCATATTTTTCTTACCTACTTTCAACCTTTCCTTCACCTGACAAGTCTGGTAACACATCACAAATTGTTTTATTCTGAATGTGAGTACCTGCTGGGGGAGTAGTAACACTGAGTGGCAGGCTCTCAACACAGCCTTGTGTGTTACACCCTCTGATCCAGAAGCTGTAGTTAGTGTAAGGCTGAAGGTCATTCACAGACAACCAGACGCCTGCTGCTGTACTGCCATCCAACACAACATCACCATCTGAGAGACAGAGAGAGAGAATTTAAGGTCTTTGGACATGCATGGTGTATACAGAGCAAATGAAACTGTTCCATCTTGCACAGACTTTTTTCATTCATTTGTTAGAGTTAAGTCACATTGTTGAGGAAGAGTGATATTTAAGAAATATAGCAACAAGGAAATGAGTGGAAGCAAGAATAAGGGGTGGGGAGCAATGCAGACTCAGATTAACTGAGAGGGATCAAAGCAGAGAGGTCTCCATGCTGAGGTTATGCAAAGATAGTAAATAAAAAAGGGATCAGGAAAATGACACCGTGTGAGCCTGTCCAACAAATTTAGATGGACACACACAAACACAATTCAGTTTGGGTGGACTGATGAAGGCAGTTTGTATCAAAGAAGCAAGGGGCCATGGGTAACTAGAGCGAAACACCGTCTCCCTCTTTCTTCCACACCTCTTCTATCCTTCACTCATTTTCATCTGTCGGATCCTCTGTGAGGAACAGATCAAAGTCCCAAACTGTGTGTGTGTTTGTGTCTGACACAGAGAGAGAATGTGTGATATTATGAGTGTGTCTTTGTGTGTATTGGATACTCAAATTTCTTGGTCCTATTTTCTTCCTGAGTCCAGTTCTCCTACTTTGTTGGTCATCTCCACGCTTTTCTTCTTCATGTCTTACATCGTTTTTACCTATAATCTAATACATCTATGGAAATATGAGTTTCTCATCTCCCCTTTCACTATATTCTACTGTTTTATTGCCACTTGTCTTTGTTCTTCTTTCAGTCTTCATACCAGTGTTTCGCTCTACATTCCTATATCATCTCCTCGATCAAGTCACTGACAATATCAAAAAACCTTGTGTTTTGTATAGCACTCTGGTTTGATTACTCCTTTCACTTTCCCATTTCATGCATGACTTTCAGTGTAAGTTGGCTTTGTTGGTGAAGAGTGTGATTGTGTGTATCTGTGTGTACATACAGTATGCATCCATCTCTAGCAACACTATCTAGTTCTAGTTATTAAAATTAAATTTTGCCAAAAAAAACAAACACTCACTGTTCTTGAAACTAATACTTACTAGTACACTGTTTACTACACTGATAGTACACTGTTCTTGTACTAATTGCCTCCAGCCACAATTATTTGAATCAATTCTGTTATCTATATTTATCTATACTGGTTGTGTACTTACACCCTGCAACATCACCCAAGGTGCTATAGTCTATACATAATCACAGCAACTGTGTTTTAAATACAGATGAGATGATTGCTCTAAGGCATACCATACATTTTTGTGCACAAAGTCAAAAAGCAAAATGCAGCTTGTTTTTTATGCACATGTGCTGCCTTGTGTATGTATTAATGTGTAATATTCACGTGCTGCCTGCATTTGTGTATATGTCTGAGAAAGAGTGAGACAGAGAGTGAATATCTTTATATTTCACCTTTGCTTTTGTAGTACAGTGTGTAGCTGAGGTTTCCATTTGGTCTAGGAGGGGCTGTCCAGCGAGCTCGGAGCGATCTAGAGCTCTGATTGGTCAGCTCCAGCAGTATAGGGCCTTTTGGTGCCATTTCTAATGTACGCATCTCCACCTGGAAAAAACAAAACACAAACAAACTTATTTTCGGCATGACTGCAGTTAATACTTAAATAAAATAAATGAAGTCTGCCCTCTTTAATAAGAATCATAAACAGGGTGATTTGATGATATAACTGTTTCAAATTATGCTACACACACCTGGCCAGCATTAACTCTGCCTCTAATTTCTAAACTCTCTCCCACCTTTCTCTCCTGCTACACTCCTTCCATATTTTCTTCCTCCCAATCCACTCACATCCTCTTCCCCTTCTCCCTTTCCACTATCTCTGTCTGTGATTGTCTCATTTCTTCCTGTCTCGCTCTCCGGTTACCTTCTCCTCTGCTCTGACCATTTACTCTGTCCTCATTGTTTCACTCTTTTACCCCTAACATTCCTTCTTCCCTCACTCCCTTCTTCCTCTTCCCACCCATCCTCTCATCTCTTCCTCCTGTCCCCCCCACCTCTTCCCACCCTGCTCTCCTCCTTTTATGCTGTGTCAGCTCTTCTCCCAGCGTTTGACTAAACATGGCGTCTGTATTGGAAAAATGCCCCAAAATATGGCCTGTCGTCAGAGATGTCGTTGAGCATAGAGTGGCATTTCCTACCAAATGTCACTGTCGCCACACCAACCCTCGTTATTGAGCTGAGAGAATCGATCACCTTTATGATGTCTAGTGACACACACGGACACATACACCTACAGCACACATGCATTCTGTCCATCTCTGAGAAGGCATTCAAACCTTTCTTTGTGTTAGTCAAAGCAAGTATATGCATAATGAAAACACATGATATGATATGACTGATGTAATTCACCAAATAGGCATTTAAACAAAGCTGCTCTAGATAACCAGCAAAAGAATAACATATATTTTAGGGCTTTGTTTCAAAAATAATTCCTGCCTCCTCTTGTTGGAAACCACGCTGCAGGAAACAAGACAAAGGCACGTGTGATTGAGATCCAAAACATGAAGCTACAATTCAAAATATTTTTGAAACTCATAGCAAAAATTTTTAAGAATATCATAGAAAATTAAAAGGCCAATATTGAGTCAGTATGACCAACAATGATAAGTCTATTTCACAAAGCAAATGATCACATCACAAAGTAAGAGATTCACTGACCATTGGTCCCTTGCCACAGCCCTGTGCCGTACAGGCCTGCAGTCTGAGTACGTGCCGGCTCCATGGAGAAAGTCCCTCCACCACGAAGAACCTCTGGGAGGCAGTGGAGTTTAGAACGAGAACTCCATCCATCCAGAGACCATAGCTTGTTATAATACCTGTTAAAATAAGAAATTTAATTACGACATGTATGTGACACGTCTCCTGAGGGACTAAAGTTTGATTCTGATTTGTTTCTAGCTTCCCAAAAAATGTACTGTACATAGTCCTTCAGCTAATAGACTGTAGTATTAGACCTGCCAGGAACCACTTATATTACTTATATAACAGTCAATAAAACCAAAAAGGAACATGAAAATGTTGGATGTTCATTTATTTTTAATTTAAATTCATCACTTTGTGACTCCGTAAGAATCTTGAAGAGCGTTTTTAAAGCTCCATGTGGGCGGTATCGTCCACTACCAACCATCTTGGCAGAGCCTGATTGTGCTGGACTCCTTCACTAATTCAAAGATTGGCAGAGAGCTGGAACGTGAGTTGAGCTGAGATAGATTGATACCTAGTTAGACAGCCAGCAACAGCACATAACCAACACTCAAAGTGGACACGTCCTAGATTATGCATAACGATAAGTCTTAATATAATTTAAATAAGCACCCATCCTCACTTAGTACAGTTGTCATGAAGGCAAAAACTTAGCCCCCTGAGGTTGCTGCTTGTCCACAACCATTTTTTTTTGTGTTGGTGTTTTCAGGAGAAATCAAAAAATTTTTTTAATGATATTTACTTCCATCGGTCACTTGTATATGACAGGTCTGTGTCCAGACTGTGAAGAAATTACAATCACCAAGTGAGCTTTGCTGCGTTGAAGTGCAGCCTGGGTCACTGGATTACAATGCAAATGAAAACTGACTTAGGGGCTCCAGACCTGCCAGCCAGTGTGTCCGAGAGTGATCCAATGATGAAAACAGCAGTGAAATGACAAATGTAACCATAGGCGTTACGAGGATAACGGCCCTGAGAAGGACAGCGGTTCTCGAGTGAACATTCACACACATGCAACCAAATGAGGGCGCAATAGGTGTGCATGCACAAACAGACACACGGACACCCACGTAATGATATACACACACACATTTATATGGGAACTCACACATGTCCATACGCTCCTCATGCGGACACATACACCAGCACAATAATTACATTATATTACATCCACCTAATAAAAAAATGAAACAGTACGGTGCCAAATGTGCTTTTCCTTAATAAAAATGCATACACGGGGCTCAAAAGATCAGTGCTAAGAACTAAGAGTCTATTCTGCTTTAATCATGTGTGGGTTTTATTATTGCTCAATACAGATATACACACCTATCAGGGAAACGAAGACACAAAAACCCCACGGACGCAAGCTACATCTGGGAAGCTCTTAATGTGGCCAATCACATGCGTATGAGAGCGTGTGTGTATATGTGTGAGGACATCTGTATGTGCTTGTGTGTGTGAATAAGCCCATATCAGTATAGGTTGTAATAAAGACAGGTTGGGAAATGAAGCAGCGAATGCATAACAGGCTTATTTCCCCTCTTTGTCTGCGTGTTGCCCCGACCTAATCCCCGAGAGGATTATCCCCCACAAATCCCTGCGGAATTGGGGAGAAGGGGGGGAGAGTTAGAGAGAGAGAGAGAGACAGAGAGAGAGAGGGAAAATAACACAAGATCTCACTCCTCTGGAACCCATCACCATCATCATCTTCATTGTTGCCTTCCATTTAGAAAAAAAGAAAAAGGAGTCTATGAAAAAGCCACTGAGCTCTTCTTCTCTTTTTAAGCAAAAATTAAAGCTTTTTAAGCATGAGATAATCGGGTAATCATGATTAAGTGTCTCCCTTGTTATAAATTTCTGTCATCAGATGAGAAAAGCTTTAAGTAATTTATCCAGGCTAATATGCACACACATTGCAGGGTTTATGGTGCAAAATGCACTCATGTGGCATTAAGCGTAAAACACACATGATTCACATTACACACACACACACATCATGGAATTACGCAGTCTTTAACGAGCATGACAGTAATACTTGATAATATGTGGTGGTGGTGGTGTGTTGCACGTAAGAGACTGTGAAATGGGGTGGGAAATCCTCAGATGGTTGTCATTGCTTAATTAATTTGGTTTCATGCGATATACTATTTGTTAACATAGTCCTTCATAATTCATTTTAGCGTTTTATCTGTGAAAAACTGAACAGAATGCTGCTCAAACCAACTGTGTGATAGTGGTTATTAATCTCCTCTATATACCTTTAAGAGTTTCAGTAAGATATAAAAGAAGACTGTTCCATAAGTAAGATGTGATAACCTGATGTACTGTATGTGATACACAATGATTTATATACTTTAAATACTTTATACAGTAATAATTCCTTTTCTATAATAGTGTGTTTCATTTATTCTTACTGTATTTTTATTATTAGATAAATCCAGACTGTTGCTTGTACAAATATTCAGCAGAGAGAGTTGGGTGAAATGCATGCAAAAGAGGTCTTCCCCGTCTCAAACGAGGATGTAGAAGTCATACTTAACCCCTACATATGGGGGATACCCCGTATTTTAGGGGTCCATATCCATTTAAATGCATTTATAAAAATGTGCTATTTCAAATTTAATATATATACTGAATATCTGACCCTGCAATAGACTGGCAAAGTGTCAAGGGTGTACCCCACCTCTCGCCCAATGACAGCTGGGACAGGCTTCAGCCCTCCCCGTGACCCTCCAGAGGACAAGCGAAATTACAGATACACATACTCTAATTTCACCGGACGCAGAAACAGTTATGTAAATTAAATGTGAAAGAAAGATATGGCACAGAAAAGACATTACTTCCAACGTTACAGTGTGTATGGATAACCTGTACATGAAATAGGAATTATTTATTACAGATAACTCTATTGTGCAGTTAGACTACACTGTGCTCATTCGACAAATTTGAACCTCTGAAGTCCAGATCAGTCAGATTCCAAATTAATATCTGATGCACATAAAAATACCTTGGCCCAGTTTTGTGTAACAGATTTTAAATGGGTGCAAGTAAATTAGAAAAAGGTAAAAAGAACAGAGAAACATGAAAGTAAGGCAGTCACTGTGAGGAAATGTGCTTCCAGACTGCAGTTCTCTCTTCAGTCAAAAGGGAGCACTTTTCATCCACTTAAAGGAGCTTGGTGAAGCGCTGCCCTCTCACTCCCGGCCTCTGTTAGTCTCGCTCTCAAATTGTTTGTTCTCTCACCCTGTCTCTGTCTCTTTCCCCTTTCTCTCTGAGTCCTTTATGCCTTCTCCTTTTAGTTCCTCTTTCTGCTACCGTCTTTGCTCTTTCTGTGTCTGTTTTATCTCCGTCTCTTGCAGACTCAACCGATTCCCATCACACAAAAGGAAAGGTTCTCATGTGTCATAGTAACATGGAGGGCATCCTTGACCTGTGTACGGGTCTTTACATCTATGAGTTGTTTTTGATAGTCTGGGCTGCAGTAAACATCAACAGTGTATTCAATTGTACACACTTCATGTTCAGTTGAAACAGATATTATGTGACATTAGAAACCAGTTATCATCATCATAATATAATTTTTTTATTGGTTTCAAATTATGTTACTGTAACAAAAAAAATTAAATAGAAATATTCTAATTTAAATGTCACTGCTGATAATGTTTAAGTGTACTGGCTATGTATCCGTGTAAGAGAAAGTGTGTTCCCTCTCACCATTCGGAGTGTCAGGAGGAGTCCAGCTGACGTTGAGTGCATGTGGGGACAAAGGGGTGACCAGCGGTGCAGAGACATTCTCTGGGGTGCTCTCCTCAGTTTGAGCCTGGCTTGGGGGGCTTAATGTACAGCCGCCTCCTGTGCAGGCCTGACATGCACGGACATGAATGTGACGACGCAAATTCAAAATTAAATAATAACCATCAAATTAAATCAATAAATAAAGAATTAGGCACTCACAGCCACAGTGACGGTGTAAGCTGTTCCTGGAGTGAGGTTGCGGAGTGTGTGGTCTTCAAAAAGTTCTGAGCTGTTGTAGGCCAACACAGGCAGGGAACCGTCACGTGACAGGAAGATGGAGTAGAACTCCAAAACACCGTTTATCTGAGAGGGACGCGACCACCTCCAGAAGAAGAGAAAAATTAAACAATTAACCACTAGAACATCTCTTCTCATTATAGAGACAACATGTGTTACACTATATTTATCACGATAGCAACAGTATCCACTTAACATTCAAATTCAATATTAAGCCAATGTCATTAAGAAACAAAATCTACCCGTTTTTTTTTTTTCCTATTAAAAAAAATGTTTCCTGTTTAATTAAGGTCTGACAGAATTCAAGATTTTCTACCTCAGAACTCTAATTGGCTGAAAAATCCACAAAAGAGAGTCCACTGCTTTGGATGATATATTTCCTCATTGTAATGCATGGGGACAGTGTAGTTAAGTCACTGAAGTGCAAATGGAAATGAGTTGTAGTTTATATTAACATTAGAATAGTATGATGAAATATTTTACATTTATTCATACATAGCTGCCCTCCTCTCCTTCTGTGAGAGCTAGACCGTTTCAAGTAATTCTATATATTAAGATCATCGATCAGTTGCATGCACCAACTTCTTTATTATGTGAAACCTTGTCTATATTTCTAAGACAGTTTGTGCATAGTAACAGTGCACGCACAGGTTTGTACAAAGGCTCCTTTAAGAAGGATTCAAATACAACTGTGAGAAACATGGAATGAAGTGTAAAGTGTAAAATGTGTGCTCCTTTGTCGCTCCTTTTGTCCAATCAGGAAATCACACTGGTGCGTGCTTTTATCACTGTGAAATCAAGAGACACACGGTTTTATTTGTCAGGTAGAGGTCTCTCCTTTTTTATATTTAGAGCAGGAAGGTCATCCCCACTAGAGAGAAACTTTTTTTTTTCTAAATAAACACACATTGTTTAATTGATGCTACATTTTACTGTTATTATGTTTTCCACCATCCTTAAAAAGATGATGTCATTCATACTCATACATTATGGCGAGATGTTAAAGGTCTGACATCAGTCTGACGGCGTTTCTGATTACATGGATCTATAGAAAAACACCTGAGGTAAATAGGTTGTGAACAATGGAACACAAAATATTTAAAATATTAATTGTTCTGCAATTCTAACAAATTCCCGAGAGTTGTCCAACCCTCCTGGCATGGTAGCAGAGGGAGGCCATTTTAAAAAGTGATGGATTCCCTTCTTGGTTACTCCCATTAGAAGCCAGTTTTTGAATGACTGATGAGTGTGTGTTAGCACACAATTAGCCACCCTGGCTAATCTATCACATCTATTATAAGATTTATACGCTGTCGATTGGCAGTGTGATGTATGTTCACTTTTGAAAATCTAAATCAAAGGGGAGTTGTAATAATCTGTAACATAATTCACCGCAGTAATGGTTTTAGAAAACCATTGGCTTTAAAAGTGTGAAGCAGGGTGTGCTCTCACAGAACGTTAAATGTGAAGGTTTGAGATCTGCATCACAGTCAAACTGCCTTCAGCAACGTCTTTCTGTTTTTCCCAACACTGCACACTCAATTCAACAGCATCAGCGGCATCAAATAGTCACTAATAATAACAGAATAAAAATCCAATCCCAATGCAGATTTACCTCGGTTTGTTTTAGTTTATCCTTCTGACTCTGTCCTGAACACATCATGTCTCATCAGGTTTTCAATGCAGTATTCCTGTGTTCCTGCATCTCCTTGTTTGTGTATGAATGTGTTTTATTGTGAGGGCAGGAAATAAATCTGCTGGTATTATTTTTATTTATATCCCGAAGCTTACCTCAACCTTTCCCACCATCTCTCAACCTGACTCTCTCACATACTTTATGCCATTTCCTTTTAGACATTTTTAGACATTTCATCCCTAAATTCCTTCCTTTAAATCTTTCAGCACTTATTTCTCTTGTCCACTTTCTCTTTGTCTCTCTTCACATGTTTCTTATTTGTTCTCTCTCTCTTTCTGTCTCCCCTTTTCTCCACTTTTCCCACAGACAACACAGCGGTATTGACCAGGTATGATCTCTCAACCTCTGCCTATTACCAATGTGCTAACAAGGCAATACACAACCTTCTCACACCTGGTGAATATGTAGCTCAAAGGCTTTTTAAAGACTCAAGATATGACGATATTTCCCTGCTCTACAGACAGGAGTGGAGTACTCTAGTGAATGATATATTACATCTTTACACATTTAATTTTAGTGCTGTCTAGAGACTACATATGCATGTGTACACACGTCTACTAGAGCCTGCACAAGATCTTATGTAGGGAAAGTACAACAACTCTGGTCACTTTTGTAACAGAGTTATTTAAAATATTTGACATATGAAGCTGATTGAAATCTGTCTTACATTGTCCCCTCTTTCCAGAGGTGAAAGGTCAGAAGACTATGCTGGACAGTTAACACTGCTTCTGAAGGCCAGACTCTGAATCATTCTCCGTCCTTAAGAACATCTTGATTTCGTATAATTTTTAACTAATCATTTTCAGGGATGTTAACGGACTCAATTTTTCCGCCTTATATTTTAGTCAGATTTGACATCAAGGAGTGCCATTGCTATGGGGTAGGGGTGCCTGATCTGGTCAATGTGGATGGCACATGAAGAAGATTGTATTGTCACAAGATGGTCAATGTTATTTACTTCTATTGTCAGTGGTCATAATATTATGCCATCATTGGTATATAGCTGTGCCAGAAAATAAATGAACAAATAAGTTGCTTTATGTACAGTGTTTAGATAAGCAGAATATTTGTGAGACATACTCTACAAAAATAGTCCGGGAGTCCAGCAGGGTAAGAGTTGGTGCTTGCAGTGGCCCAGGAGGAAGCTGAGAGGTCAGCATTGTAACTTGTGAACTGTTGGTGCAGCCCGCTAAAGTGCATGCACTCAGTATCAAGACATGGGTGGTGTAGATACCAAGACCTGAAACACAAACAGAAGCACTTACAGAGAGAGAAAGAGATACACAAAAATATACATAAACACAATGATCAGACCTTGAATTACACCATTAATTTATATAAAAACTGGAGTTTTTTTTTCCTTGGAATACTTGTGGTTGTTGCCCACCTGTGAATCTTAACTTGGGTCTGTTAGCAACAAAATACTGAGCTGTAACTGGAAGAATCTTTTTTTAATCCTGTTTTTCTACATCAATGAATGGTACTGTAACACACCATTAATGGCCAAAGATGTTAAGACTGTTGATGGCAGATTATCTCTCAGCCCACATCCCCTGTTCAGAGAGAGGTTTTCCCATTTTACAAAGATGGAATCCTTTACTCTTCTTTCAAACTATTGGTCTTCTCTGGCTAAAATGTGTAAGTAGTTGTCCTCAAAGGAGTGCCCTTTGTCCTTCAGGTGTGGGTGGACAGCTGAATCCTGGCCTGAACTGCATCTCCTGTGTTCAGTGATGCGTTTGTGAATAGGTTGCATTTTGTTTCCCTAATGTTTTTGCCAAGGTGTTTTGTCTTTGAGGTGTTCGAGTGTCCACTTCAGTGTGTTACTGGGTTTGAAGTGTACAGGGTGAGCCGTTTATTGAAAATTCTTTCTCCGATACTACACAGGGACTTGTCCATTCTGAGAAATCTTTTGTCAAAAGCCCAGTTTGGATATCCACATGTTCTGAGTATTTGTTTGATGTGATTTTGCTCCTTCTAATAACTCTGCTGTCCTTGTGGGTATAGTCTGCACTACAGTTGCTGTGGGGTTTTGATGACCCCCAGCTTGTCTTCCAGAGGGTGGAGGCAATCAGCTAAAAGAAGTTGGTCTCAGTGTGCGTTTTTTTTTGCTTTCACTTTAATATTGAGGCCTCTGTCTTTGTCAACATGCACTGTACAGTCTAAAAAGGTCAAATTACATAATGTGATGTTGCTGTCCAATGCACTGACGCATTGTGTGAAAGCTTCCACCTCCTGTGTTTTAGTTTTAGCAAGTGGCGTCCACATACATAAACAGCCTTTAAGAACTGAAGAAGCTCTTTGGATGAGTGGTGAAGTGTCTTCAAGAGACCCCACAACTCCAGTTGCCCTTGTTTCAGCTTGTTTTTTTAAATATACCATAATCTGGACAACTGAGAACTTTCCAAAACACCATTAACTCTTAAATCCCCTGATTTCTCCACCTCTCCCTCCTTTAAACACTGTAATGACTGATACTCCTCTCTAAGTGTCTGTCTCTGTTTCAAAACTATTCTCCATCTGTCACAATACTACAATCTCAGTCTCTGTAACAATCTGTTCTTGCACATACTGTATAATTACTACGTCTATAATCCTCCCAATCACTGTGAACATCAGACACTCTACATTATTAACCCAGCGTGGATGATATGTGCTCTCAAGCCTTCATTAACTTACAAAGACACAGACGTACACTGTTGGGCAGTGTGATGTTTAGCTCATCATTGTATGAGCGTGCGGGTAACATCAAACTAAGTCATAATCTATGAAATGTCATGTAGGATGACTCTCCTGAGTGTGTGCTTGTGTGCAAGCTTGTGTACATGGTGTCTGTGTATGTGTCTTCTCTCTGTGTATCAGTGTGTGTATCTATTTGCATCCTGCTGCAGCGCTCTAGTCTCAGTGGTGTGACATGTATTTCA
The DNA here is from genome assembly GCA_005024645.1 of Planiliza haematocheilus. Lineage (NCBI taxonomy): Eukaryota > Metazoa > Chordata > Actinopteri > Mugiliformes > Mugilidae > Planiliza > Planiliza haematocheilus. Next base: position 6,874,001 of record SRSE01000649.1, on the reverse strand, counting down.
TACCTTCTTTAGGTCTCTTTAGTGAGAGCTTTCAAAGCAAACTGTGTGAATGCATGTGCGCTAATGTTTAGTTTTCTTTGTTTCTCCACCCGTTCATTTTCATGTGTGTGTGTTTAGCCCTCTTTTTCAAAGTGCTATTCCCTCGGCAAGGACTGAGACACTCTTTCCCCTTTCAAATGCTAATCCCCCACTCCATTTTGCTTTTCTTCACTCTTCCCGTTCTCTTTACACCGAGGCCCCATCGCTCCACAGTCACAGCTACACTGAAGCACGCACAAACAAACACACACACATTTTCTCCTCTTTACCAGTGATGCTGTGTTGTCTGCTTTTCCCTCTGTAGACCATGTGGTTGTTGTGATAGAGGAGGTACTCTGTAATGCCTCCATTGGGCCTATCGTTGGAACAAAAAAGCCAAATGAGGGCAATACTGGGATGTTATATAATACAGGGAGACATTAAATGACAGTATACAGTGTGTTCTAGATGAAAAAGGTATTTTTAAATGGAACCAGACACTGTTCTTGCTTAACAATGCGTTTATATGATTCAGTTTACTAAAACTAGTAAGAAAATGGTTCTGAAAACGTATGTAGAAATTAATTTATCATAACATGCAAGTAAATGTTCAATTAGAGAGGATCAGGATTGCATTTACAAGTTACACATTATCAACAACTAACAAAATCAAGTAGTTTGGATGTGAGAGTAGAGATAGGTGAGACACTGTAGTGTGTTACCTTGCAGGAGGTTCCCAGGTAACATTGAGAGCAGTGGGGGAAGCGTCTGCCACTGGAGGAGAGACACCATCTGGAGCTGATTTTGTAAGAAAAGAAAAATATATGTTAGGAAATAGAAGAAAGTGGGAAAGTTCAGTCCTTGTCTCTAACACATACATAAAACAATAAAATAAAATAAAATAAAACAAGAAAAGGAGTCATTAATGATTATTAAATTAATTATTATTAAACAAATAAGACTTTTATAAATATTAACATGTTAGTTCATGAAAGGATACACCTTAAATGAATCAATTGAATAAACTGTTAAATTTATAGGACTGTAGCATCAAATGTGACAAATTAATAATTGATTGAATTTCATATGGTATAAAGACACAGACACAGCTAGAAATAAAAATTCATGATATTGTGTTGGAGAGAAAAAATCTACATGTACTGAAAGATTTGTGTATGTAAAAGATAAATACAGTTTTCTGCAATAGAGAGTTTTAAACAGTTTCCTCCAGTCTCTCTAACACTGTTCCCTGTCTTAAGTGTGCTCGGCAAGAATCAATACAGTAATCTGTTTTTTCCTTTTACTTTGGATTGATTTTTGCTGTCTCTGTACTGACCCCTGCCGTCACATTATCTCCCCAACAAGGCCAGTTAGTCCAACACAGATTAATGTAGTGACTAAAGTATGAAGAATAATCTTTTCCTCTCCCCCTTCTTCTTTTCTTCTACTCTTTCCTTCACGACATCCCAGAGGAGAAATATGCAAACACATGCCATTTCTCTTTTTTTGTGCTATCATTTCTCTTTTTACGTCCATTCTACGTTCCTGCTTTTGTTTATTCAGTTCTGGATTGTCCTTCTTTCTTGTCTGGCCGTTCCTCTTCTCTCTTCTTAAGAGCCAAACATCTCATTATGGAGACGGCATAAGAGTGTCTAAGTGTGTTTAGAAGTGTCTCTGTGTGTCCACGTGCAGAAACAGTCCTAAATTAACCTCACTGGCAGGCACAGAGACAAATAGACGTTCTATTCATGAGTAGATGGGTGTGTGTGTGATTGTTACCTTCCTCCGGGGTTGTGAGACTTGATCTCAAATCATCATCATCACCACTGTCATTGTAAAGGCTCTCGGTGCAGCCAACAGGAGTACAGGCACTTACAGTGACAATGTACCGAGTGGATGGAGTGAGACCTGACAGCACACCTAGAGCATGAACACGACAAGAGATGAAGCTAAACAAAGAACACCCACCGAGGGGATTTTATAAAATAAATAATAGCTTTGAAAGATGACCGCTTGCTAAAACACCACTTTGCCAAGTCAGCTATGTGTCACAATGCACATTAACAATATATACATGGGTTTGTCAGTACTGTTTTAAGGATGACTTGAAAAATGGGAATCTTTTAACATCTCTGTTGTTCAAACCATGTCTTACCCAAGGAAGGCTTGTCAGGAAGCTAGAGTCAGAGCACATGATACAGACTGGCTTTACGGTCTTGTTTAAGGGCCCAACATCGTCAAGACTGGTGATGATGGGACAGAAAACCTGACAACCCGATGTCCAAGAGTCTTAACCACTGAGCACCCACAGCCATCAAATACCTTTTACTGACTCTTCAGTTGTGTTCAGTGTGTTTCTGAAGTCTGTGTCAATATGCTTCATCAGTGCGATTTGAATTCTCCACTTGTTTCTATGTGTTGCTGTTGCTAAGCAAATTTGCTGTGTTTGGCAAACAACGAGACTCTATTCTAATTGTAAAGCTTCAGTCGTCTCTCTCTGATGTTTTTTTGTCCTAGCTGTCTTGGCCCTCTCCGCTGCTTTCTGTATTTCCTAAATCACTCTTTTACATCCCCCCTCCTCTCTTCCACCCCTTCCAACTCTCCCCACCTTCAGTGACCAATCACTCTGTACTTGTCTCTCTTTCTCGCTCTCTCTACCTTTTGCAGTCTCTCACTGTTACCATGTCTTTTAATTCAATTAGGGGCCAGGGCCCCACTCCGTTGCCATTACACCCTCATTTGCTTTCTGTGTTTTTTAGCCATTGGTGTAATTCTGCAGTCAGGTGTCGAGGCCATCATAAATTAAGAAGAATCCTTATCACGCCGGACTTAATGTCTGGCAAAGAGAAGGAGGGAGGGAATGAGGAGGAGCCAAAGAGACACAGAGGAAGACAGAGACAGGGAGCTCATCTTCATATTTGCCTAGAGACATGGTAGACTGGGAAAAGAGGGGACGAATAGCAGCAGCGGAAGCAGACATCATCATCATAAAAGAGGAAGAGAGGAAAGAATGAAAAGTGAGCAACAGAGAAAGAGAGAGAGAGAAAGGGAGCGATGCCAGGCTATGACATCATTGGGGTAGTCCTGAGTGTCTTGTTCCAAATGGAGACAGTCTCCTAAAGCTGGGGACTAGCCAAGGAGACATTAACAGGGTTGCCTGGGACAGTGTGCGTGTATGTGTGCTTGTGTTTAAGACAGGACAGAAGTGAGTGGAAAAAGGCAGTGAAAATGTATTTTCAGTAAGAACCAAAATGTCCACACAGGTTTCACAAGAATGCAGCAGGAAAGTTAAATGGAACCAAGTACAAGATGCAAAAAGTATTGCCAAGTAATGCAAGGAGTGAAAAAAAGTTAATCACACAACATAAAGTGCCTTGCGTGTGAGTGAACTATAGGATGACAGGAGTCAGAAAATGGGGTCTACTGTTAATACAGATGTCAAGTTTTTGTTGAGTTGTTCTTGTTTTCTGTTTAAGTATGTTTAAGTAAGCTGTATTTCATCTATGACCTCTTTATAAAAACATTTTAAAGTATATTTTACCTGTGAAATTTCCATTAGCCAGGTATGTGGTTTTGATAGGTTGTACTTCCGGATGGTCTCTGTTGTAGGCCTTCAGCTCATATCTGTCAATGAGCCCTCTGAAGTCACCAGTGGGTGGCACCCAGCTCACCTTGGCACTGAAGCCGCTGAAGCTCTGTACCGTCGTAGGGGGTGGTATAGACTGAGGAACTAGAGATGAGAAAGAAGGAGGCAAAATGAGAGGAGAGGAGAAGAGAAGAGGAAAAAAACTATATGGTGGAAACTAATAAAACAACTGCATGTGGTATTTTAAAGCTATACATAATACACCAAATAAAAGAATCAAAGAATGAAAGAAAAAAAAATAAAAGAGGTTATAATAGAGAAACAAGCATCTGAACAAATATAAAAAAATAAAGTTAAACAGGAAAATATACATGATAAAAAGCAAAACAACAGGTCAGGAGCACATGAGATTAAAGAAAAAGCATTCCCCATCTCTCTGTGTTTTAATAGGCCCAGTAAATCATACCTCACCATTAGCATAAATAGTATTTATGAGAGCAGTAACTTTTTCAGCACTGATTTAATACAGGCGGCCATTCATTCTGGGCCATATTTCAAAGCAATCAGCCTCCCTCCTTCTCTGTAGCACTCCCCTTATTTCTCTCTCTGACACCATCAGCAGCAGGATGGCCCATCTCCCTCCTCCTTCTCTGTCTCTGTCGATCTTACTGCCTCGCAACCACCTTTGTTTTCTGTCTACATTGATCTTTTCATCTTCCTTTACATCTGTCCCCAACCCACACTAAACTGGGACTTAGTCCTTGAGTAAGCAGACCGTCAGTGCAAACTCTTTAAACACAAGGGGAACAGAGACAAATGATAGAGTCACATTTAAAGACTGTGCCATTCTGTAGCAAATAATATAAACAGTGTACAATTTCTTAATAAATGCCATCTGTCTTTTGTCTTCAATTGATCTCATTCAATTGAGAACTTAGCTGTGAAGCTTCTTTTAGTTTACATCGTCATAAAACAGCAAAGAACTGAGGAGTTGCGTCATGCTCTATTTCCTGTGACCATTTTGTTTTTATTCAGCCAGTCATTAATTTCCTTTTTCCTTGCTTCCTTTCTCACCTTACCTCTCAATTTCAACCACTGCTATGCCTTCTAGTTTTAATATTTTCTCTTCTTCCCTTCATTACACACTCACCTTGAATATTTTTCCATTTCCAATATCTTCCCTTCTTGTGTCCATTCCTTTTGTTTCCACAATTTTTGACTCCTTGCACTTCACCCCCCCCCCCTTTAGTTTTTAATGTTTTAGCACTTCCTCCCTCCCTCTCATCCATAGCTCTCTCCAGCCATAGCATGGCGTACTGAGACCTACCACTGTATCGTTCACTACTAACGAGCAGCTTTATATTACACAAGGGACCGCACAGGCCATTCTGGGTTAACAGCCTTTTACTGTGATGCCCTTTATAGAGGCCTTATCAATCTCTCATACCGCCAGGCACATGTAATATCACTGGCTTTGGATAAGTCTCACATACTGTACAAGATAGAGCGGCTTTAACATGCAAAATGTCTTAAGATTAAAGAGAAACAAAATCAACAAAGGGAATGGCCTGTATACTATGTGCTGAAAAATATGTGTGTGAATTAGGGCACATTTTGTTGCAAGTTTTCTAATCCAATAAAACACACACACACACACGCACACGTGTATTATTGTTATCATCATCATATCTGTTCTCAGATAATACACAGAAGACACAAACAGAGATACGACAGAGGTCTTACCTTTGCCTCGGCTGCGCCCCCTCTGCCACGGTCCTGCTGCCCAGCCTCCTGCAGCCAAGGCCACATACCTGTACAAGTACTCTAAAAAGAAGAGTGTGTGCATTTGTTTGCACATACATAAGAGAAAAGGGTTTGGGGTACACATGAGACAAGGGAGATGCAGATGAAACACATTAGTTGAGAATGTATTTCACTGCGCACAAAACATGCATCATGCTTTCTCAGCAACAATGCAATGTTATACCCAGACGCAAAAATATACATGGACATTATAAGTGTAAACTACATACAGTATGGGCCTATTTACCCAGTATGATATACCAGTACATACTATATATAGTAGTATAGTAATGACACTGTTTTCACATAGGCGTGTTTATTAAATGTCCTTTTGACTGTCTGGCAGTGTTATGTACAGTGATATTCTGTTACCAGTGAAAGGTTGCAGACTAGAATCTGTTGCTTGTGTTGTGTTCCCACTATGCACCAGCACTGAATCATTTCCTCTGCAGTTGTACCGACTTTCACTGGTAGGACAGCCATCTAAGTAGACTCTTACAGAACGACGTGAGGCAACAGAGAGATTAACACTTTGACTGAGAGGAGGGCTTCTTTCATCACTTCGTATTGTAAGACCCCTTATGCAACCTCCTAGGCCTGTGAAAGGGAGGAGAGGTGAAAGAGAGCAGAAAGGAAAATGTGAAAGAGAGAATAGAGGTCAAACGAAGAGAGAAAAGTTCCTCTTATTCATGTGAAAACTGTTGCAGTTGGCACTTTTCATTGTTTAAATAGCCATGATTGTCCTCGACTTGCAAATTGAGCCTCATACACCAAATTCATTCTAATAAGCCACCAATATACTTGAAAGTAATTTGAATTTACTTTCATTACTATATTATTATTATGTTTTAGTTCATTGTCAGCAAAAACAATATATTCACTATGATCCTTGGTTAGCCCATTTAAAGCTTCTCTTGACAAACAACTGAAGCAAACAGTCTGCAAATACGTATACTCGCAATTATTTAACTCCTAAGAAGAAAACTAAAAATAGGAGCTATTAAGTAAGTTAATGACAGGCAGCAGGAAATGGGGGGCATGCAAATACAATACATATCTCACCATGTTTGTGACTTCGGCTGTCTAGGGCAGGATGCATGAGCTCTGCTGGCACGCCCCCCAAGTATAACGGTGAATCAACTCTCAGCCTCGCTGCTCCTCCCACTCCCCTTGTTTCCTCTGCCCAGTCATTGACTTCAGCAGAGATGAGGGAGCTGCGTTTTGCCAATGACAACTGTTTCCAGTCTCCATCGCAGTAGCTAAGCCCCACCCACATGCTGAGTTCAATCACATGACCTTCAGAGGAAAGAACGAAGGACAGGAGCCCGGCTTCAAGCTCCACCTAAAACACATAACAATAAACAAAATCTCTGACCCTTTACTCAGGTTTTCAATTCAGTATTTTCAATTTAGGATCACACATTTTCAATGCTTCTCAGTGCGTACCAGCATGAACTCTTGAGTTTTTGTGTTGTACGTAAAGAGCAAAAGTGCATTGAGCTGGTCTGTTCTGAATTCCATAGAAATGTCAAAGTCCTGTCCTCCACTGAAAACACCTGAACCCAACTCCAAGTAACCTGAAACAAAGAGGAAAGACTAATGCATGACATGTTTACCAGGAAAACATGCATCAACATTAAAATGTGTAACATGTTGTTAACGTTAAAATGTGCCATCACACATTCAAGCAACAGTCAAATAACAGATGGGATGAGCAGGCCTTTTTACAAAGCTGGAGCAGAGGAAATGTACACTAATGACCCTGATCTTTCACACAGAGGCCAATTAACATATCATCATATTTATCAACATGAAACAGTCTCATTACCACCAACATCAGCACCAAGCATCTTATTAAGATATACAGGGATGCCACTGTATTAGTGCCACTGAAAATAACTGAAAGTTGCTTCTGAACATAACTTGAAGCTTGAAACTTTATGTTTACTTTAACATGACTATATTATGAATTGTGCAATGGTTTTAATCACACAATCTGCAGTAATGTCCATAAATTAAGAAACACTCAATAAGAATCTACCATGACCCAGGAAATGGGCTCCTTCCGTTGTCTGAAGAGGACATCCTTCCCAGGTTTCATACACTGTCAATTTATTTGCGGCCTTTGTCCAATCCAGAAGTTGCCATTCCTCTGAGGGGCTGTCAGACATCTTAAAACTCACATCTCTGAGGCAGCCAGAGAAACCCCGTCGCACCAGCTGGGCCTCTCCTGGGTGGGGAGAGAAGAATGATAAACAAGAATTTTGCTTGTCAGTGGTAACTGTATGGAGCCTGTGAGACCTAAATGCACTGCAATACAGGTTGAATGAAATGCTCATCTGAAATACTTAACTTGAAAAATTGATTTTAAAAACAAAAATACATATGCAAAAGCAACAAAACATATAAAAACATTTAATAACATTGCTCGTCCGTAAAAATCACACAGTGATTGACAGGACAGGAAATAAAGTCGCTCACTTGAGGTGTGGCTTTTGCATTTCCATTTTCCATTAATGAGCTTGTGTTTTTGGAATTTGCAAAGCATTTCAGATATGCATTTAATTTTATGGAGGCAGGAAATTAAGTTAAGTAGTAGTGAAGCTGGACCTCAATCAAGAGTCAAAGAGACACTCCATGCATGTCAATCCTTTAATAAACTTTGGGCCTGTTCAGACCTTGCTTTAGCTTCTAATCTGGGCTATTTGATTGCAAGTGGAGAGCACAAAAGACAGGTGTGAACACCCCCAGGATGTACTGAAATCGTATTTGAGAGATCTGATATCTGACTGCATTAGGGGGTAGTCCAAGTCACGTGTGTCCACCTTGGTAGTGTGAACGCATGCATCCCAAGTCACATTAAAAACTGCGTTTTGCCTCCTTCATTCAGGAAAAAACACACTGCTGTTATTATTAATGATTGCCTAAAAATAAAAAAGCACCGTAAGTGATGTCTGTCCATTAGAGCCTTTTAAAATATTCTGCCCTTGTACATGTAACTAACTAAAAAATAAATAAATCTAAGTAAATTAAAGCATTAATATCAGTACACAAGTGTGATTTTGGGTTAATTATTGATGTATGTTGACGTATGAGGAGATTAAGTCCTTAATCACAGATGTCTTTATTTACCTTTTATGCCAGAGATTACGATGAGTATGGAAACTTTGTGTAAGTCATGATGCACTCATAAAAACAGCGCTGTCCTCGTTTCTGGAGCAGCGGTAGAGATCAATTAGAGGCATCAGTTAATATTCCACTACGCCCCAGATGATGTTGGGCTTTATTTGTATACAGAGGGTAAAACTGTGATCAGATCTAGAGACGCCAGGTAATGCCAGGTTTGAACACACATACCTAGAGCTGGTTACTCACAATTGGATTGCCCAGATTGGACTTTAATGCAAGGTCTGAACAAGCCCTATAACTGAGGAGAACAGAATATGCCTATACAATCCAGCAGCACTGCCAGTTCTATGGAAAAGAGTTTAAAGAGTTGTTTTTAAACTCAACTTCCATCTTGGAGAAGGAGTATATACTTTGACAAACCGGCATGCAATGTTTCACCAAGCAAATGCCAACAAAATAACTGGTGGAGACTTACCTGAATCCTCTCTCAGTAGATTGAAATCTTCAGGTAGCCCTCCAATAAACACCCCTGAGTTCTCACCAATAATAGTACTGCCACTGGAAGCTGACGCAATTCCTGGTGGTGGTGGTAGTTGAGGTGTTAAACGTTGCACAAGCAACGGAAAGTGTGGAATAAAGGGAGAGGTATAGTATGAATATTATGTAAGAGCATTTAGGACCCACTACAATAAACTGAAAAACGATAAAAGAAGGAGGGGAGTAAACTTTGTAAAAAAGACAGAAAAAGAGACGCTAAACAGAAGTGACACTAAACAAGGGTTATACTAATGGATAACAGATTTACACAGGAAGAAAACATGAATAACATATTTGAGAACAGCTGAGTAACTTCAGTGTCTTCATGCATGTGTGAAGCAGTATTTTTCTCATCATACACTGAATGGCTGGGATTAACCTAGCTAATACCTCCATGCGGAGCTGGGGATTTACATACATAGAAGCACACACACACACATATATTATTGTTAGTCTATGTGTACATCCTTGCTTGTGTAGATGAGCGTAATAAACTCACATTAACACTCACACACCCACACACAGAGCAGACACACACAGTGGTCAGTATGAATATGAGAAGAGTTACCTCGGTATTGATCGTTCACAACGATTGTTCCCACGGCCCCTCGCCGCGTTGCTGTGATGCTGTGCCACTGTCCATCATTGTAGCGGCGCCCCCCATCACCCTGTAAACTCACAGCCACTGCTGAGCCCTGCAAGCCATCAGAACCACAAAACATGCACACATTTAAACATATATACACAGATCAGGCATGACATTATGACCACCTTCCTAGTATTGTGTAGGTCTCCCTTGTGCCTGTAAAACAGTTGTGACCCATCAGAGAATGGACATGGACCTTCTGAGGGTGTCCTGTGATGTCTGGTAACATAATGTTGTTAGTGGGGGCCTTTGGGTTCTGTGGGTTGAGAGAAGGGGCCTCTGTGGATCAGGCTTCCTCTAGTGCATCTCTAGTGAATCTAGTGAATTTGTTTTTTCAGTCATTCCTAAACAGTTTTTGTGTGTGTGTCTGTGTCAGGCTGCATCCTGCTGGGGACGGCTGCTGTCATCAAAGAGTGTCATTCTATGGGGTGGGGGTGCCTGGTCTGACCTAGTAGCTTGGTGGTATCTAAGCCACACGAATGCCAGGTCCAGACATTTCCCGTGAGTGGTTTTAATGTTATGGCTGGTCGGTGTAAATTAATGCCGTGAAGACAGCCGCTGACTCTTACTTCTTTCCTGACTCTGGCCATAGGTGTATGTGTCAAATAATAATCAGTAAAGTAAATCCTTGACCTTTGGCTCAAAAGGGACAGTTTTCAAATCACAGTGCAATCAGGCATGCTTACTTACAATGATCACTTCAGCAAGGTTAGACATTAAGAATCTGTGACACACATGACACACACACACCAGCCTGGAAAGGACACGAACATGCACATATAATCATCAAAGTGTTGTTACAGGGCTTTTTGCGACCTATTAAGTATGACATCATTGTTGTGATCAGCTTTTAGCAAGTAGGCAAAGAGTAATGTAGTAAAACACGAGTAACGAGTACATGCACACACGCATACACAGACACACATGCAGTGATGAAGATTTAATGATGAGATCAATAAATGTATGAATGCCAGAGTATATCAGCTTCTGACATCTTTACTACCTTTGCTAGACAGCTCTACTTAACAAGACAAGAGAGGAGGAGTCTATTTACCTCTTTTTTCCCTCTCTATCTTACACATGCGTGTAAATCCACCCATCTCAATCACCTGCCTGGAGACTACTGTCGGTGGAAGCACCTAACGCTAAACTCTCCCAGAAACTGCTACCGATGTGCCCGTGAGCAAGGCGTTGGTAACTTTTCAAGTGATTTTGTTAAAGGGACAAGATTGATGGTGGTTTTACTAAGGTGCATGAGCTTGAGAAAACCTGAGCAGTCACTTTTATTTTGTTGGGTAACATAAAGTATTAGCAAAAGATTTTATGTGTGAGTAAATAACTGGATGAAACACACACCTCACTTTAGGAAAGACCCACTGATGAGATGGTGTCGTCCTTTGAGTGGTACAGCACTCAACTCGGGGTATGCGTCCACTGTTGAATGCCCCAGTGCCCAATCTCTTTAATATACACTATGTGATACTGGAGGATGGTGGGCAGACACACACCAAATAAACAGCACTTACCCAAAGTGCTGCCCCTGTGGCTTTCTCAGCTAAACAACCTAGTAGCCCCCTACTGAATTTGAGCATTATTAGTGTGTATGTGTGCATCTGTATGCTGAAACATGTAAAAGCCAGATAACAAACATGTGTGGTGTCTGTGTGTGTAACAAAGGCAATCTCTACAACAGGGATGAAATGGTTTGTCACTTTCATAGACAACATTTAGACCTCTCATCTCACTCACTGTCTCCACTGAGGTTCTCCTACCTCTTTTCTGTTGTCCATTATTGTAAGAGTATTTCAATATCACACATGACAGAGAGAGCACAAGGTGTTGACCTGACCTCCAAATTCACTAGATCCCAAACTGACCAAGTATCTGTGTAATGCACTGGAACAAGTCTGATCAACAGAGGCCCCTCACCTCAACCCATAGGACTTATAGCTTAATTCAGCTACTAGTTTGTACAACCTTTGTGACAGAGGAGAGAGTGGACTTGTTGGGCATTTCACATTTTGGCAATGATATGGTTTAACTTAATTTAAATTTACCATTTACAAAATAAACTGAGGTTTATGTTTAGCGTCTGATCCTGCCCGTTCCATTTCTCAGGCACTCTGCCTTCATTTGTCACACACTGTAGTCGTTGAGCAACACGACACATCTCGTGATGATTTCATGACCGAACCAACTTTCTCTCTAGCTTGCACTCCCTTATGAAGATTAAATATACTAAATACTATGTGTATTACATACAAATAACAGAAAGCAACTCAAGTCATTTTAAAACTTTGAGTGCACAGACACAGGTGGCGGAATAAAGGCACTATAAGTAACATTTTGTGTTTGCCTTCTGTTTACGAATGCGCATTAACAAACTACTGACAACTAGCTAGCTAGAGTTAGTGCTACATGTATAGTAAGCAATGCTAGTGTTAATGTCAGTATGTATATTAAATTATTTGATGATGATCCAACTTTATGCTTTAGATTATCTCTTCTACATGTGAAAGGACGCCTCTTTGAGTGTTCTTGTAATTCGATGTATGCGTGTGGCAGCTCAAATGTGCACATATTTATGAGCATATCACTTTCCTGTGTCATGCTAAATTACCCCCCCTGCACTGGTAATCCCATTAGGCTAACTCAACAGGCTAATAGAGGGAAGTAATGGGCCCAGCTATATGCATCTAGGGGAACACTAATAAGCCATGACACCACTCCCACTGTTAATTACACCAAACTAGACTAAACAAAGGAATCAACCCAGTTGGAGAAGACATACATTCGCTCCATCACACATACAGATGTACACACAACCACACCAGTAGTTACATTTAGATGTGTTTTTGATAACAAAGTATTGCATAGTGATAGTGACAAGGAACTAAAGCACAAGTGTGTATGTGTGTGTTTGTTTGAGTGTGTAATTAGTTGGTGGCCTCATGGAAGTATGTGTAATCATCTCCCTTCATCAATTTCATCATTGAAGTCGTTGACTCTTTAACCCTTCTACATGTGTCTGTATGGATGGATAAGGCAAGCAGGGCTGTATGTACGTGTGTGGGTGTGTATGTGTGTGTGTCAGGGTGCAAAGCTTAATTAGCTTGCAATTGGTATTCACGCGTGGTGACTGCAGGGAATGAGTTAATTGCAGTCCAATTCAAACGTTGACACACTTTCAAAGTTTTTCCCCTCTCCCCGTCTCCCTGACAGAAACCAATGAGGGGCTACAGATCACATTTATTAGATGAGAGCAAGTGAGAGAGAAACTAGTAGAGACTGGAGAGAGAGCAAGGGAGAGGGGATGTAAAAGAGAGATAGACAGAGCTGGATTACAAGAAACTAGAGAAAAACAGCTGAAGGTGAGTAAGTAGGTGATGTGAGCAAAATGGAATAATAAACAGAAGAAACAACAAATGAGTATGATCAAGATAATAGAGCGAAATAGTTTAAATGGCCGGTAAGTACAGTACATTTCAAACTAAACTATTTTTTTTTGGTACACTGCTAAAATATATGCTCTTTGCTTTCACCTCCTGGAATGTTCTGAGAAAAAAAGTTGAATACCTGTGGGTCAAACAAAAAGTACGGCCGTCCATTTTTGATCTGAATGGCCAAAAACTCTTCCTGACTTCCCGGAGAGAAGGCACAGAGCAGCAGACCATTTGGAGACCGAGTCTTGAAACTCAGCGCAACACCTGCCACAAAGACAGACAAGCAAAGACAAATACTGAATGAGACAGAGAAAAGGAGAGATTTCATTTGAGAAAACATTAAACACATTGACAATAAATATATTTCCGATAAATGTGGAACTTTATTATATTGAAATAGTTCATTTACAGTTAATTGTAAATGATGAAATATGTAATACGATGTACTATGGGTAAATTTGGAACCTGTGGGTTCCCAGTGCTGAAGCTGACCCTTTAGATATGAGGCTAAGAAAAAAGACCCCAAAACACAAATAATATACGGCACATACGTTGTTTCGTGCAGACGTTTTGCACAATTTAATTTCTGAATTTGTTCAAATCCTTACCATATGCATGGTAAACCTTGTAAAAGACCACTGTCAAATAATTATATTTGAAACATTTTCTGAGGTTTTATTTTATTATTTTACAGTAAATTTTGAAAACAGGTATATTGTATATGTCTGCGTAAGAATAAAGGGAATGTGCAAACACACTTCCTACATTTCTATCAAGATTTCTGTTTCCCAACAGCCACGGATGTCTAAGCTGACTTCATTTCCACAGTAAGCCAAGCTGTCTAGGATAATCTTACCACTAAGATACATCAGGGGAAACATGAGCCTGAGAAGACTACTCTAAGACGCACCTGATTCCACATTTTTACCAGCTTTCACTTGTGATCTCTTGATTGAACATTAATTTTCTGCATTATAAGAGACAAAGTCAAAAAGAAAGAAAGACATTATGAATATTGAATAACTAGAACAATTGACAGAAATGAAACATGATGCACCTGGGACCTCAACACTACTAGAACACATCCAAATATTCCACTGAATCTCATTAATAGCGATTACGAATTTAGGGCAGTGCCTTCTTGTATTTTCAAGTTATAACACTGGTTACCTGAGCATTTGTGGCAACTGTCAAGAACATAGAAATAAATCTCTTTAAAAAAAAATTAAACTTAGAGCTAAACATAAGGTAGTTGTTCTACATGTTTCAGATAAAGCTGTTCTTAAGTGCAATAAAGCCTAAAAAGAATTTGACACATCAGCTGGAATCTGAAAAAACAAGTTGAAATGAATATATATTATATATATATATATATACACACTATATATATATATATTGAACATTTGAGCAAGACAGTTCTGAATAAACAGTTCTATCTATTCTATGAGGTTCAACTCGAAGCTTCAACAATGTGGGAAACCTGCTGGTTCTTAGAGCTGCAGAACCTCTAAAACACACACACACAAACGCACACAGTGGAGAATTCATCTGGCGTGCTGTCTTGTCATGTTACCGTGGATCAGAGATTGAATCTTAATCCACTACTAGATCCACATAACCACACAGACCATGCAGGTTTATGTGTGTGTCTCCTCAGCTCTATCTCTCTCTGCAGAGAACAGAAGTGTGGGAAGATCTGAAGAGCTGAATGGAGACGGCACAGGGTTCATCAGAAGCCAGTGTTAGCAAAATAATTAGTGTGTGAATTCACTTAACATGGAGAGGAGTCAAACAGTTAAACGGCAAACTCAGAATGAATACAGATTGGCCATTTCTCAGAGCTTTCAGTTTTTCATGTTGTGAGACAATTTGGGACTATTTTGAACTGGATGTATTGTTACACTAGTTGCTTGTATGTAGGAACAATAAAATGCATATTTAACGTGTGCCGGCTTGACTTTTGTGTGCTTTTGTCAATTCCATGTATTGTTTCCTGAACCCCTGGTCAGAACGATCTCTCTAATCTGCCCAACGTTCAACACGCTCCGTTGGTCAAAAAGAAACCGATACGAGTCTCAGTAGAGCCTAAAGCATGGGACACAGTGTAAAAACCAGGGTGTAGGGGCACAAAACTACAGGGGTAACAGCCAACCATTGGTTTGATATGTCCGGCCCTAAAAATCTGTGATGGACTTCGACTGAACTTATCTAATCGTAGTATACATGAACAGCTGTACAGTAACTGTAGTAGTAGTATGCAGCTAACACAAGACAAAGATGTTCTTTACACTGGACTTGCATTTTGTACATCATGCACGCATGTGTCATTTACATTCATGACCTTGTCACCACAGAGATGAGTGAAGTCATGACAGATACCTGACATTACATTACCCCCCTTTAACCTTCTCTTTCTCTATCACCGTCTCCTGATCTCTCAATCCATCCTTTCTCCCTTCTCTCTGCTTTTAACCTTCCTCTTCTTTATCCTGACCTTTTCATTCTTCTTTTCTTCGCCTCTACCCCCTCTGAATATGTTTTCTGTCCTTGCATCTTCACTTTACCTTGTACCTCTTTCACTCCCAAATCTGTGCCTTTTCACACGTGCTACTTTCCCCCCTTTTACTGCTATCAAGCTAGTGAAAACTGTTTCTAAGATTAAAAGAGAGGACAGATTTGAGGATATCAGTGTGTGTCTTTTTGTTTGTTTTTACAGTGGATGCCAGGAATATTATTATCTCATACACACATTGTACACAGGGGACATGCCCGCTGGCCCCAGCCACACCTTCATAGGGGGTTACAGTGGAGAAGCAGCATTACTGTTGTTCCTCCCTCATCGGAACATGGCTCTATATTGAGTTGCTTGCCTAATATTAATACAGTCTCCCTTGTTGCCTCCAAACAGTGACACATCAGAGAATGGCCATGGGCCCTCTGAGGGTGTCCTGTGAGGGCCTTTGGGTCCTATGGGAGGGGGGATCAGTTTGGGATCTAGTGAGTTTGGAGGCCTGGTCCACACCTTGTGCTGTTTTTAATGTTGAGTTGTTCCTAAACCATTTTTGTGTGTGCCTGTGTCCAGCTGCACCCTGCTGGGGATGTCTGCTGCCATCAAGGAGAGTCATTGCCATGAGGTGGGGCCACCTGGTCTGGTCTATTTGGCTGGTACATGTCAAGTAACGACACGAATGCCAGGTCCAAACGTTTCCCAGAAGAACATTGAATTGTCACAAGATGGTCAATGTTATTTACTTCTTCTGTGGGTGGTTTTAATGTTGTGGCTGATCATGTATGTTTACATTTTTTTTTTTGTTATTAGCTGTTTATCAAAACATATATCCAAGTTGCAGTTTTATAAAGATTTTGGGCTTAAAGTGCTTTACCGACAGATATTAGGATTACTTCAATATATCATCAGGGAAAAGGTCTGGAGTTGTTTCCAAGAGTGGTATTTGCATTTGGAAAAAGTTGCACTGAAAACACAACATGCATTCAAAGTTGTGCTCAATGTAAGTGAAAATGTAAGTGACTAATCTGTCAGAGGACTAGCAGGAACATTAGGAGTGGTAAAATCAACTCACAAACCCATTCAAAGAGTTAGGCGTGACTCTATCCAAGCATCCTGATATAAAGAGAAAACTTTATGATGAATTAGAGCAAATGCAGCGTTCAACACAAGGCGTAAATTAGGGGCTGAACTTGAGATTTTTCGAAGTCCACTAATATGTGGTGAAAGTTGAGTTGAAGTCGACTAGTAACCTATGACGTCACTAATAAAAACATAGGAAGCTTATCAAAACAATGCCACAGGGAATGCATGCTGTAATCAAAGCTAAAGGAGATCCAACAAAAAAAAATCAATTTTTTTGTTTTTTTCTGACGGCAACTTTCTTTTTGGCCAGGCAGTGTCGGATAGTGCAGCCAAGTTAGAAAAAATGCGCTATTTTTCTGAAGCCTTTTTTTGTGTACCACAGCTACATTTTTTATAATTTTGACAAAGAAATTCACCAGGAAATTGCCTCATTCTCTCCTTTACAGCAAGGTGTTTGGATAAGGTGTTAATAAACTGCTGTCAAGAGGATTTGGACCATTCATCTCCTGGTATTAATGCTGTTATTGTCACGCGACCAGTGACTAGTCAAAATGATTCTTAAAGTGTCATGACAAGCAGTGAAGTCGACTAATCGGTCTGTACAACCCCCAAAAGCAAATCACTCATAATCTTCAAGAATCAAAAGGCCAGATTAGATTATTCATTAGACCGGTCCTGGAACAGCATCCTTTGGACAGACATAAGGACAGGACTTGGGACAGTGAAAGTTCTGAAGAAGACAAAATAAAATGCTGCTGAGGCAGTTCAATGCATGAGCACACATGGCTACCAGTGGCACTGGGTCACTAGTATTCACTGATGGTGTGACAGAAGCAACTGGATGAATTTTGGGGTAAATAGGGATACGCTGTCAACTCAAATCAGCTAAATAATACAAAGGTGACTGGACACTGCTTCACAGATTAACAAAGACCTATGATGTACTATGAACATAACAGGGCTTTTTAAAGGTAAATAAACTGAATATTCTGCAGTGGACAAGTCAGCCACCCAATCTAAACTGGACACAGCTGCGTTTCAGTTGTTGAAGACAAAACTGAAGGCAAAATATCCAAACAAATAAAAACCAAAGAAAGCTGCAGTAAAGGTCCGGAATACCGTATGTAATTGCAACTTCAGTATGTTTTGTTAAAATTAAAACATATATGGACCTAATTGTACCTTTTTTAAAGATATGTGGAAGAAAACGATATACAAGTGTTGGTGCATGCATATAATGTATGTATGTATGTGTATGTCTTGTGGTAGACAAGGTGTTGGTCAAGCATGTCCAAATGTACAGCATCTAAGTGACACTGCTCGTGCTCAGCATTACTTCCTTCACATTTCCCCTCAGGACTTGTGCTACTTCACACTGACAACCACTTTGGAGCCATCAACAGACAAACCTGAGCACACACCATGACAGGTGACTCTGTTACACATACAGTACAAGTAAACACACTCTCAAACAAGTATACACGCAGACAGGCACTTCAGCGGTGGAACGGCACAAACACAACACACAACTATGCACTTAGATGCTAAATCTTTACAGATGCTCAAATGTGTGCTTACACAAATATTATCCACTCAGGAGTTACCTGTGTTCATGTTTAACATTACACTGTTACTGTAACTCAATAAGTAAATATCAAGTATAATAGAATAATGATTAAGAAAACCATGTCAGTAATTTTAACATTCTTTCGTTCATTTATTCATCTTCTGAACTGTCATCAGAGAGACAGACAACCATTCACACTCACATGTACACATATGGCCAATATAGATTCACAAACTAACCTAACCAGCATGTCTTTGGATGGTGGGAGGAAGCCGGAGTACCCACACAGACACAGGGAGAACATGCAAACTCCACACAGAAAGGCCCAGTCGGCCCATCGATTCGAACCTGGAACCTTCTTCGTTGTGAGGCATCAGTGCTAACCACCTCACCACTGTGCCGCCCACAATACTGAATGTATTATGAGAAACACTTTATGACTTACAAACACATAAAACCAATACGTTTAACTCTAGAACTGTTCTGTGTGAGGAATTTAAAATAATTGAAATGATAAAAGAAAAGCTTCATATGAAATTCATGACGTACGATTACGATCACTTTTCCTGAGCAAAAGTAGATACGTTCCATAAGACACTACAAGTTTATTACTACAAGCAGCCATTTAAAGTTTTAAGTGGAATCTTATTTATTAGGCAGTATTGTTTCATGTCCATAGTGTTTCCCCTCTCTGTCTCAGTAAATAGTGGAGGTTGTGTGTAATCATCTACACAACATAACCTGAATAACTCCAGTCATGTTAGCTCTCTGCTGGCATTAATCAGAGCCTGGCGTATTAATGAGAGCGCGGCAGCTAGCTAATTACACCCATAGATTCTGCAGCAGCCCATTAAATATACAAATGACAGAATTAAAGAGCCCAGCCTCTTCTGATTAATCTTTAAATGGGGAAAAACTAATGATGTCTGTGCAAACTTTCCCTTCACACATTTCTCCCCCTCTCCTCTCAACGTCAATGCCTGGCAATCAATCATATTAATTAAGGAAAAATAATTTGTATAATTTAACATTTCCCTCTTTCCTGCTCAATTGCTGCAGTAGTACTGCTGCAATGTACTGGATTAGATGTCTCTGGAAATTATCCAAGTCTAATTGTTTCTGCGTACATTTTTTTTCTAAAATATTTGTGTGATGTTTCATCTCTCTTCATTTGCTGTCTGTTAAAGGAATGCATCAAATTAGCAGAAACAACGTGAGCAACGCATCATCCTCATTTTAAACAGGGGAAACCAGTGAAGAATTACAAAGGAGAGGAGAGTGGACAATATAATCTATTTTGACCCATTTCCATTTAAACAGATGATTTTACAAAGAATAACATATGTCAGTCTTAACTGAGGTGCACAGAGAATTCAAATATGAACACAAAGCAGAAGTCAGGGCTTTAGAAACATTATAGATAAGATGAATGAACTAACATGCATTTATGGAAACAAGCACTTACAGGTTATTCACATCACAACATGATTACAGTCCTATCTAATCTTAAGTAAGATTCAGCGTGGTAAATATTGACCTCAAGTACTGTCATTAAGCATTAAAAAGCATCTTTAAACACAGGCTTCAATTATGAGACCTGAACTCCGATCCTGCACATGGAAAAAAGCCTATTTGGCCCAAAAATTATTTTAGTAAAGTGGTCATAAACAGGCGAAAGGGCAAATATCATGTGATTTTACATGATAAACATTTTTGACCTTAACTAAGATTTAACATACCGAATATTGACCCTGCTCAATGATGTGCCCTTAATTGATATGTTTGGGAAATGAGGCAGCCTGCAGTACGAATATCAATAGAAACAATAAATTATTAGTATTCCTAGGAGCGTGCGTAATGTTGACGTAGAAAAATGATGATTTGCTGTTTCATACAGAAAGTCTATCAGGATCTTCTTAGACTTGAGTGAAGAAAATTAAATGAAGGTTTTCTCAGGACTTGAAAGTACCTCATTTCCCACATTCAGCACTGTTTATCCAGATTTTTGGAGTTTTTTTAATAAAGTATTGGGCCTTGCAATGTCACACTCTACAAAAGACATATGCAAAGATTGCACTTGTAATATTTGTACAGTTGTCATTGACAGAGTTACAAGGTTTCCACAAGACATCCGCGATTGACAAGTCTCTCCTCTGTGATCAATTGACTCTCGAGGGGGCATTACACTGCATTACATTCATAATCCAATTTGGCTTTGATTTGTTCGCTGTTCCGTGCGCTTCGATGGGAATAATTGTCTGTAGATGATGCTATTAGTATTGATGGTTGTAAAAGGGCGATGGTTTGAGGACTGCCGACACATTGATGGTCCAGAATAGATCCGGTCTGAAAGTGATTGTCTGATCCATTACCCTTTATGAAGGAGGAGAGTGGAGGAGATGAGAAGAGCCTCTCAATAGCAAAAATCATCATCTCTTTCGTGGACGTATTCACAGAAATCTATTTACTTTGTGCTAGAGAAGCAAGGATGAGATTTAAAACCACCATTGGCTGATTTGAAATAAAAACAGATCATTCCTGAGAGCAAAGAAGAAGCAGGACTCTTATGTGGAGAACACATTTTTTGAGTTTCTGAAGGTTTCACTAGAAACTTTTTAGCTTTTCCTGATTTGCATTAGGACAGCTGTACACATATTATTTATTAATTTTTGATCAGTGTATTCAAACAGCTTCTCAAGAGTCTGTTAAAATAGGAGTTCCTAATGGGCCCAGACCAATCGTATCATTTAAGGAAGTCAGCTTGCAGAGGAGTAAAAGAAGATCAGAGAGATGACATTAATACTACAAAAAACAGCTCGGCTACATTTATAAATTATACTCTGCATGCATGCTGAGTTTAAGCCACACCCATCTCAGCACATTTAGGCCCTGTCCACACGAAAACGCATTTTTGCGTAAACGCAGATGTTTTTAATCGTTTTGGCCTATCGTCCAGACGAATCCCGTAAACGCATAGCCCTTAAACACACTTTTTTGAAACCGGGTCCCAGGGTGGATAAATTCGAAAACGCACTTCTTGTGGATCTGTCTGGACAGGGGAAACCGGAGATTTTGGAAAACGGTGACATCCTCGCCACCATGGCCACACCCCTCGAGCAGCCTTCCACCTCTTATATCTCGTTAAACGTCTCACAACAACATCAACAACAATGGCGGACTACATGCTTGCGTTACTACTGGAGAAGATATTGAGCCTATTATGGTTACTAGGGCAAAATCAAATTTTTCCTTGAGTTTGGTTTCTTCTAAAGCCGATTTGTAAACAGCGCTCAAGCTTCATGCGCCACCTCTTCCTCTCCGTTTTTGGTGAATTTCTGAAACTGAAACAGCGCCGCCTATAGACCTGGGATATGAAGTAGCGTTTTGAGACGTGTTAAGACAGATCAGTCTGGACGCGGATATTTTTGAAACCGTGCCAGCGAAAACGGATAGGAAAAAGATCGTTTTCATACGTGTGGACGAGGCCTCATACTCAGACCACTGACATGAGGAAACAATAGACCCCTTGTGGGGACAGGATAGAGAATAGGTGAACAATTTATATAATCCAGTATAAATAGTAAATAATAAAATACTTCATAATAATCCAGTTTGCAGCATCTCAATAGAAGGGTTTAGTAAAATACTTCTGACTTCTGTGGGTTGTGTGAATTTCTCAAATGTCGCATGACTGATTTAATTCTTCAAACTGTGATTTCTTTGTGCTGCCTTGAGAGTTCATATTATAATAATTTTATATTACTGTACTTTCAGTCTTTCTGTTTGTGATTCTACACCTTATTTTCAAACTCCATCCTAAAGGCCACTAAAATTTACACTCAAATACTGTGGCCAAGCAGTACATTGTTTGGGCTGTAAGCTCATAATGTTTCATATAAAAATAACGGTACACCTTCCGACAAACTTTGACAAACTTATTAGATGCATTTCAGATAGAGCAAGATTATGACTAACGTAGAGGGCTTTGTTGGTTTAATTATAGTGGATCACAGTCTTATAAGAATTACAGAAGAACACTTTCATCTGCACAAAGCCAAGAATTTGTCAGCAGTTTCAGAAAACTTCCTTCTCCACAGATTTAAATATGTCACACATTTTTATCTCAGCTTTTATTTATATATATATATATATATATATTTAGTGAGGAAAGATTTTCTCTATCAGCCAACGTTAAGTTTCATGCCTACACAGACAAACATAACTGCCGATACAAGGCTTGTGCAGGACAGTGAAGTAATCTCAAGTGGCATCAGAGAGCTGCTCAAATCCCACTGATTAGTATCAGCAGTCATTAATTATGAGCGTCAGACTGGGTGATGTTCTCAGATGAAGCAGAACATGTTTGGCTGTGCAGCTCAACCCTCTAATGATGCTGGTAAACAGAAAGATAATTGTCCTTTAAGATGACGAGGGAAGTCATTCTAAAGGGACGTCACTAGAAGACTGAGAGACTGCAGTGAACTCACTGAACAATGCAAAAATAGTAAAAGGCATTATGCTTGTGCTCACATATAACAATGCAGACAGATATGTTGTCCATATTCTGATAAACGCATGGACATCTGGACGTACCTTGACATCATTTCTTACCTGTGAAGTCAGTGTTGCTTGGTAGGGTGTCACTGGGAAAGCGGTAGTAACTGTTTCCTGAGAATCTGGTTCCTCTGACAACTGGATCTTGTGGGTCAGAGAGAGAGACATCTGTTCTCTCCACCTGGAAATAAAAGAAAGAAAGACAGATAGATAGATAGATGCTTTATTAATCCCAAACTGGGAAAACACATCATAGTAACATTAATATCAATGTTGATATAATAATTCCTAATATATATTATGTTGCGTTATGTCTTAGTTTACTGCGTTAGCATGCTATTATTTGCACAAAATAAAGCTGAGGCTGATGGGAACATCAAATAATTTAGCACGTAAGCAGTTATAAAAAACAAATTGAACATTGAATTGATCTTTTATGGATGCATTACATATCAGGGGAAAATCAGGAGATAACCAAAGAAATTGCAGTTATTTTAAGGTCTGGAGCAGCATATTTCATGCCAATTTATCCAAACAATATTAATCATTCAAAACCACAAATATCAACCAAATGACAATTTCATCTCAAACCATTTAATATATATTTTTATATATACTTTACTTTGTAATACTTTATTGGTATTACAACAGACACCACCATACCTACAGCCATGCAAGTGAGATAACAAATGATTAAGTAATTTTCCATAAAACAACACACAAAAAGGAAAAATACCAACAGTCATACACGGTGTGTAAACCAAGCTCTTACTTGATATAGTGGGTGTGGTCCGTTGAGTTGGGCTGGGGGGTCCCAGTCTATCTGAATGGTGGTTTCATTTACTGGATGTAATCGTGGTGAAGACAATCCTGTTGGAGCTGAGAACAGGAAAGACAAACATAATCTTAATGTTAACTAATAAGTATTTTAATTATATGGATATATGAACTGCCATCCAACATTTACAACTCTGTTTAGAATGTTTTAGTATAAGATGTGAAAACACTTTACCTTTATCCTAAAGCTCACTGACTCAAAATGATTTAAATGTTATTATATTATAACGAATAAATATATTCAGTGTTGTCCAAACATTTTTTATATATTTCCCAGAAGAACGCGCTCTTCGACTTACTTAATAAAAGTCCCATTTTCCTTTAACCGAGGATCAATTTAATTTCCTTCTTTCACTTTAGATGTTAAATTAAATGCCCCTCTGAAACACACTGGGAGGTGCTGGAACCGACGTTTCAACGTGTATCATAAATAAATCAACTGGAGACGGACTGATATGGGGAGAGGAGATATATAAGAATGGAGGGAGAAATATAGCGAGTGATGGACTGGTGTTGAGATGGGAAAGACGTGTGTGCATTAAGTGTCATTCCACCCGTTGTGTTTCTCCCCGTGTGTGCGTGTGTGTTTCAGTAATTGTCTAAATGGTCTGTGGTAGGAGTAAATTAGCTCTCAGCGCGCAGGCCATCTTTAGTGTGAGTTCTAATAGAGCTCTTAAAAGGGAAGTGGACAGCTTGTCTTAGGCGTCTCATCTTGGCACATCAAACCATAAATTACTGCCAATCGATAGCTTACCAGTCTATTGATATTGAGCTGTGATGACATTAGGAACATTGTGTCACACACACATATACGTGTGAACATGCATCTTCCTTTAAACAGTGGTTTGTTGTTAGTATGTATACCATGCTAGAAAGCAAACTATTGTTTTAATAGCAGACAGGGAAACGCAAATGCAAAATGTGACTGATATAATATTACAGTATAGAAACTGGTATGACATGAATCTATAAAATTGTTGCATGTTAGACTGTTGCAGACCTTTAGCTTCTCAATAACGGAGCATCTGTACATGAGACAGCAGAAACCTTTCATAGCATTATTTTGAGTGAAGCTCAGCGGCAAAATGTACCATGGTCTGCTGGTTCTGAGGTTTGATCAAACTGGACTGACCTCAGTGAACTGTGGCGTGCTTTGGTGACATCCAACTGTGACACTGCGACGTTGCAGAGGATATTATCACTGTTTCACTTACCCTTGTCTGAGCTACTGTCATCTATGATGGCACTGGACATCAGTTAACATCCAGTTAGTGTGAGTTCTTTGCAACACCATGTGAAGACTAGACTGGACTGGTTGAAACTACAGCAATGTACCTTTCCATGGCAGTATCATGTTCTATGATTGTTGAGATCAGAAAAAATGCCAGTTTAATGGTCAAAATGAATGAATCCAGCAAGAACCTTTTAGACGAGCGATTTATCCTCATGGTACAATGTAATTACAAAAAAACAATAAACTACTAACATGACAATCACAATTCTTATCTTCAATGAATGTGTGGGTCTCCATGGGGTACCAGATGGGTATGGGCGTAATGGGTACAAATTATTTTAGAATTGTGAAGGATAACCCTAACCCCATGCGTCCATTAATTAGTACTCAGCGCGTACAGGGCAGAAGCCACTGTAGAGAGGCTGCAAGTCTTCCACAAAAAAACAACTGTTTTCTGTCCAGCACATTACCATATCACGGCAAAACATTACAAACTTGACACACTGCATGTTCATGTTTGTGTCAAATAAGACTGCTTTTCTCCTCAGTGACTGGTGTGATTATAATAAACTGTCATGTATTCTTTACGTGTATCTGCAGGTTAATTCTCTGAAATGTACTTAACACATGACACATTCGGTTTGACGAAACCCACTTGCCTTATCGCGAGTATGCACAAACACACAGCACACAAACGCACACACAAGGTTAACAGTCCACCAGAAAGGTTAATTTTAGCTGCCGACATGGTAATGAAGCAGCTAAATCATGGGCCAGCTCCCAGGGGCATTTGTGCACGTGTGTGTGTTTCCTGTTTTTACAGCGACTGACATGTCTTAACAGGCTCTTAGCGTACAGTTACACCACGCACATAAGCACACCACTTATTGACATCGCGATCCCTTGCCGTGCATATTTCTCTTCTCAAGAAGGGCCTCAGGCCAATTATGCGTAAATCAATAAAGTTCCTGTTCTGTTGAGTGGTGTTACAGTGTAAGTGTGTATGTGTGTATGACTGTGTGTGTGTCTGTCTTGTAGAACAAGCCTTTATGGATGTAGGATACATAAAACATCACCATCAGCCCCTGATTAGCCACTCACTTTACGTTGTGATCGATAACTTTGTGAGAAGACACACGCATTGAAACAATTGCAAATGCATCAACACACATGGACCTAGACCTCTTTCCTTGTGTCGTTACGTCAGTCTCAGTGTGCGCGCTAATGTTTAGTCATGTGCTTTGGTGTAACTCCAGTGGTTTCACAGATGCTGCCTGCTCACTTTCAGCAGATGGTAGCTGACTCTAATGGGCCAGCCTTATGTGTGGTAGATTTATCAGTGCATCTGTACCACGTTCAAGTACACCTTAGTAGGAGTACCACTTAATGTGAGGATCACCTTCTTCCCAAACAGAGTTTTGTTCATTTTATTTCACTACAATACAGAGTAAAGACTGAAATTAAAAAAACATTTACTATACTATACTATAAATGTCTGTTAAGTCAAGTTTATCACTAAATGATGACCCACGAGAAAAATATTTCAGTATTTGTATTTACAGTTTGTCCTTTTTTGACAGTGTACCAGTACAAAATATTTCAGGGAGCAATGTAACAAGAAATAGTCACAATGAGCTGTTAGATGACGAACTACAGATGACCATCTCTGTGAGGGGACCCACTCCGTTCATTGTGCCTTGATGTTTACAGACTCATGCCATGTGCAGCATTAAACCAGATCATGATTATTTACAGACTGATGAAAAAAAGGCCACTTACTGCCTGGCTTCCATTATAAAACTAGTGACTACTGGTCAAGTCAAATCAAATAATATAAAGAAAATATCTGGACCTTTTGTGCAAGCACTGTTTAAAATGAAAGGAATTGGTCAATTTGGCTTTTGAGGTCTGTAAAAATAATATAATACTGGGGAAAATGACAATAAAATGAAATCAAAACAAATGTATGTTTTGATTGTATGTATGTTTAAACTGAGACTGAAAAGATGGCAAGAGCATGCAAAGAATATGTACTGTATGGCCAGTATGACTGTGGTTACACAGAAAAACTAAATAAAAGAAATCTCATAACATCAGCTGCTGCTGATAAGCTGTGGCCTAATTATAAAGTGAAACTGGATTAATGCAGTACTAATCGGGTGTGCATCTCAGAATACCTTTCTTTAATGCTCTGAAGATAAATGTAATATAATATTTTCTGTAAACTGTCAAGATAATAGTTGAACTATAATAAAGAAGTGATATGGGATGCGCTGCAACAGAAGCTCAATACCCAGTGGAGGAGCACATGCTATTATAATTGTTAGGAGAGAAAAAAAAATAATCCACCAAACGGCATATGCCATTATCATTTCTTATAGTTGAAACAAGGGACATCTTTGGCGTTGGATGAAACAAAATGGTGGCGACAGATGTGGCTGTTAAAAATACATTCAAAAAGTCAACTGGGTACAATAAGCCATATTGAATTGTACTGTATTACAGTCAAGAGAAGTCTTTGGAATGACTTGAAATAAACATTGTCACTGTGTCAACAGATGTAGCCATTAAAAATACATTTAAAAAGTCCAGCGATTACAATATGAAGCACCATTCATCACAATAAACACAAGGAGTGGCTTTTGGAGAATTGTAAGAAATGAAAATATCCGCTATATCAACAGATGTAGCTGTTTAGAGAACGTTCAAAAGCTGAAATCCCTGAACAAGTATTTATAGATGAAAGGGTTTTTTTGGTCACAGCTATTCAGTGCTTCCATTGTCTATTCACCTAAAGAGATAAACAAAACTAAACAGAGAAACACGAGCAGCGAAGCGAAGAGACCATGAATGAACAGATGGAAAAGCGTGTTGGAGGGTCAAGTGTGCGTGTGAGAGCAACATGTATATGCAGTGATTCATGTTCTTCTGCTGCCATGTGCTATTTATGTTTAACTGAAAGCTAGAGTTAAAAGTGAAGGATGGACTGAGTGAAAAAGTGAGAAAGCAAGACTGCACAACTGTCGAGAGAAACGGGTAAAAATGTTCCGTGTTTATGTCATCCTGCACCCATCAATTAGTGCCCATCTCCATCTCAGTCTGAGATTTGTGTCGGAGTTATTAAACACAGCTAATTCATCCTACTTCCAAAATGGTTATAAATTTACAGACCAGAGAGAGACGGACATTGTATGTGTGTTTCTGTAACTGTGTGTGTTTGATTCACTGCCAGCAGGAAGTGTGTGCTACGCCACATTTTTCTCCTTGTAATTACAGTAAATTGTTTTTACTGCCGTGCACCATGAATATCCCCTCTGGTTAACATGACCAATGCTGTCGCCACTCAAGTACCCAATGACTGACTGTGTGCTTCGGTGTGTGTGTGTGTGAGTGTGAGGCAGTTGTTATGAAGGGAACTGACACGCTTTAATGATTTTGTAATACATATGATCCTTTAAACAGAGAGCATTTTGGGAGTATAAGCATTTCCCATATTTGTTGGTGTGATGTAATGTCTACGTTTGTTTATGCTCACATTAAGTGCGTTTCTGTGTGGATCTTTTAGTTCTACCTGCTGGTAAGGTCAGTCCCGTGCTGGGCAGGCTGTTAATGCAACCTGCTTTGGTGCAGACTGTGACAGTGAAGTTGTACACATGGTAAGGCTTCAATCCTCGGACTACATGAGCAGGTTGTGTTGATGGTCCCACCCTGTGCAAGACCTAGAAACAGAGAGAGGGAACTTCAATAAGTCTGATTTAAAAAATAAAGGATTTAAGCATTTTCTACACAATGAATGGTGAATCATAAGTCAAAAGTACGCTCTAATTCCAACAGCATTTACCTCTGTACCATGACTTCTATGCAGTGGCCTTGTAGTTGCCCCACTCATTATCTACTCTTGTGTATCTGTGTGTGTGTGTTCAATTACCTGACTAACAACTGGAGGAGCATAGGGATTGTTGGTCTGTTCTGTGAGCATGTTCACCCGATATTCTGTGACCACTCCTCTGGCGATGAGCCCTTCACCCTCAATAGTGCTCCATGTAACTTTGAGACTGGTAGATGAAAGTGCAGACACTTCTGGAGGAGTCATAAACTCTGGGACTGGAAACACAGCCACAATCAGACAACTGTACATAGAAGGAGGTTGACTGTGTTGACATTGTGAAGATCTATGGTCAGCAGGAAATGTGTCTGTGCAGGAAGCAGAAACAAAATCTGGAAATACAACGAACTCTGCAGTAATTTAGTGGATCGCTATGGAGATGGAGACATTACTTCACTACCAACAATTAAATCTTGCATAAAGCACTATTGTTTTATCACAGACAGAGAAGATGGTCACACCGAACCAGCCAGTATACGTGAAACAAAAAACAAGAGTCTTTAAATTTCAGCCCAACAGCTTTCTTGCAAAAGTCTGAAAAGTCATAATCTAACTTAGAAACGTGTGCTGCACCTCTGCTTGTTCAACCAGTGACCAAACACAGCCACTAAAAATGCACTGCTCAGTTTGCAATGTAAATAGCTAATTAATTATGAAAATGGAAATAGAAGTGAGATGGATTTTGTGATTAGTATGTGAATCTGACAGTATAACCTTGAATTCTGAGATGGAGGAGCCTAACAAACTAACAGAACACAAAATAATATTTTTTTATTTCTTAATATTTCTGCAGTTATTTTCATTTGACTCTTACTTAACACATCCAAATGAAACTTTTATTTGACAGAGAGACGTTCACTATAAAATCAAGACTTAGCAGATATTATGTGGCCTTAATGGATTTAGGTATTCCATAATTCTGTGGTTGTGATAGCCACTATTACATGATAGATTAGAGAGAAGAATTCTTTATTCTAGTGTTGATGGCATCTAACTGTGAAATATGCTGTGAAATGTGATTCATGGTAGACATAACCACAGTCATATTTTTCCATTCTAACATAGCCCATGTGCACACACAAACACTGACACACATGCCACATTTAAAATGGTGTTATCATATGCTTGTTATCCAGACACATAGCTTAGAGTGATGTTGGAGGCAATCGTTTAGTCCTAATGAGCCATATCTTCTCTTTGAAATTCAAATATCTTAATGGGATTCCCATCCCCCCACATGCAGATTGTATTTCCTCATTCCTTCCACACTTCCTGTCTCTCTAATCCATCTGACAAATTCCTTATTTTCATTTTTAGACTTAAATGTTTATTACATTCATAAGCAAAAACTTTGATTTTGACCCAATTGTCACTTGACATTTTGGTGATCTAGGATTTCTTAAAACATCTCTCTCATTAGTAAATAAACTGCAACAACACATCATTCTGAAGTCATTTTATTTAGGCTATCATATACATTTTTGTATTTAAGATCTTTCTGAATGTGGCTACAGATGGGGCAGGAATTTTGAAGCCAGCAACTAAGTTAAGCCAGCTGTGAAAGGAATTCAAGTTTAAAAAAGTCCTCATTGGACTCACCACTCAGCCAATGATGTTTGCCAACTGGCAATGAGTCTTACAAGTTAAATTAAAGTATTGTCTTTAGGAAGCCTTTCTATTGCCTGGGAAGTCAATATATTGTAGTTTAATCATGATTACAGTTTATACTAACCTCCCTCCACGGTGCGTGCTGTGGTCCACTCTGACGTGACACTTCCTGCAATACTGATGCTCACAACTCTCATCTGATAGATGGAAAACGCCTGCAGACCTGATACTATGGTACTGTTCTCAGGGGGTGGCACCGTGCTTCTATTAGTCGGGTTTGCTTCAGGGGAAACACTTGGATCCAGCCAACCGGAGCTGGAGAATACTCTCTTCTCAACAGCATGATTGGAAAGGTTTTGTGATTCAATTGGTCCACGCAGAAATACCTCATACCTTGTGATAACACCTTCAAAGAAAGAAAAAAAGTTCCATCAGAGAAATTTGCAAGAGGTTAATTGTGATGGCTACAAGAAAAAATCTGCATCAAATTGTTTTTATGAAATGAAATAAGGGAAGCAAATACTTGCCTACAGGGATTACTAAAGAAAACTGCAGCACACTTTTATTTTAACACTTGAATTATTGTTCCAGTGCCAATATACATACTAATGTAATAGTGGTCTGGATTGCTAACAGAATCCTGAAGATTGATAAAACTCCATTATAGTTACGCAGATTGCCAGAAACCTATATAGTGATGACCAGTGTTTGGTTTCTCTCATTTAGGCAGATGGGTCCCTCCATATGAGCTGGGTTCTGCTCAAGGTTTCTTCCTGTTAAACAGGAGTTTTTCCTTGCCAACGTCGCCTTCTGGGGGTTTCAGACCGGATGTTGTAAAGCGTCTTGAGACAATTTGTATTGTTATTGATGCTATATAAATAAAATTGAACTGAATTGGTGGGAACCAGACTATTGTCCTACTCTCACATGATCCATTTCCCCTGCTAGTGGAAAAATTACTGAACTGGGTTTGAATGAGGACAGAGCCACATCAAAATACAGTAAGAGACTTAAAGAGCCACAGTGGACTAAATGAGAGTCCAAATGTTGTTATAAGTGTAACATATAAATAATACAGCCTATAATAATATACACATACAATAATACAATATGTAACCTATGTTAAGAGATAATGCAAAAAGCTCTCCTTACCCCATCCTCTTCCTTCTTTTTTCCTTTACCTTATAACAATGTTGGTCACTAATTCCTACATGACCAGTGTTTCCTCTCCCTCTCTATAATATAAATACAGTGCACAGCCACAGCATAACATAACTCTTATAACAATACAACAATACTGCCTAAATGCTAAAATTCTTGCTGACTACGTGTTAAATGGAAAATTGTCATTTCACTGTTTAATGGTAGCTTGGAGTACACCAACTTAGTTCTGTTTTGTGTGTTACCAGACTCAGAATGTGAGTCAAATAACAGGGCATTTTAATTTTAATATTTTAATATTCTTTCAACTTATAGAGGGAAAAAAATTACCTCTGCATACAACTTGATAGTCCTGCAACCAATCAGAGCTTTTTGTTGTTAAATATAACATATCTAATCTAAACTAATCTAATCTAAATCTATAAAATCAACCTGCCTTTATTTTATTTACACCCGTGTCTGGTGAGCACCAGGCAGTGTGTAGAGAAACAGAAATTTCACATAAACAAGCATACGCTATGAACCGACTCCACGTTCACAAACAACAATAGAGAATATCGAAGCAATAGGGCCACACATTATTATTATCGCCCTACTCACTTAATATTTAAGTGAATGGAGCAGGAGGAAACATGTCTTAATTTAACAGATGACAGAAAAAAATATAAGGAAACAGAGAAATGCATAAAACTGTGTTTGGTATGTCACTGTGAGGGAAACAGATTAACAGAAAGAGAAAAGCAGGAGAC
Source organism: Planiliza haematocheilus (assembly GCA_005024645.1). Taxonomy (NCBI): domain Eukaryota; kingdom Metazoa; phylum Chordata; class Actinopteri; order Mugiliformes; family Mugilidae; genus Planiliza; species Planiliza haematocheilus. The sequence goes on along the minus strand of SRSE01000649.1, from coordinate 6,841,651 downwards.
ACAAACAGGGAGCATGAGAGGTTACAGGGCTTTGTATGACACTGAGCCTTAGAGCTATTACAAAGCTCTCTGGATTTACCAAAGGCAGTTCCACTTCAGTGTGTATTTCTGAGTGTGTATCTGTGTTATTTAACTCTCATACCTCTTGAATGACACAAGCCCACAACTGTGCTATAGGGCAAGTGTTTCGTGTTAGTTACAAAAATGTGTATATATGATTATATGTACTTTATTATTCATTCTGACATGGGCATTAATAATTTGTTTTCTGCCGTGTAATTGTAATACTATTAAAAATAAACATTGTGTATCCTTATTTGTGCTTGCATGAGTATAAGAGCATGTTTTTGTGTATTGAGTGCTACATGTTACATGAGCTATACAGCAGACATTTGGGGTCATACCATTTGGCTGACGCGGAGGCTCCCAAGAAGCATGCAGCGTATGAGGTCCTGTTGCAGTGACTCTGGGAGGAGGCTGGTTTTGCGGGGCAGCAGAGGCTGTCAGAAGAGACAATGGTGGACTAGAAGTGCACCCCCCTGAAGAACACGCCTGTCAACAAGGTTAACAATTTGTCATTTCCATTTTGAAGGCAGTTCATGTTGAGAATATACACTGGTTGAAAAACTGCTCAAAGTTGCTTTATTCCGGAGAAGACACAGTGAGAATGAGAATGATCACTTGTGCCATACCTACCTCCAGTATTACAGTGTACTGGGTAAAGGGTTTGAGCCTGCTTGCCACAGCTTCTGTAGATAAGCCTGTGTAGTGAATGACAGGCTCTGCTACACTGAATGACTCCATGGAGGATAACACAAACCTATGGGGGAAAAAAACTGATGTAATCAATCGCTGTATTTTACCACCATTTACTATCACTCCAGTAGGTCAGATTTAGTAATGCTCAATTAAAAACTAGTGGTGAGACATCACAGGTGCTTACTGGATAAGACCAATAAAGCTGTAAAGTTGTAAAACTTTGGGAACCAGGCTAATGTACATTATCGGCAACTATCTCCGCCAACACCTTCTTTCTACCTATTGAACATATACTATTAATTAGAAGCTAAAATTCCCAACTAATAAAATTATACATGTATAAATAAAAAAATAGTGCCATTTTAATTTTGTTTTTCCTGTTTATACACTTACACACGCTTTTGTACAGTTTAACTGCACATATTTACATTACAGTGTCAAACTCTCCCTTTCTCTACAAATTATTATTGCTATACATCCTCAACCATATCCCTTCCTTTCCCCACCTTCCCTACCTCTCCACTGGGCCTGTGTCATTCCGAGGTGTGCTCCAGTTAAAGCTAGCACTGGTTGGACCCGGTCGTCCCACAAGGTTTAACTGGACCTGGCCTGCATCAGGTGGAGCACCTAAAGTTTGGTATGAGGCAGATGCACTTATTGTTGCACCAGCAACATTAGCTGTTACAAGCCAGTAAGAGTAGTTGGTGAAGGGAAGCAAACCAGTGTCTTCAAATGATTCAGGGCCTTAAAATGAGAAAATACACAATGTTTAAATCACATGTATATAAAATATCAAGCAGGGAATAAAATCTAAAAAACTGTGATGATACGTACTGAAAGGATAATGACTTTGGATGGTATGCACTGACTGCCCATCTCTGATGAGTGTGTAGTTCAGTCTGTGTGAATTTGGGGAGTCAGGTGGATGCCAAGAAAGATGAATGGAGGAGTAATTGAGAGCAAAGCCCACTGGTGCAGGCTGTTGGGAGGGAGCTGCATAGAAAGACACAAAAAGGTTAGAGCAGGAAACGGTAATCAGTGACAGATAATGATGCACAACATACAGAGAGAAAAAAAGCTGATGACAATCACTGACAATAACAGTGTATTGGTGTTTCTGTGTTAATTAACTTGTAAAACAGACCTTTACTGCAGCCAAAATGGTTGTCAGGATCAAAATGACTCGCTCCGGGATGACACAAATCACACTTGTCTCCAGTTACCAGCAGCTTACAAGCACATACCCCGGTGTCCGGATGGCATGAACCATTGGCACTGCCCACAGGGTCACATGTGCAAGGATGGCATCTGCTCATCAAACAAACAACAACAAGAAGTCTGTTTAATGTATGCTCCATATTCTTTTTTTTTTTTTTATTCACAGAGCTGGAAATGCTGGCATGCTATAGCCAGTAAAGGTATTGCTATTGCTTGGGTGTAGGGGGAACTTAAGCCAAAACTAAATAAAATGCATAATTAAATCAGCCTGAATTGGTGCGTATGTGTGTGTGTGCATGTGTGTCAGAAAGGTGTTGGGTCTTCTCCTTAACACTGTGAGGGAGACCATCACTAGCATCTATCCCAGCCACCACCATCTAGCTGTGAAACTAACTTCACAGAAGCTGTATTCCCCCTCAGAGTTGTCAAAGTGTGTGTGTGTGTGTGTGTGTGTGTGTGTGTGTGTGTGTGTGTGTGTGTCTGATGGTGCATGTGTCTGGGTCACCAGGGTGGTGTTACCCTCACAGGGGCTGTGCAGTGGGTGATCATCCGGCCAGCCACCTCACACCTTTGCACACACACACGCAAACACATGTGGTCACATGCACAACACAGTCTGCTTGTCGGTAGATGTTTGGCACACACACATAACACACTGGCTGAGTGTCACAGTATAAGCCATGTTACTGTCACTTGCACACACACACACACACACACACACACCCACATACATGGACGTTATCCATGTGGGTTTATTCCTCCACATACATGCTCTTTCTCTCGCTCTCTAACACACACACACCTTCTTCATTGCTGTGTGAAAAGCCACAGCCTCGTAACGAGCCGCAAATTTGTCCTGTCAACTGGTGCTCACACACACACACCCGTACACAAAATGCCACGGTGACTCGACCTTCACTTTATTTCCAAGGAGAAAGAAAACACTAACATCACACCCAGTCTTTCTTTTTTGTCAGCCTCAAAGTACAGTATGTGTGTGTGTAGTAGAGAGAGAATTTGAGAGTCCATACAACATGCTACAGTGCACATTACTGTGTGTTGCAAGGTGTGCCTAAGGTGTTATGGCCTAATTACAGTGATGTGTGTATTAGAAAGTACATAAACACATATATGGTACATATTACATTAGATGATAACGTCATCTGTTAATGTGTGAGACTTCTGTGACAGAATTACCTTCACATTTATAGAGACAGGACTAAAACTTCTGCTGACTGCTCACATATCAATCTGTGTGTCAATTCATTTGTGTAACGTCTATTGGTTGAAGGTAGAGGAGAAATTACTTGATGTTTAGATGGAGAATATGTTCAGTGACTCAATTCACTGCACAATGAAAGACATTAAGACAGGAGAAGCAAATAAGGCAGAGAAAGAGAGGAACAAACCTACTTCTGAGTATATATTCACATCTTTCTCTTTCTTTATCACTGTTGCTATCAGCCCATGCAAAGACTAACTCATCCCCATTTTTCCCTCATACTTTAATTATTCCACGCTTTTCTTCAGAGTGCTTCCCTTCCCCACCGTCCTTGCAAAGTAAACTCTTTATCACTTTAAGCTTTTTCCCCTCCCTCCCTCCATCCATCCATCCCTCTCTACAGTGAGGAGATCTCAGCCACAGCCTGATCTCATCCTTAATGTTTTAACACTGGAGAATATGGCAATCAGGCAAGGTCAGCTAACACACACGCATGCGTAACCCCCCCCCTCACACACACACACACACAGTGGACCACTCGTCAAACGGTTTGCGTCTGCTTGACACTCTGTTATGAGGAATGTATGCATGTGTGCGTACCAGTATCGCGGAGGGTGTAAAGTGTACAGTTACATTTGTGTATGCGAGACAGCCTGCAGGTGGAGACATGAGTGGTAAAGGTCAAAGCAGCTCTTAACTCATGTAAGTCACATGTTTGCCTTCCAATCTGTAAACTGTCTTTACAGAGACTGCACCTGCTGGTGTGTGTATGCTCATACGTACAGCGGCAACTGAGTCTGTATATATATATGATGCAATTAATTAAATGGATATACAATTTAGAAGATGGGCAACCAACAGATATGGTGTCATTTGTATATGTGATTAACTTAATGCTTACCTGCCCAAACCAGGGTTGAACCCAAAGAACATTTCTCGACACTGGTCACAGCGTCGCCCTCCCACTGAAGGGTGCGCACAAACACACTGTCCAGTCTGGCTCTCACATCCACGTTGTAACGCTCCCATGGGATGGCAGTCACACTCCAAACACATACTCTGATCTGGAGAGAGGTAGAAGCCTGGACGGAGGTAAATGCAAAATACAGTCAAATTATCTAACAGTTAACCACACTGCTCATCTGACATTTTATTATTTTAATTTTTAATCGGTGTTGAAGTGCACTGCTCTAATTAATTTCAATTGTATCAAAGCATTTATGTCTGGGTTCATTTAAAATAAGACTACAATATACTTCTTTATATCCCTGACAGTTAATATACAACAAAGCTTGAGTAAAAATATAAACAGTCTATGTAAATTACAGAGCAATGCATTTTTATGAACAAATCCACAAGCCATCATGCTAGATATATATGCTAAACAATGTCCCAGCATTTTATGCCCCTGCTAATAATTAACAGGAGGTGTTGTTTGCCATTTATTTGTAATAAAAATTTAACACAAAGCCAATAAATGTGTGTGAGGTTACATTGAGCACTCCCAGTTCCAAGGTATAAATCAATTTCATTTATTTTTCTCAGTACCTGCCAGCTAATAAAAAAATTAGATATTCTATTTAGCTATTTAGGTAGCGAATACTGAGTGGCTGTACACCATGTCATGAACTGGCAGGTGAGGAAATTAAAATGGGCAGTTTGTAGGAATGGAGTTTGTCAAATGCAATGAAATAATTGAATTCACATTTATATTATCCTATTACAGTGCAAGAATATTCGCTTTTTTTTATTTTGGGCTGTTTATGAGCTATCTCATGTTCTGAACAGACGAATGAGAAGCAGCATTTTTCCCACTGTGTTGCTTTTAAAAAGGCCTGACATAAACACGACAATTCCTGAGTGGAGTTCTGATATACACTCACCGACAAGGTATATCTGCTCAGCTGCTCAGTACATTAAGGCACATAGACATGGTCAAGATCATCTGCTGAAGCTGAGACCAAGCATCAGAATATTGAAGAAAGGAGATTTCAGGGACTTTGAATTTAGCAGAGTTGTTGATGCCAGACAGGCCCGTCTGAGTATTCAAGAAAATGCTGATTTACTGGGATTTCCATGCACAACCATCTCAATATGATTACAGAGAATGGTCTAAAAGAAAGTAAATACTCAGTGAGCAGCAGTTCTTGGGGCTAAACCCAGAGTCAGAGGAGAATGGTCAGACTGGTTTAGGCTGATAGAAAGGCAACAGTGACTCAAGTTACCAGGAGCGATAACTGAGATATGGAGAAGAGCATCTCTGAAAGTACACTGAATCTTGGAATAGGTGTAACAACAAGAACCTGAGCCACCAAAACTGGACAACAGCAAATAAGAAAAACTTTACCACAAGTATTCTAATCACCTGAAACTGGTGTCTTTAACGTGACCTGTACCTAAATGACCTCCATCATCCCCAGACCTCACTTCAATAGAGCATGTTAAGGATGTGGTTGAACAGGGCAGCCAACAGTAACTCACCAGGTCGGCAGCTACTGCAGTCCTTTCCATAGCGTGTTGGTGCACAAACACACTGCCCTGTGGTACTGTCACAGACTGACCCCATCACTGTCCCGGTGGGGTCACAAATACATGGCACACAACCATGGGACACACTCTCTAACAGGACACAAAGCAACATCAGATAAGATTTATACTCCTTTCTCCTAAAGGAGAAACTTGCACAAAATTCTGAACAGTTTCTGAAAAACTTTATAAGTAGAGTTTTCTTACTTTGGACGTGTAAACTCCTGTTATAGTAGTTGTGAGCACAGTTGGTACACTGTGCTCCCTCCACCCCCTCCTTGCATGGGCATTGTCCAGTCCACATATCACATGCACCCCCTGGCACAGTTCCACTAATGTCACACACACACGGCAGACAGCCCAGGGAGTTTCGCTGCTCCAGGGTGTGGTAACCATGACGGCAAGTGTCACAGCGACGGCCCTCCACATGTTCCTAAAAAAGAAACATGGAGGAATAATCTAATATGTTTTTGTGATCAGATGGCATCATATTTATTATGTTATTGCAGAAAACAAACAACGTTAGAGTCATATATTAGAGTAAAAGTTATACATGCCTTACACACACACTGCCCTGTGTAAGGATCACAGTCTGTCCCAGGTACTGTGCCTTTATTTGAACAGTTGCAGGGGGCACAAGATCCCTCCAGTCTCAAACCGTACAAGCTGCTGCCACATGAGTCACATCGCTGGCCACCAACCCCCGGTTTACATTCACATTGCCCGCCCTCAGGCTCACAGAACGGACTGAGTGAACCCAAGGGGTCGCAGTCACATGGGACACAGCCGTCTGGGTGGGAGAGGTTCCAATAACCAAACTCACAGCGGTCACATGAAAGACCTATAAAGAAAGAAGGAGTGAAAAGGAAAAGGCAAAATGATATTAAGAAGAAATGTTGAGGTGAGTGCAGAGTGGAACCAGCTGAGAGATACAGAAGGGAAATAGGGAAAAAAAGAGTGAACCGGTGCTCGCTTGTTCACCAATGTGGCGTTTAGCCCCTTTTGGTTTGCAGACTTGTGTGTTTCAGTGTGTGTGTGTGTGTGTGAGTGTGTGTGTGTGTGAGAGAGAGAGAGAGAGAGAGAGAGTAAAAGAGCAAGAGGAATGGTGGGTGAGTGTATAAAACTGCCATCATTAGGGCCAGGCCCTCTACATATGATGGATCACTCACCTAAGGCCAAACACTTAATTTTACTGAGCAAAAAATAAATAAATTAAGCAACTACAAGAAAAGAATGGAGCAGAGAAAGAGAGATGGAGGGAAGGAAAACTGGATAGAGGAATATTAAAATAATACTGAATCATCAGCTTTGATAAAAAGAAGAAAAAAGGTTCTTCTGAGAAAAAAAAACACTTCATCTTTGAGATATTGGCTTTAAAGAAGTAGAAAATATTTTTGCTTGTTTTGAAATAATATTTTTAGAGTCATATATTCCAATGTATTTTATCTGGTGTCACATTTAAGGCCTTCCAAACTTATATCCAATGTAATATATTATAATAATTGTAATAAATATATATAATTAAATTGGTTACCAAATATTTATTTTTAAATGCTTTGTGCTTAGTTTGGTAAAAACATTGTAATTAGCAAACACTAAGATTATGCTGCAGGAGGTTCTACTACAACGGCAGTTCAGTTCCCAGACTATAAGGCTGGTTGAACTATGAAATGCAGCGTGTGTGTGTGCAGGGCTTATTTGAATATGCCATACGTATTCCATGACAGGCAATCTGTCCCTAAATGGAAGCCTGGGGGCAACGCAGTCACCACAGCCGTTTATGAGGGAGTGTGTGTTCATATGTGGGCGGATGTGAATGTGTGTGTGCACACATGTATTAATAAGAACATACCTGTACACGGGTGTGCATGTGTGTGTGTGTCTTACTTTGTGTGCAGCAGACACTTGGCATTTCCCCTGGTCTGTCCACTTTAATGATTTTACAGATATGAATGTATTTTTCTCCATAGATCATATTTCATAGTAGTGCAGTGAAGATGTGTGTCTCCGTGTGAGGAAGTGTGATTGCAGTGTATTAGTAGTGGTAAATACGCAGGCAGACTGATGTTTACAATCATTTCATATATTGTGCTCAATGTAGATTTGTTTCTAATAAAGCTATATCACTTATGAAGAATCCTACATCTTTTATAAAAGAGTTGCTGACATAGAAAATATCTTTATTTTTTATTTTTTAGACACTACGCAAAATTGAAGTCTGATTAACAAATGCTATATTTCCAACTTGTCTTTTGACATTCAAATACCAGAACATGTCCAAGATACACAATAACAGAAACAACTGGGATGAGAGAAGAAAATCGAAAAAAGTGAGAAGCCAAGTGAAAACATTAGAGAATAAAGAGTGTTAGAAGATATTAGATCAGAACAGAGAAGATGTAATTTGGTATTGAGGTGTCCAAGTGCACGTGTGTGCATATGTGTGTGTGTATATATATATATGTGTGTGGGTGTGTGTATGTGTGTGTGTGTGTGTTTCCGGAACGTGGCCGGTCCTTTTATCAGTAGCCAGCTGGTTAACAGGCTCATGCATCACCATTTCAAACACTATTATGAACACACTGCACTCTGGCACCTTGTTATGAGTGTGTGCGCGTTTTTGCATGTGTGTATCTGTGTCTGTGTGCACACATTTCAATTCCGTCCTTCTGAAGCGTGCCTGCCATTGCTCTACTCAAAGTATCAGCTTGGCGGTAATAAATTGCCATAATCAAATCTCATTTCTGAAAAATACCTGTGGGAGCAACCAAACAAACAAGGACAGAAAAAAAAAGGAAACAGGTCTTGTAAGAAGGAGTGTGAAAAATACAAGGGTCTGCTGCAGTTTGTTTAATCAACTTGGCACTGAATTAGAGAATTAAATGCCAGCATCGTCCTTGATGGCGCACGCACGAACACACACACGCGCAAACACACACGCAAAGAAACATTTCCAACATGCAATGCATAGAGCTAGGCAAAGACAAAAGTACATGAACACATGGCCACATCCAGACATTCTCACTTACACATACTCATAAACAGACACATTTACACACATACACGCACAACGCGGACCCTTGATAGCAAGGCTTAGCAATAACCACGATGCGTTGAGTTGAGGAGCGTTGGCCGGTTTTGCATTTCATACGAGCTTGGTCTTCAAAGACACACAGGGGAGAGAGTGAAACCATTTATCACAAAGAGAAGCACAACGGCTGGAAGCACCGCCAGCAGAAAAGCCTGTTTATTTTGGCTGCTGCAACACTTTGGGATATGGATGTGTGTATATGTGCTTGTGACTGTTTTGTCATGTGCACCCACTGTATACACCTTTTCTTTTGTGTGCACCCCTATGCACTAATTAAGACGCATTATTTGACAACTAGTAACAGTGCTCATGAAAAACACAAGTTATAAACAAAATATTTGGGAACTGTATGTGGTTTGATGCTGTTTGCTGCCTAAAGATTGTTGATATTGCTTTTTATTTTCAATTTATTACGGTTATCTTGTTAACTTAACCATCACCATCACTGAGGTTGCAGGCAATTATCAAACACACTTCTAAACACACAATTTTCAAATGAAAACAAAACTAAAGTTGCCGCCTCCGGTGAAGTTGAATGTGATTACAAAAAAATGGCTGCCTTTGGAGAAGCAAGCGGACGAACACACATTAAAATAAGCTGTAAGTCTGAAAGGCCCCTGATCTGTTTACCTGTGACATGGGGTTTACACTGGCACTGTCCTGTGTGCTGGTCACAGCTGGAGACTGCTCCCATTGAGGTACTGATGGTTCCCAAGTCACTGCAGTTACAGGAAATGCAGCCATTTGGATCTGAGGCTTTAAGATTATACCAACCAGGGAAACAGTCTGCACACTGGCGACCTGTTACTGCAGCCTTACACTGACACTGACCTCCTATCTGGAGGTGAGAAACAGAAGGAGAATAAAAATGACATTTAAGGGAGAGATGTTGCTGTGGTGTGTGTGTTGGTTTATACGTACCTGGGCACACTCCAGGCTGCCGTTCACTGTTCCAGCAGTGTGACAGTTACAGGGCTGACACACATCAACTGAAGTGGGATCAGAGTCCTCCAGCCTGAAAAATCCACTTAGGCACAGCTCACAGTTCTTACCTGAGAGTGAGACACAGAAACACGGTGAGACAGAGACCAAATATGTCGACTCGATAGATAAAAAACATGCAGGGTTCAAAAGGGATGATCACAGAAACAAATCCAGGTTTTAGCTTTCTCTGTCTAGTTGGACATGATTACAATTCATTATACTGTATATACTATGATCAGTTACACTGAAGGTGACAATGACTTCAGTTGTGTAAAAATGGTAAAAAAATATAAAGTTTAACATTTAAACATGATTCTGATATTAATTAATTAATTGAAAAACTGAGCGAACATGAAATACCAAAAACAGCATGTCCGCAAATGATCACTTGTGGCAGGCTCAAGCTAGTCAATCCCGATAAACCTCCATATTAATAAATTAAAATAATTAACTATCAACTTTACAGTAGAAATAAGTTTGTCCTTACTCACCTTTTAATTTCAATTAATGCTTAAATGTATGCTGACTGCCTAGGCATTACTTGCCCACCTCAGCTCTTTTTACACTCTATACACTCTTTATACTCTTACCCCATTTTTGAACTGACTTAGGTGGAGCCAACATGGTAACAGGCGGCGGTGCAACACTGCTCTATAAGAATTTATATGCAGTCTATGTGTTAGCCTCTTTAGTATTTGCATTTATCTAAATCATGTTTTTTTTAAGTTAATTGTCTTTTGTGCATTTGTTTGAAATTTATAAAGCTGCAGTCCACTGAGCTCTGAAGGCCACCACAACCATGTTACACCTCTAAAACTGGGAACATCAAGTCAGTATCTGTATCATAAGTAGGGACTAGTGTTTATGAATATTCTGGTCCTGTAGTCCTTTGACATTAAGGATGATTGAGAAATCTAAAAAACAACTTAGATCTTGGAAAATGTGACAAGTTGGTTAGTGTATTTATGTACGTAGCTACATAATACCTGTGGTGTTGTGCATGCAGCTGTCACAGACGCCACCTCCCCCCCGATAGTGCTCATCTGGTTGGTCATCAGTTTGAATATCGTAGTGACAGGAGACGGCGTGGCCATGACACTGACAAGGTCGGCAGTTCATAGGCTGGAGTTGATCACCTGACCTGAATGGCTTATCATTGTAGAGCGGTGCACAACGCTGGCACTGTAGAAAAAAATAAAAAAATGTAGGGAAACATAATACAGTAATATATGAGGTTGAACATAAGTTATGCTTCCATAACAGGATTTCAAAAGGTATTTTCAGCAAGTGAAGTCTATAACTACAATCAAAAACACTGTGAATGCGAATGAATTCCAGCTTTGGGAAACCAAAACATCCTGAGACAAGAGATATCTATTCATCCAGTGGCATATATTAAATGTCAAAATGTGCAAGTGTAAAGCATGTATTTATAGGACAGAGACAGACACAAGCACAGTGATAAGCAAAGAATTAGAGAATGAATGAACGAAAGGGGGTGAAAATGTAAAGAGAGAAAATCAGTGGCCCGTGTAAATCAAAATCTAAAGAGAGAGAAGAAGAATTCATATAACTCTAGAGAAAACACAGAGGTATTCTCTACTATATAATAAGGAGCCAGTGCATTCACACACACTCAGCATAGGGAAATCAGACCACTAATGAGGAGTGACTTGCAACAGCCAGCACTCTCACACAGTCCCACTTTCATGTCAAAATAAACATACCAAGGTGTAAGTGGGGGAGTAGAAGGGGAGAAAAGTGGTATAAAAAATGCATTTTTTTGTAGCAGAGAGCAGCAGAGGCGAGAAGCAGCAAGTACAAGCCCTTTGATTTTGTTCAGCAGTCAGTACAAATTATGGTGGACAAGGGGGGCATCAAATGGCGGGATTAAAAATGTATTAAAAAACACAGGAGTTCCTCCCATGTGTGACACATGCAGACCTGCACTGGGCCTATTATGTATGACACACAGAGTAAGGAGGGGTAGGCAGGGGGAAGCCAGGGGGAGGGGTAGAATGAAGATGGAAATAGGGGGAAGAGGTTCCTATTTTGTATATGAGAGAAGGGAGTGGAATTATGCGCAAACTGCAGAAAACTGATGGAAACAGAGGAGATAAAGGCCTTTTTGTTTTAAAGGTTAGGACAGAAATACTAAATAACAATTCACAAGTGTCGGAGGACAATGTTGGGCAGAAAAGAAAACAAAGAAAGAGGAAGAATAATGGGATCATGAATGAAATCAGTGTCCCAACGTGAAAATGACAAAAGGCCCAGTATAACTACATGAGGCAAGACCCAGGATGAAATCTGTATGAACACAAAATCGCATTAAAAAAAAATAATAATAATATTCTGTCAAAGGTGCCCCATGGAGTGTAGTTTGTCAGTTTTTCACCATTTGTTATGTTTGAGGTCTAACGCTTTTAATGAATTATGACCACACTGAAACTTTTTAAATAAGTATTATTTATATTCTTGTTTTTTCTTCGTCACCTTTTTTCTCTGCGCATTACATCCACTGACTGGATACTACTGGAAGGAATGTATCAGGTTTCAGGTTGCTCACTGGTGTCTATGTGTATCCTTGCATTTTTAATAAACAAAAACCACTTGACATTGTCACTTTACAATTCACTGGTCTATGGGACAGCTGGTCCCACATTTCTTACTGTTAAAGTGTTTAACCTTAATCCACACAGTCACATAATCTGAACACAATCTATAGTGCTGTGTATTTGTATTGCGTGGGCACATGATCTCGTATGTGTGTACGTACAGCACCTAGAGTGCTGGTCACTGCTACCTGATTTTTAATGAAAACTAATCAAAGAGCAGGAGATTCTCTGGAGATATGCAGACACATATATTATTACATACAAACACATAACAAATCTATAAAGACCTCCATACAAAAATGTAAATTCTATAGGAGTACTTGCACATTCGCTGTTTGCCTGTTCCTGTTGGTTCTGTCAGTCTGTCTGCTCATTTGTCTGCCACGCTGTTTGGTCTTAAGTCTTTCTGTTGTCATACCTACAGTAACTTCCTGCCTCTGTGTTTGTCCATGCTTCCTTTCCCCTTCTGCCCATCTGTCTTTGCTTGTCTGCCTGTCAATCTGCAGCTCTGTGCCCCAAACCGTTTCACATATCAAAGGCACTTTTCGTTCCTCACTTCCAAAGGAATGCTCTCACTACATCTCACTCTTCGTCTCATCCGCTGGTGATGAGTCCAAGAGCAGGATGTAGTGAGCTCTCCACTCCCCGATCCCTTCCTTCTTCTGTCTCCCCGCTTTCTGAAAAACAAATCTCTCTGTACATCTCAACCCGGCTTCCCACTTCTCCCCTTCCTCTTTCGCTTCCCCCATCTCTATCGTTCCCCCTAACTGCTTGTTCTCATATCCACGGTGAGTATGTGAGCAGGAAATATTACCATACCAAATGAAAGGGAGAGGATTTTTTTCTTTCTTCTCTTTTCTTTTCATTCAGCATTGCGTTACCTTCCCTCTCTCCCAGCCTGCTAATTAGTCGAGGGACTGGTGTTAGGGAGTTAAAAGAAGAGCGCACACGTTCATTCTCTTCCTCATACAAAAGGTTTTGATGGCACGCCATCGTCTGTACACAGTACCAACAGCAAGAAAAGAGGAGCACATAAGGAGGAATGAGTTTATGTGGCTTTAATTCTATTGCTTTTATCTTCTGCACATGGTCTATCCAATGTAACCTACAAAAAAATAAGTTCTGTTTACATCAGGGCATTTCTGTCTGTACTCAACGCTTTCAATATTTTCCTCTCTTTTAACAATTTTATGGTAGAACACACCATCTCAATTAAGTAAATAAGGTGTGAGTGAATGATAAGAGGACAAGAAGCTATAAAAAAACATCCATCAACAGATTAGGAAACTGCACACACAGTGAAACACTATTACTGTTATTACTGTACTGACAACTGCTGTCTTCACTCTTTGCAAATCTAGTCTAATGCTTAAAAATGGGAGTGAAACCACTGAGTGTGAATAAATGTGTGTGTTTTGGACTGTGAAGCAGAGAATGGATACCATTTTACTTTATATCTGAATGTTTCAACAAAACCTGCTGAGTAAGGAGAGTACTCTAATGGATATGTGGACATTCAGATGGCCTGTCACAAGCATCTGTGTGTTGTATTTGTGGGGGTGGATGTGCATGTGTGTGAAAAAGAGAGAAAGAGAGAGAAAGAGAGATAGAAAGAGAGAGAAGGAGAGAGAATGGTTGTGTAAATCTGCCGGGACAACTCATCTTATCCTAAATGCCATGACCAATTTCACGGTCTCAGTGGAAAGGTCGTGGCACTGGCTTGCGTATGTGTGAGCATGTTTGCGTGCACATGTCCGTGTTGTGTGTATCTAAAGTTAACCCCGTTAACCCCAGAGCTGGCGAAAATCTGCTGCTGAGGCAGACTTGAGCAAGAGAGATCCTGCGAAATGCCACTTAACGTCACTCGGCATCAATATCTATCACACAGATGTAAACACAGAAAAAATGTCAATTTCAGAATTTATATACAATATATAAATAGCAAACAGTATGCACTGTGTCTGTGAACATCTCAGGAAAGTGGCATCACTCAACGAGATGCTCACTCACAAGGAATTCCTTCACTGTTGCCAAGCATTTTACTACGATGACTCAGGGTGCAAACACATGGAAAGGCTTAAAGGAAAGGTAGCTTGGGGTCTTTTCGCATCTGGCCAAAATGAAAAATTCTTAGTGATACTTATACCAGTAAAAGTCAAAGCCATTGTATAACTGAAAACAGTGTGTGTGATGTGCAGTATATGATATAGCTTTCATACATGACGGAATCCATCAGTTGTAGAGAGACGTACAGAGACAGAGTGACAGAATGAGAGATCAAGTCTGACACAGAGTGCACATAAGAAAGAACCAAAAGACAGACTGAGAAAGTGGGTGTCCGTTTGTGTGCATGTGTGTATAAGTGTGTGTGTGTGTGAGTGAGTGAGTGAGCGAGAGAGAGAGAGAGAGAGAGAGAAAGAGAGAGAGAGTTTAAGTGTGTGTCTTCTAAGGCCCCTGTTGATCATCTTGACACATGTCTGAGCATTTCTGTCACTTTAATGTCACTGTGGAAATTCTGCAGATTAGTACAACATCCGTCATGGTGCTAGGCCGATCCAAGTCAACAGAACGCATGCAATATTAAAGGCTAATATTCCTCACAGCCTTTTATGCTCCAATATTACAGAGACAGAAGAAAGGTCTTGCATATTCACTCAGAGAGATGGCATGGACAGGTTTGGTAGAAAAGTGCACACACACACAGATTATCACACAAAAAGGACTCTGTGCAGGCACACAGACAAATTACACACAATGTATTTCATAGCTGTGTTGCTCCTGTAGAGATTAATTTACATAAAATATATCCATATTGCTTATTTCCATTGCGTCTTTCAACACAAAAGAACTAATGTATGTATGAGAGAATAGGAAAGAACCAGCTTGGGAGGATGTATCAACCTGAGACGGTAAGAAAAATGGAGGAAATGGAGAATGGAACATGAGAAACGGAGTCAAACAGGAATGAATTAAATACTTAGAAAGTGAGGCAATAAAGAGTGAGGGGGAGTAGAGGAAACGGCTGAGTGAAATGAAGCGAAAGACAAACAGAGAAAGAAAGAGAGCTGATTAGAGATGCATGCTGAGGGAATGTCATTGTTCTAGTCGATTTGAGACATTATTTAAACTGAGACCCGAGAGAGAAAGACAGAGCATGAGAGAGAGAGAAAGAGAAGAGAGCGAGAGAAAGAGAGAGCAAGAGCATGAGTGACCCAGAGAGAGGAAAAGGAGAATACATGAATATGGTGTATTAAAAACAGCTAAAGGAGAAGAAACAAACTGATTTTATTCATTAATTTTTTGCAATAGTTTTTACATTTGTCTAGAAGTATTTATTCTATGGCATTTGACAAGCAATATTCAATAAAAAGGTGCGTGTAGGGGGATTTTTATTTTAAGTTAAGAGAATCAAACAAGCAGCTGTTAGGTGTGTTCAAGTGTACTCTGTCGTCTCTGTCTAAAACATACACACACTAATGCACAGACATGTGCATATGAATGATACATAAGCAGTGAATAATGCAGGCTGCCCTGTGCTGCAGTGAGGTGAAGCAGTCATACTGAACGTTTCATTGCTGAGCAACATGAGGCTTTTGTTGTGGTAATCACTTCAACTCATAGCATGGTGTCCTGCAGTATTCTGGTAACTGCCCCGATGTAGAGCTGGTTGGTGTACGTTTTCACTTATTCACATAGCCATCAAACCAACTCCAAGACATCTTTTTCTTGCTAATTGTGCCATTTTGTGAACAACGTTCATTCTGCATCTGATCAGTCTCATCTATTCTATTTTCTTATCCAATCTGTTGTCCAGTTTCAGAATTCACTCATTTGTGCTTTCCACTGATGGTTTACTGTTAATCAAAACACCAACCACAGATTAACTGAACTGATTTTAGACTCATTAGACAGAAAAAAGGATTTTGAGTGAGTGAGTGAGTGAGTGAGTGAGTGAGTGAGTGAGTGAGTGAGTGTATGTGTGTGCAAGTAATTTATTAAAGAAGTCCTCTTGTCGTTAAGAAGGAAGGTGCTTAATTAAGACCATGAGTAGATTTTTCCCTGGGGGATTTCTGTGTGTGTGTGTGTGTGTGTGTGTGTGTGTGAAAGAGAGAGAGAGAGGCAGCCATCCAATGCTGTATATGTTAAATAGATATCGATAACTGGGAACAGAAAGCTCATTTAAAAGAGCAAATGGATGTTTCTGATATGACCCTCTAATAACATAATAACACATACAGCATAAAACATTAACAAATAATGTGTGAGGTCCCCCAATACACTTACAAGTGTGGATGCAGTCAACATGTCTAAGGTGTTGTTGTAATCATGCGCTCATTACTCACGTTGTTTCCCTTTGCGTGGCTCTCTGGCAAACACAAACAGCGGTACGGGGTCACACTGGTATCACAGTGGTCTGCGTGGCCGTGACACTCACATCTGCACAGGTGACCGAGAAAGGAAGGCATAGATAACAAGTGAATATTCAACATGCCGGGAAGACGTGAATCTGCGTTGTTTAAAAATGATGATGTGAAATGTCTTATTAAAGTGAAAAATCAATCGAACACAAATAGAACATTATAAAAGCGCCCTCAAAGTTTCTGTTTGACGGCTCCTTTATTTCTCCTCCACTGAACAGCAGTGGAGTGCCAGCGGAAAGTTCCCATTCAACATTTATAAATGCCATCCTGAGAATTATCAGAGCAACTTAACAGGTAGTAGACAGCCATGTCTCTCTCTTTCTATCTCACACACACACGCACACACACCCACACACACACACACACACACACAGCACAACAGTCATTTAATTATTCATTCAGATATTCGGTTGCTTTCTCTCATTCTTCTCCTTTGTATCCTTTCACCTCTTGTTGTCTTAATGCCACTTTCTTTTACAAGCTGGCTATATTAATCAAATGTGAAACATATAAGGACTCCAGATTTTTTCCATATCTAATCAGTGTTTAACAATGTCTAACTAGGAAATGAATGATTTGATTCACTGAATTAAAACTGAAAAAAGTGACAAAAGTTACCTGTCCTGCATAATTAGGGTTCAAGCAGCGAAGCTGCGTAGAAGCCCTATTGTGATTCTATGTTTTCTTATTAGGGTTCAAGCAGCGAAGCTGCGTAGAAGCCCTATTGTGATTCTATGTTTTCTTATTATTATTATTATTATTATTATTATTATTATTCCTAATTCTTCCGCCATGGGCGTCTATGGCAGCCCATAGAACCGTACGGTAAAAAGTTGTAAAAATTGGGCACATAGCTTAAGGCCAGTCTCAATATGACTTTGACTGGGTTGCATGTAAGCGCTAAGTACGGTCTAGCGCCACCAACGGGTCAAAGTTCGAAGTACATTTGTGCATGTAACTTTTGAACCGTGCGTCCGATTTTTGAAAACAAGGTATCGTTGGAATCCTTGGATCATGACGATCGCAACGCACCCTATGACGTCATAATGCATCGGAAAGATTTTTCGCAATTCACGATTTTGTTCAAAAACGAAACTAATTTTCAGCAGTCACAAATGTTGTCCGATTCTCACGGGAATTGGCACAGACTGTCTTCTGACCAATGCGCACAAAAGTTACTATCAGGCGTCCGCAGCTTCGAAACCGTTTGGCCGCTACAGCCAATCAAACGTGGCGGCGAAGGCGGCGCTCATATCTCTGCAACGATTTGGTGCACTGTAACCAAATGTGGTAGCGTTGACACTATCGGCACTATTGCAAATGAACTGCTTGAACCCTTCATTGCTGCTTGCAGCTATATTAATACTTGTATTTTCAAAGAAATCAAGGCAAGAACATGTGACAAAGCACATTCTTTTGTGGTTTAACATTATACATATCACTATAACAATAAACACATCTGTCATGTGTCTAGGAACAGTCAGCATGTCTGAATAAAAAATGAAAGGGCAATGAACACCAGAGCTCCAATGTAATCAATATAAAGGGCAATGAGGCTACTCAGAAATGATCAGTTAATAATGACATTTCTTTTACCATGGAGGAAGGTGTCAAAATGAGACAGGGGGAATTAAAAATTGCTGTTTAGCTGGTAGTCATATAGGTCTCTGCAGACTTTTTATGTTTTGCATGTATAGAAGATTATCTAGAAATGACAAATATATGTTTGAGATAAGGTTCACAGGAGATATTCTTGTCACAAAGGTTAAAAAAAATCTTACCACAAAGGTTTGTTCTGTGTTTATCAAAAAAAGACAATCTGTTTGAATTATTAGGTTGTTTTGAAACCAATATTAAAACCGCTATAATGCTATATCCTATAATAAGTACCATTGTATTTAAATGTTAATTAACTGCTACACCTACATTTTTTGTAACACACAGGACAAACAGTGTTCAAGCAAGTAGACACACACAAAACACACAAACGAGCACATCCTCACTTAGGGATGTGCTCTTCTCAGCGAGAAGAGAGATAAAGCAATGGAAGAAGAATGAAAGAGAAGGGAGAGACGGGGAGGGTTAAAGAACGCACAGATGAGATTTCAGCAGCTCTAAATCTCTGTGTCTCCTACTTCAGTGTAACAAGCTACTAATTAAAACAGCTTAGAGGGAGGAGGAGGGAGAGAAAGAGTTAGAGATGATTGCCTCCTGCATAATCCTATAATTACCACAGTCATAAAAACGAGTCACTCTGTCAGTCTAATGAAGAGATGTGTTCACAATTACTCTCGGAAAGCTCTGCTCAGACTGAACGCTCTGTGTCAAAATATTTTTTTTTCAAACCTTTTTTTTTTTTTTTTACCAATCAGCCCTGAAAGGATAGGCAAATATTTCTTTCAATCAGTGATGTCAGCTACACAAAATTAGGACATAGTTTGAGGTAATTTTCCTACATTTATTTGTTGAATTTGTTAACACTGAAAAGTCAGTATGCTGTCAGATTATCGCAAGTATAATATACAACAATAAATACGTATGTTAGGGAGTGATGCTCCCAAATTTGACTTGTTGTCATTATAAGACAAAGATTCAGATTCAAACAGATTCAGATGATCACATTTACCATAGTTTACACAACATCAACAACTTTCATAAAGAACACAACACATGTCTGGATAAATATGATATAAGTTTTTACCTGCCACTGATGGTGATCTCATTGATAGCAAAGAATCTGTGTCGCTGGTTCACGCCAACTGTTTTGGTGTGGTATTGTCCTCTCATATGTATCCTGACCTGAGAAGCTTGTACCATCTCCTGCAGGGCACGACTGTTGTAGAAGTCATTATAACCCGGCCTCAGGTTTGGCTGAGAGGACAGCAAGCTGAATGTGATGTTACCTCCTGAGAAGGGCACATCACTGGTACACAGGGCACATAAATATTAGTCAAAATGGGAAAAAAAATACATACTAACTAATAATAGTCACATTAGTATTGCAATTCTTGTACATGTTAATGAAATGTGGAAACATGGCTTTTGCCCTGCACATATCTACTGTTTCTCCAGCAGGTCAACCCTACTTAAATTAGTAGGGTTGCTCAAAAAGTTACCATTAAAACAGAGACATCTAAACTATCACATGCATGTTATTGGTGTATGTATGAAAGAGCGCTGGGTCATACCAAGGGAATGATGAATTATTGAAGTGCCAGCCATTAACGTTTAATTAAAATGTTCACCTAACATCAAAATTTATGTTCAAACTGATTTTATTCAGCTGCCCACTTGGCACACTTTGCTTTTTATTACAAAATTACCAATTTATCTGCACATGTAGACAAGAGGCAAACATGAAAACCTGAAATGACTGATGTGTGACTAAATTCATCTTGCCCCAAACACTCCAGTGGGCTTAGTGAAAGCAATGAGTCTTGCAGGATTAAATAAATCTAGAAAAAAATATAAATCTTGCATGATCAAATAAAGTTCTCTTTTTGATATAATTATCAACCGCTAAGTGCATTAATGTGTTACCAATGTGAGGTTCAATTGCTCTCATGCCAATTTGACTAATATGTATGACTCTGCCAGGAAAGGTTGTATGTGATGTTGTCATTTGTCAGTCAAGTGAAAAATAAGCAGTGACTACATAATCTGTGATCTATCCATACCTGTTCTATCTAGTGCCAGCCGAGCTCTCCATATAAGCAGCTATGCCAAGATTCAGTGTGTGAGACTATGTGTGTGTGTGCTCCAACTATTTTCCAAGTCCAGTTCTGTATTGAGTGCCAGCTGAGCGCCTGTTACCGGGCATGTGCCAAAGCAGCACTGTAGGTGATTAGCTTTATAAATCTAGTTACTGTGTGGGTGCCAGTGTGTGTTACCTGAGGTAGTGTAAAGGGTACGTGTCTGGTTACCTTTGATTTCTTTTGACTTTTGATGAGTGTGTGTTTGAAAATCCTGTGTGTTGTGCACATGCGTAAATGCACATGGACAACAAACAGGATTTTAAAATGCTTTTACTGTATGTATGTGTCAAAGAGGCAACTTAACAATGTCAAACCACAATCAATCCCTCATCTATTCTCAAATTGCAAATCCTAGAGGCGTGTCTTGTCTTTTTGGACATAGATGTGGATCAATTTAATTTCAGTCATCAATGTTCACAAGTGGTTCAACATATCAGTAGATATGGATGTGTTTCTGCAGACAATCAACAGCAATAAAGGCTTTTTTTTGCCCGAACATTCACGTGTCATCCCTACCTGGGCAGCTGAAGACAGTTGACTGAGTCTGGTGTACGTAAAGGCCCGTCATTCTGCATTTCAAACACACTGCAGTTTCTGGCCATATACTGCCAATCCAGCCAGGGCTGTTCTGCGACGGTGCCAATCACAGGTTCAGTGAGGTCAAGCTTCCGTCTCTGGATCAGAACTGACTCCGGCAAGAGGCCGCCAAACTGAACTATAACATAGAAGACCTGGAGGACAGAGAGCTATATGTTCACATGAACCTGTATAATAAGACATAACAATAAAAAAAAGTAGACATTTAGGTAATTTACTTTGCTGAAGTATCAAATGTTTCTGTTGGCACAGGGTGAGACATATTTATTGGCTTGTATAATTTCTTATTTATTGGCTGCTGTGTGTCAGTGATTTTTATTTTGATTTGGCAGCCCAGATCTCAATCAAACGCACCCTTCCCACTGCACCAGGACCTTGCCAAACATATTTGAAAATGTTGGTAACTGCCAGGCACATTTAGGCTCGGGCTAATATCAGAAAGGATTACATCTACCTTTATTCTAACTAAAAATACAGAGGTACGGGAAGCACTTGGAATAGATTTCTTAAATAAAATAATAGCAAAAAAAAAAAGATAGAGCATGCAGTTGTAGTGTATGGTGAATTACTGGCAGCTGGTTTTAATTGCTCTGGGAATTTTCATGCAAACTGTATGTGTCCAGTCAGTGTTAATGCTTATGGTTCAGACGTGCAAACAGGGCAGATGAAAACTGAGTGAGTAATGTTATTTCTGTCCCTTAATGCTATGCTTAGTCAACAAAGTAATAGCAACAGCCTAGTGTGGTGATTGGCATGGCATCTTGTTGTCCATATGTAGTGTTTTTTAATTCATGTTTTTTTTCCCTTACTGGACATGGAACCACCACAGATGATTTTTCATTTTCGACAAATAAGGGCTGAAACGGAACAAAGGTATACTCAGCTACTGACCAGCTCTGGGCCAATGGGCAGCAAACTGTACAAAACAAATTCATTCTTGCTAACAAGATTGTAGTGTGCTGGTGGATTGGCAACACTTCACCCTGAGCCTCTACTTGTAAATGGTGCAAACGCCAGGGAATCACTGTAAAAAGCCAGTGCAGTGTTTTGTTCCACACCTTTTGCCAACCATATGTGAAATAATAAGAATGTTATTAAGTTGTGGCATTACCACTGTTATTACTCCTCTTTATGTTGGACAACTAACAATATAATTAAGGGGTTAATTCTAAAACAGACACAAAGAAATAGTTTCCTATTACACATTAACAGTGTATGTGTGTGTGTGTGTCTGTAGGTGTGTGTGTTTTAAGTGTTATCTGGCACTGCAGTGTGGGCTGGGACAACTGGGTTTCACAGCAGGGAGTGCATTAAGCCGCCACCACTGCACAAACCTCCGCACACACACTAACACACAAACCGTGAACTTCAGAAAGCGTCTTTTATCTGGGGACTTAAGTTGAACGACCACATCAGGACAGCTCCCAAAATCCTGCCTACACTTACAGATGCACTTCCGAGCGAAGAGGGATGAGTCCTTCGACAACACCAGTGTCTACAACACCCAAATCCAGCAACCTGCATCTGTTTCTCTCTCTCTCTGCCTCCCTGTGAAGTGCTTAAAAACAAATGCCCACTGCACACACAGGTGCAAGCCGATACAATACATAGAAAATTTAATGACATCTCACCAACATGTTGTTATTAGCTGATGTATTAACTTCCTATAAGGCCGCTACATAATTTACACCACTATTCAACTCATTCCCATTTGAATCTTGAACTGCGCTGCATTCTCACCGATTTAATGCAAATCACAAAAACATAGCTGCAGTCTTGAGACTAGTGCTGTGTTAGTCAAAAAATCTCAACAGATAAAACACTACACTTGACTGTCTGTTTCAACACATACCTGTTTTTCCTTATTATAGAATAATACGTGTGTGTTTGCTTGTAGTTGATATCACATGTATTACCTGGTATTGTCCATTAGCCAAATCCACTGTAACAGTGACTCCTTCATCCAGTTCCTGTGTAGTCATGATCTTAGATAGCCATGTGGTGCCCATGTCCTGGTCATTTATATAACTGAGTGGGTGGGCGTTGAGGTTTAGTCTTAGGACTCTGTCGTTAGTGGTGTCCTCAACAGCATTGGGAATGCAGTATCTGTAATAAGTGACATTACTTTAATACTGCCAGTGGTTACAATAAAAGACATTTACCTTAATTCTGCAAATGCTAAACACAAATGATAAACCCGACAACTTTCATAATCACTAAGACATTAGGACATTTGGAAGTGGCCAACATGTAAGCTTCTCAAAAGTCAATATAAAAGGTTTATTAAAGAATTAAAATAACTTGAAATATTCAGATTTAAAAGTTTTGATACTGTACCTCTCAACTAAAGGGTGTACTCTCGGGTGACTGGGAGGACAGCGACATTCAGACTGGACATGGAGCTCTGGCAGGACTCCTGAGAACAACTCTACTATTTCCCTGTTAAGATAAGATACAGTATATTTAACAACAAAAGAGCTCAGAGAAAAAGGGAGTTTACTGTGATGTAAAAACTTTCCAATTTAATTTTTGTATACTCTTAAAAGTTTGCTTTTTTTAAACAGCACTCAACATATAAGACATGGCTTTGCTACATATAAAAGTAATAATAATAATTAAAAAAATACAAGATAAATGCGATTAAAGAAAACAGGACTACTACTTCAAGACAAACCCTTAAACCTGTTGATGGGCTTATGAGGGAACATTTAGTGCAAAGTAGAAAATCAAAGGCATAAATTGAAACTTCACTATTTCACTTTATCTTACCCCAATCTTGATGAGACAAATGTGTAAGCTCCAAGTCCTTACTTTGGGCATTACATCACTGGTAAGCAAAACACTAATTGCTTTGTATTGAATTCCCAGGAAAATCCTCTGGAAGGAGTATGGATCTTAAAATGCAATGATTAGCCTTCCCCTTCTTTCCCCTAACTATCTTTTCCTTCATCACTCCAGACTGGCCCTCTTCTCTTATCGACTTGATCTATACGTATCTGTCTATTTCTGCTCATTTCTATCCCTTTATTCAGTCTACATAAAGATAGACTGACCTCTTTTCTGTGTAACTCACAGTTCCTTTCCTTATCCCTTTCAACCTTTTCTTACTCTCATTTCCTTTGGTCCCTTTATGATTCCTCCCTCCCTTTTCTCCCCGTAGTTGTTCATTACCTGTCTCTCTCTATCTCATTCTATCCAACTCACCTGTTGGTCAAAGTGGCGGGATAAAATCTAAAGTCCTGCATCCGCCCAATGAACTGATTAGACCCTGGAGAGATGAAAGGGGAGTAGAAAAGGACATAAAGAAGGTGTTAATGGGTTTGCACTGGAGGCAGTGAGTGAGAGGATTTCACAGTATTTAGTAGATTATCTTATCAGTTTCTTGATACCAGCTAAGTGAGGCTGCCCACAGCTGCCTATAATGGCCAAGTTCACGATACAAAGCCAGACAGGATCCACCACACTCTTCATTTGTCTCCACTAGAGAGCAGCAAGGCTTCTAAGGGTAAATTCATTAGTTTGGATAGTAGGAGGCCAAAATAGGTCTGTCCGTATAAAGACAAACAGTTATTACCAACCTGTTTCATTCATTTCCCCTATTTAGGAAAGAAAATAGTCCTTCACGGAGTTTCATTAGTGTGTTGCTCTACTCTTTTTAAACCAAAATGATGCTTTCTTGACTGTAGAAAGCCTGATACAAAAACACTTTTTGTTATGGGCACACAGAAATCTTGAAATCACTCTAAACTGAGGAAAATGGTATTTTGTAGAACTGCAGAGGAGCTGCAAATAATGAATTAATCAAATTAATTGTTTGCATTGAAGCAACACAGATCACAAAGGCTATGGTAGGTAAGAAATGCATTTCCTTGTTCACGTGTCTCAGTGACTAGACAGCACAGGAAGTTCTCCCTTGTTCAGCCTACTAGCAACCGTCTTCTTTATGTTCTATGCTGGAGTGATTTCAGTGAAAGTAACTGTTGATCCATATTTATTAACTTCAACTCCAATATAAGCAACTCAGTTCCACTTGCCATCGTGTAAAGTACAGACTGAAACTCAACACAGCTGACGAGTCTCAGCCATCCCTTTTAGTGGCATAATTATAGAACAATGCATGCACACCAGCACACAAGCATAAATGCTTTCACCAGTGTAGTACCCTTCAGCATAGGCTCCATCTAGACCAGAGTATAAACCAAACTTTAGCTATTCTCCTTGTGACCCAACACTAAAGAAATGCCCTCAAAGTAAATCAGAAAAAACAAAGGAAAGGGAATCTGCAAAAACTCCAACGATGGCAAGTTTTCAAAGTCTTTTTAACATGCATACATATGTGGAATACCTCAAACATAATGGCATGATGTCCAGTCACACATGAAGATGTTGGACTACACACCAAAGACACTGTCAAACACACAAATAAACACAGGCAAACCCACCAACACATCTCCATCCACAACCATACATATGTTGGATGGAACATAAGAGACACACCACACAGACTCTGCTGCTGGACCAAACTAGACCGGAGTCTTATAGTGTCCAACCAACTTCTGTCTAGTCTGACAATAACTCTTAGAAGATGGGTGACGTTTCAAAATATTGTCAGAACTACTGCCATGTCTAGCTTTGCGTGTGAAAGTGTGTGTGTGTGTGTGTGTGTTAGAGGCTTTACCATGTGCATTCCAAAAAGCATCCTTACTTTAGAGTGAGTTTGTGTGTGCGCACATGTGTATTTGCATTTGAGAGAGGCTTTGGCGTGTTTGGCCCAGCTACAGTATGAGCGTGTGTGTGTGTTGGAGGGGCTGTATGTGCATGTAAAACAGAGAGAGAGAGTGAGCGAGTTACGGGATGTAAGTGTGTTAGATCAGTGTGTGGTTGTGCAGCCTTAGGCTTTGGCTCAGGATTTCTTTAGCGTGTGGAAATGGGATTATGCCTTCCTCTGAAAAGCACTCTCCCCATTGTTACTGGGATGATGCAAGGTATAAGCCTTAATTCTCTTCTCTGTGTAGGTCTCTCTTTTCTTTCTGTGTTTTAGTTTCTGTCATCCGTTTCTCCTCTCCTTTGTTTTTATCTTGTTAGAACGTATGGCAGTTAATGCTGGGACATAAGAGGTACTACATGTGTGGTTTGCGCCTTATTCTCCATTTTGTCACAGACAAATTCTGATTATCATAAGATGCTATTTACTATTAACTTAAGTCCTAGGCGTGATAGCCATGATTACTGATGGTACCAGACGGGACAGTAACAACAGCAAACCTTCAGTAGCTAGTTTGTCAGAAACAAATCTATACAACTTTTTTATACAAAATATGTCACAAAGTAAAGTCACTTACCAAAACAGTGGGTACCCTAATAAAAATGAATGTGTTCTAATATAACAGTCCTGCACTAAATCCATCTTCATGACGGTAAAAAGGTTCTGTGGTGCCATTAAACTGTATTACATTAAAGGTAAGCCCACTGACTAAAGTGTGGTTGTAAAACAATAGAAACTTATTAATAGTACTATAAACCACAGCATCCCAATTTAAAAGTGTTGAACCACAAGTTTCATAAAGCAAAGATTTAGAGCAGGACTGTTATATTGAATGTGTTTATTTTCACTAGTGTACCTTAAACACTAAACTGGCAGGTCTGTCTACAAACCCAGAAAAGAAACAAACACACAGTTTTAACCCATTTGCATGAGCAATAGCTTTACATCAGGTCTTTGCACAGGAAAAGTTCTCCCTTGTTCAGCCTACTAGCAACCGTCTTATTTATGTTCTATGCTGGAGTGATTTCAGTGAAAGTAACTGTTGATCCATATTTATTAACTTCAACTCCAATATGCGCAATATCAGTTCCACTCGCCATCATGTAAAGTACAGACTGAAACTCAACACAGCTGACGAGTCTCAGCAGTGACACCAATTAAATAACAATACAGTTAAGCGAACTTACTGTAAAACATGTATAACATGTTTTATGTAGATTTCTACACCTGCAGCATTTACCATTAGGCTACTAACAACTAATACATAATTTCTGGGGTGAGCCCTATGGTAACCTAGCAACCTGTGTGTTTGTGAACGCGTGCTGTGCGTGAGGAAGAGTGAGAGAGATGAGGGTGCATTTTTCACAAGAGGCGAGCCACTTTTACGACAACATACTACGTCACCTTTGCAAATGTGCATTTCTACGTCTGGTTTTTGAGCTCGTTTCTGTCCCTTTTTAATTAAAAACCGGTCCATTTTGGGTTTTACGCTAGCTAGCGGAGCTTACGTCGCCTGCCCGAATACGTGCGCTGCGGTCAAGTTTTGTAAACAATGCCACATGGCCACTTTCATTCACGCTTTCCATGATTCAGCTGCGTGAAATGTATTACAACTTATGAATGTAATGATCCCAAACTTTAGACATCAGCCATCCCCTTTAGTGGCATAATTATAGAACGATCCCTGCACATCAGCACATAAGCATAAATGCTTTCACCAGTGTAGTACCCTTCAGCATAGGCTCCATCTAGACCAGAGTATAAACCAAACTTTAGCTATTCTCTTTGTGACCCTCAAAGTAAATCAGGAAATGTTCACACTGAAGAGTTTGGAACAAGCAACACTAAAATGACATTCTTACAGAAAAACAAAGGAAAGGGAATGTGCTCCAAACTCCAATACAATGATGGCAAGTTTTCAAAGTCTTTTTAACATGCATACATATGTGGAATACCTCAAACATAATGGCATGATGTCCAGTCACACATGAAGATGTTGGACTACACACCAAAGACACTGTCAAACACACAAATAAACACAGGCAAACCCACCAACACATCTCCATCCAGTTTTAATCCATTTGCATGAGCAATAGCTTTACATCAGGTCTTTGCACACCACTGTGTCAAATCAGTCCTCTAAAAAGTTAATAATGATCTGTTATTAACAATTGATTTAGGACAATGCTGCCCCTCTTTTGATCATGATTTGATCAAAAATCATGCTTTGATTATTGAACATTTTAAGGATACTGTTTTTGGCATTTCAAGCTCTTCTCTTGACAAGTTCTTGTTGTACATACAGCACTTGGTTCGGAGGTTCCCATCCAAAAACAGACATAGTTGTTTATCAATACATCTGATCAGCATAATCAATCTACTGATCAGAATTCCAGACACAACCCCCAGGGTTAACAACCACACCTCCCTAACCCACACGGACACACACGGACACAAGCACACACACACACACACTCTCCGCCCCGAGCCAATCACTTGCATTGATCACCCCCTCTGATGTGATCTTCAGCTGATCAGATGCTACCTGCTGTGAACTAGGGATCAATGGCTGATAAACGAGAAGAAAAACACTCGTTTATCACCCTGGAGATGAACGGATATCATTTTTCTCTCAATTTCTCTGCTATTGACTCAGAGACGGCTCGCAGGCACCACAAATCAATCACAGATGTGTAGTTGAAGCAGGATAAAGGCTGCGAGGAAAATAAAGGTGAAGTAGTCATTGACACCATATTAAGATATACAGACACGATAAACTAAAAAGTCATTTTTCTTTGCTTGGAGTAAAGAAACAGACAGTGGCACGTGTTGAGGAAGTTGAAGGTGGAGCTAAAAAAGCATGATCCAGCCTCACTATTTGTGATTACTGATGCAGTACAAACATGTTTATTAATGGTTCAAATAAACCTGAATCCTAATTGAACTGAAACTCAATATTTCTTTTACAGTCTGGCCGCATGAGATGTTTCAAAAGGATCACTGAATACTTCTAAAGAATCTGAAACTAAGGCACCAATAATTTGTCTAAATACTTCTGAGAACTAAAAACTAAAGTGCTTAAAAAAACATTCATCTTTACCATTCGAGTGGACTCCCACCCACATGGCACCGTCCTCACTGACATCAGAGAGCCTGGTATTCAGAAGTTGTGTGTCAAATGGTGTCCCATCCTCTTCAAGGCCGTCCAGAAAGAGACTCACATGTCTGTCATGGATCTGGAAATCAATTAGAGTCAGAGTCACTGGAGATAAGTCTGATGACCTGAGTGAACTGCAAAGAGTGAAACATGTTTTCTTGTTATTACTCTTGTTTGTATTTCCGGCTTTATACTGGCTATTTTTTTCTGAATGAGCAAATCAATGAATGTCAAACTATGCCTTAACAGTATCTATATATGCCAAGTTTTGTTGTAATTAACAAAGACAATCAATTGATAAGTCAGCATTTACATAAAACACTGAACACCATTAAGGGAGCAGCCTGAGGTGCCGATGCAGCAGGTTACTACTGTAACACACAACATCTCAGAGAAAGTGGCTTCTGCTCTGTGCGCATGTATGTGTATCGTTTTGCAAAGGTCTATGCACACACCATCGGTGCATAACTTTGCGTACATGTGATCACGTGTGTGTGAATTATACATACGCCTAATCTTCCAGCTCATTTCCCCAGTAGCAGAAAGAGCCTCAGGCTAAACTGCCTCAGCTGCAAATTAGCTTTCTGTTTGAC
The DNA here is from genome assembly GCA_005024645.1 of Planiliza haematocheilus. Taxonomy (NCBI): domain Eukaryota; kingdom Metazoa; phylum Chordata; class Actinopteri; order Mugiliformes; family Mugilidae; genus Planiliza; species Planiliza haematocheilus. Next base: position 6,811,945 of record SRSE01000649.1, on the reverse strand, counting down.
CAAAAATCTCCTCTTCGCTCTCTCTTCCTGATCTGCAGCATGAATATTAAAAACTGCACAGCAGACAACACGGTCAAAGCAGGAGCAGCTCCCTTTCACATCAAACCCGGGGCAAAAGAAAGATACTTCCATAAGAGGGACACCCCCCCACACACGTACGTGCACACACACACACACACACACACACACACACACACACACACACACTCTACCCTAATACCAAAAAAACTTGAATGTGTCCTATCCCACTCCTTTACTATAATCTCCAAATCCTGTATTTGCAAAACACACTGTGGGACCACTGATAAACCTGACTCTCCCTGTCTTACTACAGTCTCTCTCTCTGAGTCTGGACCTCCTCACCTTGTCCTTTCTCCTCTTCAAGAGGTCATTTGGATCCCTCACCTTTTTTTCTGTTTTTGAGTTTCCTCACCTCATCTTCATTTTCTACCTATTTCTCATTACCATTTTAACTTTCTCTTCCCCCTCAGTTGACGACTTCCTCCTCTCATCTCCCGTCCTGTCTCTTTCCCTCATGTTTATCTTGCCCTGTCGCTCTCACTTGTTGTCAGCTCTTTAGGGAAGTTGAAAAGGTGTGAGGAGGGAAATAAGTCCAAGTCAAAAAACGCCTTTAGGGGATGAAGAGAGGCCCAGACAAGTGTCTGCCTCTCAGAGGATAGTTAAGACGCCCAGACAGACACTTTCATGATGGCTGATTGAAGACTGGCAAGCGCATGAGAGCATGAGAGAGAGCGCGGGAGAGAATAAGAGTAGGAAAAAAAGGAAAGAGGAAAAAAAGAGACAGGAGGGGGAAAAAGAAAAGTCAGAGAGCGGGTGTAAGAGAGGGAGCTAGAAGAAGGGCCCTCTTTAGGAATCTCTAAGCCAGAGCTGTGTGGCTCTTGGGGAGATGTGAGGCAGTTGTCAGGCCTGATGTAAATGAATCCTGAAGCGCCTCATCCTCCTTAGCCGCCACACGTCCTTTTGAAACACAGCCAACTTCCCTTTGTTAGCTTTCACAAACACTTTCCCTCCATTTTCCCTTTTTCCCTGCCCATCTGTATGTTTACCGTCTCTTTTCCTCTACCTCTCTTTGTTTCTTTCAGCCAATGTAACTTCACAGTTCTTTGAGACTAGAGAGGAAAGTGGAATTCTTTATTGCTGAAAACTAGTCACATTTGGACTGTGTCCACTAAGTCTACAGGAACAGAAATTACTTCAAACTCTATACCTATCCTCTTCCATTTATACAAAGAGCATGTCATTTTGTAAGAGATTTAAGTAAAGGAATGTAAGATACTCACTGCATGCATTTTCAGAAGTAAACAATGCATCACAAGTAGTGTAACTTTAGTTAATTATATGTTTCACATTAATAACTGTGCAATATTAAAATATGAAGTGTTTAAATCCATGTGTATTTATTTAAATCCACATGTCCACTACTGTTTCCCCATAAACTTCAAAAAGTAAACCTATGCTACAGAGAAGCAATCTGATATACACATTACATGGACCTTTTTCTTTGCTCACAGTATGTTATTCCCTACTGGAAGTACACATGAGTTCAGCAGGGTTCAATCCTGGGCCAGCTTGGATATTGAATCTTAACCCCTGCACCACCTGTGGTCCCTGCCACCATTCATGGCTCCATTAGTACCATTAGTGCCTGGCTTTGCTGTCTGCACTGAAACGCTTTCTCTTGCAACATTCCTGAAAAAGTCTCAAGTCATGTTAAGACAAACAGGGACAGCATTTGTGCAGCGCACCTGATTCTACATTATATCATATGTTTTCCATTTAGCTAGAATACAGTTATCCTGTGAAAAGACTGATGGCTGTACAATAGGTAGTATATCATCACCTATACTGAGTGCTTACCTGATCATGTAATGAAATACACCATACTATATTTTTTATTCCTTTCGAAAGATATACATTTCATCATTATTTATTTTTAAATTAAAGAACTTTATCACTTAAATGTATTTTTCTTGTTGTTGTTTTAGGGCTCCTTTCAGACTTTCTAGTACTGTTTTGCTTTGCAAACTCACCCCCTGGCAACAATACCACCTAAGCCTCTCTAAAAGCCCAGAGAAACCCTGAGTGGAAAGCTTTTAGTGATCTGTAGACTGGCATTTTGACTAAAGCTCTTCTCGATTTTCACACTCCTGCCAAGCCGTGGCTCAGTACACAGTGTGGACAGCAGTGTTTTTTTTTTTTTTTTTTTTTTTTAAATGTCTTTGACACAAAAGTAAAAGACAGCAAAGAAAATACTAATAACAATTATCTCAAGGCTGGTGTTCCGTAATACAAATAAAATGGGGCAGGAATTGTCTAAATTTAAAAGGAATTATTCATCAAAAAAAGAACACAAAAAGCAGCTCTGATCGTGCTACAGGAAACTTTAAGCAAACACAGTCCTCCTCACTCTGAACAGCCAGCCATTACAAACGTCTGACAAGTTACAGCCAGTGTCAGACTTAAAAGTAAATTCTGAAGGACTATCATTCTTGCTTATTAAACAACCCTACAAGTGACAATTTGAGGTCAAAGTAAATAAGGACACTGAGAATGATTTCTACAAGAAACCAATTATAGATACATGTTTCACTGTTGCCAGACTATCTTACTTAACAGCTAAGGGAATGCAAGAGCTTAAAGTTGTATATGGGATTGTGTATGTGTATTGATGCAAGTAGAATATATGACAAAAAAATAAAAGAGATGTATTTTTCCCTAGACACCTGTTTAAAAACACTTCCCTGCCCCGGATTGACCTTTACTCACAGAGACTTTACCCCTCCCTCTCATCAACTCCTCTCCCCTTCTCCTTTCCCTTTTTATCCCCACATTTTCACTCTTCTCCATTGAACTCTGCGCTGGGTTTTTCTTTTCATGGATCTCGTCATCTCTTGTTGCTCCTCTTGTGCTTGTCTCTCCCTTTCGTCTCCCACATCACCCTGATTTTCCAACCTCCTCTGATCCCCAACTCCCTGTCTCAGCCACCACACATCCTGCTTCCCCAAACTCTCCACCCAGCCTCTCTCCTATGGGCTGTGTTGCCCAGTGACTGACTGACATGCCACTCACTGATAACACACCTCATTCCACAGCCAGTGAAGCTGTCAATGGAGGGATAAAGACAGACATAAAGGAGAGAGAGAGAAAATGAGAGAGAGAGAGAGAGCAAGAGAGAGAGAGAGAGAGAGAGAGAGAGAGAGAGAGAGAGAGAGAGAGAGAGAGAGAGAGAGAGAGAGAAAGGCAAGAAAAAAGAAACATGAGAGAAAGAGAGAAATAAAGAGAGACGTGATGAACAGAGGTTGGAGTGAAGAGTTTGGTGAATGAGTAAAAGATAGTGATGTTGACAGAAGAAAAGTAGATATGTGGGAGAGACAGAGTGACACAGAAGAAGTGATATTTTGTGAAGTACACAGTAAAAGGACAGCCAGATAAAGGAGTGAGATTGTTCTTGATATTATTAAACTCAAATGAGTGATAATGAAGTAGACTGAGGCTTAAAGAGAAGCAATGGGACTAATGCTTTGTAAATGTTTAACTGTTTTTGTGAGTGGTCTCCACTCTCAACTGGCAAATAACAGAAATGCAGAAACACGCTGGATGGAGACTGAAGACAACGCGTAAAAACTGAGAGGGAAAGGACTGAAAGCTACACCAAGGCACATCAAAAAGATAATTAGTATTTATATACAGTCTATGGCATTTAACAAGCAGTGAACCCATTTAATGGAGTCTTAATAATGAGGTAGGATGGTCTTGAGGCATTATCAAATGAACAGGATCAGAAATCTTCATTAGACAAAAGGCAATGTGTAAAAAGAAAGAGGCAATAAACAATAAGATGAGGAGAAAAGTTAGGAAAATGATGGAAAAATAAGAAAAAAATGGGGTAGGTGGTATTAGTATTATGTAGCTGTAGACACGATGCAGCTGAAAATTCTTTGATTCTGAATAAAGTTGGGTTAAGAGGCAATGATATTACCGAGCAGATGCAAGAGCTCCCAAGAGCTCACTTAATCAAAACCTGATTACTAGTAGCTCAACTGAGTAAACTACACAGTCTTAAGCTGTATCTAATTAATTAACTTACAATTAAGGTAAGTAACTACTGTTACTTGTTCAGGTTTTAATTTGCACTAAGGGGCCTAAGGCACTGTCATACTGTTGTGTACATCTTCTAGTCAATTGTCAGTCAGTCAGTCATTTTCTATACCCGTTTAGTCCTGTTAGGGGTCACGGGGGTCTGCTGGAGCCTATCCCAGCTGTCATCGGGTGAGAGGCAGGGGTACACCCTGGACAGGTCACCAGTCCATCGCAGGGCCAACATTCACACTCACATGCACACCTACGGGCAATTTAGAATCACCAATTAACCTAATGAGCATGTCTTTGGATGGTGGGAGGAAGCTGGAGTACCCGAAGTAAGCCCACGCAGACACAGGGAGAACATGCAAACTCCACACAGAAAGACCAGCCGGATGGATTCGAACCGGTGACCTTCTTGCTGTGAGGCATCAGTGCTAACCACCTCTCCACTGTGCCGCCCCTAGTCAATTGTGTTCAGAATAAAATTAAATAAACCTGAAGACAGATACACAGTCAGACTCAATTCTTATCAGAACATGAGTCTGGTAACATGTCGTTGGTATTTCATTGTAGCATGTGTTTTAAATGATTTGCAGAAAAAAAAAAAAAATGGCACGCAACTGCATAGTTCCACAGCCAATCAGAACGATTGTGTCGGAAAGAAATGCAGCTCAGATGACCTGAATGACTGCATCGCTGTTCTCTTCTGTTCATCACCACATAAAGCCCCCCAAAAGATTTCCCCTGGCAAAGATCTGCTAGGGCATAATCAATCCCAATGGAGCGACCCCAGACTAACCTTCAAATAATTTGCAAACGTGTAAACCAAAGTGGGTGAAATCCGAAAGTGTATTTTGACTTTATGTGTCACCAGCTTGCCACTTTTGCATCTCCAGGCACATTGTCACCTTTCCGTCTCTCTCACTTGCTCTCTTGCTCTCTCTGTCTCTCCCTCCCTCTCTCCTGTTATCGCCCTCCCTCTCCTTGTTATTCACCCTCCAAGCCTCTCCCACCCTTTTTAGTTCTTTCTCCCCCCTCTATACTTGCCCTTACCACCATGAGCTGTTAGCAGCTCTGATGTACAGCCAATATTCTCTCTATCATATTAGCAGGCTGCAGTGTGTAAAGGAAGAGATAGGAAGAAGAGGAGAGGAGGAAAAGGAATACAAAAAGAGAGAGAGAGAGAGAGAGAGAGAGAGAGAGAGAGAGAGAGAGAGAGAGAGAGAGAGAGAGAGAGAGAGAGAGGGAGAGGGGGACGGGGGACGGTGGGGACGAGACACATTTGTTCTACTCATCTCAGCGCTAAAAGATACAATTACCTCTCACAGCATATTATCCATGTTTTATACCAGCCCAGGGCCCCATGCCTTTGCCTTGCCGCGCTCAACCCATGTAAGGCCCATATTTTAACACTAGCTATGACAGTTTATTTAAGAAAAGAAAATTGTCCCCAGGGAGATGGAGAGGGGGAGAGGGACAGTGTGTGTGAGGAAATGAGAGGGAAAGAGGAAAGGACAAAGAAGGTAGAGGGGGGAAGAGAATGAAAGGGAGAGAGAATAAGAGATAGATGAGGTAGCAATGGACAGAGAAAGGGAGGAAGAGAAAATTATCTTCTGGACAAAACAGCAGAGGAAAAAGATAAAGAGAAAAAGACAGAGAGATGGGACATATATAAGGTGACACACCAACCTTTTAATAAAGACCATAAGTCTCTAAGACTTTTTTCTTGAACAAAAGGAGGGGCCCCTTTAAAAAAACAAAGGAGGAGCACATGTAGACTGCAAGACGGAGAGACATGCAGAAATAACACAAGGCTTAGAGCACCCTGTAGACTTCTGGTAGCTGAAGAGTCCTGACAAAATATCAGCTTGTGTTTGGAGCATGTTGCTGCTTGAAGTATCTGGATCTCTGTTTGAATATAATGTTATGAGAGGAAATGACTGAATGTGATTTTTGACTCACTTTTTTTATATATGACATTTACTGCATTAAATGGATCAACAGGGAGGAACATTAGTGTCTCCTTTTGCTCTACAGGGTTACAAACCTATGCCATGAATTTTCTCCTTTAGCATGGATATTTCCAGAGAGTCAGAGTCAGGTTAACGTAAAATATGCTCTTTTATCCAGAGCACCTTGCAGCATCCTTGCTGCATACATTTTTAGCTCTCATATCTCAAAGCTCCAGTGGGAATGAAACCCCTAACCCTCACTGTGTTAGTGCCTTGCTCTCACTATTAAGCTGGATCACACCAAACACTTGCATGAAACACTGATGTTAAATTAAAAAATGAATTTAAACAGATAAAATCTACAGTGGGACGCACACACAGACACACACCTTCCACTCCCTCTTTCTCACTATGTAATTGATGCCAGTCTTGTGCCCTTTCGCCTCTGATGCCAGCAGGCAGAGGGCTTCCATAGAGGTGTCTGCTTCACCCCTACATAACAACCTTGCCTCACCTTCACACACATGGACACAACCACATATTCAAACTCGTAAATGCACTTTATATAGCGCACACACACATGCAAACTCACACACAGTCTCTACACAAGTATGCATAAAAATGTCCCCCCTTGCATATACACATTGTGTAAGCACATATAAACACAGACACAGATTGACCTTTATTGTGTCCAACTATCTTTCTCTGTCATTCATGGTGGGCAGAGACTAAAGCATCACCTTAGGTTCAGAAAGAAACCCAAAGATCCACAAAGTACTTCTTCCTCTCAGCAACCAAGCAAAGCAATTGGGTGGTTCAGACTATGCAATTTGCTGTGAACTTACACTGTAGGCATAATATATTCCACACTGTAAAGTTGTGAGGTTCTTTTCATTTCTATGTAGACCTGACTAGCTGACCGAGTTTAAAATGCTATGGTTCATTGGACAATGTGTTGAAAACCTGAAAATAAAGTGGTTGCTTTGATGTGCATTTTCAGTCATTACTGACTCATTTCTGTAACAGAATTCCTACAATTTATTTGCCAGTTTATAACATATCAAATTGTTCAAATATATAAAGTGTATTATGAGATGGATAAGAGAAAATGCAACCGCCACACATATTGAATGGGTTTCCTGCGGCATAAACTGTATTAAATGTTTATTTTTATTATAATTAACAAACTATTGTCTGTATAGCACCTGCATATGTTGAAAGAAGAAGGCAGATAGGCCAAGAAATAGACAAAATGA